>OX421870.1:5138951-6552902 GCA_949127965.1 Pandemis corylana
AAGGTCCTACCACCCAAGGTTGCAGGCTATTAAATTCTACAACCGATTAATGATTTGTCACTTATACTGTGCTAGCACAAATTTTACGCGATACTGTTTTTTTTCCACCACCTGAAATTGAAATAAATATCCGACCAATCAGATTGCAGTAGTCACAGCAAAGATTCGGTGGTTTTATTTTTAGTGACATTGCCACTCTATTAGACAATTTCTCTCTGATTGAATTGATATCTGGAACTGGAAGGTCACATTTAGTGATATAGCTCAAAATTAAATATTAACAATTAAAAAAAAAAGTTTTACAAATTGCTTGCGCTTCATGGTGGTTCATAAGGCATAACTGACTAACGGTGTTACCAGTCAAAATATTTGTATTAAGCAACTAAGGCTAACTAAGGACTGGTCGGTGGACACAAAAAAAGGACTTTCAACACGTTTAGTGCTGGCCACAGGTGACCCTAGGGCTGGCGCTTACCTCTCTCAGAGGTTAGCAATAGCAGTTCAGAGAGGCAATGCGGCCGGCGTCTTGGGGTCGATGCCTATGCCGGAATATTTTTGCGACATATTTACTTTATAGTTTTAGTTTTAATCTGTTTTAAAATCTTGCTTTGGCTTATTATTTAAGCTTCTGCCCGCGACTTCGTCTGCGTAGAATTATACAAATAAACTTTCCTCGGTGAATCATTCTATCTATTAAAAAACCCGCATCACAATCAAGTCAAGTGCAAATATAAGTATCGATATGAACTTGTATTATTTTCTTTTAAGCTTGTTTTAGTTTAGTTTTTAATTTGTTTTTAAATTAATCATAGTTTAATTTGTTTTTAATTCTCCTTTTGTATTTAAAAAAAATACATTTATTTGCTCATTACTTGTCAAAAATATATCCTACGACCTTATAACGCCGGTGTACGAGCGTATGACACTTATTTTTGAAACTTTGGCTAGATACTACTACACTTGACTGTAACTAAGAAGCACTGGTCTATTTGGTAGTCAAAGGCGTTCCCCATAGCATCACATCAGCATAAACAAAGTGAAATCACATTCGCCTCGTTGGATGTAAATAACGTTTAGCTTCTAAGCACTCAAAGGATGTCTGTCTCGCAGCCGCCAAATGGCTCTCGGCAATTTTTTTATCAGTCGATGTCGCCCTCTATTTGCTTAGACCTGTTTCGTTAGAGATTGTGCGTTTCCGTCATCCGAGGAAGCGAGAATTAATTGGTAAATCTATATAAATAAAAATGAATTGCTGTTCGTTAGTCTCGCTAAAACTCGAGAACGGCTGAACCGATTTGTCTAATTTTAGTCTTAAAATATTCGTGGAAGCCCAGGGAAGCTTTAAACGGTGAGAAAATACTGAAATTTAGAAGAAAAAAACGGGGGCGAAGCCGCGGGCAACAGCTAGTAATATTATAAATGCGAAAGTAACTCTGTCGGTCTACCTGTCTGTCGGTCTGTTACGCTTTGACGCCTAAACCACTGAACCGATTTTACTGACATTTGGTACAGAGATAGTTTAAGCCCCGGCGAAGGACATAGGATAGTTTTTATCTCGGAAAATTGCAGAGTTCCCGCAGGAGACCTATAAGCAAATTCTGCGCAGATGGAGTCGCGGGCAACAGCTAGTTTATAAATATTTTTGACCCACGCTCTTGCTTATTCAGACTGCAAACTTGGAGGCTTCATAATGTAACTAAATAGAACTTAATAATTTGATGAGTAATTACTGTGAAACGTGGATTATGTCATTCCATTTACTTAATGATGATTTTATATATTTCATTTGAGATATTTCATAGTAATATTACAAATAGATATAATGTCAATTTTATTTTTTAATACCTGATTCGATTCCCGAACTGGGTACAAGTTTTCTGTGTATGCAGTTTTTCTTGTCAATAAAATTATGCACTTCCATGCTGGTCTAGGAGCAAAGAAAAAACATAGAATGTACCAGTTGCTTCTCTTCCCGCGCAAATGGTAAAAACGGCGGTTATAGGCGATGTGGCTAGCAACCCTATTTATTTGATTCCACTTTCCACCTATACGCCCACAGTCTTGCTAAACGTGGCCTGTAAGTCTTGGTACCTTAGGCTCTGTCTATCCCGTAAGGGATAAAGACGTGATTAACAGAATATTTTTGTATTCGTCTGTTTATGTAATTAACCTTTATAAATTGACCTCACGCTGCCTACTTTTTGCTTAAGAGCAGGGCTCTGCTAACACTGGATATTATATTTCCTTCCCGAATTTGTAAGGAACTTGCGGTGCGAATTTCGCCGGTTTTATTATTACGCGTCTCGTGCCGTTCGTCAGCCGGCAATGGGAACGCGCGGGCTCTTTACATGTAGGACGTGAAGTCTTCGGCAAATATGGACATCGCGTATGAAGTCAAACAGAATTACGTATTCCATAAAAATATACCCCGTTTCGTGCACGTGACAACTGTACGCGTTCCGGAGCTGTGCCTTATCAATTTGCCATCATCATAATAAAAAAAAAAAAAAAAAAAAAAAAAAAAAAACAGGCGTTGAAATCAATATTTAATTAGTTAAAAATTTTAGCCTATATCTATGTTAGTACCTAATCCTAATAAATATAATAATCAGATTTCTAAGCGACACTGAAAATTAGAATACATAGAAAAATACAAAAAGTAAAGCCATGGCCGGGAATCGAACCCGGATCCTCGTCATTCCGTGATGCGTACACCCCTACACCACCCATAGCAGGTGGGTAAGCCTTCGAACTTTTCTATCTGTTACTAGCTGTCACGTGGCCTTGTTACTATGCAAATTTTTGTCGCTACGCGTCATCTGTTTGAATAATGTGTCTGTACGACACAATTACAAATTAGCTCAGATATCTGCCTCCTTAAGCGGCACCGGGAACTAGGACATGCATTCGTACCCAATGCCTCCGAATGGGGCAGTCTGGCGTTTCGGCAATGACCCTTAAGATATAAGGTGTCTTAAAACTACGCTACGCTGCTGCGCCCTAATAGGATCCGTGGCTATGTACTAGCTAGAATAATAAGATCATCTAGTAAATACCATGTTTACAATAAATGATTGATCGATTGATTGAATTGGTTCCAGAATACTTTAGCAAGTAGTTGAGTTAATTTCTGAGAACGCTCCTTTGATAGTTTTTTAATTTTTTTTATGAGGTTTTAAATTTGTCACTCTTTAGACTTCGTAACATTGACGATCTGCTTCAATAAGAAACATTTCGCTGACAGATCCATAGACTGTCAGCCATACCTTCCTTCCTTCCTTGTAGCGTTCACGAAAGTTTTGACAGCAAAATAAATACGAAATTGAATTCCATAGAAATAAATCAATACTTGGTAATGTAAACGTTTTAAAAAGAAACACGGCGATATATTTTTCTTTTACATAATTTTCACGTACAAATTTGGTTGGTACCGAGATAGTTTACCCCCCTTTTTTTGTTTTTATCCCGGAAAATTGCATAGGTCCCGCGGAATAGCGCTAAGCGAGACAAAAGCTAGGTCAAGAGTACCCTAAACCGACAAGCATGTATGAAGAGATTTATGAACATGAACCGAAAAAGGAACGTCAGAATCGTAGCAAGTGGAACAAACGTATAAGTACAATACATACACATACACATACACAAATCACGTCTTTATCCCTTACGGGGTAGACAAAGCCTAAGGTAACAAGACCTACAGGCCACGTTTAGCAAGACACTGAGGGCGTAGAGCTGGAAAGTGGAATCAAAATAGTGATGGGTTGCTAGCCGCATCGCCTATAACATGATTCCTAATATAATCGCCCATTCCCTCGATGGGCTTTTGCCATCTGCGCGGGTAGAGAAGCAACTGGTACATTCTATGTTTTTTCTTTGCTCCCAGACCAGCATGGAAGTACAATAGGTACCTACATACAATTCGCGTCAGTAACCAACCCTGTTTACCGTTTCATTTCAATGCCCATTTAATGGTAATTTTGAAATCAATAACAATTTGATAATAATAATATAATAATAAAGCCGTGGTAGCCTAGTGGTTTGACCTGTGGCCTCTCAAGCAGAGTGTCGTGGGTTCAAATCCCGGGCGCGCACCTCTGAGTTTTTCGGAATTTATGTGCGAAAATTACATTTGAAATTTGCCATGAGTTTTTCGGTGAAGGAAAACATCGTGAGGAAATCTTGCACACATCTGCGAAGAAATTCAATGATGTGTGTTAAGTTCCCAATCCGCACTGGGCGCGCGTGGGAACTATAGCCCAAACCCTCCTATACACGGAGGAGGCCTATGCCATGAGGCACGCCGAATTACGCGACAATTTAATAATAAAAAGAAACAACAACAACATAAATGAAATTGTAGCGAATTCGGAATAAAAAGGCTATATAAATAAATATATAAATATAATAATAATAAGAACTTTATTTCACCACAGAAATTACAAAACGCATAACAAGAACACATTGTTACATAGAGATAGGTACCTAGATGACATTTTATGCGGTACTAGCTTCTGCCCGCGACTAAAAATAAAAACCTTCCTCTTGAATCACTCTATCTATTAAAAAAAACCGCATCAAAATCCGTTGTGTAATTTTGAAGATATAAGCATACATAGGAACATAGGGACAGAGAAAGCTACTTTGAAATTTCTAAATGTCAGTGAAAATTAGAACACATAGAAAAATCCAAAGAGTAAAGCTATGGCCGGGAATCGAACCCGGATGCTCGTCATTCCGTGACGCGTGCTATACCCCTACACCACCCATAGCAGGTGGGTAGTCTCCGAATTTTTCTACCTGTTATTAACTGTCACGTGACCTTTTTTGTTACTATGCGATTTTTTGTCGCTTAGCGTCATCTGTTTGAATGATGTGTCTGTACGACACAATTATGTACAAACTCCCACACAAAGCTACTTTGTTTTATACTATGTAGTGAAGTGAAACAGCGGCCTTCGCACTAGACTCAGGGTCTGTATCGCGAGTGCCAAGTGAAGTAATTAAAACACAAGAATAATTAGAAAGAGTGTGTGTGTGAGTGTGTGTGTGCGTGTGTGCGTGTGTGTGCGTTTGTGTATAATTAGCAGTAGTTTTAGTTTTAGTATCTCTGAGTTATTTTTAAGTTATGACTGTTTTTTATTATGATTTGTTTTTCTTTTCCAATAAACACATTTGATAAGTAAAGGTGTTAACGAAAATGCAGCGTCACGTGACAGCTCCGATTCCAATATTCGATATAAAGAGGATTATTTCATTTGCGACATTTCTCACGCACGGCCGGCGTCGATTGTTGGCCTAGCGGGTGTTGAAATATGAAATAAACGTGCATATTCATATGAAAATACACAGTCGTAAGTGTACGGTCAAGTGCAAAAATAAGTATCGATACGAACTTCTCAAAAATATATCCCACGACCTTATTACGTCGGTGTAAGAGTGTATGGTAGTTATTTTTGAAACTTTGACTAGATACATATTATTACACTTGACTGTACCTAGTAATATGGAAAATACCCCTTACATAAGCAGTATTGCCAACTGAGCGACTTAGTCGCTAAAAATGGCGACTTTTGCTTAGGTCCTAGCGACAAAAAATAGTTGAATAGTTAGTAATGGACTTATATGTATTGTTATCCTAGGCTTTATCTACCCTATAAGAGATAAAGTCGTGATCAATACGTATGTATAGTGTATTTTGGTAAATTCGAAATTACTTAATGTGGCAATAAAAAAAATAGAAGCTCCAATGTCTTTGGCTTCTAGATAAGCGTTGCGTTTATTAGTGGATATCCACGACTTTCGAAATTCCCCCAATTTCGAATGTACCCCAATGCACCCTATATGTATTAAATAACTGTACACATGTTGTCGCTAGACTACTAACACAGTATATATATAAGCTAAAGCAGTAAGGAAACTACGAACAAATCGGTTGAAACGAAACACGCACACAGGCGCGCGCTTTACAGGGGCCGTGTAAAGCGCGCGCCTGTGTGCGTGTTTCGTTTCAACCGATTTGTTCGTAGGTTCCTTACTGCTTTAGCTTATATATATACTGTGCTACTAATTTATTAAATCAGGCGTTACTTTTCGGAGGTCCATTTCAATGAATATAAATATCGCTAAACTACTGCAGAACCTATGTAGGAAATTCTGATCTACTGAATACCCAAAAGAGTTTCGATGAAACGCACCTCATGCCCAATCTAAAGTATCCCAGTGCACTATAGTTGCACACGAAATATACACACGAGAAAAAATAACATCGCTTTTCACACAACTTTGTAATAAGGTGCATTGGGGTAAATTCGAAATCTGGCAACGCTTACCTAGACGCCAAAGACATTGGAGCTTCTAGGTAAGCGTTGCTAGATTATGTAATTGTTCCCCGTTTAGTGGATATCCATGAGTTTCGAAAAACCCCAATTTCGAATTTACCCCAATGCACTATAAAAGCCTTCAGAATGTCCCGCCAGCTTCAACTTACTTGGCTCGCAGATTGTGACGTCACAAATACCAAAGACGGCGACCGCAGCGACCGGCGTTCGAGCTATTCCGCATATTTGGAGAATGTCTGCATACCGGGCATTGATTGACAAGGTATAATCTTACCCCGTTTATAGGGAAACCACAAGTAACACGATCACGCTTCGTAAACAGCCAGTGAACTTCGCTTGAGGAATACTTTCATACATATACACAAATCACGTCTATATTACGGGGTAGACAGAGCCTAAGGTAACAAGACTGAAGGCCACGTTAAACATGATAATGGGCGTATAAGTGGAAAGGGGGATCAAAATAGTGGTGGGTTGCTAGCCGCATCGCCTATTATATAACATAATTTCTAAGATTTTCGTCCATTCCCTCGTCGGGCTTTAACCATCTGCGCGAGAAGAGAAGCAACTGATACATTCTATGTTTTTTCTTTACTCCCAGAACAGCATGGATGTGTTAAAAACGGTTTAAAAATCCCTCACTCCTTAATCCTTAAAGGCTGGTAACGGAATAGCGACTCTTAGTATTGCTGGTTCCCATGGGCGGTGCTTGCTTACCATCAGACGACCGCTTGCTCATTTTCCCTTCCTTTATTTATTTATTTATTTTATTTGGGGCATCAACAGCAATACAGTACATTGTAATGAGACTTAGGTACTAAACAAAAAGCCAATAACAGATGACCACAGAAATACAGTTAAGGGAAGCATACTTAAAACTAACACAGAAACAAAAAAAAAAATCAAGCTAAAAAACTATATTGTTAGTGAGTGAGTCCACGGACATTGTGTGTGTGTTTGTGTGTGTGTGTGTGTGTGTGTGTGTGTGTGTGTGTGTGTGTTACCATAAAAAACTGGCTGCCAGCGGCTCGTGTGAAATGTTTTTATTTATTCACGAACCAAACCGTTATTCATGGAACATTGTTACGGAAACAACGGATAGGAAGTTATAAATGACAATTCGGTCGTTCGCATCCCGTTCCCGTTATTTCCATTGCATTGATAACGTTGTAATAAATCGTTTATTTGGTTATCAGATATTTTCGTCCTTTTTTTTAAAGGTAAAACTGATTAACCCGTTCTACTAAAGATTATAAATTTACTGCCCGCAACTTCGTCTGCATAGAATTCGTTTATCGCTATCCCGCAAGAATTACGCAATTTTCCGGAATAAAAAGTAGCCTATGTGTTATTCCAGACTATAATCTATTTATGTTCCAAATTTCATCCAGATCTGTCCAGCCGTTCTGGCGTGAAAGAGTAACAAACATCCATCCATCCATACTTACAAACTTTCGCGTTTATAATATTAGTAGGATTATAACTTCTCATATTTGGTTACTATTCGGTTTCCTAGCGACCTTAGCGCCACCTAGTCGTCGACTACATAAACAACACTGCTGGGTCGTGCTCCTACTACATTCTCCTACTGGTAGGAGCATGAATACCATAATGTCTTGATTCTTCATTCTTTCATACTGAAGATGAAACTATTGGTTTAGGTCTCGTGGCCCCACTGTTATAAAAAAGTCAAATTACCCTCCACCATAATAAGGTCGACGGAATCCCGCTTATGCGGTTTGCTCTTTTTTTTAACGAAGAGGAAATCTTTATGGATGCCCTAGGCACGGGGATGCCTAGGGTTATGTGGGACTCCTCCAGGGGTATACCCAAACTAACTCTCCGGCGTTGCCTCAATCCAGTGTGATGGGACGCAGCGGGATGCCTCTAGGGTTTCACCACAAACGCACCCCCAGTGACCCCGGCTTCCGCCAGGACCGCGCCAAGAAGGGGAGGGCCCGTACGCCGGGTCCGTCTTCCCTTAGACGATGAGACCGTGCAATGCAAGTAGGTAATGCGCCGTTACCGTTCCCGCTGGCCTCAAGGGATCGGGCGAGCGGTGCAAGTACCGAATTCACCTTTTCCCCCCCTCGTCTGCGCTTTCGTAGGAGAATTTAGTAGGAGCACGACTCATAAACAACTACGACGCACGAGTAGCTAGGACCAGTAATACCACAATGTTTTATATCACGCCAACGAAGTTTCTCAACGCGTATGCATAAATACAACTTCCAACTCCCTTCGGACTTCGGTCTCCGGGCATATACGTAACATCTGCATGGAGAAAGCTCTCTATTGAGACACTCTCCACTAACCTTAATTTACTTTTACTTAACAATTCACGCGTACCTAATCCTATCCGTTCAGAAATGCACACTGTATAATCAACTAACGCCACTCAGAAGTCCGGTCAATGAAGCAAACGTGGTCAACCAGATTGATTAAGGTCATTGTCCTTGGCACAATTGGGCGAGTAATATAGGTACGTAATACACGGAAGGATTAAGCCGAGGTATAGAGTGACGCATCGAGTCTATTGTGGTGTGAGTCGATGCGAGAGACAAAGATGTGCTTGTACTGGGTATACCTAGTAGATGAAGCGCAGTGTTGTGTCATAGAATAAATAAGAATATAGTAGAACGGAAACTCCCGCTCCGGCCGGGCTCAAGGTCACGATATTAGAGTACCCGTTAAGCGGTTATTTCAGTCGGGCTGTCACGGCCGGCGTCGCCGCACGCGCGTTTGGCTGTTTGCGCGTTCCGTACCTACCTTCGTATTGGAATCAAATAACAATGGCGTAAAACTACTACTAGTTTTACGTGAGCATGTATGTATTTTATTTTATATTTGTAGGTAAGTAGTAGGTACTTACTTAAATTGAAATAACTTCATATTTCATAATATTAGTATTTAATGCTTTAATATTTTCACTAAGACAACGTCAATAGAAAACCATAGAGAGACAATTCAAGAGTATAAAACCTAGATACATAGCATTCGTCCACCCCTACAAACTACGACATCTCTTCGATGAGTCTTCGTGGTCGCGTGGTGACACGTCCACTGCGCCTTGGTGGTTGCTGTGGAACCATTGTACAAGGCGGAGTACTAGGAATGTTTGTGCCCGCTTGTAGAGCTTGTAGAGAAGCATCTACTGCATTTTGTGCACCCGACGAACTTGCCACGGTAGTCTCCGTATCTGGAGTTACACAAAGTGGTTCTTGAGTGGCCTGGCAGGAAGCCCATATTGAGGGTTGGGGTGACGGATCAAGTGACTCGGTCCGACTGACAGGCGAAGGCAATGGCGATGAGCGTCCAATAGGTGTAGACGAAGATGCCGGCAGTATGACAGGTGAGGATGAACGAGAAGGATGTACGACTATAGGCGTGGATGAAGGTAGGAAATTACTGACACGGATGTCAGAAGGTGCTGGTACATGATCAGGGGTAGCTGGACTGCTGGAGTCGGCTAAACGGGCACGTATGTGATCAGCATGATATCTCCTCTCCACGCCGTCCGAAGTGTGCACTGCGTACGAGTATCTGTGCGTGCGCCTTGCTATTGATGCGGGTTCCCATCGTGATCCATCTCGAGCGCGAACAAATACACTTTCGCCCGATTTAAAAGTCGGTGTTAAATTGTCGGACGCAACATTGGCTTGAATTTGTTTGTGTTGTAGGACCCTTTTAGGATTAGGTCGCGCGTTGTCTAGGGCACAACGCAACTGGCGTCCGAACATCATCTGTCCAGGGCTTTTACCAGTTGTGCTGTGGGGCGTTATGCGGTACGAGAAAAGGAAATTTTGCAGGCGTTTCTTCAGTGTGAGATTGTCGCTTGTGCTCGATGACATTCTGGACTTGAAGGTACGCACCAAACGTTCCGCCAAACCGTTGGTTCTCGGATGGTATGGAGAAGACTTAATGTGTATGATGCCTTTTTCTTTACAATAGTCTTGAAATTGTCTGGATGTAAATTGTGGGCCATTGTCAGATACCAGGAATTGCGGGTAACCAAAGGTAGCGAAGATGGCATCCAACTCTTCGCTGAGCTTAATAGTGGTTATCTGACTCATGGGTTTAATCTCAATCCACTTAGACAGGGCGTCTGCGAGTACAAACCAGTACTTTCCCTCGAATGGCCCGGCAAAATCGACATGTACTCTCTCCCAGGGGTTATCAGGTACCGACCATGAGTACAGAGGCAATTCAGGGTTGTTTGGTCGGTTTTCCTGGCATTTGAGACAACGCTTCACGAATTCCTCGATGTCGTCATCAATGGAAGGCCACCATACGTAGAAACGTGCGAGTGCCTTCATTGCTGATGTTCCAGGGTGGCCAATATGCAGAAATTTCAAAGTAGTTTTCCTTTGTTCGCTCGGGATGACAATTCGACCCTGCCACATTAGGATCTTATTTTCGACGGACAGTTCACTGCGTTTTCGAGCGTAAGGTTTTAAAATATCCGAGTAAGAGCTTTCACGCCAACCGGTCCTAATATGCTCCATTATTTGTTTTAGGATAGGGTCTTTTTTTGATGTTTCCCGTATGCTATCCTCGGTCAATGCAATGTCAGCAACCCTTTCATGTTGTAACTGAGCCACAACTCTGTGCACCGTCAATTCGGCAGGTGATGGTGCCTCTTCTGGATTAGGCATCCGGGATAGGTAGTCTGCCATAAAATTTAGATGTCCTTTTGTATGTATTATATCGTAATTATAGCTACCGATGATCAATGCCCATCGTACTAAACGATTGTTAACGAGCTTCGGTAAATTGCGCTGCGGGCCTAAAACGTGAATCAAGGGTTTATGATCTGTGACAAGTGTGAATTTTGTTCCTCTTAAATATTGGTCAAACTTTTGAATGCCGAAAAATATCGCTAGAGCTTCTCGATCGATGACAGAATATTTAGTTTCAGCGGGTCTCAACTTTCTTGAAGCAAAAACAATGGGTAGAATGTCTTCAGTTGTCTTGTGGTATAGTACGGCGCCCACACCTTTTTCTGACGCATCACAGGCCAAGAACAACGGCCGCTTCTCGTCGAGGGCTACAAGTGGTTTTGATCTACTGATAAGGGTTTTTGCTTCCTGGAAGGCTCTATCCTCTTTGTCAGACCATTGCCACTTCTGTTGTCCGCCAGTTAGTGCATGCAAGTCGGCGCAGATGCTGTGCAGGTGAGGAATGAATTTCTCGTAAAAATTTATCAGACCTAAGAATGACCGTAGTTCTTGGGCGTTCGTAGGAGGCGTTGCTTTTATTATGGCCTCAATTTTGGATTTAGTTGGTCGTATTCCGTCCTTGCTGATTGTATGTCCCAGGTACTCGATATCTGTTTGGAAAAATGAGCATTTTTTTAGATTGACTTTTAAACCAGCCTGTTTCAGTTTGTCAAATACAGTCGCCAGCGTTCTGAGGTGTTCGGTGTCATCTTTCCCTGTTAAAGCGATATCGTCGAAATAAACTGCTACGTTTGGTATTCCACCGAGTAGTTCATCGAGGTAGTGTTGAAAGATCGAAGGGGCTGTTGAAATTCCAAACGGCATTCTATTATATTGATAATACCCTTTATGTGTAGAGATTGTCAGATACTTTTTCGATTCTGGGGCGATCTCGAACTGTAAGTATGCATCTTTTAAGTCGATCTTCGAAAATTTAACACCGTTTGCAAGGTTTTGACGTAGCTGGTCAAATAGTGGAACTGGGTGAGCATGTGTTATCATGGCAGGGTTAATAGTGCTGCGAAAATCACCGCAAATTCTGATTTGGCCATTTGTTTTTACCACGTTGACTGTTGGTGTCGCCCATTCTAAGGGGGTTACATTTGGGTCAACCTTGGTGACTATTCCGTCTTCGACTAAGCGCTGAAGTTCAAGTTCAATGTTTTTTCGCATGGAGAACTTCACCGGTCGGGCAGGGACGTGTTTAGGAACAGTACCAGGTTTGATATGGATGTTAACGAAGTAATTCCTAACTTTCCCTAGCTGACTGTCAAAAAGTGAAGAATATGATTCTAATACCTGTTTGAGTGTTCCAGTGTTTCGTTGAATGGGTTTAACCGAGTAGACTGGTTCTGGGAATTTCATGTCGTACATCTCGCTCCATTGGAGACCAAAAAGCATGGGGTAGGCGTTTTCCATAACTACAACGGGTAATGTTTTCTGTATTCCAAGGATTACGACTGATACGTTTGTGAGTCCTTTTGGTTTTAGTTTGAGGTTGCCGTAGGCACGAAGTTTCGGTGCCTTTGTTAACGGAGGTGTTCCAATACGCCTCCAGAATTCAGTGTTGATGATGGAGTATACAGATCCCGGGTCCCAATCTAATGTGCAGCTGACCCCGTTGATTGTAACATCTATTTGTTTGCTGTCCTTGTTCCTTTTTTTCTTAATCTTGAATACGTCATCGCTTTCGTCTGAGCTCGTGTCAGGCGATTGTGAGGAAGTTTCGCTGTTATGAGAATTGTTTCGAATTTTATGTAATTTATTCCCATACTTTTGACCAGGCTTTGAGGTTGACAGATATGCCCTGCCGGACTTAATACAGCAGCTTTCAAAGTGCCCTTGTGTTTGACACTCCTTGCAAGTATGATCTTTAGCCTTACAAACGTCTAATTTGTGTCTCTCGTATGCACCACATCGTCGGCACTGATCTGATCCAAGCCTGCGTAAAGACGTACTCGGTTTGTGGTCTTGAGTTGTGTTCGTCTTTGTTTTGACTTTGTGTGTATGTGTAGCAGCAGCCAATCCGACGTCAGTATCCCCTTCAGCAAGTTCTCTAGACTGAGCTACTGCAAAGAATTTGGCAAATGTAACTTCTATAGTCTTTCCGTCGTGAGGCTCTTGTAAGTCAGGCCATTTTTGTTTAAGATCCACCTCTAGTTGTGGATGGTTAAGGCCGGTGGCAAAACGATCACGTAGCAAGCGTTCGAACAAATTGTCCTTGTAGCCACAATCAGTGGCGAGTTTTTTAAGTCTGTTCGCATATTGTTCCACCGTTTCATTGCGGTCTCGTACGCAATTCCAAAATTCTGTTAACGCCTTGTATCTAGTTGTTTTGGTTCTGAATAAGTCGAGAAATTTCCGTTTCACGTCTTTGTAAAGACTTTTTTCGAAATCGGGAATGAGTGCTACTTTTAAGTCGTGAAAGGCTTTTGGAGATAAGCAGGAGAAAAGAAGTTCTTTCTTTACCTCATCATCACTCACGTCCCAAATGTCACATTTTTTTTCGAAAAAATCAACAAAATCTTCTACTGAGGTAGTGGTAGGGTTAAATGTGTCACATTTAAAACTTTTAATGATTGTGAGTTTGTTAGCTATGTTTGTCGAGCTGGTGGATGCCGTGCCAGGTGTAGCTGGCGTAGGCGCCTCCGTTGTTGATCGCTGTTGTGTCACAAGTTGTTGTAGGATGTCCGAAATTTGTTGTTGTTGTTGTCGCTGAATTTGTAAAAAATCCTGAAACTGTTCCGCGTTCATTTTGTTACATTAATCCTCGTCGCCAATGAAATAACTTCATATTTCATAATATTAGTATTTAATGCTTTAATATTTTCACTAAGACAACGTCAATAGAAAACCATAGAGAGACAATTCAAGAGTATAAAACCTAGATACATAGCATAAATCACCTTAAATGGCTTCATTTGATATGGCACTTGTAATATCTTCTTACTTAGAAGTAGGTACCTACCTATCTATAATATGTAGGTACGTACCTAATGATTTATAAATCTCATATTTTGTAAAACTAGAATAAAATAATGATTGCGTGTTGGACGCGGTCAAAAGTGATTCCGTTCTACTCTGTTCTTATTTATTCTATGGTTGTGTAGAGAAGCTCTGAGCACTCAGTGTAGCGAGTACAGATCACGCACGATGTGTCCTAAGGTTGCTTCAGACCTAAATACTTGAAATACAAATGCAAATTTTACGATACTTTTTTTAATCAGCTTAATAAAAATTCAACGTTACAAAATACCAGGGATGCTTCATCAAGCCCGATTCTACTAGACAGATCTGATGCCTGCCCTCAAGTTCCGAAACAAAACTTTTATAAATCGAACGAGCATTCGATTTATAAAACTTGAGCGCAGACATAAACTAGCCAGTTCGTAAACCAGCCAGCTCGTAGACCTATATTTCCTATGCCTACAGTACACTCGGTTTTAATGCAGTGTACGCACGAGTATGTAAGTTTCTTTTATCAATGCAACGTCTCACATTTTTCCCGAAATATTTCAGTAGGTGGTTTAAATAGTTCGACTGAAGAATACTGTAAATACACCTACAAACATTTTTCATCAATTTGTTTTATTCAAACTACCCCAACCAACAAGTTTGAGAGACCCTGTGTAGTCATCATCATTTAAATGTTTCGGATTTATCACTAACCCTGCCTAGCAGTGGTGCGTTGCAGTGTTCACGCGTGGAAAAAAAGGCCGATAAAATTACTAGTACACGAGATATTTGGGCTGAAAACTTTAGTGTTGCGATTATTCATAGGTGACGATGCTCTCTTGCCGTCAGGTGAGCCTTGGGGCCTTACCATGACGTCTTAATGCAATTCAATTCTGACTCAGTGGGCTTTAGTCATTTTTAGTATGGATCTGACAGCGAGCCAACCTTTACTGAATCGGAATTGAATCGCATTAAGACGTCATGGTAAGACCCCTATATGAAACATTCCTTTATAAACGTGAAATTTCTAGTTACTTTCGTCCATGCTGGTCTGTGAGTGAAAGAAAACATAGATTGTACCGGTTGCTTTTTTTCCCGCGCAGATGGTAAAAGCCCATCGAGGGAATGAGCGAGAATTTTAAGAATCATGTTATAGGCGATGCGGCTAGCATCCCATCACTATTTTGAGTCCTCTTTCCACCTATACGCCCACAATCATGCTAAACGTGGCCAGGTTTTATAAACTTAGGCTCTGTCTGCCCGTAAGGGATAAAGTCGTGATTTATGCAATGTAATATAATGTGTAATGAAATTTCTAGTACATTTTCTACAATGGAAAAAATAGGTGCGTTCAGAGCTGTCCCATATGATAATGGTGTGCTCAAAAAAAACCTAAAATTCTGTCTTTTAATTCCGTTTTAATACTATCTACTTATCAATTAGCAATATCACATGGCAAATGACATTAGACCGCAGAATCAAAGAGCACGTCTTGTATTAAACAGCTGTTTAAATCATTTTAATTGCCGTAAAAGTAATTAACGCTTTCACGAGTTCCGTTAAAAACTGGAGTCTCGCCGCGACTGCAGACGTTGGGACGGAGTTATACACTAAAGAACCAAACTAATCAACAAAATATGTTTTGTAGGGGGTTCTTAGGAATCATGTTATGGGCGATGCAGCTAAATCATACATACATATCGTCACGCCACTTTCCCATGTCACGCCACGGGTAGGCGGAGACTACTTTGTTCCATTTGCTACGATCTTGACATACCTATTTCACTTCATCGACATTCATCAATCTCTTCATACATGCTCGTAATGTCGCATGTTGACCTAAAAGGGCCACGTTTAGCATGACTATGGACGTATAGATGGAAAGGGGAATCAAAACAGTGATTTGTTGCTAGCCGCTTCGCCTATAACATGATTCCTATGATTTTTACCCGTTTCACTGATGGGCTTTTACCGTCTGCGCGGGAAGAGAACCAGCTGGTACATTCTACGTTTTTCTTTTGCTCCCAGAGCAGCATAGAAGAGCAACTTACAACAAAGATATTCCAAGTTTTTGTGCTGATAAAGCAAAAGGCTGGACCTTCGTTTTTGTTCTTGGTTCTATCTCACACAACACGTCCAAGTAAGAGCTGCGTGGCAACATCTTGCACTAATTGGTCCGCGGCGCGGAGATGCGCGATTTATAGCATTCGGCACCTGCAACCATGCTTAGCCTTTTGGTAACTGAAAAGATATCATTATAATTATATTTGTTTAGATTCTGATTTATTGAAGGTCAAAGGTGGCAAGGTCATCGTGACTTAGGTATCTTACCGTGGTTGAAAAAACAAAAGAATAGTGATCCAATATACCAACACAATCATCAGGACACCACGGATTATCTTGCCTAAAGAGCGCTGGCCGCTTCTCGAGACACGCCGCGCTGAATGACATCATCCGCCGGTCACTTGCCTCTGCCAATGTCCCTGCCTTGTTGGAACCAACAGGCATCGCTAGGGACGACGGCAAGAGACCGGATGGTATGTCAATGATTCCGTGGAGTATGGGACGTGTGGCTGGTGTGGGATGCAACGTGCGTAGACACACTAGCCTCGTCTCACCTTTGCAGAACCATGAGTAGAGCGGGCGCGGCTGCAGAAGCGGCCAAATTAGGCAAGATAAATAAATATAGGGGTCTCAGCACCGAATATAACTTTGTCCCTTTCGGTGTTGAAGCCCTTGGTCCGTGGGGTCCTAGCGCTATTAGCCTCTTCAAAGACATTTCGAAGAGGCTAATAGACGCTACGGGCGACCACAGAACTGGCAGCTTCCTTGGACAGCGTATTAGTATCGTTGTCCAAAGGGGGAATGCTGTCAGCGTCTGCGGTACTATGCCACGGGGGCCCCTCAAATAAGAGAACATGTCAACGCCTTCTTTCTCTTTTTTTTATTTCTGTCTTGTCGTATTATATTTTCCAGCCAGCAAAAACGTTGATAAATAAACACGCTGAATGCAAAATATTTTCTACATTGCTAAAGTTTCGCAAGCTAATATTTTAATGCGAGGCATGCATAGTAATTTCTTTTCTCGCAACTTATGATTGGACGCGGGATTTCAGTACTTGGGATCGCCAACTTTCCCTGGCTATAGCAGTTTCTAGCTACATATTTGTGAGCTAAGCTTAACATGGACATACCAGAAATAAATAACTTAGTGATTCTTGTCATTACCTTCTTTATAAAGTACAAAATAATTACTGATTACCTGCTGTATGAATGGTCCAATTAATAAGGAACTTTGAAGAAGCTGAAGCGTGTTTTTAGAGCTTTCTTTTTGTTTTGCACTAGCAGTTGCCCGCGACTACGTCCGGGCCGAATTCGCTTATCGTAATCCCGCGAGAACTATGCAATTTTCCGGACTAAAAACTATCCTTTGTCCGTCCCTGGTATTGAAACTATTATGTATAACAAATTTTAACTAAATCGGTTCAATGGTTTTGGCGAGAAAGCATAACAGACAGACAGACAAAGTAACTTTCGCATTTTTAATGTTATAGGCGAGGGATTGTTTCACGATGCCACCGTCATGCTCCCGTGGCGCTTTCCGATGGCGGTGAGGGAATACCGGTGGGTTTTTAGTGGGTATGCCTTTCACTAAGAAATGGGGCATTGGGGAAGGATAGTATTTATCATGGGGAGTGCTCCAATGAACTCTTCGGATTGCTGCCTGCGGCTAAATTCCACTACCGTACTTCGCGGAACCGTCCGTCCTTCCATCCTCAACATCTTGATGGTTGGCAGTCAAGCACCGTGCGTTTTAAACGCAATTTCTTTCCTCGTACGGTAAAGATCTGGAACCAACTTCCTGCTGCAGCATTCCCTGAGCGGTACAATTTAGGGATCTTTAAAAAGCGAGCCTTCCTATTCCTCAAAGGGCCGGCAACGCACTTGTGATTCCTCAGGTCTTGCAGGTGTCCCTGGGCGACGGTGATTGCTTTCCATCAGGTGACCCGTCTGCTCGTTTGCCCCCTCTTATATAAAAAAAAAAAAAAAATAGTCCCACATAACTCCCATGTCGTCCCCACGGCGCGCGAGTATGCGCATTTTCCATCTTTTCCATCCGTAAAAAAATAAAAGAGGGACTGTCATTTCATGGACAGTAAAAGTTTATTTGTTTTAGTTTTCTCTGTAAAAAATACATGTCTTATCCATTCTAAACTCGCGCAGCGCCGCTCGCAGGCCGTACTCAGGTCGCGTATGAAGGAGAATTAGACTTTTTAAACTAGCGAACTTCGATTTTGCCTCATTCCTGCCTTCCCAGGTGGGCTGCATTTTTAAATATTACATTTTCGTCTTGGGTTATATGATGTTACCACTATTAACAATATTATTAATGTTACATTACAGGTCTAAGATTGATTTTACTCCCTTTCAGCTGATACGTGCCGCCGGTTTACTGCATTTTTTAAACTTTAGTATGGATTGGCTGTGTCTTAAAACCTAAACCTGCCTACCTGCTAAAATAGTATGGAATAATTCTGAAACACCTAGAATAGTATTTTTATTTGCCTAGCCAATATCAAGGGACTAACAATGTAGCTTAATAATCGCTTCTAAGAAATTGCGGCCTTACCCTTTAAAGTCGACCAACGCCTCTGAGTGTATAAAAAACCCTGTCAAAATAATATTACCACACCCTCTACGAGCCCTTGAAACGAAGTCAAATTCTGTCTCGTTCCCACTACCTTTCCATACCCACGTGAGACAGGGACAGAAGGCTCGGGAGATGGGGGCACTTGAAAACTTGCTTTTTCAGAGTAATGCCTTTGAGGAAATTAAATAAACTGCAACACCGCATCATAAGCGTCCTCGCGAGCGCCTGCTCGGTTCGTTTCCATTGTTACACACGGGACGATATTTTTTAATTTCTAATACCCTAACCTAGCCGCGGGAACTATGACATTTTTCGGGATGAAAACTATCCTTTGTCCTTCCTCGGAACTAAAACTAAATGTGTGCCGAATTTCATTGAAATCGATTCAGTGGTTTAGGCGTGAAAGCGTAACAGACAGATAGACAGACAGACCGACAGGCAGAGTTACTTTCAAATTTATAATATTAGTAGGGATTAAAACACCCAAAACTCTGTCTCGCTGTCTATGTCTAATAACTAGTGTAGCGCAGCGAGGATTTCGTACAAATTCGGCAAGTGAATTATTTAATGGCAGATCTCTGCTCTTAAGCAAAATGTAGACAATATGAGGTTATTTTACACTGGTTACGTACTTAGACATAAAAAACATGATGTTTGAATTGATCTCATTAGTTTTGCCATAAGAGCTACCTTCATACCAAATATTAAATTTCTAGGACAACTGGGAGTACCTTCTATTTTTTAGGAGCATGGAAATTTGTATGGACGCATCTTTTCTGAGTTGACTTAAAGGCTTGATATTTTCACAGTTGTAAGGGACCGCGAACCTAAGTATTTAGTTTTAATTTTAACTTTGTACCTTCACTCGTTCCTGAGAAAAAGGATCTTGACAAACGGACGGACGGGCGTCAAAGTGATCCTATAAGGCGTCTGTTTTCTGCTTTTTGAGGTATGGAATCTAAAAGCACAGAAGGCTTGCGCAGAAAAGACGCGGGCCAAGGTTTCGTCGCAGACGCGGCAACTCAATGCTACGTTTTCCAGAGCAATTATTATAATTAAATGTCATAAGAACCTTTCTCCTTCTTCCGCTTTCATCACTTCAGACCGCCAACTCGTTCTCACCAGGTTTCACCATGGACGTCACGTTATAAAAAACAACACCGTACAAAGTACAATGAGCACACGCCTTTCATATCGCAATGTGCGGATGCCTGGCGCGGTTGTGTCTTCCTCCAGCAAATATATGGCAAATGCGATCTCTCAGCCGAGTTATCTCGGAGATATATGACAAAAATTCGAGTCAAGTGATGCTTGTTCGCGAACTACGGCATGGCATGTTGGACTAGCACTTGTATTACTTACTAGCTGTTTCCCGCGGTTTAACCCCCGTTCCAGTTGATTTTATACAAACCTTGTCTTGACAATAAAAGGCACAACACAAAAGTAATCCATTTGGTCCTGTCGTTCGGAAGTTATTTGCATACATACATTTCGAATATTTATGTAGATAGAAGATAATAGATAATATCTTACGAAAAGAAAAGGTGATATTTTGCATAATTCCTACGCAAAAAGAAGTAGAAACAATGGCGATACCGTAGTTAGTTACGTCATTATTTTAAATGAAAAAATACTTAATTTAATTTATTTTTAATTAAAGAACATTCAACAATGTTCTACTACGTGTAACCAATTCAAAATTAACTTAGCATAACGACATAACCTAGCGTGTGCCAATATGTCAACTCGTGTCTGCTTTTGACAGGAATTATGTCAATGGAGTCATAACTACGGTCGGTAAATTCCTTTTTCTTTTATGTTTATGTATATTTGATCATTCAATATAAAATTACATCATCACTTAAAATTAATTGTCAACTAATTTATATTGAAATCAGCAGATGAAAATAAAAATGACAACAATTAAAAATTAGATACAATTCAATTTAAATACAAATTAAAAATATGTCGTAAAATGGAAAATAACATTAAAAGAAACAAAAAAATATGCATAAATTAGATCAGTGATAGTTTAAAAAGTAGCCCAGCGCACGGGCCCTCACCTTCTTGGCGCGGTCTTGACGGGCGTTTGTGGTGAAACCCTGGTGGCATCCCACTGCGTCCCCATCACATGAGATTGAGGCAAAGCTGGAGAGTTTTCTTAGTTTGGGTATACCCCTTCGCGGGGGAGTCCCACATACCTCAGGCATCCATAAAAATTTTCTCTCCGTTAAAAAAAAAAGGCTCATACCCTCGGGACGTAGGGGCTGTAGATTACGACTAACGCACGCATGCCTTTTACAACACTATTCTACATTCTTAGAGTCACAATGGCACGAAATACTACAAATCACCAGAGTATAAAAACATTGTCTACAATGAAAGTAAACATCATTGTGGCGGGCTAGCCCGATCATTGTGTCTAGTCTGTAGTTCACAAGGTAAGCGGTCGTGTATGACATTGAGACAATGTGTGCCAGTGTTACATCGGACCTTAAACGTGCACATCGAAATGTGGCGTAGTGTACTTTTGGTGATGTTCCTGGTTTCTGTAAGTTTTTTTTTGTATTTTTCATTTCTAAGCTTGAAGTATTTTCTTATTTTGTAGGAAAGATTTTTAAATTTGAATGGAAGATATTTTAATTTGAATGTTGTTGAATAACTATATTTTCTAAAATTAGAAAGATTTCAATCTACACGGATGTAATTTAATACCTTTAAACGAGCAATTCTTGTATATATCCTACTAATATTATAAATGTGAAAGTTTGTGAGTATGGATGTTTGAGAGAGAGAGAGAGAGAGGACATTTATTTACACACATTCGATACACGTAGATATATAACAGGAAGAAATACAATATACTTAGGAATAGTACCGATATGGTGTAAAATGCCCCCCCCCCCCCCTCAGCATAATGTTGCGGTAAGCCGCAACGCTGTTTTTCAGTAGGACGCAGATAAAATTAAAAAACTAAATATATAAAATACACATACACTGTGGCGACACGAACAAATGTTTGGATGTTTGTTACTCTTTCACGCCAGAAGGGGTGGACAGATCTGGACGAAATTTGGAACATAGATAGATTATAGTTTGGAATAACACATAGGCTACTTTTTATCCCGGAAAATTACGTAATTTCTGCGGGATAGCGATAAACGAATTCTATGCAGACGAAGTTGCGGGCAACAGCTAGTATAATCTAAATCTCGGAAACGACTGTCATGAAATTTGGTTCCACTTTTAGAAAACGTACCAAACTACCAAACCGTACCAAAATCCGAGCAAAGCTCGGTCATCCAAGTACTAATAACTGTGTGTGGTTGTAAGCTTTGCTTTGATAGGGTTTATGTAAACGTATAATATCTTTTATTACATATCAATACATAGTATAAAATAAAGTCGCTTTCCGCTGTCTGTCTGTCCCTATGTATGCTGGTGTATTTAGTGTATATTTTAAGATAATAGATTTATTTTAATGATTCAAGATTAAAGTTATATGTATAATTCTACGCAGACGAAGTCACGGTCAGAAGCTAGTTCTCTAATAAATTTACAAAGAAGTTTTATTTATAGTATACAGCTTATATTATTAAGTATGCATGACGGTAAACATTGTATGTCGGTACGGTGCGTTACTACATCTTGCGACGTAGTACCATACATACATACATATATCACATCTTTATCCCTTAAGGGGTAGACAGAGCCTAAGGTAACAAAACCTTAAGGCCACGTTTAGCATGATTAAGGGCATATAGATGGAAAGGGAAATCAAAATAGTGATGGGTTGCTAGCCGCATCGCCTATAACATGATTCCTAAGACTAACGTAGTTCCAATATGTCTTAACTTTGATTGGCTTTTACCAAAAGGCTGACGTTTTCGAACTGCATTAATATCAGAAATTGTGCGGACTTTTACGGCCCTAGCCTCGAGCTTCACGTCATTCACGTTCTTTTGTTTGTTCTAGACCAAAACCAAAGCAATGCAGTCAGAATCCGACGAGGATGCACACCTGTACCTAGAAATGAACCCGTACAGACGGACAACTATGAACTTCGACGACATCTTCGCAAAGAGTCTCACCACTTTACTACTAGCCGACCAGACCTCCTCCACCAGCACAACAGAAGAGAACTTCCATCTCACAATACCTACGCAGTACATTGACAATCCTAAAACGCACACATCCAAGACGACACCGGCCACATTGCAAATGACGTCACCGTTAACAACACCTCGAAAGAGCAGGAGGAGAAAAACGACTACAGAAGAGTACATAGAAGATATTAAACCAACGAAAATGACTAGTACCACGCACACTTATCACAGGGGTGTTCTGGATTTGCTCTTCCCAGCCGCTAGAGTGAGGAGTTTCAAGTCGTTCTTCGATGGTTTCCGAAGAATTTTGTCGCATACTTTCTAGTGGTGATGTATAGGACTGTTATTTTGGGTGACGTTATAGGTGAAAATTAAAAAGTGGCTTTTATTTTGTACATAGTTATTTTATTTTGGCTGTGGTGGTGGTATAAACAAGCGTTTATCACGAGCAATTATAGTGTAAATGAACGTCAAACCGACTGCAAAAATTTTGCCGGGTATAATTACATACGACCAGTGAAATTTGAATAAACGCACTTAAAAAGGACAGTCATTCGCGTAAACGGTGTAGTGTTCGTCACCAGTAGTCATTGTTTGAAGAGCTACACTCGAGTGCAGTGTACGTTATGAAACAATGTCGCAACCAACTGTACTCGAAATCAACTCGCTTATGCTCCGTTCCAGTGTATTTTAACACCTAGGTAAACAAATCAATTTCACTTAAATTCCCATATAATCACTCATTGTACGCAATTAGCATCACATCATCCGGATCTTGAAGGAGGACTCCCCACATTTTATATTAATTATACTATGATTATTATATTTCAATTTTATATGAACTTGCGCGAGACTTGATTGTTTACAAAAGAGTTAAAATGGACTGGAATGAACTATACAATTCAATTTCTTCAATTGCATTTTCAAGACAAACCGATTTTTAGGAGGCTGATTACTAAACAATAATTAGGTCTCATACGCATTGAACTATGGGTTATGAGTTCTTAGTTTCTATAACTCGCTGACTGAGAGTTCATCAAAAATGGCCACGCAGTGAACGTGTTACAAGGGAAAGGAGAAGGATGGTGTTTACATGGTAAGCCTCCGCGACGCGCCAAACGCGCACTGATCGCTTACAAAAAAAAAACTAAATTCTAAATTTACGATTAGCTTTTTTTTCCTGTCACTCGCTCGACTATTTGGCAAGGCACAAACGGCATTTTATTGTTTTACTTGAACTCTGTTTTATAAAACTGAAGATTGCTGCTGTAGTCTACTTGTACACAATTATGAAAAGGGCTAGCACTATTCAAAATTCAATGTAATCGGAAAGATCATCATTGCCAAGAAGAATGCGCCGCAAGAAACTTGGCAGAAAGTCATGTTTTGAAATAAAATACATTAAGCTACTACAGTACTTAAATTGTACCTACTTAAATTAATTACATTTATAAAAGGGATGTATAAGGTCCCCAAGCCAAGTCTCTACTAGTCAAAGTAAAACAAATATTGCAAATGATACGAACATAGAATTTCGAATTTCGGAGTAGCACCCCTGTTTCTTACCATTTTGAACTGCGCTATCATCCGTAATGATAACATGATGTACAAAACACACACACACACACACACACACACACACGCACACACACACACACAATCTTTCTAATTATTCTTGTGTTTTAATTACTTCTCACTTGGCACTCGCGATACAGACCCAGAGTCTAGTGCGAAGGCCGCTGTTTCACTTACCGCATAAATATGTCATCTACCGATCTCTATGTAACAGTGTGTCCTTGTTATGCACTTTGTAACTTCTGTGGTGAATTTTTTTTCTCTTTTCTCTTTTTTTTCTAAAAGTATCTTTTGGGGTATATGTATGTATGCACATCCTTGCTTGAAGGTATGAGATACGAAGCATAGTGGGATGCAAAATAACTACAAGTAAAAGCTTCGGTAAAAATCTCCATATGTTATTTTTAATAGAGCAAAATCGACATGTTGTCTGTCAATAAAGTAAACGTAAAATGTAGGCATCATATTTCGCCAAAATTGTTTCACCAAAATCAATTTTCAAATTTAATGAAAACAGACATGGCGGTACGGGTAAATAACTCAGCATGAGCGCTTAACTAAAACGTGATTCCCGCTGATTGCTCTAATTACGCTCGAAACGCGCCGCTCGAGCACTGAGCACTTGAGCACTGAGCACTTGAGCGTTTGAGCGTTTGCTTATGAGCACTCGGCGCCGCTGCCGCGTGTTACCAATTATTTTTTTGGATTAACTCCAACTATTTTGCTTTAGTTGAATTTTCATTGCGACATTGAAATATTGTTGCTCGTTTTATTCGGAAAGACTGAAAGTCGACGAGATGCCAATTTTCTTTTCACGGCAGAAATGTTTAAAGATGCATTTAGAAATGGTAAATGCCATTTATGTATTGAAAAGTCTTGCAGTAAATAAAGTTAAATAACGAACAGACTGATCTCGCAGTTTAAAAGGCTAATTTTAATACATATCTGATCAGACCACCTGACAGCTTAGCTAGTGGTTAAAGAACTTAGCTATGAAGCTTGGAGATTCGGGCCCGATTATGGAATAATAATTAGAAATGTTCTAGAGTTTGGGATGTATAATACCTAATGTATTTATCTATACAAGTATGATTTTACGTAGCCTAGTACTTAAAATGGGACTAGATTACTTAGTGTTTGGTGTCAATGGGGCTATCGCGAGTGAATTTGCCACCAGAGGCGCTAGTGCTGCGTGAGGTCCAATAACATTCACTTTTAACTGGTTTTGGCGGGCTTCGTGACATAAATTATAATTTCTTTCATTTACCTGTTTAAAGGTGAGTCCTTCGTGAAATTATCGCAAGTAAGGATTATTTGGATTTGAATGTGAACGCTTTGAAAGCGGTTTTTTTTTCGAATAAAATGATACACATGAGAACAATATGACAGTTATTTATAATTAACAAACTTAATGAGATTCAAGATTTAAAACTTTGTTTCGACGCCGATCTTATAAAGTCGCCTTTGACAGCTATACCTCTGGACCTTAGGCAGTCAAGTGGCGCCAACTGGTGAGCAAACAAACGATAGATATTTACGAATTTATTTCTTAATCCATATAAAATACGGTGAAAATTTTGAACGGCGAGTATCTGTCAAAGCGACCCGATCGCGGCGTCCCAAAAATTTGATCTCGAATCTCATTATTCTCACTAAATCACGGTTTCAACTCCCAAAATAATCGTAATAAGAGTTTAAATAAGCACAAAAGCTTTGGAAGCTTAAAGCAGTGATTTTAATGAATTCTTCAAAGCTTTTGAAGTTGCTGGAAACACGCCCGCTTTTAATTATTTAATACTACGCCATAATACTTGGAATTAATTCGAGGATATCAAATTAAATCTATTTTTGCTATGATGTAAGTTTCGTTTAATTATGATCGTAATGAGGTAGCCCAATTAAGTTCTAAGCGGTATTCATACAATTAATGAATGTTTAAGGAAATAGAGGACAACGCGAGCCGGTCCCGCGCACAGAGGGTGCCTTGCTATCACAACAGTTCATTCTCGAATTAATGTAATATTACAAAAATTAGCAGCAGTAGTCAGAAGTATTTTTTACATGATACCAGCTGCTTTGGCAAATTGTCCTCCTCTTAAATATTATAACGATGAAAAAATATTTTTTTAACTATTTTAGCTAAAAATGGGATTTAGGGGCAATCGTCAATTGGTGTAATTTATCACGATGTTGATAGTTTTATTCTGCATTAATTATTTACGTGGCGAGTCTAGGCAGCTACGACCTGACATGTTTAGCATTGTCACGCGGGCGCTGTGCAATTCTCCGGGATAAATAGTAGCCTATGTGTTAATCTAGTGTGCCAGCTATCTCCGTTCCAAATTTTATTCAAATCCGTCCAGCCGTTTGCGCGTGAAGAAGTAACAAACACACACACACACTCTTACAAACTTTCGCCTTTATAGAGCGTTTTCCAAAAAAAAGTCCACACGAACATTTTTTTCCGGAATCTAACTTTTTTGGGTTTTTCTTCAATCAGAATCGTTTACCCTATACCCTTATACAAAAAAAAATGTGTCCCACAATTTCCATTCCATTCCAAAAAAGTGACGAACAGGAAAATAATCTCCATAGTTAAATCTGGGACACACTTTTTCTTGTATTAGAATCGATAGGGCAAACGATTCTGAGTAAGATAAACCCTAAATATTTAAATTCTGGAAAAAAAATAATGTGACTTCTTTTTCGGAAGCGCTCTACTTAGTGTGACTCTCTTTTTGCACAAAAACTCACATTTTGGTGAAAACTTCATGTTGGCGACTGGCTGCGTCGGAGCCTCCTTTTAGTACATAGTTGGTTTATTAATTACTTAAGTTCCAATTTTAAAATACCTTTCTTTTGGGCTGACATTGACTACCAAGACAGTTGCTCTGTCAGGTTGCTAGCATAAACAACTGTTCCGTATTAGGGCTCATAGTTACTTCGTTTTTGTGTTAGTTTGTGTTATTAAACCATAGCGTATTCTTCCATGCTGGTCTGGGAGTAAAGAAAAACATAAAATTTACCAGTTGCTTCTCTTCCCGCACAGATGGTAAAAGCCTAACAAGGGAACGGGCGAAAGTCTTAGGGATCATGTTATAGGCGATGCGACTAGCAACCCATCGTTATTTTGATGTCCATTTCCACCTATACGCCCTTAATCATGCAAAACGTGGCCTTAAGGTTTTGTTACCTTGGGCTCTGTCTACCTCGTAAGTGATAAAGACGTGAAATATGTATGTATGTAAACCATAGCGGAAGCGTTTTTAAATTCCGTCGTCACCACTTCACGAGCAACTTTTGTCCCTTTCCACTTCATCGGCCAGTTTTATCCTATTAACGATAATTAAATCGCGGTATTCAGCGGTTTGAATTCGTTTTCGTGTTAACTTCGGGAAAGTTCGTAATTAATCGGTATTGGTAGCAATCGTAATTTGCTTCCATGCTGGTATAGGAGCAAAAAACATAGAATGTACCAGTTGCTTCTCTTCCCGCGCAGATGATAAAAGCCCATCGAGGGAATAGGCATAGAAATCATGACTTTAATAGGCGACGCAACCCATCACTACTTTGGTTCCCTTTCCACCTATACGCCGACAATCATGCTAAACGTGGCCTTTAGAACTTGTTACCTTAGGCTCTGTCTACCCCGTAAGGGATAAAGACGTAATTTGTGTGTGTGTGTGTGTGTGTGTGTGTGTGTGTGTGTGTGTAATTTGGACATGGTTTTGATGTTTGGATATTAATGAATTTGTTAACTAAATAACCATGAAAAAGTTTGGAGTGTGGACCACTGGGCATAGACACACTGACATTTAATGGTCTTCTTCTTCGCCACGCTTGTTTGCACGTCAAGGGGGGTGTAGGTGAAAAACTTGAGTAAATGACTTGTATGTAGTAGTGTACAGAACTGATATGGGACTTAAGTCATTTTTCTAATTTGGAACGTCAATTTGTCTATTCGCACACATTACTCACATATACAACAGGTAATTTACTTAAATGTTTCACCTATAGAACGCAGTCAAGGTCGACGCCTTGACTGAAGCAAGAGGCGTCTAAAAAATTTTTGTAAAATTGTGTGTGACCAAAAACATATTATAATATTCTGTTGAAAAATCTGGGAAGAAATCTACAATCTAAAACTACTACCCAAACTATCCGAATTATCAGCAAATTGGCCGTCCTCCTTATTCTGAAGACTTGCTAAAAATTGCTAGAAAACTCAAAAACTAAAAACATTTTCTTACCCTCCAAAATGTAAGTTAATCATTAGCTTGCAACTTGCGAGTATCATTACGAAACTCTGAGGCTTTAATCATCTGCCGAACGAAAAACCAACTCGAAAAACTTTACCGGAAAACGAACCTGGATATTAGCAAAAAGTCATTAAAAAGTGAACGCTGTTCATCACCTCAAAGACGGTATTAAACCTTAAGTTATAAAAGTTCATTCATTTAACGGTTGCCCGGGCTTGCGGCGAGGGACAACACTGAATTTCAAATTTCAGCCAACCGCAGACTCTGATAAAATCTGTGGACGTTTTTCGAGGTGTGAGTTGACAATTTGCTTACAGAGTAACTTCGAACTTCGCTCTATGTTAATCTAAGTTATTGATACAATGCGGTAAAGAGCAGTGACATCTGTTAAGTATGTAGCTACTTATTAGATTTCTGAGGGTACGTATTAAAATGCATAAAGTTGGAAATGTTTCGAACTATTAATGCTATTTTCTCAGAAAATGACAACTTAGTATGATAGTAGTGCAATACTTTTTTTTTAGCCCGTAATAGTGCCCCTCAGCAGGGCAAAGGCCTCTCTCCTAGACTTCCAACACTTCCTGTCCGCAATACATCCAACCTAAGTAAAACATTCTGTAGATTACGCGATCAAAACAGTTCGTCTAGAGAATTATAGTCACAGAAAATTATATTAAATGTTTGGACCCGCACCCGAGTTTCGTAGCTCAAATGAAAAAATGGAACCCTTGCAACTCTTGCAAGATCACTTTGTTGTCCGTCTGTCTTCTTATTTTTTTGACGTCTTTTTTATTACGAACTAGAGAAAATATCAGGCTGAAATTAGATAGGTACTCGAGTCCGCAATTCCTTCAAGTTGTGAAAAAATCAAACTTCAATGCAATGAACAGATATTATCAATTATAGTCACTTAAAAACGTATATAGCAAACTATTAAGAAAGAAGATCAAGATTATTGGTATATTTTTTTCCGTTTCAGAAAATAAACCGACTCCGTGCAAAAACCTACCTATTTAATAAAATATCATTTTTCTGTTGCCAGCTCCTTAGATTGCATGTGTGCCGTCTTTATAAATAAAGTCAACCTTCCGCCTGGCAACACAGACAGTGAATATAAAATTATCGCCTGCCGACTCGGCAGAAATAACTTCATTTTATTTAAAAAAAAGCGAAGGAAAATTATGTCCGACTTTACCGTGCCGCGTTCGAGTTCATTTTCTCTTTCAGTTTCAGCATTCTACTTGGCTAGTATAATAAGGTGATATGGCATAATTTGAATGCAGTGTAACTTCAATGTTGTGTCGCAATAATACAAGGTTGAACTTAGACTGGCCTATGCATTGTACTTAGATCATTTTAACAGTGTATCAGCTTTTTTGCAGCCGTCAGTTTTATGATCGCGTTCAGTTAATATTTTGACAAAAGGCATACCTACTAACTTTTTTGTAACTTTAATAGGTAATATATTTAGTTGATAAAAACCAAACAAGATATTTGTGAATAAAACGGATAACAAAACGGAGAAAATTACAGAAATGTATCACGATAACAATTAAATTCCAGTCATTATAAATTATACTAGTTATTTGCCTATCGGGATAAAAAAGTAGCCTATGTGTTATTTCAGACAGCCACTAATCTAAATACCAAATTAAATCCAAATCCGTCCACTTGTTTTATTTAGCGTGACGGAGTAACAAACACACGAACACTCTCATCGTCTCATACACTGTCGCATTTATAATATTGGTAGGATTATTGATTAAAGGCATACAACATATAGTTTTACAAAATATATTCACAGCAAGTGTTCTCGGAGCATTGTAATGTTAAACCGGTACGGTATGCAAAGCCACCCGAGCCGACATCGATCAACAGCTGTCGACATGCCTCGGATTGTTCAGAGATGCTGACCGTACATCTAATAGTATATAGTGTATAGTTGAGGACAAAGTCAATTCATATATTCATAGCAGTTCTTGCACTGGTGGTATTCCGGCGTGGAGAGGAAGACAAGGCTGGCAACGCATCTGCAATCCTCTGTGTTGCGGTGTCCATGGGGGGTGGAACTCGCTTAGCAAATGTATTATCAAGTTAATCAGAATGATTGGGTACCTACCCTAATATTTCTTATGAACTGTACCTATTTTTATGATTAAAAACTATTTTACTGAATCAGGCGTTACTTTGCGGAGGTCTATTTCAATGTACAAAAAATATTTACCTTGCTGCTCCGCTACTCAAGAGCGGCGAGCAACAAACGAGCGGACATAATAATAATGGCAAGTGATATTATATAATGGCAAGTGGTATTTTTTGAGTAGCGGAGTGGCAAGGTATATATTTTTTGATAATTTAAAACTACTATTTTGAAATTATTTTTACTATTTTTTAATTATGCTAAATGTGACCCTTAGGTTTTGTTACCATAGGCTGTCTACCCCGTAAGGGATATAGACGTGATTTGTGTATGTATATTGGTTCTATTTTAATTTTAATTTAATATCAACGCTGCACTTAACACTGGAGTGATCAATTTAGTTTTGTTTCATTTCCGGGCTAGGCTTTTTAATTTTTATTTTATTTATAATTCATTGTACAGATGTTGTTTTTTGGTTGTTTCTTTTGACCGCCAATCAACTTGCTATGCAGGGCATTTCTAACAAAAGTCGACAAAGACGGACTGATAACCAACGCTGGCGGCTTTTGCGTAAGCGCAGAATCGTGCTGTGCCTGTTCTTTGTGCCAAAAAATATTATCTGAAGTATATTTTATTGTTCTTGTAAATATTTTCGCAAATAGAGGTATATTTTTAGTCCGTGCTCTTTTATCGATGCGAAAAGCGTGTCGTGAAAAGGGTAGCTAAGTTTGCGAAGAAATCATTATAAACCTCTATTCTGTGTATATTAAGAAAAAATGCACAAATTAACGTTAACTAAATAACAATTAAATCCTTTCCCGCTGCAACTATTCTTCCAAATATAAAATGTCGTTCTCAAAATCACGAGTGGGGGCGCCACTCGTCTATTTCTATTCATTTGCATACGAACCGCTGAGCGAAGCGCACGTAAACCGCGCTCTTACGTACAAAAGGGATTTTCATATTTAATTTTCTGTTTAGTATAATTGCGGACATATTTCTCTCTGTGCAGTTTTTGCTTTATTTGCATACGTGAGTTTAACTGCAATATTATTCTGAATCCGTGCAGTGGTTGTTTAAATTAGTCCAAATGTGTTGCTATTTTCCTTAAATGAAAACTGAGAGTCAGCGCTAAAGAGTTGCGGAAAAACCCCAATATTATGTCCGTTATTTTCTTATTTTGACCAACTGTTGAATAAACTGTTGGCTGCAAGCTATTATTATATTTTTTCAGCTACTTTCGACTCTAAATTGCAGCTCATTGAAATCTACTTTGGATATTGAGAATATGTCCTATCTCGCAATCCAACAATGGTCGTATTACGATACGTTTTTCATCGGTATTCAGTCTCATCTTTATTCTGCGTATAATCTTGACGTCAAGGACATTCCAGCCTCACAGTCCATTGTGTATGAAATACACGTGTCGTAAAAGTTTAGTAAACACCTGTAATTCCGAACTTCACTCCACCCGCGACAGTCGTCTCAAACATGTCTCAAATATTAAGAGCCCTGATATTAATGGCCTACTTTACCCTAATTATACAGTTTCTCAAAAAGTTGAATATAATAGAAGAGGATATTCAAATTAAATACATTACCCGAGCACCCGGTAGCTTAAAGAAGATTCTTCGGCAAATAAAAGAGAAACAATATCAGTACACGGTTATGGAGTTGAATTATAAAAAGCCTATGAGATTGTCCACCGATTTGAAATACGTTTTAAAATGGACGCAAGCTCTGTCACATTATAGTGCACCAGCTTTTGTCAGAGGACAGCAAGTATTTTTAGACAACAATTGTACTTACTACAACTGCTATATGACGAATGATAAGAGTTTGCTGGCGGATCTACGCTTCTTCGATGCTATATTGTTTGACGTTGAAAACAATTGGGATTCTTATCCACCAATCAGAACTCCATACCAGAAGTACATCTTTACTTCATCAGAGCCTGCCAGTATGTACCCTGTCTGTGATCCAATATATGACTCATTCTACAATGCGACTTGGACTTATAAGTTGGACTCGACCATCCCGCAACCTTTTTTTAGCATCTACAACCACAACGGGACTCTTGTTGGTCCAAAAGCAAACATGAATTGGATAACAGACAGTGAATCCATTTCCCCGAAGATAAGAGGGAAGTTAATGTATAAAAAGAAGATGGCGGCTTGGTTTGCTTCCCATTGCACAACGAAGAGCGGTCGCGAAGACGTTGTGAGTAAACTCTCGAAGTTCTTAGAGATCTATAACTATACAGTAGACATATACGGGTGGTGTGGAAAGCTGGTCTGTCCTAAAGGCAACTTAGAAGATTGCTTGGAAATACTTCGAGCTGATTATTATTTTTATCTGGCTTTTGAAAACTCTGTCTGTGAAGATTACGTTACCGAGAAAGTTCTGTATGCCTTGAACCATTATACTGTGCCCGTGGTCTATGGGGGAGCTGATTATTCGAGGTAGGTCACATAATTATTATCTACCGATAATCTAACCTAACTGTAATACCTGCCTATAATCATTTTATCAATATAACACAATCTGTGTACGTGAAAATACAGACTATATATAATATCTTGCTAAATATATCAGTAAAGCAAAAAAACCGGCTCACTTTTCATAGAAAGTTGTATGGAAAGTACATACATACATACATATATCACGTCTTTATCCCTTACGGGGTAGACAGAGCCTAAGGTTTGATTTAAAAATTTAAATTTAAAAAAAAATATATTTAAGGTGACAAAATTTTAAGGCCACGTTTAGCATGATTAAGGGCGTATAAGTGAAAAGGGAAATCAAAATTAGTGATGGGTTGCTAGCCGCATCCCCTATAACGTGATTCCTAAGAATTTCGCCTATTCCCTCGATGGGTTTTTACCATATGCGCGGGAAGAGAAGCAACTGGTAAATTCTATGTTTTTTCTGTACTCCCAGACCGGCATGGAAGAACGCGGCATGGAAAGTGACCATGTTTTTTGCTCCCGAGTAAATAATAAGAACATGGCTCTTTACTTTACTTTGCATTTTCACACAATCGTACGAATCCTAAGCAAAAGCCAGGAAGTTCATATAGGTACCGATTCGTTTGTTTTCAGATTTTTACCACCAAATTCCTATATCGATGCAGTTAAAATGAGCCCAGAATCAGTGGGATCCCTAATGATCCAAGCAGTCAAAACGCCAAACGAGTATGAAAATTATTTCAGGTACTTAAATAATTCATTCTTAAAGACAATAATGGGCGTGCGAGTCGGGTTACCTCTACGTGTGGTCAAGAGCTGCGGTTCCTTTTTGGATCCGTCCGGGGGGAAGAGCAGTGCTTGATCCGGTGCACCCTGGGCATCGGCTAATGATTTCCTGGCAGTTTCTGAGGGATATCATTGACCGTTGGCTAAAAGCCCGACAGGGAGGAGGGGGGTCTTTGACAACGTTGCCGACATTTTGTCACAAGATTTTTTAATTATATTTTTGTTACTTTGACATTGGCGAAGTTGTCGTCGCTATAAATACTTGAAACGCTACAAATAAGAAGAAGAGGAAGAAAAAGATAATGATGAAAATCGAATGATTTGTAATTCCGATGTCGATGTAGAAAAATAAGTAGGTTCATTGACTATTTTTTGATTATTACACAAGGCTTGCACGTTGAACGATTCTGTTCGCAGAATGGTGTACTGGTAGTTTTGAGGATGGGCCCATAAAAGGTGTGAAACGGGTCAGAATGTTTGTGCGGTGTTGGTTATAGTTAAATTTTTGTGATATAGTTAGGTACCTACCTAATGTGTGACTTATGGAAGCAATACATATTTCACACAGGAATGAGGAATGTGATGCGGAGCGGCAAAGTAAATTATGTTTTTTTTTTCTCAGGTGGCATAAACACTACGTCTACGTGGAAAACCCGATAGCCTCTGACGTCTGCAAACTATGTGAGCACCTTAACCACCCCAGTCGTACGGTGATCAAGCACTTAAACGATTGGTGGGACGTAACAGGAACCTGTAAAGAGGGAAGAAACTGGAGATTTCGTGTTTAATCTTCATTGCAAACTTTATTTATTGAAAACATAGAAATTATCTCCGTTTTATGTAATTATAGTTGACGTAATTAAATAATTACAAAAACAATTACGGGTAATTACAATATTAGGGCAGACTGGTTGTTGCGGAAAATACTTTAGGAGATCATCATCATCCTGTCAGCCGAAAGACGTCCACTGTTGGATCTGTGCACCAAGCGCGTAGGTATAACATTTTTGTGTTAAAATAATTTTTATGCAATTTTGGTGAATTTTGGTGAATGACTGAATAGTCACTTAATCTAATTTTGGTGGGTACAAACAGTTTTAGTGGGGACCCAAATTACTAAAATCATAATATCTTTAAAACTACTACGTATAATGAAGGGCCACACTACACAATATTGATTGGGACTAGTTACGTATTTTTGACACATAATTTAGACATATACAGCGAAAATAAAAAACCCACCAAAATTAGGTATATTTTGGACCTGTTCAAATTCACCCAGCTCACCCCGTAGTGGAGTCAGAAGGGATTAGTGCAAATAAAAAAATGACGATAGCAAATTACAGCGCTTACTAGAAAAAAAATTAAACTACTTTTAGAGCAAGCTGAGCCAGAAGTTGTAAGTACTTAGCAAGCGAATACACAAAATATTAGTTCTATCCCTTCTCACCAAGTTTTACGGTATCATGCCAACCTAGCATTATTCTTTCAGACTTTTCCGCATCAAATCTGTTAATAAAGCTACAATCACACTTAAAGCCCGCCCTTGTTTCTACAAATTAAATAACACCTCAAATCGCTAAATTTCATTAAAAATCTCCCGCGAACGTTTATCTCGCCCAATCCTCTTACAGCTCTCGTTAAGGAACTCATTATTCAAAGCCTCAAATTTTCCAAGATAATTCCAATTATGGAGTCATCGTCGCCGCCATTTTTTTTCTCGAATATAATTAAAATTTCCGCTGACACCTTGGGAGCTGGATATTATATTTTGATGACAGATTGAAATTTAAGGGCGATCCCGATTCGATTTGGCGTTTCGATGGATAAGGGCGAATACGCACGGTGCTTCCTACTTTATGAGATAGGGTGGTAAACGTGCAAGGGGAGCGCCAGATAGTAAGCGAGCACCACCACCCATGGACACCTGCAACACCAGAGAATTGCTGAGGAGTTGCCAGCCAAGATGGATGAGAAAGGAATACCTCATGTGCCTGTAATTTTACGGGTGGCTTTCTCTCCAATGTCGGAGCACAGCGGCGCCACCACTGCTGCATAAATATTAGTTAATTTTGACAACGGCTGCCGCGGCAGGCCGAGCCAGAGATGGTGGGATGACCTAGACGCGTTCTCGAGAGAACGGGCAGGCATAATTGCGAATAGAGCGTGTGTAGAGTGTGTGGACTGGAAACTTTGCGTTGGAGCATTCTTACCCGAGCATTTGTAAACGAGCTATTCATGTACAGAGATTCTAGTCTCTTAATGTATTTGACAGTTGCCGTATTCTGTATAAACATGAATGATAAATAATGAATGATAAATTTCTTCCTTGCTGGTTGTAAATTCTACGTTTTTTCTGTACTCCCATACGGGAGTACAGAAAAAACGTAGAATTTACATTAAAGACAGCCTTTTCGAGCAAGTGAGGTGAAATAGTTATTTGTTATGCAAGGCTGCAAAGTGTTTGTTTGGCGCGAGTGCCTGAATTGAAACCCGAGCAAGCGAAGGATTCTATGATTGAACCACGAGCGAAGCGAGTGGTTCAAAAGAAGAATCCTGAGCGCCGCGAGGGTTTCAAGGCACGAGATACTAAACAACTTTGCTGCCGAGACAAACACACAATTTTTCACCTCACTACAGCGAAAAAAATGGTGGATGAAAGAAAAACAGTCTAATAGTAAATCAGTTTTTTTATTCCATTTCTTCTAAATAAGAAAGGTAAAAGGATCTAAGCCCATACAGCCTAGTCTAATAATCTAATAAGTAAAACTATTTTTTCTGATTGTTCTATCATATTAATTTTTGTGTATTATACTGTTTTATCATAAACCAAACAACAATTTTGGTTTCCCGGCGAGAAATCTCTAAAAACTTTTATTTCTAATCATAGATATATTTTTAAAAAGAAAGTTAAAAAAATCGCACTAACTAGACTGAATTAAAAAAATGGGGCGCGTTCTGAATTTGCATCATAATATCTGTTTTTTCCTGCTTGGTTGCTATTTTTTTAACCACAAATTAAATTAATTAATAAATTTTAATTAATAACTTACGAAGTAACGGATTTTAAAATAAATTAATAATGGATACCGGATCGCGTTTCTGAACGTGACATTATGTTTTTTTTTATCGGATGAAAAAGTTAGGGGTCTGATAACAAGTTCGACATTTGAAGTTCGCATTATTCCGTCCTTCTCATTCACCTAATTAAGTACTATTCGTATAAGCGAGACGACAACATACGAAGTTCAAAGTTCTAATTTCTGCGTATATGAGTAGGTGGGCAATGGTGGTTATCGTCACGTTCGAATTTCAAAAACCTTTTCCACGCAAGCGTGGAAAAAGCAATTTTCCACGCAGATTTTGAAGGAGAAAGACAGCCTTTTCGAGCAAGTGAGGTGAAAAAGTACATTATTAGGGATGAGAGCGAGCAGTTTGGGCAGAGTGATGCTCGATGCAGCTGTTGCACTTGCTCTTGATGTTAACAACATTATTTATACACACATACATATATCACGTCTTTATCCCTTACGGGGTAGACAGAGCCTAAGGTAACAAAACCTTAAGGCCACGTTTAGCATGATTACAGGGAAGTTAAATTAGTGATGGGTTGCTAGCCGCATTGCCTGTAACACGATTCCTGAGACTTTCGCCCATTCCCTCGAACCATCTGCGCGGGAAGAGAAGCAACTAGTAAATTCTACGTATTTTCTTCATTCATGTATATTGTAAATACGGCAACTGTCAAGCTAGAAGTACTGTTAGCTTTGTAACAGTCGGCTCGTCCACACTCGAATATTCGGCGCCGAACGCTCATTACAGCGAATGCTCTCAGTTAGGTCGCTCCTTAACACGAAACTAGTTTGTTCGCCTGATATTCGGAGCGAGCATTAGCAAACGAAACAACTCGGTGACATACATCATTAGTCCAGATTCGTCTCGGCGCAACTTTATTTGACTCCACAACTTTGACTGCAGTGAACGAACACTGCGACACTGTGTTGTAGATAAGCCTTATAGTGTTTCTAATAAAAAACTGTACATACCTGTGCTTAGACTTTTGTACGAACACATTATGTGCGAATGTGATGCCCTCGCCAGACTAAGAATCTCTTCGGTATCGGATACCCTGAACCAGGAGATTTCAAGGCACTACCACTACGCCCAATCACCCAATTCATAAACGAGGTGGTAAAAGCGATGGAATAGTGCGAAGGAGGGGTAATAACACAAAAGATTCACGAATGGGTCGAAGTGTATCCGTAGGGACCCCTAGACTAAGATAAGATAAGAAGAAGAGAAGATAGACTTTTGTACCACGAGCGGCTTGTTCTCAACGGCAACGGCAACAGCACACACTACTGTTGCGTGCCTATTTATAGCAGCCAAAGTCATAATTCCAGAACCCAAAGTGTAAGTTAAAGAAGTTAAAAAAACCGCCTTCGAATATACACCAAGAACTGAAAAAAGCCATAGCAATTTCAAATCAAAATATATTTTATGTGTACGCTAATGATATGTTTGAAGTCAGCTCTGATAGTACCAAGCCCAAAAGGCTAGATCCACTCCTGATACGCATGCCACTCTAGGCAATCTGCAAGCGTTCTGAAGCACCGACTTCAATCATTGGATAACGCTGAACCTCCTCCTTTTTGATGTCGGTTAAGAACATCTTCAACACATTCACGTGAACTTACCCCTGTATTCATAAACGCTCTATAGGCTTCTGCTAACTAAGCAATCGTTTGTCCTTATCTGTGAAAGGTAAATGTCAAAGTGACAGACAGCTCTGTTAGACATTAGTTATCACGAAAAAATTAGCAGCGCCATTAGCGTGATTAATGTGATCTCACATTACTTTTTAATAATAATAATTAGGGTATTTCCTTAGTGTATTTAATGGAAATGTCCATATTATTCTTTTGCAGGTAAGTATCCCAATCATAGCGCACCTTCAACGGCTTTAACTTGGACAAACTGCGAAAGTAAACTCGCAAATACTTTCTGCTCTCTGAAGTTTCACTAATTTTATAAGCGGTTATTTTATTTTCAATTTCATTGCGAACTAAATATTCGAACACATATTTGTACTTGTTCCAAAAAAGCTTAAGTACTATTTGAACATTTGTCAAGTCACGTCGTGTCAATGGCTTTAATTGCATGAATAAAAAAATAAAACGCAAGCGGGGCTGTTTGGCCCTTCAGTTTAGCATTATTGTGGGCGTATAGTTGGAAAGGGGAATCGAAATAGTCATGGGTTGCTAGCCGCATCGCCTGTAACATGATTCCTAAGATTATTGCCCATTTTTTCCTTCGATGGGCTTTTACCAGTATGCACGGGAACAGAAGCAACTGGTACATTTTATGTTTTTTCTTTCCTCCCAGACCAGCTTGGAAGGGAATGATTATTATAAAAAACGGCTTAAACTTGTAATAGTTTGTAAACAACCGCCGGGGAAATTACGGGCACAAGAGGCATTTCATCTTAGTCCTCTAGGTTGGCAACGCATCTACAATCCCTCCGGGGTTGCGGGTGTCTATGGGCAGTGGTGATCACTTACCATCGGGTGACCCACTTGCTCGTTTGCCTTCCTTTTCATATAAAAAAAAAAAAAACTGCAAGCAATGCTGTAAGATGAGGACGTATTAAATACGCAAGTTCACAGTTTCACAAGTTTCGGAACTCCTGTATTTCTATGTAAAGTTTTGATTAAGTTTAAGTAAAGACTTTTGGAACTGGGATTGCTATTTGTTAACTTGTGATAGGTAATCTCAAATCGTTTGATTCATAATCTTAAGACACAGTCAGAAAAAAGTAATTAATTTTGATCATTTTTACAATAGATAGCTTCAATACGTAACTACGGGAATATTTTATGATCAGGCTTTACTTTGCGGAGGTCCATTTCAATGAACAAAAAATATTAATATTATTGGGTTTTCATGTGTAACAGTTGTGCTCATTAAACTTTGATAACGATCCCGTAGAGGGACCGAAACGCGTCAGTGTTTGTGTGGTGTAAAGGATAATTAAGTTTGTGGGATTTATGTGTGTTGTGGTCTTAGCTTTTAGTATGTCCACTCTCTATTCTCTGGTTTCTGTTATCCTATCAATCGTTCGAAGATTAGCTGGAAGAGATCCCTTTAAGAGATAAGCCGCCGTTCTACGTCTGTTTTTCTCATTACAATAAAGAGTTACACAAACATACATACATACAAATACAAATACAAATACAAATACTCTTTTCGATCCCTCTACGGGATCATTATCAAAGTTTAATGAGCACAACTGTTACACATGAAAACCCAATAATATTAATATTTTATTTTTAAGTTTTGACTGTTCTTTATTGTTTTATTTTTCTACAAATAAATAATTTGGTAAAGAACACTTACTCTCTTACACACTACATACTATCGATACTATTGTCTTTGCTCAAACTATCGATACTCTATCGATTCTGGGCTATCGAGCGGCAACCCTAAGAGCTACTCCCATTGGCGAAATACTTAATAAAGTGCGTAGTTTTAGTGGCTAACTTCGGCGAAAATAACTGTACCGTTAACAAAATCACCGGCCGCGCCCCAACTTGGTAATTAGTTTCGCTCACTACTTTGCTGCCTGTACTTAGGGTCTCGAGAAATATTGGAGGTGATTCCGAAGTTTTGTGATGACGCTACCTGCCCTACTTTGGTATATGAATGGAAAACAAACAGTCAGCACCAAACTCTTGTTTTTAGTTGTTCTAGATTAATTCAAATAAATAAAAATAAAATAAATATCTTGGGACAAATTACACCAATTGACCCAGCCCCAGACTAAGCAAAGCTTGTACTATGGGTACCAGGCAACGGATAAACATACTTATATAATGTAGATAAATACATACTTAAATACATACAACATCCATGACTCGGGCACAAACATTCGTATTCATCATACAACTGTCTGCCCCTACCGGGATTCGAACCCAGGACCTCTAGCTTCATAGTCAGGGTCACTAACCACTAGGCTATCCGGTCGTCAAATTCAGCAGGCTATTAATTGAGTCTTCAGCTCGAATCTTCGGGGTCCCACGGCGCTTTCCTAAGCCCGGCAAGCGGGCAACGCCGTAGTGTAGTGGGCATGTTCCCCCCACTTTTCCACAGCGAAAGAAGTCGGGGGACAGAGCCCTACTTGACCGTCGGGTACCGGGTAGACGAGTTTTCACTATGTTAAAAAAATGGCGATTAATTGAGTAACTAGCGCAGGCGCGGCTGGAGAAGCGGCCGAATCAGGAAAGATAAATAAATATAGGGGTCTCAGCACCGAATATAACTTTGTCCCGTTCGGTGTTGAGACCCTTGGTCCGTGGGGTCCTAGCGCTTTAGCCTCTTCAAAGATGTTTCGAAGAGGCTAGACGCTACGGGTGCCGAAGAGCTGGCAGCTTCCTTGGACAGCGTATATTAGTATCGCTGTCCAAAGGGGGAATGCTGCCAACGTCTTCGGTACGTAATGTGCCACGGAGACCCCCCTTTTTTTAATTATTTTATTTTAAAATTAGTTTTAGTTTAGTTTTTAATTTAAACATAGTTTAGTATTCTAGGTTTCCGTGTTAATTTTATTTTGTGTGTTACTTTTAAAACAGTATTACAGACTTTTAATGAAATTAAGTAATAAATTCACTAAAATTGAGAAAACAGCCCCAATTTGTTTACTGAACGTCAGTCTAGGTCGTCCCCTCCCAACGCAGCCATTGACACTCGCCATATAAACCTGTTTAGCGTATTTATAGATATTAATATTATAAATACTAAAGTCTATTTGTCTGTCCTTAACCTTTTCAGGGGCCTAACAAACAAGATGACTTGATAAATTGAAGTCCATCTTGAAACTCATCCTGTTCTAACAAGGTTGTATCCACTGGAGGTCGATTCCAAAAACGCAAGCGAATCGAATAGGTTTATTGGCCTGAGTCATCGGCGCACGCCCTTTTCATGTTCCAGGAGCATTACTTTGCAAACTGCCACTTTTTATACTAAAATAGAGCCAGAGATTTCCAAGAAAAACGCTTTAAGCGCTGTCAGCGTATAGAAGGAGATAGTTTGTCTATTCCCAGTTTGCTACGTGAAGTTTGTGTTGCGAATTATGCAGTTTTCCAGATGAGAATTTCCATTTAAGTGGTGAGCTCGAAAACAATATGCTTATAGGTACAGTAATAGGATTATTTTATTACTGTACTAGCTGTTGCCCGCGACTGAATCTGCAAAGAATTCGTTTATCGCTCCCGCGGGAACTACGCAATTTTCCGGGATAAAAATTTGCCTGTGTGTAATTACAATATACATAATGTATTTGTCTTCCAACTTCACCCAGATCTGTTCAGTCGTTATGACGTGAAAGAGTAACAAACATCCATGCTCACAAACTTGCGCATTAATAATACGACTATTACGAGTACTAATTAACGTTAAAATTGATCTGTCACTTTAATTTTAGGTTTTAATGTCAAGCGTTACGCTTATCCTCTAATTGAGGAAGAATAGCGTTTAGGCTGATGCACCCTGAGCAACAATGACTAACCAACTTATACACTTTCAAACTAGGTGTGCCGCAGGTGCAACCTTTTTGTACTGTTTATGTTTTTATACTTTTCTACTATTTTTGAATGTTTCAAATTTAGAATTCTTCTTGTTTTGTGTTTAGTGTGTCAGTCTGAATATAGCATGCAGTAAAAATAGTTGTTTTATTTTAGTAGTATTTTACAGACTCAGTAAAGCCCTCAGCTTTACTAAGTTAGCCATTGGCTAGTATCCGACCCCCTTATTCATAAACGCTCTGTAGGCTTCTGCTAACTTAGCAATCGTTTGTCCTTATCTGTCACTTTGACATTTACCTTTCACAGTTAAGGACAAACGATTGCTAAGTTAGCAGACGCCTATAGAGCGTTTATGAATAAGGGGGCGAGTATCCAACTGTGGGTTAGGTTAACGGCGTATTTCAAAAACCGTCTTTGTAACTTTTTTTTATTATTTATTTATTCAAATCAATTACAAAGAAAAAACATTACGTGTGAACAGCGAGCGAAAACCGCGATCGGTTTATCTGCTACTGTTGCCGCACGCTTACAGCGCGTTATTTATTACATAACAAAGCTAACCTGCTTCTAAACTGCTTCTAACCGTTGTAGTTACACGGTTTAAAATTTTAAACTCTTGTATGGTTAAACGTAAACAAAATAAACTGGGGAAGACGATTAATATGAATTTGATTCAATTTAAAAACGGTGCCGTAAATAACGCACCCATATCAGCGTGAAATGTCAAGTGAGAGTAATCCACAGTTTACGCCGCACCTGCCGCGTGAGATATTTTATTGTTTGCAAAGACCTTTTTGTGTATTTACAGACAACTAGCGACCCGCCCCGGCTTTGCACGGGTGCAATCATTGTTTCTCTACTATATTATGCATGTATTATAGATACAAAGCTTTTAAAGATATACATGCATACATAGGGACAGACAGTCAGCGGAAAGCGACTTTGTTTTATATTATGTAGCGATAAGCTGTACAAAATAGATGCAAGTGGAACTAAAATTGTTCATGTTCAAAGAATTGATTGAATAAAGTTTTGTATGTAAATGCCTACATTAAAGTAAGTTATTTCACAGCTTCAAAAGATTGTAAACATAAGTATAATCCAACTTTTTTTATATAATCTAAACCCAAGCTTCGAGAAAATTTAGGTAATAGTGCCCTTGTGCTTCGACTGGCTCGTCTTGGCGGGTGCACTACCGTGTCCCTAGATTTGATATTAATTTCGGCGTGATACCACTATGATTTCCTGAGAAAAAGGGTCATGTTACACGTACACAGCAATAAGTGATTCTAGAAGGATTCCATACACACATACACAAATCACGTCTTTATCCCTTACGGGGTAGACAGAACCTAAGGTAACAAGACCTACAGGCCACATTTAGCAAAATTGTGGGCGTATGTGGGCGTGGGGAAAATGGAATCAAAATAGTGATGGGTTGCTAGCCTCATCGCCTATAACAAGATTCCTATGATTCATTCCATTATTTATATTATTCATTATTATTATTTATTTATTCATTTTTATTATTCTATGATGATTCCATTATTTCCATTTAAGGCAAGGAACCCTAAATAGAGATTTTAATTTAAGTACAACTTTTATAATATCGGCTAACTATTAAGTGCATGTACACTAATATATTATAAAGAGGAAATGATTGTCTGTTTGTTTGCATTGAACAGGCTCCGAAACTACAGGACCGATTTGAAAATACTTTCACCATTAGTATCCTACATTATCCCTAATAAGCATAGGCTAATTTAATTCGGCGCGGACGAAGTCGCGGACAACAGCTAGTATAAGTAAGTAAGTAAGTAAGTAAATGCTTTATTGTACAAATATAAAGATACAATTTACAAAAAAATAAAAATAACATTAATACATGCACAAAGGCGAACTTATCCCTATAAGGGATCTCTACCAGTTAACCTTTGAGTAGATGAGAGGAGCATTAAACGAGGGACCGACAAAATGAGAGTTTAAAATTCCAGATAGTGAAAGCCACAATAGAGCGTACATATCTAAGTACAATAAACAAAACATAAAATACTATAGTATACTATAAAATGCTAATAATTTTCACGCAAAAGTTGAATTTCCATGTGAAAGTTTTATTCTTTCTCAATCCTATTGAAGGCAAAACCAAATTCAAACTGAATAATATACAACTAAACCTATCAAAGCATACCGAACATACCGGTACAAATAAACAAACTCCGTTGATTCAAAACTAGTATTTTACACATTCGTGCGTATAAAAAGATATACTGGCGTGTTCTCATGAATGAACATCAGGGCTCTGACATTTTTCTTCAAAAATCCGCAACAACTACAATTATTTTTTGCCGATTTTAAGCATGTTATAATTCTTTCGAAAACTTACTCCCAGATTTATACTTCTGACCGACACCGAAAACTAGAACTGAATGAAAACTTCGAAAAGTAACGTTATAGCCGGGAATCCGTTATCCGTATCCTCAACTGTCATTTGTGGAGATCTACAACAGGTTTCATCAAAACCTAATAAAATCCATAACATGTATAGAGTAACAGAGTCACAAACAGTGCCATAACTGTCTCTGGCAGACTGACTCTATCTGACTGTGGTATATTCATCAGATGGGACCTCCTCCTGCTGGGATCCTCCTCCTGGGACAGACCTCCTCCTTCAATATAAAAAAGTACTCCAAGGACCCATTAAGTTCTAGGCCTAGCTAGAAGCCTGTGGCATTTTGCCCGTCCAGCCACCCTATCGTTACGCCAGTAATCACAAATCTCCAAAGCAGGATCTTAATCTTACGGTCTTTCGTCACGGAACAATATAAGAGTCGACTGACAAATACTATCTAAAACTTATCTAAAATTCCGCAAGTGAGACGTCATTTTCCAAGACTCGTTTTGAACCGATCATATTCGTTGTATTTCATAACTTTCGCGTTCAAATACAATTGTTAATGCAGATAAATAAAAATGTGGTCAACCCTCGTACCCAGTGCTCTTCACAGCCAGTGGTAACTGGTGCGGCCGACCGCTCAAATGAAAATTAAATGATGAATAGATACGCGGCCGGCAAAAACCCCCATTAATTCGGCCAGTGTTGTTTTTTGCCGTTTTGTTACGTACCGGGTTTTGGTTTTCGCCAGTGGCTGTGGTTAAAATTCGTTTGTTAATTTAGAATATTTTAACTTCAGCGTAGTGTTGTTTTGCTCAATTTAGCTCTATGTTGTGTAACGAATTTATTTATTTTTTGTTGATGATCTTGTTTAACAAAAGCTTGTTTAGCAAAAGTAATTTTTAGTATGGATCTGGCAGCGAGGGAACCTAAGCTGACTCGGAATTGAATCGCATTAAGACGTCATAGTAACCTCTCTGTGGGGACCGGATAGCCTAGTGGTTAGTGACCCTGACTATGAAGCTAGAGGTCCCGGGTTCGAATCCTGGTAGGGGCAGACAGTTGTATGATGAATATGAATGTTTGTGCCCGAGTCATGGATGTTGTATGTATTTAATTATGTATTTATCTACATTATAAGTATGTTTATCCGTTGCCTGGTACCCATAGTACAAGCTTTGCTTAGTTTGGGGCTGGGTCAATTGGTGTAATTTGTCCCAAGATATTTATTTATTTATTTATTTTACATTCTTACTGTTAACAATTGTGTGAAAAAAGTTAGCGCATACAGCATACCTACACTTTTTACTTCCTTATCAGCAGGTATTAAAATTAATTAAAAATCCAATTTGTTTCCAACAAAATAACACTTAAAATTGTTAAACGTATAATTACTACAATCTTATCGTTCAAATATAATTTTCAAAACGTGTAATGATATACTGAAACCTGAAAATGTATTCTGTAAATATAATCAGTTTATTGTTTGTGGTGAGTAATTTTGAAGCAGTGTTCGTTATTGTTTTTTCTGAGATACCAGATAAGTACATAGATCGACGAAATGAGTCCTCGCCCGCGCGGCACAGGGGCGCGGGGTGGGACGACAAAGGGGGCCAAGAGAGGTGCGGGCGGGTGCGCCTGCCGTCGAACAATTTATCATTCAATTTCTGCAGTCGGTCTATAAGTAATTAAAATAAGTATTTTTACTCATATACTCGTAATGCTAGAAAATAATGTTACATCAATCTGTACAACAACTGACCCAGAATTCGGAGACATTTGTAGTAACACACATAATAATATAGCCCCTTTTATTCTGTTCTTCCATGCTGGTCTGGGAGTAAAGAAAAAACATAGAATTTACCAGTTGCTTCTCTACCCGCGCAGATGGTAAACGCACATCGAGGGAATGGGGCGATTATAATAGGAATTATGTTATGGGCGATGAGGCTAGCAACTCATCACTATTTTGATTCCATTTTCCACCTATACGCCCACAATCTTGCTAAATGTGGCCTGTAGGTACATGTTACCTTAGGCTTTGTCTACCCCGTAAGGGATGAAGACGTGATTTGTGTGAGTGTGTGTGTGTACTGATATACTCGTAATGCCAGAAAATAATGTTACATCAATCTGTACAATAACTGACCCAGAATTTGGAGAGATTTGTAGTGACAGACATACGAGCAGAGATGTACAAAATGGTTTTAAAAAAGCATTTAAATACAAAATGCAAAATACTTTTCAGATTTACTATTTCAAATGCAAAATACCAAATAGTTTTGCGTTTTGTATTTCAAATGCTAAATGCAAAATAGGTATTTTGAAAATACTTTTTCAAAATAAAATACCTTTTGATCAAAATATCAGACATTTTTATTTATTTTAGGTATTTATTATGAGAAATAGAGACACATGGCGAGCCGAACAAAAACGTCTAATAACATGGCACCTTATGCATGACATTTTGGTCAAATTTATCAGTACGCGTATCAATAAATTTTGTTATGTTAATAATTGATAATAATAACACTCACTTAAAATAATGTAAAGCAACTAGACTAACGAAAAGAGAGCCATGGCTCCATTTTGTGAATTGTGTGGCCATTTATTTCGGTTTATTGTGCATCTAGTGCGGCAATACAAGATTTTATTCGTTCATTTCATTTTGTTTGACTGGTAATGTTGGCTAAACTTAATCACAAAGTATTTTGCATTTTGAAATGAATATGAAAAATGCAAAATACATCTCGAAAGGTATTTCAAATAAAATACAAAATGGTTTTTACTAAAAGGCATTTAAATGCAAAATACAAAATAGGTATTTTGCATTTTAAGTAGAAGTATTTCAAATAAATCGCATCTCTGCATACGAGTACATCATGTTTACTTTTACAGATATTCTTAAACGAAGTCGAACTTCTACTACTAGACGACAATAACAAGCCTATCGCTAGGTACAACGAAGCATTCGAACGGGAAGCTATAACACCTGAATTAATAGTCGTAGAAACTAAATCAGAAGACAAATTAGCAAATGAGGAGGCTCATGAAACTGTTGCAGATGAAACGACAACTGCCAGTGGAGATAAGGAAGAAGAGTCTAGAGAAAGTAGTTCTAAATCTAGCAGTGTACGGGCATCTCGAAGGATGATCCCTTGGGGGAAGTATGAGGGGCAAGGGGTAGGGGCATGAGTGACAAAATAAAATAAATATTAAAACAAATACTTTAAATATACCCTACAACAGAACTAGCTAAACTGAATATTTTATCCATTGTTATGTACATACTTACTATTATTTAATGTAATGTAGATCGCATATGCCGTAGAACTGATGGCCGTTGGGGGAGGCTGGTTGAGTGGAGACCGCTTTTCAGCAGACGTAGACGGGATGTTTTGTAGCAAGGTGCCGATACTGCCGATGATATTCGTAAGGCAGCGCAGCGGATTGAAGGAGAGCTGAAGAATTAGTTCAGTAGCGAGCCATGGAAGAGGCCTATGTCCACTATATCCAGCGGTGGACTGACACGCGCTGATGATGATGATATAAATGTAAACCACATTTTTTCTACGAGCAGAAATACTGAAAAAGAAACCTAATTAATATACCATGGAACTCTCATAACTACAAAACCAAAACTCGTTAAAAACATAAGTGTCATCAGTGTAACGACACGACGAAAAAATGAATACATTCGTAAAATAATCGCAAGGAATATTGCGAATAAAATATGAATAATTGTTACATCACTAATACACATCCATAGGAACAAAAAATATACCTTGTGTCTAGCGGCAGTTGGACATAAAGTAAAAAGTTAAGTATGGTGTAAACCAGAAATTATAGTCTAACGTTATTAAGTCCAGGATCCCTTTAATTGGGAAACGAAATTTAGGAGTCCGATTCTAATTACAGAAGATACGTTTTATTCGACCCCTTCTTTAGTAATTAAGGAAACATAAACTGTTGGAGATAATAATGTCTAAATTATCGCCTAAAATTAAAGTTACTTTTATTAACGCTTTGGGAGATTATGTCAGAAATGTGGCTTTATAGAACACTTTAGTTAATTTGTACTGTATGTTTTTAGTTAGCCATTATAGAATGACTAATTTGGATCAATTCAGGTTTAGGTGCGGCGGGGGTGGCCCTTGGACCACCCTTAAGCCGGGAACATGTTTGTTTTAATTTATAAATAGTCTTTATTTTATCTTAGAATGTCCTGGTAATATAAAATAGTTATGTACGGGAACAAGCAGTTTGTTTTGGTCACACTGTGCTAATTCCGTTAAACTGTGGTAGTCGAATTAATTTAAGTGGTCGCTAGTGTTTCTACATTACGGGACAACCAATATCAAAGAATGAATGGACGTCTAGGTTGCTTTTAACTAATTAAAGTAAAGAGATAATTAACAGTAGGCCAATTTACTTGGGGTAAGCTTTTTTAACATTTATTCGGGATACCAACGGTTACATTTTATAATACCCTCTGTATAAAAAAATAAATCGTACGACGTAGATTTAAATTAGGTTAACGTTTGAAGTGATGGCTTGATTTTTTCAAGCTTATATTTAATTTGCAACCGTTTACTTTATATCTTCACTTCGTATCTTTTTCGTATTTTACATAAGAACACCTTAAAAAGAAATATCAAAACAAAACAAAAATTTATTAATTATGATTATACCAAAATGACAATACATTACAAAACGAGAGGTTTGCTTTGATACTGTTGAAACTATATTCCCACTTAAGTGGACTGAAATGAAGCTCTGCAAAATGGACTAGTGACATTCCGTGGATTCTAATTAACTTGTATCAATGGCGACGAAAAGCTCGTAGCAGAAAGGCAACCTAAATAAAATCATTTCATTACGAAATATTACACATGGGCCATTTACCTTTGAATGACAAGGTTGTGCAAAAATTAAAAATAGCTCACTCCCGCTGACCTCTGTTTATAATATCAACGCAGATGACCTGCTGTAATTGTATCCGGTACTAGGGTGCTTAAAGAAAAACTTCACTTTGATGCCTCTAGTGCAAGAAAAATCTGAAAAATGTGTTAGCTCTAAGAAAACTTTTCTTTTAAGATAAGATGTTTGTGGTCTCGTTCCTTCATTAAGATGTTAGAAAAAGGTTTAAAATAACGAACAGCGAGTCTATTTTTTGTTCAACAGCTTATTAACTCGCGTATCCTTTATGTATTAAAGCGGAAGAGAATTTAATTTTCTTTTAAAATGTTTAACTTTTATAAAGTTCATTTGTCACCCACAAAAGGTGGTAAAGTGGTCCGATTCTTGAATCTTTTCAAGATCTCAGTATTAGGATATACGCACATATGAGATAATTTATTCAAAAAAATTGCTTGCACGAAATAAAATCATAAATACAGAAAAAACCATATGATCTTATTAAACTGCACAAAAGAATTTTGAGAGTAAAAGACAGGATCCGTCGGTCGGTTTACCTTGAAATTTGGAATACATAATGTGGGATGGGTAACAAACTATGTAAGTACAAACTTACAGAGTACAGTTAACAAAAATGACAGCAGGCAAAATAAATAAATGTACAAGAAATGAAAAAAATATCGAAACTTATTCTTCAGTCTTTGTTCTCCAAATAAAACAAATAAAAATGACAAAACCTCTGTATCGTGTCTAAACACTTTCACATTGCAGCCATTTGTTAATTTACCTTCTAATTTTCACTTTGTAACTAAACACCAAATGTTTCTACCGTTATCGCGCAATATTCAAAATCAGAAATTGGTCGTGAACGCGGAATTGTCTAAATATCGGAACTTGGCGGCGCGCCAGCCGCCTCCTAACGACGGGGCGCAAATGCACTCCCGATATCGACTGCGAATTACTTCCAAAATGAACTGTTTGGTGTTTAATGAGAAAAATGTAAGTAAGAACTGAGTATGGAAATTAGAACCGACCGAATCGGTTTCGACTTCGGCCAAAAACAGCCGAATCTTGCGGCGCCAAAACTTAAAATATTGCATTCATGTTATACTTGCCCTTTTTAGGATAGTTTAAATAGTTTAAACCCAGTATTAGTACGATTGTTGACGACTTAATTCAAAAACGTTTCCGCTATGGTTTCAATGGTTTAATAACACAAACAAACTGCGAATTACTTCCAAAATGAACTGTTTGGTGTTTAATGAGAAAAATGTAAGTAAGAACTGAGTATTGAGATTAGAAACGACCGAATCGGTTTCGGCTTCGGCTAAAAACAGCCGAATCTTGCGGCGCCGAAACTTATAATATTGCATTCATGTTATACTTGCCCTTTTTAGGATAGTTTAAATAGTTTAAACCCAGTATTAGTACGATTGTTTACGACGGAATTCAAAAACGTTTCCGCTATGGTTTCAATGGTTTAATAACACAAACAAAGTAACTAGGAGCCAAATTGGGACCGTGCGCGACGACAGCGCCACGTGATAGGCGGCCATTATGGACAATATTGTCACCGCTGTCAAACAAGAAGTAAGTAAATATTGTGAAAAATATTAATGAAATCTTGTGTTATTTTTCTATATTACACAATTTTGGACAGTGGTAGTCAGTAACATTATTGCCAATAATATTAAAATTGTTGTTTTCAGTGTAATTTTAGAGGTTAGGTAACTTACTTTTTTTTTCTTACGGCAAATATCCACTTATTTCTTTGGTCTCGTTTCCACCATGGTCTTGGAAATTGGTAAAATTTACAGTCGCATTCTTCTTGGTGTTATTACAATTCACAACAACACATCTTACCAGGACCATATTTTTATCTCAAAAACGATTAGAAAATGTTTACTGCAATATGGATTTGACAGCTCAGGTCAGCGACAAAAATGACAATTTTAGCCGTAGCGAGCGCTGTGATCGTTTAGGCTACCCCCTCCACCCGCTTTGCACTCTGCCAATACGGAACAGCTGTTTTTGCTAGCAACCTGACAGAGCAACTGTCTTGGAAGTTGACGTCAGCACAAAAGAAAGGTATTTTAAAATTGGAACTTAAGTAGTTAATATACAAACCATGTACTAAAAGGAGGCTCCAACCCAGCCAGTCGCCAACAACGATAATGTTGAAACTTTGTAACCTTCATATATCTGGAAAGAACGGGTCACTGACATTTTATTCAATGTTCTAATCACATTTATAAAAGTTTCGGTTTCGGTCGAAACTAAAATCAAAACCGAACTTTCGGTTTCGAAAAAAAAACATGTTTTGGGCAGACACTATTTGATATTGGAATAGAAAGAAAGGTTATGATAATTTTAGAAACACATTACGAAACTGTAAACAGGATGAACAGTGGTTAGATTAGGTCAAAACAAAAGTATTTTAAGTATTATACAAATACAATAATGTTATGTGTGTAGATATGTAAAGAAAGAAAGAAATATAGAAAGAAAAAGTTTATATACGACAGTCACAAAAGTACCTAGTTAAAAAACAAAAAATAAATAAAAAGCTACATAAATTGTCACAAAATGCTCCCAGCCTCAGCATTTACTGGCCTTACCGCCAGCTCGTCGGTCTTCCGTTGGGGCCATCGGGTGACGCATACATGTATGTGTGTATGTATGTATTATTTATTTAGCTGTGTATTATATTTTATTATCCCTGCGTTCCTCCTGTTTATTTGTTTACGCAACCTACTTAAACTGTCTCCAACTTATTTCTTTCTCTTATTGTCTACCTTGTTCTTTGTTTCCATATTGTTTTGTACTGATGTGTGGTTTTTAATAAAGAGTATTTTGTATTGTATTATTTAACTGAAAACCTTTATGAATGTTTGTCAGGTTTTTTTTATTGTGGTTGATAAAATGTTTTCATACATTGCCTGATGATCAAAGTACACGGCGTCAAAGGGGGACTTATTTTTTTTAATTACAGACTACGCTGTTAAATACAGGAGTGTTCTATCAAACTGACTCTACTACTAATAATTATAAAACACTTTGTATAACATTTACGGTGAGGCTCAAACATATACTCGGGAGCAAAAAAACCAGTTCACTATTCATACAACTTTAAGGGAAATAACCCGGTTTTTTTTGCTCCCGAGTGTCTTCTTACAATATACGTCACGCCTCTTTCCCACATGGGTTGGTAGAGACTACTTTGTTTCTCTTCATACATGCTCGACTTCGGGTACACTTGACCTGACTTTTGCGCTTTGACCACTACCGCCACATAAATTCCGGACACGTGGTCACCTCTCTCAGAGGCATCGAAATATACCTCTCTATATCGCGGAGTAGTAAGGTAGAGACCAATTTATTTAGACATGGACCTCCGCAAAGTGAAGGCTGATCTATAGTTTCTAACCACCAATGTTGGATAAAAAAACAAATTACATTACAAAGCTAACATCAAACCACCACCACTATGTTAGGTAGATTAGATATAGCATAGAGCAAACAAACTAATAGAGTGGAAGCGTCATACAATTTCAACATGAAACTACCGTGAGACTTCTTAATCATCATACTCATATTATTTTTATACGTGAGTTATCCGTTTATGTGTAATGGCGTCATACAATTCATCTATCTATACATATAAAAGAAAGTCGTGTTAGTTACACTATTTATAACTCGAGAACGGCTGAACCGATTTGGCTGAAAATTGGTAGGGAGGTAGCTTAGAACCAGGAGACGGACATAGGATACTTTTTATCCCGATTTTTCCACGGGATTGGAAAATTCCGAAATGTTGTACTAATAAAGCTACAGACATTAAATTTAGCATGCCTACACTATATTCCTTGATTAGTATAAAGATGCACTTACAAAAGAATTTTTCAAATTTCCCACAGGATAAAAATACGACTATTTATAACTCAAGAACGGCTTAACCGATTTGGCTGAAAATTGGTAGGGAGGTAGCTTAGAACCAGTAGATGGACATAGGATACTTTTTATCCCGATTTTCCCACGGGATTGGAAAATTCCGAAATGTTGTACTAATAAAGCTACAGACATTAAATTTAGCATGCCTACACATTATTCTTTGATTAGTATAAAGATGCACTTACAAAGGAATTTTTCAAATTTAAGGCGGAACAAAGTTCGCCGGGTCAGCTAGTATGAAATAAAAGAGAAGGTCAAAAGGGTTGATAAAGTTGAGCAAGGTACATAATTATGATCGATATGGATACCTAGTTAATGTTTATAGACCGACCGCTTAAATGAGTCCTCGCCCGCGCGGCACAGGGGCGCGGGGCGGGACGACAAAGGGGGCCGAGAGAGGTGCGGGCGGGTGCGCCTGCCGCCCGCACCTCTCTCGGTGGTATATAGTCGTAGTGCGGCATAGTGGATAAAACTCGATTAAATGCAATAAAAACTGAAAAGTAAATAAGTAAATAGATAAAATCCGATAATTAAAGCTATGGCCGGGACGCGAACCCCGATTCTCGTCATTCCGTGACGCGTGCTACCCCTACACCACCCATAGCAGGTGGGCAAGCCTTCAAATTTTTCTATCTGCAACTAGCTGTCACGTGACCTTGTTTCTATGCGAATTTTTGTCGCCAAGCGTCGTCTACTGTTTGAATGATAACATTGGCACAATTAGGTAGCCCTCATTACCACTCTAAATGGTTATTTCCTCTATGGGTAGATTAGATATAGAAAATGTAACTTCACAGTATGATACAGCCGTTTTGTCAGTGCAATGAATAACTAGTGCGGTCCGGGATTACGGTGGCTTCAGAATAGCCAAAGTTGCACCGTAACAGCAATACCGTTCCAAATTGAACCCTCACACAAGAATCAAAGATTGTAATTTGATTACCTTGATAGTGACGTATGCAACTTTGTCGTATTATTTCAGAGACCTGTTATGCATGTCGTTGACACATGATTTACATATATAGATACATATATCACATCTTTATCCCTTACGGGGTTGACAGAAACTAATGTAACAAAACCTTAAGGCGAGGTTTAGCATGATTAAGGGCGTATAGGTGGAACGGGAAATCAAAATAGTGATGGGTTGGCTCCTAAGACTTTCGCCCGTACCTCGATGGGCTTTTACAATTTGTGCGGGAAGTGGAGCAAAACTGGTAAATTCTATGTTTTTTCTTTACTCCCAGACCAGTATGGAAGAAATGATTTAACATGTACTAAAGGGATTTTGCGGCTAGCAAGCTTGCGGCAACCTTGTAGGTTCAAGCGAGATAAAAAGTGAAACTAAAAGTGATAAAGGCCAATAAATACGAGATATATAAGAATTTTAAACTACTAATTAGACAGCGATTAGACAGAGAGATCCGATATGACATGGAACACCATAGTTAAAATTATTTTTTTACATACACACACATACATACACACAGACACACACACACACACACACACACACACACACACACACACACACACACACACACACACACACACACACACACATAGTACACATATTATTTTTCTAGAAAGAGATAAATGTGTGAAATGAATGTATGTGTGGTAAATGAGAGGAATAAATGTCTTCTTCCTTTCTTTCTATCTTTAGATAGAGACAAATCTTTATTTATTTATTTTATGTTGTATATTTTATTGATATATTTATATTATATGTAGTATAAAGTAGTTTATTGACTGGTAGGTTTTAGGAGTTTATGTATTATATTCGGTAAAGTTGTGTATTGTGGCTCTCAGTGTTTGCAATTTTTAAACTCACTCGTCCATCCCTAATATAATACTGCTTTCATCCACTCAAAGGTTGACTGGAAGAGATCCCTTAAAGGGATAAGTCCGCCTTTGTGCATGTATCTCAGTGTTTTTCAATTGTATTTCTCTTGTTTATTTTGCACAATAAAGAGTTTACATACATACAAATCTTTGATTACTTATACGTGACAATTATTATCGAGCATTTGCTAAATTAAATAGATTTAAGTAAGTAATTATTGCAATTAAAAGTCTGTTTAATCGTCATGAAACACAGAACCTGTGACATTGGGTAATTGATGGGGCAATTATTAAAATGCGGTTTTAAACCACGCTATTAGAGTTCAAATTAGGTGAATTAACTGCACTTACGAATATTTAGCGTCCGGGTTAAACACTGGCTTAATTACGGTTTTCTGTGATTAAATTTAACCTTTTGCGCACCGAATTAAATAAACGAAAATGAGCACATCTTTTGCAAAAACGTTGTCTTTGAAGGTTCGGGAAATAATGTTGAGTTACTATAATGAGTACATCTTTAACCTTTACGGAGTAGACAGGGCCTAAAGGTAACCAGACCTAAAGGTCACGTTTAGCATAATTTATAGGCGTATAGGTGGAAAGGGGAATCAAAATAGTGATGGGATGCTAGCTGCATCGTCTATAAAATAATTCTTAATATTTTCGCCCATGCCCTCGATCGGCTTTTACCATCTGCGCGGGAAGAGGCGAGGTACATTCTATGTTTTTTCTCTGCTCCCACACCAGTATGGAAGTTAACAAACAATCAAATACTAGCATTAAAAAAAACATTTATTTTAGTATTTTAGACGCCTGGCTCACATTACGTACCTACCTCACTTTAAGAAACCCTGCCTTAAATGTTAGAGCCTAACATAAAGGGATATACACACTATAAAAACCTAGTGTGCCCGCACCCTAACCCGGCAAACAAGAAACTTCGCACAAAAGAAAGTAAACAGGGCTAGAGTGGAGTTAGCCAGTTAACACACACGTGGTGCCCAAAATGGGGGCTGGGGGCCAACTAATATAACAAAGTTGGGCCCCAACTTCTTATTTATCTAATTCGACACGGACAGTGGGTAAAAATGAGTAGTTAAAGGCTGAATACGGGGATTTTATCAATGTTTTGGGTTCGCAGAAGTGCAGCAGTACGCTTAGTGTAACTTTTTGGTCACAACATACAGCTCGAACGCAGTGCATGAGACACAGCCTGGAGACAGACAGCCCAGTTTCTACCTCTTGCGTGAAGCACTCTCAAAGCCGAAAATTAAAATGAAACGAAAACATATATATTAAAAAATGTAATAACCCCGCTCGCATTAATCAAGTAATCGTACGTAATTTTGCGGGTGGTAGGGCCTTGTGCAAGGTCCGTCCGGATCGCTACCACCATCTTACTCGATAATCCTGCCGCTAAGTAGCAGTGCTTGCACTGCTGTGTTCCGGTGTGGAGAGTAAGACAGCCGGGGAAATTACGGGCACAAGAGGCATTTCATCTTAGTCCTCTAGGTTGGCAACGCATCTGTAATCCCTCCGGGGTTGCGGGTGTCTATGGGCAGTGGTGATCACTTACCATCAGGTGACCCACTTGCTCGTTTGCCTTCCTATTCATATAAAAAAAAATTAAAAAAAAAATAAAAAAGGCCAAGAATTACCTAGGTACATCATTTTGGATACTCTTCTGACTGCTGGACCGAAACATGGCTAACCACCGCAAGAAAACTGGCTATTGAATGAAAAAAAATCGCATAGAAATCGGTCTATCCGCATATAAGTACACATAAATAGAGAGAGAGAGAGAGAGATCTACGTCAAACTTATAACACGCCCCTTTTTGCGTAGGGGGCCATTCAAGTATTATGTAAGCAAATGTTTACTATTATTTACCCCCCCCCCCTTCCCCTTGTCAGCAAAAGTAAGCAAACCTCTTACCCCCCCCCCCCCCTCCCATGCTTACGTAATCATTGGTACCTATATGCATTTATCTTTTAATGGATTCTGTTTTTTATTGATTCGCGAGCAGCAGTTCCAAACTACTGACGTAATCACCATATCGACCCCCCCACCCCCCAATGTCATCAAAAATAAGCAAAGCAAAGAAAAAGCGCTTACGTAATACTTGAACGCCCTCTAGGGAGTTAAAAACAGCGTTTACTTCACTGAATTATTTCGTTAAACCAAACATACTCGGCCGGTACGTTCCGAAACCTAATCCCTCAATGGTACAATGCTGGGTTTAATCTAGCTGGGCCGGCTAATGAATGAAGTTTTTGAACAAACTTCGGCTAAGTCCGTCGATCGGCCCGAGTCTGTGTTGATCTTAGCCGGCGAGCGTTGGGGTCACTTTTTCGGACGCCATTTTGCAAATAAGTCGAATGCAATATTTTTTTCCCACTAATGTTGTAAGTGCGAAAGTTTGTATGGATGGATGTTTCTTACTCTTTCACGCCAGAATGGCTAAATTAATAGAAAATTGCGTAGTTCCTGCGAATTCTTTATCGCTATCCCGCGGGAATTATGCAATTTTCCGGGAAAAAAGTAACCTATGTTTTGTTCCATAGAGTAATCTATCTCTGTGCCAAATTTTTTCCTGATCCGTTCTGGCGTGAAAGAGTAACAAAACAAACATCCATACATACATAGTGACCTTCGCTTTAGTGACAATCACTGACCCTCACTAGCTGGAGAGGCACTTGAAAAAGAAGAAGAATACATACATGCTCACAAACTTTCGCATGTATTATACACTAGCTTCAGTCAGCGACTTCGTCCGCGTATAATTAGCAATTCGTTTGCAAAATTGTTTACGATGCGACTCTAGGCAGCTACGACCTTTGACATATTTATTGCTATCCCGCAGGAACTATGCAACTTTTTGAAAAAAAAAGTAGCCTATGTTTTAGCCTGTGCTACCAGCTATCTTCTATCCAAATTGTATCTAATTCCGTCCAGTAGTTTCGGCGTGAAGAAGGAACAAACATCACTCACTCACATCGTCACAAATTTTCGCATTTATAATATCAGTAGGATAGTAGGGTTCTTTAGAGAAAAAGCATAGTAAGTACTTACTCATACGTCACGCGGTGATTCAACAAATCCGCCTCGCGACGAGGGAAATCACTTAGCATATGACAAATAGTGTTGGAGTGACACGCTCTTAAGATATAATCATGCTGAGCCTACGGGTAGGGGATTTGGGGCAGCCAAGCGTTCAGCGCTACTTTGCTTAGTACATACACATACACAAATCACGTCTTTATCCCTTACGGGGTAGACAGAGCCTAAGGTAACAGGTACCTACAGGCCACATTTAGCAAGATTGTGGACGAATAGGTGGAAAATGGAATCAAAATAGTGATGGGTTGCTAGCCTAATCGCCTATAAGATGATTCCTATTATGTTCGCCCATATTTGTTTTTTAGTGTTAGTAACATTTCGGAATAAAATGTGTCCGCAAATTAGTCCGAAATGCTACTGCGAGCAGTTTAATTCGATTTTTGAAATCTTTTTTGAAAGAAATCCTGAAACTGGCAATTACAATAGGTACAGCATTGAAATGCTGCCTGCGTGATGGGGACCCTACCTAAGAGTCCAAATTTAGGGGAGACCGAAGCGAGTTGAGACAGAGGTGAGGTGAGATAGCCGATTTCTCTGAACTGTGACAGTTTATCGGGCTGGTAACTTCGCTAATTCGTTGCTTTTTCTACACTCCACAGTTTGTGTGAAGTTGCGACCTCGCTAACTGTCATAGGTGCAGAGAAAAAGGCTTTGTATCAACTCACCTCTGTCTCAACTCGCCTCGGTCTCCCCTACTTAATTTTTTAGCGTATGCTTTATTTTTGGTAAGTCGTTTGTTAGTTTATTTTACCCAAACATTGTTATTAAGTTTTCTGCATTTACCCTACCGCTAGGTTTCATAAGCATGTAAAAAACATTGTTAATAAATGCTTCGATTATCTTTGAAACTGACCAAAGGAGCTTGGACAAAAATGTGTTTCTCAATCGTTTCTCATGAATTGTAAGCACATTCGTCAATGGGCGTTTTCAAAAAAAGTTTTTCAATCACTCGATCTTTCAGAATTTAAAAATTTAACGTTATTCCTACTCAGAATCGAGAGCTCTATTCATTCTAATAGGAGAAAATAAGTGTCTCGTTATTTTTTTCGATTCACTTACGCAACCACTCCCAATTGATTTTTATGGTAGCGTAATGGAAATATTTTGACTAGGTACTTATACAAAATTTTGGGTCAATTTTTTTATTCCTATTTAGTGAAGTTTTTGCGAGCACATTCGTTAATGGGCATTAACGAATGTGCTCACAAAAACTTCACGAGAAACGGTTGAGGAACACGTTTTTGTCCAAGCTGGCCTTATACTTGCGGGTGGTAGGGCCTTGTGCAAGGTCCGTCCGGATCGCTACCACCATCTTACTCGCTAATCCTGCCGCTAAGTAGCAGAGCTTGCACTGCTGTGTTCCGGTGTGGAGAGTAAGACAGCCGGGGAAATTACGGGCACAAGAGGCATTTCATCTTAGTCCTCTAGGTTGGCAACGCATCTGCAATCCCCCCGGGGTTGCGGGTGTCTATGGGCAGTGGTGATCACTTATCATCAGGTGACCCACTTGCTCGTTTGCCTTCCTATTCACATAAAAAAAAAAAAAACTTCCAAATCCAATTTCCGAGATTCGTTTTGTACCGTTCCGCTCACACTAATAGTCATTAATTTAAGAGTGAGCGGGACGACACGACAGGAACTTCAAAAATCAAAATAGTTCCCTAAAACTGAGGTAGGATTACGATACATTCGTATAAGCAGTCATAAAAAAAACAATGTTGTAATCTGTGGGATCTCTTTCATGGAACACCACCTGATGTTGATAGTTCAAGTTGTAATATTTTTTAGAAATCGTAGGCCCCGACGTAGCACAAACGGTCTGATAATTTGGATTCCACCATTTTCGAAAATTGACGTGTGCTCCGCGTCGTTTCTGATTCAGCGCCTCGCAGAGGTTGCATGCTGACTCCCCTTTGTCTCTTACGATGGCGTAAGACGTTCGCCAATCGAAATAACTGAAGTAACCGGCTACATCCGACATGAGATGAGCCATCATTCTCGCTGTTTCAACGGGGCCGAGCTTAGTTGCATCGATGTAAGAATGCGGAGGAAAGAATCTGAAAAAAACAGTTTCTGTCAATATTTCAATTTTAATAGCTTTTTGCTGACTGGACTTGCATAAACGTCCTACATGTGTTCACCAAATTTCAAGTCAATCGGACCAACCGTTGAAGTTTCCTCCTGCGGAGTCGATCCTGGCTGAGTCACCAGAACTCCACTACCAAATTATTGTATTGTCATCCTACTTACTAAAGGCAAAATTTCAATCGGTTAAAACAGTCTGCTTTAAAATTGAATCGCAAGATTCCACCCGGACAAACAAATCGAAGTCTGATTTATTATGGTGTAACATTACACCAAAAGCTTGCTATTGTGAGTTTGTATACAAAACTCAGAAGCTAAGTTACCCAAACGACCGAGTATCATTTCCTCCTAAATTAAAGTCTTCATTTTTATCAATCCAGATTGATAGGGAAGGTGATATATTTAACATAAAAACCTACATGAACGTACTACAGTACAATAATAAATAAAAAAAAAACAAATATTACAATATTTGAAGCAAATATCGGTGCAAAGTAGCCAGTAGTCACGTTTTACGGTACCTACCTTGAATAATTTGCGCCACCGTAAACAACCGGCAAACAATACTGTTTAATGGCTTCCACTACACCTCCAGTTACATAATCGTCGGCCAGCACTGACTCGAACGCCAAATAAAAACTGTAAGGTTTCAACACTTTCGCTGAACCAGTTTCAGTTTTATTGCAATCCACACAACAAGCGCCTAATACATCTAATGTATAATCATTAATTTCACTCTCTTCTTTTATTCCTGCAACGACCTTTTCTCTGCCACTCTGACTCTCGCATTTATTCGAAATCCACACACCATAGTTACTCTTTTCCAATAACTTTTCCTGAATTTCGTAGATCATGTCGCTATCTTTATTTATAAGCCTCCAGTTAACATTGGTCTTTGGCGCAACATATTCGTCAGTAGCGCGGTCTATGATATGAAAATGCGGCCAGATAACATCTGAATTAAGTTTATACGTCCACGTGAGATTGAAGTAATTGTCGAACCTCTCATCGCAAATCGGATTACTTACTGCATCTTCTTGCATCCCGAAAACGTAAATTTGATCAAAGTCTCGGTTCTTCGGTAATTTAAAATAACCATCAACGAATCGGTTCTTCAAAGACTTGCCACTAAACAATATAGCGTTGTAATTGAGATAGTTGTTATTAAGCATGTTCCTGTGTCTCGACACGAAGCAATTGGTGAATTTGCAGTTCTTGCTAACAAACGTTTCTCGTCCTCTTTTGAGATTCTTGAATTCGTAATCCCTGTTCCAGATTAATACGTAAATAAGGTCCAAGCTTCGGGGCTGTTTTACAGGTGTATTGTGATGATTCCCATCTTTTAATCTGCCGTGCGGCCGAGTTGAGTTACTCTGAAAGTGTAAAATTAAACTTAGTGCGATAGAGCACATGATTAACTTCAAGATGTTTTTTACTAATCTAAACGTGACGAGCATTGTGAGATCGATTGTGAAGTAAAAGCAGGTTGAGACAAGAGACCGTTTTATAACAATCCTGGCACGACGTAGCGTGCTTCTGAGAAGCTCTCAGTGTCGCATTGTATCCATCTATAAAACAGACTCCGAAGAGTATGACGTCTTTGGAAAGAAGATATGATAAACATCACTCGATTTCTCAGTATACGATCGCTGATATTGTGAGGTGCAGAAGAATGATTAAAGAGCCTAGAGTAAGCAGATACAATGCAACGCAGATATACTTAATTGTACATCACTGATCAGTACCTACAATAAGATGGTAGATATAACATAACAATGCAATGCAATAATTAAAAAAAAACCGGTGGCAAATAGTTTCACGAAATGCCTCTAACAGTGGAAATGATTTTTCTAAAATGTCCGCCAGTCTACGGTGTAAGAAATTGTATGCCGGTGCTTACGGTTTGCATGTTACCAAACCTCAAGCGTCGTGTGCTTCAGTATATTTGTAAACGATAGTTAGCGTGAATAATTTGATTTCTTTAGATGACTTTAAATAAATAAAGATAGCGACATAATTAACGTGACCATACGTCCCGCTTTGGACGGGACAGTCCTGCTTTCAGGCAGTCAGTTTCGGTGTCTCCTGCGAGGCCGACATAGGTAACAAACGGTAGTGTCATGTTGAAAGAGACCAAACGATAATTTAAAATGTCCTTTCCCGATCGAAATGCGTCGTTCAGCACCGATATTTTCATACAATTTTGTTCAGCTGACAAACTACAAAAATACGTCTTAGGAGTCACGCCACTAATGGGGCTTAGTAAGCCGCGCTTACTTAACTACTTTGCGTTTAGTGCTTTGATTCTCTAATCAGCCCACATCCACCCATTGTTGAGTAAAGGCCTCTTCATTTTCACGCCACTTTGCCCGGTCCCTTGCCAGTCTCATCCACAGTTTTCCAGCCGAATGACATATTTCATCTGACCAATGGGCTGATGGTCTGCCCACTGACCGTCGTCGTTCCGTCTTGCCAAGTGCCCCGCCCATCGTCACTTCAGCTGTGTTATCCTAGTTCCGACATCCACAACTCTAGCCCGTTTCCGAATTTCGGAATTGGGGATGTGGTCAAAAAGTGAGATGTCCATATTATCTCGCTCCATGGCTCTTTGTGCGACTTTAATTTGGTGCATTTTTGTGTTATTCTATTATCTATAAGACAAAGCTTGTAAAACACTAAAAACTTTTTTATTATACAATTCCGCAGATGTTGGACATGATCTACGAAATTCAGGAAAAGTTAGCATCAATGATAATTTTAGATATTGCTGTATTAAACCTGTGGCGACTATACATAGCTATTTATTATTTTATTGGTGAGCTAGACTTTTTAAAGGAAACTATTTTCATTGACAAAGCCGAGCGCTTCCGAGCGCCGGCCGAGGACTGCCGACCTCAATGGTCGAATGCGCATGTGCGGTTTCAAACAGCAACTGTCACACTCTTCTTGCCGTGGAATCTGTCATCTATACTACACGCTTATTTCTTATTGATTCCTAGTTTTCTCTATTCCTTGTATATCTATCTGTTTCCTTCCTGTATATATTATTCTTCAGTTTTTCCTTCTTAATATACAGTAATATGTTTTAATGTGGAGTGCCTTGTTTCTTTTACCATCTGTAGCACCCCACAAACCTTTACTGTCACTCTATGTGACGCTGACTGTACCGCAACTCATACGATTGTGTAAACCGGGCTTTGCACAACACACAGACGTGTTTGCGGGTCGTGCCGCGGCAATTACAATAATTCAGCCAACAATGGCTATCGTCGCCATTAGTCGATATCGACGATGTAAACGCCATGACGAATGCGATGGCTAATGCAAACAAGATCGCTGAAAGCGTCTCACGTCACACTCTAGTATATATAACTAACTAGCTTCTGCCCACGACTTCATCCACGTAGAATTAGACTTAAGAACTGATGTTGATACAAGTAATAATTTTCGCTGCGACGCTAGGCAGCTATGACCTTTGACATGTTTATCGCTATCCCGCGGGAACTATGCAAATTTTCTGGAAAAAAGTAGCCTATGTTTTAATCTATGGAATCGGTTACCGACCTCCATCAGGCAGTCTGCCTCCGTGGCGTCGTTCAAGGAAGGCTTGAGGAAGATGTGGCTCACACCATCTCCTTAGATATTGTGTGTGTACGTTACTCTTATTGTATTTTGTATGTATGCATGTGTGTAATGATATTTAGTAGTATTTTATGTTTTGTTTATTGTACTTAGATATGTACGTTCTATTGTGGCTTTCACTATCTGGAATTTTAAACTCTCATTTTGTCGGTCCCTCGTTTAATGCTCCTCTCATCTACTCAAAGGTTAACTGGTAGAGATCCCTTATAGGGATAAGTTCGCCTTTGTGCATGTATTAATGTTATTTTTTATTTTTTTGTAAATTGTATCTGTTTATATTTGTACAATAAAGCATTTACTTACTTACTTACTTACTTAATCTAGGATACCAGCTATCTCCGTTTCAAATTTGATCCAAATCCGTCCAGTCGTTAAGGCGTGAAGAAGGAACAAACATTCACACTCATTCACTCACAAACTTTCGCATTTATAAAATTTGTAGGATTCTTCATTTATTTCCACACAATACAATACGTACAGCCATGCGCAAATCATGTCTTTATCCCTTACGGGGTAGACAGAGCCTAAGGTAACAAGGCCTACAAGCCGCGTTTATCAAGAATGCGGGTGTATATCTTCAAAGGGGAATCAATAGTGATGGGTTGTTCGCTGCATCACTTATAACATGACACCTAAAATGTTCTTACATTCCCTCGATTTTACCATCTGCGCGGGCAGAGAAGCAACTGGTACACTCTATGTTTTTTCTTTCCATACCAGCATAGAAGTAATTTCATAGCTCGCCTATTTTGCTTCATTTTCCAAGTTGAAACAGGTATCAAGAGGCGTTTTCGTGGAACAAAGCAAATAGTCTCTCTCGAATCTCGAATTCATACAGCCCGCGCCTCCGATACTTGTCAAAGGCAACTGACACTTTGGAATGGTTAAAAGAGGAAAAACGTCGCAATGGTAAAGATACGTTTTCGCTTTGACGTTCGAAAAAATAATTTCGACAACCGAATAGCCTAGGGTAAAATTAGTTAAAATTTTGAACAATAGTTTGGCATTTATGATTTACTAGCTTCTACCCGCGACTTCGTCCGTGTAGAATTGGACATGAGAGTGTATTAGACATATAAACCCTCTTGAATCACTCTATCTATTAAAAACCGCATCAAAATCTGTTGCGTAATATAAAGATCTTAGCATACACAAGGACAGACAGACTGAGAAAGGCGACTTTGTTTTATACTATATACATACATACATACATACATAAATCACGTCTTTATCCCTTACGGGGTAGACAGCGCCTAAGGTAACAAAACCTTAAGGCCACGTTCGAAATCAAAATAGTGATGGGTTGCTAGCCTCATCGCCTATAACATGATTCCTATGATTTTCGCTCATTCCCTCAATGGGCTTTTACCATCTGCGCGGGTAGAGAAGCAACTGGTACATTCTTTGTTTTTTCTTTGCTTCCAGACCAGTAGACTTATTATCTAACTCGCTCGCAGTCGCCATCGTGTTCATTTTGACAGTTCTTGTATGAATGTGACAACTAGCTGATTCCGATGCCAATTGTCAGCCCATACATGAACTGTCAAAATGAACACGATGGCGATTGCGAGCGAGTTAGGTAATAAGCCTACAGCATTACTGTGTGGTGAGGACTTTAATCGCCACAAAACTATTAAGCATGCATACAGTGCGATAGTATTCAAAAGGACGTCGGGTGTGTCTTGCTGTCTCTTCACTCTTGTGGGTTTGATACCTGAATCGGCCGATGGTACTCAAAACCCGAATGTGGTTCTAGAGCTCACTGACTATATGCAAGTTTTTTTTCAGCTTCTGTAGCTATTATCAAATGAATCAAGAATTTTTATGTTCACTTGTACGGTTGTTCCATTAGAAATTATTTGCGGGTGGTAGGGCCTTGTGCAAGGTCCGTCCGGATCGCTACCACCATCTTACTCGCTAATCCTGCCGCTAAGTAGCAGTGCTTGTACTGCTGTGTTCCGGTGCGGAGAGTAAGACAGCCGGGGAAATTACGGGCACAAGAGGCATTTCATCTTAATCCTCTAGGTTGGCAACGCATCTGCAATCCCTCCGGGGTTGCGGGTGTCTATGGGCAGTGGTGATCACTTACCATCAGGTGACCCACTTGCTCGTTTGCCTTCCTATTCACATAAAAAAAAAAAAAAAAATTCTAAATGTCACTGAAAATTAGAACACGGAAAAATGCTAAAAGTAAAGCTATGGCCGGCAATCGAACCCGGATCCTCGTCATTGCGTACTTTTCGGATTTTTCTATGTGTCGTTTCAGTGACATTTACAAATTTTCTGTAGCTATGGCTACCTATATTTACCGCAGTGAATTATCACTCCGTGTGTTTGTTACTTTATGTACAGTCAAGTGTAATAATATTATGGAATGGATGTAGTCAAAGTTTCAAAAATAAGTACTATACGCTCTTACACCGGCGTAATAAGGTCGTGGGACATATTTTTGAGAAGTTCATATCGATACTTATTTTTGCACTTGACCGTACAGCCCAATACGCACTTGGCGGGATTTTGAAATTGATATTATTAAAGATCTAACACAAATCGAATACCTCTAATGTGAACCGATTGAAAGTTCCCCAACTCCCCCCACTAAGCCTTTCACGAAAGTTGCGGAGGTTCCCGGTAAACTTTAGTAACTTCAAAACGTTTTTATTTTTGAAATGACGCCGTAAGATACTTAGGCTCGGCTTTGCGTTCTTCTTTGGACTTAGTTCTTTGTTTGACGGCATTTTAACGTTGCTAGGATTTAGCTTAGCACTTTAGTCTTTAGGTCTTTAGGTCTTTTGGCTTCGCGGTATCTTGAGATATTGTTTTGGGTATACTTACATACCTACAGGCCACAATTAGCAAGATTGACGGTGTATAGGTAGAAAATGGAAGTGATGGGTTGCTAGCCTCATCGCCTATAACATGATTCCTATAAGTTTCGCCCATTCCCTCGATGGTCTTTTACCAGCTGCGCGGGTAGAGAAGCAACTGGTACATTCTATGTTTTTTCTTTGCTCCCAGACCAGCATGGAAGAACTTGTTAGCACATAACGCTGCATGTCCTCTCTTCCCTATAAGGGTAAGAAGAGACTACTTTGTTCCACTTGCTATGGTCCTGACTTAGCTCTTTCGCCTCATCCCTATTCATTCTCTTCATACATGCTCGTCGGGTTCGGGCACTCTTGACCAGATCTTTTGTCAAAACGTCGCCACATTGGACACGGAACGTCCGTCTAGCGGTGATTGTTTACTCTTGAATTAGGCCGAGATTTAAGCTGTTATGTATACATGCATATTATTCAAAGAGCGATTTAGTTACGTTACCTCTGTAAGATGTTCTCAAAATTTTCTCCTCACTGTACCTCTTTCTAATTCCAAATTCTATGTACATTCTTATACTGTTCAGGCTTTACGGTTGTGGAATTCCTTGCCTATAATCATAGGGCGCGCTAAATTTTTACCCATATTTAAATCTATGTTGAAGGAGCACTATTTGTCATCTTGAGCATGAATCTTGTAGCGGGCTTTTTTAGGTCTATGCGTATGTGTCTATTTATATCTCCATTTATTATAAATGTGTGTTTCATGTATAATATATGATGTATTTTCAGTACTTAGTAGGTACCTATATTAATATATATTCTAAAGTGCACCACCTGCTCAGATCTGTTCTGTTCTCCAGTCTATTATGGTTGCCTGGTAGAGATCACTCTGGTTGTTATATGTGGTGTTCAATAAAGAGTTATTGTATTGTATTATTCATGCGGATAGCATTTACCTTTGATTTTGTATGCGACCCGTTACCTTTAGTATTCTTGATCGAAACGTGTTTCAAACTACACGCGTTCATTCTCTAAGCTACACAGATCACGAACGGCTGTGAGAATGATCTCATATAGTTTGGAATACGTTAACGTGCAGTCTTGTATGGAATTGGTTATAGTAGGTCCTGCGTGACAATGTTGATTTGTCTAGAAACAGAACTAGTTCTGTGGATACTTGACAACGGATAAACATAGTGCATGTTTAACAGACACATTCATCGCACAAATGTCTACAACATAGATTAGAACCCAAAGCTTACTTATAATTGGCATTGTTCATTTTTTTTAGTAGGTACCTATGCTCCAATTCGAAAACCATTTCGAGGAAAACCATCAATTATCCGATTTATCTTGTCCGATTTCAAAAATACTTTATGATTGCAGATATTTTTGTAAAAGTACTTTGAACCTTTGTTTGACCGAACGACCGGGTTTTTAGACAGAATCCAGCATCGAATGTCTGCCACAAAAATGAAAAAAAAAGTTTGGCTACGGCAACTGTCACGTGTCACTGTCAAATCTACAAAATCATAGACAAAACCGTTTTTTTTTATAGCCAGCCGAACGAAGGCGATTGGGATTCTGTCTAAATTCACGAATTATCAAACAGCGAAAAAATATTTATTATTAATTAACAAAGCTACGTAAAAGCATAATATTCAAATTAGTTGCTTGAAATAGTCCATTTTATCAAATAAAGGTGTTAAAAGCACAGCTTAAAAAAATGAACAATGCCAATTGACATTGCGTTGAGCCGTGGTAGCCTACTGGTTTGACCTGTGGCCTCTCAAGCAGAGGGTCGTGGGTTCGATCCCGGGCTCGCACCTGTAAGTTTTTCGTAATTTATGTGCGATATCACATTTGAAATTAACCATGAGCTTTTCGGTGATGGAAAAACAGTGAGGAGACCTGCACACATCTGCGAAGCAATTCAATGGTGTGTGTGAAGTTCCCAATCCGCACTGGGCCCGCGTGGGAACTATAGCCCAAGCCCTTTCGTTCTGAGAGGAGGCCTGTGCCCAGCAGTGGGACGTATAGTGGGACATTGCGTTTGATGAGAATCACGCCTAATGTATGCTGCGACAAAAATTCTGCAAAAATCAACTACATTACAGTCACTAATACATAAGTAAAATTTAAAACAATGTAGGGGGTGCGAGTCGGGTTACCTCCACGTGTGATTAAGAGCTGCGGTTCGTTTTTGGATCCGTCCGGGGGGAAGAGCAGTGCTTGGTCCGGTGCGCCCTGGGCAACGGCTAATGATTTCCTGGCAGTTTCTGAGGGATATCATTGACCGTTGGCTAAGAGCCCGACAGGGGGGGAGGGGGGTCTTTGACCATTACCGTACAACGTTGCCGACATTTTGTCACAAGATTTTTTAATAAAAAAAATTACATTGACATTGGCGAAGTTGTCGTCACTATAACGACTTGATACGCCACAAATAAAAGAAGAAGAAGAAGAAACAATGTAGATGGAGACCGATCCCCGATAAAGTTTATGCTGTATGTATTATAGCAGATAGACATCCCTGTCTATTGAAGCCTCAACTCGGTTCCTCAGAGTTTAGGTGTTTTGACATGTAAATAGATCTGCCCAACACACAGCTTAACTCTGCACAGAGAGTCTATAACATCAAAAACACGCTTCTCGGTTTCTTGTTTGTTGAGGATGAAATTCAAATGTTTTATAAGGATACGATCTCAGGATATGACGAATAAAACGACGAACTCAGTCATTACTCCATGATATTCTTTTATTTTTACTTTTTAACGAAAAACTCTTTTCTTCTTCTTCTGTCTTCAAGCGCAAGAAGGACTTTTATGAGTATTGGAACTAATTGGAAGTGTTAAACTGGGAAATAAAATCCATCGTGCATTTGTGTTGCCCTGTATTCATCATTTCGTGTGTTTTATCCTTATCCTTATCCTTACTAATATTATAAATGCGAAAGTAACTCTGTCTGTCTGTCTGTCTGTCTGTCTGTTACCTTTTCACGCTTAAACCGCTGGGCTGATTTAGTTGAAATTTGGTATAGGTACAGATAGTTTGAGTCCCGGGAAAGGACATAGGATAATTTTTATCCCGGAAAATTGCATAGTTCCCGCGAGATAGCACAGCCCAAACCACTGGACTTAGAGACTTGACATTTTGCACATAGATACCTTATACATGGTAGGCATCCACTAAGGAAGAATTTTTGGAAATTCCCACGGGATAAGGAAAAAACGGGAATTATATATTCGATTCCGAGTGACGCTATCTCAGTAACTATAATACTAGACTCTTCAAATTTGATACAAAAGTAGGTGATTACAAAACTAAGAAACTAATTTCAGGATTTTTGGAAATTCCCACGGGATAAGGAAAAAAACGGGATTTATCTACGTGGACGAAGTCGCGGGCATAAGCGTACAATAAAGAGTTATAAATACATACCGTATGACACTTGGCACTAAGCTACGAGAAGATGCAAATTAGTGAATAAACCGCTTATTGAAATGCGATGACAATCAGTTCGTCTGTCGCAGCCGTCGACAGTTGTTTTGCATCGACCCGTTAAGTTTAGCCGGATTTATTTGGGTAACATCGGCGACTAATGCAAATGAGAGTAAACCTTTTGTTTGTTTAACTTCTGTGTTTATTTATGAGGTCTCCTACATTCTCTATGAGCCTAGCGCTTATCATGCATATAACGTGTGCATACGAGGCGTTTACCAGCGTAAACGATGTGAGTGATTCTGTCCGTCTCTAAAGCGAAAAAAGAAGAAAAAAGATGGGTATAGAAAAACAAACAAAGCGCTAGAACCAAAGCAAAGCCTCCATTCGTCTTTTAGTATAAACAAAAAATCGTTTTCAGCGTTTATGCCAAAAGAATATCAACGAGCCAGAATGCAAAAGAACTATCCGAACAAGCATTCTTAGAATCTTCGCAAAAAAGAAAGAGCAACAAAAGGATGCTCTGTCTCTGTTTACACAAAGAGAATTTGGGGTAGTGGGGATAGACTGAGCTTTCGCTTGATTGGTCTTACTTGTACCCCCTTACTGGTATTGGTCTTTACACTCTTAACTATACCACAGCTCCCCCCTCCTAATTGAAAAACCGCATGAAAAGCTAGTTAGAAGCAATTCCAATCATGATTTGTGAACATACATAAATCACGTCTTTATCCCTTACGGGGTACACAGAGCCTTTTTTTTTAACGGAGAGGAAATCTTTATGTGGGTCTTCCCCCGAAGGGGTATACCAAAACTAAAAACTCTCTGGCGTTGCCTCAATCCGGTGTGATGGGGACGCAGTGGGATGCCACTAGAGTTTCACCACAAACGCCCTCCCGGTGGCCCCGGCTTCCGCCAGGACCGCGCCAAGAATAGGAGGGTCCGTACGTGGGGCCCGTCTTACGGGGTAAACAGAGCCTATGGTAACAAGACCTAAAGGCCACGTTTAGCATGATTGTGGGCATATAGGTGGAAAGGGAAATCAAAATAGCGATGGGTTGCTAGCCGCATCGCCTATAACATGATTCCTAAGATTTTCGCCCATTCCCTCTGTGGGCCTTTACCATCTTTACCATCAGCGCGGAAAGAGAAGCAACTGGTTACATTGATGAAAATTCCAAAGCACAAATCCCTAAATCACAAAACCAATACTACGCGTCAAACCCCTCCCTTAAGCGGCTCTTGAAGCCAATAAACAGCTGGATGAAGCTCAATATTCGCGCCATCAATGTCGTTAGCGGTATATCACAAAACACATTGAACAAGCGCCATTAACAGCAAACCACGAGTTATGAAGGAACCCGGGTAATAAGTGTGCTATATTAGCGTACCGGCCTGCTGGCGTAACGTTCACAGTACGATACTATGTTACCATGACGATTCGGTTTGGGTTCGCTCGCTGTCAGATCTATACTAGAAATGACGTCGTGGTAAGGCCCCAAGTGACCTCTTCGAAGGCCATTTGGGTCTTGCTGTCTCACTCTCTTTTATGGCTTTGATTGAATCGAACCGACCGATGGTACTCGAAACAGTGGCACTGTAAGAGCTTACGGGCTGTACTGAGTGTCTAGTGCACGGATTTTCTAAGGGCGTCGAAGGGAGACGCAGAGACCTGCGGGGGAGAAATACTAGTATGATCAAAGACCATATGTAATGTAGGTATTTCCATTATATTATAGTAGAAGAGGGTAGGCGAGCATTGGGAAATAAAGTCAGTCTGGATTCGAACCTGCTGTTTGATTGTTCCCTTATCATAACATGGCGCAGCCGGTAGGATTAAATAAGATTAACTCACTCTTACACCTACACTTATTGGATTCTTTCACACTGGTGTAAGAGTAAAGAAAAAACGTAGAATTTAGTAGTTGCTTCTCTTCCCGCGCGTGGTAAAAGCACATCGAGGGAATGGGCGAAAGTCTTTGGAATCTTGTTGGTGATGAGGCTAGCGACCCATCACTATTTTGATTTCCCTTTCCAGCTATACGCCCTTAATCATGCTAAACGTGACCTTAAGGTTTTGTTACCTTAGCCCTGTCTACCCCGTAAGGGATAAAGACGTGATATATGTGTGTATGTATGTAACCTTACACATTACCCGCGTTTATGCCCTACGCCCCTGAGCCTATGAAACTACATAAGAAGAAGAAGAAAAGAGCAAAGAAAAAATGAAATGTACCAGTTGCTTCTCTTCCCGCGCAGATGCTAAAGCCTATCGAGGGAATGGGTAAAAATCTTGGAAATAATTTTACAGGCGATGCGGCAAGCAACCCATCACTATTTGAGTCCCCTTTTTCCACCTATATGCCCACAATTATGCTAAACGTGCTATAGGTCTTGTTACTTCTGGCTCTGGATCTGTCTAACCCGTAAGGGATAAAGTCGTGATTTATGTATCTATGTATGTATGTAAATTACAATACAATAACTCTTTATTGAACACCACATATAACAACCAAAACAGAAAAAGGTATACAGAATATTACAAGGTAACAATAGGCGGCCTTACTTAATTATACTTAGTAGGTTTAAAATTTAAACCTAAATTAAAATTTACTAAAATTTTGTTTAAACTAAAATGAACTGTCTGGGTTAGGATTTTTTTTCTTCTTTGGAAAGGGGATGTGGTGCTAATTTTACTAATTTAACATCAGAACACTCACTGTATCACTTAATAGTTTTCCATCTTTTCTCATAAAAAAAACTACTGTCCCAATAAATTTTTCATTTTAAATATTTTCTTTAAACATAGCCAAATCAGGACACGCTCGTTCCCAAACTTTTGCCGTAAAATTAGGTATAAACCTCAGGAAGATCACTCAAAGTTCTAAGAAGAATTTATGTTTTGCGATAAAAAATCACCGGTTGAAACGACGTCGGCATACCAAATGTTTTACTTCGATTATAGCATATTAAAAATGAATAAGTAGGATTTACTTAATAGTACTTTTTCGTGCTTGATAGAGCCTAAGATGACAAGACCTAAAGACCACGTTTAGCATGATTGTGGGCGTATGGTTGAAAAGGGGAATCAAAACAGTGATGGGAAAACCACATCGCCTATATAACATGATCCCTAAGATTTTCACCCAATCCCTCGATGGGCTTATACCATCTGCGCGGGAAGAGAAGCAACTGTTACATTCTATGTTTTTTCTTTGCTCCCAGACCAGCATGGAAGAAACATTTCACTTTCTTGGCTTATTTTTTTTGTCTTTACTTTTTATTCGGTCTTAGATCCATTGTAGCTCCGTGAAAACATTTGGAATCACTGCAGAGCAGTGTACCAAAACCAGGGATTCATATTATACACACTAAATTATACAGGGTGTCCCATCCTTTACAGCACAAAAGCATAATTAGAATTAAACGTAAATACACGCGGCATAGCTGGCGGTTGCTTGCATTGCCATGCTTGCAATTACTGTCGCACCCCGTATTAGGTTTGCACCACATTTAGAGGCTGTAGTTTAAAATATCATTATTATAATGTGTAGGAATATAAATAAATGTAATGTCTACCTGCAAATTCATCAGCTGCACGTACTTAATGCACTCAACTGCGTCGGAATATCGGGAGCTTGTTCAAGTTAATCACAAAATATGACTAAATACCCACTGAAATTATCGATAGCAGCAAGCACATTCGTGTCGGTTTTTTAAATCTAGAACTCTTCTTAAAACTATAGACAATGAGCCTTTAATTCAGCCAGTCGCCAACACTACCCGACTTGGCAATTTTTTTACGCTTGCAACATCGCACTCGATTAAACCGTTCGGTGTTGCCAGCAACTGTGTTATAATACACACACACATACACACATAAATCACGTATTTACTCCTTACGGGGTAGACAGAGCCTAAGGTAACAAGACCTAAAGGCCACGTTTAGCTTGATTGTGGGCGTATAGGTGGAAAGGAGAATCAAAATAGTGATGGGTTGCTAGCCGCATCGCCTATAACATGATTCCTATGCCCATTATTATGCCATTCATTGTTAAAATAATAACAAAACCGACGCTTGAAATGCTCAGGCCATTATAACTTATTCTTTTAATTAACTTCGGAACTAAAACCGATAACCAAGTACCTTAGTGCATCCCAGCCAGTAAACATAAATCAATTATGAACGCAGCGCTAAATAGTTTCAGCCAACTATGTGAGAAAATAACGATACCGCCAAACACAGAGGAACTGATGCATCGTGATATTAATTATATTCTAAGGGTTAATAATAATAAGTTTGTAGTACGTGACAGCTAGTAACAGATAGAAAAATTCGAAGGCTTACCCACCTGCTATGGGTGGTGTAGGGGTATAGCACGCGTCATGGAACTTTTCGGTTTTTTCTGTGTCGTTTAGAAATTTAATAAGTTTATGGTAAAAAATTCAAGCTTTTTTCTGACTTTATTTTTGGTCGAGTGTACTTGCATTTTCATCCAACGTACATTATCTGTACCAAATTTCAAGGCAATCCGACTACTGAAGTGCTAGAAACATAAAAACGTTTTTCTTCTATCGAGCGAGTATGACACTGGCCACTAAACTGACATGTAAACTTTTTTATCAATAAAATATCGTTTTTCTTCTATCACAAGGAAAAGCACGCTGTTTTCTATACTAATATTATAAAGAGGAAAAATTTGATTGTTTGTTTGTTTGTTTGCATTGAATAGGCTCCGATTTTAAAAATTATTTTGCCGTTAGAAAACTACATTATCACTGAGTGACATAGGCTACTTTTTACCGCGGGAAAATACCTATTCCTGCGGGAAAATTAATTTGTCGTGGGCGAAGCTGCGGACGGAAGGCTAGTCTTTTATAAACTAATTAATTAATTTAAATGCAAACACATGAAAACATGAATGGTAACGTGAAAACTTTTTTGTTCTATGGAGCGATAATGATACTGGTCACTAAACTGCCATAAAACTTATGAGTAAAATTATCGTTCTTCCTCTGTCATAAGAAAAACCCACGGAGGTTCTTATGCAGCATACATTTTTATTCTTTCGCTAATAAAATATGTTAGTTAGTAATAAATAAGTAAACATACAATATATAAAAAAAAATTAATACCTCGGGTCGGTATATTACTTAGAAAGTATAAAATAACCTAATTCCTCATTTACAGTTTTTAGAGTCAAGCCAATGATGAATATTGGTTCTTGTTGCGTAGGTACGGGCAAAATAACTGAATCACGTACTTCTTTGGAACCTTTCTCATAGAATTTTGCAATAGTTAATTTATTTGGCAGATGTAGGTATGGTAAGTCGTTATGCTTATGATATTTGCAGTGAAAAGGTTCCACGGTACGCGATTTTTTTTTTCACTAAACATTAAGTATAGAAACTATGTAACAGCCTATTGACTCAGAACTATTAGAATCCTAAGTCAGGTCCTTCATCCTTGGGCAACAACGTCTGATGTTACTGGTACTGTCACGGAAAAAACATTCTCAGTATCTCATTAAACAAGTACTTACGCGGAAAAAAGTCAATCAATAACGCGCGTGCTGCCACCATCGATCAGCAGTGGAACTAACTTGTCAGATTGGAGCGCGATCAGTCAACCCGCCCATTACGCAGGACTATCAGTCAATCTGGCGCGCGGTTCCATTGTCACACGGCACGGTGATAATGAAAGGGTTTCTTGAAACGGTTATACAACGTAGATAAGTAAGGGTGAATCTCAAACAGCGTTAAATTTAGGTTCGAAAGTGTTAAAAAATAAGACGATAAAAAAACCATAATAAATTATTCAGCACGCAATGTACACAGTATAAGTTTGACATGTGACAACCAAAATAAATTTGCGTTACATTGCTGCTCGACGGCATCTTTAAAAATGTATTACGTCGAGTTAGTTAGAAAATAAAAACTTATGATTGAATATAGTTTATACCGCTAAAGCCTATGTCTAGTTAAAGGTTTCGCCCGTATTCCAAATCATAGTCATAATCATAATCATAGTTGTCAAAGCGAAGTCGAGTGTGGGACTAAATTTTGAGTCAAAAATTGGAATAAAAATTCTTTGTAGGGGTGTTCAGTCAAACTTGTCTAACTACCCGCTAAAATATTCCGGAATAATTCTTAGAGACCTTATAAATTTTGCCATACAACTTGCGCTTTTAGGCTCAATGGACGAAATGTATGAGATTATGAAGTTTTGTATCACTACGGTGTATTTTTACGGTGACTTTGGCTGAGACAGCCCTCGTTTTAGTTCAAATCGTCTATTTCATTTCACTTGATCTTGTCTAACACTAACAAGAATGTTTTTAGACTTTGATTAGCCATACAGAGTTGAAATTGTTACAGCAACAGCATTACTACACGGGGAAAATATAGCCCTACAAAATTACTTTACTTATGCATTCAAATCGTTTGCAGGACCATTGCCCAAAATCTACGTTATTGCTTTAGGGTGTATGAGGCACACAAGAGAACTTTTAAGTTTGGGTCTCTGTTTTCAATTATGTAGTTGAGTTTACGTTATGTCCTATCTCCCTCTTAGTTAGTTGCTAACGTACATTTAAAAAACACTCAATCGTACAAGTGTAACTCGCAATAATCTAGGTATCAGAATCATAAAATAAAATCGACAAAACTGCAACGCCCATTAGGATTCCCACACAGTCATACCAATCCATCAAACATGGTGTCCACAAAACAGCTGTCCAGGAGACCGTATAACAATGGGCACGCGCATAGCCCGAGATGAAGATAGATCGAGTACGGACGAGACGCGTGGTCACCGTGTCTGCGTGAGAGCTAAAGCATGGCACGAATTTGCGACTTCTAAATGTTGCGATTTTTTAATCTCAAATTTCGTAGAGCTGATATTTTGATAACAATAAAGCAAGAATAACGGTAACACTTTGTATGGGAATTCATAAAATTCTACACTATGTTTGCGCTCATTAATATATTCAAAATTTGTCTGCGGTGGAACTTAAACCCGGTTAGATCTGGATAATTGATGTTCGGAGCGTCGTCACTTGTAGTTCCATAAACGGTGCTTTTGTAACTAAATCGCTGCTTTTAAAGCCATTTATACAATTTTCGATCCGTGACTAACACAGGCTGCGTAAGAAACATTCGTAGAATTTCCATATTTGTTAATAAATCAACCCTTGTAAAAGAAACAAAAAAGTAAAACAATAGACTTAGAATTAGAGAAATAAAAATACTGTAAAATGATAATTTTTCAAAAAAACTAAACTGACTTCAAATGACAACCAAACTACTAAACCGTTTTCGATAAGTACCTAATTAAAAGTAGTTAGTTCCGAATTTGCTTGTTAATACTTAAATTAAATCCCAGGTAACAAACGAATAGCGAACTTCTTTTTCTGAAACCGGTTAAAAAGTTAGTCTGTGGCGGCTCTTATATCCGGTTAGATCCGGTTGATCGATGCCCGGAGCGTCAGTTGTTAGTGCCCTCTGAAACGTTTGTTTTGTAACTAAACCGCTACTTTTTAAGCCATTAATACACATTAGGATAATAATGTTGGAATACACTGGGTTCAGTTTCTATTAAACCGAGTGGAAAACATAGGTTTATCGCACTAGAAAAAAAACAACACAGTCATGAGTAGTAGAGTCAAAATGTGGACAAAAGAGTATTGAAATATTGACTTATATATTTATTGCGGTTTATTTCATTTCTGACAAAAAAAGTCGTAGTTTTTGAACTGCTGGACCGATTGAAGTAAGCGGACCTTTAATTTATCTTCTTTACATATCTGGATTTTGAATATAGCATGTTGAAATTAATGAAGTCATCGCTTGAAAGTATAAGATTATAGACGTAGTTGTCAATTTTAGTTTGTAGGCCCTGTAATTTTCTTTAGTCTAATCTCATAACACATTCAGACAATTTTTCATCACTTTTGAGAAATATTTTCGAGGGATGTGCTTTCAAAAATCGCTCCCCTACTCCTTATAAAGCTCTTTCTTGGAATCAATTAACATAACAAGCAGTAAAAATATAACAGAAGCTTGAGAAAAAGCGAGTACTTCAGGAGCAAATGCAAAGGTAAAAACAGGTAGAAAGTCGTTTGTTTAGTAAAACATTTTTTTCACCGAACTCTGCTTGAGTAGAATAAACTATCACATAATACATTATGGTGACAAAAACTACCATGTCGAGCGAATGTATTCAAGGGGCCCATTTTAGATTCAGTCCCACGCATCTGTCATACACAGTGGCCCTCGAGGGAGGTAAAAACTGAATATTACAGATACGAGCATTATTGCGCGCTACCAATGCTGCCAACAACGCCTTGTCTATGGTGCGAGAAACAAGTGAAGTTTTTTTTTTCGTTTACAGCCAGTTAGAAAAAAAATATATAGAACGTGGTACTTGGCAAGTGGAAAAGTAAAGATGGAAGCTAAAGGGCGGGAAAAAGTCGTGATAAATCCCCCAGATACAAAAATTATAAGGAGGAGATTAAATTAGTGGAGACTAGTGGATGTCACGGACAAAGTAGAAGATTACTGACTGATTTTCTAAAGTGCGGTGTCTAACTATATTTTGAGAACGTTAAACTCAAATTGTCATTACATATTTTAACACTGTTTTCATAAGATTTTTTAATAATGTCAGTGCTTAAAAACTCGTAGTAGGGTGTCCATGCCGCCCCTAGCGTCTAATACATAATGTATAACGACCGGGCTAGTTTCAATAAAAGGATTTTTTGTATGCTTTCCTACATTCCAGGATATTGTAACGTCGTTTTCTTCTTCATTTTTATTCCTTTTTTACACGAGTCACGTTTTAACGCCATTCATAAATGATTTATACAGTATTTTGGTAGGCGATGCTGTCATTATAGATATTTGAAATGTTTTAGATGTGCTTTATGAATTCAAACGTGCTAAATTAGTGTAAATTTCAGTGCTACATATTTTAGCATTGATTAAAAGTGTTATTCTTGTTAGATATGTTAAAGAAATAAAAACGGTTAAAGGCTCGTTATTATTAAGCTTAATTAAATCATCAAGGCGTGGAGGAGTCTGGTGTCGGAGACCAAGATCTACTTTGGGTCACTGCGGCCAGCCAGTAAGTAAGTTAATCATTTATCAGTAATTAGTCTACTAGTGACCCACTTGCTTGTCACCTCATTTTATATACCCATAAAAACATGGTTGTCATAGCGTCATGCAAATATTAATTAAAGTCATGCATATCATATGCGCAAATAAGATTACCTAATCATTCATATAGTAGGTATTATGAGTTTTGTGAGGCAGTGTCATTAGTGCATTTTTAATGACGTCTTGCCATACTTTTTTCATATCAACACCATTTATTGTTTAAATTCCCCTTTCCACCTATACGCCCACAATCATGCTAATCGTGGCCTTCAGGTCTTGTTGCCATAAGTTCTGTCTACCCTGTAAAGGAAATAGACATGATCTGTGTATGTATGTATTGTTAAAAAAACGTAGCTGGTTAAAATCATGTTCAATTATTATGCATTACGAAGTACAAATCCAAATAATGCGGAAAAATGTTATATTATTCCGGTCACACCTGCCTCCGCATTGTCTCAGAATTAATACTTGGTTCAGTATTCAGCGGGCGGCAGTGATTTGCCGATGAGTGGGCTGGTGCGAATGCAAAGACGCGATGTCTTCAGTAGCGCGGTGGCGGTATTCTGCAGGCTTATTACCTAACTCGCTCGCAATCGTCATCGAGTTCATTGTGACAGTTCTTGTATGAATGTGACAGCTAGCTGATTGCGATGCCAATTGTCATCTCATACATGAACTGTCAAGATGAACACGACGGCGATTGCGAGCGAGTTAGGTAATAAGCCTACTGGTGCTCTGATTGTGGAAACAAATAATTTACACTCAGCGGTACAAAATTTGGCACGGGCTCCATATACCTATTTTGCGTACATATGAGGGCCACAATTTTTCCGCTGAGTGGAACACACCGTGCCTTCTACAAGGCCTCTCAATATTTTTTTTTCACTTCAGTGCATTCACTTTTAGCAGATCTGTTTCATGCTTCTCTCATTCAGAGCGGGTCCCCCAGTGAGGACATCTACTCATAGTTCTCCACACTACAAGATGTCTTTTTTTTAAGGCGTTTAACATAGCTGGTAATTTTATTGTGAGCTGTTGTGCAAGGGTATTTGGGTGGGTTTCTAGCCGTCTGTCAACTGTGATTCAAAAATCCTGAATAATATTTACTCCGATATTCCAAAACAATTTCGAGAGACCTTGTTTACGTAAAGTACAATACAAATATTCTTTATTGAACACCACAAATCAGTATAATAACATAATGAAAAAAATACAAAAGGGGAATTAAAAACAAATTAAACTATGATGAAATCAAAAACGAAACTAAAACTAATCTTAAAATAAAACAATTAAAAAAGGGAATCTAATACGCTGTTCAAGGAAGCTGCCAGCTCTGCGGTCATCCGTAGTGTCTATTAGCCTCTTCGAAATATCTTTGAAGAGGCTAATAGCGCTAGGACCCCTCGGACCAAGGGTCACAACACCGAAAGGAACAAAGTTATATTCAGTGCTGAGACCCCTATATTTATTAATCTTGCCTAATTCGGCCGCTTCTGCAGCTATTCTTCTTAAGTAAGTAAAAATATAAATTGAGAACATAATTGTATACATTAAGATCCCGTAAACTATTGAACTAAAGTAAGTGAATGAATGGATTCAACTGTCAATAAAGAAAAACTCGAACAATGGAAGTCTCGGTCTCTAGAATAGTTCTCCCAGCTTAGGCAAGGGGGTCGCGTCTCACTAATGAGATTCTTTGGCCCGCGGTTTGCATTTCAGATCGGATCTCTGTGGCGCCGCCTACCGCCTTATGTTGGTACCACTGTAATGAAGATTTTGGAATAATTTGCTTTGAACTATGCTATTGACTGTAAATAAATATAAAAGGTTAGTTTTCAGTTTGAACACTACAAAATTTATTAACTTTTATGAGTTTTATGGCTATAGTTGGTCTAAGTTAGGTACTTAATATTAAGTTAAACAATGTCTTCTAGGTGCCACAGTTAATATTAGTTAACATCGTTTGGAACTAAGTTCTACGTTCGCGGTTTAGCGAATTTGCGGTAGCGAAAAATACCTATCAAATTATTATTATAGTGGTTTCGTCGGCTAGTCATACAAAATTTCAAGTGTAAATAGAGTTCAGTCAATTAAAACTTTCATATTTTAGATTAAGATACAAACACAAACCACCTACGAGTCGTTTTGTAGGTGGGTTTGCGTAAGTATTCAAAACACAATACTTTCACAAACACATTTCCCTAACCCATTTATCGTCCACTTTCTGATTTCATCCCATCCACACATATATGTCACATTCGCAACAAAAAAAAACGTTTCTAAAGCGTCCATCAAAATGATTTCCTTGTAACAGCAGTAATCGGTTGTCCTTTCAAAAAACCCGTGCGATTTTGTCCCGAACCTGTCCAGCGAAGACCCACATCATGGGCACAATACAAGCATGGCGTTAACAAAAGAGTCGCCATTTTGAAAAAAGCGCGCGAAATCGTTTTGCGACAAGTCAAATAAAATTCTCTTTTTGTGTGTTGTGATTAAAATTGATAGCGTTTCTTTTACTTACTTGTTTTTTTTAAACTTAACGTGTCCACAAACAATAATTCTTATTTTGTGCTATAAGATTTTAAAAAACAGTTCCTAACAACTGGCTTCCAAGAAATTTCATCCAAGACGAGATAATCGGATGTTTATTTAACCACACTTCGGAAGTGGCCTAACGTGGAATACGCTTTTGTAACGAATTAATCCCGTTAAATAAGGAATCAAGAAAAATAACATTACCTGTCTCTACCCATTAATGCGCCCTATTAGCATGTTCCTACTCTGCTTTCGTTTTTGTTTTTGCTATTTTCTTTTAACGTATTAATTTCTGGCATCGATATACAAGCCATACAGACAAAGAAGGTTGTAATTTTTTTTTAACAGAAGTAATGTTTTTAAACTTTGTACAATCAGAGTCAATATTAAAAAAATAATAATTAAAGAAGCCGTTGTCATGCCTTGAATCAAAGCATCCGAATATCCGGTCACATTCTCAATGGACACAATCACACTACCTCAGTTTATAAGCGAAATACATTTTTCACCGCAGTTAATAAACTCCAGTTTTGTAACGAACACGCACGGTTGATGTAATAACTTGATGGGAATAGTTTAAAGTTTATTTTAAACTTGGAATCTAAGCTGGAATAGCTGAGTTCAAAATGGCCAGAATGATTAAATACTGGAAATACTTGGTGCATGTTTTCTTTATAACGTTAACTGGTCATAGCATAAATGAGTATACTACAGGAAAAATATTACAGAACTTCGAACGTTTCTTGCCGGATATAAAGCACATTTTAATCTGGAGTGATCTTCACGGCGTGTCAGATGAAGGTCAAAACCATTTTATCGCAAAAAACTGCGAGAAAATAAATTGTTATTTTACAAGAAATAGAAGTTTATATGGTGATTTGAGGTACTTTGATGCTATTGTTTTTAATGTGCAAGATTTGGAAACTGTACATTTGCCAACGGTGAGAGGTGTGAATCAGAAATATATTTTGGCTGCCAACGACTCCGCAGATAATTATCCTGTATGCAATCCTGTTTATGACGAATTCTTTAATTGGACCTGGACTTACAAGTAAGTCTTACCTAGTTCGGAAAGCTTAAAATGTTTTTATTCCATTATCAATTTGTCTCTATTTTGAAACCAATTATTATGTATTCTATCTAAGCTCTCTAGGCTAGCAACTGTATTGCAGGTGTCCATGGGTAGTGGTGCTCACTTCTCATCAGGTGACCCACTTGCTCGTTTGCCTTCCTTGTCGTATAAGAAAATTATTTAAGTCCAAAGTAGTTAACTAATTTCCAGCTGCCCCAAAATAGCATGCGTCATGATATCTGTTATTTTCAAGGTTCGATTCCACAATCAGCTACAGTTTCATCTCCGTGTACAATATGCTCAATGAGGAGCTTGGCTCGCATTTTCCCTGGCACAAACACATGGAACCAACAAGGAGAAACTTTCAGTCACTCCTGTCCTCAAAATCCAAGGCCGTCGCAGTTTTCCTCGACGACTGCAACTCCAGAAGCAAACGAGAAGACTTCATAAGGCTTTTGCAAATGGAACTGTCCAAATACAACCATACCGTAGACATTTTTGGAAAGTGCGGGCCGAAGACCTGTAAGAGGAAGACCGCTGCTGCTTGCACTTGGCGCTTGCAGAAACAGTACTTCTTCTTCTTGGCTATGGAGGATTCGATGGCCCCGGATTTTGTGACTGGAGTAGTGTTGCCAGCGGTCGAGAATAATGTGGTTCCGGTGGTTTATGGTGGTGCAGACTACAGCAAGTAAGTACTATGTAGTATTTTATGTAACAGTTGTATAAGTTGGGTCAAAAGAGTGGTATGGGTTACGTACGATGTGAGCGTAGCAAACATCGTAAGGAAAGACACCACAATCTTTTTTGACTTACTTATACAACGTTGCATAGGTACAACACTTTTTCTACGACTTTTAAATTATCATCATCAGCAGCTAAAAGGTATTCACTGTTGGACCAAGGCCCATGTACTTTTAAATGAAACGTAAAAAGGAACTCAACTTATAATTATATGATTAGTTACCTACTCTCTCAAGGATTCTCAATTCGACTAAGGATGTAACTATATTTTTAATTTTACAAAGTCCAGTAAAGTAAGTTCAGAGCGATGGGCCTTAATCGCTGCCCTTTAGGTTCCGCGAGATGGCCATCGAAGCGTTGACAGACCCAAAAGAAGATGGCGGGATGACTTGGAGGCATGTCAAGTAGAGTGGCAGGAGAATGCCCTCGACCGGAACGAGTGGCGGATAAAAGGGGAGGCCTTTGCCCAGCGTTGGATACTCTATTAGGCTAATATAATAAATTTAAAAACTATGCAAGCACACATTGAAAAATGCACCGTTTTAGTAATGATCCATAATTTCGTTACAATGCTCGTTAAATTGAAGTAGAAACATCTTCACATCCTAAAACTTTACAGATTCCTTCCACCCAATTCTTACCTGGACGCCAGAAAACTGGGCGTGCTAAAACTAGCGAAGATCATGATAGACAGCATGAACCAAAGGGAACTGTACCACGAGTTCTTCAGATGGAGGAACCACTACACCATCAGAGAGTCTCCGGTTCTGGACGCGTGTGTCTTGTGCGACAGGTTGAACCAGAAACGATGGCTGCTGGGGAACCACGCCTATCACAATTTAAGGTTGTGGTGGTTGCCGGAGTTTGAGGAAAGATGTGCAAGTGGGAATAAGTTACTGTAGAGATTTGAATGTTATTTATATTGTAAGAATAACAGAACTTTATTGGCTGATATAATACACATACAGAAACACAAACTGGATGTACACATGGATGCTTATTCTAACCAGCCAAATGGACGCCACTCAGCTATGTGTCATGATAAGATCCAGGAATAATATCGTGACGCTTATTTCAACTAACAGAAAGATGGGGGAGTAACCGTTGTGAAACACTCGAAGATGATCTTCCAAAGACTAAATAAGAACTAGTCAAATTGTATTATACTTAATCTTGAGTTTAGTCGTTTAAGACAAAGGAAGTAAGTAGTCTTCTAGCTTGAGCGTGGCTCCCCTCTCACTGTACAAATTATTATCTGCTAGCTGTTGCCCGCGACTTCGTCCGTGCAAGGGGTCGCTGTCAGATCCATACAAGAATGGCAGCTAAAACCTGAACTGAATCGGAATTGAATCGCATTAAGACTTCATGGTAAGGCCCCTGGATTAAAGTCGTTATCACAGGCAACTTGACTTTTCTCGACACTTCCAACAATAATTATTCGTACTAGTAATATTATCCATCCGAAAGTAACTCTGTCTGTCTTTTATCTTTTCACGCTTAAACTGCTGAACCGATTTAGTTGCAATTTGGTATAGAGATAGATTCAGTTCCTGGGAAGAACATATAATAGTTTTTATCCCGATAAATAGCATAGTTCCCACGGGATAGCGCTAAGCAAATTGTGCGCAGACTGAGTCGTGGGGTAGTCATATATATCTCAGTCAATTTACACAAAACCTTTACAGATTGTATACTGAAACCTTCCTCGTAAATCGCTCTATCTATTGGTGAAACTACATAAAAATCGGTTCAGTAGTTTTTAAGTTGATCGGGAACAGGCAGTTGTAGGACTTCGTTTTATAATACGTACACACACACACATAAATCACGTCTTATCCCTTACGGGATAGACAGAGCCTAAGGTAACAAACCCTACATGCCACGCTTAGCATGATTGTGGGCGTATACGTAGAAAGGAGAATCAAAATAGGGAAAGTCATGATTCCTATGCCCATTCCCTTGATGGACTTTTCCTAAGACTCGCCTATCCCTCGATGGGCTTTTACCATTTGCGCGGGAAGAGAAGCAATTGGTAAATTCTGTTTCTTCTTTACTCCCAGACTAGCATGGAAGCTAATACGTAGAATACGTAGGTAGTGATAATTTGTTCATCATAAAAGAAACCTGTATTCAAAATTCAAAACGTCTGCTTTCTGGCTCCTGGGCGTTTTAGGCTACGCTTTGATTAGCCAGACAGCCAACCAGAACTTTTCCTTCGTAATTTGTTTTCAAAATGTTCCCAATCCAATTTACGAGTAAGCAGATTGGAATAAGTCAAATACCAACATTGCGTGCTAGTATCTCATTTAACAATGACTTATTCCCGCACTGAATTACAATTTCTAACAAGCTAGTTATTAGTTTGTTCCACACACTAATTCATAAACGTCTATAAATCCAGAACTGTATCAAAAACTTCAGTCGATATAGACTTTATGGCTTTGTGGCTTTCACTATATGGATATTTTAAACTCGCTCTTTGTCGGTCTCTCGCTTAATAGATCTAATACAGGGGTAAGTTCGCCCTTGTGCATATATTTAAGGTCTTTTTTGTGTTTTTTCTCTGTTTCTTTATTATTTGTACAATAAAGCATTTACTTACTTTACTTACTTACTGTAATGGCAACTTGGTTATAGATAATATAATAGAGAGCGAGAAATGAGACAATCTATAGTTCCCATATGTGTAACAAAGAGGGATACTTTTTTAAACCCCCATGGAAAAAAGAGATGTGTTATTAGTTTGACGTCAATGCTGTGTGTGTATATGTGTCGGTCTCTGGCATTGTAACTCTCAAGCGGATGAACCGATTTAGATGCGGTTTTTTCATTCGAAAGCAAGTTTTCCTGCGGTGGTTCTTAGCCATGTTTGGTAAAAATCGGTTCAGCGATTTGAAAAGTATCAGCCCTTTTCCAAAATGATGTAAGAAATTTTTGACGGAAAATTGAATATTTTTTTATTTACATATGACATATTATTCGATTAATGCGTCGGGGTTTTTAAATTTTTAATTTAATGTTATTCTGTATGTTTGTTGGTTTGTGGTAAAGGGGAAAATCATAAGAATCATGTTATAGGCAATGCGGCTAGCAATCCATCACTATTTCGATTCCATTTTCCACCTATTCTCCCTCAATCTTGCGAAACGTGGCCTGTTGGTCTGATTACCTTAGGCTCTGTCTAGCCCGTAAGGGATAATGACATGATTTGTATATGTGTATGTATTTGTTTGAGTTGATGTACAAGTGTGTCTTAAAATTTATCTGGTACTAGAATTATACCTACATTATAACCCTTTTTCTTGAATTACTCTCTCTAGTTTAAAAAAAAAACGCACCGGAATCCGTTGCGTCGTTTAAAAGTTCTAAGTATACTTAGTGCCAGGCAATGGAAAGCGACTTCACTTTTTACTATGTAGTGATGATTTGTTTGTTAGGACCTTATCTTTATGAAAAATTTCATCCAACCCGTACCCTTTACGCGTGATTGAACCACAAACAACCTTACGAACTTCCACATATAACATTAGTACGATTCCAAAAGATTACGGCCCAATCGGCGGTCGGATTAAAAGTTAAATTATTTTAACCGATTAAAACGTATGATAAAGTAACCGGTTAGCACCCGGATGTTAATTTAACTTTTACGGGTATTGTTGGCCGTCCGCATATACTTGTTTATTGCTAGTGGCACGCCCCGGCTCCGTTTGTTCCGGGTTTTAATATTTGACGTGTGGTTGGTTGTTTTTGCCCTTTTGTTATTGCAACGTATTTTATCTATAGGTTACTTCTATGATAAAAATTAATCCCTATTTCCCTTGGTCATGGCATCACGTGTGAACGCCAGGGACCCGATTTTTGAAAGCCCATGTGTGAAAATACCACTCGAAACTGGTGAAAAATTGTGCTGAATTTGAAATACGAGTAGCATAGAAGACAATCACAGCTCTCACTAATTTTGTGAACTAGTCAAAACTCTAGTAGTCAAAGCTGTAGTTTTGGAGATAATCCTTTGGTGTTGCGAGCGTCCATGAGTAGCGGTAATCACTTACCATCAAGGGACCCGCTTGCTGATTTGCCACCCTTCTTCCTTATCGCCCTCCTCCTTTCCTTAGTCCTTAATGTCTTGTTTACCGTCGATAGATATTATAATATATTATAAAAAGGTAGGTACATACTAGACAAGAATAAACACTATAGTAGTATATATACTTACTGAGTGAAACCGTATAACTAATAAACAGCGTGTAAAAAACTTAAAAATAAAGGTCCGAACACACCGGTGCGTAAAAGACGTTGAAGTTGTATAAACGCATACAAAAATATGTGTAAAGAAAAGAAACTGTGAGAAAACGTGACGCCTACGACGCGGTGTGGTCGGACCATAACTTACGATTTTAAACTGCGTCAACTTCCTTTAAGAATGTCACGATCATGACGTGTTGCAAAGAAGTTAAGGAGCGACCACGCCGCCGCGTATACGCAGTGACGTGTCGTAGCCGTCATGTTTACTCACCGTTTTAAACGCACCGGCAACGACTTTTACGCGCCGGTGTGGTCGCACATTTATAGGTGAAAAACTTAAGTAAATTACCGGTTGTATGTGTGAGTAATGTTTGCGAATAGACAAATTGAAGTCCCACATCAGTTCTGTACACTACTACATACAACAGGTTTAACAGTCATTTTACTTAATTTTTTCACCTATAAATTCTCATAACACGCTCCAAAACAAATGCCAGAGCGACTCAATTTAGTTAGTGTTTCCAGAACTTTCCAGGAACTTTTTTAAGCACCTAAAACTACAAAGGATAGAGCGCTCATTAAAAATGAGGCAGTTTTCGCCCGCAAAAGACTTAAGAACTAGCTTAACTAGAGCTTTGTAGTTTCTTCAATTAAAGTTTTAACATTGGAAACTTACCTATAACTTATATAACACCTATTATAGCCTGGTTTTGACCTATAGCCAGCCCCTAAAGAAAAGGATCGTATTAGAACTCGGACCTTTGAGTTTTTCTTAATTTAGAATTAGGTAACATAACTCGAAAATTTTTTTTAGGCCTAAAGGCTAAAGCCCTTTTAACTTCATAATGTTTAAATGATAAAGGGTGGCAAACTAGTAGGTATGGTAGTAATGAGCTCCCATGTACACCCACAACACAAAAAGACTGCAAATGCGTTGCCAGCCTGGACCGCTAAGGTGAAACCATGTGCCAGTAATTTCACTGGTTGTCTCCATGCCGGAACACAACAGCGCAAGCACTGCTTGTACCATTAAATAATACTATTGTATTTCTTTATTAGCGTGTTTTAATTTCCTCTCGTCCTGTCTCTCCTGGGCACAGATAACCAAACCCCACGTACCTGTGCAGATACCAAACATGCTACTCTATATACTAAAGCCTAGAAAGGGCCCCCGGGCTTGAAGAAAAGGGCTGAGAGTCCTCTGGAGCACTAAATCCCTCGTATAGTCTACACGGAGTAAGGCTCACAATCTCACGGCCAAAACACGGTTAATTACTATGCTAAGTGTCACCCCGTTTCCTTTGGGGAAGTTTTTGCACTATGCACTAGTGATGTGTCCGACTGCATACTCATCCGCAACGTGAAAGACGGTTATAATGAAATTGGCAATGTTTTTTTATTGCTTTCATAATAAATAGCTCATTTATGAAAAAAACAATTAAAAAATATGAAAATAAACGATATATGAGCTATCAAAGATTTGTAAATGAGTAACTACAATGGAAAAATTGGCAGCGCCTCTAGTGGAAAATAATGGCAACAAACAATGTCAGATCATTCACAAAACTTGTGAGTACTAAAGACTCCCCTCCACCGAATTCAAAGCAGTCAGCTGATACTTGAATGAGCCGTTCCAGGGGTGCGTTCAGTTTGATCACCCGACGACGCCCGACGACGCACTGGCCCGTTCAGTAAGTCAGTGCGATCATCGGACGATCACACCAAGTCGTTCAGTAACATCGTCGGGCGTCGTCGGGCGATCGCACCGGTCACCCCGTAAAATAGATGGGTAAAAAACGCACAGACGTCACTTTGACAGTTGATATGAGGCAAAATTTATAATTCGAACGCTGGGGATATAAACTTATTATTACGAATACGAAATCATACTTCAATTGACACTTTTGACAGAAGAACGCCCCAAGTCGTTCAGTAAGTGTGTTCATGATCGGACGATTTTCACCCGACGATAATCACACTGACGCTTTAGTTACTGAACGTAGCCCCGGGGGTGATAACAATACTCCATAGTAGACTCGTAGTAGACTTGGTCGAGTTCTTGGTTGGACGATTGAAGCGCAACATGGTAGCAATAAATTAACTTATCTGAATAGGTTATCTTATATTATTCTCATCCGCATCCTTGACTCATCCTCATCCTCATCCGCATACTCAGTAGCAAACGAAAGCATCAGTAAACCTTGTTTCGTACGGTAATCTGCATTTGTAATCGCTTGGCTAGAGCGAGGTCGTAAATTTGACTTACATTCCTATCAGCCTCCACGCTCGGATATCTTACCCAAAATTACAATAAGTAATTGTAATTGTAATAGCTTTACGTCCAATCTTGGCTTGTGTAACGTTGTTATAATCACAGCCAGCACCTATAAACATAAATTAAGTATAGTTTTGAAACCCTGAATTAGTCGACTTTATGAATAAAAAGAAGTTAAAATCTTTTAGAACAGAATGTACAATTTTTTTGTTTGTGTCTGGCAAAGGCAAATGTCAAAATGATAGATAAAAACAAAATAAATTTAATTTAAAACAAATGTCTAATATTAAATATTAGTAAGTTGCCTCCAATTTTAAGTATGCCTAATTCCAAGTTCGTAGAAGGTTAAAAAAATATTAAACTCAACAACAATTAGTACTGTCTAGTTATAAATAAGGAAGTTAAACACGTGTAATCCATACATTTTAGTTCTGAGACTCACCACTTCGGCCATTCGTTTCTTACAAAGCGAAATATTCGTTTTAAAACTAGACGGTGCTCCGAGCAAACTTGTGAAAATGTTTAATAGCCTGCAACTGTTTATCTTAGAAACATAGTTCGCGAGTTACCTGCGGTTGAAAGTTTCTTTCTCTTTCCAATTGAGGTTCCGAGAAATCTAGCATTAGTATTAATGTCAGTACCTACCTATAGCACTGCTAATTAAAGGAGATTAGAGGTGTTTTGGTTTTTAATGTTATTATTTTAAATTAAGGGCTGTTTTTCTACTTTTGTCTTATAAATTCCAGTGGTATCAGCTCTTATATGTGATATTCTTTCAAAAACCGGTCCCTGGTTGACTTTTTCTGGTGTCTGTTAATATAATGCCGCTCCTTCACTACTTCACAAACTCACCCCTGCCAATCTCACCTGACCCCCTTCCTCACCTACCAAATGTAATTTTTTGACACGTGAAACTTGAAGTCTTTAGGTCTTGTTACCATGTAGGCTCTGTCTACGCCGTAAGCGTAAGGGATACAGACGTGATTTGTGTATGTATGTATGTGAAACTTGAAGTAATGTGGACCGGCATAATAAATACAGACTTGAGAAAGTCCTTTATTAGATAACTAAAATAATGTTAACGAAGAAGATCAGTTTTTTGAACGCATCAAATAAAATTCAATTTTATCTGTTCAAAAGCGTTTTATTTCACGAAAACACGAACAAATTTTCAAATTACTCTCTCTACGCTTCTACAGCTGGATTAAAGATGTATAAAACTTTTATACGTCTTTAATCAGCTAGGCAAAGGCCAGGTGGAATTTTCTCAAGTTAAAATAGAGTCCACTAGTTGTGAAAAAGCAATCCACATCGCTGGAGGCGAGACTCCGTTTGCTTAGGTAAATTAGTTGGCTCTGTCTGAAGTTAGATTGCATCCTTGACTTCGCAAAGGCTGTTTAATTTTAAGTCTAGAATTTTCTGTTGTTGGTTAAGTTTTTTTTAAAGGCGGATAGATTAAGTGGCCTGAGGCTATCAAGAAGTATCTTTATTTTATGCACGTACTAGCAAAAAAATAATAAACATTTAAGTAGGACTTGACTAGTATCTGGGTGCTAAACGCGCGAACGTGGGTAGGTATATGGTGATTATTCTCTTTAAACATGAAATGATTATGCATGCATTTTATTTAAGATACACCTATTCGTGCTAACGCGATATTGACTAAGAATACATACATACATAAATCACGTCTTTATCCCTTACGGGGCAGACAGTGTCTAGGGTAACAAGACTTAAAGGCTTAATGTCGTCCGAATATTCTATGGCTATCAGTCAGATAAGTGGATATCACTACACAATAAAAAATGAATAAAATCAACGGTTTATACAATATTAATAATTATTAGTCAGGAACCCCTTCCTCAGCCTTCTCTATAAAAGCGGACCCCGCGCTGCGCTACCTTTCTATACGGCCTGCGCATAAAACTGCCGTTGAAGAAGGTTTGCTACCAAAACTAGATGGATTTAATTCTATACCCAAATCGTGAGCCATTAAATTAATTCGCATGGGGCCAGGCGGCAAGACACACGTGGCACACATCCGCGCGACAGATACGATCCTTTCCTAAATAATCTACCTGTTTCTCTCTATTAAAATTCCTATCAAAAGGGGTTTCTTCGCTGTAACTGGTCATAAGTACACTATTGCTTAACAAAAGAGTCTGGCTAACGAAAGTGGAAACTGGAATCGCGCGTTAATTTTAAAACGTCTCGTGTATTGTGACCCAATAATTTTTGTGCGCAGATATACTGTTTTGCTACATTGTATATGATCGATATTGGTATTGAGAACAAAACGATCAATACAGTATTTGCGCACAATATTTTCGGTCACAACACAGAATTTTTAAATTAACCCGGACTTTGACATACGACGACGATTTATGATTATGACAGGACTTTGAAAGTGTAACGTCAGTTTTGGCTGTATGGCTATAATTTTCTTAGTCTTTCTTTACGAAGTAGGAAACAAAAGTAACAAAAAAAAGCAAATTTAAAAAGTTTTTGACATCCAAATTGACAAGTAAATGAAAACATCAGTAATTAATTAGTGAAATAAACGTAAAATTCGTAAGCAAAAGCTAATAAACATCCATATTAAACCTGAAATATCGATGTGTGCAGCTCGGCTAAGGTTTCGGGGATATTTTTTACTAGATTTTTTTTACCGTGCATTAAGTTAGGTTATGTTTTGTTATGCGCATATGAGTCAAGTTGCGATGATATGAGATTTCGAGTTGGTACCTTCAAGAAGTTGCCTTATACGGGTCTAGTATTGTGCAGTGCAGTCAGTTAACTACAGGTCTTCGAGATGAGTGAACGTGACAACCCTGGTGGTTCGGGATCGCAGGAACCTAACAAAGATGATTCGAGATCGTCGTCAAAGCCCATGCCTACTGGACCAAGGTATTACTGAATTGCATCACTAAATGCCTCTTTTTACAAGTTAACAAAGAGTACAATGTTTATCAACAAGATTATTGTGGATCTAATTTCTTTAAAAGACAATGACAATACTAAAATTGTCTGAAATTAAATCTGTAACTTTGGTAATTCTTAACCACACTTATAGATTTGCCATCTGTCCAAATTACACCATTTTTTTGCTGGATTTGCCAGGGACTTAAAATAAGCATCCAGGTGAAACCCAGACATCTTGTGCTCTGTCAAAACCCTACTAACTATAATGGCTTTCGTCAGGAAAAACTAATGGGTCATTGAAATGTTCATCTGGCAACAAAATTGTGACAATGGCAACCCTATCTGTGGGCAACTTTTTTTTTTATGGGCAATATTATTGATGTCTGCCCACAGCTACTATGCCAACGAGCCAATCCAGTTCCGAGTGAGAGGCTCCACTATCACAGGTGCCTCTCCGCCAAGCTTTGTCACATTAGATGACATCATGAAGGCCGCACATGGTATGCAGAACATGGCATTGGCGCATGAAATAGCTGTTGATAATGACTTCAAGTTGGAACCGTTTGAACCACCAGACAATAGGTAAACAGTGTATATTTTTTTATTCTTCATTTTTTTCTAGGTTTAAGAACTATGCCAACCTTATTGGTGGTCTCTTTGGCTCACCACCAAATTCTCTGGCAAAATGTAATTACAAAAACACTATTGGGTTATTTTTATTTTGTTATACTATTATTTGGTGACAGTTTCTGTAACATCAAATAGTTAGGTGCACAGAGATTTACAATCATTTATTTATTAATTTAAGTACACAGCTGGATTTGTATAATTGAAATTTGATTTTATTGAAAACAAAACAACAAAAGAAACTTATTTATCATTTTTTTTTTCTAATTATTTGATGTGTTATTCAACTGCTCACTTAAGTAATTACTTACATACATAAATAAAAAAAAAAATTACTTACTTAATATTATACTTTTTCGTAAGACAGTCAATATATAACCTACATCAGGGGTGGCCAACTTGATCAGACCCAAGATCTCCTGTTTACTAACAAAACCCTGTGCGATCTACCAATTACATACTTCATGAAACCTTAAATATGCAGTTGGTGATAACGTTGGGCAGTCTGGTCTACATATTTATATTTTTTGCCTTGCCACGATCGACTGGACTAACAGTTGCGATCGACCGGTCGATCGCGATCGACCTGTTGGCCACCCCTGACCTACATAATAACAATAATGTAGGTTGTTAACTAGGTATGTTACAAGATAAATATACAGAATAGTTTTAGGGCCTGTCTCACCACTCTCTGTAAAGTTCCGGCTATCGTAAGTGTCAGTTATCTATGATTCCCTCCCTATTTATTACTATGAAACGGGTTTTTTTGTTTCACTGTTTTGCTTCGTCTGTGATAAATAGAATTAATTTTCTTTACAGTTACCAAAAGTTAGTAAAGGAAACGATGCATCGAGCATACTTCGATATACTGCGGGAACAGTTGAATTCTGACCCTCCGGAGTACAAACAGGCACTTGTACTACTTGAGGATGTCAAACAAGTATGTAATTACCCTCCACCAACATATTTTTTTTATCGTACAAATTTTACTATATGGTCAAAGGCATAAATATACCACCAAGATGTACCAAGATGTCAAAAACATCTATGCACCTATATGCCATAAACAATAAGGCTGAAACACTAAAACAAATGAATCGGCCAAGTCGAGTCGGACTCGCGTACCAAGGGCTCCGTACAAATTCGACAAGTAAATATGAAACTTCAGTGTAAGAACCCAGCTCCTAAGCAAAATGTAGGCAACGTGAGGTCATTTCATATCGGTGACTTACATAGAGACAAAAATATTGTGTAAAAATTGGAATGGCTATCACGGTTCATGAGATACAGCCTGGTGCCAGACAGATAGATGGACAGTGGAGTCTAACCACCTTATTCATAAACGCTCTGTAGGCTTCTGCTAACTTTGACATATACCTTTCACAGATAAGGACAAACGATTGCTAAGTTAGCAGAAGGCTATCGAGCGTTTATGAATAAGGGTGTTAGTGTTTTTTATTTGTTGCAACTCTTGAGTTTTTTTTTATAAATTTTAGGGTTTATTCTCGATTCTGCTGCCACGTCACACTCGCATCCGAGAGATGATAGAGGAGGTACTCGATACGGATTTCATAAAGCAGCAAGCAGAGAACAACAGTCTGGACTTCCACAAGTATGCTGCCTTCGTTATTGATCTGATGGCTAAGCTTGCTGCTCCTGCCAGGGACGATATGATACAGAACATCACCACGTTGACTGATACGGTTAGAAAAAAAAACAAATTACTCTGCTAAAGAGCTGAAATACTGGCTGTCAGGTAAATTACTGTGAATGGTTACGGTAACCAATTAAATAAAAAACAAAGTTTGTTTATGCTCCAGTGTTTCGGACCAATTCGCATTATCTTTTATAAAGGAGTAGCGTTGATAGATAAACAAGAACTGACCTGAACTGCACAAAGGATTGCAGGTCAGCCTAATGTGTTTTGGCTGATCTGTTCGTTAGATTCTTCCGTGCTGGTCTGGGAGTAAAGAAAAAACATAGAATGTACCAGTTGCTTTTCTTCCCGCGTAGATGGTAAAATCCCATGGAGGGAATGGGCGGAAATTTTAAGAATCATGTTGTAGGCGATGCGGCTAGCAACCCATCACTATTTAGATTCCACTTTCCACCAATACGCCCACAGTCTTACTAAACGTGGCCAGGTCTTGTTTAAGACGTGATTTGTCTATGTTCGTTAGATTAAATCAATTGATTCTCTAATAACGGACGAGACCAATAAATTTGACAGCTGCAAATAAGCTTTATTCGTTTTGTTTAAGAGTACAGTTGGCCTACGAAAATGAAGCGCACTTTAGTACTTTGTCATAATACACTTTGACGTATACACATGTCAAACTTTACAAATGTGTTTTTGTTTTTGACGTGATAACGTCTTATAAATCGATGAAAGCCGGCTACATACGAAAAAGCATGACTCATTCCGCTCCGCGTGACGTCAGAGTGTGCAAGCGGGAGCGCGGAACGAGCGACAGGGAGGCACGATCTTCTTTGTTTATGACGTTATCACGTAAAACTGTTTATTTAAAATGACAAGGTTCTAAGTATGCTCAACATATTCATGGGCCGTCTCTATCACGTATCTATCTCTTGTGTTTCCAATGTTACTACACTTGTAAATTTATGACACGGAACACGTAATCTAAAATTTGCACATGAGTTGTGATGTTTCTTTATTTGAATGTGGATCTTATTTTAACAGGTTGACGTCTTCCGGACTATTCTAGAAACTTTAGAAGTCCTAAAGCTGGACTTGGCCAATACCCTCATCACCATGATTCGGCCCCACGTCCAGAAGGAGAGCGTGCACTATGAGAAGGTGAAGTTCGAAGAGTTGCTGAAGGTCACCGAAGGTAAGGAACATTAAGGTACAGTCAAGGAATATAATTCCCTGCCCACCATGGAACCTCGTCACACAATACGTCATAGTGACATCTGACATCGACAATAAAGGTTCGGCTACACCAGTGCGTAAAAGACGTCGACGGTGCGTTTACGCAACAAAATGTATGAAGAAACGGTGAGAGAGCGTGACGCGTGCGACACGTCACTGCGCATACGCAGCGGTGTGGTCGCTCCTTGAAGAAAAATCGTTACGACGCTTACTATGAAAAGGTTTCAAGGTAGGTAGGAAATTAAGTTCCTTGACTGTATCAACGGCAATAGCATCCAGCTAAATTAGCGTGCTCCATGCTGATCCGGGAGCAAAAAGGAAAACATAGAATCTAGCAGCTGCTTCTCTTCCCGCGCAGATCGTAAAAGCCCATCGAGGGAATGGGCGAAAGTCTTAGGAATTATGTTGTAGCCGTTGTAGGGGAGTCGGCTAAAGTCAAAGTATAAGAGTTCAATGCTTTGTCATAAAAAAATGGCACTCAATATCGACCTATATAAAAAATATTTATAAACTCTTCAGACGGACTTCAGCACACTCGAGCGTGGCTCAAACGGCACATAGACCGTACCGGGCTGAGCCTGCCGGTCTCCGATCCTGGCATCATCAGGAACGTGACCGCGCAGACCCTCGCCAAGGCTTATCTGGAACTGCTGGAGTGGGACGAGGCTCAAGGTTACCCGGAGGTAAAGTTGCCAACAGACAATTAATTTATTACCAAAACACAAAATCTTCAATCCCTCCCCTGCATCGTGCATGGCTCAAAGGTTCCCATTATACTGGCCTAAGAATTAGTTAACCAACGAGCGGAGCCGCGGACAACAGCTAGTAAATTTATGTGGTGAGTGAGTACTTAATGACGTGTCCACAACGGGTGTATATTTTGTCCCCTAAAATTAAAGTTCCGAATGTATGGTTTTGTCATAATTTTCGTTAGTCATATAGCGTTTTATTTCTGAAACAATAAATATTGTTTTCAGAATTGATAGTAAACTAACCTAACCTAACTTACTACATTCTGATGATTTTTACATTTTTTTTTAAATGCACGGTTTCAATGTGTTATGACCAAAAAATCCTCTACACGCATAAGGACCTATATGTATTGGTCCATATACGTATTGGTCCATTTACGTATTGGTCCATCAGCGTATTGGCCATTCTTTGTTATACGTATTGGTCGTTTTGCGAATATAACTTTAGTGAATATTGGTCCTTATGCGTGTAGAGGATTTTTGGTCAAAAATTATGACCAACGAAAATTATGGGACAAAAAGGAACCCGGCCCAAGACATGTGACTGTCCTAAGTGCAATGATATTGCAAAAGCTTCATCAACTTCTCTTATAGGTAAACCGTGAGGGGACTGAGAGACCCGGGCGGCAGGCGCACTACCCGCCCGCACCTCTCGGTCCCCTTTGTCGTCCTACCCCGCGCCCCTGTGCCGCGCGGGCGAGGACTCACTTAAGCGTTCGGTCCATAGAACATCTCTTTTTTAGTCGGTGACCCTAGACGCCCCTCGCTTCGCCGAGCTCGGTACTCAAGTGTACCGGCTGATTTGTGTCGCGGCCCTCATGCTGGTCAGCCCGTCCTGCGGCGACGCGAGCGCAGCGGCCAAACACAAACTCGACTTGAAGGAGAAAATCGTTATTATCATAGGCGACACTGCTACCGACACGTAAGTATTAAAAAAAATAGTAATCATTTCGCTATCTCTTTAAGTATACTTTAGTTTGGTACATAGTGTTAAATTGTATAAAACTGTTTGTGAATTCCTCCATGCTGGTCTGGGGAGCAAAGAAAAAACATAGAATGTACCAGTTGCTTCTCTACCCGCGCTGATGATAAAAGCCCATCGAGGGAATGGGCGAAAATCATAGCAATCATGTTATAGGCGATGAGGCTACCAACCCATCACTATTATGATTCCATTTTCCACCTATACGCCCACAATTTTGCTAAATGTGGCCTGTAGGCACCTGTTACCTTAGGCTCTGTCTACCCCGTAAGGGATAAAGACGTAATTTGTGTATGTATGTTTGTGAATTACATCTTTGCCCTGACAGACAAAAAAAAATCAGGCAGACTAAGGTAGATTTGATCTTTGAAACTAGTTTTTTTTTATGTTAGAGAGGCCAGACAAACGAGCTAGTGGGTCACCTGATGGTAAGCGATCTCCACTGTCCATAGACAGGCCGTTGTACACATCAAATCTCCACTAAACAGAGCTTAACATTCAATCGAGATTAATTTTTTTGCAGCGATTGACCATAAGATTTACTAATCCTGTTTTTTTATACTATAATAGAAAACTAAAAAGCTCATGGTAAAGTGTCAAATGTAATTTCCCATATATATTATGATAAGCTCAGAGGCTCCCGGGCTTAAACCAACATTTATATGCTTAAGAATATAGTCCTATAAAAACTATAATTAAAACGTCGTCGTCCATCTTCGATCTTTTTTTTAACTACAATAAAACCTCCGCAGCCAGTTGAAAATGGTGCTGCCATCTGTCGCCGAGGAGGTTGTTCTGGTGACCGAACAGCTCCTTGACAGCCTTGGTCAGGACCCACTCACAGCTGACATGAAGGAGCTCATCAGGACTCAGATTGTCTCGCTGAGAGACCCAGAACATAAAGTCAGGCAGATAGTTCGTGAGTATTAGAAATTAAAAACAGCCAGTTTCGTAACTTGTAGAGCCACCTACGGAGCTCTTAATTTTTCATTCTGTACCAATACATTCAAAGTTACTTACAAAGAAACACATACAGTGCTGGGCGATTACAATTATATTGCACTAGCTGTTGCCCGCGACTTCGTCCGCGCAGAATTATTATAAATATAGCCTATGATACTCACAAATACTGTGGCTTTCTATTGGCAAAAGAATTTTTAAAATCAAAAGCGTCACTCGGAATCGAATATATAATTCCCGTTTTTTCCTTATCCCGTGGGAATTTCCAAAAATCCTTCCTTAGTGGATGCCTACATTGTATAAGGTATCTATGTGCAAAATTTCAAGTCTCTAAGTCCAGTGGTTTGGGCTGTGCTATCCCTCGGGAACTATGCAATTTTCCGGGATAAAAACTATCCTATGTCCTTTTCCGGGACTCAAACTATCTGTATACCAAATTTCAACTAAATCGGCCCAGCGTTTTAAGCGTGAAAAGGTAACAGACAGTCAGAGTTACTTTCGCATTTATAATATTAGTAAGGATTAGTAAGGATATTAGTAAGGATTAGTAAGGATTAGTAAGGATATTAGTAAGGATTAGTAAGGATTAGTAAGGATTGTTAGAGCGAGCAGACATGGCATTCATTGTTTTGGTTATAAAAGTGCTTAGCTATTAACCGCCGTCACGTCAAATACAAGTGACGTCACCCATACGCCAGACTTCTTTATGCGATGTCTTAAATTCAACCTAAACCAATTAAACAAAGGTTGCTTTTGCATTGATGTTATGGACGTAAATATAGGTAGTTGGTGTCGAGAAGGTTAAAGTCAGTCAATAGGATGATGTGGGATGTGCTACGGTTGAGCCACTTGAGGCAGTCTCTCTAGATCAGTCACTGGTGCTACAAATTTCTAAATGTCAGTGAAAATTAGAACACATAGAAAAATCCAAAAAGTAAAGCTATGGCCGGGAATCGAACCCGGATCCTCGTCATTCCGTGACGCGTGCTATACCCCTACACCACCCATAGCAGGTGGGTAGTCTCCGAATTTTTCTACCTGTTACTAACTGTCACGTGACCTTTTTGTTACTATGCGAATTTTTGTTGCTAAGCGTCATCTGTTTGAATGATGTGTCAGTACGACACAATTACAAACTCCCATGGAACATCTGCTCACCAGAGACGAGAGAAGGCGCTGTTTTTCAAATGATAGGTACTATCAAATGAATCAAGAAATTTTATTTCTTGATTTTTATGTTTTACTTTTTCGGTTTTACCGTTAGAAATTAAATTTCTAAATGTCAGTGAAAATTAGAACACATAGAAAAATCCGAAAAGTAAAGCTATGGCCGGGAATCGAACCCGGATCCTCGTCACTGGTGCTACAGGTGCACACTGAATGATTTCATTAATATGTCTGACTCAGGCTATCCCTTATACTATTGCTTTCAAGACTTCCGAGATCAATATTTTATTTATCCATGCTGGTCTGGGAGTAAAGAAAAAACATAGAATTTACCAGTTGCTTCTCTTCCCGCGCAGATGGCAAAAGCCCATCGAAGGAATGGGCGAAAGTATTAGGAATCGTGTTACAGGCGATGCGCCTAGCAACCCATCACTATTTTAATTTTCCTTTCCAGCTATACACCTTTAATCATGCTAAACGTGGCCTTAAAGTTTTGTTACCGTAGGCTCTGTCTACCCCGTAAGGGATCAAGACGTGATATATGTATGTATGTAAGTTAATCAACCTACCCACCGGTCGTAAAGTTTTGCCGTCTAAATTCTTGTCTGAATGTAACCATACCTTATTCCAGGTCAAAGGGTCCTAGAGTTTCTGAAGATGATCCTGGTCTGCGCGGGCGGCTCCAGACAAATACCCGTTGGTCTGTCTGCCCTCGCTCCGGAACTGACAAGCATATCTGGCACTCTGCTGCGCTACGTGATGCATAATAAAGCGGTGTTCACTAGTTACTACATGGACATAGTGACTGAAGAACTCAGTAGGAGTTAAGAACAAGTATGGCGGCCTGAAGTGGTTTAAGCATGGAGCAATTGGCATTGTTCATTTTATTTAAGCTGTGCTTTTAACACCTTTATTTGATAAAATGGACTATTTCAAGCAACTAATTTGAATATTATGCTTTTACGTAGCTTTGTTAATTAATAATAAATATTTTTTCGCTGTTTGATAATTCGTGAATTTAACCAGAATCCCAATCGCCTTCGTTCGGCTGGCTATAAAAAAAAACGGCTTTGTCTATGGTTTTGTAGATTTGACAGTGACATGTGACAGTTACCGTAGCCAAACTTTTTTTTTTCATTTTTGTGGCAAGGCAAACATTCGATGCTGGATTCTGTCTAAAAACCCGGTCGTTCGGTCAAACAAAGGTTCAAAGTACTTTTACAAAAATATCTGCAATCATAAAGTATTTTTGAAATCGGACAAGATAAATCGGATAATTGATGGTTTTCCTCGAAATGGTTTTCGAATTGGAGCATACTAAAAAAAATGAACAATGCCAATTATGGATACAGCGGAAATGTAATGCTGCAGTCATATCGTTCCATGCAGAGGATAAAGGAGAAACTTGTGGAAAACTAGCGCCAGTACGGTATCAATCGTCCTTTTTTCACTATACATTATACTTATAGCTTACACAATCCTGCGTGTAGATTATAGCGGGCATATTTTGATCTGTAGAATTTAATATCCGAATGTGTGTTGTCATATTTTTTTAAAAACAGTAATTTTTTTAACTGATAGTAGACCAACCTAGCCTACTATATTCTGATTGATTTTTTCCAAAATTTCTAGTAAATGCACGATTTTAGGCGGTAGGTACGAAGAAAAAATGACTAATTAATATTATGACCAATGAAAATAATTGGACGAAAAGATACTCGGACCCATCGTAGAACATTCTCACAGTGAACGTCACATGATTTTCCTTGTCAATTCAATGTAACGTCACGACGACATTTACTGTGAGAGGATTTCACAGTGGGTCAGGAATCGATTTGTTCGATGGTGCCTAGCATAAATTAGATCGATGCGATGATATAGAATAACCACGTTTGAAAAATCTATAATTAATAATTATAATATAAAGCATTCTTCACACATTTGATGTCTACTATCTGTTGCCTGAAACTTCGTATGAGCGTCATTAAAGTTTGTATCTCAGGCAGCTCGACTTTTCCCAACACATCCAACAATTTATTAATTATATTTCAACCAAACACAAAACTTGACAAGTTACATACCTAAACCTTCCTCGTGAATCACTCTTGTTTTATAATATGTACTGATAATCAACTGACATTATTAATTTTACCTTAACATTTTGCGTTTTGCAAAACAGCTATGTATATTACACAAAAGTGCTATCGAGATAGATAATGCAAGTGAAACTTGCTTTGAGTTACGAAAATGAGAAGTTTTTTTACATTACGAATAAGTCTATCTCGATTGTACGGCTGTGGTACATTTACTAAAATAAGCTAAATTAGGATACGGTATCGTTTATAATACCGTGTCATACTTATACTGTTTATACTTTAATGCATTTACCCAGAAATAATTCACATTTTTGTTTTATTTAAGTTATTCTCGTAGTTCGTAACCGTAACTAACTATTTCGGGCAGTCTTTATTGGATATGCCCAAAGGATTGCCGGAAAACTAAATAGTATTTATTTATAAATATAACGAATATTTTCCAATACGATCAATAATGTAACGTCGAACAAAATAATAAGGAAATAAGGATGTGTGAGTAAGAATTGAGTGGGGTGTCTATGGGCAGTGGTGATCACTTACCATCAGGTGACCCACTTGCTCGTTTGCCTTCCTATTCATATAATAAAATAAAAAAAAGGAATGTGAATTTTCCCGTCTTTAAAGTCTTTTTTATCTAATAATAATATTCCAATTAATCTTCATGATGTTCTACCAGTATCTATGTTTAAGGCTTTAAGCCAATAGTTAATGATAATCATAATTGATTATCATATTATTAATATAAATTATTAAAATCTTATTGAAAGAAGCGGAAATGTGTAATTGAGAAATCAAATGTAAGGAACCTTTGAAATAATATTAATTAATTGTTTTTTTTCATCATGGCATATTGAGAATTTATTAAAAGATAATATATGACGAATATAGTATTAGAATACAGTGATGTTATCATGTTTGTTTTTTGACTTACAAATGAAGTGTCTGAAATCTACCTTTTTGTTTTTTACTGTTCTGTAATCAAATGAACGCACTAATAAAATATATTGCTTTAAAACTACCTTTTGTTTTACTGGTGTTGCCATCTAATTCTTTTTTTACCTACAACTAAACGTACGCATTTAATGTAGGTGTTTGTGTCTGTTACTATTTTAACCAGATTTTTTTAACTGAACTGATATAGTTAATTCCCATGCCACTTAAGTCAGAAGATACTTGCGTTTTCCCCTATGCCAAAAATATTCTGATTCTGTAGTGATTTAACCTTTTCGCCACCGCGTCAATACAAGAGACGTTAATTATACGCCAGACTTCTTTATTGCAATACCTTAAGTGGAACCTAAACCCAATTGAACGAAGGTTGTTTTTGCATTGAAGTAACGGACGGCCTGCGGTGCTGATGTCGTTGGCGTCGAAAAGGTTAAGAGCCAATGGGGGATATCGCGTGTGAATTTGCCACTAGAGGCGCTATTGTCGCGTAAGGTCCAATAACATTTACTTTTCAATGGTTTTGGCGGAGAACGCTTTGAAAGCGGATTTTTTTCCGAACAAAATGGAACTACACAACATTGCGGCATAGCTACTCGATATGATGATAGTTATTTATAATGATTAACCTAATGAGATTCAAGATTTAAAACTTTGTTTCGTCGCCGATCTTATTAAGTCGCCTTTGACAGCTATACCTCTGGACATTAGTCAACAGTGGCGCCAACTGGTGAGCAAAGAAACGATAGTCCCCATTTGTTAGCTGTAGATAATTACACTTATAGTTAAAGAAAACCAAACTTTAGTGTCAAAGACTTTATTTAATACTTTACAGTATACTAAGGTGAAGCATTTTCATTAAATCCAGTACCACTGACAATTACATTGTCATTAAGAAATATCAAGATCCTACATTATTTTCAGGTGGCTTTACATTTACAAACGAACGAAAACGAACATTGACGAATTGTGACTGAAAAGTGTCAACATTATTTCTCTGCGAAAGCTCAATAGCTCACAAGAAAATTGAGCTATTTCACATTATATATAAGAGTATAATAAATGTTAAGAGTTGTGAATATGAAGCTGGAAATGGATAGGTAGAAGATGAAAACAATACATACTTGAAACAGAGGGCCACCTAAAAACAATATAGGGTCATTCCAGTTCAAACATTTATTTGGTACAGTAAGTGTTATTCTCGCGGAATAAACAACTCCACCCTTTTAAAACTATATAACTTAAATTAATCGGAGCCACTGTGTTTCGACGAGGCGCTGGAAGCAGATCCACTGCGTGAACCCTGCAATAAAAAAAGTACTATAATATTTTGAATCATGCTGTAGGCGACGCTAGTAGACTACAAGCCTATGGAAAAAAGACTGAAATGAACCAGCGTGAATAACGCTTTTTTTTTATATATATGAATAGGAAGGCTAACGAGCAAGTGGGTCACCTGATGGTAAGTGATCACCACTGCCCATAGACACCCGCAACCCCGGAGGGATTGCAGATGCGTTGCCAACCTAGAGGACTAAGATGCAATGCCTCTTGTGCCCGTAATTTCCCCGGCTGTCTTACTCTCCACACCGGAACACAGCAGAAGCAGCTTAGAAGGCTGTTACTATATCATAAACTAGCTTCTGCCCGCGACTTCGTCTGAGTAGAATTATACATAAAAACCTTCCTCTTGAATCACTATCTATAAAAAACCGCATCAAAATCCGTTGTGTAGTTTTAAAGACATAAGCATACATAGGGACAGAGAAAGCGACTTTGTTTTATAAGTGAATAACTGAGCGCTATGCCGTCATTTCAGGTATGGAATTTCTTAGGTACAAGTGAGGAATTACGACTAATTATTAATGTACGGTTTTTTTATAGCTTATAGATGATTAAAAATAAATGTCGAAAAACCTAGTGCCGCTTTAAAGTGGTGGTGCCGGAGGTTAGTGCAATTTTTTTTTCATGTACGAGTAAAAACCTGTACCGCTCAGAAATGACGGCATAGCGCTCAGAGTTATTTTATGATATTTCACATGTTTTTTTTCCATGGGCATGTAGTCTATAGCAACCTATCACTGTTTTGATTCCCCTTTCCACCTATAAATCATGCTAAACGTGGCCTTTAGGTCTTGTACAACTTATGTGGTCTTGTTGTCTTGTATAAACATTTTTGTCTTTCTTGTTACCTTGCTCTGTCTACCCCGTTAGGGACAAAGACGTGCTTTACGTATTTATTAACTGTTGCCCGCGGCTTCGTCCGCGCAGAATTAAATATAGCCTAAGACACTCACAAATACTGTGGCTCTCCCTTGGTTAAAGATCATCTAAATCGGTTCAGCAGATTACCCCCTACAACTTCACAAACTCACAAGCTTCACCTCTTTATAATATTACTAGCTTCTGCCCGCGACTTCGCCGCGTAGAATCAGATTGAAGAACTGATGTTGATAGTTATATTCTGCAATAATTATTAACGTTGCGACTCTAGGCAGCTACGACCTTGGACATGTTTATCACTATCCCGCAGGAACTATGCAATTTTCCGGGATAACAAGTAGCCTATGTGTTAATCTAGGGTACCAGCTATCTCCGTTCCAAATTTTATCCAAATCCGTCCAGCCGTTTGCGCATTAAGAAGCAACAAACATATACACACACATTCACAAACTTTTGCCTTTATAACATTAGTGTGATTAATATAGATGTGTGTATATAGTCTTACCCGTCGCGACCCGCTACCCGAGCGACTGCGGCTCCTCTCCGAGCCGCTACCGGAGGCCGAGTTCTTGCGCGAGCTCGCTCGGGAGCTCGCCTTCGAGCCCGAGCCTTTAGAGGAGGCCCGCGAGGACGCTCGCGAGGTACGTTTACTCGCGCGTGACGACGCCCTTGAGCTCGCCTTTGATGATGCTTTGGAACCCTGAAAATCACGAGTATACCATTCAGTTTAGAAAGCTTGAGGGAAAGAACAAAAACGACCAAATATTGGACCATACACGACCTAAGGTAAGAAGACCCGTTCATTGTAGGCGTATAGGTGGATAGGATCAAAATAGTGATAGGTTGCTAGCCGCATCGACTCTAACATGATTCCTGAGATTTTCGCCCACTCCCTCGATGGGCTTTTACCATCTGAGCGGGAAGAAAGGCAACTGGTACATTCTGTTTTTTCTTTACTTCCAGACCAGCATGAAGGACCACCGTGACGGATAGAATAAACATTTGTAGCGGCTTAAAAATAGACAAACTTCGATAAAAGCAAAACATAGAGGCATAGAGGCAAGGCAGAGGAAGGAATTACTCGTTCTAATGTGATTATCCAGGGAGAAAATCGGGGAATACGTTTGTATGGAGATATGACCACCAGATTTCCTCTTAAAAACAAGTGAAGGATATTACCTTCTCGCTGCCTTTAGAGCTGGCCCGGGAACTCGCTCTGGAGCCCTTGCTTTTGGAGCTGGCGCGAGATGACGCGCGGGAGCCCGAGCGAGAGCGCCCGGAGCCCGACCTAAAAAAAAACAAGTGTTAGACACGTTTCGAGCAATGCGGGTCCTGTAGACTAGTGTTGCCGCTCGGTAGTCCACTATCGACAGTTCGAGCAGACAAAAGTATCGATAGCATCGATAGTTTTGGTAGACTAACTACAACTTAAATTTCTTACAGTATTTCCGAAAGCGGCAAGACGGCATTTTGTGGTCTACTACCAGAATAAACCATAACAATAAAGACAATAGATTTTGATACTTACTTGGCGGATCCAGACCGCGCGGAGCCCGAACGAGATCTCGATTTCCTGGAGGCAGCAGAGCCGGAGCGAGATCTTGATCGCGACTTTGATCGCGACTTTGACCTCGATTTTGACCTCGACTTGGACCGAGATTTGGACCGCGATCCCGACCTGGAACGCTCCGACCCCTGGGGTGACTTGGAGCCAGATTTTGAGCGGGAACGAGACCTGTAAAAGTTTACAAGTAAACTAAACAACCTCTCCTGAATGTTTTATTTTACGCTAACCTAACCTAATCTTGAAAAAGATTTATGAACAAGAGGGTTTTCTTTTTGTGTGTATGCTAGTGCTAGACTGATCGGTTAGATCTGAACAGGACGTAACTCACAGACTAAAGACAAAATTATAGATATGCGAATTTTATCAAAAAAATAAAAATTAGTTCCTTCTCATTATGTTGCTTTTATTATAAAGCTATAGTTTAAGTCTTAATCTAAGTGAAGCAAAGATTTTCAAAGACACATTAACAAAATAAGAACAAGACAGCGTATTAGACACCGACTGGTTACAGCCTACAATTATGCCATTGTATGCCATTATTAAGCGCTCATTCCATCGACATCATGTTGAAGAATGGCAGTCTTCGACGGTGCGGTTTAATCGGTCTTTTTTGCCACGAACTTGCAAAATCTGGAACGAGCTTCCCGCTGAGGTCTTCCCATCGAGTTAAGACCTGGGTGCCTTTAAAAGGCGAGTGTACAATTTTCTGCAGGGCCAACAACGCACTGGCATCGCGTAAAGCGCTGCGGGTGTCTATGGACAGTGGTGATCATTTACCATCAGGTGACCCACTAGTTCGTTTGTCTGGCCTCTCTAACATAAAAAAAAAATGCCAGTACAATTGTAACTAGACTAGAATTAAGGGAATACGTACCTCTGTTTGTCTCCATTCTGTTCCTGTTTCTCCTCTTCTTCTTCATCATCATCTTCTTCTTCCTCATCATCATCCTCCTATAAAACGACAACATTAACTTTCATATAAATTTATACTACAACATTAAGTTTCATATTAAAAGTTTTTAAATATATCTTTATTCATATAATTAACACTGACGGCTTAATCTCAGGATCACTTTTTATTCTTAAAACTACCGCTAACTTCAACAACTTTATTTATGAGACTGTATGGACACTGATTCCTACGTGTCCAGTCTTTTTTTTAATGTGTTTAATATACCTGTACGGGCTCCAACTGCTTCTCCCTGAGCCTCAGCATGCGATGCTCAGCGGCGCTGAGCGGACGGTGCGTCACGACGAGCCGCGTGAGCGCCTGCGCGGCCGCACCTGCGCGTGCGCGGCGTTTGGACAGACGCACGCGCGTCTCCAACTCGTTGTAGTATACTTCGTGGTTGCGGACCACCTGTCAAAGTTTTAGGTTAGACTACGGAACAGAACAGACCCGTTTAGCCAATAGATTATTGGTTAACCTCTTCAAAATGGGACCTTTTTTCTATCACTGAAATAGTAGAGTGACTTAACTATTATGAGACGATGCCTAGCAGTGACTTTTAGTTTTGGCGAGAGATGTATCAAAAACATTTACTTTGAATCACATAAAAAAATTCACATGTATAAAGGTAGCATATATCGGTAATGCAAGAGACAGAGCGATATATGGACAAGAGCAGTTTTCTTGCACAGCCGTGGGTTTTAGTGGCCCCGACACTCATAAACGAAAGGAGTAAAGTTTAGTTTCTTTGGGCATACTGTCATTTTTTCCGGTCTCGTTTTACATATTTCATAAAGAGTTTTCACTTCGCCAGAAAAAAAGATGCTATACAGTGGCGTAACTATAGGGTGGCAGGGGTGGCAAAATGTCAGGGACCCCTAGCTCTACGGGGCTCCGAACTGGCTTGGTTTAGAGCACAGAAGGGACGCTGATGCAATTCTTTATATTGAGAAAGGAGCGAACTGACGAATTTGCCACGGGCCCCAGACGTTATAGTTACGCCACTGATGCTATAAACGAAATAGTTAAACTGTAATGTACACACGGCAATATAATCAGGTAAGCACCTACGCACGCTCGCGCCGTATCTATCCTGCTTACCGAATAGCTTTGCTGTGTGTACATTATGGTTAACTTACCAAGAAGTAATTCTCTTCGTAACCCTTCGACGCTTTGCTTTTAACATTCCAGTTATATTCTCTGGCCATTTTATACTCATAAGTATCTCCATCCATGTACGGTGTGCTTTCAGCGACGTCCCGGCGACGCTTCAGTATTGTGTCTTCTGTGGGTAGGCAATAGGCGACAAACTGTTCCCCGCTTTCATCCATCACACCTCTGCAAACAGGTTAAACATAATTAATACATACACAAATCACGTCAGTATCCCTTACGGGTTAGACCATTGTCAGCATGATTGTGGGCGTTGCAATAGTGATGGGTTGCAGGCTCATCGTCTATAACATGATACCTAAGATTTTCGCTCATTCCTACAATGGACTTTAAGCATCTGCGCGGGAAGAGAAGCAACTGGTACATTCTGTTTTTTCTTTGCTCCCAGACCAACATGGAAGCAACATACTTAAAAGCTTGAATATTTATTATGTATTTAAGGTTGCTTAGTTTGAAACTGGATAAAATTACTCTAGATGCTGTAATCTAATATTAATTGTGACAAAAACATTTTTATTACACCCCTTTTGCAGGCTTAACCTTTCAAATGCCAAAATAGAAAACCTGCATTCTACTCTCAATTGTATAAAATAATACCAATTTAAGAGAAGAATAAAAATACAAAAATTTAGCTGTTCAATCTTAGCCCAAATCTGGGACAAGGCATACAAAAAATTAATACTGCAATATCATAAGAGTTCTACACCAAATTTCAAGACAAGTTGAAATTGAGTTAGATGCTTGAGTAGAAAGTGATGTCTACATTGCTACTTTAGTTTGTTAGTTATAGTGTTTTCCAAAAAAAAGTCCACATGAACCTTTTTTTTCAAAATTTAAATATTTTGGGTTTTTCTTGCCCATAATCGTTTATCGATTCTCATACAAGAAAAAGTGTGTCCCAGATTTAACTATGGAATTTATTTACCTTTTTGTCACGTTCCATACATGCCTATATATTTTTTTTCTTGTATAAGGATCGATAGAGTAAACAATTCTAATAAGACAAACCCAAAATAGTAAAATTCCTGAAAAATGTTCATGTGAACTTTCTTTTGGAAAACACTATAAATAAAGGGGCCTAATAAATTTGAAACCAAACCAATTACTCACCGAATCATAGCCTGTGACATGGCTTCAATCTGTCCAGCAACATTCTTGTCTGACGGTGCCGGATCAGTATCAAATATAACCTGCGCACATGGATACTTCCACATCTCGAAGTCCGGAAACACAGGCATGATCTCCACGGGAACCACACCCGGTTTGCTGTAATGTTTTTCAATAGGCATCTTGTTGTCTTCAAATGTCTTCTCGATAGCCTTGATTTGACTTTCGCGGTCCATGTAAAGGGTCTCTTCGCTGAATATCTTCTTGACATTGTAGCCCACTTTGGCTTCAACCTGAAAATGACATTATTGTTATTTTTTTACACTTCTTAAATCTCTTATCTTTTTGTATACCAAAGTAAAAAATACCTCACAAAAAGAAAGCTTTCAATGTTGTGCCGGCTCTGGCCTGCCTGGGTCAGTTAAGCTGAGTGAGACTTACATCAGACTTGATAGTATTGTAATTATAGATACTTAATTATATTGAAACTTGAGCAGGTAGCAAGTATTCAGGAGTATAGGTGAAAAACTTAAGTAAATGTCCTGTTGCATGTGTGAGTAATGTGTGCGAATAGACAAATTGATGTTTCAAATTAGAAAAATGACTTAAGTCACATATCAGTTCTGTACTACTACATACAACAGGTAAGTTTTTCAACATACCATGCAGCTTTTGAGTATCAGTGGTAAGTAAGTGTATGTTTAGTGCGCAGAGGACAGCATGTAGTAATTTCTGTACAATACATTCTTGAGGAGAATTTGATGGGAATAGGTTTTACTATACGGACTTGCCACAGTGTTTTGTTTTATTTTCTTTAGAGAGGTTGGTGTAATTGCCGAAGTGAGAAATGGCAATGTGACTTAAATATGGTGTTTCGTCTTTTGTTTAAAATAGTGATGTCTTCTGGTCCATTGCTGTAAATTATTTCAACAGTCATAGTGGCTCAGTACCATTATATCTTGTAGTTACTGTTTTCCGATATCATTTCAATCAGTCATCGAGGGAATGGACGAAAATCATAGGAATCATGTTTTAGGCGATGAGGCTAGCAAAAAGGGATAAAGACGTGATTTGTGTATGTGTATGTATTCAATCAGTTCTGTAATAAGTTAATCTAAAACTTTAACACATCTATGTCCTGACAGACAATAATGGATTCATTACTTCACTATAGTACATAGTTACTTATTTAAAACATTAAAAAGCAATTAATACACTTGAATGCATGTGGTATTTTAATAATTGCCACATGCAACATTCAAGTATTGATTTGACTTTGTTCTTTACAACACTGACCTTTTCCATGGACTGTGGCTGAAATCTAGTCTGCTCAGTGGAGATATACTCTGAGCGACGCAACCACGAGACGTTTTTGGCATGATGACGCGATCTTTTGGAGTCCTGAGGCGTCAGCACGTCATCTTCGAGTAATTTCTCATCTGCGGGATCGAGCGCCGCGTTGCCATCCCCTTGATAAATATCCCGATTTATTAAGTCTATGTGAACACCTAAATCGTGTTCCGTTAGCACTTCATACCGATAATTCTTCTCCAAAGACGTGGGATTGTATTGAATGAAGCGCGTCGATGGAAATGGATAAGTTATGAACTTCAAATCAAACGGGATATCGGGCAGAGTATTGCAGTATTTAACACGTGTTACTAACTCGGATCTGCAATAAACAAACATTGGTTAGTGCTTAACGTATTATTTAAGTTGTTTTCCTGTTGTTCTAGAATCTAGGATGAATCTAACCTTCTTTCCCCTGTTCTCTGAGGACGTTTGTCCCTTTCGGGTTCGTTTGTTTGCACTGTTGGCGGCATTACGGAGATATGCTATTTCTAACTTTTTTACACTATGAAAACATTATTCACTGACTCTAAATATAAGATTGTTATAATATTAATAACAAAAAACAACACAAGCCAGTAGTTCTCGCTAACCTGACAATTCGCTAAACTGACTGACATGACAGTTGACAGTAACATGGTAGTAGGGTGGTAGTATGGTGGTAGGGATGAGCAATGTGACCATCATGAAAATAAGAAAAATATTTGAATAAGTATGAGTGCATCATGGTCCACATATCGTATTATTTACATTTTCGGTGTGAAACGCTAGAATATGGTAACAATTTCGTATTCGAAAATTTCATGAAAGTTGTAGAGCTGAAAGAAAATCTATTCTTCGTCTTAACCAATTTATCAATGGTCAGATATGCCCTACTAGACAAATAACTCTCTAAATGTATCCATCTCTCATGAAAATGTTAAAGGTCCTTTCTCATCCATTTTCTACCTCGGAGGAAAAAGATCCACTCTTTGTTGTGGGAAAAATTTACGGGGCTCGGGCTCAGCACTCAAGCGTGACTCCCACTCCCACTCCCTTAAAGAATTTAGGCCTCTCTACGAGGTTTATACCCCTTAATAATTACAAATTCAGAACCAGAAACTTTTTTTTTGTGTCCGCTCTATATCTTAGCTGTTCGGCCTTATATTTAATGCAGAAGCTTAAAATATATAATTACTTAGGTATAAGTTCTGACCTTATAATCGGATATTTTCGAATATCGCTCGCTGGGTTTGAGTGCCTCGGTAATGGTTCCTTAATTTTATTTCTATCTTTTGACATATTTGCTTAATAACTTTAATAAATAACATTTATGACACAAAAACAAATGACTTAGGTAGTAACTACTGATCACATCACAACACAACTAACATAAATAACATTGTACTAATACTAAAGCCATCTAACGTATTTGCTGTGACAAAACGTCAAATTAAAATTATTGAGGGTAGTCTTACTTGAAAAGAAAACGGTAAATACTAGCCGACAATTGGTTTTGTTACAAATAAAATATACAATCATACATACATACATTCATAAATCACGTCTTTATCCCTTACAGGGTAGACTGAGCCTAACTAAAATACACAGATTATTGTGGACCCCTAAAAGTGCGAGCTTAAAACAAGCAGAATACAGATTTTTTGCAAATTAATTATTTTATTTTATTTGACTAGAAAATTTTCAAAATAGTTGGCAGCGCTAAGTGTCTTAAGTACATCTTGCTTATAAAATACTAGCGTCCTGCCTAAAGCACTGTTTGCTGGTTTGGATACTAGGACCCCACCTAACATTTGCCACTGTCAATTTGCGCTCCTACACTTTTTTAGGTTTCAAGTTTCATGTGTCAAAAAGTGATGTTGGGGAGGTGAGGAAGAGGCGAGGTGAGGTAGGTGAGGCCGACTTTTGTCACTTGAAACTGATAGTGAAGGAGCGTGAATAATAAAAAAATAAGTTTTCCCACTTTATTTCGTAACAAGTGCTCACATCTCGTTTGTTTTATCTTCTAACAAAAATTTCAAACCCTTAAAGTGTAAGCCGGCTTAACAATGAATTGTATATTTTTCATGTAGCAACCAAAGTGATAACTTCCGGAAAATTAGCTACTTCTCCGCTCCACATGCACGACGTTCAGTTCATGTTCACGTTAGTCATTCGTTCTTTCAGTTCATTCACTTTGCCGTCGCTCACATTGCCGTTGTGCGGTGCGGGTCGCCATCTTTCTTTTCTTACAAATTTTGTCGGCAATAAGGTACGTTATCAATTCAAATAATTCATTTTAAAAGAGATTTACGTGATATAACATTGGATCTTTTGTTGTCTTAGTTGTCCGAAAAGTCGTGTAAGCAATTAAACGTGATTTACCGTCTAATATCAGCGTGGGACACCTTCAGCCATGTGGTCGGTCAGCGAACCGAAATCTGCTTTTATAAGTACTGCGCATTATGTTTTCTGGAATCGAAACTGCTAAAGAAACAGCATATTTCTGTTCCTGATACGTATACTTCATGATTATGCTATTCAAATTGTGACATTGACATGTGTGGTCGATCATATTATTTTTTATGCCGGCACTTGGTTGTGGTGTGGGTGAATTCAACGTGGCGGCAAACTGAACTTTTGTGTTGTTTTAGGTGAAATAATGGGAACCGTGGAACGTGCCGGTGATGCGACCTCGGAGGTGGAATCTGGGGAAGAGGAGGAAATTGTCGGGGGCGGAGAATTGGCGCAGCAACTTATGAAAAGGTGAGTTTTGGATTGTAGGTTATCTTGGTTTTTTAACCTGTTTCATGTTCTCTGCTTGGTTCTCGGCGAGTAGACTTGATCGATAGACATTGAAGTGTAATGTAAAGAGCATATGTATGTTCGAAATTAGAAATTACTGATGTGTTTAAAAATGTGAGTACCTAATTCTGTGAATATTTTGTCATTTTAGTAACTTCTATGCTCTGTTCACCACATGGTGTCTGTGTTAGGGATCCGAATACATTTTAGTCCAGAGTCACAATCTCTAACCTACAAAGTGGTCTGATGCAAGATACTAAGCTTTTTTAGTACACATTGTCGTTGATTTCTTTCAGGGATAGCATATGTCTGTAGCTTGCATTCTTTCAAGTTTCCGGCACATGAAAAATGTATTGAAATGGGCATCAAAATGGTCAGTTCAATCGGAACTTGGCCTTCATTTTATATCTATTCTGTTCTCTTATTTTAATTGTGGTGCTAGTAGTCTGGTGAGGAGGATTTCATAGCAGAGCTTTCTAGTGCACACCTGGTTGCCATAACTCTCGTCAGTGGTCACTAAAGGTGGCCAGTGACTTCAGTTTGGTTTTCCGATAACTATCCCAAAGAAAGCCGCACAAGAGTTCGGTTACTCTTAGGTAAATTAAATACCTATTATGACTTATTTTAAATAGAGTTGTGCGATTATTCAAATGTATGGTTTCCAGTGACTTAGAAGTAATATAAATTCATGCTTCCAGTGACTTGGAAGTAATTTAATTGGATGTGTCACATGGCCTGAATGCTCATCCAGTGAGTCATGTTCTAATTTAAACAGGGATGAATCAAGATGCTGTAACAATATAAGTTTTTATGATGAAACTAGCTTCTGCCTGGCACTTCGTCTGCATTGATTTATACATATAAACCTTCCTTTTGAATAATTCTATCTATTAAAAAAAAAGTAATCAAAATCCATTGTGTAGTTTTAAAGATCTAAGCATACATAGATAGGGCAGACAGACAGCGGAAAGCAACTTTGTTTTATATTATGTAGTGATGAACAATTACCTAGTTTCTATAATATGGTTCTTTGTCAATTTAGCTTAGTTTTTTTAAGTAAAGATTTTTCATCTTTTATACCACTATCTTAACATAAGTGAAGTTGGTCCAGCGCATTTGGGGTTTTTAGAATATCTATAGAACAATCCAATAGCACTAATATTACTAGACTCGGCATTGCTTGAATAAATTGTCTATGAAAATGTTGGAGCCGTTTCCGAGATTCAGAATATACAATATACAAGAAATGCTCATGTAAAGATTTGGCCATCTATGCATGGCACAATGAATAGAAGGTACCTAAGTTCTTTTTAAATTATATTTTCATCTTCATTCGCATGGTAAACAACAATAAATAGCTATAAATACCTGTTTAATTTTCAAGAATTTCATAAAAACAATCCTCTTACCTAAGTTCATCTCAAGAGGTGAAAAGAAGAAGTAAATATATTATATATATTTTAAAAGTAACAAACATCCATCCATCCATAAAACTCGCATTTATAATATTAATAGGATATAATAATAATAATAATCTATAAGCCTTGTGTGTGCGTAAAGTTGCAAGCAACCATGCATACAGGCCTAACCTAACTGCTTAGAAAACGGTGTAGACGCACACGTGCCCGCGGCAAGGCATAGTTTCAACAGTCCGACAGACCTCATTTTGCAGTTCACAGAACTGTGTTAACGTCATTTAGCCAGGCCTTACAGGTACTCCGTCGATTTCGTTTCGCTTACACTAAGTCTTTATTTGAGAGAGGGATGGTATGATACGAAATTCGAAAAAAAAAAATCGGAGTAGCCTCACTGAGTTATGCCGTTGACCCGTTGCGTGTTCACGTGAATTTCTTTTATAGGTATGTGGTTGTCGCATGACGAATTCCCAGCCGGCAGCAATTTGTCTATCTCGGTGCGAAATTCAGTGAATGAAAATAATTATGAATCCTCACAAACTTTCGCATTTATAACAACATAGTAACATAGTAATAGAACTAAGTCGCTCGACGCCCGCCGTCTCTTAAATCAGTGTCCCTTAAACTTGCGGTCACGGACCACTTTTGGGATTTTCAAATTTAATGGTCCATGGATCCCTATCAAAGATATCTGAAGAAAAAAAACAAAGCTATATGTATTAAAAAATACTTTAAATATGTTAAGGGGTAACTGAGTTCCCGCGGGGACTCCTGGCACACATCTTACGGACCCCTAAGGGGTACATGGACCCCACTTTAAGGAACTCTGGTATAGATTTTATAAACTAAGCAACGGGTTTTCGTTTTCTCCAATAAATACTTAGATAACCTGTGGGAAGATTGGACGGCTAGCTCTTTAAATTGTACATAATGTTGGTCGGTTTTTATACGTTCCATTAAAATTAAGATTGATATCCGATTTAATGTACTTGGTGCAGACTAACAGTTAGTTGTTCATCTATAATTATCTTTTTTCTTGCACGTATAAGTTTTTAAACGGAAGGTCGTTGAACTGATTCATTTCACGCTCTAGTTGAGATTCGATCTAGCATGGCAACGAAACCGCATTATCTTTACTATCTTTGGCTACTTATTGATTTTTTACGTAACACACTTGATCCAAAATGTAATAAGGGCTGCATAGATAGGAATGATAGCTGTTTTTGTATTTATGTAATATTAATGTATAAAATACAACTATATCTGGACAAAGTTAATCGAAAATTTGAATAGGAGCTTTTTGTCAGTCAGAAATATCCAAGTCTTTTATCAAAACTTCAGGCTAATTTGTACAATGACTTCGCATTTAGCACAACTAGGTACAGTCAACGTCAGAAGTAGCGGATCACTTTTTGCGTTCGCATTTTAGACCAAATAAGTCTAAATAGAGTTTTGCTAATAACATTAGAGTTGGTACTACGCCTTTCCGTATACATAGTCGCAAACACAGAAGTGAGGCAAGGCGTAGTTCTCCGTCACTCCGTCACGACTGATTCAGACCCGTATGGATGTAAAGCGACAAGACATGCTGTTGAAGAGCTACTTACGATGCTGATTGTACCACCCAAGTCTAGCCTTACTTGGAGTCTTTTTTTATAATACCATTGTTCTCGTTTACCTTGAACCGAAAGCTACCCGTTAGTCATCCGTCAGAATGGGAATAGACTCAGTAGTTACCTAACTGAATAAAGTTTATTATTCGCTATTTTTATCGGTTTAGTATATGTTTAAAACCTTGTTCAATTCATTCCAATGAATTACTAATGTTAATGCTTGAATTGACATTTGACACTCCGAAAACAAAATTTGAAGTAGTTCTTACAATAAGAAGGATTAATGGCCAGTGTACAGTTAGCTGTAGAGATCAGTCCAAAACCCTTGTTGTACCGGGCGCCTCGGAATAGAGCAGGTTATGTAACAAGGTTGACCCCGATTGTACTTGGGTGGGGTGGATCAACAATTTCTTGATATTCTGTCCCGTAAGCGTGGAGACAAAAGTAGATGAGTGCTTAGTAGATGACCAATTATAGAAGGGGATTAAACCTTATTCGTTTAAAAAAAAGGTTTAAGTAACTATAGTGACAAGGAAAAGTTGATCGAACCCCTTAGGCCATTGGCCGAAGCAGGGGCTACCCTCGCGGCTTAGGTAAAACTCTAGTTTTATTACTAAGGGGAGACCCATTAATTAAGTGAAGCGTCTAAGAGTGGGGGGACGTGATCGTACCGAATCTCATCTAATCTGACGTAGGGGTGACGGGGAGTCTTCATTTCTCATTCGATTGACATTGTATTGTAAGAGAACTGCGTTACATTTAACTAATCTTATTTTTTCATTAAAATAAGGCAAAATCTTGCAATATTAGTGCGGTTATGTAATTACTTTAATGAAATCTTGCATTTAAATACGCATTTTTTAAATCTGTCGATAAATCTTTTGAAATATCACCAAGTGAGGTCAATAAATCGCCAAAATCACCTTACGTAATTAGTAGACAGCGGTATAGGTTGTAGAAATAAATGACGAATAACTGATAGAGGCCAGTTTCACCACTCTTTAAAGGTAAAGTACCTATCGTGACGTCTCTATTTATTACTACGAAACAGAGATGGCATGGCTTAAAATGTCAGGAACTTAACATAGGGTGGTGAAACAGGATCCTAGTGTAGTGTAAGGTTTTAGACCTGTAAATGTAATTAAGAAATTAGCTGTAGCAAGAGCGAACCAAACTGCTCTAGTTTCTCAAAATACTTTGAGAAGAGATGTTAACCAGTTCTGATTGTGTATACATCGTAAATGATGATCGGCGCTATTTTTAGACGAAATATAGGCCGTATATTGCTCAACTAAGCTAATAATTTTTGCTTTGTGAATTATTTAGTTGACATAGAAAATGTTACATCACCCTTAAAACCGTGTACTCTTCTGCGAGTTGTAACCATAACCAAAAACTAGCGTGTACGTGGCGTTCCCCACGCGGCAGCTCGCGAGCCACGTCTCGCACGAGTGTTTTTGATTACTGTAACGTGTAAGATAGATAAATTCATAGGTATAAACATAGCAACAGTTATGGTTACAGCTCTTAATTAAGCATAACGATTGGATGACTTGTTTTTTTTTTTAAATATTGTTACATAAGAGACAATAACAAACAACAAAAAAGGATTAGCGAAATCGGACCAGCCGTTCACGCGTGATGCCGTGACCAAGGGAGATAGGGATTAACTTTTATATATAAAGATTAAAATTTCTTGTTTATAGATCATTTGGGTAGCTGTTGAGTTGCTGGGTATAGGTAGTTGGTTTTGCTTAAAGTCTGAAGTAAAAAAGAGTACAGTCAGCTGCAAAAGCGTGTTAATAATAGAGACGAGTGCTAGATCAAACGAGGAGCTCGTTTTTGGCATAATTTTTACAAACATTCGAATCCTTGTAACATTATCTTTTGTTACATTGTCTTTCCGAATGCGCTGCTAGTTTAAAAAAAAAAACTAGTAAAAGAGTCCTTGGTGGCCTATTTGCAAAATAAGTTTTTTTTTTATGTTTATGCACATTGAATTCAATTGTATGTTTTCTTTTTAGCGGCATGACCCGCAACGAGATGCTGGCAGCCATAACGAACCGCATCCACGCGGAGGCGATCGCTTCTCTGCCACCGAACGTGCGCAGGCGGCTGCGCGCGCTGCGCTCGCTGCAAAAGGAGTTCGTCGAGGTCGAGTCCAAGTTCTACAGTGAGGTGCACGCGCTAGAGTGCAAATATGAGAAGCTGTACAAGCCGCTGTTTGAAAAGGTTAGTGGAGTTTTACACAGGTTCAGCAGAAGTTAACCTCTTCCACGCCCCAATCATCTAGTCGTGACAGTCCATTGAATGCCTCACGCTACGGTCATCAATAGATGCCCAACATTCAACTCGAAATTATTTCTTGTAATTTTCTGACTGAGGACATCTTTGTTATTCATTTAAGACCTCCAAGATATTTAACTCTTTCGCCTATGAACTTGAGCGTAAAATGCATATTACTGGGAGTTCTTAAGTCTGACACAACAATAACAATCCACCTTCGACAGCGCGCCCAAATCGTAAACGGCGCGTACGAGCCAACAGACGAGGAATGCTTGAACCCATGGCGCGACGAGACCGAGGAGGAGGAACTCGCGCGGGCCGTTCAGAACGCCGCCATCACGGAAGGCGATGACAAGGAGAAGAAGCCAGAGGAAGTGAAGCCACCTGCAGAGTTAGTACCATACTATGTAGCCAGTTTACCTCATATCACACTGCCAGGTGATCTTGTATGGTTACAGTGAATAACCCAGCGAGGCACTATTTTGTTGGGTTCATAGTAAGTTGTATGGAATGAGGTTGCCTCGTGAAGTAGGGCCTACTTCGAAATTAGAAGTTTGTGTCGATCCGTCCCTTTCTCTCTCGCTTTAATGGTTATAAGTGTGAGAGGAACGGCACGAAACGAACTTAGAATTTTAGAGTATAAGGCCTGCTTCGTTTTAGTCCACTGAAATGACCCAACTAATCAAAGCTTCAAATAACACGTCTGAATTATTAGAAATTTGAATTTTGAACTATGAAAGTCCATTTTGATTTGTTTATAATTATGTTTCATCTGGGTGTGTGATATGTAGTAGAAATTATATTGGGAAGTCTTGCAGGAAACTCGAGACTTACTTAATCCTTTTTCTAGAGTGGTGGTTCTAAAAGTTTGAGATAGGTACTATTTGGTTGCCATGCTAGTTGTCCCGCAATGCAGTAAGCAGGAGGCACTTTTTCCACAGGATCGCAAAGGATTTGGCAAAACAGCTGCAGAAACCGGAAGTCGTGAAACCATTGTTGAATTGGCATGCAAAGTGCGACATTTCCGTAACGCGTAGTAATACAAATACTGTTTATTGATAATAGTTAACTAAGAAAGAAAAGGCAGGGCTGACTATAGGGCGGTTCTTGAACTAAAATTAACAGTATTTTTTATATAAAAATATAGGCTTCGAGGTAGGTAAGGCGAGCTATCTTAACTTTTTATGCTGCATTAAAACCACTTGAAGAATCACTGTTCTAGATAAATAAATGTACATGATGACTATATTTATCACCAAGACCTGAATGCCATGACGATTGAACATGCATCACCAACTGAGGCTCTATTAATTATCTAATTGTTTGTATAGTCATTGGAACAATTTTCTCAACGATTATCCCATTTCAGACCCCCAATGGACCCCAATGTGAAAGGAGTGCCCGACTTCTGGTTCACCATATTCAGAAACGTGTCTATGCTCTGCGAAATGATGCAGGAACATGACGAACCTATTCTTAAAACTTTGCTGGACATCAAAGGTAAGATACTTAAAAATAGAGCATTTGTCATCTAACATAAGGGACGCAATTATTATGATAATGTTGGGTTTAAAGGAAAACTAAATTAACCCAACATGAGTATCATCAGGTCATGACCATTATAAAATTGAAACTGTTAGGATCAGAAATACTGGTACCCTATTTTGGATTGTTGTAGAGATATAGAATCTAATTCGAATATTTTTTTGTTTACAGTGCTAATGCATGAAGACCCTATTGGTTTTACGCTAGAGTTCCATTTCGCGCCTAACGAATACTTCACAAACACTGTACTCACCAAAGAGTACTCGATGAAATGCAAGCCTGACGAGGAGAACCCGTTAGAATTCGAAGGCCCTGAAATTTATTCCTGCAAGGTTGGTCCATTAAAATTTATATCAATAAAAAAAAAACGAACGCTTACGGATTTGCGATTTATTATATCTTCTGCTCTGATCTGAAAAGAATTTTATGCGCGGCTATTTAACTGTTCATATGCAGTTGAACTTAACCTTGTTCCACTCTTAAAAAAATAGTTCTTTTAAGCATCCTACTAAGAAACTTGAAATGATGACAAACAACACACCAATCACTGAAAACATTGATGTTCAATCAACATGCACTACCAACTGAGGCAAAACTCAACTCAACACAATCACCCTTAGTTTTTCCTTTTTCTTAAATGCTTCTTTGTTCGTAGGGTTGTGAAATCAACTGGAAAAAGGGCAAGAATGTGACGGTGAAAACAATAAAGAAGAAGCAGAAGCATAAGTCCCGCGGCTCCGTCCGTACTGTCACCAAGTCTGTGCAGGCTGATTCTTTCTTCAACTTCTTCTCGCCGCCCGCTATGCCTGATGATCCTAACTCCACTCTGGCCTCTGACATCCAGGTATGTTTGTACAATGTACGAAAATAATAGCAGATATCACTATCGCTGTTTACTACAGCAATTCAGATGCGTCTACCAGTACCGGTCCAGCGGTAATGGGATCCTTTTGTAACTACAATAGTACTCTTAACGCATAGGGGTCTTGATAACTTGTTTAAACAGAAAAGGAACATTAATGTGGGACCAACTTTGACTGACGCAACATATATGAGAATTTAAAAATTAACATCAGTTCTCAGACATAGATCGAAAAGTATTTTAAAAATTTGCCATTGGGTCTGAAAAATTGGCACATGGGTGTAAAAGTTGAGTGAGCACGCCAGTCATAGATACGAGCAGCTTAATCTCCTGGGTTCTAATGTACTATGCAAAGGACATAATAAAACGTTAATTTTGGACCTTAAAAACAGTAAGCAAGGATTTTAAAACCAAGTTACAGAATATGAGAACCTGTAGGCAGGAGGTGGCGAATTAATCGCTATTTAAACAGTGACTTAACAAAATAGTGGCAGGACGGAAAAATGCTATAGGCCCCGACTCTGGGTTCCCTGAACTGGCTGGGCCTAAAGACGTTGATGTACTTCTTTAATGACAAAGGAATCTTCACAATGATAAATTTGCCACGGGCCCCAGATGTTATAGTTCGCCACTGTACTTTATTTTAAACTGACTCAACGTTATCCAGGCGCTGTTGACGGCCGACTTCGAGATCGGTCACTACATCCGCGAGCGCGTCGTGTCGCGCGCCGTGCTGCTCTACACCGGCGAGGGGCTCGACGATGACGACGATGATGATTACGAGGAGGAGGTACGTCCACAAACACGCTCACGCAGTCAAACAAACACTCTTAACAGCTTTGGAGCGTGGTACGTCAGCCGACGTAATAGTTTCGACAGAGGTCATGGTTGAATCGGAGCTACAACAACTTTTGTAGTGTGTACTCGAATTGTGCTCTCAATACAACAAAGATGACGTCTTTCGAAGAAATTATTATCATGCTTACTGCTCTGGCATAATAAACAAGTCTTCCACGCTGTCAATGTATCGCGGCTGGTTTTAAAAGGATATGGAACTTGTTTTAAAGTTTTCTAAAAAGTTTTTAATACATGTTCTGTATCTTTTGATAAGCGAAGCTGTGTTCACGATGGAATTATACTTAGCCTTGCGTTGTTTTACTATATAGGGATATGGTTTAAGTCGTTACAAATTATGCTTTGGAATCTCGTGTCATAGTTTCATTAAATCTCATGTACATGTTAAGACTTAATTAAGTAGTTTAAAGGTTAAAGAAGGTTCAGTTAATCCGCAATCTTACATCTTGGATAATTATGGACATAGTGAATTCTACAGCCATCTAGTATCCCCATACTTCACACTAGTTGCATGGTAGAAGTTTCCATCGCTTGCCTAGTTAGCTACGATTTTTTTTTGCGCCCATACCTCCCTTATTCAGACGAAGGTGCCATGCCAAAAACCCTGTTTTGTTTGTTTTTGCATCTTGCGCGTTCCGCGGTATCTACGTCTGGAAGCGGGACGGTGGCTGGGACCAAACGTCGTGTTTGCTTTCAGGAGGATTCATATTCGGAGGAAGATTCCGGAACCGAGGAGGTTTCCGATGCGGACGACTGATGCCACGATCCCCTACCTTTTAGCGTTATCACGTAGCGTCGTGACGGATTGTGCTCTCACGTTCAATCCCCGAACACTATAATGTCTAATGCACAGCTGTGCTGCTATCGCCTTACATATCTATCAGGAAATCCTAGAGATTTATGTAGTTTTCAAATCGCAAAGCGACAAGTGATAGCCAATACTCTACGACGGGTAGAATCTTTTAAATTTGATAGTATACGTTCGCTAGATTTTATTAAGATATCCTCGCGTTGTTCGTCCTAAGCATGGTTTATTCGATGTCAGACATATCTAGCAGTGCAGCTAGCGGGCGCGCGGGAACGGTGCCTACATAGTTCATATCTGTACAATGCACGAACTTGTTAAATGTTACGATAACTTTATTGCATTTCTAGTTTAGTTCTACAATATTTTGTTTTTATTTATTATTATAATATGATGATATAGTGTGTATTTTTCTTTATGGATTTTACATGTTCGATTGTGTTATTTAAAATTGTAATGTGATATTATCGTTATCATCCTCTAAGGCTATTTCTAATTAATGTTTTCCTACTAGACTGAAATTGTAAGTGCCTAAATCGTGTCATTCCACCGTGGGTCTCCGAACACGGCCGCGACAATCGAATCTCTTTAGTGCCAAAATGCATTTGATACTCTTATAAACATCGCAACACTGTGATCTTTCTCTCAGAGATATATTTTAATAGTGACTCGACAATAGCTAGGTCGGTGAAGATACGTGTATATTTTTGTTTATTTATGTAACTTTCTATTGAAGTTAGCATAATCGTCTATGTATAGCAGCTCGTCAAGTAGTTTTACATAATGGTTATGGCTTTTATGTTTTTGGCATGATGTCGCTAAGATGACATTAAAATTGTATGCTTTTTAAACACGTGTTTTATTTTCGCTTTATTCCATTTGATTGTGCATGCGTCGTCCTATGTCCGTTCGTGTATGGAATGCAGATGGTTGCAGAATTCACTCATAATTAACGAAAATAATGAAACAAGGTAACTCACATGTAATTCACTATTTGATTTTGCTGCGAGCGTTTTATTAATTATATTGCGGGTAAAACACTAAAAGTTAGAGCTTTGTGGGTAGAGGCAGACAATATTATGCTGGAGAGTTAGACATAAGTTGTAATTTTATGCCTAGCACTCCACACTGCAGGTCCTAAAATTATACCTTGGTTAACTAACTTCGCAATGAAACGCCTGCAGCTGATTCAATACTGATCTTGCGAATGTTGACATGAGTAACCCTTTGTCAGAACTTTTAATTAAACGGATGCAATAGGGTATTTGACACCATCAACAGTCGTTCCCCGTAGATTTTGCCGTAATGGCGACAGCCCTGATGTGACATCATCGTCCACCGTATTTCCCCAACTCGATTGACAAAACTATTTATTTATCAAAAGCATCTAAAAATTAAAATAATAATCTGGTTTTCGTGGCTAAGAATATTTTGTAGTTAATGGTGTCAAGTACTCTGCGAAAGTTCAAATTCGCAAACATGAACGTGCTCTGATAAATATATTTAAGAGTACAGTCAAGTGTAAACTAGATCCGTTTTCTCGTGGGCCTACTGATTTGTCCTGTTAGTAGGATCACGAGGGAGAACTATTTCTGTCTGACCTACCTTGTACCTATGTATTTAAACCACCTATATATTTCTCGGGAGCCTTGAAATGGCCATCCTGTAGAACTGTATAGGTGTTAGGTTAGTTAACAATCCTGAAAAATATTCATACACCCTGAACAATGGTATATCAGTAAGGCCACGAGAAAACGGGGGGGGGGGGGGGGTAAACTAGGATTTAAATTCACTTCTCATGTTCACTAACCAAATCATAGACTGATGTTGGATGGTAGCTTACGTTTTGAAACTAACACAGGAGGAGGAGGAATGCTCGACTGAGGAAAGCGAGGATGAGGAACCGGCGCCGCGGAGGCCGAGAGGCAAGAAACCCAACAACAAGACTTACCAGGAAAACCCCGCTGAATGCAAGCAACAGTAGCACTAAACAACCCCGCACTGGAAACAAGGGTTACGGACTCGAGACCACTGTTATTAAAAATGCCGAATTACACGCCACCGTAAGCGCGACGGGTTGGACCCCGTTTTCCGGGTTCCTATTTCTGTTCGGTTTACCCTTCAGGTATTTCTAGATGCCTAACGAACCTAATATAATTTTATCCTACATAATGAGGATTTTTATAACAGTGGGAACTACGAGAACTAACCTAAACATAGCTGTACTATTACTGTTGTATCCCAGTCGAAGCTTAGGTATCAGTATGCAGGGATATAATGGTGTATACAATTGGTGCTGTCAATTCTTCTGTTCTACATGCGTTATATTATATGAATCTGCTAGTACGACGTGTTGGATAAAAATGACCGCGTTTTTAAACAGTTTTTCTCCGCCTTTAGCCGTGCGTGGCAAATGTAAATGCAGGTTGGTACTAGTTCCTGCCCGTGGGAACACCGCGGAACACGTGAAATAGTGTACTGATTATGGGCGGTGACTGTCTCAGATCTTGATCAGATCACCTACGATCTGTGACCTCAACGATACTTACGTAATATGTATAAAGTGTTTCTTGACGCTGATTTAAAGTTCATAGTCATGCAATGAAAATAGGTGATACCGATATATAATATAGATTTTTGAAGTTGTAGAGCAACAGTAGTTTCACCTTATAGACATTTTATTTAAGAGAAGTATTGACAGTCGTAACCTCGCAATAGTTCATTATTTCCCAAACATTCCTAGGTATAATTTTGAATCTTGTTCAAATTTATGTTAATTGCAGATCGTCTTTTTTTTTAAGAATTTTCCGCCTTTATGTGGCCATCGCTAAAATTGCTACTTATAGTCTGTTGGTGCTTGGTGCACTGATTTAGGGAATAGACGACCTCGGTTGCAGACTTGTGATGTAACAGCGTTAGGTTCTATAAGATCTAGTTATTACAGAGACTGGAAGTTGTTTTTATTGGACAGCAGTAAGTCGTGGTTAAACTTAATTGTTAAGTTATGGTTGACACTTTCGAGTTGGCCAATGTTTTATGGTGTAGTGAAACATTGGGAACAGTATTACAGAATATCCATCGCATACACCAGCTATAAGGTATTTGTACACGTTTCTAAAATAAAACTAATTAATTTACTAGAGTGTTTCTTTTCACCCTGTATTAGTTGTCTTCCTTAGAATTTTCTGTCAACCTTGCAAAAATTACAAGCTACGGAAAAACATTTGTCTTTATCTTCAGTCTTTGTACATCTTACTGCTGGGCTCAGTCCTCCCCTCGGAGTGAGAGGGCTATAGTTCTCATATTACAAAACAGTCATTCGCCGCATCTGTTTATCCACGATAAACTCTAAAATGAACGTATTTTCATGCGGTACCAATAGAGATAGATTATTCACAAGGAAGGGTAGGTATATTATTTGTTAAGATGAGGTATAAATTTATTGACATATCAAACTATTATTGTTGCTGCCTGAGATGCATTTTAATTCAGCGCGGGCAAAAGCTAGGCTTCCTGTAGACCGACCGCTAAATGAGTCCTCGCCCGCGCAGTGCAGGGTTGCATGCATGCATGCTTGTAACTTTGCAAGTTCGGGATTCTGATGAAATTTGCTGCGCAAATGTGACGCCCCGTTTCGTTGCCGCTGGTGATGTTCTTCAGGTTATAATAAGGGCACGCTTCTAAGTTTTCTCGCTCTTGTGAAGTAGATTTTTCATGTGACTTCTATGTAACCCTTCACGTCATCGATGTAAGTACACTTGCAGTGAATAAAGATTTCCTCGTGACATTTTGTTGAATCCCGTGCGGTTTTCAACTTAAACGACATTAGAATAAGGTTCTATTTCTTCTTTTTTTTAATATGGCCCCATCGATCGTTACGATGATTTCGCCAATGTCAAAGTAATAAATGCAGTATTCAAAAATCTTGTGTCAAAAATGTCGGCAACGTTGTACGGTAAAACACTGTCAAAAGACCCCCCCCCCCCCTGTGGCTCTTAGCCAACGGATAATGATATCGCTCAGAATCTGCCAGGAAATCATTAACCGATGCCCAGGGTGCACCGGACCAAGCACTGCTTTTCCCCTCGAATGGATCCAAGAACGAACCGCAGCTCTTGATAACATGCAGAGGTAACCCGACTTGCACCCCAAGGTTATTATTTAAGAATAAGAAAATTTAATCTGGCAGCTGCATTGTATACAACGACACGACGTATGGTATGGATAGAAATGTCATGGGAAAGCTTTATTCACTAGCACCACACTAGCTAGCTGAATGAATGTAGAAAGTATGACGACGCGAACGCCCCACCGAATCAATTCAAAGACAGGCTTATAGTATAGAGTACGTACTCCCAAATTCGAAGTTCGTATCATACCGTCCTTCCCACTCGGATAATAATGAACACTATTAATGTGTAATTAAAATATTGACAGTCGAAATAATGAGATCGCCTCTCTCTTTTTAACCTCTTGACCGCCCTAGTCAGCCAGTCGAGACAGCCAATGACAAGGCTGACACGCCATTGAGTCGTTTTAAAAAAAAGTGCATAGTTAAGGGCTTTAATTCAAACAAAAGTTAATTTATTCCTTTGTCGACTTTTTCACTCTTATTGCAATGGAATAAAGTGTAGCGGCGAAGTGTGTGTCAATCAATGTGTTAACATTGATGAAAAAGGCTAAGGCATAAAATTTTAGACCATATTTAGTGCCTTTTTCATCTGTTTTTTATCCAGTGTGACACTTGCAGGTTTTAAGGTAGAATATAAAACCAAGATATTCTATTGGATCAATTTATTGATGATTTTAACAATGTATCACGATTTGTCTTTTATTACATACAACCATAGGTCAACATCGTGACAAAAAATATTGCATTTTGCTAAAATTATTCATACTAGATGTTTAACGAGCTACGCTCGGCGCACACGAAGGGGAAAGGTTTACAACAACCCTTCGAGCTTATCATGTACTTTTTATAAACAATTTTAGAGCCGTTCGCGAATCGCGACAACATACAAAATATTGCAAAACTAAATCTAATAGTTATACATAGGATTCGAAAAATCCTACTAATTTTGTCAGCTCAAAAATAACTTCAAACAAAGAAAACGGACAATATTAACTAAGTATACAGTTTTACCATTAAAACGTTTTCAAAAATTAGGCCAAAACTGAATGTTCCAAGAAAATTAAGAGTTAATCAGTTTTCGAATTCAATTGAAAGTCTTCATGAAGGCATTCACAGTATGAGTTTGGCCTAAATAAGTACATAGGTGATATAATTTACATCACCACGAATACAACACTTAGGGCCCATTTCACCACTATCTGATAAGTTTCTGATATCACAACTGTCATATCTGTGATACCGTCTCTGTTTATTCGTACAAAATAAGCGCAGACTAAGTTTAAACTGCCACGAGTTTTTTTTTATCATATCCTTGGTGAGATTCATCGCTACACCCCTGCTCCTTCGCGCTAAGATATGCGAAGTTCTTGGATTTCGATATATGGAACTTATTGTCACACGCATTCTAACTATGAATTTACCAGACATAAAAAAACGCCTAAATGTGAACCGCGTAAGACTTCATAAAACACCCGACATTTTGTATTTTCCGTACTCCACCGCCCCTCCATTTTTCAATTATTACGTGATTATCAGGCAGTGATAAAACAGGCCCTAATAATTGTACCCATTTCTTTTTTATTTTACAAAGTAACGATAGATCTAGACTTCTAGACCATCGTTAAATACGGTATTCAGAAACAACTGAAGTGCGCGAGGCTTTAAAAAGAAGGATGGTATCTCTTCACTTCACTATAAAATGAAGCCAACACAAACTACAAGAGACGGGACAACAATTTGGTGTATAAAAACAGCGTATTAATACAAAAATTTGAGCCATGCGGTCTTCAGTCTGATGTCATTTTAGCACCGAATATCCTTATATATTTCCTACACTAAATAGCTAGGGGCATCGCTATCATACTACGCAAACGAGGGAATGATGCGATATGGTTTAATTGTTAATTTACTGTACAGCTTTAATTTCTACTTAGGTATAGAAAATTGACACTTATTCATGTTTAAAAATTATCTACAAGTGAAACGATTAAGTTACTTAGTTAAGTTATAACATTCGTTATTTACTAGCATCATTTTGAAACAAGTTGATATTATAGTCGCCATTACGGAGCAGCGAAGGTGCTCAAAATATTGAAGACACAAACAAATCTAGTGTTCATAATATTTTTGAGCATCTTGACCGTTTCATAACGACTGTTTTTTGCTGTATATGAATCTCATATTCTGTAGGTAGTTGCTAATTTAGGACCAATCTCACCACTCCTTGATAACTTCCTAATAGATAATACCGACTCTATTTATTTATTGAGAAAAAACGGACACTGTATTATAGATATTTGACACTTTTTTGAAACTTATCAGGAAGTGGTGATAACTTATTGACTTAAACCCTAATATCAGAAACACAGGCGACATGATACCTTTTATTTAGCAAAATGTCACATAGTTTAAGTAATCAGTCAGGGTTAAGTAATCTCCCAATAATTGTCAATACTGCTAGCAGGAGCGGAATTGTCTCGCTTATTCCCTTAGAAAAATATTTTTTACTCAACAATGATACTTGAGATTTATAAACTGATAATACGAGTAAAAACAAGTCATACTTTTAATGTTAAAATATAACACATCGCTCTAGCGAATACGGATTGTTACGAAATAAAATGATTACAAAATGAAAGCAGCACAAATTAGTCAACCAAACCAAAACCTAGCGTAAAGAATCATAAATAAACAGCGAAGATACATAACGAGATATAAAACACGTGATTAAGGGATGTTAATAATTTAGGAATAAACTGACGAAATAAAAACACTCAACATTCCAAAGAAGCATTTGAATGTATAAAAACGTGGTCGTGAGATATTTTAAATTAACACTATTTATAGGTAAACTCACTATTTTATGGTTAAAATATTGAGTTTTATTTATACATATTTAAAACCGTCAAAAGTAGAATTAAGTTTTTTTTTCAAACCCATTCATACTTATTCGGCAAACAATATTGCAGCATCCAAAAAGATTCATAACACACAAAATAAAATAAAATCTATATATAAGTAAAGTATATATTTATACATACACCATCAGTCGTAATACTTGACAAAATTAAGTACATTACACACGTCAGGGTTCAAAAACTATTTTCATTAATTAATTGTATCTTAAAAAAACTTCAAAACGTGTAGACAATCGTAACAAAACGTGCATACGTGCTATATTATATCTGTGAATTGGGGCTACATAATTTGAACTATTCACTGCTCGACCTTTAATAAATAATTTCACTAGTCCATAACCTAATAATAAAATACGTAAATAATTTAATACCTATTTAAAAAAAAAAGATTGAAATTTTGTTGCAGATAATATTGACGAACACCCCCTTCCCTATCCCTTTTCACAAACTTTACTAAACCTAATTTTGTTAAATATATATATTGCCTTTCTTAGGGCTGCGTGTTGAGTATCCGCTTGTTTTCTGTTACCACTGGGCTGGTTCGTTTGAACTACATATAATAGGCACACACTTTGTGTCTGTCTGTACGTTGGTACAGAATCCGAGAGCCCGAATCGTCTTTAAACCAAAAGCAGCAGACATATTTTAACTAAAATTGGTTTAAAACAGCTTATGAAAAAAAGAAAAAAACACTTTTTCTGCATAAGCGGCACGTGTAAAAGGTATTTTAATAAATTATTTTTCGAACATTCACAATAAGTAAAATTTACACTAATCAGTGTTCAAAGGCAACCTAACCGAACCTGGATAGAACTAATTCACAAGATGTCATGACGACGTCCTCGGTAGTCCAATGAAGGCTCATTGCTACTGTATTGTGACAAAGTTATAATATAACAGTAGGCTTATTACCTAACTCGCTCGCAATCGCCTCGGCCATCAATTGCCATCAATTGGCATCGGAATCAGCTAGCTGTCACATTCATACAAGAACTGTCAAAATGAACACGATGGCGATTGCGAGCAGCGAGTTAGGTAATAAGCCTACAGATGGTCATAGTTGAATCGGTTGCTTTGTAAATTCAGATCATTACATTTATACTAATTACTTTGAGAGGCTTTATAGGAGTCTTTGTTAGTAAGAGATATAAAACAAAATTAATAAATATCGTGGGATTCATACATGATTGAAGTAAACGTATAGACTCCCATATAACATTAGAAAACGGATGATAGAGGAACTAAATATTTCCATACAAAATTGGGCTATGCCCACCATAAAAACAAAGACTGACTTTACCACAAAAACCCAAACACGTCTTAGTCGTGCCTAAAATGACAGTTATGTAAAGTGACATTTGTGAAGACACCATGTTTGACGGTTGTCAAGTTTGTGACACGGTTAGAATCGAAACTCCTGTAACTGTCACTTGCTGTCATCGGAAAAATCTGCGATTTTCTCAGACAGAAAGTAGGTTATTTTAATCCTCAATATACGATATTTTTTTTCATTCATTCAGTGTTAATAAAAACGGTAACTTGAAGTTTAGACTATTAGTACAGATTTTTAAACTTAGCTACGAGTGTCTATGTGTATGAGACAAGAGTTTCGCTTCTAACTTCTAATACATACAAGTAGTCTAGTCTTATGTTGTAACCAGTGGTAACTATTGACAATTACATAGATATTGCAGAACTCGTCTATTAGCAAATTAAGTGATGAAGACGAAATAAATAGCATAAAGCGCAGCTGGATATCGAATAAAAAAAAACACGTCGCTGTATAACCGACCGGGTTCGATTGCTGTCCTGGCTTTATTATTTTACATAGCCCCGGGCGAGTGGAATTTTCCACTGCCCGGCCAGAGGAAGACTTAAAATTGTGTATACACCTCGGGCGGTGGTAAAGAAAGCCTCAGGTCGCATATTTATCGTACTCGCCTTCGGCTCGTGCGACATATTCCTTCGATCTGAGACATTCTTTATTTGACCAAACTCTTCTATGTCATCGTCCGAAAAAAAAAAAGAAAAAAATACCACTGGCATCAAAAATTGATGGTAGGATTGGTAGGTTATAGACCCCGTGGCATTCGACGAATGCTCAACAAAACCATAGCTTACATTCATCCCCTGTAGCACTCATGGGCGTGTCTGTGACGCTGGCAGCAGTAAGGGCAGCGGAGAGGCGGTTGTCACGCGGGCGTCTTCGATTTCTTCCCGAAAGGCAGGTGGAGGCGACGTTTACGCGGTTTCGGCAAGCCGTCGTCTTCCATTAGAGACGAGTCTGTGGATTCCTCTTCGGGCGTGTTGCTTGAGGGGGTGGGCGCGTCGACGCTCGTTGAATCTGGTATAATAATAGTACATTATTGCACAAGTATATAGCCGTAAGCCGAGCGCACGAGAGGCCTTCTAAGGTAAAAGGCAGGCGTGCCTGCCCAGGTTTGTGGGGCTATCGGCAATTATACGCTTTTTTCAAGCATCGCGAGCAAATAACTAAATATTGGCTCTGTGATCCAACGAATATTATATCGACAGAATAAACCATATTATTATAATCAGCGAACTTGCAAACAAAATTTTAGAACTATATTTGACCGCGCACTACCCGCCCGCACCCCTCTCGGCCCCCTTTGTCGCCAACCCCGCGCCCCTGTGCCGCGCGGGCGAAGACTCATTTGGGCATTTTCAAAAAAACGTGTACCCTTTTCCCAACAAGATTACCTTAATTACCCATGCAACTTTATCGTGTCAGTTTTGTGACGCCCCATATAAATCGTATGAAAATTGTGTCACAAAACTGACAAAAAACGAATGGACACTTTTTATCTTTACAAAAATAAATAGTGCTAATAATTCTGATTCAGAAAAACCCAAAATGTCATCATTTTGGAAAAAAAAGTCAAGGGTACATGTTTTTTTTGAAAATGCCCATTTAAGCGGTCGGTCCATACTCACTCTCCGGCACAGGCCTCTGCTTGCTGAGCGGATGCCGCCTCAGCTCGGGGTCGAGCGCGACGACGTCGGTGCTGCGCGAGCGCGCGATGCCGGCCAGCGGCGCGCGGCGCGGCGGCGGCAGCGGGGCGCCGCGCAGCGACGCGCGCAGCGCCGGCTGGGACTGCGAGTGCGACGAGCGGGAGAGGTCCTCGCCGGTCCAGTTTACGCTAAAAAAAAACATTTCAGGAGACGGTTCGGTCAGTTCGACTTTCGACTGAACACCCATACAAAGATTTGAACATCGATCAACCTATGTAAATTGGAAACATTTGTCAACTATAACTCAAAAATTCTGAAACAAAAAATTACAGGGATGTTTAGTCATACTAAATCAACCACCCGTTGGAATATTCCAGAAGAAGAGCCCTTGTACAAAAGCTTTATTCCTGGCTGTAGGTACTTGAATTGTTATCTCTCCACATGGGTGGCTCGACCTATTTCTTATTGTATTTTTGACCCGCCAGGGAGGGAAATAAGTATTACAGTTTATTAGAAGAAATGTGTGACATTCACCAGATGAGATGAATGATTATGGAAGGGGATTAAAACTACCACGATGATAAATGTTGGTCAAATTAAAGCCTATATATAAACCTAAGGTAAACGTAACAAATGAAAAAGAAAAAGTTGATCCACCTACATACCTACGTATTTATACCAAATAAATTTCAAGTCAATCGCAGCAACTGTTGAAGGGTTCCCTCGTACGGAGAGAAACGGTCCTGACCGTGCCATTTTTCACTACCAGATTGTTGTCACCGGACTTGCATAAGTATAACAAATTTCACTTAAATCTAATTTAGGTTGCAAAATTTTATTACACACATACAGACAATGGGACAGGGTGACGGCATCAGTAATAGACAAGGACTCAATGACTCTTATTTAAAAGAAACGAAGTAACAAATTAAGAAAGCGTTCAGTACTGGGTGCCAACATACAGTGGCGTAGCTACCTAGGGACTAGGCGGGGCAGTGCCCTGGGGCCCTCAAGCTCAGAGGGCCCTCGAATCCTTACCAAAAAATCTCGATCGAACTATTATTATTAAAACGTTACCAGTTTAGATAGTAGTGGGGCCCCATTTTTTTATTTGCACCAGGGCCCTTGGTTACCTAGCTACGCCACTGATCCTATAATTTTTGTGTAGTTTTGTAACACGTTGTACTTACTTGTCACCGCCTAGCACAAAGTGCACAGGGTCGCGTCTCGCGTCAGGACTCTTGCGCAGATCGTTCAGCGACGATTTGATGCGCAGCTCGTCGTTGAGAGACGGCTTGATGCGAAGGTCGTCCGTTGATCGTTTGTCGTCGATTCTACGCTCGCGCGCCTCTTGGGCTAAGCGCTCTTCTAGTTGTAACCTGATTTTGTATTGATAATATTGTATAGTCTTTCCAATCATTTATTTTCTCGATGACAGCTCCCGTAGAATGTAAACTGCGCTTTTTACGCAAAAAATAACTTTTAAATGCGAGGTATAAAAAATATGACGACTGCCTAATTTTGTTCCTTGATCCCATATAATATGCATCTAAGACAAATTGAGTCCAGATATGCAGTAATATCTTTTTAAAGTACGATAAACAATAAACGTTTTAATAAAGTTACATTCTATGGGAATGCAGCTAGTGATGTTATGATTGAAATATCGATATTGTATATATTGAACTAGATGTGTTCCTGCGAGTTTGTACACGTTGTAATTTTTACCGGGATAAAAAATAGCCTACGTTACTCAGCAATAACGTAGCATTTTAATGGTGAAATATTTTTTGTTTGTCCATTAGTTTTTAGTTTATTCATTACAAACAAACTGTCATTCGGCCATTTTGCACGCTTAGTAATAAATTAGCATTCAAGTCGGTTGTTTTATTGGCTCCATAGCTGAATACTTCTTAACTACTCGTATATATAATAAAATTGGATCGATATCGTATCTACTGATCACTTACTAGGTCACAACACTATAACTATCAAACTACATCTGTCATCGAGAAAATAAATGATTGGAAAGACTATAATAGTCTATAGTCTACGTCTATATAGGCTACGGTGACCCCTTATCAGGCATAGCAGTAGTAGGACGTAGTGTAAAAGAAATACCTGGCTTCAGCCAACCGCAGATCCAAAGGATAGTGTGGCGCGTCAGCCTCGCTCCCCGAAGAGTCTTCCCGCCAACCAAAATTGTCCGTAACTGCAAAGTTCACATTCATATACTCACAAACATGACTTAAAAATACACCACATCGATACACAAACTATAACAAACTGGTTAACGGCAGATTTATCAGATATGTATAAACATGTCGAATGATTTAGGTATGTATTTAGAATACGTAAGTTGACAAGATTTAAAAATGGACGTCCTTTGAGATATTTCATTTTAGATCGAAGTATAAAAATGTTTAACTAACGGATCTCAAAAGCATGTATGAAATGTATATTGCAAGACACGGTTTCATGCAAACGTAGGTATACAAAGCAAATAAGCTGTTATAGGCGAAGCTAGCAAATTCCAAATAGCTTACCTTCTCTATAATATGGCATGACTCATGACTTAGGACTGGCAAGGACAAACCAGAGAGAAATCAACTTTATAAACTCTGCATTGACATAGATGGACTCAAAAATTCTTTGAACAAAACAGAAAAGATGTCATGTAATTTTTTACCGAGTGGTCTCTGATTCATCTACTATAAACATTTGACGGCTGCATAGACGACCGGATAGCCTAGTGGTTATAAACCCTGATTATTTGATCATCATTCAATATAAAATTAAATCATCATTTAAAATTAAATATTTTATTGAATCAGGCGTTACTTTGCGGAGGTCCATTTCAACGAACAAAAAAAATTACATTGCTACTCCGCTACTCACGTGCAAGATAACCAAGCCTGTGTGAAATATAATATACTAGCTTCTGCCCGCGACTTCGTCTGCGTAGAATTATACATAAAAACCTTCATCTTGAATCACTCTATCTATTAAAAAAAACCGCATCAAAATCCGTTGCGTAGTTTTGAAGATATAAGCATACATAGGGACAGAGAAAGCGACTTTATTTTATACTATGTAGTGATATCTCCGTGTACGACGTTGCTTTGAATGTGTAACAGTTGTGTTCATTAAACTTTGATAACGATCCCGTAGAGGGATCGAAACGCGTCAGTGTATGTGTGGTGTAAGGGATAATTAAGTTTGTGGGATTTATATGTGTTTTATTGGCAGCAGTGGAGGGAGGGATTGCATGAAAAACATATATATTTCACACAGGCTTGGTTATCTTGCACGTGAGTAGCGGAGTAGCAAGGTAAAATTTTTTGTTCGTTAAAATTAAATGTCAAAGAATTTATATAAAAATTTGAAAATGCTACGGAGAATGCAGAAGGCAGACGAACGTTCTTAGTAGACACATTAAGTGTTGTATTTTTATGAGCAAGGGCCTAGGGGCACACAGTAATATGCGGCCCTATGCGAGAGGGCGAAAAAAAACGATTTATCAGACTTTTGGGGACCTGCCGGCCGTGGGCTCCGGGCATTGGCCACATTTGGGAAACATATTAAACAGTGTTCGGTAACCGAGCAAGCCGAAAGGAAGATTGACTATACGAACGAACAGTCAAAATTAGCTGTTACGCTTCTTGGCAGATGTACGTTGAAAAAATATCCTAAACTTGTATTATTTTGACACGATAGTGAGATCATGAGAACTATGTATTGTTACTTAACCACTTCTTAACCAGTTTCTTGTTAATACGCTCCGTCAAATGTCAATATTTGTAGCACACTACCAAATATATGTAAAAAATGATAGACGCGCATATTCCCGATCATGAGTCACGCCTCGGTTGCCTCTCGAACTTGACTTAAAAAAACGCAGCCGAAAGGGGTAGTCAAATAAAACAAAATCACAATCGTCAAAAGCTTTCAAACGTGCATTTCTACTAAAAAAAACTAATCATAAAAGAAACGATCAACTTTAAAATCGTGCAAATTGATGAAAGTATGCCTTTAAAACCATAGTGTCTAACTATAACGTCTGGGGCCCGCGGCAGATTTATCAGGAGGTCCTTTCTCAATGCAAAGAAGTACAACAGAGTCCCTTCTGTGCTGCAGGCCCAGCCAGTTCGGGGCACCGTAGAGCCAGGTATCCGTGGCATTTTGCCGATGATCCTATGGTTACGAAACTGTCTAAAACTGTTTTTTTATAATTTCCAAACAATTAATTTAGTGTTAATATCCGCATAAAGCAACTCGCTAAAATTCCATCAATTATATCAAGGTTAAATAAAATCAAGCACCAGTTCCAAACTGATTAGAGAAGAGGACTTGCCTTAATATTTAAGGCCAATATTTTACATCTCGCACAGTCCAGTCAGAGCAAGAGGTCATTACATACAGCCTCAAACTTTACGATGACTTTTATTAATAATACTATCCTGCAGTTTATTTAGATACTGTTTGTGAACTTAATTTAAAATATAATTACCAGTGCACTAAGCTTCAAAGCTATTTTAATCCACATCGGTCTGCGAGCAGGTGGTATAAAACATGCACAAGGAAAAAAACCCACACCAAGTATTTGTACAGTGTCACTTCTAAAAGAAAAACCAAAACTACGATTTTGTCACTAAAACATAGTCTTGAGAAGTCAAAAAAAAAGCGGCAATTGCGTAATAGGCCTTATAAATACTCCGAAGTTCGTATCATGCCATTTTGCTCACATAAAATCATTGAGTGTGAAAGCGATGGTAAGATACGAATTTCGAATTTCGAAGTAATCCCATTCCAGGTCATTAGGTTAGTTAACTTTCGACGCGTCACATTGTGTATATTGTTTGACCAATCAAGAAACAACTGTCAAATAAGGGCCAATCGCGTAGCTCCAAGCTTTTTTGCTAACTTCACACCGACCAATGAATTTATTGGTAGTGGAGTGGTTTAGTGATACCTATGCGCCATATCTGTGGTCTTCAAGTACTACATAGGGTTGCCAACTATTTATTGGTCAAATATAGTACATTGAAAAAAAAAGTACAAGTCGTTTTAATAAAAATGCACATAGTTAAGGGCTTAATTACAACAAAAACAAATCGATTCCTTTGTGTAACAACCTTTTGACATCTATTCCATTGAAATAAGGGTGAAAATGTCGTACACAAAGGAAACAATTAACTTTTGTTTTAATTCAAGCCCTTCACTATGTAATTTTTTTTGACGACTCACAACTGTAATTTCACATTTAACGTTCCGTGTCCCGCACACAACAACAAGAGGACAGTGGGAGGGTGGATAAACTATTTCTCGTTGTTAGTCTATCCTATCAGCGAGGGGACAAAAGTAGTAGTTTGTTAAAAGAAATGTTATGTCTTATTATGCCTACTAACATGCTTAGTAAAAGACCAACTATGGCAGAGGATTAAAACTGCCGCAAAATACGTGTAACTTTTTCGCAGTCATTGACTCAATATGACGTCAGTACATGCAATTTAAAATGCGCCATCTTTTGACAAGATAAAGTTGACTGTTGCGAATGACACAAGAGATGCTTGCCTGTAAAAAGGTTAGAGTGACCGAGGAGAACGTAACCATAGTAACGAGTTATAAGAAACAGTTCATCCACCCATAAATCAAAATATCAGACCCTGTTTATAAAGACTGGCTGAAGTATAGTATTTTTGGTACTACTTTCAACACTATTTAGGACAAAGTTGAATTATAGTACAATACTACAATTATACGTATGTTGGCAACCCTAGTAGGTACTGCATAAGCCTTTGGCTTCGATTTTTTTTTCAAGCACAATTGATGTAGATCACGGCACTACCGCATTTGGGTACGGGGGAGGGCTACTCCGATATTCGTATCGACCAGTCCTTTTCACTCTCAAAATTATTACTATAAGTGTGAGCGAAATGGCACGAAACGAACTTCGACTTACAGAGTATGGCTACTTTCTCGCCATGTATTCATGACGACTTTGTCCTTTGGTCTCTACCACACTTAACACTTACCCTAGATCAAATAAGTTGTACTGTACCCATACATTACAAAGAGAGAAACCAGTCTTCTTATCTACCATTATCTATGGCGTGCATTCGGGTCGCAAAGGTAGGCAGCGCGTACAGATCGTGTTGTGTTACCGCACCGCTGCCTAACCTGGCGACCCTGTGCACGCCACTGACCATTATAGAACCCCTACATGAACAGCGACAGTACAGAAACGAACCAGAAAATTTTCTTCGCCGATGATATACCCATTTCATACATGCTTTTAAGTATATTTCTATCAAAAATAACAGCCTGAAAGCTTCCTATCGATTGTGATATAGAATGAATATTTTTTTAAAACATTTTTATTAATTATATAAAATCTAAACACCATAAAAGTAGTAATTGAAAAACACGTTAAAATTAATGTTAATTAAATAGCTTCAGATGTCAAGTCTATTAAATAGATAATAAAAAAAAAGTATATCAGATCTAGGAACTGGAAAAGCTTAGCAATGTCTTAATTTACTGGTAAATGGTATAAAAATAACATGACCCTTACGGCCTTGCCGTTGTAGGGAAGAAACTAGAAACTTTGGGATTTTTATTAAATTGTTAGCTGTAGACATTTAACAATTAGATGCAGAATATTTTCATTCTCAGGGAGCTCGTTTAATTTAATCCCACAGAAAACATGCCTAATTTTATTTTCGTAGAATCCTTTCAAATTATGCATCGAATTGTAAAATGAAAGCTACAAAATGTGCCTCTGCTCAATTCAATATTTTTTCATAAAACCCTAACTACACTTAAACTACGCAACTCAGTAACTCTTACTTAAGTATTATTAAAATTATTCAGAAAAACAGCATTACAATGTCTGAGATTTTAAAGATTTAAGTACGAGACGTAATATTGTCTTAAGAAATCACGATTTGAGCATTTAATACACTACTAAAATAAAGCTACCTTACTGAATAGTTATTTTTTAAGTTTAAATAGTTATCACATAGTCTTAGTATGGTTAAATAACTTTACGTCTAATAGATTGTCTTTAATTAAGTGATAGATTTTATTAAAGTAAAATAGTGGAAGATATGTAAATAGTCTTTAGCTTGTGGCCTCATAAATTGAACGGAACCCGTCACCTAATTGACTTAGCCGCAATTAGACTGTCATTCGGACAACACGTGTGCGTGATTGAGATAATTTTGTGATTTTAGGCGGAATACAGGTACCATATATACAGTACTTTTGTGTACTTTTACCAATTCCAAAAAACAAAATCACGTCACTACTCTTCACTCGTTAATGCAAGTTTCTTAAAATATGGCTTTTTTTCAATTTTATTCGCCATTTGTCAGAACGTAACACTCATGACAGCAATATGCAAATAGAGCGTTACTTCGTCTTGTTTGCGCACCGCAAAGCTGCGTCATTCTGTCTCTTTCTCTGTTAGCCAGTGTATCTGTGTGAGTGAATGTATCTGGTAGGACGAGGTCCTATGTTAGAGTACTTACGTCGTATAGAACACATCTTCCGTTATTTTACTATAATTAAAAGCACAAGTTAAGCAGATTGTAAACATGTCACGGACCTGTTTAAGTGGTGTCCACAGAGGCTCGATTTTTGAAAGAATATTACTCAAAAATTTCAGTTGAATTTAGATAAAACGTGTCGATGACGTGTACAAAAATTGACACGATCGCTTATCATATATAAGTATTTCACTATATTTATGTCATCCACTTCAATGTAGGTCCGTGACCGATACAATCTGATTTAACGCTGCCTGTACAAAAGCTAATATAAAAAAAATATAAACATTCCTAGAAATTAAAAACGAATTGGGCATACATTTTAACTCAGCAGCTAAATTTAGCTAATTTATTCATTAAAAAAATTGGTTTTCGAAGGTTTCCTATACCCTACACTAAATTAAAGTCTAAAAGTTTATTATCAACGTGTGTCTCAAGCTACCATTGCTATCTAATTGTTTTAAGAAAATATACTTCGGTACTTGCAGGTATATTATTAACTGCATTACCAAAATTATTGCTATGACGTTTCTTTAAATTCATCTCAAACTTCGTGTCCCGTGTGTTACGAAAATAGAAGAATATGTCCATACACTAAGACCTGCTCGCGATCACTCACACCACATTACACGAGCGGAGTAGCTAGGATACGGATTTTAAATGTGGAGGCGCTGAGATCAGCTAAAGGCCACTAGTACGGTCAAGAACCATTAATGCCCTTGGGGTCTCCCATACATTGCCCGCGTTCACGCTTTACGCCCTAGGGCCTATGGAGTTGCACAAAAATTTGGTATTATTCGTATGTTTCAAATTTATCATAGTCAAACTTTGGTTGTTGGATTTCAAATCCAGTGTCATTCGTGTAAAATGAAAATTTTCGTTTGACAGTTGTCCTTTATTTAGGACATTGGGCAGCAGGAAGTTAAACCTGAATGTTAAAATTAAAAGTTATAAAATTATCTTTATATTCCGATAGTAACTGTCAATGGCACCGTAACCGGCACGGGACCGGGCAACGTGGCGTGGAAATGAAGAGGCCTTTACTCAGCAGTGGGTGGATGTGGGCCGATTAGATTAGGAACCGTAAATTAACTGGGTAGGAGGGCGCCGGTTTTTTTCTTACAAAATGGCCGCGTATTTATTAAGTTTGGCAATTCCTAAACTAGGAGTATGTTATTAGTTTTGGTTCATGGAGTAGTCGTAACACACGGAACACGGCGGTCGAGACCCCTCGCAGCCTTACTCAATTATATAGCTCTTATTTATTTCCTATTATTCCATTGCAAAAATCTAAAAAAAACTTGAAATGAAATTGCTTAATCAGGACTTAACGTCGGGAGTATCAGAGTTTACATGACTTCTACACTTTAATGTCCGAGTGCAAATTAAGGATAATGACGAATTAAAAAAAAAACTAATTGAGCCCCTAACATATCTGCCTTTAGCGGCATTTTATTAAGTAGTTTGAAAAACTTTCCTAAGCTCGTGATAAAAAACAAAAAGCCAAGTGTTTGTTAGTAAGTATGTACATACATACGTAATATTTACATTAAACGGAAATAAAGAAATAAATTTCATACACTTAATTTTCCGTACAAACATACTTTCAATCCAAAGGGGCGTTTGTCTTTTATGTATTGTTTTATACATTTTGTTGTCTAAACAAAAATATGATCACACAAAAATCAAAATCACAAAAAAATCTCACATAATTAATATTGCTCTTTGTCAAATAACTCACTCATTAGTACAATCAATAAGGTTTATAGAGTGTAAGCATAAAAAATATTTAACTGTAGATCACCAATTAAAACTTCAGTAATCATAGCCACTGTTACACACAAATAAAAACTACAATTGTACTGCATGAATGAATCAGACAAATTAAATATCTTTATAATTGCTGCATCTCACAATTGTGCCCGCTCCTCGACATTGGGCGCCGCATTCCATTATCCACTGAAAATTTACCACCATCATGCAAAATTGAATATTGGACACAATAACAACGACCTTTAGTGAGCCATTGTGAACCATTGTGGATCATTGTATACAATAAAGGCTCGGACCTTCCTTGCTGGTCTGAGAGCAACGAAAAAACAGAATGTATCAGATGCTTCTTTTCCCGCACAGATGGTAAAAGCCCATCGAGGCATCATGTCGATCATCATCGATGCGGCTAGCAACCAATGACTCATTTGATTCCCCTTTCCATTTATACGCCCACAATCAATAAGGGATAGACGTGATTTATGTATGTATTTATGTATGTATGTAAGGGCTCAGAATCACAAGCGATACTTTCGTGAGTTGCAACAACTATGAAGAGGGTAAAGCTCAAGTAACTAGCTACTTCACAGGCTAATCGGTGTGGTCGTGGAAGAGAGAGCGGGCGTCAACGTCCTCTATCTTACCTGAGCCACAGATCGACGCGTCGTCGCCCAAACTTAGGTCGTCCTGGGAACTGCTCATGCGCACTGAAACGAAAAATAATGAGCTGTTTACAACTCGACGTTACGATCACTTCTGACCGTTATTTTTTCGTATTGACACGGTAAAACGGTAAAGCCTAGACAACCTGATTTGACATATCGAGGTTTGAGTGGTTAAACCCGATAAAATTGAGCTAATGTGTTCCTTTTCAATCAGTAAATTGTTGCGACTTATCATATTTGACCACTCAACCTTCGATGTGGCCACTCGTTCGAATCCGGACTAGCTTTTTCGGAATTCATATGCTACGTTCAGGGGCGTGCAGTGGATTTTGACAGAGGGTAGGCATATTGCCAACAAAATTCGTATTGGTACGAAGCGTGTCGGGCACATTTACGTATGCTTACAAGCACTGCTTATATGCCTGTAAGGGATGAACGCGTCTGGCTACGTTACATTCCCAATTTACCATGAACTTATAGTTAAAGGAAAACATGCACCACAACCAGCAAGCCGTTCAATTGCTTGAATCGCAATCCGCACTAGGCCCGCGTGGGAACTATGGACCAGACTCACTTATGTCTGTATAACAATTTTTGGCAAATATATGGGTTTGAGATGATGGGATGACGGTAAAATGTTCAGTTACCCCTTGGCCCGGGTCGCCCGTTGGCATTTCTGTACAGGGTGCTCTCTAGGAACTGCAAACCGTTGTTGTTTATAACGTTAAAGCCGCAGAGGCGCTCGATTTGTTTCCATCTGTGCATTCTTTCCTGAAATAAAAAATAAATACACATTTAATCCGAAGCTAGCTTGGACGGTAAATAAAAAAACAAGTGACAGACAGTGTTTAAAACTTAGACAAGCATCTTGGGGCATATCTATACAGCCATCATACCAAATACGTGTCACCGATTTTATTTTTTGTGGCATAAAGGTATACATATAGATGTTTTTCATCTGTCATTCGGCTGGAAAACTGTGGATGAGACTGGCACGGGACCGGGGAAAGTGGCGTGATAATGAATAGGCCTTTACTCTGCAGTCGGTGGATGTGGGCTGATTAGATAGATAGATCGATGTTTTTGACGTCTTGGAAACGTACACATATTTATGCCTTTGACTGTAAAGTCGAGGACTTTAATGGTTGAGCATACATGGAATGCTGTCATAGTGAAACAGTTGTTTTTTAGCATTTATAAACACGCAAAGGATTGGCAATGTGTACGGCAACGGTCCACAGTGGATCAATAACCAAAGTCCTTAAGCGCACAATACAATGTCCGTTCATAGAAAACGGACATTTAATGCTGTGTAGAATAAATGTTGAAGTATCGAAGGCTAGAGATCTGTGAATGAAACTGGTATACGATCATGCTAAGTGGCGTAAAAGGAAGTGGCCTTACGGCAGCAGTGGACGGATAATTTGATTTGATAATTTCTTGCGATTGCGAAGGTTAGAGGTTAGTTCCTCTCACGTATTTGTTATTTTACGCTAACACAATTCGCCGCATTAATACACTTAAATATGTTTCAAACTAACCAAAACCCTAAAACCACGTTCGTATGCAATTATACCAATTTACGTGGATGATATTATCTTTTTGTCAGCCGTTGAGGAAACGATGAAATAAACATTCCGTATCAAGGCCAAACCAGAATTAGCGATGGGACAAAAATAGAAAAGTGCCAGCAGTTTTAAGAATACATAATTAACATTGGCCGATGTTATATAAGCATGTTAATTGCACAACTTTTATTTATATCGATATAAATATAAATATTAGGGAACAATTCACACAAATTGACCTGATGACAAATTGAATTGATTGATTGATTGAAAGTAAGCGCTAGTAAGGCTTGTATTATGGGTACTTGTATTATGAGAAATGCATACTTAAATAGCTAGAAACATCCATGACTCAGGAACTAATATTCGTGCACATCACTCAAATATATGCCCTTACCAGGATTCGAACCCGGGACGCTTAATTCGCAGGCAGAGTCACAACCAACTAAGCCAACCACGTCGTCAATGTATATAAAACAGTACTCTGGCTAAGCAGTCAACGCACAGCCTAAACCAATGAAGCTTTTGCTGTATGTAAGCTGTACACAATGAGCCACTGCACGGTTGTGCGATACACTGCCCCTTCTAGAACGAACAGTAACAAAAAAACGGGCAGTCTATCTCACGCCATGCTATGAGCCATTGTGTACCGAGGTCTTCAGATATTCTGTGTACCTGTAGTTCTTGAGTGACTTCATTGAGCGCGGTGCGGGCTTCGACGATGGACCTGTCGACGTCGTCAATCGACTTGCCGTGCGTCGACACAAACGCACCGACAAGACTCGACCGCTTTTTCCGTAGTTTTTCGCACTGGAAACCGATGATAACAAAAGTTTAGCACTAACCTAACGCGCGGGCGTTATTACACGATTAACATTCACTATCATCATCATTTAGACACATAATTCACGTCTATATCTCTTACGGGGTAGACAGAGCCTAAAGTAACAAGACCTAAAGGCCACGTTAAGCATGACTGTGGGCGTATAGATGGCAAGGGGGATAAAAATATTGATGGGCTGATGGTTCCAAAGATTTTAGCCCATTGACCGTGTTTTTCGATATGCTAGGGAAGAGAAGGAGCTGGTACAATCTTAATAAATAAATCGGATAATTGATTGTTTTTCTCCAAATGGTTTTCGAATAGGAGCATACTAAAAAAAAAACAATGCCAATTGTAGACTTTAAAAAATAATAATTAATTTGAATGTTTATAGGTGATGCTGCTAGCGACCCATCACTATTTTGGTTCTCCTTTTTACCTATACGCCTAAAATCTCGTAAAACGTGGCCTTTAGCTATTGTCACCCTAAGCTCTGTCTGCCACTAGAGAGACATAGACGCAATTAATATGTATGTATGTTGCATGTATGATATATTTTTGGTCACATTCGAATAGGCCCATAACCTATTCTCAAAGTGGTTACCAAAGTCTGCCTTAGGTTAAACTTGAGAAACAAAAACCTACCGCATCTCTGGCCTGCTGCAGTTGCAGATCGGCTTGTTGCTTCTTGCGGAGGTAAGCCCGGTTTTCTACTTCGTGTGTGAGTTGCAGCCACTGTTGGAGCCCCGAGGGCGGCGCCCAACACCGGTCCTCGAGCTCACCCTCCGCACGACGTAGCTCCGCCCTCAACATCTGGGTAGTAAATATTGTATTTGATATTTCTACCAAGATTTTCTACCATGAACTACTATTTATATTAAAAATGTGAATTTAACTTGCCACTCTGTCATTTTGTTGGTTACCTCTTTACGAAGAAATCGCTCTAGGTAACTTTGCAAGATTATAGTTTGAATATTGAATATATCACCTCAGAAAAATGTTCTCGCGTGATAAATTAAACCCATATCCAAGTCATTGTTTGAATAGCAAATAAAATAAAACAATGTATGTACTATTAAAACAACGCTTGAAATTTTACATTATAAGTTACTAGCTTTTGCCCGCGACTTCGTCCGCGCAAATAACGTCAGAGTGACGACATAAAAAAAATACATTTTTTAAATAAAAAGTATCCTATGTTACTTCTAATACCTCCAAGAACATGTGTACAAAATTTCATGATGATCGGTTAAGTAGTTTTCGCGTGAAACCGTAACAAACAAACTTACATTCGCATTTATATTATTAGTAGGATAGTAGGATTACATAAAACCCAATCTACCCATTCCGTAGAAATAACAAGTAACACTTGATACTCTTCGAGCGAAATGATCCAATCGTGTTGACATGCTCCTTTATAAAGCAACGCATGATGAGTTCATACGTATAGCAGTTTAGTCTTAATTGATTCGTACTATACACAGGTTGCCTTTTACAATTCGAGATTGACCAAACTAGTGCTGCCATCTGAAAACTGACGTGTTAACTGAAAAAAGTTTGGAGACGAGCGTATTTTGTTTTATTGTCAATGGAAATTGAATTTAGAATTGAATCGAGAACAATTTCATATAATTACTTTTTGCAATATTTGACGCGTTCTACGTCAACAACAGTGCTTAGATGAACTTAATTCTACTTATAGAGACTGTCTCTAGCATGGAACGTAGCATAGCATATCCATTTCATTGACTTTACAAGCGTAATGCAAGGAGAGAATTCAAAAGATCACTTGTAATAACCATAAATGCCCATAAATGGGTACATTGAGCTCACTGTACCCTGAACAAAATTTGCAAAAGGGTACAGGCGACCTCCATAATAATATATGCTCCTCACAACCACTCAAAGATTAACTGGAAGAGATCCTTTAAAGGGCCGAGTTGGCTTTTGCACATGTATTTTAATGTTAGTCAATTGTGTACGTTTATTTTTGTTTTTGTACAATAAAGTTTTGGCTCGTTCCAGACACAACATATAACATATTTTCAAACTACTAGCTTCTATTGTCGCGTGGGTAGTTAAATTGTATTATCAAATTAGTCTTGCATGAATTTTTTTAAACATGAATAATCGAACGCGAGTAAGCGGTTTTGTGAGCAAGGATCAACTTTCTACAACTTTCTGTGAGACCAGTGTCAACGTACCTCAATTTCAGCCTTGAGCTGCGTCACTTCGAGGTCCGAGGACGCCGAGTTCAACAGCGGCGTGTCGCCGGCTTCTCTCAGCTTCTTCTCCAAATTCCTCTTCTCTGTGGTGGCGCTTTCCTAGAAATGAAAACAAAAAAAAAAATAACGAGATTGTTAAGACGTAGAACTTACAGTGCTTCTAGTTTCGTAATGTATTTGACAGTTGCCGTATTCTGAATAAACATAAATTTTTGAATCTCGAATATTGTAATCACACTATTAGCACAAAAATGTTGATGGGTGTCGTTTTCGGGTAATTTTGTGGTTCTGAGCTTGTTTTTTGACTATTTTTTTTTCTTCGCAAATTTGATGAAAAGCATTGTGTGTATCACAGACAGTAAGGGGATTACAAACTCCCCTTCTTATCGCCGAGTTATACCTGTTCCAGCCTAGCCTTCTCCAGCTCCTTCTGCATGTCGTCGAGGGCCAGCTCGGCGCGGCGCAGCTGCTCCATGTCGCGCAGCATGCGCTGCACCTGGTGGCGCGAGGCGCGGCCCGCCCGCAGCGCCGCCCAGCCGCCGGCCACCGCGCCCAGCATCAGAGACGCGAGGAGCCAGTCCTTCCAGCGGCTGCCTTCTGGGAGAGAGAGCGCTCTACGTAACTAGTAAGGGGCCAGCTGTAGCGCTGCTGTATTCTGGAGTGTACCAGCACGGTAGGCACTGAGAGCTAGTCCTTCTTTTTTAACTGTTCATTCTAGAAAGAGATGGGTAGTCTGTCTCGCGCGCGATACAGCTCTCGTTCGCTCGTGTTCGAGCCGTACAGGGACGGATCTATAAGGTGTCTTTAAATTATCTTGGAGTACTTGTCACTTCTATGACGGGTTTTTCTCGTTTTATTTTTTAAGTTCAGAGCGATTCGTGAACATTTGAAAAATACCTGGGAGTGTTCTGTCAAACTAACCTACCTATCTGTTGAATTATTTCGTATATATTTTAACTAGCGACCCGCCCCGGCTTCGCACGGTATATTATGCATGTATTATACATATCAACCTTCCTCTAGAATCACTCTATCTATTAAAAAAAACCGCATCAAAATCCGTTGCGTAGTTTTAAAGATGATTAGCGATGTTATGAAATATTTAAAAATAATAACACTGAGTCCACGCTCTAGGGTATAAAGTGATCGAAGGTTATCATTATTATCGGCCATCTAACATCACATTAAAGTAACAATGCTGGTAAGTGTGTCATTCTCAGATTCTTGTATCTTTTTCCTCAATTGGAAGATCCAATGAATCCAAATAATTGTCAGTAGTCAGGTAACAAGCGAGACGAGGTCGCCGCGCTATTACTACACTGACGAGCAAAAATAACGGATACATTCCGTCACAAAATTATATTAAAACTGACCAGTGAGATATGCTCGTGAGTATACATTTGTCGAACAGCTGTGGAATTAATAATTTTAAGACCGCATTATCTATTCGAACGTCTTTTAACTTCAGTAAAATTGAATTTCATCGTATTTTTAAATACTTACTACCAATTATTATTATGTTGATATAACGGTTTTAGTGGCTGCTCTATGCAGAAAAGTAGGTTTCTTATTTCCTTTTATTTTTACAACTTTTCACTACGTACTAATTCTTACATTTCCTACTAGATTTAGTCCGCGACTACGTCCACGCATAATAAAAAAATGCGCTAAAGATTCTGCCTCTTTGTTTTCTTTATATGAACCTTCAACAAGAAGACTTCAACGAATTCTTAAAAAAAATATAAAGCAGATGGTTCAGCCATTTTCGAGATTTGAGACCAAAAAATGAACTTTAGGAATCTATAAAATTGCAACCTCTTGTTAGAAGCCCGAAATTAATTGTCTTTTTTACAACTATTTCCGTGGAAATATATCGCTTATTCAAACTTTATTAAAATAACTAGTCTACCTATTCGTATAACGCGTACAAGTACAAAACAAGGTAACGTAAATAAAAGCAAATATAAATAGTAAAATTATTAATATTATCCTGTTTTGTTCATATTTCGAATATTATAATATTCATCCTGTTATTATTACTTCAAGCTCCAACTTAGCAACCATGGGAATGCAATGTACAGAATTCGATACAGAAATTATACGGAGCAGACAGTCAATTGTCTTACCACCTGTGGATATGACCACTATTTCCAAGGAGGGTACGTATGAAAATACATAAAGTTTAAAATGTATAATGGGTTAAAATACATAATGGTTTATAATATATAATGCGATTTTCTCAGAAAGTTACAAATTAACAGGATTGTTATAAAACAAACCTAACCTAAACCAAACTATAGATTACAATATAAAAAAGTTCATTTAGCTAATAGTTTTACAGAAAATTGCGTTACATATTTTGAACCATTATGTATTTTAACCCATTATACATTTTAAACTTTATGTATTCTGATCCGCTCCCTCCAAGGAACTATTTCGTATATAATATACTATATATATTCACGTTATGTTTAAATGGAAACTTTCGCGGCCCTTCAGCGATAATAACATCGGGATATTTAATGAATATGTCTAAAAACTTCGATTTGAACTACCGGCTCTTATACGACTCTGAGGGAAACAGTGGAAACTATCTTTATTTTTGGTACCAATAATTATTGTTTGTAGTAAGAAAGAATAAAATTAGTGACGACATTTTGAGAGATTTGTATAATAATAACAATGTTACAGGTTTACCCCCTTATTCATAAACGCTCTATAGGCTTCTGCTAACTTAGCAATCGTTTGTCCTTATCTGTGACCTTTAGGTCTTGTCAGTGGCGTAACTATAGGGTGGCAGGGGTGGCAAAATGCCAGGGGCCCCTAGCTCTACGGGGCCCCCAACTGGCTTGGTTTAGAGCACAGAAGGGACGCTGATGCACTTCTTTATATTGAGGAAGGAGCCCCCTCTGACAAATTTGCCACGGGCCCCAGACATTATAGTTACGCCACTGGGTCTTGTTACCTTAGGCTCTGTCTACCTCGTAAGGGATAAAGACGTGATTTATGTACGTATGTACAAGTAAAAGGTTACACATTCTGCGAAACGCAATCGATACTAATTAATGGCTGTACCTTCATCATCAGTCAAATCCACGTATCGGCCACTGAACACCAAATAAACAAAATAGCACGTCCCCAAAGCCGCCCAAGTTTCGAACATCACATCATAGCACAACACATCGATGGCCCGCCACAGAAATGATAGCACGCAACCGTTGATGGCACATTGTAAAATGCTGGCAGACAATAAGCGGTCTGAATGGAGTAGAATCACACTCGCCGGCCGTGATGTCACGGCGGGTGACAACGCGGTTCTATTTCATAGGACAGTATACTATACACTATACAACGTGTTACAAAATACCCCGTAAAAAATATAATTAATTATTAAAGCCAAAAATATTGTCAACACTGCTAGCTGTCATGTCAGGGAACCAGATTATTTAACAGAAAGGCCTACGTACCTATTTTACCTAATAAATGTCTACTTTAATAGTTTTTCTATTTTTCATTCATAAATGTTTGCTACCTCAATACACGGATGTCATCATACTCAAGTACTAGCTTCAAAAAATATCAAGTTGGAAAAAAAAATGTTGTCAATTTCAAATCTTCTAATCGATATCCTACAACAGTTTCGAGTTTTTAGGTAGGTACATTCTGCGTAGTTTACTCTTTAATTTTACTGAAATGGGATTGCACATCAGTGAAAATAATCATATTTTTTAATTTTTTTTGGGGTATGTTATTTAGCGTTACTACGGTTCTTAAATATTGTGAATGGACTCGTTATAAGGGCCCATTTAACCTCCCTTCGGCTTTACGGGTAGTTTTGTAACACCCTGTATAGTATATACTATTGAAATTTGTTAAAAGAAAGAAAGGAACCTATTTACACGATTGAAGATACGGTCGTAAGCAGATATTTTTGAATACTTATGATTATGATAGCTCCGATCCGAGTCTCTGTAATACATCAGGATTTTATGGAAATTAATTTTTACAAAGTTTAATTATAATTTACTTACTATTGCAGTGCTTTTACATTGTTTGATTTTATGTCATGCCGTTTCAAAAAGCAACGGGTTTTGCAAGAGTTCAAGCTAAAAATTTCGCCTGACTTGCACCAATATTGATTAGTTGATTACCTCTACAATACAGATATATGTTCCTATTTAGGTTACACATGGCTAAACCTTGAAACGAGAGCATAGGATCGCGATCGCGACGCATGGAAATCCCTAATGCAAGCACTTTGTCTCTGGGGGTCCACAGGACATCAGTGATGAACATAGGCTATATTTAATTATGCCCAGACGAAGTCGCGGGCAACAGCTAGTGTTATCATAAGATTGCGCACCGCAAATCGAGGTCTGCCTTAAACCGAGGTGCGAAGTACAACTTGCTTGTCATTTGACTTGTGACGAAAAATAGAGCGGAGTCGGTCTGTAGCTCCCAAACGGGTGGACTTATTACTATGCAATTTCTTAATACAAAAGTTAGTTTAAAGGCGATGTCAGGTGACTTTTAACAAAATTAGTTTCGTCTATTATGGAATACGAGCAATGATTTCGAAATAAAAGGTTCAAACGAGGAGGCAGAGAAAGCGATAAAGCAAAGAGTGAAGAATATGGTCATGGTCATACACTTCAGATGGGTAAACAAATAAAACAAAAGACGAAAAAGGGGAACAACCGCGATCGGAATAAATTAAATTTCAAAGTTGACAAAAACAAAGTTCTATACCGTCTGCTTTTCTTCAGTAGATTAAAGGAATTCGATACGGATTGCACGTCTGTTTAATTTATTCGCGAAAACTCTGACCGTAGCGAAATTTGACCTTGGACATACCAACTATACGAGTTACGAGCGAACTGTGGTGACCGAGACCATGACTTACGTAATACAGAGAGAAAAAAACTTGACTGATGACCTGCTAAGCCGATATTAGTAAAAAACTTCAACATTACAATTATTTTATACATATTTTATCGCAACTGGTGCCTTTCACGAAGTTGGAACGAATATTATAAGCGCATTATTTGATAACGGCTGGATTATTTGTTTCAATTATTCATCCAAAGTTGAAATTGGAAAAGTTGCTTGGAAAAACGTGAAAAAAGGGAAGAACCCTCAACACAATTTTTATTTTTTAACTATTGGGATTTTTCGACGCATAACGTATTCTAACGAAAAATGTCCCAGCCAGTTTTTTAGCGTCCACTTGATACTAGAGTTAAGACTGTCCTTCATTGCACGTGGTGTCACTAGGATACATGACTTAATAACACGTTTCAAGTAGTAACAACTCGCGCTCAGGCGTTATGGTCCTGACAATTCAAACGCGAAACCTCAGAAAAAATGAAATGATCAGATCATAAAGTAAGGTATTTCGACTAGTCATGATTGCACTTATCTTATTAACAACAATTGAAACATTGCCTACAATTGCAGTATTAAAAAAAGGGTTAATGCGTAAAAAACTGGTACTTGGTCATAAGAGTTATAACCTAACCTTAACTAATATATTGCAATCATGCTAAACGTGGCCTTTAGGTCTTGCTACCTTAGGCTCTGTCGACCCCGTAAGGGATAAAGACGTGATTTATGTATGTGTGTATTAACTAATATAGTAACGGTTCATTGACTAAGTAATTAATTTGCTAAAACAAATTTGCCAGTAGTGTGAAGTTACTCTGTCAAATGTCATTTTCCCCTAACGTCAGATATCCCGCCAAACATCAAGTCTACTACGTGTACTACAAAAGGCTAGAAATATAAAATATTATGTATTATTGTAAACTTTGAATCGTAACCTCCATGATCATGACTCACTGCGGTTTGTTTTTATGATCTTGTCAATTGAACTGTTTGAGTAACGTTTTAATGCGACGCCTCCTCAGTCTGGCCATTTCTATGTTTGTACAGTATAAAAACACAGTACAATGAAGGCTTTAAGAGTACTGGTGACATCAATAGAGTTTAAACCGCCTACGACGGGGAAATCCCAATGAATTAAGCAATCCAAATTGTACAATTTTGTTCCTTCGCGAGTAATCTTTTATTTCCTTTTCTATAAAAAAGATGCAAAACACCTGTACCGCCAAATGCTTAAATCATTTGAAGATGTGTAATAAATATTTTTTACATTAAATTTGTAGCCCAAGTAAGCATATAAACATAGTAAAGCACTTATGCTTAACGTGGGAGTATTGTTACTTGCCACTTAAGGCAACGCGGTTTCCCATCGTATGTCGAAATCGAAACATAAACGTATGTAAATAGACAAAAAACATTCTCAGAAGCCCAGGTGATTAACGAAAACTGTTTGTAATAATAATATTATAGCGATTTTCGAAGCCTTTAAATGTTCGCTCGTAACTATGACTAAAGATTGAAGTGAAATAGTTTTTTGACCGCTAGTGAATTCGATGATACAGAGGCGATCCTGCCACTTACAGCATCGATCATTATTCCAATATACATTGATATAACACCAGCCGTCCGAAAGCGTGCCGGTAAAACCTCTCTCAAAATCTGCTCTTACTCAAATCCCAAATTCTCTGCGCTCATAGATTCTAACGCAGTCACAACTACTACCGCTTTCTACACTTTTTCTGTCAAATGGTGTACACGGCAGGTATTATGTAACGTTCTACTTCACCACTTCGAGGCGGATTATGGGAGACAGGTGCGTAAACCACAAAATAGAAGACCGAGTATGCAAATCTGTAAAAGGCATAGACTAAAAGACGTATAGAATCATTACCGCTTTCAGACACAAGTCTGGTTAGAAAGAGAAGGCAAACGCTTTTGCGAATGCCCGCGCGTTAGAAAATATGGTGTCTGAATTCAGCACTGTCGCGCGTGGACCATTGTGCAAAACGATGTCACATAACAAAATAAAGAACGTTGTACGCAACGTTGGATCGAGGTATGTACGATCAAAGATTTAATAAAGCGAAAATTACCAATTTATCGTTAAAGAGATGGAGAGTAGCGATACAAGTAAATTGCATAAATTTCAGTGATTACAGACAGCTGTAAAAGTGGATGACCTAACAAGAGTGTGAAGAACAGTTTGAGTTTCGCAACCGTTCATCCACTCCTGCTGACTACATCCCAGCGGCCATTTTGTCTGATGAAGGTTTTTAAATCATAATCGCATTTACCATCTCTTTCTGTCACACGATGTAAGAGTAGAACAAATAAGGAGAATTTAACTCAGTGTTATGTTATTCCAAAGTTACAGGTTATTTTTGTATGAAATGCTAGACAAACATATTCCGCAGACAACGCGTACAGGCCCTCTACCGTGTTATTATAGTAATGACAGTCCATTATCTCCGTAGTGTGGACGCGGATGATTATTGTAAACGAGGGTTATTATAAAAAAAATACGTTTGCATCGCGAAAAATAAAGGTCATCATTCTTATCTATTCTGATATACACCTATCCGTTTTCCCATAATTTCATAAATGCAAACTTTAAAAAATCAGTTTTGATAAAAAATAAATCATTTTCAATACAAACTTTTATATTGACTGTATTTTTTGTAGATTGTACTTGCATTATCATTTGAAATGTAGTATACATATGTGTTACAAAAAAGTTATCCGAACACGAGAAGTAAGTAAATGCTTTATTGTACAAGTATAAAGAAACAGATACAATTCACAAAAAAATAAAAATAACATTAATATATGCCCAAAGCGAACAATTAACCTTTGAGTAGATGAGAGGAGCATTAAACGAGAAGTGGTCAAGTTTGACCTGCAAGTTAAAAAAAACTTGCATACGAACACTATCTGACCCCTATTTTACCAACTTGACAATTGTCGGCGACATATGACAATTCGAAATGCAATGCATAGTCAATATGAATCCAACCGGCGTAGATACTTGTCGAGTTTGTAATGTAAACAGACAATCAGTGGCGTAACTATAACGTCTGGGGCCCGTGGCAAATTCATCAGACGGGGCTCCTTCCTCAATATAAAGAAGCGTATCAGCGTCCCTTCTGTGCTCTAAACCAAGCCAGTTCGGGGCCGCTGCGATTTTGCCACCCCTGCCACCCTAGAGTTACGCCACTGCAGACAATGTCACCGATAGTTGTCATATTTGTAAAATAGGCGCCCGGCCCGAAAAACTTCATTCCGCCTATACCTAATCAATTTCTGCCATGTCAACAGATACGCTGTTGTAAACGAGAAAACAATTGTTATTCGTACATCTGTTTTAGTGAATTTTTAGTTACTCTGATATTTGGAGCAGAGACAAATCAGGGATCATAAAAATCGATGTAGCCGTTCTGGATTTATAAATAGTGTGAACAACACTACTTTGTTTATAATTTGTTTACTTGACTATATTTTATTGAATCAAGCGTTACTTTGCGGAGGTCCATTTTTGTGAACAAAAAATATTTAACTTGCTACTCTGCTACTCAGGCTTGCTTATCTTGCACGTGAGTAGCGGAGTAGCAAGGTAAATATTTTTTGTTCATTACTTGAGTAACTAGAAATGAGAAAGATCGCAAGCTCAATAAGAATACTTTATTGAACAACCTTTTCATTTCTGTTGATACATTAACTTTCAGGAAAAGTTATAAAACAAACATAACCTTTAACATAAATTTTGCGGGTGGTAGGGCCTTGTGCAAGGTCCGTCCGGATCGCTACCACCATCTTACTCGCTAATCCTGCCGCTAAGTAGCAGTGCTTGCACTGCTGTGTTCCGGTGTGGAGAGTAAGACAGCCGGGGGAATTACGGGCACAAGAGGCATTTCATCTTAGTCCTCCGGGGTTGCGGGTGTCTATAGGCAGTGGTGATCACTTACCATCAGGTGACCCACTTGCTCGTTTGCCTTCCTATTCATATAAAAAAAAAAACCTAAACTTACGTAATTCAAGCAAGCATTTTAACATTTTGAAATAGTTAACGAATTTGCTGAAAATAGAAGGTTGTCAAATGCTGGAATAAAGCGTGGTTCCTACCTTTAGGGGGGCCGAAAAGGACGACATCCATGGCCTTGAGGGCCAACTTCTGCTTATGGATAGGATCCTTGATGCCAAGGACGTTGCTCAAGTACTGCATGTTGTTCACTGCTAACCTGCACGAAACATAACATTAATAAAAAAAAAAATAACGCATTAATACGATCTCATCGAAAAGATCTGATAATCTTTAAACTGCTGGACCGATTTTTACCAAACATGGCTAAAAACCACCGCAAGGAAACTAGCTTTCGAATAAAAAAATATGCATCGAAATCGGTCCATCTGTTCGAGAGCTACGATGCGACAGACAGACAGACACACAGAGAGAGAGAGAAAGAGAGAGATCGACGACCAGTAGCGTGCAGTGGGGGTCGCCAGGGTAGGCAGCGCTAAGGCGACGCAACACAATTTTGTTCGCACTGCCTACCCTAGCGACCTCCCGATGCACGCCCTAGATCGACATCAAAGTTATAAGTTATAACACCCCTCTTTTTGCCTCGGGGGTTAAAAATCCAAGGTCACCACTATCTACATCTACACAATCGCCCAAGACGGGTGTTGCCGCACCAGTCGACCTACATCGATCGATTACGATCGATTACTGTGGTTGCTTTGGCTAATCGACGGATAAACCAATCGATCAGCGTTGTTCGATACCATCGATCGACATCGATCGATTGGTGGCAGTGTTGGTCTAGTAGAATAGAAACTATTGCTCGACTGTTCCATTGATCGACTACCGATTGATCGGTGTGGTAACACCCTTATGGCTACTTGCAGAGCGTTTAGATTTTTGACACAAAAAAAGTCTCGGAACGCGTTCAAGTAAACGTCTCAATTTCTATGGAAAAATTGGCAACGCCACTTGCGAATCGAAACGGCAACAACCTGTGCTCATAGTATTTGACATACGACATGAATTTTGTGACCGAAAACTTATTAAGCAAACTGGAAAAGGTAATTCTCGATTTATTCGCTCAACCTGGTTTAAAGCTCGATAGTGCTATGCATTTTGACACTACTAAATCGAGTTGTTTTTTTTAGCAAGACTTATTCTTGTTCCCCTTTCCACCTGTACGCCTACAATCATGCTAAACGTGGCCTTTAGGTCTTGTTACCTTAGGCTATGTCTACCCCGTAAAGGAAAAAGACGTGATTTATGTATGTATGTTCTGGAATATTTCAGCAAGTTTCTGGGTTATTTCAGAACTAAATCACCAACTTGGCTCCGTATATTTCGAACATCGACTAATTTATAGAAACATTTGGCAACCATATTTAAAAATAACCAAAATCATTTACAGGGGTGGTCAGTTAAACTAATACAACATCTGTTTTAAGATACTATTTATACAAAAGACAATGTTTTCAAGACAATTGGCGTTTGTGTGTTTTGTCTCTCCTTCACTGGGATTCTGAGCAATATATCTTGCAACTTTTTGCTAAGAGATATTTAGCAGGCTGGGAAGTGCACATCTTGATTAAAAAAAAAAAAGAAATTTGAAGTGAATATTGTTCACAAGAACATATTATACAAGGACAATCACCGTAATAATTATCACTAGCTACTATTTCTTTTTATTTTTTATATAATATGGCGAGGATTTATTTGTTACAGACTAACCCCCTTATTCGTAAACGCTCTGTAGGCTTCGGCTAACTTAGCAATCGTTTGTCCTTATCTGTAACTTTGACATTTACCTTTCACAGATAAGAACAAACGATTGCTAAGTTAGCAGAAGCCTATAGAGTGTTTATGAAAAAGAGGGTAAGTAAGGTAGGTATGCAAAGGGCATTATTATAAGTGTGGAAAAATAAGTCGGGTCCTGGAGGTAAACTACCTTAAATGCTTAAGTTGGCTCATTTTACTCAAAGAAGACATTCCTTTATTTTTAAAAAGAAACAAACTGCATTTAAAGATTTTCTAAAACACGCTTGCCTCGTCCGGGGCTCGAACCAACAAAAATTAAAAAAAAACAAACACTCGCTATTTTATTATACCAATCGATAGGATTTTTATTCTTTTTAAAAATTAAGGAATGCCTGCTTTAAGTAAAATGAGCCAACTTAAGGATTTAAGGTAGTTTCCCTCCAGGGCCCGACTTATTTTTCCACACTGTATAATAATTTCATAAAAAACGGTCCACATACGCATTGTTGAACTTTTTGTAAGTTTTCCAACACAGTATAGTGAGCAAACATGAGGTAACATGTTTGTTAGAGTTACCTATATATATTTACGCTTATATGGCTATAAATGCCTTAGCAGCCATCATGAAGAAACATCAAACGAGAAATCACCTAGGCAGCGTAGCTCCAGTCACTTTGTGTTGGAGGAAAACAGTTCTGTACTGCGGCAAATCCACTGACTGCGTCAGCCATTCCACCGTCTGCTCCGCTGTCCAATTGTGCACCTGCAAACCAAGGCGTTAATTTTAATTATCTTCTATGCTCATAAAATACTGTGTACACTAATCCACATCCAACACCACTTGAACTGGAGACTTAAAAAATAACTATTCATAATTCCCATCCATTTATTCTTTCACGAGGGCGAGTCATTTTACGCGGACTTGGAGAGACCACACATTGTCTATCCCTATCGCATTCGCACGGTATATGATGAGGGTAGAAAAGAGAGAACATCCACGCTGGTCTGGGAGCAAATACAAAAAACCAGTTGCTTCTCTTCCCGCGTACATGGTAAAAGCTCATTGGGGAAATGGGCGAAAATCTTAGGAATCTTGCTATAGGCGATGTGGCTATAGCAGCTCATCAATATTTTGATTCCCCTTTCCACCTATACGCCCACAATCACGCTTAACGTGGCCTTTAGGTTTTGTAACTTTAAGCTATCTACCCCTTAAGGGATAAAGACTCGCGTCGTATGTATGTGTAGAAAAAGATGTTGAATGCATTTGCTACAGAGCCTGAGCCGCGTACACTCCATACAATAGTCTCAGGCTAGTTCATGATGGTGACAAGCAGATGACTGTCATATGTCTCTTGTCGTGTTAAACATCGTTATCAGAGTCGGTACCTACCTCTGATCTGAGCCATGCTTCCCATAGCTCCTTGACCGATATGTGCATATCGTCGTTGTGATGAAAGGCGCGCTGCCGCTTCTCATAACCGCTGTCATATTGGAGCTCTTCGCGGAGGAACTGGAATCAGACGGTTACAGCATAATGTCGACAGATACAACAGATGCCGTATTGTCTAACGCACTCGGAATCACAATCGTTACCTTCTGTTAAAGGGTAGAGCATACGGGTAAGGGTAGATATATGGTAGATGCATTCACGAGCGATTTAACTTTAGAACTCATAACCTAACGACCGAAGCGATACAGTGTCAAAATGTCACTGCTCGAAGATTATTGCCTCAAGACATAATGCTCTGTAGACGGGGGAGTTGTGTCTACCCCGGGTTAGTTAAAGGTATTCGAGGTTTATATAGTCTTAGATACTAAGTTTACATTACTCAGTGAAGTTGTCTTACATCATCACTCTCGCTGAGATCCACGTTGCCGTTGGCGTCATCGTCCAGCTGTTTATGCAGCTGAGTGATCGCCTCCAAGCCGGCACGATCCTGAAGACATCCCGGCTCGTTGTGGCAAGCCTCCACCAAAACTGGAAGAAGAAACACGGGATATTAAACTTCCTTCCAAGAACAAACCGGTAACTAAAGGGACAAGACTGAAATCTAGCGCTGGGTATATTATGTAAGTAACCTAGCACACGCTGAGACATGTTCCCGTTGACAGAACATGGTCCCCGTCTAATGTATCTCTTTGTTGTCTTTCTCTGTTCTCTGATTATGTTGTTATATTAACACATTTTCGTTTATGTCGTGGTAGGGAATTTGTTTTAATTTTATTGACAAAAGCGAGGAAAAAAGCAAGGGCACTTTTGGAGAGAGTTCATGTGTTTTTTTTTAAATTAGATATTCTGATCTGAGATAGCGAATATATGCGTAGAGTAAGCATGTTGCAGTTCTTAACGTTCCGAGAGACGTCACGACACCTAATCAATATTCAATGGTATACATATAAGCTAAGCAGACATTGTTATCACTGGTGCAAAAACAATTAGACATAACAACATTATTGACGATCGTCTACGACTTCATTTAATGAGCTTAGGAGTAGCTACAATTATTTTTCGTTTTAAGAGTAAATGTATCATTATCTTCAGCCTACATGCGTCTCACTGCTGGGCACAGGCCTCCTCACAAAATGAGAAGGGCATTAGCTATAATTCCCGGTCGCGTTCCAAGAGTCAATGTATACATAAAAGAAAACATTAAATAATAAATAAAAAACAACAATAATTTATACATGTTTAAGAAAGAGACAAAGAATATGACTAAAAGACTCAAAGCCGTGTTACGCTACGATATATATTTTTGTGGGTGCTGAGACCTCGTGCAAGATTTTTCCGGATCGCTACCACCGACTTACTCGCTAAGCCGCCGCCTAGCAGCAGTGCTTGCGCTGCTGTGATCCGGCATGGACAGTAAGACAACCTTTGAAATTATTGGCATTTTGCTCTAAAATAAATTTACAAATTTTAATATACTTTACGCTCATACAATTTTACGCTGCCATTCCATTCCATTACGAGGCAATCAGTTTTCTAATATGACAAGTTTTCCAAGCGATATTGAACATTTTGCAATAAAAAAGGACCCTAATGTTTTATGAACACTAAAACGTGTGATCAAGCGATTTGTTAATTGGTTTTTAAAAAGACACCTACCTCTGTGAGAACTATACTATAAATACGACTATCAAACAAACTACAGAAACTCGCAACATTTCGGAAACTAATACCTGAATCGAAAGACATTTTGCGCAAACCTGTAATGTTTATGAAAAATCTATCCACGATATCGTCTTTAAATAAATCCAATCATTTCTTATTTTTTCTTTTCTGGATAGACGGCCTGTCGCCACTGACATGGCGAAACAATTAACGTTCGGTTTTTGCCACTTTGACTAAGGACAGTACTAGGTATTTGTTTGTCACCACATGCCATAAAGTGAAGTGCACTGACCTTTACATGACATAATTAACCTAAGTGACATTCTAGACTAGATGTTCCAAAAAGTTAGTTAATCTGAACTAGGTTAATGTATAAAATCATAAAGTTAGGCCAAACACGATAACGGAAAAGGCAATGCTGTTGTTAAAAGCTGATATGATGAAGCGTATCTTTGAGATGATGCAAAGATGCTAGCAATTTATTTTGTATCCATACATATAATAAGGCTGGAATATTTAGAATTACAGTTCCAACAGTTTTTAGATTTTTTGTCTGTTTCTCTGTATATTTGCGAGCGCATCACGTGAAAACGGCTGTTAATGCAAACTGTACTAATCTCAAGAAAATCCCCGGCCAGGTTTCGTAATTCAGGTTACTTTATATCCCGGAAAATTACATAGTTCTCGCGGGCTAGCGATAAACAAGTCGCGAGCAGAAGCTAGTCACTACATAGCATAAAACAAAGTCGCTTTCTCTGTCCCTATGTCCCTATGTATGCTTATATCTTCAAAACTACACAACGGATTTTGATGCTGTTTTTTTAATAGATAGAGTGATTCAAGAGGAAGGTTTTTATGTATAATTCTACGCAGACGAAGTCGCGGGCAGAAGCTAGTATAAAATATATCAGAAGAACTGCCCGCAACTTGAATGATGTAAGTAAAACACTAGAAACTGCTGACAGGGACGAAGTAATAACGCAAACTCCTAGCGCTCTACGGATTACTGTGTTGTATCGTATTGTAACAGCCAATTGAATCGACGTCTCTGGTGTTAGGCTTTGGCAGTGGCTATTCAGCAGTGGCGTTCCCGGAGTTACAAAAACATCTAAGCAGCGAGTGAAGAATAGAAGAGAAGAAATAGAGGATTTTAAAAGTAAAACATGTATTAATACGAACGAGACTTAGGGAACCCGGTGAGAATTGAGTTATTGGGGCAACACGTGACTGCTATTCAACTAACGTAATAAAACGATTTTCGTAATTCAGTTTACTACAAAGTGAAGACGGCCCTAGATGTGCTAAGAGACATAATCCGTCATAAACATTGCAAAGATAGATCGACCTTTCAATAAACATTAAGTAAAACTTTAATTCGACTCCAATCTTCCAATTTTTGACCTCGTAATTTGAGAAGTAATGACGATCGAATCCACCGATTCCCAAGTGCAAATAGTTTCAAAAATATCCAGTTTAATAGATTCGTCAAATGTATTTCTGATGTTGTCAGGTTTAATGTAAAAGCGTAAGCGACGAGCCAATGAAAATGTTGATACGACCAACGGTTTGCAGTGGGATTGTGGGTGCCGTAAAAACAAAGGAATGCTTACTGAACAAGCCGCATACAGATGGTCAGTTCATTTGCTCAAATAGTTTGCATGGGCGGCCGGCCACTACATAGAATAGATACAGCAGTCTCTTTTCGTCGCCGACGACGATAAAGCCGGGTACGCATCTGCAAGCTGTAACCGTGACTGTTGCGCGTTACAGTAACCAAGAGCCCTAGTGTGCACGTGTCGTGGCGCGCGAGCCTGCCGCGAGCGGAACGCCACGTTCTTCTTGTCCTCCTTCTTATCTTAGTCTAGGGGTCCCTACGGACACACTTCGACCCATTCGTGGATCTTTTATGTAATTACCCCTCGGAACGCCACGTTCACTATCCTATATCAGACATGCGTGTCGGCCGTGCTTGTAAACTATTCGAGTACACAATCTGTAGTCAACTTGTATGTTGATGACTTTATTTTAATCTTTACAGAAGTAGTCATACAGTGAATAGTCACTATTGATGAGTAGAAGAATATAATTATATCGAGTGTTTCACTATTCTTGCAATGTGCGATGAGTAAGCCATAAGCGTGAGTTTGTCAGAGGTTAAATTCTGTTATCGTACATATTTATAACGAAATGTACTACACAAGATAATAACACGTATATATCTTCACTGGTCCAAAGAGTTTGTAACAGCAAATAAAGTGTAAGACATTTTAAACCTGGTGTTTAGAAGTTGAAACTTTTTAGTCAACAAGCGAAGAACTATCGGTAAATGGTGACGGTGTTATTGCTGGCAGTGTCCTAGCTGCCAGCAGAGAGACGTACCGAAATAATAACAGAATCCTGTTACTTTCTGGTAAAAGCATTCTCTGCATCGCTTCTGTCATCTTGTAAGACAACAACTAGCGACTTTCGGAAGCAGTGGCGTAACTATACGGTACGGTAGCAGGACGGGGAAAATTCCCCGGGGCTCCGAACGGTTTAGCTTAGAGCACAGAAGGGATGATGATGCACTTCTTAATTGATGATAGACCCCCATCAGATGAATGTGCCGCGGGCCCCAGACATTATAGTTACACCACTGTTCGGAAGGAATATAACTACGACAGCTGTAACTCATTATGCTTATTTACACGCTTGCTAAATGAATACACTCAAACAAAAGGTATGATAGGTTTTTCAAGCTTCAATTCGATAACCTTTTATTTAGATTGGGTAAACGCTAAAGCGGTAAACACGGTCTCTATTTCCCTACTCTCTATTAAGTTCCTGATATCTTAAGAGTCATATATCGATGATACTATCTCTATTTATTATTACTATGAAACAGACAGAGACAGTATCATCGATATATGACACTTAAGATATCAGGAACTTAACCGAGAGTAGTGAAACAGACCCTTAAAGGAGAAAACATAAGCGGTAAGGAAAATGCAGGGTCAGAATGCTATTATAGGTAAGTAATTACCTAAAGGAATCTGCGTTTTATAACCGTAGAGATATTCTGAAAAAGAAGAACCAGTTAAAGTTAAATATTAGGAGGTTGTGACGATGGTGAAGATGAGTTGACCTTCATTCTTAGCGACACTATTACGAATCGGTCGGGCTTAGAAATTATAGAAACAAGCATACTAAGTAAGTGACTTTGACTCGACCTCATCTTTTGGTGATTAGTGCACTGCTCATGGAATGTTTGTAATTGTAACGTATTATAATTATACACATCTTAAAATTGGGGTTGCAAGGATCCTTCGCCTCCTATGGGTAAACTAGCATAGAATCGGAAACTGTTTAACAAATACAACATTGCTTTGCTTTTATAGAAAGTGGTTGGAAGTATTCCACAAACGTTGATGTCGGTGGGTCTCTATTTTCAAAGAGTATGAAAGGCTGAAAATCAGCACATGTAGGTACGAAGGCTAACAAAGAAAGTCATGATTTATACATTTTTCATGCACCAAGGTTAATATAAGGAAATTATAACATGTATACAAGACAAGACATCTTTAAGAGGTAAACACAGGTTAGTAAAGAGAACTTCGACATCGCGAAAACTTATAGTCGTATAGATGATAAGTGATAACCAATATAATTTAAACAATAAAAAAAGGTCAAGTTAACGTTAACTTTGGCTTTATATCAACTTAAACAAGTCTTACACATGCCTACAAGTCCTACAACGACATTTTTCTATGCAACTGACATATATTAACACATGATCAATGATTTTCTAAATTTTCTTAGTAAAACGGTAGTGTCATGATTGGGAAATGTTTTCTAAAAATGTTTATTTCTATCATAATTGTCAACCTAGAAAAATTACGCTTAGTATGAGTTAGTGTATAAATAAGTCAAATTTACAGACCTATTAAGTCGCACATAATTGATATATCACGCTCAATTCTAAATTAAACCACAGACAGGCACTGATAATATCTCTCAGCCGGAAAAGAGTTCAAAATAAACAACCCATATTACTTATTTCGACTGTAATGAATGAGAGGTATTTTTAACGACAATTGGAAAATTAATCATTGTTACGGAATCGTGCCAAATCGTTAATTCAATCCAATGTTTCGTTGGAGGTGTATTTTACAATGTACGTACCAGTCGAATCATATGAATCGTGCGTGACCCAGTTCGGATTTTTTTTTACAATAAATTCATACCAACATGCTAAATGAATGCTTAGGGAATCGTTATATAATTATTAAGAAAACCTAAAAAAAAATTGTAATTATCCGTTAGAATATCCATAGCCTACGAATAATAATAAGTCAAGAAGTGTAATTCCCTAACAGTTGCCGCTTCGATTGTCATTCCACTTACGCACACAAACTAACAGCAATGCAAACGTAACACCTGTCACTCAGACAGACAATACTTGCATGCGATTAGTCCGCGCGTCGTGATTGTGTCCGCCTACTTGCGGTAAGGGAAGGGTGCGTGGATCGCATGCATCCAGAGTCGTCAAGTATGGTGTTCTAAAATATTTATTTACATACACATATGAAAGGTGAGTCCTCTATTTTTCATATCTGAATGGCTTCTACACCACTTCGCACAACACGATGGCATATTTTTCTAATGTATTAGCTCAAAAATACAATGATAACGTCATGATAACGGCTCGAGCGTCCCGGCCGAACTAATTCGCCGTGCGGTACATATTTTAAGCCCCGCCCCCTGCGGTTCACTTCGCGTGGAATGATTTTTCGGGCTTAGTTACACTTCTTGACTTATTATTATGCGTAGTCCATAGCATGAAGCTTTTCTTAGTTTGGGACAGTTCAACTGGGGCCTTACAATGACGTCTTAATGTGATTCCATTCCAATTTAGTTCTGGTTTCAGCTGTCATTTTTAGTCTGTATCTGACAGCGAGCGAACCTAAACTCGTCATCGTCATGATAAGTCAGAGGGATGCTGAAATTATAAGGGAGAGGATCCCTTCCTACTTCTGATTGACCAATGAAATAAAGAAGCTTGAGGGGTCCGGCAGTTCCGACGCACTATTCTAAATGTAACCTGGGGCCTTACCATGACGTCTTAATGCGATTCAATTCCGACTCAGTTCAAGTTTTAGCTTTAATTTTCAGTATGGATCTGACAGCGAGCGAACCTAAACTGAATCGGATTAAGACGTCATTATAACCCCCCTGTAAAAGATTGTAAGGCGAGCCACTCTTCTGCCATGGCAGAGACCTCGCTCTCTTCTTCGGAATAATATGTAACGACAATAAAGAAACAACCAAGAAAACATTATTTTTCCAGCGACTTAAGTCTGTAAGACTTTCGGGTAACCAACGCAAAGTGTAGCCAGACAAAAACATACGCAAAGCGCTCTAAATGCTAAACCTATTTTACTTGAGCAAATATTTGTACATGCACGTGTTTCTAAACGCCACTTAGCAGAGATTACAGATTAGCATACGCTAGGCAGAGGTAGTTGCTAGTTGAGATATAAGTGGGAGTTTTATCAACGACTACCTTGATAACGGGGTCATTAACGGATACGATCTGAATATCCTGCGTGTCAATGCTACTGCAAAGTTTGAAGATTCATAAAAAGATTATAGACTTGGAACACAAGAGTGTCCCTTTTCTACATTTTTAGGTCTCTATTAAATAAGACCAGAAATTGGTAAAAGTGTAGGAAGCTCGAAATAAATCACGGGATCATCACGAGGGATGATAGTATAGGGTTATTTATGACAAAACGTCGTTTATAGATATTCGAAGCTCAAGTGATTTGTGCCACCTTTTGATTTTGTGTAATTTCGGCAGGTGCGCCATTTTCCCCGCGTGCGTTGGTGCGTCGCTCTTCTACTGGGATTATAGGAAGAGAAAAAAAGAGGTATTCGAGATAAGCGAAAAAACGGCTGGCGTGCCAGCTTCCGTTCCTAAAAACCGTTGTCAGATTCAAATATCTTTCATAAAGATTCCAAGACTCAAAAAGTAGATACAAATTTAATTCTTAAACGTTTTGCTGACAGAACTATTGCAAATTTGAAATCAATTCTACCACTGGAAATGGAATCAAAATTAAGTTGCAAGATTTGACGCAAACGAATAACACCAACAACAAACTAAATAAAAGCTTGTAATAAAAATAATCTCTAATTATGATAAGGTTTGTTAGCCAGCTCTGAGTGGAGTTTCTTCGTTATTACATGAGTATATCCGTGCCAGCTGCTACTGACATCTGTTACAATGTTGCCTTGCCATATGGCGAATAGGATGCGCCTGCGATCTTCCAAATCCGTTTTCATAAGGAATTAACGTAGAAAAAGTAACAACAAGTCAATCAAACTTGGGTTCTAAGAGATTTCTAAGCTGACTGAACTGAGAGGGGGAATAGGTACTTCTCTCTGATAGAGGTGCTCAAAATTACGACTTTTTACATTAGGTATATTTGGGGAACTTTGCTATTTTCCGGGATAAAAACTATCCTATGTCCTTCATTGGGACTGAAACTATCTCTATAGCAAATTCCAACTGAATCAGTTAAGTGGTTTAGGCGTGATAGTGTAACAGACAAACATACAGAGAGAGTTACTTTCGCATTTATAGTATTAGTAAAGATTACCGTTCAGGGTAAAACAATTAACAGTTTTAATTATAGATTATCGTTGCAGTTTAATAATAATTACACAATACATTACACAATACAAACTATTACACCACCGCGGTTTGACATCAACATAAACACACACAAACAAATGCCTGCGTGTGCGCATCTCAACACAACCATTTAACTCCCTTTATTGGGTTCAATTGTTATGCCGCAACGCAAGCTGCTTCTGAATCAAACTCATTGAAAGCAATAGCATAAACACGCGCCGGAGATTTGTCACGGTTTATACATAGTACATATACATTACATAATATGTATAGTCCATGAATAGTGAGTGTTGTGTACGGAGAATGTTACGAGGTTGAATGTTGCTACCGCGTAATGTCAAACCCTCACGTAAATAAAGAATGAAACCACAACAGCAAATTGGTGATGGTTTGAGAAACTCTGGACGGGCAAGACGCATGTGACCAAAAAAAAACAACAGGGAAATGCTGCATGACGTGTATATGTATATAAATAAAATATCTTCTGTACGCTTCTCAGCCGAAGTAACTGATACTGACTTCACTTCCATATGAAACCTTTTTGTGTTTTACCCATACCCGTATGGGTGTACCAGTATGAGTCAGGACTCTGGACCGATTCTGTTGTTTAACACCAAACAGTTGCATGTAAAAGTAAAACGAGACTAAACAGAATACGTTATTTCAATATAGCTCTCGATTATCACATCAAAGATGATTAGGAAGAAGCAGTATCTCAAAAGGGGTAAACGTAAGACGTGACAGATAATACATATTTCTTAATATCCAATATTAACATCATATTCTGTTTATAGCTATCATGAATTCTGTTCAATTCTGGGCCACTCTTTAACTTTAAACCGTAGTTCTATAGGACTATAATTTGCCAGACATGTATAATGTGGTAGGTTTCAACCCATTTCATGATTGGTCATCTACTAAACATGTCAGTATAGTTAATTTGGCAAATTTCTTCTAATAAACTGTAAATACGTTTGTCCCCTCACTGAAATATTAAATACTAATAACACACAAAACTAAAATGGCAACGAATGATAACATTGTAAGCAAAACATTAGAAGATCAATTTCCATACCTTATTAAGAGTTCTCAAGTAACGTTAAGTTCCAAAAGAGTCTTGTTATTAAAATTAGTGATTCAACATGCGTCGAGGCTACTTTAAGGTTGCTTAACGATGATCTTTATAGCCTAAAGGACCCATTGTGTCAGTTAAGACTCTAAGGAGGTCTAGACAACACTGAAACAGAACAAAGAGCAATGCACTGTACCGATTCCCAGCAAACGAATTCGAATTTCAATTGTAAATGTGTGTCAAATGTTTTTCGTAGTCTCCGCAACATCCGGCCGATATTTTATGCATAATGTTCGACACGTCGGTATCTCAGCAAATTTGGCTTTGATTTTTAGCCTTAAACTCCAAAATCCGTAAGAAGTGAAATGAATACTGAATAAACTTTATTCTAATAAGATTTTGCCAAGCTACAAGTTTAATAGAATCAAGATTGGTAGCAGGTTCAATTACTGAAGTCAATGTCCACATTTCTTTTTGCTTTTTAGTCTTTTCTTTTTAATCGCTTTGAGAAAAGTTACGCGTATTATTAGCATAACTAAGCCATCAATATCAAAGTCGCACTAATACAAAAAAATAGTAGCGTTCTATGCATATCGGTACAATGAGAAGTTAAGAATGCAGAATTGTTATTTTATTACTGTGTTACGATTCCAGTCAGCAGTGCTACTATGGTCATTTATGTATATTCTTTGGTACAACCGATGTACCTACATACAGAGATAATGTGCGTTCAAAGCCCTTTCTAAAAATAGTCGCTCAAATACGCATACAATTTTGTCTCAAATAATATCCAAACGTTTAATATAATGTTTCAAAATGAGCACGCAGACATTACACTGAGAAAGAAGTCAGATTATCGGAAGGCCAAAATGTTAATCGAATTCAAGGTAACGATACTTTGTTGAAACAACAGGGAAAGCTGTGACAGCCACTCGTAAGGAAATAACGAGGAAATTACGACATAAGATAAGCTCTTGAATTTTAACAACCTTATTTTCAAGCTATCAGTCTGTCAGAATAATGGCATTGTGTTGTGTGGAAACCAGGGATGTTACGGAGCTTCGACTCCGGTTCCGTTAAGTCGGAACTTCCGTTATTATTACACCTTCGGTTCCGACTTCGGCTCCGACACTTTTAAAACGAAGGTTTTAATCGGAGGTCCAAGCATAACATAGCGGCGGCGGCGGCCTGTGTCGACGGTTATGAACAGGTTCATACATGTCGCGCGGGGAATCCCCCCGACTCCCACTAATAATAATAATAAATAAATAATAATAAAAGAAATTTTTATTTACCAATACACGAAAAAAAGTACTACGTGCACTCTATCGTCAATTATCCGACCCTGCCTCCGACTCCGATTCCGACTCCGATAAAGCAAATTTAAAAACTCCGACTCCGCCTTCGGTTCCGATAAAACTACCTCCGTTACATCCCTGGTGGAAACCCCAAAGAGCGGTGTGCATTAACCGACGATGACTTGGTAAATTTTGGTATCGCATCACATGACTATAAATAGTTACTCCATTCCATTATTTCTTATAGCACATAAGTTTGATATCTCCTTTTCAGGGCCTTTTCTCCTTGTTATAACTATATCTCTTAAAAATACTGGTACCTACTAGGTATCCGATTACCCTTCGAAAGGAATAAAATTATCTCAAAAAAAAAACACGTAAGTACTCCACTGTTTATACCTCTTTGTTGATTGATGAAATTGTGATGTAATCAGGCCAATTAGGAGCAAGAAACCTAAGTAATTTGAATAGGTATTCTAATAAACGTGCTATTTCCGAAGACGTAAAAGAAACTAATCATAAAAGGCAGATATATACTGAACACGTACGAGGTGTGAAAAGAATAGATGAAGACAACGCACCGCGAATTGATCGTTAAATATTTTTAATTCATATTGCATAAGCGATAATAAAATCTTAGGAATATAATTATGGTCACAGAAGTGTGTTACGAGACTCACGAGTCAGCAACAATAAATAAGTAGGCATGTTGAATCCTCGACAGAGCCAATCAAAGGAAATAATAAAAATGCAGTAAACCCTCAAAATAAGCTAAGTAACGAGAAAAGCCATCATAAAACATAGAGACCTTGAATCTGCGCTGATTTGAATGGCCAAATTGGCATCGGGGTCGTTCCCACATTCATGACCAATTCCAATGCCAGCGGTACATGTTTGATGTACAGTCGATCAGGAAATTTCTTTACCACCCGATGGCGCGATGTCAGTTTGGCTTAAAACATTCAAGCCTATTGTCACTTACAAGTCAATGTGAATTTGACTTGACAATGTGACTTTGAAAATTCTCTATTTCAACATAAATGACGCAAATTAATTTCATTACATCGTTCATTCTTTCACTCACTCACTCACTAAATCACATCACTATTTAATATTCGTTAAAAAATTACAACACTGAAAATGTCATTTTACTGCAGTGTTCTATCTGCCAGACTATAGGAAGTTTCTCAAAAATGGTAAAGCAAAGCATTTACTTGCTTGTATTTATTTTGCGCGCTACGTATATGGTCGCCAGATGATATTGCTAATGTTTGTTTACAAAATTCAAAAACATTTTAAGCAATAACGATTCTCTTTTTAACTCAAAAAAAATGAGGAGGTCCTCAATTCGACTGTCCGTCGGTGGATACGATGTCTGTGACATGTCCATGCCCATATTGCCTATAGTTATGAATCGTAGTCCCAGATTGTGCTACAAACTTTTAGTCATAATGTGATCTTTGAACCTTAAGTAAACAATTTCAATTCACATCGTATACCAGACACAAACATTAAACAGGAAAGAAATGTTTAGCAGAAACATTTTAAAAATTCAAGATAAACATGTGACTAGCTTTGAATTTGGGTAACAATAGGCTGATGGCGGGTCGGATTGACGTAGCTCGAACACCGTTGATTTAACAGAGTGATGCTGATGAGATTTAAATAATAGTATTACCTACGTTGAAAGCATGCGAACAACAAGCACCTCGTTTTTGCTTCTGCAGATCGTCGCCTCAGCAACAAACAAAATAACAGATGTGACATCATTGCATAGTGAATTGTGAATTGATGTCGCCTGAATCGCATTGTTTTAGCATAGAATCTATTGTGGCGATGTGTTTTTGTCCTTTTGTGTCTGGCATGACATGTTGTGTTTCGTAGCAAATCAAGAGTGACGCAGATTGCAGGTTGAAAACGAAGATTAAAAACCATTCTATACAGTCGAGAACCAGTGTTGTGTCATTCAATAATAAAAAATAGGTTAGGAGTTTTAGTAGGCCAGGGACAGCAGCAAAGTGACATCTCTTACTTCCTTCCTATCCTAACTCAATGAACACTTACAAGTACTCGATTATCATGTTTAATTGTGTACCACAGAGGCAGATACAAGGCGGAGGCAAACACCGATAACGAATACCGAATTAACAATGCACAAAACCAACACCTGACTTTCATGTGATAAACAAAGAACGAATGCCGATGTCACATGCACACTAGGCCAAGCCGCTATACAATGATAGAACACGTATGTATGCTTGTACTTATTACGAGACGGTACCAATTTAGCGACGATATTAATCAAGCTATCGGCGCAAGCGTGCCAAGCCACGATGTTTGCTTTTCTCACAAATCGACAATTGTATTTCCTGAAAAGAATGCGAAAATATTATCTTAGGGGGCATCATTGTTGGATAATGGTCCGTAGGGATATGACTACAAGTTGCTACTGGGTTTTGTTATGCCTCCAACTATTTGCCGGTCTTTATATTTTTTGGAGTAAAGGCACATCATGAAAGATTCCTCATAAATTTCTTCTACAACCAACAACTTTGTCATTGTGGCTTTTAAAACCTAAGGCAGCATTTTCGGCGGATGGTGGGACGACGGCGGAACTAAGGTAGCAACGTGCGCTACGTTAGTAGAAAGAGGATAAAAACGTTTCGTTTCTGTTCAACGCCTAACCGAAAGCATAGCCAACCAATGAACCTGTATGATGAAAATTAGATGTTGCGACAAGCGAAGTCTACGAAAAAGCAACGTAACAATAGGGTGGCAGGATAGGCAAAATGCCCGAACTGGCTAGGCCTAGAGAACAGAATAGACTATGTTGCACTTTTTATATGAGGGAAGGATGAATTTGCGACGGGCTACGGCTACTGATACGAAGACCGATATATTGAATTGCTAACGCTTTATTTGGTCTTTTTGCAATAATCCTGCATATATATCTTGATGTAACGATTTCACACGATAAAACCCAAACCGCAAATGCACGACTTTTAATCTCCGGATACATCTTAAACGTCGTGTAGCATTACTATTGTGTTCTTAAAATAAGATTAACACCGAGCAGTGTCTGTCCGTCATTGATAGGCGGGCGTGCTGATGAGTCATTGCCGTCTGCCGACACCAAATCAGAATGGTGAAGTGACGTAAAAATGATTGCAAAGAAAAGAGCAATGCATGATGGGTTTACGTGATTTTTAAATCCCAAATAAGAATATGTTCGACTCATGTGTTTGAAGCAAGGTGTTCCATGGGTGCGAGATCCGGCTCGCTATATTCTTCGAGAGGTGATATGCTACTTGAATTCTACCACCAGCTTTTCCGCGAAGGATCGCAAGGCAAGCAATTTAATAGTGTTTTAACTCCTTATCTGCCGGTACACTGCCAAGTAAAACATTTGAAGATCGTTCTGTGCCTGATAGCCATTGAAGTGATAGGTAGGATATGTTAAGAGCTTCGAATTAGAATAAGATCCCCAGAGGCCATTTTTGTTTAACACACTCGCCATCACAATCACATTCACCATTCCTTTCCAGTAAAGGACAAAGGATCAGGGTAGAAAGAAATGGTGAATGCAATCGCGCGCCCCTCAAATAATATGACCTCAGGTTATTTTCTGACTAAAATAGGAACCTCCCAATCATAATTGCTGGCGGGTCTAGAGATCTGACAACCAGATGAAGAAATAGTTTTCGAAATTGACATCGTAGCTCATCGCAAAGGGAAGTGGGGCGAAACATGGATTTCAAGTCTCAACTAGTACCATTGGTAGGAATTGACCTTCCCAGAAAGCTATTGGAGAAATGGCAGTTATGTAGTCGTGGACCTGTAGACTTATTACCTAACTCGCTCACAATCGCCATCGTGTTCATATTGACAGTTCTCGTATGAATGTGACAGCTAGCAGATTCCGATGCCAATTGTCAGCCCATACATGAACTGTCTGTGTGAAATGAACACGATGGCGATTGCGAGCGAGTTAGGTAATGAGCCTACTGCCATATTGTATTGTCTAAAGCAGTGTTTCTTGTTGTAGTATAGTTGTGTGAAAACAAAGAAATAAAAATCATATGAGATATTGATATTCAGAAAAACCGAATATAATAGCAATGTTAACAGGGGGAATAAATTAGTAGTTAAAAAGTTCTCTAGCCCATGAGTACAGATTAAAGCGAACAGGAAATTGATGTAAATATCGACTATTTCTCTCCTTTGTAAAGATATTCAAATAACATAGGTCAACAATATTAGCAAATATTGTGTGCATTTAGCGGTAATCCGCAACACAAACTTATGACATCAGAGCTCCCTTTAGTTAACACATAGCAGCTTATCACATGATTTGGTATATAAATAGGAGCATTCAAGATATCAAGAAGAAAAATGTGACCTGCAGAAAGTAAAAAAGAAGATCTGACTAAAACAAGGCACGAAACCCAGAGCTAACATGAGTGATGACAAGGACTGCATTTTACAGTTTACATTTTTTCTAAATACCCCCAGGGGTCCGCCGACAGAAGGTTAAGTAAGAATAACTGTCGTAGGATGCTCTAAAATTGTAAAAGAACATTGTAATCAAAATAAAACTAAATCTTACATCATAAGTCCATTATGGTTGCCTGGTAGAGATCACTCTGTAGCGATAAGGCCGCCTATTGTTACCTTGTAATATTCTGTATACCTTTTTCTGTTTTGGTTGTTATATGTGGTGTTCAATAAAGAGTTATTGTATTGTATTGTATTGTAAATCACCTATTGTCTACCTTGTTATTTGTGGTGTTCAATAAAGAGTATTTGTATTGTATTGCATAAAATATTTTTTAAGAAACCCAACACAATCAAGCACAGATTAAAATATTTAACCTCAAATACAAACAAATTTGTAAAAATCTGTTGAGAAATTGGGGAGAAGAGTTGTCTTATTTGAATATTGCTATTGAGATGAAACCTGATTTAAGGGTATTGGACATATATTTGATTTAAACAAGGAGATGAATATGCTAAACTTAACATTTAAATATTCATGGAATGAGTTAAGTAATTATTTGTATAGTATATTCGGGGAATACATAGGTGTGCTTAAAGTGATTGATTTAAATAGTTTCTTGGGGCAGACAGCAAATATTTGTTTTAGTTTCCATTTACAGCATAGGTTAAATAGATTGTGTTGGTTTATTTGTATTGACTTATTTATATTTAATAAACTTAGATTTGTAGCTCGACTTAATTATAGAAGGATTTCTAATTAGAAGATGCAAGTTGTATGTAAGCTTTGGTAGATTACTGAAAATAATCCAATAGAAATGTAGAACATAAATTATAGAATTTTCATTAAAAAAATTTCTGGAAAGATGATGCAAATGAATGAAGAATGTTATCAGATTTTGAGTAATGTCATTATAAGGTGGTTGTTAATAGTGTAATGTCCTAGGGACTGCATTATGCATTATGGACATTTCCCACCCGAAAAAGTTAGGGACTACTGTAGTCGCTTGGATGCTTAAGGGGTAATCAAATTGTGTATTATATCAAAGTTGGCTAGCAACTCATCACTATTATGATTCCCCTTTCCATCTATACACCCACAATTATGCTAAATGTGGCCTTTGGGTCTTGTTACCTTAGGCTCACCCCGTAAGGGATAAAGACATGATTTATGTATGTACCTATGTATCGAAGATGGAACAAGAATCTCATTAATGATAATCCTGCAAAGCCTAGACTTGTTGTTTGTAATTTAGCATTTTGTTAATTATTGTTGGATGAGCTAGTACCTATAAAAAAAATTCAAGAACTTTTTTTTTTCAATAGGTTTTGTATAAATTCTGTGGGTAGCTTTTTACAATACTAACTAAGAACAGTAAAGATTTAGATCTTGGCCAGTTGAGCTTACATTATTGATAATTTTAAGTATTTGATATATAAAGGAGCAGAAAAAAAAGGTTTTATGCTTACCTAAGTGTTTTATCAATGTACTTAGTCTATAGTCTAGTAAGACTTCATTGTATACTGGTAAATTATTTTCCAGTTAAGGCAAACCGATGTTTATAAGGTCAAACTGCTTACAACCTTAACCTAGTCCCCACAAATGGCTCAGAAACCGTAACAATAAATTTACAAGACAAATTTGGTGTTGGTATTGAGGTTTTAAAACTGAGTAGTGACCCGGTTGAAGGACACCAACAGGTGTCATGAGCGTGCAGCGAGCCAATTGGTTGCCAACAATACTTACTCTGCTCGTTCGAGGCGGCTATCGCAGACTCGCTCACGAAGGACCCGCTCCTCACAGTAGGCCCCCACTGCTGTCTCCTACCACCTTCTCTCGACTCTGTCCTTTCCACATCATCCCCTTTGCACAGATGAAACGCTAACACGCACCAATAAAACACAAAACCGATACGCATCGTGATCTCTCAATGACACTCAATGCACTGACCGCAAAATATAAAACGACAGCACTTCCGCGACACCGCACTCTATACGCATCCTAACATTAATTTTTATAAGTAAAAGATCCGCAGTTGTAAGGCCACATTTGACAATCGTATAAAAACCTACGAATTTTATCACAGCCAGACACGGAAAAAACTGGAGGTCAGAAAAATTGACGTTTAATTTTTTTCATGTAGCAATTTATAGTTTGATATGGCGACATTGCTTTTAAGCGTGGCTCACACAGTCTGGCCAGTGCCAGTCTCGATGCATTTTAATTTAATTGTGAATTTACTAACTTATACCTAATTACTGTAATGTATAATGCGACGATTCATCGCTCCCTTCATAAACTTTTGGTAATTAGTTTTTCAGAGAAAGCCGCGTAAAAGAATCGTATAAGGCTGAGTAAATCATTTGTCTGTGGTTCTTAAAGCGTTAGAAGCTAATTTTGCTAGTTTTCTTATAAATATGTATTATACTGCTGCAGTAGAATTAGCTCTATGTTCTGTGACAGTTTATATTTTTTAATTTTTGTACCAATATTGTTGCCGATTTATGATAATGCAAATACACGTAATTAATGTACTTTCGTGATGATAATATTTTTAATTAAAAAAAAAAACATTTTTGTATTTCTTTAAAATGTAGAAATGCAATTTATCAAGACTATTCAGCAATTTCTTTTTAAATCCTAAGAATCGGAAAAAAAATCAATATGTCTGTGATGTCATAGTGACGTACAACTTCTATTTACCAAAATATGTCAAATGACCTTGCTAGTTTGTAAACAATACTTCGATTTAAAATTGAGATATTTCTTATTTATCTGCTTGACTTGCATCAATCATTATTGTTTTTGACAGTAGAATAAGAAATACAAGAGTGCAAAATGAACATTGATTTCGAAACGATGGCAGTCTTGGAGGAGGAGTCCCAAAACGTGAGTTCGAAGTTCTTTGTTGATAGCATTAGAACAATGTGCATTTTCTACGATGTCTTATCGCGAGTCATGTGTAAATTATCTTACTTTCGCACACCATATTTTGTAGGATGAAATAGGTTATAATTGACTTCCTGGTTTATTTTTGCCTCTCACCTTAGACCTTTGTGGGATCTAGTCGTTGATTTGTAAAGTGCGATTGCACAATAACATGAAAAATTGCGATGGCTGTGGATCGTTCCTTGGAAAAAAAATTATTCTACTCCTTACTTATAGTAAACCTAGCTGCTTAGGATTTAGTTACTATTATAAAAAAAAACCTACTAGAATCTGCTTGTTGCTAAAATCAGCTAAATTATTACACCTAAGGTTAGATGACCATTAATGGTGGTATCATTTTGAGTCACCAACAATTATCATAGTAGGAATTGTTATACATACTGTTGGGTGCAGATCGTTCCTTATTATGCTAAGTAGGTATTACTGCACCAGGTGGACCTGGGAGTTTAGCGGGACAGCATGTGACCTGGTAGGCTCAGGTTGAATTTAGCTAATTTAAGGTTATTTGAACTATTAGCAACATAATGCTCACTAAAACTAACATAACACAACATTAGGAATATAATTAACGTAACATTACGATTTTTTTTTTCAAAGCCAGCTATCAATTTTGCTTACCCATTTATTTACTTTTAATTTTATCCTCATACATTCTAGTATTGGGGAAAAAAACTATTGATACCTACCCAGAATGACAGTGAAACTATGGCCATGATGCATGCCAGCATTAACATGTTTGATGTGAGTTTCAACCTTGGTATTCAAATTTTATTTTTGGTTTATCTTTTTATGAATTAAAAAAAAAGATTGAGTAAAAATTATCCAATCTATTTCATCATCATCATCATCTTCAGCCTATATACATCCTAATCGGTTTACTAACTATTAATAAATAATTTAATGTACAAATAATAAAGGTATGTTAATACCAGATTGACCTTCTGCAGTAAAATGGCTGAAAAAGTTATTGGCAAGACATTATTTTAATGAGTATTATACATGAGGAGCAAGAACACGTGTAGTACAAATTCCTCACGATAACCATCTCATAAACATGAACAATGCATTTATAAACTCATTCATTCATTGATGATAATCATTAGTCACTGCAAACAAAACAAGTGTTATGTGTAGAACATTATTGCGTGAAAATTTTAATGTTAGCTAATTCTGAATTATTTTTATCAGCTTCTAGATAGTGCGACCTAATTCAGAATAGATTAAAATGTGAGCAAAACTAAATATAAATAGGATTGTCTTTCTGTAAACCGCGCCATCTATGGCGCTTATTTGAAACTAAGTGCATGTTTGAGCGCCACGTGCAGTAGTAGCGCTGGAAGTTTGCGGTGTTTCCGCTAGATGGCAGTGTTATAAGATTAGCAGTCTGGAAAAAAAGTGCAGTTGCATTGCACCCTGGAAATGCGCAGCCAGGGTTTTAAGTTCGCACGGGTATTAATTTTAATATCTAGAAGGCCTTATTTCTTACCACGAAAGACGGATGCTGACCGTTCTGTGAGTAATGCAACATTATTTTGCTAAGCTACTAAGTGGATAATGTCAAGTTTTGTTTTAGTCATTAATAAAATTGTTCAAAAGCAAAGGACATGGTTGGGCTAGACCAAATCAATACTTTCTGTATTGAGCGAAGCGAGTATTGATTTTGCGCAGCTCATCTTACAAATTTAATAAGTTTGAAAATTCTGACAACGACGCAGGGATGCTCCTTTTCGCTTAATTAGAATTGTCGGGTACTTACTTCGCAATACTTCTAATGTGCGTCGTGTACTTTCATGTAATATACACAAAGTGTAACTACAACGCAGCGCGCGATAAAAATGTAAACACGATAAAGCGTGTTGTGGCCACTCTGCTAGCCGTACAGGTGGTTAATGTGCTTATCTAGAGTACCCAAACAGTGCCACGCTGTGTTGCGTCGATTGTTGATTGTCTTACAGATTAGATAGCACTTAGTACGATTTTACGTCTGTCTTTTAACTTGGTTCACAGTCACAGTAGATGCGTAATATTTGTTTAGCTACAATTTTATTGGTAGGTTATTCGGGAACTCTACATATCTAAGTTCAAACTCTATGATGACCAACCCTGTGTGCTCATTTTACAGAACCTACATTACAGGATTAAGTAAAAAAACTACGCATACATACAACTGTCACTACTAAAATAGCATTAGTCTGCAGCTTCTTTGCGATGTGAAAAAAGAACAAACACACATCTATACTAATATTATAAAGAGGAAAAATTTGATTGTTTGTTTGTTTGTTTGTTTGCATTGAATAGGCTCCGAAACTACTGGACAGATTTCAAAAATTGGCATTGTTCATTTTTTTTAGTAGGCTCCAATTCGAAAACCATTTCGAGGAAAACCATCAATTATCCGATTTATCTTGTCCGATTTCAAAAATACTTTATAATTGCAGATATTTTTGTAAAAGTACTTTGAACCTTTGTTTGACCGAACGACCGGGTTTTTAGACAGAATCCAGCATCGAATGTTTGCCACAAAAATGAAAAAAAAAGTTTGGCTATGGCAACTGTCACGTGTCACTGTCAAATCTAGCAAAACCATAGACAAAGCCGTTTTTTTATAGCCAGCCGAACGAAGGCGATTGGGATTCTGTCTAAATTCACGAATTATCAAACAGCGAAAAAATATTTATTATTAATTAACAAAGCTACGTAAAAGCATAATATTCAAATTAGTTGCTTGAAATAGTCCATTTTATCAAATAAAGGTGTTAAAAGCACAGCTTAAAAAAAATGAACAATGCCAATTCTTTTGCCGTTAGAAAGCTACATTATCACTGAGTGACATAGGCTACTTTTTACCGCGGGAAAATACCTTTTCCTACGGGAAAATTAATTTATCGCGAAGCTGCGGACGGAAGGCTAGTTTTTAATATTCTCGTCTCTTAAGCCGAAGATTCGGGATTCGGGCACTAGATGGCATCATTGAGTTGTTCGGAATTTATGAGCCAAGTTACAGTTACCCCGTAGGACCCACAGTTTTTTTGGACTATTGCTTTTGGCCTCTTATCAGGGCCGTCCTAAACTAGGCTGGGACCCTTGGGCACACAAGAATTTGAGGCCCTTTTGCCCGGCAAAAATGTTTTGAGAATAAATGTGTGAGAGAAATTGTCGGTCCTTCGGAGCCCACCGAGAATGGCACGGGCCCCGTGTGCCCTTATGGTGAAGACGGTATTGCCTCTAATGAGTTTTATAGCTTATCGTACTGAGCGAATGTTTTAATATACATTCATCAACTCCTCCATCTCCATGTCCAGCCATTATACTAGCAACTACTAGACACAGGCCTCCTGTCGTCAACTCTGTTTGAGATAGTTCTTCAAAACAAAGACAACAAGACTAGTCAAGTTCTTAACTTTATGTAGAGTCATATTCATCGGAAAATATCATCGTTAATGTTAACTTCTTTGTCACAAACATGTAGGTTGATTGAAGACGATTGACTGGAGATGAAATTCCAGAAAAATAATGATTCAAATTTTTTCTGCTACTTTTTATGGAGGGCGACGTTTGTTATGTTTCTACTCTACATTTATAAGTACCACACTCCTGCACGCACGAGTAGGTACTATATAACACCGAACACCCTACAGTCACAACTGGGGAGTACAAGGTCACAATCCTTGGACCCTCGACCGAAAATGTTTAAAAAAGTTATATCCTGCGGTCTTAGCACACTAGCTTATCGGTCACATAAAGCATCCATCCTTTTCGCACTCGCTAATCAGAAAGGGATATGCTTTCTGACCTCGACAAAACCTAACGTGCTAAGAGCTCAGCTTTGAGATGCATTCAAGTCTTTTGCCTCTGTTTTTAGAGGAACACAGATGGTCCTATCCTTCGTCGCTAATGTAAATAACGTCATATTCGTTGTTTTTGGCTTTACCACCACAATCTTGTTCTCTGCTAATGTTTTTGCTAATTTGACTGGATATTTTTAGCTTGTCTTTCGGGTATATTTGGAATTGATGTCTTTAAAAATCACATTGGCCATTTCTTCAGTTAAGTAACATCCCATCATGGATCGACAGTTATTTAGTGCTTATTACACGGCTTCTTTGTTTACACTATCTTAATTAATTTTATTCATTCGCTAGTTTTCGTAACCGTTCCCTTATTCTCTAACTTTGACGGTTGCATACCTACTCATTTCGTCATTTGTTGTCATGAGTCATGGGCGTTGGGCACATTAATTACTGTAGTGTCTTTGAACGTATTTTACACCGTTCTACCTATTTACGTCTCGCCGATAAGTTCTTTTACGACCTAGGGCATCATTTGCGCAGTTAGGTGAAACGCAGTTACTACGCAACTCGAATTACATGGCGTTGCACCCACACAAGCTTAATGCACTTTGGTGCCGAGTGCGTTCCATTCCAACTATAGGATCAAATAGAACTTCAGTTTGGTGTTAGGCTAATTGAGACGTTAACACGCGGTTATAATATTCGTTATAATCATCGTCAGCGTCCAAAAGTTTTGTTTTAAATAAAGAACGCGGCGTTGTTGCGTTTCTCTGCGCAGACCGATCGGCGCACTCAGTCAGTGTGCTTTGGGACGGTCTAACGAGCGGACACGGCGTCGTTTTCAACCAACAAAAACGTAAGTTTTAATAATTTCTGACTATATTTTTGAAAGAAAATGTATCCAAAGTTAAAGATTAGATCGATCGCTGTGTTCGGATAATAGTTTTAAGTGATAAAATAGCGAATAAATGAATTTGTTTTAAGGTTACAAATGACAGTTACTACGCCGCATAAATGAACATCGTTTGTGCGAACGACGCAGTTCGCTTCGTATCGTACACCGGTCTTTTGTTGCTAACTGAGATACATAACAACTGCGTATTTACGTATAGCTACGTTGTTGGTACTATTTTAATTTAAATTGGACTTGTGCTGAAATAGTTATATTCCGAGGGCAGAAGTGGGATAGGTCACGTCTAGTGCATTCTGCATGCAGGGACGCAGGGAGTGCGACATGCGCAGTTAGTTTCGGGATATTAATAATGGAGTGCATTTCAATCGATCAGTCTTGTTCTCGTCAAGTACATTTGAGGGCATGAATCGATACAGCCATCATATCAAATATATGTGTAACGTACATATACAAAACCAAAGATAACGCCCAGTAAAAAAGATAATTAGATAGTTTCGAAAAAGAAACGCACTGAATAAATTCATGATTGATTTCATCTTTTACGTAGGAGGAACAGTTTCTTAATGACGAAGTCAATGTTTAATTGATTATGCAATTATGACTGTTTGCCAGTTGCATACTTGCATAGACTAAATGTTTTTGGAATTCTTTTACACCAAATTTGGCGTGCATCTGGATTAAGATTTTAAAAAAACTATCTTGTCCTTTGTTTATAGTACACAGACATCGTTACAATTTTCTGATTCTTAGGTTTCCATTCTATAGCTGATTCATCAAGCCTTACATTTTTAAAACTGTATAAAATATTACTACCACGCACGCCACTTCTCAAATAACACTACACATACACATTATATGTCCCTAAAATCTCTTCGATTCGTAAAGAAAACTTTAACTCTACTTCTAATCTGACTGGTATTAAAAAAAACGTTTATTCAAAAGAAGAAATGTTGCAAAAGAGAGCTTACTGAGTTTTATGGTCATTGTTTTTAATCTGTGACGGAAATGATACCCACTCGTATTATAGTTGAAGAGAAAGCACTGAACTACTTTCACGAAAACAATAGGAAAATGTTTGCATTTTTTTTCAATTTACATTTTTACTGGATGGATACATAAGTTGATAGGTTTTTCAACACATAGGCCTTTTTCAAGTAATTGTGTCATTATAAATTGCAAGTCGGAATTGGTGTTCTCATGTGGTCATAGGTATAACAATATCAATTATCTAACACCAATTTTTAGCATTTTAGCTTAACTTCTAGGTATTTATATTTATAAAAGCAATTGTTTTCTTCGTGTGTAACAAATAACTAGCGCCCTATTTCTCCACAATATGTGACGTAATTTATGGATGGCCTCGTAACGTATTGAATAAACAGCTCAAATAGAGTAAAGTTATGCATAAAATTTCAATTAATCTGAAATATGTAGGTACTTAATTCTGGCCAAAATCTTATTTAGTAATCTGCGAAAGATCAAATAACTAATCACGAATGAGTTTTGATTACATATGAGAGATATAGTTTTGGCCCTAGAGAAGAACCCTGGGGTACTTCTTACTTTTTACACCTAAAAAACGCGAAAGAAAAAAAAGGCAATCAATTAAAGCTATTGTTAAGGTTTCTCTTGCTGTTATAATGTTCTATTCTAAACGTAAGTACCTACGTTTTAACATTTTGTGTATTTGAATAAATTAAGATGGTTAAACTCTATCGCATTGCACAAGTCTGTTCGCGATTACCGGGACCACAATCAAAACAAGTCGTGGTAAATTTCCAAGTACTCTGAAAGTATCCGTAATGGAAAGCTACCCGTTGATTAATTCATTCGTTTACTTAAACCCTTCAAATTTCTATTAGTCCATCACTTAACCTTCAGTTTCGAAGCTTTCTTTCAGTTTCAAATAAATGTTAAATGTTTCGACACATTTCGTAATGTTTGCTTTCGTAAGCGGCGCAGCACAAATTTCTGATTTATTAAGAAGCTCTTAGCGAACATTAACCAGTGGAAAGATGTTGGAAAATATTTTTGCTGGAGACCTTATTAAAACCAAATTACTATACATTTTAATAACAATTATACTTTTCGTGTCATCTTGCCTAATAACATAAGAAGCATGAAACTAATCAACAATAATTCCAAACATGGTAAGTTTATATATCCGTTTTTAGTCTGTAACACTACAGGGGGAGAGTGAATGGAATGAATGAGTGAACGGACGTTCCGAGACCAAATAGGAGACGTTTTGGAAAAAGGTCAGGTCAGGAGTACCCGAAATCGACGACCATGTATTCTAGATTGATGAGTGTGGATGAAGCGAAAGAAGTATGTCAGGATCGCAGCAAGTGGAGCAAAGTAGTCTCTGCCTACCCCTGTGGGAAAGAGGCGTGACGATGTCTATGTATGTAGTCTGTAACCCGAGTATACCATTAACTATATTAGCTCAAACTTTATATTATATGTATGTATGTATAACTCTTTATTGTACATAAAACACAAGAAAAAGATGAATACAGGACAAAACATATGCACAAAGGCGAACTCATCCCTAAAGGGATCTCTTCCAGTTAACCTTTGAACGATTGACAGGACATAAGTATTAAGCAAGAGTAGACACACAGAAAAAGTAAAAGAACCGATCGAAACCTAAAATAATCCTAAATAACGTCACCAGTAACCTTGATAGGTGCATCGATGTCTGAACAGACCACAAGAAGGTTGCTGTGCTCATACCCATATCATACTTATCATTGCTCATTATCTCTTCAGTAAATTCCCATAATATCGCTTTGCCAATCGCCATTCAATCCCACATTCAATGGTTGCCATAAGCAGGTTACAAGCTGCGACCTTAAAATCTCTGACGTCATACCTTTCACGTCTAAACAACAACGCATCGCTGCATGCAGTGTAGACATGCAACGCAGTAACCGATACAATGCGTTTTCCTAGAACTTGTAGAGGTGTTGTTTCGCCTTTTAAAAGCAACATACATACATACTTAAATCACGTCCTCATCCCTTGCGGTTACGGGGTAGACAGACAGAGCCTAAGGCAAAGGCCTAAAGGCCACGTTTAGCAAGACTGAGGACGTACAGCACGTCTAGCACAGAGGCACAAGAGTTCAAGAAAGAGACGGTAGTCTATCTCGCAGGCGACGCGAATCTTGTGCGCTCTAAAGCTAGCCGGGCTAGTGGAAAGTGGAATCAAAATAGTGATGGGTTGCTAGCTCTATCGTCTATAACATGATTCCTATGATTTTCGCCCACTCCATCGATGGGCTTTTACCATGAACCGGGAAGAGAAGCAATTGGTACAGTCAAGGGCAAAGATATATATGCAAGTAATGTGAAAGAAAATAAGTAATCATATAAAGTTAAAAAGATATATACTCATTCAAATGGGAATTAATATGCAAACTACACTGACAACATAAATATGTACCTGGCAAGTCCAAAAACTTGTATACAATCAAAATTCCATTATTAGTATCCTGCAAATAATGCAAAATATTATAGTCATACTTATGTAATTAAATATAGATTCAGTAATTGCCACAAAAATATGTATACAAAATGTAATCTGCGAATATCAACTTTACGGCCTAGTCACACGAAACAAATTTGTAAAGTATGTTTTGACAATTCACGAAAACAGTACAGACTTGTCATTGCATATGTTTGTCGCATGTTTTGACCTGTCACCACGACGTTATCAATCGGCATGTTTAATAGATTTTACAGATTCAGATTTCGTTGATTTTGATTGAAGATGAAAACGCTAGGTAAATTCAGGGACAACTCAAGAAGGCTTGTGTTATGGGTATCTACTAGTTACGAGTAGATGACGATATACATACCTATATAAATAAATACATACTTAAATATATAGAACATAGAATGTACGTATGTATGTATGTATGTGTGAATGTATGTATGTATAAGAAAAACATAGAATGTACCAGTTGCTTCTCGTCCCGCGTAGATGGTAAAAGTCCATCGAGGGAATGGGCGAAATTCTTTGGAATCATGTTATAGGCGATGCGGCTAGCAACCCATCACTATTTTGATTAATTTTTCCACCTACACGCCTACAATCATGCTAAACGTGGCCTTAAGGTTTTGTTTCCTCAGGCTCTGTCTACCCCGTAAGGGATAAAGACGTGATATATGTATATCGTATGTATGTATGTATGTAGAACATCCATGACCCAAGCACAAATATTCAAGTTGATCACACAAACATTACCCTGGCCGGGTCTCGACCCCGGGACCTTCGACTCAGAAAGCGGTTGCTTCACCACTGAGCCATCCGTGTCGTCAATATCAAATCATACAGTAATTGGCGATTTACGCTATTTTCAATTTTTTTTTTTACTTCATCACCATCATCATCATCATCATTTCAGCCATTACAAGTCCACTTTTTTACTTAATAAAAGGCAAAGTATACTTAAAATAACTGTATAATAAAGAAAACCACTCCTTAAACTTAAGACAAAGTGATTAGAGAGTAATATTTTCTATAGTACGTTATTATTAACATGTTTAATATTTCTTACCGTGATGCCTAATTCGTCAGCAGAGCTATATCAAGCACGGATATACCTTCCTCGCATAAGGCAACAATCCTATGTTTTAAATGATCGCTTAAACGATACATTTTCTCCTTCAAAATTAATGAAAAGCCGCCAGATAAACCATAAGAAACGGTAAGTCAAACGGAATTAAAAAATCCAAAAGTGACACATGACACATGCACATACATATGCACAAATCACGTCTTTATCCCTTACGGGGTAGACAGAGTCTATGGTAACAGGTACCTACAACCTACAGGCCACATTTAGCAAGATTGTGGGCACATGACATGATTTAAAATAAATAGAGTAATGATCAGTTAAAGAGTTTGGAATAGCAGTTGTTGTATACGACTTGAAGCTTCAAGTGGTTGGCTGATTACATTAAGATTACAGAGTTCGATGTTACGCAAATACGTTCATAAGCTCCTGACACTAGAGTTGTGTTAATAGAATTTTGGATTGTTTACATATTTTTGGTTATCATATTAGATACATAATTAATGGTTAAATAGTGTATACATATTTTTGAACTTTACGGTGTTTCTAAGTTTATGGCCTAATACATGAGGACATAATATTGCAAATGTTGTATACATAGTTATCTCTCAAATCATGTATACTAATTTATGTACTTTTGTATGTTGCCAAATTTATGACCATTTAGATGACCATGCTTTTTGACACTCAGTGGTGTTTACATATCTTTGCCCTTGACTGTACATTCTACGTTTTTTCTTTACTCCCAGATCAGCATGGGAGAACCAACATGATAAAATAGCCGTCTGTCCTAGATAGCCGTCAATCCGTTTCTAGATTGTTTCGATTGTTTACTTGTGTTCCGTTAGTTAACCAGTCGTTATGGAAAATTCTGTTGTGTGTGTGTATACTGTATATGTCATGATCTGACCCCTATTTCACAAACTCGACAATTGTCGGTGCCAAGTGACAATTCGAAAATCAAACCGCCGTCAATATGTGAACCGAATTGTCGCATGTCGCTGATAAATGTCGAGTTGGTGGAGGGGCCTGGCGTTCAGTTGTAAGGATCGCGTCTATTGTTCCGCTCTAACCCCCTTATTTATAAACGCTCTATAGGCTTCTGCTAACTTAGCAATCGTTTGTCCTTATCTGTGAAAGGTAAATGTCAAAGTGATAGATAAGGACAAACGATTGCTAAGTTAGCAGAAGCCTACAGAGCGTTTGTGAATAAGGGGGTAAATCTTGATTCAGGCTCTTTACCATCGCTTGCTTATTCGGCCTAACCTTATCGTTTGATTCGCTTCACCTTTTTCATGAAGACCTACTGAAGTGTTAATAAAAAGTTAATTATAATTTGATTAGTACTTCCAACCTAACCGTTGTTAATATTGATTCTGTGCCTCCCTGGACTGCACGTAGCGATGACGTCAAAGGGGCGAGGTGGCCTAGTTAAGCGAGTATGAATTTTATGGAACTGCATGTTACGTCTCGCTACTTTACCGTTATAGCTTTATTGATTACGTTACGAATAGCGTACGGACGTAGTGAATAATCCTTTCCCATCGTGGACACGATTAATGATGCCGACGTGTCTATGAGTCTGAAATACGAACATTTCCGAGATAATACGATGGCAAAGGATTTTGAATGACATCTGTAGTGTTTTTCGATGTTGTTTTTGATTCAAATGAATGCTCACCTAACTTTGCAACGCAACTTATTTTAATTATTGTAGAACGCAGCTTTTAAATTTTAAATCTATTTAAATACCATTTTTTGTAGTGTAAAGAAACTGTAGATCATAACCCCATCTTGGTAGATTGGAAACAGTCGTAAGTATTTTCTGTTTTACGTTCCCGATGACAATCTTTTACCAAAATTGGATTCTCTTCTCCCTTTTTCTTAACTCTTAAATAAGTGTTATTTGCTAAATCCTTTGTGTCGCAAAAGTAAGTAATAATGAAATCCAGCGTCTTGAAAAAAAACTTTTAACTCGGTATACATAGTTCCAATTTGATAAGTCTTTTTAGTTATATTTCTAGAAATTCAAAATAGGAGACGATTTTTTATGTTTACCCACCGAAAAATTAAGTTAGTTGCTTCTATTTAATTTAAAAAGTTAAATTCGGCACCTTGTTCGTTTAATTCAATGTTTTCACCATATAAAAACGCCTCGAACGCGTACACGTAAACGTCTCAATTACTATGGAAAAATTGGCAGCGCCACTTGCGGATCGAAACGGCAACAATGTTCTCATAGTGCTTGACATTTTAACGCAAACGCGTTCGAGACTTATTTTGTGACCGAAAGCCTACACACAAGCATACTGTATTTTCCAGAGAATATAACTCGTATCTAAATCAATAAAACACTTCACCAGAACAAGAGATAGCGAATAAAACAAACATTAAAGACGCTATGTTTTCACAACATACTTCGTAGTTATTGGAATGTATGTCTTATGCCGGTGGCATAGCTTTATCGTTGCAATAGCATACGGTTATCTCCTGCATTCAATAAGGTTTTAGGGTCAATGAACTGTTTGTCTCGTTATCTGAGGATATTAGTTTCAGGGCCAACTAGGGTTGTCCATATATTCTATACTTACTTCAATCATCATCATCATCATCATCATCATCATCATCCTATATATAAGCCGTGGTCCTAAGCATAGGGGAGACCGAGGCGAGTTGAGACAGAGGTTGAGTTGATACAAAGCCTTTTTCTCTGCACCTATGACAGTTAGCGAGGTCACAACTTCACACAAACCGTGGAGTGTATAAAGAGCAACGAACTAGCGAAGTTACCAGCCCGATAAACTGTCACAGTTCAGAGAAATCGGCTTCGTATCAACTCACCTCTGTCTCAACTCGCCTCGGTCTCCCCTAGGCCAGGCCTCCTCTCCGAATCAATTTAAAAAGAAAATCCTTGACTGACTTATTAAATCTTGGAACTATTAAGTTGCTGTCTAAAATTTCATTTTTAATACAAGCTTTTTTGCTGACTGTACTTGCATTCTCATCCGTCCTACATAATGTGTACCAAATAACAAGTCGATCGAACCAACTGTTGAAGAGTTTCCACTGCCAGATTATCGTATTTTCATCCGACTTACTCAAGTATTCAAAATTTCAGCTCAATTGGCATTGTTCATTTTTTTTAGTATGCTCCAATTCGAAAACCATTTCGAGGAAAACCATCAATTATCCGATTTATCTTGTCCGATTTCAAAAATACTTTATGATTGCAGATATTTTTGTAAAAGTACTTTGAACCTTTGTTTGACCGAACGACCGGGTTTTTAGACAGAATCCAGCATCGAATGTTTGCCACAAAAATGAAAAAAAAAGTTTGGCTACGGCAAACTGTCACGTGTCACTGTCAAATCTACAAAACCATAGACAAAGCCGTTTTTTTTATAGCCAGCCGAACTAAGGCGATTGGGATTCTGTCTAAATTCACGAATTATCAAACAGCGAAAAAATATTTATTATTAATTAACAAAGCTACGTAAAAGCATAATATTCAAATTAGTTGCTTGAAATAGTCCATTTTATCAAATAAAGGTGTTAAAAGCACAGCTTAAAAAAAATGAACAATGCCAATTGGTTGAAGGTATCTGCTTCAAAATTGAATCGCAAGATTCCACCCGGACAAACATACATACATACATTGCAAGTTAATAAAAAGCAGAAATATTGCTTAAGTTTCTTTATCGTGTAGATCAGGAATAGGATCGTTAACGAGTGTAAAGCATGTCTAATGTTAGTGAAAGTTCTCTACGGATTATTACCTTTTGCCTAGCAGCAGTGCTAGCACTAATGAGTTCCGAAGTGCATGGCCGGACGCTCTCAATCACCAATACCGTCTCTTACAGAAATAAATGATAAATTGCTAGTCTATTCTTTTATATCGGATACTAAATTGACAAGTGCAAATGTCAAGTTGTCGAATAATGATACCAGCTTTTATTGTTTAGTTGTGTACTGGAAACTATCGACAATGTTTGTGGCCTGGATACAAGTGGCTTGCCCATGTTATATCTTAAGTTTTTTTTAGCAAAATCAAGTAAATTTAAAGGTTTATTAGTTTAATTACACTTACTTATATGCTGACTATGAATCATTTTTAAATTAAAGTACCAAACAAATTAACATACCCAGTTTCTCCTTAAAATTAGTATTTACACATTTTATAGGATAGATTACAAAAATCTGTACTAAACTTAATTTATCGTTAACTTTCAATAGTGGTGGCACGCCACTATTTTTGAATTGCAAAAACAAGGCAACACACGTAATGTCATTTTAGTATCTGATATAAAAGAATCTTGACAGTGCGTTCCTTAGGCAAAAAACCTACTGTCATGATAACAGGTTATGGGCCTATGTGATATTTGCAAGCGTTCTTTCAGGACTGGACAACCCTAGTCCTTCGTCAATTTGTTGGCACGCCACTCGTTTTACGAAGCTTACTTTGAATAATTTATTTCAATGTCTCGATTTGTTGAAAAGGATTACATTGTAAGAGTATTTTGTATGCTTGCCTGATATATATTTGGCTGGCTGTTGATTTTATCTTCGTTCCGAATTGAAACTCGTTCCATATTCGACTGGGTTGTATTTTGTTTAACAAGGAATGGAAACTTAGTATGTTGTCACTACGTGCTAGCAATTGTTATTTACAATAAAGGGATAAGAATATCACAATTTTGCAACTAAGATATTTTTCAAAGGTGAGTGGAGTACCTTTAGATGGCTGAGTTATGTGCACTTTTTTTATTTGAATATAATGGCAGGCTACTTTATAGCATTTTAAGTGAGATGGATAAAGTGGTGTCCTCATTAAAATTCAACTCGTTTGGTCGTACTCATGTAAATTGATGTAACTATTAAAAACATCTTATTCATACTAATTGGAAAAGGCGACTTTTACAAAGGTAGAAACATCTCACAATACAGTAATATTTTTTAGAATATACTTACAATCTCAATGCGAGTGTCGAAACTGTTAAGCATTATAGTATAGTCCATATGTTACAGTTCAAGCTCTTTAGTTTAGCACTAGATGAACTGATGCAAATGGTCTCAAAATATTCATTTATTTATTTGCTTCCGCGCAGGAGTCGATAGACGGCGTGTACGGGTCGCTGGGCGCGTCGGGTCCGGAGACGGGGGAACGCCGCGAGAGCGGAAAGCGCGGGCGCAGGCCCGGCAGGAAGGCACAACTCGACAAGCAGGACATGAAAGCTAAACTAGGTAAGTTTCCCTAGTATCACCACGGTCTACCTCGTTAGACCAAGATCTACCTCACTAGACCAAGGCCTACCGCGTGACACTAAGATCTACCTCATTAGATTAACATTCTACCTTGTGAGATAGAAATCTAAGAATAAAGCCAAGACCAAAACCAAGTGGCCTTCATTAATGAACGCGGGGACGGCGGCGACGGGGAACGCCGCGAGAGTGGGAAGCGCGGGCGCAGGCCCGGTAGGAAGGCTCAGCTGGAGCAGAACATGAAAGCTAAACTGGGTAAGTTTCCCTAGTATCACCACGGTCTACCTTATTAGAACTAGTCCTAACGTGTTAAACCAAGATTTACCTCATTGGACCAAAGGCTGCTGCGTGAGAACTACTTCTTTACGCTAAGACTTGTCGCCAAGATATTCCTTGTGAGATGAGATACAAATTTAAAAGTAAAGCCAAGACATGAAAACTAAACTGGGTAAGTTTCCCTAGTGTCACCAAGGTCTACCTCGTTGGACTAAAGTCTAGTTCATTAGACCAAGGACTACCGCGTGAGACCAAGATCTACCTTGTTAGACCAAGGGCTACCGCGTGAGATCAAGACCTACCTCATTAGACCAAGGCCAACCGCGTTATACTAAGATCTACCTAAATCTACCTTGCGAGATCAAGGTCTATCCCGAGACAACAAGGTCTATCGGGATATAAAGTCATCCGACAATGCTATGATGAAATGCTTTGCTTCGAAGGCAAGGAACACTAAGTGATACCTCACGTAATCATAATTTTACTTGGCACTTCTTTTTAGCTGTCAATAATGCCATTGCATGCTCCTCAATGCAAATTCGTCGCGACCTCGAGTCGACAAATGCGCAGCGGCATGCGCTTGCGCGTTCAATGTGATTTAAAATTTAACTGACACATTTTGAAGCACTGTCGTTTCACCTCGGTGTTTTTGCAGTTTTTGGTGAAACTGTTCTGCTAACTCATTTGTTTATTTAACCATAACTAAGCTATCGATGGTTTCACTACTTCACAGTGAAAAAAAAAGATTGTGTTTAGTGAATGAGGTATTCAGGATCGTTGCAAGTGGTGTTATATGGGTTTGCCTTGCGTCTAATTTATAATGCTGGTCTGGGAGCAAAGGAAAAACATAGAATGTACCAGTTGCTTCTCTTCGCGCGCATATGGTAAAAACCCATTGAGGGAATGGGCGAAAATTTTAGGAATCCAGTTTATAGGCGATGCAGCTAGCAACCCATCACTATTTCGAAATCCCTTTCCACTTATACGCCCACAATCATGCTAAACGTGGCATTTAGGTTTTGTTACCCCAGGTTCCGGCTACCCCGTAAGGGATAAAGACGTGATTTATGTGTTAGTTGTTCAATTTGGAAGCAAGCTCATGTTTGTTGAAAAAAAAAAAACACATCAGTAATGTTCATCCTTTATTTACAGAGCGGAGTAGGCAGTCAGCGCGGGAGTGTCGCGCCCGCAAAAAGCTCCGGTACCAGTATTTGGAGGAGCTAGTGGCCGACAGGGAGCGCTCCGTGCTGTCTCTGAGGAAAGAACTGGATAAGGTACGCTTGAGACCCTTATCTCATTCGACGTAGGCAAGTAGCAAAAACCCTCTAGTACCAGTTTTAGAGGAGCTAGAGGCCGACAGGGAGCGCGCTGTGCTGTCTCTGAGGAAAGAACTGGATAAGGTACGCTTGAGACCCTTATCTCATTCGACGTAGGCAAGTAGCAAGAACCCTCTAGTACCGGTTTTTAGAGGAGCTAGAGGCCGACAGGGAGCGCTCCGTGCTGTCTCTGAGGAAAGAACTGGATAAGGTACGCTTGAGACCCTTATCTCATTCGACGTAGGCGAGTAGCAAAAACCCTCTAGTACCAGTTTTTAGAGGAGGTAGTGGCCGACAGGGAGCGCGCTGTGCTGCCTCTGAGGAAAGAACTGGATAAGGTACGCTTGAGACCCTTATCTCATTCGACGTAGGCAAGTAGCAAGAACCCTCTAATAACAGTTTTTAGAATAGCTAGTAGCCGACAGGGAGCGGCCTGTCTGGATCAGTTCGTAAATCGAGTAACAAGTCAAAATTACAGTCACTTAAATGTAGCTTAGTTTGCGGAGCACAGCGGGAGTACAGAATACCTACCGAGAATGCTCAAGTTATTAATAAAAATCACCCGTATAGATTGCGCTCAATCATGAGACTAAAACGCGACAATAGTCTTAACTTCCATATTCTACTTTCTAGTATTACAAATGGAACTTGGAGCTGGACCAGGGTAGGATGCCCGAGGGCTTGGAAGACATGCTGCAGGAAGTGGGCGTTGTCAAGCAGGAAGAAACGAAGGCCTTCTAAGCCTCTCGTCGTTCCCTGCAGTTTTTCCCTTCGAGGTATGGAGGTAAAGGAAACCAAAATATCTTCAAATTTTTTTAACACTGAGGATTGTTTAGGAGCTGTCTTCTTCAAATTTAAAATTTTAATAACATTTGGTACCAAATTTGTAAGAAATTATAATAATTTTCATTTTTATTGTACGATTTAGACTTTTTATAAGCTTACAGTCGGCCTAGCACGACTCGGTTGTTTTATGAGAGTTTTTTGAAAACTATAAATTTATCATTTAAGGGACAGACATGCAGGGAATTGTGTAACAAAGTTGCGTAGGTATTTTCAGAAACAATGTACAATATACATATTATTATAACTTATACAAATAAATTGTCAGACTTTTGATTTCGCGAAAATATCTCTTCTGTTTACCAATAGACATAGAAAAAGTCGGTTAAAAAGGTCTTTATTATTTTAGTAATTCTTTAAATACAACATTTAGGTGTTATTTTGAATATATATTTATATATATATATATATATATGGGTCATACCTTTTCATAGATATTAAAAAAAACTATACATATTTACCAAAGAATTTTTTTTTGTTCTTTCGCGAAATCGGACGTCTTAGTTATAAGTTAATTATTTTTTAAGTGTTTGATGTGCGCACATATTTTTGGACGATTATATATCATGCATAGAAATATATGTATTTTAATTAAGTTTAATGTTAATTTATTATTCTATACATGTGACTATAACTGATGTTGAGTTTGTTAATTGCCAGTTTTCGGGAACATGATTTGTTTATTACTTAGGATTAAGCTTGTCTTTCAATATTACGAATTTTTGTAGGCTTTCGATGTATATAATGTCTTATGAATAAGTTGTTTATGGATATAATTTTAATATTTTTATGTTAAATTAAATTTATTTTTATTTATTTTTGTTTCATGTTTGTGATTTACTTATTCTCGATGTTCTTCAATAAAAAGTTAAGAGCAATATGCAGTTGGTGAAAGATGCAAACAGAGCCAGCTTGATTCTCAATAACATATACACACTAAATGTGTACTTATTATCTAATGTTGACAGAAAAATATCCAAATCACCATCACTAGAAAAAGTTCGTATTTCAGAATCGATAAATTTACCAAGTAACCGTTACTTCTTACGCTCCAAGGTTCAGTTTAGTTCACATAATCGATTTGACCATCCTCCATTGTGAAGTCGTTACAAATATAGGTATGCGCGAAGGAGAGTAGCTTAAAAATATTTGAACACTACTTGTAAAAACGGAACTAAAATCTTTTGGGACACGCCTGATCACCTTGGCCGCTTCGGCTTTACTGACATCAACCATCGGTTCTATGACTTGATCAAAATCAGTATGTCGTCAAGATATTTATATATTATGTAAATTTTTTTAATGTTGTTAGAAATTGGTTAAAACGCACTTCGAAAACACTTCTTTAGATACTTAGTCATTGTTTTAAGACAATATTCTTAGTTAGAGGACGTGCCCCGTGATTTTATTTTTAGAGTAATTATGTGTATAATTTTCACATTTACATGTCATTTATGAGATTATAAACCTAGATTTTTTTCATTTTCAATTTATACAAGACGCATTTCAATACTCTGTTGCTTAAATATCTGTATCGTTGAGGTGTTTTTAAAGTGCATGCTAATACGACAGTAAACAATCAAAAATTGTTATTAGTGTAATTTATAATAATTTTAAGAAGTTCACATTCTCATTTAGAGTGATATACTCGTCAACGGAGTGATAAAGCATAGTTCTTTTATACATATAGTTATTAATATATTCGCAATTTCTTTGCTTGGAATTCGAGTAGCCGCGTGTGCTATTTCTTTCTTTTAGTGTTATTGAGTTTCTATAATACTATTGTGTTGTTTTTTTGTGTTTTTGTTAAATAATGCAATATTATGTAAGGGTTGTTTCCTTAAATTTTAAAATTTAATAGTTCTTATTGCATAACATTATTTATACCGTTTGACTATTTTTTGTCTTAGACCACTGATTATTTTCTTTTAAAATGAGTGTTCATTATTGTTTTGACTATCGCTGTTGGTGCACCTTTTTTTTATTCAAAGAAGTTGATTAAAAATATTATATTTATTTAATAAACCTGAATGTTATTGTTGTTTCTTACGAGAAAAAAAAATATTTTTGTCACATTGACGTCGATCTCTTAATTTAATAAAATTTTTGTCAATTAGAAACAACCCTGTAAAAAAAAGGTTATTTCGTTTGAGTTATGATAAATTGATAATGATAGCAAATTATTTTTCATTAATTTAAGGCTTTATATTTTAAGTTGATTTGCGACGTACTTCCTTCGTTCAATTATTACTTATAATTTTGTTTGTTATGTTTAGTTTACCCACATGTGGCTAATTAGTCGTTTATTATAAGTATTGTGTTTATTTTAATTTATATCAATAAATGTTACTGTCATGACGTTTTGTCGGCATTCCGCCTTCTGATCGCGTTATAAATATATTCTGAATTTATTTTATTTCAATGTTATCGTCATGAAATTAAATTTTATATAAAGTATTTTTACACAAAAATAAACTAAAACTAAAACATGGTAAGACATATCTTACGTTTAAGATAGCCTTGCCTGTCATATGACATTGTATTGTGGCTGAAACTAAAATACAATGTTATATTTTTAGCCAAAAAAAGGAATACTTCATACAACCTATGGAAATCCACCTCAATAGAATTAAGATTTTAGAACGTAGGTCTAACTTTAAGTGCTATGCACTAATTTATATCAACGGTATATTTATTTTTTTACGGATGAAGTAGATGTAAGTGTAGATAATATTAATTCAAAAATTTAACTTATGCTGTTGGTATATTTTAGTGCTGGCACAAATTAAGTTGTAAATATAATTAGATTTCTGTAAGGGTAGGTGTAAGGTTCTGTAAGGGCAAGTCTACATTATTCCGTTTAGGCGGTCTTCGCTACTAAACTTCGGAGGCGGCCAGCGGTTTAGTATAAATGAACCCACAACACATTATTTCTATTATATTATGTATGTTTTTATTTTTGTTTTGTTTTATTATTACATAATTATTTCCTAATCAATCAGCGTCAAACCTAAAAACAAAACACCCTTAGATATTTTCTGGTTTAGTTCTGGCACATGAGGTATTCCATCTTACCCTTCTAGGCCAGCCACGCATTTGTAATACTCTAGTGTTGCGGGTGTCCATGGGTAGTGGTGCTCACTTACCATTAGGTGACCCACTTGCTCGTTTGCCTTGTCGCATAAAAAAGTTCTTTATTTAAAATAATTCTGAATTCTAAAATGACAAGTACAGAAGACAGCAATTCAAGTCCTCTGGCTGAATTTTTTTTTACATTTCGGCATATTTTGAAAAGGGTCATTTTTTAAAGTTATTTAACCATCATTTTGTAAATAAATAGGTCAAAAAACAAGTTTTAGCCGAGACGCCTACTAAGTACCAGGCTTACAGAACGGCCAATCATGACCAGCAATCTTCGGATATTTACATCGCGATTTCCGCGTGATGTTAATTAACCACTGTGAGACCGGCGTACCTATCGACTACGCACGGAACAGAAAACTCACTCGATTTGCCGTTTAATAGCCGGGCTCAAACGGAATAAGGGCTATATCGTATTTGTACTCACTTGTTGGCGCCACTGTAGAGTAAGTTATGTCACTTTACCTGTTTTAACCTTTTCGCCACCACATCAAATACAAAAGACCGCACACATACGCCAGACTTCTTTATTGCGATGCCTAAGTTGAATCTAAAACAAAGAAGCTTTTGCATTGAAGTAATGGACGTAGTTATTTATAAGTCGTTGGCGTTCAACGTGCGATGCTTATATATGAGTCGTTAGAGTCGAAAAGGTTCAAAGTATTGCTATCTCGGATTCACGTTATTCAAGATTTGTTTAAATACATTTTTAATAGCAAATTATTTACTATCCTCCATGATACACAAACCAGTTAGCTTATGAATGGGGACTGTCGTTTCTTTTCTCACCAGTAGGCGCCACTGTTGACTAAATTCCAGAAGCATAGCTGTCAAAGGCAACTTTATAAGATCGGCGCCGAAACAAAGTTTTAAATCTTGAATCTCATGAAGTTTATTAATTATAAATAACTATCACCACATCGAGAAGCTATGCCGCAATGTTGTGCAGTTCCGTTTTGTTCGAAAACAAAACCGCTTTCAAACCGTTCACATTTATGTCACGAAGCGCGCCAAAATCAGTGGAAAGTGAATGTTATTGAACCTCACGCGACACTAGCGCCTCTAGTGGCAAATTCACACGCGTCCTTTTATGCCCGCTTAATTTTGGCACCTATTTTTTGCTCTTCTAATATGTTAATGAATCTATATCGTAATGTCTGCCATAACAATCGGGAACAATCTTTATATCACTAAAATCTTTGATATGAAGCCGGAAAAAGCACCGTTTACTACTAAATTGACGTTTTTATATATCTCACGCCACACTAGCGCCTCTAGCGGCGGATTCATAGGAGATAGCTCTCATTCCAGCGAACGCGTAAAGGAGCGTCCTTACTGTGAGAAAGAGCTTTCTTACCCGAGCATTTTGCTCATAGAATGCAAAACGGTCACATTTCAAAAGTTGTCGCTTTTGCATCTAAAACAAAACCCGTTCGTATAAGATTTGAATGCAATAGCAACTGATCTTGGAATGTGGGCCTTTTACATTTGTAGATAACTAAACCAGCAATCAATATAAGTTTTGTAACGCTCGGATGTCGTCCACACCATTCGAATATTCGGCGCCGAATGTTCATCACACACGAATGCTCTCAGTGAGGTCGCTCCTTAAGGGGTATAAGATTTTAACTCGAGGCTTTTAGCGGTACAGTACCTACGCGTCTTGGCTAGAATCAGTATAAAAAAGTTACCTCATATAACAATTTCCAACCTTTTCATTAGTGATATTATGCTAATTAGTAATTCCTAGGAGCTTGCACTCAGCTTTATTTATTAAACGTATAATTAAAAATTTATAATTCCCATAGAAAGTTGTATAAAAAATCACCCGGTTTTTTTGTTCCCGAGTATAATTCCAGGCAAGATAAATCGAGCAAGATTATTACTTTTTACTTTTTCTATGTATGGCTGGTATGTACATAATTTGTCTACGATTCGAAAGCAATCCATAGTATTTTTACTTACGTAAATCTTGTGCTTAATACATATAATGCGTAAGTCATATCTCAATAATAGGATAACGTAATCGATGTAAGGTATATGTAACATTATGTTTCATTCACTCTGCTATTTCTTAATTTTAATATTATTTCTATATTTTATGTATATATATTTAAATACCAACCGGGAGACGAAACTTTGAAAGGCCCACGCAAAGTCGACTATGGTAAAAATCGTAAGAAGCCATTGGCTACGGGTAGCACCAACTGACCCTCGTGGAAATCCTTGGGGAAGGCCTACAGCAGAAAACTTCTTGCGACTTGCATGATGATCTATCAAATTCCGAGGGGTACGTATCAAAATTTATATGAAATTAAAATACATAGGTTACGGCTATATGTATTTCTACTATTATGTGAAAACGTAATTTATTAATTCTGATTGTTATTTCTTTTATCTTTTAAGATTTTATTGTTTTGAACGTAGATACATTGTAAACTTATAGATTTTAATTTTATGCATTAGGTATACGTACCCAACTCCGAGGCATCGCATTTCGACTAAGTTTCTATATACGTACTTAAATTAGGTATTATGTACAAAGCGTATTTAGTAAGTGTAGGTACTTATAGGTATGATCAGGTATTTACCATACAGTCCTGTGAAATATAGCGCTAAAAATTACTTAGTTCCGTAAAACTACCTAGCTTGTCCAGTACTATAACTATGGTACCTACATAACTTCAAGACGGCATTAAGTATTCATACCACAATATCCTTTGTTGTTTTGTCCAAGTTTTTTCTTCAGTAATGAACATATTTAACCATTGAACTACCTCGTTCTAATAAAAGTCACACCTAAACGAAAATATTTGAGTCAGGTTTGGAGCACAGTTGGGAGCTTCCAGTGGCGTATATAATAGGGTGGCAGGGCTGGCAAAATGCCAGGGGCCCCCGACCCACGAGGGCCCCGGCCCAAGAGCCCGCGAGCTCAAAAATATTAAAATTAAACTGAGTACAACGTGACGATTTTTACTGATAGGGCCCCATCAAAAGAATTTGCCACGGGCCCCCCAGATGGTATAGTTACGCCACTGGGAGCTTCTGCACTATAGTTGAGTAGTTTTACGATTTGTTTTAATAATAACACGGTAGAATAGGTTAGTGGTCCGTTCCTCGAAGATACAAGTTACAATTTTACAAGTCTAACCTAGTAAAATTGCTCAAAGCCCAACCACTGATTGGTTGCTGTCAATGTTGCTAGTTTAATCAAATTAAATTGTAAGCTGTTGCTTCCAACAACGGACCAAAGATAGTTTTAGAGCCTACGCATGCAACAGTGGCGTAGCGTGCCTAAGAGAGGCCTTGTATCAAAATTAGTTGAGGGGGGGGGGGGGGGGGGGCAATAATTGTGGGATAACATACATACATAGACAGAACCTAAGGTAACAAGACCTAAAGGCCACGTTTAGGATGATTGTGGGCGTATATAGGCGGAAAGGGGAATTAAAAATAGTGATTGGTTGCGAGCCACATCGCCTATAACATGGTTCCAAAGGTTTTCGCTCATTCCCTCGACGGACTCGCCATCTGCGTGGGAAGAGAAGCTGCTGGTACATTCTATGTTTTTTCTTTGCTCCCAGACCAGCGTGGCCGAAATGTGGGATAACATTTTACTGATTTTTGCTTAGAGGGCTCTGTAGCCCGAGGGCCCCGTATCACTGATACGGTTGATAGGCGGTAGCTACGCCCCTGGCAGGCATACCAGTTTTTTCTAATAAGTCTCGAACGTCTTCACGTTACCGTCTCAATTATTATGGAAAAATAGGCAGCGCCACTTGCGGCTCGAAACGGCAACAAATGGTTCTCATAGTATTTGACATTTTAACGCAAACGCATTCGAGACGTATTTTGTTACCAAAAACTTACACTAAGCATACACTACGCATACGCGCGTAAAAATACCTACGTAGTGTGCGTACGTTCTTATCGTTAGTAATAATAAGCATATAGTTTTACCATTTAATATAATTATTAATTAAATACGACTATCGGTAGATTTTTGTGTTATTTAAGCTAACACAACGTAGGTTATAAAAAAAATAAGCCATTTATTTGATCAGGATTATTTATTCTTATTTATTTTATTGGATAGTAAATCGATGTTACATGCATACAACTTTAATCACCTGGAAAAACTAATAAGTTCGGCATTGTAGGAGTCACGGCCGAGTATTCAAAGTTCAAAGGTACATCAATACTTATATTTATAAAAAAAACTTCAATTCTTTGTCCTAAAGGTTTTTTTACAAACTTTTTGTACCCTCTATGCCATAAAGTCATGGTCTATGGAGTAATACCGTAAGCTTCTTATATCGACCTCGTTTTCGCAGAATTAAAATTTGTAATGGATCACCTGAAACCACCTTAATCCGGCCCAGACGCCAATTTTTTTCTTAGCTGATGCTTGCATCATTCTATTCTAACTACATATCTGCGTGCCAAATTTCAGGGCAATCAGTTCAGTCAGTTGTTTGAGCTTGATCGATAAGTCAGTCGCGGTTGCCTTTTATACATAAATAGGTACAGACTACACTTGCAGTTTGTTTCCAACTAATATAAACCAAGCTTAGCGTTACCGTCTTACGCATAGAAGAAAGAGAAAAGTAGAAGTGACTGACATGTGAAAGAGAGATGCGTGCCACCTTTATGCGCAAATCGCATGTATAAACGCTAAACGCCAAATTAAATTTGACGGTTCGAGTAGCAGAATGACTCTGCCCGAATTAGATTTTCTCGAGTGTCCCGCTGTCATCAGTTGGATTTTCAATCACGTAAACCTAAATCGCATTCAGTAGAGTTCATTTTGCGACGCAGTTATTTTAACGAAATCTGTTGTGCTGTGCAATGGCAAAACTATTATTTAGACATTTGACATTTACAAACTGTTGTCTTGTCATCTGAACGTTTTAATGTTTTTTTTTCGTCCCTACTATCATTAGGCATAGAACTTGAAAATCAAACATTAAATCTACTTGTTTCTATGTCTCACTTTTTTGTATCGAAACGAAAGTAACAGTTTGAAGGGATGTTCAAACCTTTCGAATGTTGTGAATAGACCCAGCACTGACCTCGGAATAAAAAAAAACAAAAGTTACTTTGTTTGTCTCACGCTCGAAGCAAAATTGAGTTTTGCTCACTCTCTGGAATGAGCAAAACCCGCCTGTTTGAGGTGCTGAGGTGAAACGTAATTTGCCATTGAAAAAACGAGTGAAATTGGCGTTTAGGTACAGAGTGGGTTAATCAGCCCCGAATCTACGATTTTTTCGAACCGGGGCAAAACCTTGACGGTGGCGCCCCCTCCCTTCAGTGTTTGAGAAAAACTTTTTTTTTTTCGAATTCTGGTCTTAAGGATTTGGCGCCCCATGATACTGCCGTCCGGGGCAAGTGCCCCCCCTTAGATCCGGGGCTGGGGATATTTCAACCAACTTTAAAGAATATAAAATTAATTTATCTGGTGTATAAGGTTGTAAACAAACTAACTGGGCTGTACTGGGTTGTATAAATAAACTTTTTTCTTTCTTTCTTTAAAAATATGCTACATCGTAATCAAAATCACACGAATATTGTTAAGTAGCTAGGACCCATGTGATTTATAATATTTTCTTCAGAAGTAGTATTTTTGTAAAAAATAATAATAAAAAAAGGTAGGTATTTGCTTTGTTTTACTAGTGTTATAGGAAAGTGTTAGTTAAAATATGATTCTATAAAACTTTGTTTATATTGTTAACTTCCAGTAATGATGTAAACGAAGTGAATGTACGGTTTTCATTTTTTTGTTTAGTTCTGGCTTTGAAATTTACAACTTCATTTTTATGCGCAGTCACCAAAATTGTCTTAAATAAATTTACTGTAAAATTACGAAAGATCAAGATAGTTACAGTCGTAAATTAGTACTCGGTAGGTAGGTACTAAAATTGTGTTGTTAATTTAATTTCTACTGTTTCACAGCACCCTATTTACTTTAATTTAAGTACTTTTTCATTGTAAAATTGTATGTTACTAATTTATATATATAAATATGTTTTGAATGAAATCATGAGAATCGATTAGTTATTAAGTTAATCAAAAGGTTCCCTGTGATTATGAAGATGTTTTACAGAATTATTTTGCTTTGTATTATTTAATTACACTTTTATTTTAAAGCCTAACGTGTCGTTTCATTCATAACTTTATAGCCCATTAGACTTGCAAGAAAATTCCTGCGTCCTCACAGAGCATTCTTACGCGATCCATATACGTACCTAAGGGTCAGAAGTGGTCAACCCAGTGCCTTAACCTTTTGAACGCCAACAACACATAATTAATCTATATATATAAAAGAAAGTCGTGTTAGTTACACTATTTATAACTCGAGAACGGCTGAACCGATTTGGCTGAAAATTGGTAGGGAGGTAGCTTAGAACCAGGAGACGGACATAGGATACTTTTTATCCCGATTTTCCGGGATTGGAAAATTCCGAAATGTTGTACTAATAAAGCTACAGACAGACATTAAATTTAGCATGCCTACACATTATTCCTTGATTAGTATAAAGATGCAATTACAAAGGAATTTTTCAAATTTCCCACGGGATAAAAACACAAGGTAAATAATTAAGACTATAATTAGTAGATAATATTCCTAGACGATCTGTAGGTGCTCTAAGAAGGGATTTTCCGAATTTCCCACGGGATAGGCAATAAAAACCTTATACTTGGAGACATGTGTGGATGTATGGGGTGTGTCGTCACTCTGACGTTATGTGCGCGGACGAAGTCGCGGGGAAAAGCTAGTATATTATAAGCACCACAGGTTCAACGCCAACGACCTATATATACGTCCATTACATCAATGCAAACGCAACCTTGGTACCATTGAGTTTAGGTTTAACTGAAGGCATGGTAATAAAGAAGTATGGGATACGTCTTGTATTTGACGTGGCGGCAAAAAGGTTAATTTATTGCGACGTGCAGATTTTTTCTTGCAAGTCTAAATCTTGCTTAAGATTTAACAGTTTGAGGTACCTCAGTTTTTGTTTTAAATACTTATTTGTCTCACTGAAGTGCTAATTATCTACATAGTGAATATCTACGTGAAACCAATGAAGGGCTGCGGTCGTTCTCACCAGCCGCACGCGTCTTTATGCCGAGTTCGTAAATGTTTGTGAGCGGACGTTTTCGCCCGTCCCGTGGAACGTCAAAATCGCGGTGTGCGAATACGACCCCAATCATTTTCGAACTCAGAGTAGACGCAGTGAGAATGACCGAGGCCTTGAACATCGAACAAGTATAGATCGCGGGTAAGTAAATTATTATAGCGCCTCCAAACTCACGCCGAGAACCCCCGAGAACACCCGAGAAGCGTGAATGTGATCGCTTTCTCGCCGTCTCGTTCCGCGCTCGCCTGTTCTCCGATTAGGCCAGTACGGGAACTAAATTGAAGTCACAAAACTCACAAGTGCGCAATTTTTTGTATACAGTTAGAATTTACTGAGTACTACTGGTAAAAAAAAAATATAACAGATTTTGACATTGCGTTATTTAATATTTAAGTTTTTGTTAGTAAAGCGTGTAAATCCATAGAAAAAATATACAAGTGTAATTTTTCTGTACTAGATTATTGCATTTAACTATTAGAACATCACCTGTAGTATTCTAACAGTTTTGTCAAGAGCTTACGTCAGCATAATTAGAAACTCGAAAAAAAATTATAAATCTCTAAAAAAAAATTACAAGTGAATGGTGGCTGCTGAAATGTGTTCAAAACTGTCAAAAGTAACGACAGTTTTGAATTCTAACAGATTTGTCAATAGCGTATTTTTTTATCAACAGCGTAATTTTCAAAATGCTCTATTTTCCATAAAAAAAATCTCATAATTCTCAAGTCGGCTTATTTGATTCGGTTTCATTGTAGTAATCTATAAGCAGAAATTCTAACGAATTCATCAATAGCTTCAAATTTTATTAACTAATCAGTTCTATAAGAAACGAATGTAAGATTTGAATTGCGCGGGAACCTTGTACGCCGGCAGAGCAACGGCTGGACCAATCACAGCACGGCTTTGCTTAACGGCCGCGTTGGCCGCAGTCAGCTGTAGTTCACGTACAGCGCGTTGTAAACAAAATAATACTCCGCATAACTGTCCTTTACTTTTTAAAATGTAGTCAAGGAGAGACGTCTTGTGCGTTTGAAAGATGCAAGGTGTTAAAAGCCTATCGAGGGAATAAGCGACATAGGAATCATGTTATAGGCGATGAGGCTAGCAACCCATCACTATTTTGACTCCACTTTCCACCTCTGCGCCCTCAGTGTATTGCTAAACATGGCCTGCTGGCCTGTAGGTCTTGTTACCTTAGGCTCTGTCTACCCCGTAAGAGATAAAGACGTGATTTGTGTATGTATGTAATATATGTAAGGTGTTAAAAGGGAGGATGGCAAAACAGTGCATTTTGAAGGGAAAGTGGAGTTAAAACTTCATCGAAAGTGTCGAATGGCATATACCAACGAAAAGTGTGTAAATGCCGTCATTAAACGAAAATAATGCCAAAATAAGTCAAAAGAATTAAACGACATTTTCAATTTTGAACAAAAGTGTCTGTTTTGTGTCGGTGATGCTTCCGCGGATTTTACAGAAGTGCAAATAAAATTACCGGCTCAGAAACGAATAAATGTTTCTATGGTAACAAAAGAAGAAACAAAACAATCTATCGAGCGGTATGGATTGAGATTGATCCACGATGACGCTTGGAGTAAAGAAGTAAGTAACTAGTGCTGTCACGTTGAATCTAGTAGGTATGTAATTGTTGATCGAAGGCATAATACAAATCCACTGTGCATCCACTAGGGCAGTGTACCCAAAAGATGAACAACACCCAAAAGTTGAACGTTTGGCCTAAAAACTGTAATAATTAAATCGGGGCCCATTTTAGACGCTTGGGATTTTTTTTTTATAATGCTATAACACAGCCTTGTGAAAAATATAATTCCATGACACCCACGCGAATGTGAGCGGTCGCCGCGTCTCGGGTTCCCAACAAAAGTGCCAGTTGTATGAAATCCTTCTTAAGGTAAGACCTTCACATTTTAAGCTTTTAATTTAATTGCATATAAAATTGAATAGACATAGACATAACTTTATTCGACATCAAAAAATACAAAGACTCTTAGACTAATACAAAAACATACTGAGTTGATGATGCCGAAAAGGTATTCGACTCAGCATTATGCTGCAGTAGGTGCCTACTACAATAATAATAATGCATTGACTAACATTTTTATGCTTGGTATGTATTCTTGACTATGTCTTTAATATTTACGTAATAAATAAATTTGTTTTTTATATTATTTAATGATATAATCGCTGTTCAAGTAATGGTTCCAAAATCAGAGGTATGAGCTAATAGTTGAAAGGTGTTCAACTAATGGGCAAAGTGGTCTTTTTTCAAATGCATTTATAAAATCGCACGAAAATGATAGATGCACCGTTTATGGCTCAAATTAATTGTATACCTATCGTAGATTTTTTAACTAAAACTTGAACAAAATATTTTGTTCCTAAGGGGAAGATTTTTGATATTTTTGTTGTATGGGAATCGCGACTGTTCAACTATTATTTAATGCCGAAAACTTGAACGAAGAAATGTTACTGGTTCAACTTTTGGTTTCTATTCAAGTAGATGAACATTGAATCGATTTAATTAGTTCATCTTATAGATTTCTTGGCCTAAACTTGAAGTAACAACATTTTGTCGTTCATGTTTGGGGTAGGGTATTTAAGTGAACATTTTTATAAGGTAAAAAAATGTTTGTAGTGTAACATAACTATAATTAATTAATTTAGAATATTTAATACAGATACAATTTTATTTGAAATTTTATTTTATACGGCCGCTGGGCCAAATTCTAGCGAAGCAACCGTCAACTTTGCCTATGCTGGCAAAGTTCTAGGTGATCTGATAAATCTACTGATCAAGTAAGATTATACATACATACATAAATCACGTTATCATCCCTTACGGGGTAGACAGAGCCCAAGGTAACAAGACCTAAAGGCCACGAAAAGGTAACATTATTCTACTGAAAATAAACGTCTTGGAACATTTCGTATATAAAAGATCAAAATTAATGTGTGGTTAACCACTAGGTATACGTCGCTTCAGTACTTTCTAGCTATTTTGTACTAAGGAATCGGGCAAAGTTGGACTACGCTATAGCTTGAGTTAAAGGAGTTGAGTGTAGGTTTTTGCTAATTGGTATAAACGCTGGATAGCTTAATTAACCGCTTACAGCGGATGTTTAATGATTTATATAATTTTCGTGAATTGATAAGATCCAATATTGTCTTTGATTTCTGCGATATATATTCATGAAATAAAACCGTCGTTTTAAATTTTATTAGAGACACTTACGTGAAACCTACTTAAAAGAAATCAATGACAATCATTAGTTATGTTTTGGGTAAGTGCCGTAATATAATAACGTTTTTTTATAGGTGGCATCCAAAACTGAAAAAAAGAGAGGCTATATGAACGGGCTAGATTCGAAAAAGCCGTAAAAAGATTCGCAATAATCGAATAAGTTTATCTCAGGCAAGCTTAACCTACAATGCAATGGAGGTAATTGCAAAGAATCTCCAAGGAAATCGCTCGTTCGGTCCTAGATGATTGGGGAATCGGCAGATCCCGAGTACGAGCATACTAACATAGCGACGGCGAAGAAGCAAGATCTTCTATTTTGTAATTTCGGCTTAATGTAAGATATGAGCTATGGGTTCTCTCAATAGAATTCAAACTACAATAATTAAAATTTGTAAGATCGGATAAGGAGATCTTGCTTCTTCCCCGTCGATAAGCAAGATAGCTTAGACTAACCAAATGATTATGATTATTATTAAAATATTTATTGTAAAGAGGTTTCTACACTTATATAATTTTCGTGAAATGTGTGGCTGGCAACTGTTTGCATCTTGTTTTTGTGTTCAAAATAAAGCAAGATGCAAATAGTGACCGGCCACATATTTCACTAAAATGATGACCCGTTCGGAACCTCTAAACAGAATGGAACAATAAGGGCTAGTTTGTTAAATTTGGATTTTATTTATTACATTATACAGTATCTCTATAATTATGTAAAATCCATTAATTTATTTCAGTGTAAAAATACACTAGGATATATATATATATATATATATATATATATATATTTTTTTTTTTCGTTTATTTCAGAAATACACATAACTACACGTTTATTCGTGTATATTTGTTTAGTGAGCAATGTTCAATTAAGGGCGAAGTTGACTATTACTTTACTATCAATATATTAGTTCATCTTTTGGGGTCAATTCGTTCATAAATAGGGCACATCGTTCAACTTTAGGGGAATTTGCCTTATTTTGGCAAACATATATTTTTTTATAGATTCGTTTGTAATATAAGGGTTTGAAGTCGTAAAATGCAAAGTCGACTATGTGCTTAGCGTTATAAAAAAAATTCACTATCAGACATGGCTTAAAACACTTCGAAAAAAGGGTTCAAAAGAGGGGTAGTCGCTTAATCGTTCAACTTTTGGTGACTTCACCCTAGGTACTACGGCACCAATAGACATGACCTAATGATGCACAAAAACTCTTATTTAAAAGACACTAAGGCAAGGGTCATTCCATTATCGCGGGTGCGCAACGTTTGGACGCCTGTTTTAGTTCGGCCTGGTTGAGTAAAAAACATTTTTAATTAAATTGGTGTTTAAAGGACTACATTATAGTATGCTTACTTTATATTAACACTTTTGTTAATTGGTATAAAGTAAGCATACTAAAATGTAATCTTTTAAAGACTAATTTAATTGAAAATGTTTTTTACTTTAAATAAATGATTATCCCTTAGTTTCTATTTAATAACACTCATTGTCCATTACTGGGTCCTTGTCCAACACTGGTGCAGTGGTGCCGTTACCTTAGTACCTAGTTGATTTTGATTGTAGGTTAGCTGGAAGAGATCCCTTCTTAGGGATAAGTTCGCCTTTGTACTTTTTTGTCTGAATTTCTGTATTTTTTTAAAATTTTATGTGCAATAAAGAGTTTACATACATACATACATTTTCATTTTATTATCTGTTTAATATATGAATTACATTATACATACATTTAATAAATATTTATATCGAATTACAAAATAAAATTAAACTATGATAAAATCTAAAAGTTAACTAAATATACAAAACTTAAAACTAAATAAATATAAATGAATAATGAATACTTTATTTAAAATTTGCGTTCTCAGGCAAAATGTACTTACTACATAATATATGTAGCTTGTTGTCAATAAAACGAGTTCCAGACAAACATGTCTGATTTCTAGTTAAATAAATAAAAAAATCATCCCTTTTTCGTCTATTTTTTTAGGTGATCCCACGCTTACAAGGAACATTTACGTAAAAAGTAACTATCTATGGGATTCCTATTTAATTATGAATTATAGTACTTTTCAACTAGCTTGGGTTCGGTGACATTTGCTTTATTTACTTAAAGAACTGGGTTCAAAATTCTGAGTTACTGTAATTGGGTACCTACCTTAAGTTTTTTTTGTTTAACATCCATTGACATCTGACATCATGCATGTGAAGATGTGAATAGTTCGAAAATAAAACTACTTATAGATTTCTTACACCGAACGCGGCACGGCTTTGTATTAGCGCGGCTCGTATTACGTGATTGGCTGACAGCACGCTGCGCCTGGTTCGCGCGAGTGGCGCGCGAATTTAAATTATGGATATAACTGATAACGTAATAGAATCTAAAGCTATTGACGAATTCGTTAGAATTTTTGCTTATAGATTACTACAATGAAACCGAATCAAATAAGCCGACTTGAGAATTATGAGATTTTTTTTATGGAAAATAGAGCATTTTGAAAATTACGCTGTTGATAAAAAAATACGCTATTGACAAATCTGTTAGAATTCAAAACTGTCGTTACTTTTGACAGTTTTGAATACATTTCAGCAGCGACCATTCACTTGTAATTTTTTTTTAGAGATTTATAAATTTTTTTCGAGTTTCTAATTATGCTCTTGACAAAACTGTTAGAATACTACAGGTGATGTTCTTATAGTTAAATGCAATAATCTAGTACAGAAAAATTACACTTGTATATTTTTTCTTTGGATTTACACGCTTTACTAACAAAAACTTAAATATTAAATAACGCAATGTCAAAATCTGTTATATTTTTTTTTTACAAGTAGTTCTCAGTAAATTCTAACTGTCTACAAAAAATTGCGCACTTGTGAGTTTTGTGAGTATAAAGGGTAATTAACACGTTCCCGTACTGGACTAGATCGGTGTCGGTATTTTTGCCCGCTTCAAAGGGTTTCTCGGGCAAGAAAAGATAACTCAGTTCGGTCTCAGTGCGACCGTGGCATTGATACGCTGTCGTCCATTCCGGATAACGATCGAGAATGCGAATGAGAAGGTCGCATGAGTAGATATAGATGCCTTCTCGGTTCTCGCGTAATTTCTCGGCAAGACTTATCGCGTGAGTCTGTAGCCGCTATTAGGGTAGAATTAAATACTTAGTTTAGTTAAGCAGCGTTTGCGTAGTACTTTTGCCACTGTATTTTAAAGTCCTTGCGGGTCGCGATGTGTTTTCTTGAGAATCTTTTTTCGTCCAAAAAATATCCTTGAATGCATAGCGGTATCTGAAAGACCAAAGTCGAAGTTAAAAGTCTCGCATCTTAACGTTTTTTTAGACATTGTTAGCGTACCATGCGGCGTCGATGGAAGGCATTTGGAAATTTGCTATGGTCAGGCCCCCAATCCACCAACTCCACCATTACCATGTTTGTCTGTCTGTGTTCATGATAAACTCAAAAACTCCTGAACGGATAGAGCGATTCATGAGGAAAGTATACATGCATACATACGTATATCACGTCTATATCCCTTACAGCGTAGAAAGAGCCTATGGCAACAAATATTAAGGCCACTTTTAGCACGATTGAGGGGGTATAGGTGGAAAGGGAAATCAAAATAGTGATGGGTTGCAAGCCGCATCGCCTATAGCCCTGTCTGTACGACGCCATTACAAACTAATACCAATAATAAACTTACTAAGTAAGCCATATTGTAGTTGTTCTTACCTCTTGCTCATAGCGTTATAGAGGACACAGTTGATCGTGGCCGAGATATAGTAGAAAATGCCTGTGACCACGAATACGTGTTGATAGTGAGTAATATCTTCCTTGCTCTGGTGAGGATCTCTCTTAAGTGGTGTAAATAAGCGCTGGTAGTGGTACGGCGCGCTACATACGAAGAAAGCTAACACCACAGCCGCTGAAAATGGACAAATAAATACATATATATATACGCAGTTCCTTGGACTTGTAAGCGTCCATAGGCCACGGTAGCTGCCTACATAGACCTACATAGACTTAGTATTAAAAAAAACCGGTCAAGTGCGAGTCGGACTCGCGCACCGAGGGTTCTGTATCATTATCTATAAATATATAAAACCAGTGTAAGCAGAGCCCTGCTCCAAAGCAAAATGTACGCAGTGTGGGGTTACTTTATATTGGTCACTGCTATATACAGACATACATACACATTTACGGTTTTCGCAATTATTCTTTAATCTGTGCTATAAGACCTACCTTCATACCAAATTTCAAAATTCTGCGTTCACGGGAACTACCTTGTAGGTTTTGATTCCCTTGAGAGTTGAAAATTTGCGGAAATTTGCGGCATAAACGGCTGTATCTTTTGATTGCGTTGGCTTAGAAGTTTGATTTTTTCACAGCTTCAAGGGACAGTAGACCTGAGTAATTGATATAAATTTCAGCTTCATACCTCCACGCGTTACTGAGAAAAAGGGTCTTGACAGACGGACGGACAGACGGACAACAAAGTGATCCTATAAGGGTTCCGTTTTTTCCTTTTGAGGTACGGAACCCTAAAAAACAAGTAATCACGTTTCTATATCCCTTAGGTACGGGGCTGAGAGAGTCTGGGGTAACAAGACTAAATACCACGTCTAGCGTGATTGTGGACGTATCTAGGTAGAAAGAGGAAACAAAATAGTGATGGGTTGCTAGCCGCATCACCTATGACATGATTCCTATGCATGAGGGAATGGCCCTCGATGATCTTTTACCATCTGCGCGGGAAGAGAAGCAACTGGTACATTCTATGTTTTTTCTTTACTCCCAGGCCAGTATGAGAGCAAAAAGGAGATATACTTAATATGTCTAAAAATATAAGTAAATTACTTTTAGAGCAAACTGACCCAAAAATTTAAAGTAGCGAGTAAAACACAAAATATTGGTTTTATCTTTATCCCTTCTCACCCCGTTTTACGGTACTCATATCTATTGTACATTTACGCACCTAAGTTCTTGAATATTCTTCGGTTTTCCGAACAGCTGTTTTGGATGCCACAGTTTCTGGATAACTGACGATTTTTCCTGGAATTAAGAATTTTCCTTAGTAAATAAAAGCTCAACCGTCATAACCACAAACGTTTGAGCATCTTCCATAAACATTCGTTTGTCTTCGTCTTGCGTTTTGATGTTTGCATACGCCAGATGTAGACAAATCATAATTTTAGCTAACAGAACTGCACTTTCTATGAAGAAGGGGGATACTTCCTACGCGGAGGAAATTTAGTCAGTCTGAGTAAGAAGTGGCACAAATTAATTAGTTTGGATGAAAAAGAAACAAACAATTCATACTATACATCGTTGAAATTAAAGTGTGTCTATGGGCAGTGGTGATCACTTACCATCAGGTGACCCACTTGCTCGTTTGCCTTCCTATTCATATAAAAAAAAAAAAGTTGTATTTACAAACTTTTTAGGTCTATAATTCTCGTTTTGATAATGTTGCTTTAAATTATAAAAAGGTGAACTTCTCCGAACAAAAAGTCCGGGTATAAGTGACGAAAATTTCAAAAAATAGAAAATTAACTGAAAACTTTTCTTCTGATTTCAAAAATACACTGTATTTATAATTATTCCAGAATACTTAAGGAAGTGGTTGGGGTGGATAGATCGAATAGTCTTAAAAATTGTTGTTGACTAAATTAAATGTCTCTGTGCACACATATAGGTAGGTACGACTTTACTATTGAATCAAAAATGACGCTGAAAAATCTTTACAGGACAATATTTGTATGTATGTACGTATAACTCTCTATTGCACATAAAACACACGAAAAAGATGAACACAGGACAACACAAGCGAACTTTTCCCTAACAGAAATTTCTTCCAGTTATCCTTTTATAGAAAAAAATTAGGACACCTTGTTTACGTAGTTATTTTGTGTACGTAATCTTCTTACCATAAGAATATCGCGATCTTCGTATACGCTATTAATAGAACAACCATTGGTATGAAAAAAAATATAACTGAATTGCCAATATAAAAATACTTGTAGTAATCATATGTTGGATCATCGGGTATTTTACAAATTGATGATAGCTCAGATCCGTTTAATTCTGAAAAATAAGGCAAAAGTAAAGTTAATTAAAAGATTAATTTTAACAAGTATATAATTGTCGGTACTATTAAATGAATCAAGAATTTTCTTTTTACTTCTCGATTTTATGTTTTACTTTTACGGTTTTACCGTTACAAATTAAATTTATAAACGACACTGAAAATTAGAACAGAAAAATCCGAAAGTAAAGCTATGGCCGGGAATCGAACCCGGATCCTTGTCATTCCGTGACGTGTGCTATATCTCTACACCACCCATAACAGGCAGGCAGATAGGTGTAGGGGTTTAGCGCGTGTCACGGAATGACGAGGATCCGGATTCGATTCCCGGCCATAGCTTTACTTTTCGGATTTTTCTATGTGTTCATTTAGAAATTTTAGTATAAAATTATATACATAGAGGTATAGGTAGGTACTTACAGTTTGACAACAAAAATAATGCTCCACGATGTATACCTGCGCAGTATACCAATTTTAGTAGCGCGGGAAACTCTGGCGCTGTTATATGTTAGCTAAGAATGCAAAGCAAGCAATACTCTGCCAGTTGCGCTTGCAAATAAAGTTCAATATAGATTATTTACACGTTCGGCTACCATCGGAAACTGGTCTACGCTTCTCTGCGCAAACGAATACTGCCGATGCGCATTATATTTGTTGTCAAACTGTATATTATTACTATTGTAAAGAAAAATAATACCTGAAGGAGAAGTAGAGTTGGAAGGGGGATATGAGAGGCGCCTTTCTATGTTGTATACGTGTAAAATAGGCAGAGAAACTGCGGCACTTATGGTCCATGTGGCGCATAGGGTTATCACAACTCGCTTAACACTCTTCGTACGAGAGTGAAGGGGATGACAGATAGCCTCGTATCTTTCTACGGAGAATGCAACTATTGTCAGCACAGATGAGTAAGTTCCACTAAAAATAATATTTTTTTCTTACTAAGTAAAATTACACCAGAAAAATCACTGGAAAGTAGTAGAATTAATCAAGTACCTAAAATAATAGACCAAAACTGAATATTGAGTAAGTATTTGATTAACTTCTCTATACAAGTCATGTAAGTAACACGACAAACTTAAGGGGGAAATAGGTGGGCAATTCATCAACCAAAAAAAGAAAATGTGCCCAGTAAAAGTCATTGTTTTCGAGATATTTTGTTTTTTTTTTCATCTGACCTTGTTCAAGCTTTGACTTTTCTTGGTGATACTATCAAATGAATCAAGAATTTTTACTTCTTGATTTTTATGTTTACTTTTACGGTTTTACCGTTAGGAATTAAATTTCTAAAAGACACTGAAAATTAGAAATGGCCGGGAATCGAACCCGGATCCTCGTCATTCTGTGACGTGTGGTATACCCCTGTACAACCCATAGCGTAAAACCGTAAAAGTAAACATAAAAATCAAGAAGTAAAAATTCTTGATTCATTTACCTATCATTTGAAAAACAGCGCCTTCTCTCGTCCCTGGTGAGCAGTAGATGTTCCACGGGAGTTTGTAATTGTGTCGTACAGACACATCATTCAAACAGATGACGCGTCGCGACAAAAATTTGCATAGTAACAAGGTCACGTGACAGCTAGTATCAGATAGAAAAATCCGAAGGCTTACCCACCTGCTATGGATATAGTGTAGGGGTATCACGCGTCATAAGTTCTAATTTTCAGTGTTGTTTAGAAATTAAAATTTTCTTGGTGAATAAAATTTAATTACACTTATTGGCAGAGTGCAAAGCGGGTGGAGGGGGTAGCCTAAACGATCACAGCGCTCGCTATGGCTAAAATTGACATTTTTGTCGCTGACTTGAGCTGTCAAATCCATATTGCAGTAAACATTTTCTAATCGTTTTTGAGATAAAAATATGGTCCTGGTAAGATGTGTTGTTGTGAATTGTAATAACACCAAGAAGAATAGCGACTGTAAATTTTACCAATTTCCAAAGACCATGGTGGAAACGAGACCAAAGAAATAAGTGGATATTTGCCGTAAGAAAAAAAAATAAGTTACCTAACCTCTAAAATTTTCACTGAAAACAACAATTTTAATGTGATAATGTGATAATAATTAATGTGATAATAATGTTACTGACTACCATTGTCCAAAATTGTGTAATATAGTAAAATAACACAAGATTTCATTAATATTTTTCACAATATTTACTTATTTCTTGTTTGACAGCGGTGACAATATTGTCCATAATAATTGTTTACCAGCCCACCGTTCTTTAGTTTGTCGTAGGTAGGTTGATTACAAACTTGTTCTTATTCCGTTGCGTCAGCGATGAGACGAAAGTACCTAGTTTCGTTTATTTCTAAACGATACTGGAAACCAGAATACACCGAAAAATTCGAAAAATAAAACTATAACCGGGAATCGAACCCAGATCGTCATCAACCCTTGGTGCGTACTTTAGCCCTACGCCTACACCACCTATGGCAGGTGCCTAAGTGTTTGAATTTTTCTATCTGTACCAACTATCATTTGTCATTTTTCGAAGCGAATATTGTCGCCAAGCGCCATCTGTTGGAATGATATACCTTTACGACACAGTTACAAACTCCCATGGACCATCTACTGCTCATCTAGGACGAGAGATGGCGCTGTTTTTCAAATCTACAGTTTATTAGACAACTCACACTCAGCAACAGTCAGTGTTAGAATAAACTTACGTAGCACCCATGAACGGCATGAATCGGCACAGAAAGTCGCCAAATATGTATGGATACTTTTGCCAGTAACCCCAAACTTCCTGCGGCAACCCTGAAATAAAAACTTACTTTGCATTTTTTGCTCATACATAACATTACCACGAACAATACAAGAGTTATCCCGAACAGGGATCGACCCGAAGTTTGTGGTTGTTTTATGTGGCAGTAGTGGAGTGAGGGATTGCATGAAAATCATATATATTTTTCCAAATAGTCGAATAGCAAGGTAAATATATTTTTTGTTCATTAAAATGGACCTCTGCAAAATAACGCCTGATTCAATAAAACACTCGTTAATATTTGTATCACGTTAAAAAAACGGTCAAGTGCGATTCGGACTACAGCACGGAATGTTTCGTACTAATTCGGCAAGTAAACACGAAATTCAGTGTTAGGAGCCCTGCTTAACACTTACCACTTTTGGTTACATTATATCATAATATGTGTTACTAGCGACCCGCCCCGGCTTCGCACGGTATATTATGCATGTATTACAGATAATAAACCTTCCTCTAGAATCACTCTATCTATTAAAAAAACCGCATTAAAATCCGTTGCGTAGTTTTAAAGATTTAAGCATACATAGGGATATAGGGACAGAGAAAGCGACTTTGTTTTATATTATGTAGTGATGATGATATGTGTATGTATGTATGTATGTATGTATGATGATATGGCGTAAGTAAAGCTCGGAAACGGGCCACAGCATTCAGAGCTTTAAGACAGATAAAAATATATTTTTTTGTACCCCAGTTTCTACTCATATTAAAGTAGCGATCCATCTTTGTAAGGCAGGGGTTGATCGAGGACTACATAATACATAAGACACTTTATTATTAAATAATGTATGGACCCTCTTAAATACATACGATACGACTTATTGCTTATTTCTGTGTTCGTTCGCTGCTGTAATAGATCTGAGATTTTTTATTTGCTTTGCATACTACTAGCTAAAGTTGTAAATGAATGCTGGCAAGACGAAAGTCATAAATAATATAAGTAAAATAATTTCAATCTTCTTTTGTTCTTATACAAGTTGGAATGGCGTCCGCAGACCGGGAGCTGTTGGTAGGCCTCCAACAAGATGGAGCGACGATCTGATCAGGATAGCGGGATCGCGGTGGAAGCAGAAAGCACAGGACCGGTCCGTGGAGAGCCTTAGGGGAGGCCTATGTCCAGCAGTGGACGTCTGTCGGCTGATATGATGATGATACAAGATCTAACAGAAAGTATCGGGAATATTTCAGAATTTCAACTAAGACCGCAGACAAAAATTTTTCATTAAAATTTATGATTAAACATTTCCCGTCCTTTACGCGGTTCATTTTGTACATCGATCAAATGTGTGGAAATATTTGTCAGCTATGATTCAATACATACATACATATCGTCACGCCTCTTCCCCGCAGGGGTAGGCAGAGACTACTTTGTTTCACTTGCTACGATCCTGACATACTTAACGTGACCATTTATTTATTTTGTCAGACCGGGACACATCTGCAAAAATATTTAATAAAAAAGTTTTTAGTGTTTTACAAGTATTTTATTATAGAAGATAGTATAACACAAAATAATTAAAGCTCTAAACACAAAATAGTTAAGTTGGCACGACTTACTAACTAAGCCCCCAGTAGTGGCGTGACTTCTAAGTCGTATTTTTGTATTTGTCGACTGAACAATTTTTTTTTTAAATATCGGGTCTTGTTTTTAGATACGTGTACGTATAATTTTAAACTATCGTTGGGTCTGCTTGCCAAACCGGGACGAAGTTGGCTTCACTGGGGACACCTGGACAGACTGCCTGAAACCGGGACTGTCCCGCCCAAACCGGGACGTATGGTCACGTTAGACATACTTCTTTCGCTTCATCCACATTCATCAATCTCTTCATACATGCACCTTTCCTTTTTCCAAAACGTCTCCTATTTGGTCTCGGAACGTCCGTCTAGGCTTTCCCCTCCCAACGTAACCATTCACACTCCCCATATAAATCTGTTTAGTTAGTCTACTTTCATCCATCCGCTCTACGTGACCAAATCAACTAAACATCTTTTTTCTATCCTTGATTCACATTTTCGAAAATATCGCTCGAAAATGGTAAAAACTTGTGCTATATTTGAAATAAGAGATTGGAACATGCTTAATAGGTATCTATTATCACGTGCCTATGTATATGTATACTAGCTGTTGCCCACGGCTTCGCTCCCGTTTTTTTTTTCTTCTAAATTTCAATATGAAAAATAGATAGTAGCCGATTCTCAGACCTACTGAATACGCATATAAAATTTGGTAAGAATCGGTAAAGCCGTTTCGGAGGAGTACGGTAACTAACATTGTGACATGGAAATTTTATATATAAGATTATGTTGTAGTAAGGCTTCTGTACCTTACAAAGCACCTAAGGCACTGGAAGCTGTACAAGTTTTGGTTCTAATTAAGTTCGTAATTAGGAAAAATTCCGAGTACACCATAGCTTATTTCCTCTGCGTATTTTATCTCGTTTACTTTCATTAAGTAACAAAATATCAAATTATACGTACAAACCTTCCTTCTTCTTCTTCTTCTTATTTGTAGTCATTTTAGCGACGACAACGTCACCAATGTCAAAGTAACAAAAATATAATTAAACTAGCTTCTGCCCGCGACTTCGTCTGCGTAGAATTATACATAAAAACCTTTCTCTTGAATCACTCTATCTATTAAAAAAAACCGCAACAAAATCCGTTGTGTAGTTTTGAAGATATAAGCATACATAGGGACATAGGGACATGTAATAAGGACAGAGAAAGCGACTTAGTTTTATACTATGCTATATAGTGAAAACGTTGTGACAAAATGTCGACAATGTTTTCGGTAAAGGTCAAAGACCCCTTCCCCCCTTGTCGGGCTCTTATCCAACGGTCTATGTTATCCCTCAGAAACTGCCAGGAAATCATTACCCGATGCCCAGGGTGCACCGGACCAAGCACTGCTCTTCCCCTCGGACGGATCACACGCGGAGGTAACCCGACTCGCACCCCATCAAACCTTCCTCGTGAATCACTTTACCTATTAATGAAAACCGCACTGAAGTCCGTTGGTAGTTTAGAAGATCTAAAAGTACCTACTTATATACTTACCTACCTACCCTATATAAACACTATACAAGGCTCAGTGCTTAACATCGTCAGGGATATTATGGTGAGAGGACTATCACAGACGATAGAGTGGTGCAGGGAAAGAGGGCTAGGCCTGAATCCCGCAAAGACTAAGCTAATGCTGTTTACAAACAGAAGGAAGATAGGAGACATGAGGCCAATAAGGCTGCAAGGGGTAGATCTGGAAACAGTGAAAGAAATAAGGTATCTGGGAGTGACAATTGACACAAATCTCAGGTACAAGAGGCATATCAAGGAGCAAACCGCGAAGGTAATAAGAACACTGTGCCAATGTAGAAGGGCAGTGGGAAGGAAGTGGGGACTTAAACCACGTATGATACACTGGATGTATAAGGCAGTCATACTACCAAGGCTACTATACGGAGCGGTGGTATGGTGGCACAGAGCTCGTATCAAGGAGTATCAGAAGGAACTGAACAAGGTACAAAGACTGGCATGCCTCATGATAACAGGGGCCATGAGAACCACCCCAACACAGGCCATGGAGGTAATGCTGGGACTGAAAGCACTCCATTTAGAGATTGAAAAGAGAGCCATGGAACAGTGGCACAGAATGAGAGCATGCAGAGAGTGGAGAGGGAACTTCACAGACAAAGGACATGCACTCATTGAGAAGGAGGCGGTACTGAAGCTAGGAATGCTAGCGCAGAATAATGACCTCATCAAGAAAGAGAGGATCTTTGACAAAAAATACAGGATCCACATTGGAGACAGAGACAGCTGGAAAGTAGATCTGGAATATCCGACAACGATCTGCTTCACGGATGGCTCAAGGAGAGAAGCGACCAAACTCGCGGGAGCGGGCGTCATAATACCCAAGATGAACGTTCGGGAGGCCATACCGCTAGGCAGATATGCCAGCGTGTTTCAGGCGGAAGTATGCGCAATAATGAAATGCGCTCAGATCATATGTGAGAACCTGGGCAACGATCGTGACGTAGGAACAGTGGTAATCTACTCCGACAGCCAAGCAGCGCTAAAAGCACTAAACAAGCCAACAGTCAATTCCTCACTGGTAAGGGAGTGCAAAACAGCACTCAACAGACTAGGAGAGAATACGAAGGTAACGGTAGCCTGGGTCCCAGGACATCAAGGGGTGATGGGCAACGAAAGAGCAGATGAACTAGCAAGGGAGGGAGCGGGTACAGAATTTACAGGTCCTGAACCGGTACTCCCAATCTCGGGAGATGTCACAAAAGGGACAATAGACAGACTAAAGGAGCAAGAAGCAAACGCAGAATGGAGCCAAGCTCTGGGGTGCAGACAATCGAAGATGATGCTGAAAGGCATAAACCGCAGAAGAACTAGGTATCTCCTGAATCTAGGTAAGAGTAGCTTAAGAATATTAACTGGCATCATCACAGGCCATAATACTCTAAATAGGCACTTAAGCATTATAGGTATAACAAGCGACCCCTCCTGCCCGCACTGCGGGAAAGAGGAGACGAGCAAGCACGTCCTCACGGAGTGCGTCATGTACGCGGCAGCGCGGCGCGAAGCATTCGGGAGCGACGTACTGGAGGAGAACGAGCTTAGTGACATCCAACTAAAAGATGTCCTTATGTTCGGCAGGAAAACCCGAAGATTCGGGGAGATAGTATAGTCGAATTAAGGAAAAGTATGGAAGTAATTCGTGTAGTCGTGTTTTTTTGTGGAATCGTTAGAGGGCACGACTAGATGGTTTCCCTCGGTTTGCACCGTTTCTATCATGTACGGAACACTTTAAAATATTAGGTTTAAACTTCAAGTGCCGTTATTTTGGAGTATGATAAAAGGTATTAGGCGCAAGTTTAGCCGCGTGAAGGGTCCCCTTTGGTACATAATGTATTTTAATTAAAAAGGTGTACGATGTATAGAATCTTGGTAAAATATTTTTTTCTGATTGCGGCTCGAGGATAATTCAGACGGTTGGTGCAAACTTACATTAAGCTTTTCAAAGTATTATAAACACCCAGGTAACTTTGCACCCCGGTGCAAAGTATGGAACATATTTTTTTCACTCTTTTGTAGATTGTACTTCGGGGGAAATTAAGATAGTCGTGAAAATTTATAAATAACACATACTTAAAAGATACTACATTCGCACTCAATAAAAAAAAGAAATTTTTAACTGGAAGTTTGGTAAACATAGTTCTATCTAAACGCAAGGAATCGCAGCGAACGCTAGCGGTAGCGGGCGGTAGGAGCGGGGCGCGGGACGGCCGGGCGGGAGAAGGTAGCGCAGCGCTCGCGCTCAGTACGTATTTCGTCGGTGCATAAATAAATAATATTTGTTTCTAGCAGTGGTTGCAATTTTCTTTTTCTTTTTAGATGACCACATCATCAGATTACCACGATAGTACCAAATTAAGTATTGTTCAAACAGATGACGCTTAGCGACAAAAAATCTCATAGTAACAAAAAGGTCACGTGACAGTTAGTAACAGGTAGAAAAATTCGGAGACTTTACTTTTCGGATTTTTCTATGTGTTCTAATTTTCACTGACATTTAGAAATTAAATCGAAGTAGATTAAAATTTACTTCGGAGGGAAGTGAGTGTAATGAAACCATGTTAATTGGGTATCTTAAGTTTTCTGAAGTACTCAATATAGCTATTTTTAACCGACTTCAAAAAAAGGAGGAGTTTCTCAATTCGAATGGTTTTTTTTATTTTTTTTTATGATATTACTTAAGAACTCCGTCAGTTGTGTTGTGGACCGATTTGGAAAATATTTTTTGTTGGAAAGGGAATACTTCCACTTTGGTCCCATTAACATCAAATCAGGATCTGATGACGAGATCTTGGAGAAACTGAAGGAACTCTTCAAATCTTATAAGCATCGCGATAGCGATTTAGGTATATTTTAATGTAACTTATGCATTTGCCTTCGGAAAGCACTATTTGATGAATTGGAACTGATTATGAGGACCACAGATGGTCATCAGATTCAATAAGTAATTCAGGGATTGCGATTTGATTACTGTAATACGCTTGCTAAACACGTCATAGGTACTCATAAAATGTATAGGTACATTTTCCACATTACCATGTGGGTGAGCGTGTATTTTTTATTATTTTGGCGTTTTGAATTTGAATTCAAAATGTAATTACTATTTTTAAATTGTCAATAAATTGGCATGTTTCTAAGCTTATTGGCAACTAGGCGGTAGTGTTTTTTTTTTCACCATGAGAGTTGAAAATTCGATCAATGTAGGATTGAAAACGCAAAAATTAAGTTCTAAAAAAACCCTACGTAGTCTTACAAAAATAGTAATGCCTATCTGATAACACAAGTACTCAAGAATATTGAGCAAAAATTAAAAAATTAAAAAGTTAGCTTAAAATGGTGCTATGATCAAAACATTGAACAAGGCTGTTCATTTTCAAAAAAACCTAAAAGTTCGAATATCTCGGAAATCGTTCCACTTTTACTAAACCTATTATAGCTTTATTATAACGTCCTCAGTGCCCTCTATCCATAGTTCAAGGATTATCCACTCATTACCTAACACCCTGTATGTATGGTAAAGTGAAGCTGATGAAGGATGTACCTTGAAAGAGAATTCCTCCGTAACTATTAAAGTTTTTTCATTGGGAAAAATAATATTTAGTAAAAAGTGATGAACAGTTTGCATGAGATCGTATTACTCGTGGTCCCACTGTTATAAAAATCATCACTAGAATTAGTAAAATTAGGTTAGGTTCGTTAGGTAACTTGAAATGCCCGAAGGGCAAACCGAATAGAAATAGAAGCCCCGCGGAAACGGAGTCCCCTCGACCTTATGGTGGAGTGTAATTCGTCATTTTTATAACTGTGGGACCACGAGTCCGTAGCGGGTATTAGGCATAATAAGTTGGACAAATTGCAAAATGATTCACTAAAAAGTCGTCTGTTTCTAGCTCGATTTTGACGTTTGAGAAGCTGCATACTAGAAAAAGCGCAAATGGGGATCTCATATAACTCATATAATATTAGTGATCACCTTGTCCGCTCCGATATAATTGATGGTGACTACATACTAAATCATTTATTTAATCATTGTCAATTAATTAAATTCTCAAAAAATCAATTCTTCTTTATTTTTCGTCTAGACTTATTTAATTAGGAGTAAAGAAATAAACCGTATAAAATTAATAAGTAGTTACAATACTTAAGCATAGAAAATACCCATTTGCTTAAACAATCCGGCACGGTTTTTGAGGTACCTACGAGCCAAACTAGTAGGGTTAAATCAAAACTATAGACATTCATAAGTATAATTATTATTATGGTTTAAGACATGTACAGGGTGGCCGGGTCATCCTATATTTCCCAAAACTAAATATACACCACTTATGTTGATAAATACAAAATTACCTACAAGTACATTTAGATGCATGCGTTACTACATTAATTTACATTACAATGTAATAATAAATAATTAAATAAATAAAATAAATAAATGTATTATTTAATAAAGTCTATTACGTGCTGGCATCAAGAAACGTGCGTCAACGGTACGTCAACGCGCTGCATTCGCTTGCCTTTATTAATCGCGCGCTTGTCATGTCTGTGGATTTATTGCTCTATGGTAATTCTTTAGAAAATTACAGAACCGCATGTTCCGCGTAGAAATCTCAATTTTTTATGGGGTGCGAATGTAAATCAAACCAAGTTAAGACGATTGTGACGATTTTTATTAATTTCAAAATTTCCCCCGAAGTACAAAGACAGTAAAACATAGAAAACTACTTTCCGGGTGTCGCACCCTGGTGCAAATTTGGTATTGTGTTTTGATATATTTTCTCATCATTTCCTCAATTTGCACCGCGTTCTGTATTTTCCCCGGGGCCGCAATGCCAAAAAGTATATTTTTAGCTATATGATTTTTTTTTTGTATGTTCCGTAGCTTGAATTGAGCTAAATAACGGGTGCAAATATAGATTAAGGTGTAATAAAACGTATGGCAAATTGCACAGACTACACCTATTTTTTCTTCTTAGTTATTACTATTAAACCATTTTCTACCAATTCCACCCCTTTCCGGGGGGGTGAATATATCAAGTGCTGTATTAGGTTCCATTTCTAACCCATACAAATCAAAAACAATTGTTTTTATCAGTTCTTAGAATTATTTCCTGACTTAAGTGAAATTTCACGTATTTTGCCTCCACTAAGAGTTGCGGTGTGGGAGCGCTGCTGGGACAGTAACCGGCGGCTTCAGCCAAGGGGAACTGGGCTGAATGATCGCCATAGAGGATCGACAGCCCGCCTGATCCAGCCAGGCGTCCCCACATCATCATCATCATCACCCTATATAAACAATGGAAAGTGACTTTGTTTTATACTATGTAAAGAAAGACAAATACTTCACTAAATAGTATAAAACAAAGTCGCTTTCTCTGTCCCTATATCCCTATGTATGCTTATGCTTATATCTTCAAAACTGCACAACGGATTTTGATGCTGTTTTTTTTAATAGATAGAGTGATTCAAGAGGAAGCTTTTTATGTATAATTCTACGCAGACAAAGTCGCGGGCAGAAGCTAGTAAACAATAAAATTATTCGTGTAAAAACTTCACTCTCGGGTCCATAAAATATTTCAATACTAATCACCGTCAAGTTTATAGGTCCAGTTTTAAAGAAATATAAATCAAAAACACATTTTCCTACTTAGAAAATTTGTAGAGATAGCGGCATCGAGAACCTCTCATATAAAAGAGGCGCAGAGTCTGAAGTAGTTTCAAACAAGAGTTGACCTTACTGTGTGCTGTCCGTGTTTACTTCAGATTGTTGAGAGCGCTTATTGTTAGTTTTGTGTTTTAGAAAACGACCTTAGAGACGCTTTTGCGTAGTTGTTAAAATACCTACTATGAATTAAATAGATCGTCGTCGAGACGTATTGCATGCGTAAAGCAAACGCGTTCGAGACTTTTTTTATGTCAAAACTTCTACTAAATTCGTAGTTCGTACCACTCTCACTCTCATACTGAAGACTATTAGTGTGAACGCTGCCATAGCTGAGTGGCGGCCATTTGGCTGGTTGGAATAAGTACCCATATTATGTAATATTCTGTTTGTATATATCAGTCAATAAAGTTTTCTTATTCTTATTCTTATTCTTATTGAACGTAAAGGCACATACGAAATTCAAATTTCGAATCTTCTCAGTGTATAAGGCCAGTGTTCACACACAGATTCAACAAAGATGGCGGCGAGCACCGCGCGAGGTCTACGCGTAATTCAGGCTGTGCAAGGATACATGAAAGGACACCCAAACTGTTTCGATACGTCTACAATTTTCAATAAGGTAATTTTAACCACACACTTCAATCAATACCAATGATAACAACAGATCACGTACAAAATTGAAGCTTATGATTGGGATGCCAGATGTGTATATGATAATTAACAAAAATGTACGATACAAAATGTCCCGCGCTAAAGTACGATCATTTGCAATCTGAAGTCAGTTTTGTTTCAACGCTTGCTTGTTATGGCATGTACGTACGTGTACGCCTATTTCAGATTATAAGGCCAGGAGTTCGCTGTGAACAACGCGCCCACATTCCAATTATGGATGTAAACCAGAATTGACGATTTTTTTGGCTCCCGCCACTCTGACATTTGTACGATAATTTTCGGACTTTCGTACGATATTTCGTTTTCATTTGTCTGGCATTCTAAGATTTATGCTGTCCACGTGAATTACACTTAAGTTAGTACATAATAAAATGATACAACAGGTATATACCTACACAATAGTCTTAGTCAACGTAAAAACAGTCTAGATAAGGTCAATAAACAAAAAACAAAGTGCGTTTATCGTTCACGTCTTATTCGGATAATTTTCTTATCTGGATCCAACAGTTGCATTAAAGTTCAAAAATGTATTTTTAATTTGGTTGTAATGTCAAAGATTACGCTCGGTTCACATCATTACAAGCAATGAAATCGTTGCTTAATAGCGAATGTAAGCAAACAAAATTTAATACATTGTTAAGATTGTTTCCGTTTGTATAATGCATGTCTTACTTTTTTAACTAGCTTTTAACAGAATATAGACGCTACAGATCTGATTACATAATTATTTAGTTTTCAACGTCTTGATTTTCTTATCAGTTTCAATTTTGAACACACATACCTACTCCCACGCTCACAACCGTGAGTGCACAGTTTACGTAGACGCTATATATAGCGCATATTAAGTACTAGCTATTGCCCGCGAGTCCCGCGACTCAATCTGCGGAATTTTCGTTTATCAAAAAATAAACTTTCGATATCGGTTCAAGCCTTGTAAAGTAATCGAATCGAGCAAACAAACATAAAAAAAATCGAACCTCCTTATTTGAGTCGGTTAAAAAATGTTTTCTTTATAGATAAAACTGTTCGATGTGGGGGACGAACGTGCTTGCGCGCGATTCACCGTGGAACAGCAGATGTGTAACGTTAGCAACACTCTGCATGGAGGATACATGGTGTCAGTCATTGACGCGCTGACCGTCGTCCAACTACTGGCCGTACGTGACGGAAGACTAGCATGGACCACCAACTTGAATGTGCAGTGAGTACACCATATGCTGAGAAGCAAGAACGATCGATTATAGATTCGCGTAGCAGCCTTGTGTAATGTGGCCAATAAGCGCACGGGAGAAACATGGTATCCAGCACTGCCTTACAGTAGTAAAGTAGACGGAAAACTCGCTTGAGCTATCAGCTTGAATGGGCGATGAGTATACCTACCACAGGCCGAGGAGCGGAAACGATCGTTAATAGATTAGCTTAGTAGTCAAATAAACGGGGGAAACATTATGTCAATCATAGAGGCGCTGTTGTGTTTTCGCGTGATTTGCAGTTTGAGGCGTGAGGCGTTTACATGCATATCACGTGTTTTTTACGCATCATTTATTGATAAAAAAAACCATTCGTATGACGCGCGTTTATGCACATCCATGCATGAAATATGCAGTGTGCATTGGGAAGGAAAGTAACAAGAACTTGCTTTTTTGTGTCTCACTGTAGACGACAATATTTATAAATACTCGCTGATTTGCCTTGTCATGAAAAACCACGATGATCGTCATCATCAATTTTAAAACTACATTAGTTTTAGATAACACTTTAAACAGCCTTTTCACATACCCCTGGTGACCCAGTATCGGGCGGATGCATAAGGCGCATTTTCCATAGAATAAAAAAAAGGAAGAAAGTGCCGAGAGCATTAAATACTTAAATAGAAATAAGCTCAGAGTGCTGACCCATGATAAAAAAGTTGTTCGAATTTCAGCTTTCTCAATGCAGCATCACTTGGAGAGCAAGTGACAGTGGAGACGACACCAATCAGGATCACAAATCGGTCTATCCTCATAGAAGCGCGCGCTGCCAGCGACACGACCGGATTGGTCGTGGCTAAGGCCTTGAACACCTTCATGTTTGGACAGGAGAAGATACAGAAAGCCGCAGAAAACTTGTTCAAATTAGATTTCAGTCATAATGACTAGAAGCTTTGATTAAAATTGAAATAGTACAGACATATTTTTCATTCAATTTTAACGCCTTTGTAAAAAGAAAATCTATCAATATTTTTTCATATTGGCATTGTTAATTTTTTTTAAGCCGTGCTTTTAACATCTTTATTTGATAAAATGGACGATTTCAAGCAACTTATTTGAATATTATACTTATAGCTTTGCTTATTAATAATAAATATTTTTTCGCTGTTTGATAATATGATAATTTTGGCACGATCCCAATCGCCTTCGTTCGGCAATAAAAAAACGGTTTTGTCTATATGTCAACGTCATAGATCTGTGAATGTGTGTGTGAAGTCAACGTCATAGTTAATCTCGTTCGAATCGTTCCGGTGTTGGTGTTGTTATTCTTTTCCGTCCTGTTTTTGCTTTTCTCGTTTGAACACAGAACAAAGCTTTTGATCCCTGTACATCTTTCCCGACTCCTGATGAAAAATTCCACATTAGCTTGCGTACACCATTCCTTCCGCAAGTCTTCTCTTTTCTCTTCTTCTTCTCTTCGATTTTGTGGGGGCTATTGTTCGAGTCATAATTGCACCTCAGCACAAACCATTTTTTATAAATATCAATTTCACAGTTTCATACTTTGAATTTGCTTTTTTTTCTTTCGTTTGTAGATTAAGTAGGTATGTAATGTTATGATGTAGATGTGACAGTGCCTGGCAGTTACCGTAGCTTAACTTTTTTTTTGCCGATTCTGCCAAAAAACCGGGTCGTTAGGTCAAACAAAGGTGAAATATACTTTTACAAAAATACTAGCAATCGTAAAGTATTGTTGAAATCGGACAAGATAAATCGTATAATTTTATTGGTTGATTTCCTCCAAATTGTTTTCGAATTGGAGCATACTAAAAAAAGTGAATAGTGCCAATTAGCATCATATGGGTCGGAATGTTGAAGGAACATTTAAATTTTATATGAACCTATGGGAATTAAATGTTTACAAAAGCTTCAAAATCATTGGAATGGACTGTAATACATATTGGTGAATGCTTTTGTCATTCCGAGTGTATCTATAGCAAGGGAATCAAGAATTTTTATACTTTTACGATTTTTTATACTTATTTTTGCCGTTTTTCCCGTTAGAAATATTTTTTTTACATGACACTGAAAATTAGGCAACAGAAAAACCTACCTACTATGTACAGTCAAGTGTAATAATATGTATCTAGTCAAAGTTTCAAAAATAAGTACCATACGCTCTTACACCGGCGTAATAAGGTCGTGGGACATATTTTTGAGAAGTTCGTATCGATACTTATTTTTGCACTTGACCGTACCTGCTATGGATGGTGTAGCGGTAGGTATTAGCACGCATCACGCAATGATGAGGATTCGGGTTCGTTTCCCGCCCATAGCTTTAGTTTTCGTATTTTTCCGTGTTCTAATTTTTTGTGTTGATTAAAAATTGAATTCAGTGTGTTAGATAATAAAGCCTCTGAATCAAGTATAGACGTGGGTGTTGGTACTGCGCTTATTTAAATTTCTCGCAAATTACAATGTTCATTTGTTTAATTAAGGTTTAAATCCTAACCCTACCCTAACTTTTAGCGCCCCCAGGCATACTCGTAGGTAATTTGATCAAACATGCTCTCCTACTTAGCTAATACGCATAGATACCTATTTCAAACGGAGATATTTAATACCTATCATGAACTCTATTGAGATTGGAATCTGTCACAGTAAATCACTATCACTACATAGTATAAAACAAAGTCGCTTTCTCTGTCCCTATATCCCTATGTATGCTTATATCTTGAAAACTACACAACGGATTTTGATGCGGTTGTTTTTCATAGGTAGACGAAGGTTTTTTATGTATAATTCTACGCAGACGAAGTCGCGAGCAGAAGCTAGTACTAAATAACTAGAACTGCAAAGCGGTGTCCAGGTCAGTGGGTCTTGATTGGTCTAATTGAAAATGTCGACACTGAAAATGAGATCACATAGAAAAATCCGAAAAGTAAAGCTATGGCCGGATACCGTTAAACCAAAAATAATAATCACGAAGTAAAATTCTCGATTCATATGGCGGTTTGATTATAACTGCCAGTAAAAATAAGAAATCTATTTACTCTTTTTCTCATCACATAGTATACTAGCTTCTGCCCGCGACTTTGTCTGCGTGTTATACATGTAAACCTTTATTTCGAATCACTGTATCTATTTAAAAAAACCACATCAATATCCGTTGCGTAGGTTTAAAGATTTAAGCGACTTTGTTTTATACTATGTAGTGGTTTATGCATGTTTTTATGCCACGACAAATACCTTATATAGGATATTATACGACTATATTGCGAATATCTTAAAACTTACAAGGAAATGTCGTAAATATTTGCAAAGATCTATGTAACGATGCGTCAGACATTAACGTACAAATACAAATACATTTTTCTCCTCAGTTTGCTCAACAGAAATATTAAAGCAGTTAACAAAATTTTACTAACACAACTGTTTCAATTCACATAAGTTACCGAGAGAAATGTCTTTGATATACGAACAGATAGACAGACAGATAGATGAACAGGATACGAGGAGCTAGATATAAGGGCTCTGAATTCGGCATTTTGGTTGCACAACCTAAAGATTTTTTTTACTGGGCTCGGGCAGCATTAACTTGGGTGGAATAAAGTGAAATGAAAAGTTTTTTTTTATATATAAGAGGGGGCCAACGAGCAGGCGGGTTACCTGATGGAAAGCAATCACCGTCGCCCAGGGACACCTGCAAGACCTGGGGAATCACAAGTGCGTTGCCGGCCCTTTGAGGAACAGGAAGGCTCGCTTTTTAAAGATCCCTAAATTGTACCGCTCAGGGAATGTTGCAGCAGGAAGTTGGTTCCAGATCTTTACCGTACGAGGAAAGAAATTCTCAATAACTCGCAATAATTTCTTTTTTATGTCATTTTATTGTTAAGTGCTATTAGAGCCAAGTCTAATACGCGATTGGCGAAGCTGATGGTAAACTTTGACAGGGAATTCTATCCCTCAACTAGTATACTGTTTGTAAGACTCTTGTATATGTGGCAAATACTTTTAATTAAAAAAACTATTTTAATCGCCAAAGTATAGTATTTTTTTTACTTGTAGCACAGAATTTTTGGTGACTTAAATTCCTAGTGTTGCTAGAAATTCCTAATTTTAAAGCCGTCTAGCATGAAACCTAAATTTAAATCTGTGTCGTCGTCTCTTATTCACTCTTGCGTCGCCTATCTCACTCACACCCTATCGTTTCGATTCCCATAGATCTAGCTAATAATAAATTTAATTAAACGCGCCAATTAATTAGAATTACTAGCATCCTAATTAGTAACAAAACAGCCTACAACCAAAATACCAACGTACTAATTTAAATAATAGTCAGCGTATTAATTATGCAGATAACAAAGTACCATAGCATGCGTGCCGTGTTTTCATAACTGTAGGTAATTTTAAACATTTGATAAAATTAATTAAGCGATAGTTACTACTACCTAAAAAAAGGGTATGGTCAATCTGTAAAGGTCCGGCCACACCATAACGTAAAAGACGTCGACGGTGCGTTTACGCAACAAAATGTATGAAGAAACGGTGAGAGAACGTGACGCATGCGACACGTCACTGCGTATACGCAGCGGTGTGGTCGCTCCTTTATCCATCTCTTGCGTATATACGTCGTACTATTGCGCAGTCTCCAAATGAGAGAGCTTGGCCTACAGTTCAAACATGGTTTCCGTACTTAAAGTATAAAGAACTTCTCACACACTAGAATAAATTTTCCACCTATACGCCCACAATCTTACTAAACGTGGCCAGTAAGTCTTGTTACCATAGGCTTAATTGGTCTACCCCGTAAGGGATAAAGACATGATATGTACCTATGTATGTATGTATGTATGTAAACTCTTTATTGTGCAAAATAAACAAGACAAATACAATTGACAAACACTGAGATACATGCACAAAGGCGGACCTACCCCTTTAAGGGATCTCTTCCAGTCAACCTTTGAGTGGATGAAAGGAGTATATATTAGGGATGGACGAGTGAGTTTAAAAATTGCAAACACTGAGAGCCACAATACATAACTTTACCAATTATATAATACATAAACTCCTAAAACCTACCAGTCCATAAACTACTTTATACTACCTATAATATACATCAATAAAATATACTACATAAAATAAATAAATAAAGAGCACAATAAACAAAGCACAATAAATAAATGTATGTACATATATGTAGGTTATTTTTGGTGTACGTCAGAACGGTAATTGGTTATGCTACTAGGTGCGGTACGGTGTTTTTTTTTTTTTTTTTTTTTTTTTTATGTGAATAGGAAGGCAAACGAGCAAGTGGGTCACCTGATGGTAAGTGATCACCACTGCCCATAGCCACCCGCAACCCCGGAGGGATTGCAGATGCGTTGCCAACCTAGAGGATTAAGATGAAATGCCTCTTGTGCCCGTTATTTCCCCGGCTGTCTTACTCTCCGCACCGGAACACAGCAGTGCAAGCACTGCTACTTAGCGGCAGGATTAGCGAGTAAGATGGTGGTAGCGATCCGGACGGACCTTGCACAAGGCCCTACCACCCGCAAACCTACCTAATGAGCGGAATGGTTAGCCATTTTCATCTTTAATATAACGAACCAATTAACGAAGGACCAAAATAAATACCTCCGTTTCTTTCAGATTCCTTGATCAAGGGATTGCTTCCGTGTCAGTACCCTAATACCAAGCTGTCTTAACATCACTACATTATTTTTCAAAATTGAATTGTATATCCAAAAGGAGTAGGTTCTTGTTTGAATGAGAAATAAACACGGGATCATGTAGTGAGGCAGTGATAAATTGCGCCTCTCCTCTCTAATTAAACGGTTTTAATTCGATGATTATAAGTTGGAAAGTTCGTGTTGGAAGCTCTCGTAGAAGCTTTAAGTCCGGTTCCGCTGGCCACACAATTAAAGAAAACTAGAACATAATGATGAAAATTTCCAATGATATATACCTAGGTGAAAAAATAAGTAAATAATCTGTTGTATGTAGTAGTGTACAGAAATGTTATGGGACTTAAGTCAATTTTCTAATTTTGAACGACAATTAGTCCATTAGATCACATGACGACCGGATAGCCTAGTAGAGGTCCTGGGTTCGAATCCCGGTAGGGCAGACAGTTGTATGATTAATACGAATGTTTGTGCCCGAGTCATGGATGTTGTATGTATGCATTTATCTACATTATATAAGTATGTTTATCCGTTGCCTGGTACCCATAGTACAAGCTTTGCTTAGTTTGGGGCCAGCCCCAAACTAAGCAAAGTGTTAAAAGTTTTCGTTTTTTGTCTACCATTTTTAAGTGGGTAATTGATCGTATTTTTTTTAATTTAGTTTCTAAGTAAGTGGTACATTTGTTACGTAAATTGTTTGATTATGGCATCATTTTCGCAAGGATTTTTTAGATTTATTGTCTTTAATTTTATGTAGGAGTTCAAATGGCTCAAAGATTTGTTTAAATCGTCCACCTACCCGTCCGTCCGTCTATTTGGCTACTTATAAAAAAAAATACTCGATTTAGTCTTAAACTCGCTTTGGTAGTGTCAAAATGTTTGTGAAGCTTTAAACCAGATTTATCGACTAATCGAGATAATTTTTTTTTACAAGATGGCCCTGAGTTTGATGTCTGATGCGACAAGAATTCGAAATATATATTCGTTTTCCTATGTTTGACCTATGTTGGAAATTGTATGGCGGCCTGAAATCAAAATTTGCGGAATTGATCAACTCGAAACCAATTTTAATTCACAATCCAGTTTGTGAGGTTCCCGTTTCGAAAATAGAACTTTTTAACGAACGTCTAATAATGTGATTCTGAAAATTTCGTCGAAAGTTTTCAACTTTACCAAAGCAGGGTAATGGGATATGGCATTTCTGTGAAAATATCGATCGCAAGTGGTAGAAAATTGTGTTGTATTTGAATTACGAGACACAGAGTAACAGAAAATTAAAAACAGAAGGTAAACATGCGATAATTTTGTAGTTTTGTAGGAATACAGTTTTTTGTTTTTCTATACATACATACATACATAAATCACGTCTTTATCCCTTATGGGGTAGACAGAACCTTTTTTTATGGTGTGGAAAATGCGCCTTATGCATCCGCCCGGTACGGGTTTACCGGAGGTATGTGGGGCTCTCCCGCGACGGCAGGCATACTCACTAAAAACCACACGGATTCCCTATTCAGTCGTATGTGAGGCGTGAGGCAAAGGCCGAATTTATTTTGAAAGTTGCATATTTAAGTAGCGTTAAAATAATAAAACAAATCTCCTTAATGGCTCTCTTGAAATTCATCCGAAATACATATATGTATTACCCGTTGGTTGGATTAGTATCACTGAACACCCTTCTAAATGTTTTTCAGGATTATTTAATATTTATTTTTTGTATACTCTTCCATGCTGGTCTGGGAGCAAAGAAAAAACATAGAATGTACCAATTGCTTCTCTACCCGCGCAGATGGTAAAAGCCCATCGAGGGAATGGGCGAAAATCATAGAAATCATGTTATTGGCGATGAGGCTAGCAACCCCTCACTATTTTGATTCCATGTTCCACCTATACGCCCACAATCTTGCTAAATATGGCCTGTAGGTACCTGTTACCTTAGGCTCTGTCTACCCCGTAAGGGATAAAGACGTGATTTGTGTATGTATGTATGTGTATTTTTTTTATACATTGGTCGATGCTCAAAGGGTGATTTAATTTTGAACCAAATATTACGACGAGAAATCTTCACAGGATTCGGTATTCAATCACAGCAACCCAAACACCGAAATACTCCAAAATAATTTAAGAATAAATTTCTAAGCGACACTGAAAATTACAACACAGAAAAATCCGAAAAGTAAAGCTAAGGCCGGGAATCGAACCCGGTTCCTCATCATTCCGTTTTGCGTACCATTACACCACGCATGTGAGCAAGCCTTCGATTTTTTCTATCTGTTACTAGCTGTCACATGACCTTGTTATTATGCGATTTTTTTTCGCCAAGTGTCATCTGTTTGAATGATGTGTCTGTACGACACAATTACAAATTCCGGTGGAACATCTACGGCTCACCAGGGACGAGGGAAGGTGCTGTTCAGACCTTCAAGATTAGGTACTATCAAATGAATCAAGAAATTTTTTATTTCTTGATTTTTATGTTTTACTTTTACGGTTTTACCGTTAGAAATTTAATTTCTAAATGTCTGTGAAAATCAGAACACATAGAAAAATCCGAAAAGTAAAGCTATGGCCGGGAATCGAACCCGGATCCTCGTCATTCCGTGACGCGTGCTATACCACTACACCACCCATAGCAGGTGGGTAGTCTCCGAATTCAAGATTATTTTAGTCTTTCCAAATTGTTTTCACAAACCGTGTTTATGATATTTAATTAACGGCCGTCAGCAAAATAAGGATTAGCTAAGCAAGATAGCTGTATCAAAGAGATTCCCAGGTGAGACGTAGAAAACAAAAGAGTAACGAAGCATTGAATGTTATTAAATTGAGTGCTCCCAACAACAATAGGATTGGTTACAACTAGCTACGTAATTGGGTATTAAGCTGAGATTGTCTGAGACCGCCGATGTTTACTGAACTAGAATTAAATTATTAACGCAACGGTTACAATGTTAGGAGTTTGTGGAACTTGGTAAGTAATAACTAATAGGCAATTGGTAATTCATTGGGAAAAAGGCCGTGGTAGCTTGCTGCATTTAAACAATTGCCGCCCCAAAGCTATTCGTCAATTTTTGCCGCCCCTACTGACCTTTGAAATTAGATACACTGATCACACTATACTTAATTTATTTTAGGATGAGAAACCACAACAACATTAAATTGCGTCTGGTCAACTATTTCTTACCTAGCAAATAGTACAGTGCAATAGTCTGGGAGCCGCAAAATAAAATTGTTTTAATGCCACTTTATTTTCGTGTCGTTTACAATTACTCTAGTACAAATTGCAAAGAGAGCACACTTCACGAGCCGCAATATAATGTTGTGGTTTCTCATCCTAAATTAAATGAAGTATAACGTTAATTTATTTTCTATAGGTAATATTTTTACAACTTTTTTTTTTGTGTCAATTTTGCCGCCCTAAGCTTCAGCTGTTTCAGCTTCTATGGTAAATCCGGCCCTGCGTGGTAGCCTAGTGGTTTGACCTGTGGTTACGGAAGAAGGTCGTGGGTTCGAATCCCGGGCTCGCACCACTGAGTTTTTTGGAATATATGTGCGAAATTACATTTGAAATTTTCCATGAGCTTTTCAGTTAAGGAAACATTGTGAGGAAACCTGCACACACCAGCGAAGCAATTCAATGTTGTGTGTGAAGTTCCCAATCCGCACTGAGCCCGCGTGGAACTATAGCCCATCCAAGCCCTATTTACAAATAGAAAATATAATTAAATTAAACTATAATTAAATTAAAAACTAAACTAAAACAAATAATTTAAAAAAGAAGAGGTCCCCGAGGCATACCACAGACCCTGGCAGCATTCCCTCCTTGGACAGGGATACTAATAAGTTGTCCAAGGAAGCTACGTCAGCGATTGCTAAGTTAGCAGAGGCCAGAGAGCGTTTATGAATAAGGGGGTGTATTAGAGTGTATTAGTCTTGGGGGTGTAATCTTTGAAGAGGCTAATAGCGCTAGCGTTCTATAATCATGACTTTGCATCAGTATGATATACGGTAGTGTGGAGAGTAAGACAGCCGGGGAAATTACGGGCACAAGAGGCATTGCATCTTAGTCCTCTAGGTTGGCAATGCATCTGCAATCCCTCCGGGGTTGCGGGTGTCTATGGGCCGTGGTGATCACTTACCATCAGGTGACCCACTTGCTCGTTTGCCTTCCTATTCATATATATATATATATAAAAAAAAAGTACCCGGCCATAAAGATTGCATATCGGTCTTCTCGGCTACTATCGGCTTGGTAAAGCTTTGTCTCGTTCTAACTTACGTGACTCCAATTGTCTATTTACAAATACCGAACGGCAATCTTTATGGCCGACTACTGTAAATAGTTTTTAATAATAACAAATAGCATTAAGATTGAGCAATGTTGGTAAGTACTGAAATTGTGATAGTAAATTACGGGTACGTATCTATACATATATATTATTATTATTATTATTATTATGTATAATAAAATCGTTGAGACCAAAAAATCTGTACATTGAAGATTTAAAAAAAAAACCGACCAGGGTGACTTAAAATCGGTAACTGAACATATTAAAACCATTTTTAAAATTTTTGTTTGTTTGTTTGTTTGTTTGTTTGACTGAGCATCACGTAAAAACTACTGAACGGATATTAATGAAATGTTCACAAATCGATTTCAATAAATTCAGAATAGGATATAGGCTACAGAAATTGTGGAAAATTTTGGAAAAAGGGGGTGAAAAGGGGGGTTAAAGTTTGTATGAAAAAAGAAAATTAGATTGTTCTAGAATCATGAAACTCAGATTAAATACTTAGTAATAAAAATAAAGAAATACCTGTTTTAGAAAATTTTTTTAATCTCACCCAGAGGCGCAAAAAAGAGGGTTTTGTGTTTAAAATTAATTAACTTCATACACCTATACAATAAAAACCAATGAAGCGTAACCTTTTGAAATTGCTAAATAATACTTCTAATTTAATACAGGTAAATATAATTTCTCAGTTTTCTTGAAATTTGATTTTTGAGGTGATTACGCACAAAATAGCGGAACTCAAGAAAATCAGCTTCCTCGGTATAAGTAGTTGGTAATAGTTACAAACAAAATAATACTACGAAGAAAATAGATAGATACAAATGTACATAAGACATAATAGCCGGAAAAGCGTGTCAATTTTGAAAAAACATTAATATAATAATTACATGCTGTACAGGCATTTTTTCAACGAAGAGATTTTTGTCGATCCTAAATCAACCTAAATTGGCGTCCTAAATTGTGTTCTTTACCTAACACCTAAAGTTCAATATGCAATACCGTTACTTTTGTTTTTATTTATTGCGCCATTATTAACAACGTGTTCGGTTTTTGAACGCACTCTTATTTGAAAACCTGATATTAATATGAGGTCGGCGTGAAACGCTTGGCTGTATGTTCCTGGTACCTTTGCCTATAAAAAGCAAAATCAAAGGGCGCGTTTACGCCTGCGCTACGAACATGTCAGAATTTTATTGTGAAAAGTTGGTGCTTTTAGTATAAATCTGACTGCGAGCGAACCTAAACTGAATCGCATTAAGACATCATGGCAACTATGGCAAGGCCCCTGTAGGTAATTAATTTGTAGAATGATAATAAGTGTTAATAATCTGTAATTACGTACAATACAATACAATACAAATACTCTTTATTGAACACCACAAATCAGTACAAAACAATACAGAAACAAAGAACACAGTAGACAATAGGCGGTAACAATACACCTACGGGTAATACGTACCTACTTAAACCAAGAAAATAAATTAAAAAAGCTTCTGCTAGAAAAAATTGAGTCGCAAAATATTAATTAAAACGGATTAGTAAATGAATTGTTAGTTGTAAGGTAAAAACAGGTAAACATTTATGTATTATTTCGTTAGAATAGATTTAATTTTTTAAATTAATCAGGGTACAAATATCGTTAAAGTGAGCGCAGTATTCGCCAATAAGCGTCATAGTTTGGCGAAATTAATAGTGATGTAATTAAAACTGTACTTAGCTTTTTGAATAAAGAAACTATAAACAAAACTATAAATAAAACTATTTGTAAAATAAAGTTTAAATAAATGTGATGAATCATTAACCAGTTTGCACTTGATTTTTTTTCAAGATTCCGTGTCGCAAATTATTATTTTCATGACGTAATTCTAAAAGTATAGTTTCGTACATACTTTCAGTGGTTCATGTGACGAAGTTAATAGTCATAATAATAATAATTTTGATATCGAGAAAAGCCGTAAGTAACACAAAAACACACGCGGACGAAGTCGCGGGCAACAGCTAGTTAAAATACATAAAGTTTAAATGTATAATGGGTTAAAATACATAATGGTTTATAATATATAATGCGATTTTCTCAGAAAGTTAAATATTAACAGGATTGTTATAAAACAAACCTAACCTAACCTAAACCAATCTACAGATTACGATATCAAAAAAGTTCATTTAGCTAATAGTTTTACAGAAAATTGCGTTATATATTTTGATCCATTATGTATTTTAACCTATTATACATTTTAAACTTTATGTATTCTGATCCGCTCCCTAAATTACACACTGAGGGTGGTGAAACAAAGAAAGCCGCAGAACGCAGGAACTTGCATGTTAATCTCCTTTTGGCCTGTCCTCCTTCATCTTCCAAAACTTACTCCAAATCCTTCACAGTCCACTCTGCTAGGCCGTGGAATCGGTTACCGACCTCCATCAGGCAGTCTGCCTCCCTGGCGTCGTTCAAGGAAGGCTTGAGGAAGATATGGCTCACACCATCTCCTTAGATATTGTATGTGTGTACTCTTATTGTATTTTGTATGTATGCATGTGTGTAATGATATTTAGTAGTTTATTTTATGTTTTGTTTATTGTACTTAGATATGTACGCTCTATTGTGGCTTTCACTATCTGAAATTTTAAACTTTCACTTTGTCGGTCCCTCGTTTAATGCTCCTCTCATCTACTCAAAGGTTAACTGGTAGAGATCCCTCATAGGGATATGTTCGCCTTTGTGCATATATTAATGTTATTTTTATTTTTTTTGTGAATTGTATCTGTTTCTTTGTATTTGTACAATAAAGCATATACTTACTTGTCGCACGAGCCAAAGGCGAGGACGATAAACACGCGACATGAAACTTTCTTTAACACCGTCCGTGGTTTACACAATTTTACGTCTTCCCCAGTCCAGGACGTCCACTCCCGCAGCGGGCGGTAAATTGATATTTACGCATGGGCATGGGTACATAATTATGTGCACTGCACACACATACCCTCCATTTTTTTCCAGCGTTCTTTTTACATTTTCTATAAATACGCCTACAATCATGCTAAACGGGCTTTGTTACCTCAGGCTCTGTCTACCCCGTAAGGGATATAGACGTGATTTATGTTTTTGTCTATGTTAAGTCAGGTACACGGTAAAAAAGATGAGATTAGTAGGTGAGTACATGACGCCCTGCAATGACACACAAATAATTTTTCACTAGAAGTCGAAAATTATTAGTTAACTATCAAAACACAATGAAATTAGTTGCCATGCATTATAAGATAATTATTTTAGTTTTAAGCGTAAAACTGTCCGGAATATTTTAGCCGATCGTCGAGTTAGCTTGACTAAAAAAAAATTACACGCACACACACACACAAATCACGTCTTCATCCCTTACGGGGTAGACAGAGCCTAATGTAACAGGTACCCACAGGCCACATTTAGCAAGATTGTGGGTGTATGTATAGGTGGAAAATGGAATCAAAATAGTGATGGGTTGCTAGCCTCATCGTCTATAAGATGATTCCTATTATAATCGCCCATTCCCTTGATGGGCTTTTAACATCTGCGCGGGTAGAGAAGCAACTGATACATTCTATGTTTTTTCTTTGCTCCCAGACCAGCATGGAAGACAAAGGAAAAAAATTACGACTGTAACTAAAATAATTATCTTATAATGCATGATATCTAATTTTATCACTATGTGTAAAAAAATTGGCTTCATGTCTTCACCACATAGTATAAAACAAAGTCGCTTTCCGCTGTCTGGGATATAAATCTTTAAAACTACGCAACGGATTTTGATGCGGCTTTTTTTAATAGACAGAGTGATTCAAGGGGAAGGTTTATGTATAATTCTAAGCAGACGAAGTCGCGGGCAGAAGCTAGTAAAACGATAAAATAAACTTACCAAACACTAGTAGAAGCAGATCGCTAACGGCCAAACTGAAGAGATACATATTAGATTCCGATCTCAAGACTGGATGCCTTGCAATGACCGTGCACACACACAAATTCCCGATCAATCCAGACAGGAATATAAAGAAAAACAGACAAGACACAGGCACCAAATATTCCAACCCAAACATCCGTTTAGGGTTCATCCTACAGTCGATATAATTAACTTCACTGCACGTTGTAATGTTAAAATAATCATCTAAACAATTTTCATAGCAGAAATCTTCGAAATCGTCATCGTACAGCATTTTTAACAAATTATCCAACGACGTCTGACGCTTGACTGTGACGAGATGAAATGAAACCAAACAATGTTTGGTACTCGTTATCAAACTGGATATTATTTTAAACTCATTAAAAAGATAACGTTAAATTTATGATATACCTAAATTAATACAGCAATAGTAATCTTTTGACCTGTTCGTTGTTCAAATGTTTGTATAAGTAGTTTCACTGTAATGTCGATTGCGGATTTGATCACGAAAAAATTTAATGTGAAAATATGTTTGTTTGAATAAAATTTTACAATAATAATAAAAAAAAAGTGTACATTAACGGTCACGTTTGATTGAAATGCAATAATGCGGCTGTCGATGAGTTCCAATACAATACAAATATTCTTTATGGAATACCAAAAATCTGTTGTTTATTAAATACTTTTTTACGGAAACACTCGCGGTGTTCGCTACGCGACTGACGAAGTAATAGTTATTTTGGCGGTCGTTGTTTCTTTGCCAACTTTTATTCTATGCAGTCGTCTCGTTTGATAGGTGAGTAATGATTTGCATAACAACAAATCTGCTAATTTAAATCTGCGTACCTAATGCATGAAATGGGTGTGAAAATTATTTCACATTAAAATTTGTGCGCCATATTAAAATATAAAATACTATTCATAAATCGATCCAAATACATAGGTACAAGCCTACCTATTTTTTCTCCTTTTCAGCCTGGACTCGTGTAGTGTATAAGTTATGGAGTAGGTAGCATAAAAATTAAACTCAATTTTTTCGCATAATAGTTATTAATATAGATTTTAACTTGTTATGTTTGCCTTCGTTTCGAGCCATTTAAACGCCTGTTTCGGTTTGCGGTATATTGCTTACCGTATTTAATTTCAATATGCTTCCGTAAAAAGGTGTAAACTTTATTACGAACACAGTTAACGAATTTAATTCTTGACCCATCGAGGAACCTCTTCACATAAAACGTCAAGTACTTAACAAGAAACATCGTTAAGACGCTTATTATAAAAAAGTGCCTTCGTGGGTTATGACAATTAAATTCCTTGACTGTACATATAGAAACTAGAGTAAGTCAAAAGTAGTTAAACAAGACAACCTTGAGTCTCGCCCGGGTATAATGTGGGTAATATATGACTTAGCGCGCAGAGACTTTTTATTACTTGTTTGTTTCTCGTATAAATAAAAGAATAATTTAATTTTATGCCACAAATGTCTTCCATCATTATGGCAAAGAGCTGATAAAAAACTGGCTTTAGAATTAAGAAAACCGTACCAAAATCCGTCCATCGCTTGAATGCTACCATGCCACAGACATTGACGTTGAACTTATAATATAACACACCTCTTTTTGCGTCGGGGGTCACAAAGGCAATTGAACCGTCTAAGCAGCAGATACCTAAGCTATACCAGTTAATTATTAAATCGATACGACGATACGAACATCAAAATAAAAAATGAATGAAAAACATTTATTGGCACACGACACAAACGGCAAGACTGTAGCAAAATACAATAATATTAAAATCTTTATTGCACAGAAAACATATATTTTTGCTCGACTTGGCGGGGCACTACCGTGCCCCCAGAACTAATAACATAACAGTGCTGAATTGCACCAAAAGATATGTAATTTTTTTTTAAGATTAACTTTTTGCCATTTTGACTACAGGACCCTAAAAAAGTTGAACTTACAGTTTTCTATCATAATTTTGTTCAAACAAGAAGCTATAACGAGCTACGAGAACGAGTTTTATCGAATTATATCTATCAAGTCCAAACCTGACTAATTCCCTAATAGATTTCAGATGAACCCGTTTATTTGCTTTATTTTTTCCCAGTATAACTTTAAGTTCATTCGCCCCAACAAAAAGTCCCACTCACTTTTTAAATTGCGACGTAGTTAAATTATTTTTAAGGTTTCCATTACCTACCATTTAAAATATTAATTTAAACTTTACAGCCCAAATGACTCTACTTAAATTGGAAATGTCACTCAAGTGTAAATCAGATCTACAACTTTAAAGTCATCACTAAATTTCGGATATTTTTTTAGGTACCTACCAATCTAAGATTTTTTGTGACTAGATCAGATCAATTGGTGTAAATCTTCATGTCATATTTAAAATAGAAAATTGTTGTGATATTTTCAAGAACCCTGATACTACCACTTTTACGGATAGTAACTCTACTTACCTCGGCACTGGACTATAACGAATATTTCACCAAAATATAAATAAACACCAATTTACTTCCCAGGTCATTGAACCTGAGCCTGGACGAAATACTTCGGTGATTTTCAAAGGCTTTCCTTTAATGAACGATCCAATCAGAGAACTAATAGAACGAGAATAGAAATGTCATCGCCTGTATTTCCTTCCGGAAACATGTTCTTGGGTTGACTTGGGTGACGTAGTCGGGTATGTTTGGTTGTACTTTCATCATCATCATCATCATCATATCCTCCTTGACGTCTCCGTCAATGGCGAATGTACGCGATCAAGGTTATTATTAAAACAACTTGAAACTTCATTATCCTCCCTCGCCTATTACCAAAAAGTACGGTCAAGATAATTTATACACAACTAAATAATTAATCAAATTGACTCGGCATTAGTACTGTGCTCCGATTTTTGACAGCACCTCACCTGACAGCATTTGCAAGTAGTGAAAACTTGTACCGAGTTTGAAATACGGTGATCTCACTGTAATTAATCTGGTCAACTAGTTGAAGTTTTAACTTGAGCGGTATTGTTACAATACGCAGAGTTTTACCACTTTAAAATGATACTTTAAAAATTGTTTGGTTGCTGAGTTTGATGATGGATTCCTCCTGCTAAAACTGTTGTTTATTGTAGAGTGGGCTAGGTTAGGTTTGTTTTATAATTTTCCTTTAAGTCAACAGTTTCAAAATAAATTCGCAGAGCAAACATTACAGACTAAACAATAATTCGAAACACAAACACATACATAAACATTACAGAATAAAAAACAACTTTGGACATTTCCTTTAACAATCGAGAGGATGATGAAAAAAAAAGCCATTAAAACGCTCAATCAACACCCGTCTGTCCTCAGGTAGCTAGGTTCGAATCGAATTAGCTAACGGATATCATCCCCCTAGGCAGAGACGAAATGTCTGTCTAAATTAGTATCTGACGTTATGGAACAGGGATGTCAGAATATGAAACGAATTATGTTCAAAAGAAACTAGGATAAGTTTAATTTTTCGAGTGATTATTTTGATAATCCGTCCCCTGGAGCCTTGTTATTCGAAAGTGGTGAAAAATTGTACCGAATTTAAAATAAGAGTAGAATAGAAGAAATCAATTTGATTTTTAGTGTGGGGAGTGCCATAGAGAGATCACTCTCCAGGCAGATGCCTGAAGACCAAAGTCCGAAGAAAGAGATTCGGAAGATGTATTTATGCATCCGCGTTGGGAAACTTCGTTAGCGTGATGCAGAACGATGTGAGCTGTCATTAGAACTGGCGCTAGCTCCTCGCGCGTCGTAGTAATTATGTAGTCGACAACTAGGTGGCATCTAGTTCAGGATTGATTTTGTAATAAATTAATTAGTATTTTTTGAATTAAAATTAGTTTTAGAGTTTCTGGGTTTCTTTAAGGCCTCTGGCTGCTGTTTCATAACTAGCAACAGATGTTGCAAAATATTTGGTCTTCTTATTTTTCTGTTGAAATAAAATTATGTCGCCAAGTTGGCAGCCCTGTCGCTACCTGACTAACGCTGGAGGTTGTATTACTATATTAATCAGTGACAAACGATTTCATTACAGCCGATACTAAGCTTAGTGATCAGATTACAGTTTTCGGCGTCGTTGGGTGGCCAGAACAACCACCGGAATCAAAAGACATATGTTTCGTAGGGGGAGGTGAGCGGCGGGCACTTAAGGCTTACATGGAATATACGAGGTAACTACAACTAGTCAACTGCCACTTAGTAGTTAATCACGTAAATTATTTGATGGTTGATTACCTCGACGTTTCGACCGCGATACAGCGGCCGTGGTCATGAGTAGACTGCAGGGTATCACAATTTGTTTAACCGCGCGAGTTGGTACTTGTAGTTACAAGTTAAAAAAAAACAAATTAAAATGTCTCAGAATTGTTTCTGAATATGCGGTTGGGTTGGTTTGACTTACGAATAAGTTTCTGTCAACAATTTAATTTTTAATACAAGCTTTTTTTGCTGACCGTACTTGCATTGTCGTCCGTCCTACATAATGTGTATCAAATTTAAAGTTAATCGGATCAACTATTGAAGAGTTCTCCCTTCAGACGCGATCCTGGCTGGGTAAGCCTAATTCCACAACCAGATTGTTGTATTGTCATTGAGTCGCAAGAAAAAACATACCTACTTACATATTACATACATTGCATGTTAAATAAAAGCTCGTAAAATGTATCCATACATATTGGTCTATGTTCAAATTGTATGGCGACAAAGGGGTGGCTTAATTTTGAATTCGAAATCAAGTTGAAAAACCTTTACTGAAATGTTTGACAGACAAACCCAATCACATGCTGACATATGCCGGAATAATTCTAAGATACCTTGCATTATAAATACATACACATACACAGATCACGTCTTTATCCCTTACGGGGTAGACAAAGCCTAAGGTAACGGGTACCTACAGGCCGCATTTAGCAAGATTGTGGGCGTATAGGTGGAAAATGAAATCAAAATAGTGATCGGTTGCTAGCGTCATCGCCTAAAACATGATTCCTATGATTTTCGCCCATGCCCTCGATGGGCTTTTACCATCTGCGCGGGTAGACAAGCAACCGGTACATTCTATGTTTTTTCCCTGCTCCCAGACCAGCATGGAAGTGCATTATAAATGTAACCTATTTTTCATCATCTCATCATCTACATCCTGTATACGTCCCAATTCTGGGCACAGACCTTTCAGAATGATAGGCTATAGTTACCACGCTTCCCCAGTGCGGATTGGGAACTTCACACACACCATAAAACAAATGTGTTTAATGTGTTTTATGTACAATAAAGAGTTATACACACATACGTGTGCAGCTTTCCTCACGATGTTTTCCTTCACCGAAAAGCTCATAGTAAATTTCAAATGTAATATGGCACATAAATTCTGAAAAACTCAGAGTTGCGAGCCCGGGCTCGAACCCACGACCCTCTGCTTGAGAGGCCACAAGTCTAACCACTAGGCTACCACGGCTTATTTACTAACCCGTATTAGTATCCTACTGCTGGGTACTGCTTAGTTGGTTTGGGCATGTAGAGCGGATGGATGAAAGTAGACTAACTAAACAGATCTATATGGGGAGTGTGAATGGTTACGTTGGGAGTGGAAGGCCGAGACGGACGTTCCGCGACCAAATAGGAGACGTTTTGGAAAAAGGTCAGGCCAGGAGTACCCGAAACCGACGAGCATGTATGAAGAGATTGATGACTGTGGATGAAGCGAAAGAAATATGTCAGGATCGTAGCAAGTGGAATAAAGTAGTATCTGCCTACCCCTGTGGGAAAGAGGCGTGACGGTATGTATGTATGTATACTGGGTAAAGGCCTCTCCCATGACTTTCAAGTCGTCCACTCTGCACTTAAATCGGTCTTAAACGTGATCATTTTTTTTGTAGCTCATCTCATAGGCCTCGTCTTTCTCTTTCCACCCGTCTCTGTCTGTTGCAAGGCTTCCCCAATCCGGTTCAAAAGACTCCAAATCATCCCGCCATCTCCTTTATAGGAAATTAGCTGTTGCCCGCAACTTCGTCTGCATAGAATTCGTTTATCGCTATCCCGCGGGAATTGCGCAATTTTCCGGGATAAAAAGTAGCCTATGTGTTATTCCAGACTATACTCTATCTATGTTCCAAATTTCATCCAGATCTGTCCAGCCATTATGGCGTGAAAGAGTAACAAACATCCAAACATTTTTTGGGAAAATTACGGGCACAAGAGGCATTGCATCTTAGTCCTCTAGGTTGGCAACGCATCTGCAATCCCTCCGGGGTTGCGGGTGTCTATGGGCAGTGGTGATCACTTACCATCAGGTGACCCACTTGCTCGTTTGCCTTCCTATTCACATAAAAAAAAAAAACATTCTCACAAACTTTCACATTTATAATATTAGTAGGATTTTCATTCTTTCATTCAGGATATCGACGTCAAATGCACTACACATGTATACCATTACCGTGATTTTCCACGGTGACTTGTGAAGTTACAACCAATTCGCTGAGACGTGAGAAAATACTTTTAGGATCCTAACATGGCTCCCAAATGTATAAAGTGAATAAAAATGCTCAATACCAAAGTACAATCTCTTTTTATCCTCATAGTATACTTAAAACAAACTCGACGTCGTCTACATGCATGTATGCTTAGATCTTTTAAATTAAGCAACGGATTTTAATGCCTGTGTGAAGCTGGGGCGGGTCGCTAGTGTCTGATAAAAGTTAAGGTTAGCAGCCATGATGTGGAGATGGAAGCCGTCAGTTTGCGGCGGTATTCTGTGCAGGCGGACATGTCTGGCGGCCACGAGCGCGCCAAAATAAGTTTCGTAAGCGAATATATTGAATATTCCGCTTTCGCTATTTAAATAGAATCAAAAAGGAATTCATTTTATGCAGATTAAATAAGAAGTCAATTGAATGTACGTTGTTTAAAGTTAAAAAACTTAGTTGATGTGTTAAGTTACCGATTAGACTAATAAGAATTGAAAAGTTTTAAGTACATTATGCTTAGCTAAATCTTTTGTGAGGCAAAACAGTATCAACTAGACAATTAAGAACATAGTTTATTTAAGAGTTCTAATTAAAGTGCGTAAAGTTTAAATAAGTTTCGAAACAATTAACTAAAAAACAAACTGTGCGGTTTAAAAAGCGTATATTTGTAATAAGTTTCAAGCAACTGAAAATTCGAGTGCAGTGTTTTGTGTACTTTGCAAAATCTAACGATGCGTGTTAATTAACTAAATAATAATAAAAAAGAAAATGGCGGCGGAAATCCAGCTTCGTCAGAACGAAACGTATGATGACTTTTATAACCGCTGCAACAATTTAACTTCCTTCGATTGTAGCGAAGCAGAAATGCTTTGGTGGCTGATGGGGTCGCGGCGTTTGCCTCTGACTGAAATAGTGCCCATAAGTGTGGTTTTAGTGGTGATATTCCTCACCGGGGTGATCGGGAACGTTTGCGTGTGTGTCGTGATTGTCAAACACCCTGGTTTGCACACGGCCACGAACTATTACCTCTTTAGCTTGGCAGTAAGCGATCTGCTGTTACTTTTATTTGGTAAGTACGTAACACAAATTTGCAGCGCCCTTACAGCGTTCGATCTTGTATCGAAGCAAATAAATATTTGAGTTTGAGCTTGAGTTTGAACCATTGTGAATTTTGAGGTCAATATTCAAGCGTTTCGACCGCTCGGCTCATGCGTCATTGTCATCCCACGATTATTATACTAATAGACTATAAGCCCATGGCAAAAAATAACCTGTGAAATGAACCAGCGTGAATAACGCTTAGAAGGCTGTTACTATCATAAAATAACTCTGAGCGCTATGCCGTCATTTTTGAGCGGTAGAGCTATGGAATTTCTCAGGTACAAGTGAGGAATTACGACTAATTATTAATGTACGGCTCTTTTATAGCTTAAATTGATGATTAAAAATAAATATCGAAAAACCTAGTGCCGTACTAAAGTGGTGGTGCCGGAAGTTAGTGCATTTTTTTTCCATGTACTCACGTAGTCACCTGTACCGCTCAGAAATGACGGCATAGCGCTCAGTTATTTTATGATATAGTAACAGCCTTCTAAGCGTTATTAACGTTGGTTCATTTCACAGGTTATTTTTTTCCATGGGCTTGTAGTCTATAACAGAAGGACAAGCCGTAACAACTTTGGACAAGCTGAGTGCAGCATCCATTCTGTGTTTCGTTGTCATAAAAAGTTCAGTCTCAGCATCATTTCAATTAATACATAACGGTTTATTGTTAATAAACTTAATGAAAAAACAAATACTTAAAATGTAAATACAAAACTAAAACTACTATTAAATTAAAATAACTAAATAAACTTTAAAATTAATCATACAAGAGAGGTGGGCCTCTTGGCAGGGTGCCCATCACGCAGGCAGCATTCCCGCGCTGAACTGCGATTGCGATTCTTTGCGCGAGATGGCTGCCAGCGCGAGGGTCGCCTGTTGCCTCTCTCAATCTCTTGCTGAGCTCAATCTCTCTCTTTTAATGGTATATGCTGAGACGATAATGACGAAAAAACAATGCCGTTAAAACGCCGAATATTCACCCTTTAACTATAGGTACCTATACCTATAGTAATGGGAGCAAAGAAACCGGGTCATTTTTCATACAACTTTCTACGAGAAGTGACCCGGTTTCTTTTCTCTCGGGTATAATTTGACCCGCAGGGTTTCAGGGTTCCGTATTGCGTTGCGTACCGTAAGGATGCCAACGGACTGTGTTCGTCTTTCCGTTTGAGGACTGTATTTTGAAACAAAAGAGAGAGAGAAAGAGAAACATTTGACGACCGGATAGCCTAGTGGTTAGTGAACCTGACAATGAAGCTAGAGGTCCTGGGTTCGAATCCCGGTAGGGGCAGACATTTGTATGATGAATACGAATGTTTGTGCCCGAGTCATGGATGTTGTATGTATTTAAGTATGTATTTATCTACATTATATAAGTATGTTTATCCGTTGCCTGATACCCATTACAAGCTTTGCTAATTATGCTAATTGGTGTAATTTGTCCCAAGATATTTATTTATTTATTTACACTCATTCGATAACACACATGAGATACCTACAATACCTGACATTGGCCCAAGCCTTACGGCCGCCATTAAGGGAGAATAGAATAGAATAGAATACCTACAATACATTCGAGTAAATAATAAGTTTCTGTCAATTTTTTTTAATACAAGCTTTTTTTTCTGACTGTACTTGCATTGTCGTCCGTCTTACATATGTGGACCAAATTTTAAGTCTCTCGAACCAACCGTTGAAGAGTTTCCTCCTGCGGAGACGATCCTGGCTGGGTCACCAGAACTCCACTACCAGATTATTTTATTGTCATCCGACTTACATAAGTGTGCTTCAAAATTGAGACGCAAGATTCCACCCGGCCAAACATACATACGTTGCAAGTTAAATAAAAGCTTGTAAAAAAATCTTGTAAAATAGACAAAAACAAACAGTCAATGATTTCAAATTAAAATGGGTAGAAAGCGTGGAAACTTAATAAAAATGCTGTGTGTATCAATGTGATGAAACCAAAGTGATACAAATGCAATAGGACATTTTTCTAACATTGAAGACAGAAAAACAATCAAAATATCATAAAAAAGCGGGTAATAAGACCACTACCGCCATCTTATCAGTTCTGTAGTGCAGCAGTTCTGTTTCGGTGCAAAGAGTTCCTAATCTCTCATTCTCGTATTTTTTCTTAGCTCTCTAGGCTAGCACCGCACTGCAGTCGTCTGACGTTGCAGGTGTCCATGGGTGCTCATTTACCACCAGCGAATGGCTTGTTCCCAGCTTTTATAAAAAAATGAAATTATTTTAATTATGAAAAATACCACAAAGTAGTGCACAGCAACTAACAAAACTAAACTAATTATTAAAGCGAAACATGTTTCCTACATTATAGCACGTACTCGTGTTTGAGGTAGTTCCCAGGGGTATAACGTCAGTCCATTCACTGGACAAGTTCTTTGTCCAGTCCAGTGGTCACAAATATTGGTTCTTTGCTTAAGACATATAGGACTTTTGTTGGACCACTTAAGGCTGCGGCAGCTGGCGGCAAAATTTCACACGTGAAAAATAAGACAAAAACTTTTATTGTGTGACAAAGTTTATGGTTTGGCACAAAAAATTAATACTATAAATAGGTTTGCCATCCCTTGGAACTGTAAAAAAATCAACCCTCGCTGTCAACTCAATCTAAATCACTACATAGTATAAAACAAAGCCGCTTTCTCTGTCCCTATGTCCCTATGTATGCTTATATCTTCAAAACTACACAGCGGATTTTGATGTGGGTTTTTTTAATAGATAGAGTGATTCAAGAGGAAGGTTTTTATGTATAATTCTACGCAGACGAAGTCGCGGGCAGAAGCTAGTAATCAATAAGTCAAGGTTCCATACTAATAATGCCTAAGTAAATAAATATATTATTATTATTATTATTATTAATAGAGGGTACTTCAACATACATACATACATACACATATCAATTTATCCCTTACGGGGTAGACAGAGCCTAAGGTAACAAGACCTTAGAACTGGCCTTAAGGCCACGTTTAACATGATTATTATTATCACGTCTTTATCCCTTACGGGGTAGACAGAGCCTAAGGTAACAAAACCTTAAGGCCACGCTTAGCATGAAGAAGGTCGTGTAGGCAGAAAGGGAAATCAAAACAGGGATGGGTTGCCAGGCGCGTCGCCTATAACATGATTCCTAAGACTTTCGCCCATTCCCTCGATGGGCTTTTACCATCTGCGCGGGAAGAGAAGCAACTGGTAAATTCTATGTTTTTTCTTTACTCCCAGACCAGTATGGAAGAACTTACTTGGGTACTTCAAATTTGGCATAAAAGTAGTTTAAGAAGCATAGTATGGCATAACTAATGAAACAAGTTAATAGTTTTTTAATGTTTGTACCCGTAGTCGGTTCAAAAAAAAATTACTCTTTTGAAGATGGCAATACTGGGAATATTGTGCGATTTGATTTAATTTGCGGGGTTGCGGAATAACTGTTTATTCTGGATTAAGATCGATTGTCTACAGTAAAACAAATTACCTGTTACCCGCTATTTTGTCTGCTTCTACTAACTTTATTTGTGATTATTATTTGTCAACAAATTATTTATGTAGATGCATATTATTAAATGGAATTAGTAAGAGCCGTGCCCGCTTTTTACTTTTATGACACGGAAGGCAAACGGGTAAATAAGAAGATTTAGAAGTCAGAAGGAGTTTATTAGCTTGAGACTAAATACGCTAAGCTTTAGAAAACTAAATAACAGAAATTCATTAAAAAAATTGGTGTAAAATAATGTAACAATTTCCAACAAAAATACTCAAAATTACTACATACCTATTCTGTAGGTCATTCCATGTTAATAAGTTGTTGTTCTTGGCCAAGAAAGTGGCCAAAATGAAAACCTACCAAAATACCTCTCCATTTCGTGACCCTCGCAACTCTTTAGATAAGTACAAACGTGTTGACGAGACACGCATGCAAAATTACCGTAGACCCTCTACGGCGTAGCGCTCTACATCGTAGAGAAGCTACGCCACATTTTATTACATTTGGAATGTAGCGACAACACAAGGTTAAAAGCGATGTACCACTTAAAGTGAACTAAGAGAGAATTTAAGGCTTTTAAAGGGGCTATTTAAGGCTGGAATACACAAGGAATGGGTGCTTTAAAGCTCTAAATTACTGAAGAGAATTTCAGAAATGTACATACACCGTGAACTGAACCTCGTAGTGTTTTCTTAAACATACTTTTATTTACACGTTCTAAAAAGAAGAAATTAAACTTATTATACCATTATTTTTCACGTTTTGTCACTTATCGCTTAGAAATATTTTATTAAATTTAAAACAAATTAATTTATTTGTCAAAACATAGGCAAATACATACAGATACAGAGTTCTTATGCGTATATTTAGGACCACTATGTTGCATCATGAGGCATACAAATAGCCAATATAATGTATGACATGCATTTTTCGATTTTAATCTGCATTACATATTATATTATTCTACATACAAATGTACAGCGTTTCCGCTAAATAATCGTTCATAGAGTAATATGCTTTTTCTACTAAAAAGTTAAATAATATTTTTTTTAATTTAGGCTGGTCCTTTAAAGGGACAAGTTCGCCTTCGTACATATATTAATGTTTGTCAATTGTGTTTGATTATTTTGTGTTTACGTACCATTATAATACTTACTTATTAAATATGTAAAGTTTTGAATAAAGTAACCTTAAAGTTGTAATTTATTCCAGATTATCAATTGAAAATAAAAAAAAATCTGCCGAAAGTATTTATTTATTTTACTTGCAATGTATGCCAAATTTAACCTATGTATTTCTAGTGGTCACACCACTTTTATGGTTCTGTTTAAACTCTGCGGAATCCTTCAAGCGTTGCAAATATGCGGGCATTAGCAGTGCCAACATGTTTGAGCCATTTGAGGTAGAAACCATGGGTCCGTGGGGGCCAAGTTTATGTGGCTCATTGTCGACTAAAGCAGAAGGAAGCTTTGGGTGACCAGAGGGCTGTTTTTTTAGCACAAAGGGTAAGCATTGCCATATAAAACGGTACGTAATGCTGCCAGCCTTCTGGGCACCATGCCACCGGGCAGCGATTTAGGGCCACTTTTTTATTCATAGTTATATCACAATTTACATATTACTAACATAGACTTAATACATACATGCATACATACATAAATCACGTCTTTATTCATTATATGGTAGACAGAGCCTAAGGTAACGCCTAAAGGTCACTTTTAGCAAGATTGTGAGCGTATAGTGTAGGTTAAAAGTGGAATCAAAATAGTGATGGGTTGCTAGCCGCATCGCCTATAACATGATTGGTATGATTTCCGCCCATTCCCTCGATGGGCTTTTACCATCTGCGCGGGAAGAGAAGCAACTGGTACATTCTATGTTTTTTCTTTACTCCCATACCAGCATGGAAGAACTTAAGAGTTGGATAGACTTAAGGGACGTATATTATGCAACTAGCAAAATTCTTATATATTGGTTCTTCATAATAAATCCCCTTAAAAGGTATACAATATGTAGGATATAATGACAATGAAAGTACGGCCTGCAAAAAAAACTTATGTAAAACAGAACAATAAGTGCTACTAACGTAATATAGATTATGTCGAATACGTGTCGGCTTTACTGGGCTATATGTCGATATTACCGAAATATATAGAACTAACTTTTAGAGCACAAATTTAGACTTCTCACGGTGCGAAAAATATCGTACAAAGTCTCTACTGATATAGAGATACTAATCCGATAAGCTAAGGCATTTTCGGGGGTGAAATATCGGTCTAGTTCTGCTAGGTTTCATTTAGGAAAATATGTTTTTGCAACTACAAGCTAGCTAGCACAAGTGTCACGCTAGCTGTGTCACGCGCGAGACAGTAAAACATTGTTTATAATGGGACAAAGAGGAAAACTTTGCTTGTTTCTATGCTTGTGTATATATTCTTTCGTTTGACGATTTGTTCCGCTTTCACGCCTAAACTATTGAACCGATTGCGAAGAATATTGCATACAATCATATTAGAAGTCCAGAATAAATAATACGATAGTTTTCATCTCTGAAAAATGTATAGTTACCGCGGGCGCGCGATAAACGTATTATCCGCAGACGGAGTCACGAGGGGCAGCTAGTTTAAAATAAATCACAAATAGAGTTAATTAAAGCGGGAAGCAGACAAAGTAGCGGGTAACAGCTAGTTTGTTTTATTGTAAACAATCGACCCTTATAAGCCAAGGTCGAAAGAACAAACAATTGTTCCGCAACCCCGCCAACTAAAGCATATCGCACGTTATTCCAAATGTTGCCATCTCTAAAAGATCTAAGTGCATAAGCTGTCATTGAACGAGTGAGTTACACCGTTGGCCTCATTTGCACTATCCATCGTTTGTCAATCAAAGGTTAGGCTTATTGTCTAACTTGCTCGCAATCGCCATCGTGTTCATTTTGACAGTTTATCATCACTACATAGTATAAAACAAAGTCGCTTTCTCTGTCTCTGTCTCTGTCTGTATGCTTATATCTTCAAAACTACACAACGGATTTTGATGCGGTTTTTTTTAATAGATAGAGTGACTCAAGAGGAGGGTTTTTACGTATAATTCTACGCAGACGAAGTCGCGGGCAGAAGCTAGTGTAGAATAAATAGAATAGAATATAAAATCTTTATTATGCTTAAAATGAGGTACAGAAGGTTGCAAAAACATTTAGTAAAAGAATCACCCATTTTATCAGCAACTGGCATGCAAAAATATGCGAGTGAAATAGAAAATGACAGATTTATTTAAGATGCTGTTTGTAAATGTCAGGCTAATAACAAGTATAACGATTACCTAAATACCAAATTAATACTTAAAATGTCACAATAAATATTCGAAAAAGAAATAAAAACAGTAATCCAAACATCGAAATAATTAAAATATAGTATTCGTAAATATTGAAAATAAATAACGACAGCGTCACAAAATCTAATAATAATTAGCTCCACTTAAACTTTAAAGTAGTCAAAATATTCAACTGTTGAGTAAAAGCATTCTTGTACTAGCCAAGTTTTAAGCTTTGTTTTAAATAAATTAGCGGGCAACTTTTTATATGGGCTTATTTGGGATGACAATTTGGCATCGGAATTAGCTAGCTGTCACATTCATACAAGAACTGTCAAAATGAACACGAAGGCGATTGCGAGCGAGTTGACAATAAGCCTACAGTGCTGCGTAAAAATGTCGCATGTCAAGAGTCACTAGAAAATCGCTAAACGAGGCTATAGATCTGGGAAAGCACCACAAGGGTACCCAGGACTGTCAACCAAAGGCACTAATATTTTTGCCATACTAATTCTTTTCTATACTAAAACAATGCTAAAGTGAAGTCTCCAAAAGTCGCTTGATAATTTTGTCGCCAAAACTTTTTTTTTCGCTTCCAATTACCCGCGCAAAACTCGCCCTTTTTAGCGACAAAGTAGCTACAATGGCAACACTGGATATGCTCACTGAGTAAACAGGGGTAAAGATATCAAGACATTAAGGTCGCCTAATTTGTCTATAAGCCGTTTCCTGGGAAATACAGCCAAGACGTGTAAAAACATGTTGTTACGTGATTAGGCTTCGTTTCAATATGCGTGAATATCTTGAAAATGAGGACGTACATAATAGAAGAAATTATTCAGGCGTGTCACGTAATGCTTGTTTATATTTCTGTATGAGTTTGTGTAAGAGATACAAACTTCGTTTCATACCAAAAATTAAGAGAGGGTGTCAATTAATTATCTAAGAACGTATCTCACCCTTTCTAACCTGACCTTATTGCGTAAGTATCTCAAAATAGTGAAATTTCTTTGGAGATGGATCTTTAACACTAAAACTCAATTGTACATTAGAAATGGAATAATTTTCGTTAAAAGGAAACATTTTTATTATGCTTCTTTTGCTAGCTTCACTAGAATTGCCATCAGTTTCATATCAATAATACCATGTGTCAATCCGACCACTAAAAGAAGTAAATTTTGGCCGAATTGCAAGATTTGACTCAAATAAATGATTTATGTACGTACAAAAGAGTTTTTATAGCACAAAAAAGTATCCGTATGTACGTTCCGCTCAACCATCAAAAATGACGGTTTTTTTGTCCAGAAATTACATAGGTATATAAATCACGTCGTTATCCCTTACGGGGTAAACGGAGCCTAAGGTAACAAGACCTAAACCACGTTTAGCATCGTGGGCGTATAGGTGGAAAGAGAGAGATTCGGGCTGAATGATCGCCAAAATGATCGACAGCCCGCCCGACCCAGCTAGGCGTCCCCGCTCAACATCATAGGTGGAAAGAGGAGTCAAAATAGTGATGGGTTGCTAGCCGAATCGGCTATAACAATCATTCCTAAGATTTTCGCCCATTCTCGATGGGCTTTTACCATCTGAAAAATTTCTAAATGTCAGTGAAAATTAGAACACATAGAAAAATCCGAAAAGTAAAGCTATGGCCGGGAATCGAACCCGGATCCACGTCATTCCGTGACGCGTGCTATACCCCTACACCACCCATAGCAGGTGGGTAGTCTTCGAATTTTTCTACCTATTACTAACTGTCACGTGACCTTTTTTGTTACTATGCGAATTTTTGTCACTAAGCGTCATCTGTTTGAATGATGTGTCTGTACGACACAATTACACACTCCATTACATACACATTGACTATCTGCGCGGGAAGAGAAGCAGCTGGTACATTCTATGTTTTTTCTTTGCTACCAGATCAGCATGGAAGGCAGGAATTAGTGCTAACGTAATCCTGGACGTGAGACATCGTCCATAAACTTGAGACCCGGGGATTTCGCTTCGCACCTCGAATGTGTAATGAAACGGACGCCCCGCCGCGCGAATCTTACCCACGTCATTTTATACCCCGTCACTCAAGCATACAAAACAGAAACCAGGACAACAAGGTTGTATGCAAGAAGCCTTTAACTTTAGAAAATAGGTCAAAGGAAGCCAAAAATGTGCAGCGGAAATTCCACCCGTATATCTACTCTGTCACAGCATCTCTTCTTCTCACCAATTAAACACTATCTCCCTTATTCATAAACGCTCTATAAGCTTCCGCTAACTTAGCAATCGTTTGTCATTATCTGTGAAAGGTAAATGTCAAAGTGACAGATAAGGACAAACGATTGCTAAGTTAGCAGAAGCCTACAGAGCGTTTATGAATAAGGGGGTATGAGTGAGATACTATTTATGATGCAAAATTTAGAATGATTCGATGATAAATGCAATTGTATTGTCGGCATACTTTCGAGTGGCTGATCTCGAGCGATATGATGATTTGATGAACGACTTCACGTTTCCACGCGTCTCGGTTGTTTGTCCCGAAAATTTCCAGACTTCTGACCTTACCTAAATTGAATAAAAATAAGGACAAATCGAAAACATTGCGGTGATTGATGATGCGGCGTTAAATTATGAGCGATCTGCCGGAGTTCAATGAACTTTATTGATAGGATTTTTTGGGAATAATGAATATTTAGGAGGCGCAATTGTTATTCAATGATGGCGCATTTTGTACCTTAACCGGGGTGGCGAACCTTTTTTGGTGGACGTGCCATTTTTACGCAAAAATATTATCTGAGAGACGGCCAGCAAAATTACTGGTACGTGAGGTCTTACCCATCAATGCTGTCAATGCCTCTGCAACCCTTTTAAGAATATAATAAAAACGTTAATTGCAAGTGACATTAGATAAAGTTTAAAGGTCACGAGTTATTGAACTTTTTTTTTGTGTACGATGGCAAATGAGATACCTAGTGAGTCACTTCATGGTAAGTGAACACCATTACCCATGGACACCCGCGACACTAGAGGGTTAAGACACGTTGCCAGACTTGAAGGCTGAAACAGAACGCTTAATGTATCAGTCGTGTAACCGGCTGACTTACCTTCACACATCACACAACTCACAACAGCGCAAATGATTTTTACAAACCTTTATTTAATTTGCAATGTATGTATTTATGTTATGTATAAGTATGTTTTTCCGGGTGGAATCTTGCAACTCAATTTTGAAGCAGATATCTTCAACCGATTGAGCTGAAATGATGCATACTTTTGTAAGTCGGATGACAATACAATAATCTGGTGGTGGAGTTCTGGTGACCCAGCTAGGATCGTCTTCGCAGGAGGGAACTCTTCAACGCTTGGTCCGATTGACTTACAATTTGGTACACAATATAATATAGGACGAATGACAATACAAGTACAGTCAACAAAAAAGCTTGTTTTAAAAATGAAATGTATTCTTTACGGGAGGATTAACTAGTAAGATGGAGGTGACATTGCGCAGGACTATCCGTTTAAGAGGCTACAACAGTTTTTTTTTCTTTTCCGCACCGTCACATAATTAATCTTAGCAACTGCGTGCATCATAAATTTTCCGTTTGACGCTGAAAAATGTTTTCCACGGAAATAAAATTTACGATTTAAATCGAAAATATATTCGTTAACCAGATAGGCAGTGCGGTTGGTTCAAATCCAAGCTTTTTAGTTAAACTTTTTTATAAACACTACTCTTGACAGAGTGGTCGTGGTCGTCGGTTGAAGATCAGACCACTATATTGATGACTTCCTGGGGAATAGTGCGATGATAATTCTTAACGCTAGCCTAGTAAAAAATATCATACATAAAACCATAAAAAAACTAGTGAAGTCTACAGCTCATACAGGAACTAATTTTACTAGTCAAACATGGAATGTTACATGAAGTAGCATAATAAGTACACATAAAACAAAGTCGTTTTGTTTACACCATTTATTACTCAATAACGGCTGCACCTACCAACTAATTTGTTGGATTTGTCTGTAACCCAAAGAAAAATATCTACTTAATATGAAAAATATGAAATGTAACGAAAAAAGAAATATTTCGCTTGCAACGCCATCTCTGAGATGACAGAAACTGATCCTAAGGCGAAATGAAGTTTTCCGCATCAGCTAGTAGTTAATAAAAATCAATTTTGTTACAGGTCTCCCAAACGACTTGTCAGTCTACTGGCATCAGTATCCATACAGCCTGGGCATAGTGTTCTGCAAGCTAAGGGCGTTCATATCAGAAGCGTAAGTATTGTCGTCGCTCAACATAGATCGATTACGATCGATTAGTGTGGTAGCTTTGGCTGATAGACGGACTAATCGATCGGCGTCGACTGTTCCATTCTACCATCTGTTAGGTTCCATTCATGTGCAAGCTGGAATAACATTACCTCAAATAATCGTTATGCCTGCTTGCAACACTTGCTGATTGGGTTTTGGCGGCAAAGCCGATATACTTTTGACAGTCGCTAGCTTGGGGGATTCCGGAATGGGGATGATGATGGGAGGTTTACTTTAGAGATAAGAAAACGAATATTAGGATTAAGAGTACTAGATAATGGTATTGTATGGTTGCCCTAGAGAAAGAATATACTAATGTAAACAGGTGAGTGTGTTTTATTATACATCGATCAATGATCGATCGTTTCGTGTGGTAACATTCTTAAGGAACTAGACGTATTGTAGACACATGCATGTATTTTAGTGTGAGTGTATCTTTATTGTGTTTATTCACTGTTTATAATAAGTTTGTAGTAGTGAACCGAGAGTGTAATGTTTTAAGTAAACAAGAGTTTGCTAAAACCGCAAACCGCAGGAAATCATTTCATAAGCGGAAGCCATGCTCAAGGGTGCTTAACGTGGCAAAATGTTCAAAGGCCGAAATTTTACGGAAAATAATCAATTCAAACATGTTGAGGTGGCTGGGATGGGTTTGAACGTTTGAGATAGATAAAGACAAAACAATATTAGTGATGACTGATGACCACTGTACTATTCACTGTATCTAGATAAAGGGTGTTCTGTAAATAGTATGAACAACGTAAGGGCGAATCAGGTGGGAACTGTGAACAGCTGCCAAAAAAAATAACTTGGTAATAGTATCCTCTTTTCCGAGACTTTTCAATGTTTGCTCATCCATTTGAGTGTGTTCCTGTAATTTTAACTAACGTCATTTTCTTTGGGTACTGAAAATAACGATAAATCTTAAAAGGATTATTAACTACGACTAATCCAATACTACGAAAAAGCCGTGGTAGCCTAGTGGTTTGACCTGTGGCCTCTCAAGCAGAGTGTCGTGGGTTCAAATCCCGGGCGCGCACCTCTGAGTTTTTCGGAATTTATGTGCGAAAATTACATTTGAAATTTGCCATGAGCTTTTCGGTGAAGGAAAAACATCGTGAGGAGGCACACATCTGCGAAGAAATTCAATGGTGTGTGTTAAGTTCCCAATCCGCACTGGGCGCGCGTGGGAACTATAGCCCAAACCCTCCAATACACGGAGGCCTATGCCATGAGGCACGCCGAATTACGCGACAATTTAATAATAAAAAGAAACAACAACAAAAATGAAATTGTAGCGAATTCGGAATAAAAAGGCTACATAAATAAATAAATATAAATAAAATCCAATTCTATATCTGAGTTAGCTCGTAAAATCGCTTCTTGCTTGCAAAAAAACTTGATTCCATTAAACCAGGAACTCAAAATTAGCATTTGTTAGAACAGTCGATTACAGTATATTATCCTTATATGATAACCATTCCTGAAACTTGGTTATCTACGAACAGCAAAGGATACGGGTGTACTCATTTTGTAGGAGATTCCACAACCTGACGCCTTTGTTGCTGTACACTTTGAACATTGATCAAGTGAAACATTTGTCGACCACAATAAAAAAATCTTCCATGCTGGTCTGGGAGTAAAAGAAAAAATGTACCAGTTGCTTTTCTTCCCGCGCAGATGGCGAAAGCCCATCGAGGGAATGGGCAAAAATTTTAGGAATCATGTCATAGGCGATGCGGCTGGCAACCCACCACTATTTTGATTCCCCTTTCCACCTATCCGCCCATAATCATGCTAAGCGTGGCCTTTAGGTCCTGTTACCTTGTGTTTTGTGTGTGTAGGTATGTTTGTATGTAATTTAAACAGAGTGTATAGTATTCGGGAGCTGTAAGCAAAGCAAACAAACAAACATTACAAGCTTTACGCATCAGCGGTAAATTTACAATGAGCATTTTGTTTGCGCAGTAGTTTACCTTCTCACGGTTCGCATACACCAATAGTTCGAGCGTAAGTTACTTAATTTTAAACATTGAATCGCTGTGTACGTTTAAAATTACACAGGTGTAATGTATAACTATTTTCCACTAGCTATTGCCCGCGACTTCATCTGCGTATTCGTTTATCACGCGCCCCCGTCAACTATGATTATTTCTGGGATAAAAAGTATTCTGTCCTTCCTAGGGTTCCTAACTATTTTCATACCAAATTTTAATACGATCGGTTGAGTTGTTTACGAGTGACAGCGTAACAAACAAACTTACAAACAAAACCACTTTCGCATTTATAAAAATAGATCTACGGATAGTTTTGTTTCACAGATCTGGGGCCTTACCATGAAGTCTTACCAAATGATATTCAATACCGATTCTTTAGCTGTCATTTTTGACACTTCTAGTATGGATAAAAACACTATAGTATTTCCAATCATTTATTTTCTCGATGACAGCTCCCGTAGAATGTAACTGCGCTTTTTACGCAAAAATTAACTTTTAAATGCGAGACATAAAAAATATGACAACTGCCTAATTTTGTTCGTTGATCCCATATAATATTCATATAAGACAAATTGAGTCCATATATGCAGTAATATCTTTTTAAAGTACAATAAACAATAAACGTTTTAATAAAGTTACATTCTATGGCAATGATTGAAATATCGATATTGTATCGATAAAAAACAGATAATAAGGTATAGTGTAATTATTGAATATGTTGTGAGATGTTTATTTTGTGTTTTTCTTGTCAGGTCTTAAAATTAACGGTGGAGAAATGATGTGTTTCTGTTTCGAACACCAACACAAACGCGTGCAACTGTCATTCGGCCATTTTGCACGCTTAGTAATAAATTAGCATTCAAGTAAGTCGGTTGTTTTATTCGCTCCATAGCTGAATACTTCTAAACTACTCGTATAATATATTATATAAAATTGAATCGATATCGTATCTACTGATCACTTATTAGGTCACAACAATTATCAAACTACATCTGTCATCGAGAAAATAAATGGTTGGAACAACTATAGGGCATAATAAACTCAGTTTTTTTAGTACCGCTTTTTTATTCCCTTTTCTACCTATACGTCCACAATCATGCTAAACTTGGCCTTTAGGTCTTGTTACTTTGTTGATGTTGGGTGGGGACGCCTAGCTGCGTCAGGCGGGCTGTCGATCCTCTGTGGCGATTATTCAGCCCGATTCTGCTCAGTGAGGGCATGTTTGCTTGTCTCCTCTTTCCCACAGTGTGGGCAGGAGGGATCGTTCTTTATACCTTATACTAAGTGCCTTACTTAAGTAACTACCTTATTTATACTAAGTGCCTGTTTAGTTATTGTTCTTAAGCTACTCTTACCTAGACTCAGGAGATACCTAGTTCTTCTGCGGTGTATGTCTTTCAGCATCATCTTCGACTGTCTGCATCCTGAAGCTTGGCTCCATTCTACGTTTGCTTCTTGCTCCTACAATCTATCGGTTGTTCCCTTGTTGACATCTCCTGAGATTGGAAGTAGCGGTTCAGGACCTATACATATATAAATACCCTGTCCGCTCCCTCCTTCGCTAGCTCATTCTTGTTACCGTAGGCTCTGTCGACCCCGTAAGGGATAAAGACTTGATTTATGTGTGTGTTATTTTACAAATTTTCATTAAAACCATTCTGATACGGCCTCGTAAAATGAAATTCTATGAGGCCATTTAGATGGTGCGAGCAATATCGTCGTACGATTTAGGTTGCAATATGGGATTGTAAGTGAAATGGCGATGATTGGGATGAATTTGTAATTGAAATTATTGGCACATGAAAAAAAAGAAAGAAAGAAAGAATACATTTATTACTTTTTGCAAGACACGCAAATATAAGAGAATATACACAATTTAATAGAAAAAAAACACAGACATGAAAAATAGATCATCAGCGTTGTGTGTGTCTTCGCAAAAGTGAAACGGTCGCTGGCTCAGCATTACGCTGAGGTGTTAGACACCTGACATGCAGTATTCCATCTTAGGATTGGCAAAAGATGCAATCCTTTTGTTAAATTTTTGGGAAAAATCATATAAACCAGGGTGACAATACTTTCATGTACCTACATTTAATAATACAAATCCGCAGAGATATGCGTGGCAAAATAAATAATTGTTGAGCAGTGTCATCGAACGTACTCCAAATCGCACTAATAATCTCGTACTGTCTAAATTACCCTTTGACGAAGAATTTAATACTGGGTTAAATTTTATGTAAAGTTCTAGTATTAATATACAGCCGCTATGTGCTTGTGGTAAACATTAGACTAATATCTCGTATGAAACCAGGCTCCAAGTCAAACCGCTTCAAGGCTAAAATATCTATATTTTAGCTTCAAACAAAACAAGTACTTAACTTTGCAACAAATTACTTTTACCACGGAATAATAAAATGAAGTGGGATTGGCATATCAGCCGTACAAGCCGTAGCGTTAAGAACTCGCCAATTAGTGGGAAATTAGGTAACTCCAGATATTGGCTAAATTTATGGAAAGCCGACGAAAGAACTCGCTGAAATGTATGAAAATGTGTCTTTTACCATTTGAAATGTCAGTACCAAAGATTTCAAACTCACACTAGTATGCTAATAGTAGTTGCAATAATCTAACATTCAAATGTAAGCGCTGTTTTAAAATAATTATAAATAACCTTCTGAAAATAAATGTCCTTACGGAGTTATCTGATTCTAAACAAACAAGTTAACGTCGTTTCAAACAGCCGCGAGATGTCGCATTGTTTCCTTAACTTTGACGTTCCTTTAATCAGTGTTACAAAATTTTAAATTAAATTATCGCACCTTTTGTTCATTGTTGAACATTTTTATACCAATTAATTACAAGGCCCTGCCTGCTGCTTTCTACGAATTTCAGAACAGACACAACAACCTGTTTTACCCGGAATTTTGGACTTCGGCCCTCTTAAATTCTAAATTCAAATTTTGTATTGTGACGTTTTGCTCATAAGAGAGATAATACGTACCTACTTCGAATTTCGAATTTGGTTGTAGATCCAATCATTGTCCCTTTGCAAAGGTCATTCTTATACTAGTCTATTTGGTTTTTTTTTCCGCATTTGGATGCGTTCAAAAAGTCATCGCGTTATTTTTTATTCGGCCTGCCTCTCTTCAGTCGCCATCCCTTTAACTCTCGGTAAAAAAAAATATTTTTAGTAATTACCTATCAAAAAGGTTAACGACTTGACTTACCTTACGCACTACTGTGCGTAATGTCAGAAAAGCTAGCCAATAATTTAATTGGAACATAAAACCGAACTACTGTTTATTTCTTTCTTTTTTATGACTGTCGTAAAATAATCGCCAAGTACAGAATTTCTAATATTAAGTAATATTCAGGTAAATATTTCAAATTACGACATAGCTATGCATTAAAATCGAACCAATTATCTACACTAGTCTACACAAATATTAAACAGAGGAAATACTTGTTTTTTTTTGCATTGAATAGGCTCCGAAACTACTGGACCGATTTGAAAAATTCTTTCACCCTTTGAATCCTACATAATCCCAGATGAACATAAACATTTAATTCTGCGCGGGTGATGTGGCGGGCAGCAGCTACTAAATATATACACAAAGTATGAACTTTGTTGCAATAAGTAGAAAAAACTATTTAATATTATTATTTATATTACCTAAAGTAAGTCGTCTGCGCCTATATAGCTGCCAGTTTACACTTTATGTGCTTTATATTTTGTAACTATCTCAAACACGAGGCTTAGAACTGAGCTCTTTCTTCATAATTCCTGAGTAAGCGACGGGGCGCGCGGTATTTCTATATTAATTCCGATAAAAGTTTACAAATTCTGCGGCCACGCACGTATAAAATTTCGGGCAACTTCAACGCGGGTCGGTATATTTAATTATTATTAATGTTCCGACCTTTTAGTCTGCATCTATTCTCGGCGCAATTTACCTATTGTTGAGAATATAAGCACATTCTTTTCAATATTTTGACTCAAGTGCGGGCATAAGAGGACTCTTATTACAGGACTGTAATTGGGTAAATATTCGACTAATCTTACCGGGCCGATCGACCGTTGCTATCCTCCCGCGATTAGTATACCTAACTACGGAACAACTTTGGTCAGACAGGAATCAGCATCGGCAGTGTCTTTCTAAAAATGTTAGCTCTGAGTACCTATTATACAGCCCTGTATCTGCTCTTCTTTACTGGAGCTATATTGATACTTGTACCGTCTCACCTTCAAGGTCATGTTCAAAACCTTCGATGGGAAGAAGAAGCAAAGGAACTGCGTCATCGGAAGCAAACAAACGAAAGATGTTAAGAAAGCCCATGAAGACATTTACGTTCCTTGTGAAATACCGTTGAACGACACAGAATCTGACAATTCTGATCCGCAATTCGATGAAGAAAGACGTCCGTCTTTCTTCAAAATACATAGCGATAAGTTAAAAGAACTCACCCATAGGCTTGGCGATAGAGTCTATGATTCAGTTGGCAGCGTCAAAGATAAAGTGAATGATGTGTTGCATGTGCAGAAAGTGTGTATATTATGTCGTGTCTATAAGAATATTTGCAGAGGGGGTAATGACGAAAATGCGCGTATTATAGCCATAGTCACAATGGGTTTTCTTTGAAACCAGCATCTAATTTGACTTATTGAGCTTACATTAATAGCTTAAAAGTTTTTGTTTATGTTTTGTTTGTGGGAGTTTGTAATTGTGTCGTACAGACACATCATTCAAACAGATGACGCTTAGCGACAAAAAATTCGCATAGTAACAAAGGTCACGTGACATCTAAGTAACAGGTAGAGAAATTCGAAGACTACCCACCTGCTATGGGTGGTGTAGGGGTATAGCACGCGTCACGGAATGAATGGGTTCGATTCCCGGCCATAGCTTTACTTTTCGGATTTTCTATGTGTTCTAATTTTCATTGACATTTAGACATTTTGTTTATCAGTCAACGTTTCCGGAATTTCGAGATATAGCCGCGATGTATTCCCTAGTCGAAACGTAAAGAACCGGCAAATCAATAAATCAAAAATACCAATCAATGTCCATTGCTGTGTACAAAGCTTTTTGTGTCAATAAATGAGGCGAAATTCTTAGACAAAGTTGTCCCACGGCGCCGTATTGTTATCAAAGAACGGACGTAAGTAAGCTATTGAAAGTAAGAAGAGATATTTACATTAATTTAAACGAGGAAGTTCGTTTTTAGGGTTCCGTACCTCAAAAGGAAAAAACGGAACCCTTATAGGATCACTTTGTTGTCCGTCTGTCCGTCCGTCTGTCAAGACCCTTTTTCTCAGTAACGCGTGGAGGTATGAAGCTGAAATTTATATCAATTACTCAGGTCTACTGTCCCTTGAAGCTGTGAAAAAATCAAACTTCTAAGCCAACGCAATCAAAAGATACAGCCGTTTATGCCGCAAATTTCCGCAAATTTTCAACTCTCAAGGGAATCAAAACCTACAAGGTAGTTCCCGTGAACGCAGAATCTTGAAATTTGGTATGAAGGTAGGTCTTATAGCACAGATTAAAGAATAATTGCGAAAACCGTAAATGTGTATGTATGTCTGTATATAGCAGTGACCAATATAAAGTAACCCCACACTGCGTACATTTTGCTTTGGAACAGGGCTCTGCTTACACTGGTTTTAGATATTTATAGATAATGATACGGAACCCTCGGTGCGCGAGTCCGACTCGCACTTGACCGGTTTTTAATTTTCTCATTGAGAAACTGTGATATGTAGTGTAAATTAAGGGGAAGTGGGTCGTGAGTAAAAGTCACCGTTGACAGGAAAACTATAAACTGATTTATTATTAGCTTCTGCCTGCGACTTCGTCTGACAGACGAACAAGCGTCGCAAATATTCTGCATTAACGAAGTATGACTACGGGACTCATGTAAGACTTCCTTCCTTCCTTATCAATATTGTAAATGTGAAAGTAACTCTGTGTGTCTGTCCGTCTATTTCTTCGCTGATGACGTCGCGGGTAACACACAGCTAACAGCTAGTAAGCTATACCTACATTATTTTACCACATTTTACTAACTCAACTTGCAACGTTTGTACTATCGCCTCTCAGTGTTTCTAATCCGATATTGCAGATAAATGAGACTTGATCATTTGATTCGTCTTAAATAAAATTTGTAACATTGATGAGTAGAACAGTGACAGCATTTTCTAAGAGCAGAAATAGTCAATGGGTAGGCACGTCAAATGAAGAAATTAAATCTCTCAAATTAATGAACGAATCCTCCAAGCTTTTAATGGATGGTGCGTTACCTTAGCAACAATCTCAGGTAAGACGTAATTGTCAATTAAAATGATTATTATTCTTGATTTAACATTTTGATACTAGATACTGGGGGCCTCACCATGACGTCTTAGTGCGATTCAGTCTAGGTTCGCTCGCTCTCAGATCCATACTAAAAAGTCATTTCTCAGTTCAGGTTTAAGCCGTCAAGCTTAAACCTGAACTGAGTCGGAATTGAATCGCAATAAGGCGCCATGGTAAGGGCTCTGTAAGACTTTCGCTTCCAGGTACTTTCGGATCTTTCTATGAGCTAAAAAATATACGAATACTTACGGCTTGAAAATGCGGTCTTTTTGAGTAGGTACTTAGACAGCCCTAATATTCTGATGGCAAGTTTCTGTGGGGTGGGTGTGGAATTATTCTATATTTAACTTATTTTTCTATTGAACTAATGTACCTCTAACTAACTCTTCTCGACTTAACTTCTTAAAATGACGGAATACTGATTTATGATTTTTCTATTGTGCTTGACGTCGATGTTCAATACAGTGTTAACTTAATTTTGAATAAAAAATTACAATGAAAATAGGTAACAGGAGTTCAACACACCTTCCAAGCTATTCTAGAATAATTTTGAGACACCTTGTCTATAAAATCTTGAAGCCCTGTCTCTCTTTCAGGGCCACATACGTCTCTGTGCTGACGATATCGGCGTTCTCCCTGGAGCGCTATCTGGCGATATGCCAGCCGCTCCACCTCTACGCCATGGCGGGCCTGACGCGCGCGTCCCGCATAATCCTGGTGCTCTGGATCATATCTGCCATCTGCGCGTTCCCGCTCACCGTCTACACTGACATCAGCTACCGGGACTATCCACCAAGTAAGTTAAGACGCTGCTGGGACAGTAACCGGCGGCTCCTGCCAAGGGGAACTGGGCTGAATGATCGCCACAGCGGAACGACAGCCCGCCTGATCCAGCTAGGCGTCCGCACAACAACATCAACATCTAGTTAAGATTTCCATCCTAGTCTGGGAGCAAAGGAAAAACATAGAATGTAGCAGTGGCTCCTCTTCCCGCGCTGATGGTAAAAGCCCATCGAGGGAATGGACGAAAATCATAAGCTATGCGACTAGCAACCCATTTTGAATCCATTTTCCACCCATAATGTAAGATAAGACACCCTCAATACTAGAGGGGTTATTGACACGTAGCTAATTCACAAAAGATCAACACGGGTCAAAGTGTATCCGTAAGGAACACTAGGATAAGATACGTTGCTACGCTCAGACGGAAGCCCACTTCATACTAGTACTTTCCCGAAAGTCTTGTACCTGCCACTCCAGAACACAACCAAGTATAGCTGATTAATGTTCGATTAGCAAGTACATGCTGTCGGCAATGCAGACGGAACATCCACTAGTTCTACCTGCCCCAAAAGTTTGTGAAAAAGACTAGTCTGGTACAATATCTGGGTGGTCATTGCTGCCTATAGTATTTCCAATCATTTAATTCAAATTGAGTCCATATATGCAGTAATATCTTTTTAAAGTACGATAAACAATAAACGTTTTAATAAAGTTACATTCTATGGGAATACGAATAGTGATGTTATGAGTGAAATATCGATATTGTATCGGTATTGTATATATTGAACTAGATGTGTTCCCGCGACTTTGTACGCGTTGTTATTTTTTACCGGGATAAAAAATAGCCTATGTTACTCAGGAATAATGTAGCATTCTAATGGTGATATATTTTTTGTTTGTCCAGTAGTTTTTAGTTTATTCATTACAAACATACAAATCCTTCCTCTTTATAATATAAGTAATATAAGTATAGATAGGTAATCGACAATGAAATGAAGTAATTATATATATTACAGGTATTTTTTATTTATTAATTTTAAATTGGATCGATATCATATTTACTGATCACTTATTAGGTCAAAATACTATAACTCTCAAACTACATCTGTCATCGAGAAAATAAATGATTGGAACAACTATAGTTCCATTCTTCACTGCATTGGTTACGCCATGGCGGGACTGGTTTATTAAAGCGTTTTTAAAAGTAATCACGGTTTGTACAAGCCGTAACCGTTAATTAGGGCGACAGCGCATCTGGTATCCGCATCTGGTGTCTGGTAATGTCCTCGGGGAATACACGTTAGCTTTTCTCATTCACAAGAAAAAAGAAAGATTGAAAGCACGTTTATGGCATAATAGACCAATTTAACGTAACATCCGGGACGACCTCAAAGCCCGGCTTATTTCGGTTAGTTCATATCCACCATCTGTGCATTCTCATTCTAAGGGCACGTTTACACGGATATCCGCGTCAGGGTTATCTGGCTTTGATTGCCGGGTCAATATCCGGGTAGGTAGCAGATGCTCTGGCTGATTGTTTGGCTACTAATATTAGACTAGACCGAGAATCCTCCTTGAACTAATTGGGACCTCATTAGGAAGATTATTGATCTTAGGGAGTAGGATAAGTTAGGTTTAGTAAAGAGTATCTTGTTGGCTCTCCTTGGTCACCCCAGGTAACCATATGTATCTCTAAAACACCAACACAGTCCCCATTCAAGAGCTAAAATGAGAACTCAGATGGCGACATTTATTTGACTAAAGAAAAAGATTGTGACAAAATTTGGTGTCAAAATTGACGTTGAATTATCGCAAAAAGGAATATTGCTTGATAATGCTCAATTTTGAGTGGAGGGCAATATCTGAGCTTGAAAATTGGAAAGGCAATTTACGCGGAGATTCATTTGGTGCAGGGCTTCCCAAACTTATTTGTACAGTGACGCCCTTGGGACTTCGCAATTTTCAACCCAGCCTCCAAAAATACTTACCAATTTTAGTACTAGCCTTAGTCCAACAAGTTATCAGAAAAATACTATTTGGACATTTATATTTTTTATTACAAAATCAGAACGAAATCAATACGACGCGCAGTTTGGGAAGCCCTGATTTTGTGAATTGCCCTTAATGGTTTATATTGGGTAATATATTTTAGGCATAAAAAGCAGATGGTAAAAGCCCATCGAGGGTATGGGCGAAATTCATAGGAACCATGTTATAGGCGATGCGGCTAGCAACCCATCACTATTTAAATTTCATTTTCCACCTATACGCTCACAATCTTGCTAAACGTGGCCTGTAGGTCTTGTTACCTTAGGCTCTGTCTACCCCGTAAGGGATAAAGACGTGATTTGTGTATGTGTATGTATGTATAAAAAGCAGTATATATTTATGTTATACTAGCTTGTGTCCGCAGTTTCTCTCTCTCGAAAGAATACCTAGATTTTTTACAATATCTCACTCATATCCAGCCTATATAACGTCCCACTGCTGGGCACAGGCTTCCTCTCAGAATGAGAGGGCTTGGGGCATGGTTCAAATATTGTATATACTTTTTATTTGTTATTTGTTTGTAGATTAACTTGTCATTGACAGACATCACAGTTTATGTGCTCGTAGAAGTTTAAAAGTACAAATGCGTCCTGATCTCTAAAAGGGATCGCTTCCAGTTAACCTGGTTCAAGAGAGAAAAAAATTACAATGATAGGCACGCAGTTTAATTGTGCGTGGAAAATGATTACTTATACGTACTAGTATCATAAGGGATAAGGAGAGCAGGGGTCACCAAATGGCGGTGCGCGGTCCACATTCAAATGACCAACTTAATTTATGATGTGGCTCTTCAATTTTCTCATTCTCTAATATAATTCCAGACTTCTTATTTCAAATCCGAAATTGTAATCAATCTAAAAAATAAAATATTGAATACGATAATGAATTCCACAAATCACCTCTTGGAAACAAAAGACATCGTCTAGGTACTTTACAATTACCGTCTTCTCCGTAGCAGTGAATACAAAGGTAACTGTAATAAATACTGCACTGTTTAATTATCCTGGATTACTTACAAATGGCGACGTTACATGGAGCCTCGTATACAATCGCTAATCCAACTGCGTAACGTATATGTGTGTATTGTATATACATACACACATAAATCACGTCTTTATCCCTTATAGCACCGTATATATATAAGCTAAAGCAGTAAGGAACCTACGAACAAATCGGTTGAAACGAAACACGCACACAGGCGCGCGCTTTACACGGCCCCTAAGCGGACCTGAGCCTGAGCGGAGTGGACAAGGTCCGCTTAGGGGCCGTGTAAAGCGCGCGCCTGTGTGCGTGTTTCGTTTCAACACTTTCAACCGATTTGTTCGTAGTTTCCTTACTGCTTTAGCTTATATATATACTGTGCTTATAGCATGACTAGTATAATTGCGCGCGAGATAAACTATCCGTCCTTTCGTTCTGTTCGTTCTAGAAAGAGACGCTTAGCTACCTGTCTCTTTCTATTTTTTTCAATTAAGTATCCTAACAAACAAATCGTTACAAGTTTCAGTTTGAATGTAATTAATTTCGAGTATTCATTCCCGGGAACCGAGGAAATCTCGTAGTGACTGATATAAATGTGTCTCGGGAGAACTGAGACTGTCTGAGACGCCTAACTTTGCCTGCAACAGTTTAGCATACGGCCTAAGAGTTTTACTGAGACTGGATAACATTTTACAAAGTTACCTGAGAGCCTTGTGTCATTAATATGATGGAAATGACAGTAGCTAAATACCTACATGCTTTAAAAATTGGGCTCTTTTCTTTACTCGAAAGTCGCGAAACTGCTGACTATGAAATGCGAAGGAAATTAATGTTGTCGAGCAGAAAAATAATTCAAACTGAATAACTTTTACCATTTTCAAACGGTACTTTCGAAAACAGGTGCTCACAGGCCACTCACGTGTTTGCGGAGTAGAGCTGTTATTAGTTTTGATTGATGGACATATTCGTAACACATGGGATATCCAATTATCCATAGACGTCTCGTCTAGCGTAAGTGGGTCAGGCCGCGGAGCGGTACACCTTTTTTTTATGGTGTTTAAAATGCGCCTTATGCATCCGACCGGTACGAGGTTACAGGGGGTGTGTGGGGCTCTCCCGCGACAACAGGCATACCCACTAAAAACCACAAGGGTTCCCTATTCGGTCGTATATGAGGCGTTACGGGAGCACTCAGTGTCACCGCGACGCCCCACGACCACCCCGGGATGGAGTTCCCTCTTCGCGGCACCTGTGCAATGCAGGTTTGGGAATTCCCGCCCTTCCCCGCTGTATTGAGTGAGGAGCGTTACACCCACGTTATCTTTGTTACTAAAATATAATCTGTGATTTTGTCTATAAAACCAATTAAGTACGTCTCAGCTTCGTAACTGGTGTGTGTGGTCGTCTTCGTGGCTAGGTTTCTAATCCATGGACATATTTGACAACTTTGGTATCATAAAGAGCAGTTGAAACGCTTCGCGGCCTGTCCCAAGTACGGGGTGACAAGAAATCCAATTTGAACAGTCATAATGAAAGGTTTTTAATAAACGCGATGATCGACGTACGCATTCAGGTCTGGTGACTTAAATTTTATCCCTTTGCATTTACGTGAAGTACCGATCAAATAGGTAGGATTATCTGAAATCGATTTCGCGCTCCGAAAAAGCCTCAATTCTGTGAGTATCATCAAAATTACTCGACTTGGATTGTGAACGAAGTGTCCCTTAATCACGCTGGGACTCAAAAGAGATCGTATAGAAACAAGTCTGATGTTCGACAGGGCTAAGCTTGTCGGTGAACAAAATCATGCTACCGAAACCCGTATGCAAATAAATAGATAACTTTACATAGCTACTCCTCGATATAGTGTGGTCGAGTCCCGCGAAACAACCACACTCGCTTTGAACATTTTCTACGCATGCAGTAAAAATATCGGGAACAGCTATGACGCTTTGGCTAACCTATAAAATAGGAAGCCATGAAAGCAATTCCTTGATACATTGAGGCTAGATGGAAATGGGGTTTATTGCGAGTTGCGACACCGAGTTAATGACCGTAATTAATCAGTACCAGTTATTAATTAAACTGGGGGCACGTCGCTATAGGGGGATTAACGGGGCATCTGATTTAAGCTACCGACATCAAAGGCACCGAGTATGAATACATTGGACGCAATCTTAGTTCTTTGTACCTCCTCATCAGCACTATTTTGAATCCCTTTCCACCTGTGCGTCTACAATCGTGCTATGCGTGGCTATTAGGTCTTGTTGTCACAATAAAAACGTGATAAAGACGTGATTTACATACATATGTACATACATACATACATACATACACAAATCACGTCTTTATCCCTTACGGGGTAGACAGAGCCTAAGGTAACAGGTACCTACAGGCCACATTTAGCAAGATTGTAGGCGTATAGGTGGAAAATGGAATGAAAATAGTGATGGGTTGCTAGCCGCATCGCCTATAACATGATTCCCAAGATTTTCGCCGATTCCCTCGATGGGCTTTTACCATCTGCGCGGGAAGAGAAGTAACTGGTACATTCTATGTTTTTACTTTGCTCCCAGACCAGCATGGAAGGCCGTATTACGTATGTTTTTTTTTGTTTTTTGTGAGGCAGTAGGACTGTTTGCACCAAAAAAACTTTGTCTTTCAATATCATTTGAGTTATTCGGCATCCGCTAACCTAAGATAACCAAGCCTATGTGAAATATATATGTTTTTCATTCAATATATTTCACACAAGCTTGGTTACCTTACACGTAAGTAGCGGAGTAGCAAGGTAAATATTTATTGTTCATTGAAATGGACCTCCGCAAACTAACGCCTGATTCAATAAAATATGCAAAATCTTACACCAGTTTATATAGAACAAGGGTTTTTGATATTTTTTGTTACTTCCACCAGATTCCGGCAATATATCCACCGAGTCTGCGTTCTGCGCCCTGATGGCTCCCTCTCCTCTTCTGGAGCTGAGCAGCATCTTCTTCTTCTTCGTTCCTGGAGTCCTCATCCTCTGCCTCTACGTCAGGATGGGACTGCATATAAGGTAATGTAGCTACATGAACATCATCTCATCTCCGTCCTGTATACGGCCCACTGCTGGGCACAGGCCTCCTCTAAGAACGAGAGGGCTTGGGCTACTGTTCCCACGCGGGCCCACTGCGGGTTGGGAACTTCGCACACACCATTGAATTGCTTCGCAGATGTGAGCAGGTTGCCTCACGATGCTTTCATACACCGAAAAGCTCATGGTAAATTTCAAATGTATCAACATATTGTTTACTAGCTGTTGCCCGCAACTTCGTCTGCATAGAATTCGTTTATCGCTATCAGCTGTCTCAGCCCGATCGGTTTAAAATTGACAAAGTTTCATACAAACTTTCATCCCCTATTTTATCCCCTTGGGGGTAGAATTGACCAAAATCCTTTCTTAGCGGATGCCTACGTCATAACATCTACCTGCATGCCAAATTTCAGCCCGATCCGTCCAGTGGTTTGGGCTGTGCGTTGATAGGTCACTATGTCAGTCAGTCAGTCAGTCACCTTTGAGTTATATATATTTAGACTTATTACAAAGCTCTGTGGTGACAAAAAAAGCTTAGTGTGTCTTTCTGGGTGCGTGTATAGTTTATTGGGTGTTTATTACTACGTATTATAACACAGAGTCCTTCGCCGCGTCTGTCAGTCTGTTCGCCGATAAACTCAAAAACCACTGAACGGGATTCCCACGCGGTTTTCCCTAAAATATACATGCATACAGAAACACAAACAGAATATACATTCTGTTACCTGTAATTTTATTGTGTTTTTTATACAATGACTAGCTTCTGCCCGCGACTTCGTCTGCGTAGAATTATACATAAAAACCTTCCTCTTGAATCACTCTATCTATTAAAAAAAACCGCATCAAAATCCGTTGTGTTGTTTTGAAGATATAAGCATACATATGGACATAGGGACAGAGAAAGCGACTTTGTTTTATATACTACTAGCTGTTGCCCGCGGCTTCGCTCCCGTTTTTTTTTCTTCTAAATTTCAATATGAAAAATAGATGTTGGCCGATTCTCAGACCTACAGAATACGCATATAAAATTTGGTAAGAATCGGTCAAGCCGTTTCGGAGGAGTATGGCAACTAAAACTGTGACAGGAAAATTTTATATATTAGAAGATAGATGTAGTGAAGTGAAGAGTTATTCTTACATACAGCGTGGAAAATGTATTCACGTACGCGTTGAGCTAAATATGCTGGCAGCATTTCCCCGCTGTATTGCAATACTAATTCGCTGTGCGAGGAAGCTGCCAGCTCTTTGGTCTCCGTTGCAGACGACCAGCCTCTTAGATATTTCGTTAATTAACATATGCGCGCTGGGACCCCACATTATTCCCCCATATTCCCAAATTAAATTGACATTGCCTGCCAGTTAGTTTGTATATACAAACTCTTACAGTACCTACATATTAAGGGTTAACTCAGTTGCTGCAGAACCCTGGCACGTATGTTACGGACCCCTAAGGGGTTCATCGACCCCACTTTAAGAAACCCGCAGTAAGGGCGTTGTTCATACTAGTACTAAGTACCTTCAAAACTTTGTGTGTGCAAACATTTAATAGAGTCGATGAAGCCTAACGATTACACGACTCTTTTATTCCAATGATTGAAAGTGAGCATCTTCTGGGCTATCTAATCTAAGAAACTATCTATTTTATTTGTTCCAGAGCCTTGTCCGTAAAAACCTCATCGATAATCCCGATCTCATCTTGATAATGCTCGTATTCATTGGAATGAAAAATCTTGTCTCATTCGAGCTCGTTAGAAATTTAAGCTTGCGAGTGAATTTAAAATAAACGCTTATCGTTTTATTTAACGCTATTTTGTAGAGGTATTTCACAATGCTTTTAGACAGAATCATTAGAAGTATTTGAATACTTTAATCTGAAACTAAGTGATAGAATTACAATAACTTTTGGGTTCCTTGTTCAATTTCGAGCATTTTTAATTATGTATCGTATGTAAACTCTTTATTGTGCAAAACAAACAAAAATAAATACAATACACAAAGGCGGGCTTATCCCTTTAAGGGATCTCTTCAGGTCAACCTTTGAGTGGATGAGAGGAGTATTATATTAGGGGGGGGGGGGGGGGGGGTAGGTTAATTTCATCAAAATGGTACCAAACAAATGGAAAACAAACAGTTATTTCTTTCTTGCTTTCTTTCTTACCTTCATTGTTTGATAAGCTTTTTAGGGTTCAGTACCCAAAGGGCAAAAACGGGACCCTATTACTAAAACTGTATTATTCATCTTTCTGGCTGTCTGTCACCAGGCTGTAACCTCATGAACCGTAATAGCTATACAGTTGAAATTATCACAGATGATGTTATTTCTGTTGCCGCTCTAACAACAAATGCTGTAAATTGTTCACTTGCCGAATGTTGCCGGTTTCTTGATCAAAATGGTACATGGTTTGACAGGGTTTTTGTTCATTGTAGGTACCTTTACTTAGCAATTACCTTAGAGAAACAAGCGTTCTACAAGCAGAGCTCTCCCTGTTGTGAAAGACAACAACAAACAAGTAAAGTCATAATGAAAAACTGGTGAGAGGTAAAACAATGCAGGAACTTCATACAATTTGAAAAGACAAAACTTTTTCTTTATGATTTAAAATAACACATTTTAATGTCTCTGCTTGCCGTGAGGCTGGAATTTTTCTAAGAAAAATAACATAGACATTCAATTAAGCAATGTCGTAAGGCCATGCACAATTTTTTTTTTTTGGGGAAGTCTTCACAAAGACCGGTCAGTTGGAATTTTCTATTTTTGTGACGAATCAGATAAAAATTGACGGTGGATTCAAAATACAAATCAATCTTAATTAAGCTCTTGGGCGGAGCTCCAACGAAAACCAGTTGGACAAACTGTAGTTGAACCAAGGGTCGAGAGTGTAAATGGGTGGATCAACTATTTCTTGCTGTTATTCTGTCCCATCAGCAAGGGGACAAAAGTAGTACAGTTTGGTCGAAGAAATGTTGTGTCTCATTACACTAACATGCTTAATAGATGACCAATTATGGAAGAGGCTTAAATGCACCGCAAAAATACATGTTTGGCAAATTTGAAACCTGTAAACTTATGTTTTAAAGTGTGAGAGAGAAGAACGTAACCATACCAACGAGTGGCAAGAAAAAGTTGATCCACCCAAATATGTTACAAATAACAGTTTGTTAAAATAACCAACAGATTTTTCCAACCTCTTGATTCGGAAGCGTAATATTGCTTGAAGGGACCACAGGTAACAAGGGCAATCTACTTCAATAAACAGCTTCTTCAAAGATATTTCGAAGAGGTTAATATTTTTTTTTTTTTTAGTAGACGCTACGGGTGACCGCAGAGCTGGCAGCTTCCTTGGTCAGCGTATGAGTATCGCTGTCCAAAGGGGGAATGCTGCCAGCGTCTGTGGAACTACGCCACGGGGGCCCCTCTTTTCTAATTATTTTATTTTAAAGTTAAATTTAATCATAGTTTAATTTGTTTTTAATTCCCCTTTTGTATTTTTTTCATAAATAAATCAATGAACAGCTGCTCTATCAATATTTTAAAACTATTACATCGAAATTTAACTCTATTCATTCGGTGTCTAACTCTTTTTCTTCCATGCTAGTCTGGGAGTAAAGAAAAGACATGGAATGTACCAGTTGCTTCTTTTCCCGCGCAGATGGTAAAAGCCCATCGAGGGAATGGGCGAAAATCTTACGAATCATGTTATAGGCGATGTGGCTAGTAACCCAGCACTATTTTGATTCTCCCTTTCCACCTATACGCCCACAATCATGCTAAACGTGGCCTTAAGGTTTTGTTACCTTATGCTCTGTCTACCCCGTAAGGGATAAAGACGTGATATATGTATGTATTACATCTAAAACTAAGTACAAAATGAGAAGACTTCAACTCGGTTTAGTCACCAACAATGAGAATACTTTTGACAAACTGTGATATCCGATAGAGAAAATAATATATTATGCATCATACTACTGAGACCAAGGTATATAAAGAGTTAATTTAAGAACCGTTTGGATTAATCTGTCCTTTCAGGGCTTTATTTTGCTAATTAAGAAAGTTCCACATTTTAAAATACTCAAAAGAAAAGTTCTCGTTTCGCCGAGAATCTTAACAAAAACAAAACAGGGTTGATTATTATTTCGCGCGATCATTTGTTTCGAGAGACTCGGAACCTTTGAATGTGAAAGTCATCCGAAAACCATTTATAAGTGCGTCAAGAACAACGGTGTCTTTATTCTTACCATAAATCATACTAATTCGGGTAATCGGATCGTAGCTGCTTTAGGGTTCTACACACCAATAAAGATCCCTTTACCCTATTCTATTCAAGTGCGTACTATTCAGGACAAATCAAAAGTAAAGATAATAAACAAAATACATGCTACTCCGCTACACGACTGCTACGGATCTACTACGCTTTTTTGTTCATTGGAACAGAGCTCCTCGACCTCGAACCTAACGCCTGATTGAATAAAATAAGTTACCTATGGTCTGTTTCAACGATTATCGATTATATTTTAGTACCAACAACAATCGGTTCCACAAAAATATCGACTACATATTAATTTATAAATAAATGCTATTTCGATGTAATAATACTCAAGTCAGTTTCCCAAGATGTCAATAATTATTAATTCAATATTTCAGTATTTTCTCACCGTTTAAACCTTCCCTGGCCTTCCACGAATATTTCAATACTAAAATTAGACAAATCGGTTCAGCCGTTCTCGAGTTTTAGCGAGACTAACGAACAGCAATTCATTTTTATCGTTTATGTGTAATTATGATTGAGTCTCACGGTAGTTTCATGTTGAATGGGGGTTACTATTTACCTTTCTACTCGCGTCCACACACACCACCAATAGACGCGTTTGCAGAGTAACTCATCAGCCGTTACAACACTATGTATAATGAACGTCGATTTGCCACCTGCATCCACCGGCTTCCCGCAAATTCCACGATGTCATCGATCCACCTAGTCGGATGCCTGCCAATGCTGTTTATTCCAGTCGTGGTCGCCACTTGAGAACCTAACGCAAAGTTACTACGTATATTTATTGGTTTTCTTCACGGACATTTTCGTGACAAACGGGATATGATGGTTGGGACTCGCAGCCTTACCCAGCTTTTTATGGGTACGAGCAAGCAGGTCGGGGGGACACCCATAACAGAGGTTACGGGTGCGTTGTCGGTCCTTTAAGAAAAGAGTAGACTCGTTTTTTGAAGATCCCTAAGTCGTACCTGTCCGGGAAAACTGATATCAACTAATTCCACAGTTTAACAGTGCGTGTTGAAAAGTTTCGCGAACAAACGGTTGTGGACTGCCAACTGTTAATGTGTGAACATTGAAAAGTAAGGCGTTGTAAACCCTCTCGCGGTATCCACCATACCATCTGTACACCACACAGCATGTGTATATACCTAACGCCTTCACATATCACGTGGCTACGGGATGACAAATGGTATGTTCTGATACATTATTTATACGCTCATCCGCCGGTTGCTTTGATGTAGAAATGTTCATTACTAATATATTAGGTTAGGGCGTCTAGGATCGAGGAATACAGTCCCTTCTGACTTAGGTACAGGTAAAAAGCGGGGTAGCAAGAGTGAATTACTAAGTGAAGACGTTTTAAGGGTCTGTGATGTTAGTCTCGTTTTTTGAACTGACTTATTTAGGATTACACTAGGCATAGAGGAATGTTTGGGGCATGGGATGTCCAGTTCTGCAATATAGTAGCGATTTGTCACTGAGGTGCCTTATTAACACAAAATTTCTGCGATTCTTTTTCTATGGAAGGAAAACAATCAAGTAGGCCCCACCTTATTTAAGAGACCGGCAGCCGTGAAAACCAGGAACCACAGGAGAATTGCTGGTCAGTTACCGGCTTTTAAGGGAACAGTATACTATTTTTTTAAGGCCACGACTTCATTACGGATTAAGGGGCCAATTCATGTTGTTGGATTTGGAGTTTTTCCTTCATGAAACAAAGCCATTGATCAGCAATAAGATCAGTGGTTTGTCGATTTAGGCTTTTTAATAGCAAAACTGTGACATTTCCACTATATTGGTTAATTATTTCTTGACAATAGGTTTCCACATCATCATCTCCAGTTTATATACGTCCCACAGCTGGGCACAGACCTCTTCTTAGAATGAGAGGGCTTGGACTATAGTAGCGCAATGAATTTTTTTTTTGATGAATGGTAGTTTTTGTATGAAAATATATATTGTGTCCGTATGGACATAATTAATTCGTTTTGGTTTAAGAGTTAAACTTTAAGTCGACGCTCACCTTGAAAGAACTTTAAATTCTTTCTCTTTCGATATTATTTATCATGTCAGATTGTTTCTTTTCCATCAGACACGTTTGGCATTAAGATAGGGCCTTGTGATACGGCAAGTTTCCTCAAAAAGGCCTTGGTCATCCGAGATTCCTTAATTTGTCAGGCTTAGGCCAACATGGCGGCAGTTTGACGCGGGTCAGTCGATATTACTTCGACATGAGTCGGACTCCAAATGGTTCCAGTAATATTATACACGGTGCTGCTCGGTGGTTCTGTTAGCTTGAACTTTGGCTTGACACGCTGCCGCGTGTCTGGATCTTGCTAGGCGGGCGATTTGTTCCAAAAGTTTTTCGAAACCAGTGAGTCCGAAGCACTCCCAAAAAATAGAACAATTTATTATCTTTTTACGGGATACTGGTAGTACCTTGATGTTTTTACTGGTTCGTAAGATCCTTGACTTACAGCTATATAAAATTTACGTTCCTAAATGTACTGGGAAAAAAGTTAGTGTCATGGAAAATTGCGTCCGAACCCTTCACCTAAATACGAGTATAGCTCCAGCAGAAACGCTAGCCTTTTTCTTTGCAACCGCCTTTTAACATACTGCCGCGTGTCTTGAAAATTTACCTAATACCTACCAGTTTTGTGACCCTTTGAGGGATTTGTTATGTTAAATTACGCTGGAGACACCCTTGTTTTTTACCAGGACCTCAATTAGTGACCCTCATGTTCCATTAGTTAGCATTAGTTACTTCTTTGTGCTTCCGCCCCGAAAACTAATTTAAACTATTCCTGGAAACACTACGGACGGATATCCGGTTCAAAGGACCTAATCCTTCGAGGATTGAATTGTAAAATGCCACTGAGTTGGAAATACTGAATCGTGTTGCGTTGAACGGATTGTTGGTTCTACGAACAAAGATTTTCGCTCTCGCCTTAATGTTGAAGGTAAACGACGAAAACATAAATCAAACATGTTTTTAAATTGAAAACGAAAGCTTAACATGCCTTCGAATACATTTGGGATTTACTTTTAGTCTGGAAAGTTCGCGTATTGATTTATGTTTGATTTCATTGTTACTAATAACGAAGTTTATTATCTGTAAGAATTAGAGGAAGCTACGTTTTGTGGTTTTTAAATAGGTACTTAAAGATAAAATAAGTAAAAAAAAAAGTGGATCGTTTATGTATCGTTAAAATTTCACACCATAACAGTAACAACCAATGCGCAGTAAGATTCAAATACATTCAGTTTAAAAACTTTTTCTTGAATAAGAGAATCTTTGTAATCGGTTCTTTACCTCCAGATATTAGTCCTTACTTACAAAATATAAACAAACCTTACCTCTTTGTAGTATTAGTGTATAAACAAGCATAAATACCGACACCTCCTACGCATAAGGTCGTATCGCTATATCGACGACTTTTCAGGAGAGCGATTATAAGAACTTTTCATGTATTTTTCAAGTTGAAATATGTCCAAAGTTTAAAACAGTAGTTATATCTGTCCGCAGCGGGTTAATTAACACGAAGCAAATCTGTTTATTAAAATAAATATCATAATTTCAAAATTATGGCAAAATAACCTGAAGTTACGACTTTGTGCTTGTTTTCAAAACGTCGTATAAGAAAGTTACAACCTTTTGCGATTGATCACGTCCATTGCATAAAGTCGTATGTTATAAATACGACTATATATAAAAGGATATACCTTCTCACTAAAGCAACGCATATAGTCGTAAGTGCGAGTTACGACCCATGATTGAAAAAAACTGCAACAAAAAGTCGTACCTAACTACTATTGTTTACGCATAAAGTCGTAACTTAGAAGTTAAGACTATTTGCGTGGGGCGTAATGAACACTAGTGGAGTGGCGCAAATCGTCGAATGTTGTGATGCGACGATTTGCGTGGAAAAGTTCAAATAATACGACTATTAGCAATCACAAAACTCCATAATTATCAAAAATATTTAAACTTGAGTTTTAGGAAGTTATAGCTCGGATTAATGGCTTTATGACGATTGAAAAATCTCATTTTGCATAAAACACTGGTTAAGACCTTTTGCGTCGGAGGTATCGATACATGTATTGCTAGGATTAAGTTAGTCTCATTGTTTTGGGATTATTTATAAAGACTTGCGTCTATTTATAGAAATTAGTATGTACCCCTATTATTTGATAATTAAAACTGTCATGTCCAAACTAAATCCTCGCGTTGAGTTGCTCTTTGTTTCGGGACAATAGTCCATTAAATCTATTTTCAGATTATTGAAAATCGTTGTACAGTCAATATTAATGTATATTAATAAGATATCAAATATTAGTAGTACAGCGAAGGAGAGAGGTTCGAGGTTAAGGTCCTCGGTCGCCATCTAATTATTTTTTTTAAAATATTCCCCTTAAAGTACACATACACAAATCTCGTCTTTATCCCTTACAAGGTAGACGGAGCCTAGATTAGGGTAACAAGACCCCAAAAGCCACGTTTAGCATGATTGTGGGCAATGGGCATATACCTATGTGAAAAGGGGAATCAAAATGGTGGAATCAAAAATGTGTCTTGTTAAGACACGTAACATTATAATAATGCCTACTACCAAACCGGTCAAGACATGATCGTCTCCCAATACTTCACGGACGAAGTAGCGGACGAAGTTCATTTAGTGAAATACGCCTCTGAAATGTTGTTGCATTCGACCCTCATTTGATAATTGCTTCTTCATAACTCACTGCCCGTTTTCATACATACACATACATACATAAATCACGTCTTTATCCCTTACGGGGTAGACAGAGCCTATAGTAACAATACTTAAAGGCTTCGTTTAGCATGATTGTGGGCATAAAGGTGGAAAGGGGAATCAAAATAGGATCGCATCGCCTATCCTATGATTTTTGTCTATTTTCACCTTATTGCAAACAGCTTGTAACGCGTAGTCTATCACCTTAATGAGATCTATTTAACTACCTTTAAGCCAAGGTCAAATTAATCCATTAAATTGGATTGTCTCACGTCTCGTACAGATCCCCACTTAACCCAAGGCTGGGAGAGTTGTGCAAACAATACGTCGAATTCGGAGTTGATTCGGTCCCGAACCTTTACAATTCCTAATCTTTTTGGTCAGATTCCGGAGTCTAGAATAGCTTGCCTCACGTTCAGAGTTTGGTGTGAGGTATCACTATCACTACATAGTATAAAACAAAGTTGCTTTCTCTGTCCCTATATCCCTAGGTATGCTTATGTCTTCACAACTACACAACGGATTTTGATGCGGTTTTTTTAATAAATAGAGTGATTCAAGAGGCAGGTTTTTTATGTATAATTCTACGCAGACGAAGTCGCGGACAGAAGCTAGTTTTAGATATAGACAACTGAACTCCCGCTCTTTGCTAAAAAACAGTGAGGTTTGTATAGAGTCCGTGAGTGAGTTTGTTTTATTATAAAGATTTAATTCGATGTACAAAACGATTACCATCGCGGCTCCTTTAGCCCTTTTTGATTCAATAAGGAAGGCAACTAGTTCACTTGTAACGAGGAAATAAGTCATCAGACATAGATAACCGCAAAGTCAGGGGAAATACCAATCAATGCCAACATAGGACCTAACCCTATGATTATAGGATGAAATGCCTTTTGTGCCCATAATTTTCTCGACCGTCTTGCACTCCGCACCGGAGCGCAACTGGTAGAGAATTCGTGTTTTGTTTCATTGGGGATGTCCTTATATTCCTTAAAGAAAATAGAATATAAGTAGACGCTTTCTATTCATATAACGGTGCATTATTCGCGAAAAATGGTGCCAAAGAAGTGACTATGACCCTCTGTGACGAGGGAACCGATGCAAGTAGCGCGAGGAGGGATATCTATAAAGTCTATTTTTTCGGTCTGTATGCTACCGTCCCTTCGATATTTCTCGTCACTAACAATGCTCTTTTCACAGGTCTACCAAAGTGACTGAAAAGACGAAGCTCGGTCTGCTGAACGGCCAAGTCCACGGGGAGACCCGCCAAGCCAAGTCCAGGAAAGCCATCATCAGAATGCTGGGTAAGTACAACTTTTGTCACCATACATTAAAAATTGATCAAGATTTCCCGTTGCGAAGTGTGGTACTATTTTCTCCTAGTTTACTTGAAACTAAGCCGATGTGAAGAAGTTTCACAGTGTCGTAAAAATTGCAAGAATACTTGTAATGACTATGTCTGAAGCAGCAATTTATATAGAACATGAAACGGTTTAATTACCAACCCTCTTGTTGGCCCTACTGGTTTGTAGGTATGATTTTTCCCGTAATACGTCTCTGGGAATCAAAAACACATGCATATTCTCGAAAGCTGTCGGGCAAAAACTATGCAAACCAGATGTTTATTGGAACCTAAAACGTCTGTAAAAAAATATATATATAGACAGCCCTATATTTTTTTAGACAACCCATTTGCTATCAAGAAATACAATTATCATTGATTTGAAATAGTTTTATCAGATCGGTAAAGGTCGCTCTTAGGCGGGACCTTAAACCACGACCCGAAATCTAGTAATCTTCATTAATTGTTAATCTAAGTTTGTCACGGAATTCAGGGAGATTACATATAGTAAGACCCTCAAAATTCTTCGAACAATGCAATGCGGTGATTTCGTATTATATTTTCTGATGGCGGTTAAAACCTTTTATGATTAACTTTTTACTTTATTGGACAGGGATCTTGGGTTACCCGGAAGCAAAAATATCCCATTGTTGCATATCCGCCTTTCATCTTCATCTCAATATTACTTGACTAAAATGCCAGTGAGCAAAAGGAATGCCAAGAGAAGGCCCTTGGGGCTTAAGCTGGTTGCTATTGATATATAGGGTAAACGGTAACTCTACTTTATCGTGGTGATGTTGAAGAAGCTTATATACATAACGCATGTACGTTAGGCCGGCTACTCTCATGTGCACGAAATACGCCAACACACAACTGTCGAATAACTATTGTACTGGATTGAAGTGGTCGGTCTATGTACCGTGAATTGTATGAAAACTGAACTTGTCAGATTTTGATTTCGTCATTGAAACATTTTATTGGGAAATGTGCACCTACATTCAGTCGGCTGCTTGTATTTTAAATTCACCATTTTCGGTTCTGTCAAACGTCATTGTCGCATAGCTACAAAGCACGCATAGCGAAAATCAAAGTCGGAACGTTTATTACACGTAAGGTAGGTCGACTTCGGTTGTCAACTTAAATGCGGTGGGGAAAACATTTGAAAAGATTATGATAAGTCAATGATGGATTTACGCTTTTTGCAACTTAGTTGGTTTTTTGACAGACGTCAAATTAAGCGCACGTCTAATCTTCGCGTTGCTTCCCACACATTCATGCTCCAGTATATATTGAGTAGGCGGCATTTGCATACCCTGCCTTTGAGAATATTATTCGGATGGCCTACACCGTGTGTGCAAACATTCTTGAAGTGTACGAGTATTCGCGCATGTACGTGAGTAGCCCCGGTAAGGATAAAGTACCTACGTTCTGTATTTGTAACGACGTCCGGTACGGCGTAATCGTAAACCGTAACGGTCGTTTGCAGTTCCTCTCCGGAAACGGCATGTAGACATTTTTTTAAACGTGGCTAAAGTAAACATAAAAAATCAGGAAATAAAAATTCTTGATTAATTTGATAATACCTATCATTTTAAAAACAGCGCCTTCTCTCGTCCCTGGTGAGCAGTAGATGTTCCACGGGAGTTTGTAATTGTGTCGTACAGACACATCATTCAAATAGACGACGCTTAGCGACAAAAGTTCGCATAGTAACAAGGTTACGTTACAGCTAGTAACTATATAAGGTTACGTTACAGCTAATAGTAACTATATAAACTAGCTAAGTAAATATGGTGGTGTAGGGGTATAGCACGCGTCACGGAATGACGAGGATCCGGGTTCGATTCCCGGTCATAGCTTTACTTTTCGGATTTTTCTATGTGTTCAGTGTGTTCTAATTTTCAGTGACATTTAGAAATGGCTTCACTCCTTTAAGAGGACAATTTCGCCAATAAAGAATAAAAGACTGTTTTAAAAACATGTCGATAATTGTACGGTAAAAACATCCGACTTAAATTAAGTCGGATACTAGCCAACGGGTAGTTTGTAAAGGAATTAGTTATCCGTTGCTGCCCAGAGTGCACCGGCCCACACGCTACTCTTTCCCCCCTATGGAGGAGGGGAATCTTAACGGTCGAACACAGGTCGAGCACAGGAGCGAAGGTTATCCGTCTCGCACCCCAAGTAGGATATTTAATAATATATATTTTTTAATAAGAGAGCTTATATGTCGCCTGCTGTTACGCAATAGTCTTGTGTCAGATGGTCATATAAAACCGAATGTAATAAGAATCGTTCGTTTTGTTAGATATTTTGGTAAATTGTTCGTACTCTGCAGACACGGCGATATAGATATTACGCTTGGGGTATATCATTGTGTCAACCAGTCAAATATTATGCCGTCTCTGTCTGTTTCAAAGTAATAAATAGAGACTTTAGAGTATAATAAAACTCACGTGATCACTCCAAACAGATATATTTCTCTAAACACAAGACAAAAGAAACACGTCTCAACACCTCCGCTCCTCCGTCTTGACTGACGTCACAGTCCAACTGTCAACCCACCGGCCGATACTTATTTTTAAACGTCAATTACGTTACTTTTAAATTTAATCCGTACAACCAATTCTAAATGTTTGTATTAAAATGAAATAAAAACAGACCAATCTTACACTCGTCCATCCTGACATCGTGCATGTCCTCATGCACGAAAACAGAACGAATCTTACACTCGGCATGTTGGATGACAGTCATCAGCGTCTTCTGTAAACCCATCCATTCTTACAGAAGACTGTAAAATGTGCAGTAGTGAACCCATCCATTCTCACTACTACAACATTCCAATTGAATGCAGCTATTATTTATACTTTATACGTGTACTTCACAACTTAATTCATTTAAGTACTCACTCAAATCTATATAAATTTGTGCAATAGTAAAAATCTGCAAAAATCTTCCATAAACCCATCCATTCTTATGGAAGACGACACAACATTTTACGAACCCATCAATTCTCGTAAGTTGTGTGTTCTTATAGCTAGGGGTGTGCAGTGTGAACCCATCCATTCTCACAATGCGCACTATATCATAATACTCATGAACCAATCCATTCTCATGATATTATTATTTAACGGGTATCTTTATTACTTCTTACATAATAATACAATGATCTATTTCTGTTCTATTTATACAAGTAACTAAATTACAGTGAAGTTAAACATAATTTGCTAAACGTAATCACTACCTAACCTCTGTTTGTTGTAATTCTAGATTTAACATTTAACTACTCCAATCCTCTTTTTTTTTTTTAAAAAATAACTAGTAAATAATCATTAATATAAATTAATTTATGATTAATGCGACTATACAATTTCACTTAATTAACTATGCCTAATGATTTCTTCTGATTTAGTATTTAAGGATTATCACTAGAATTATCTGACTCATGGTCGGTCGATTCGGACTCATTTACTTCGAGAGCAGCTACGTGAACCCAGGGTAACATGCGGTCGGCGGCAACAGTCGTCTGCCGTCTATTCTTAGTACCTGTCAAACCTGGCACGGCAGATATGCGGTATCGGTCATTCCCTAATACAGCTACTACTTTATATGGTCCTATGTACGAGGGAAGTAATTTTCTACTTTTACCGTCGTTGTTAAAAGATATTTTAGTAATTTTAACTAAATCACCTTCTGCGTAGATACGAGCAGGGCGCCTACCGTTATCATATCTCTGTTTTTGTTTTTCCTGTTCCGCCTCAACCTTGTCTTTAACTTGTTCTCGTATCTCCGTCAAATCACTAACTTCCCGAGTCTCCTGTCTTACTTCATTAAGCTTAGGATTTACTTCCGAATTCATACATGGCCCAAACATGATCTCGGCCGGCGTCCTACCCGTAGTCTTTTGACTGGTATTGTTTAGTCCCCATTGCACCTTGCCAACCGCATCATCCCATTCTCTTTCGTCTCGGTTGAGATTTTGTGCCGTTAATGAATTGAGGATGGTGCGGTTGTACCTCTCAACCTGCCCGTTTGCTCGCGGACTAGCCACTGCATTTAAGACGTGTTTGATGCCTCTGTCAGAGCAAAACTTTTTGAAAGCGTGCGACGTAAAACATGTACCTCTATCGCTAATAATTCGATCGGGGTTTCTAAATGTCTGGAATACATCATCTAAGACCCTAATAGCACTCTGCGTCTTAGTGTTACGAACAGGCTTGGCAAAAACAAATTTTGTAAAACCGTCAACAATAACGAGTAACTGAGTATTACCGCGTTTTGACCGCACAAAGGGTCCAAGATGGTCTAAGTGTAGAGTGTGGAAGGGAATCCCAATTTTATCAATAGGATGCAAATGACCCTCTTTCGAATTATCAGTTCTTTTGGCGTAAGCACACTCTACACAGGCACTCACGTACTTTTTTACAAATCGCGACATTTTGGGGAACCAATAGGATTTTTTTATGCGCTCTAATGTTTTATCATGACCAAAATGACCCATGTCATCGTGATTCATGCGACAAAGTTGCCATCTTGCTCCCTTTGGCACAGCCCAGCGAATATTTGTTTTGTCCCCATCGATGTATTTATACAACCTATCGTCTTTAATCAAGTAATTATCATGAATGTACTGCAATCTATCGGCGTCAACATTAGATGTGAGAATCTCCCGAATCCTGCCAAGTTCAGAGTCACCCAATTGCAAAGTTTGTAGCCAATCCTCACTACTAATTGAAAGTATCGACGGGTAATGATCTATAGAACTCGAAGTTTCAGAATCTTCGATTGGATTGCGAGAGAGGGCGTCCACGTGAGCCATTTTTACACCTGGCCGATATTCAACTGTACATTGGAACTCCTGTAACAGAAGCCACCAACGCGCCACTCGCGGGATGATATCGCGTTTTGAGAACGTGGAGCGAAGGGCACTACAGTCGGTCACGATTTGAAATTGTTGACCTAGCAAATAAACTCTGTACTTCTTTAACGAGCACACTACCGCAAGTGTCTCCAGCTCGTACGCATGAAAATTCTTTTCCTCTGGAGAGGTTTTCCGACTATAGAATGCAACTGGTCGGAAGGTATCACTGTCAGCTGAACGCTGCAGAAGCACTCCACCTACGCCAAGTTTACTTGCGTCGGTGTGCAGCTCTGTCACTGCCGACGGATCGTAAATCGCTAGGACCGGCCTATCCACTAACTTTCCTTTGAGCGTACTAAAGGCAGTCTCTTGTTCGTCAGTCCATGTCCAAGTTGCGTCTTTAACGAGTAGGTTGGTCAAAGGGTGGGCTAACATAGCAAAGTTCCTGATAAATTTCCGGAAGTACCCTACTAGACCGAGAAATTGCCGTACGGTATGCTGATCGGTAGGACGAGGGAAATCTAGCACGCATTGAATTTTTTTCGTTCCAGGTCGTACGCCCTCTGCGCTAATTTCATAGCCCAAATAATCGATTTGATCCTGTAAAAACTGGCATTTTTTTAGATTTAAAGTCAATTTAGCGTCCTCTAAAAGCTTTAAGATCTTCTCGAGTCTATTTAAACATTCGTCTACGTCCTTGCCGTAAACTAAGACGTCGTCTATATATGCTGTTGCGTCACTGAATCGCGCTGACCCCAGGACCCTATTCATCATCCTCTGAAAGATGGCGGGAGCGTTTGCCAGACCGAACGGCATACGATTAAATTCGTACTGGCCGTCTGGTGTGACAAACGACGTCAATGATCGAGACTTTTCCGAAATGGGAACTTGATAGTACCCTGAGGCAAGGTCCAAGGTCACAAAATATGCTTGCCCCGACAAACGTGCAATTTCATCGTCAATGTTAGGCATAGGATATCGTTCCTTCACGGTTACCGAATTTAACATCCTATAATCCACACACATTCTAAATTTCCCATCCTTCTTCCGTACCAAAATAATAGGGCTAGCATATTCTGACACCGACTCGCGTACAATTCCTGCATCCAACATCTCACTAACCATTTCTCGCACATTTTCTCGCTCTTTGTGGGATAACCGGTAAGGACGATATACTATGGGACGATTAGAATTAACTTCGATAGTCATTTCGGTTTTATCTGTACATCCTAGCTCCTGTAGCGATGATGCAAAACAATGTTTAAATCTGTTGAGTAATTCCAACAACATTTTCTTGTGGTTTTCCCCCACTGCCTCGCCAATATGCACCTGATTTGCATCTATTAACTTATGAGTGTCCGGAGCATGTTCAGAATAAATACGGTTAACAACGCTTACTTCGAACGCCCTAGCAATGACCATACCTTTTTGCAACGAACATGACTCTGACTCCGGAATTATTGATACTTTTACAGTCCCATTTTTCACCTCGTAAACCCCACCGACTACCATAAATTGTTGTGAAGGCTTGCCTATGACCTTAGAGTTTAGTAGAACATGCCCATCCTTAAAGGTCATCACACTAGCTCTAAAAGATACTGGGCCACAAACCTTTATATCTCGATCAGCAATAACCTTAATTACGTCATCGTTATCTACTTCACTTTTCGAAAAGGGCATTTCCCGGTCAATGCTTAGAAATTTCAATTCATTAGAATTTTTGTAGACTACCACGTGTGATTGCTCCGTGAATGACTGACCTATAAGCAAGGGCACTTCTAAAAATTCGTCGTCTACGACCTGACAAATAACCTTTGCATGTACGTCATCAACAACCAAATCAACTTTTGTCTGACCTAGTGATTGAATCACCCTATTGCCGAATCCTTTCAGTGCCGAAGACGCCGTATCGCAAGTCAGTTTTAATGTGGCAGCGTCAGACTGCCTTACTAATGTCACTTCACTGCCAAAGTCAACAAAAGCTTTCACTGTGCTGCCATTTACGCTTGCAAGTTTGTAAAACTTAGAATTAGGTTTAGTGTTTGAAATACACATAGTTTTGTGCACAGTGTCAGTTTTGCTGTCCTTGTTATTAGATTTAGACATACAATTTTCTGCCGTGTGGCCAATTTTAAAGCAATGAGCACATTTTAACATTGGTTTAGGGCATTTCATGAATGGGTGCCCTTTCTCTTTACAATTAAAACAAAACAGCTGACCGTTTGTGGTCGCATTCGGTTTAGTTACACCCCTAGGCATATAATTGACTGGGTTAGATTCGACTACGGGCCTACTCCTATAGCTTGCACGCTCATAAGGATGCGGCATTTCTTTGTTACTCATAAGAAATTGTAGCAGTTGCTCTGGGTTCGTGCAGCGTAATGCAAGTGCACTTGACTTTGTTGTTCTATCGCTCAAACCATGTATGATACAGTCGGCTGCCTTTTTACCATAAATCTCACAAAGGTTCAACAAAGACAGTTTCTCGTAATAATAAATCTCAATAGCTTCATTATATCTACTCTTACGTTTCAGCATATCCTCCAGGGATTGGCCATAATTCTGCTCATATGGGAATGCGTTATTTAACTTCTCTTGCCATTCGGCCCAGCTATAAAGGAGAGTAGGCAGACTCTCGTACCAGATTTTGGCCAACCCCTTGAGTTTCTGCAAAGCGAAATGGATCGTAGTTTTGTCGTTCCAGCCGTAAACTGTGGCGCACTCGTTCACTTTCTTCAGCCACACATCTATTCTTTGATTTTTAGAAGAAGGATCGAACTCGGGCAAAATGTTTGTATGATTATTCGTAACGGGAATGGGTGCTGCCAAAGTTGACGGCTGTGGCTGAGGGCTCTTAAGTAAATTGAGAAGGTGAGCCACGTCTTCTGCAGAAAAACTATCGGGTCGACTAACACGGTCCCCTTGTCGCTGATTGTTCTCGCTCGCCGGCTGCCCACAGAGTCTTTGTCTTTGAGGACCACCTTCATCCCCTGGGCTCAGCTGTCGACGACGAGAACTTGGGGCGACGTAAGTCACTATATCCCGACCCTCACATACTTGTTGCCTACTTACGATTTCTCGCAACCGAGCACTCCTCTTGTCTAGTTCATCTTCTAAATCCCGAAGACGCTGGCGCTCCTGCTCCAACCACCGCGCCCTCTCACGCAGCCGCACCTGCTCGTGAATACTTCGAGGATCGTAAAGGCGGCTCCGGCTTCGGCTTCGGCGGCCGCGGCTGCTGCGGTCGCTCACCTCGCGTCCCTGGCGGCTGCGGCTCCGGCTTTGGCGGCCGCGGTTGCTATGAGCGCGCGCTTCGAGTCGCTGGCGACTGCGGCTCCGGCTCCGGCTTCGGCGGCGGCGGCTGCTCCAGTCGCTCGCCTCGCTGCGGCGATTTTCGTATTCGAGAAGCAGCACACGCTCAGGGGTTGCCAAGTGTCGCCTGGACGGGCTCTCGTCTTGCTCCATTATCTGGAACTCGAAACAATGACGGCTATGTATTTGCTCTTCACTTATCGGGTAGTTCCTATTTTTATTTACTTCGCTATTGTTCTGTAGTAATATTTAAACTAGATGAACTTTATTTTTAGTACAGGGTAGATAACAGGTGACAACAGCATGTTCATAATACAACGGAATGCAATAATTGTGTTCTACTTTATCGTAGTAATGTCTACCCATTTTTTTTTTTATTTTTTTTTTATGGTATGTAACTTGTTCGAAAGGGCAGTAGTTTTTAAACCATATATTTTCTAATTATACACCTCGCAAATAATGAGATGCACCATTACATAAGGATAATTCGCATTGATATTGCTATGAAATATAAAATGTAGGTAGGTAGGTACTATATTAATAATCATCAATACTTAATTCTCTCACGAAACTTTCGCATCACGATTTAGAAAAATTAGGTAATACGGGCATCATGTACACCTATTATATAAATATTATGAATACGGCATAAAGAAGAGATTAACCAAATACGACACTGTCTATACTTACAGTGTTATTCATTTACACAGGACTGATGCGACATTGGATAATTTCGTTGAAATTTTACTTTCAATGTGCATGTAAAGTACTTAATACAATTAAAAATGCGATGGTACTTACCACTTCTGATATATAATAAAACTCACGTGATCACTCCAAACAGATATATTTCTCTAAACACAAGACAAAAGAAACACGTCTCAACACCTCCGCTCCTCCGTCTTGACTGACGTCACAGTCCAACTGTCAACCCACCGGCCGATACTTATTTTTAAACGTCAATTACGTTACTTTTAAATTTAATCCGTACAACCAATTCTAAATGTTTGTATTAAAATGAAATAAAAACAGACCAATCTTACAAGAGTAAAAAAACCTCCAAAAGTTAAAAGATATCGTGCGAAATATGTTTGTCAACGAGGTTAATTCAAAAATAGGTATCTAATTACATGCTATTAAAATGTAGGAACACGTTTCGCCATTACGTGAAAAGTATCTGCAATGTCCAGTTAAACCCCGTTTGCTGGTATTTTTGCAAACACTACCTATGAGGACAACAGTTTTTGTGATTTTGTGCTCACCAGTTGGCGGCATTGTTGCTTAAGACCCTAGTATAGCTGTCAAAGATTATCAAACCGACGAAAAAAAACGGAGGAGATTCTGAATTCGACGCGTATATATTATATGACCATGCTTATAACTTTTTACAGAGTAATCAGATTTTGATAATTCTTTTTTTAATGGAAAGGGCATGGAAAGGATAAGGGTGATCTCGTATAAATTTGGAAAAAATCCAACAGTAAGAGTAGGAAAACAGGGGATGATTGGTTCGCTCACATATTTTAATGCCGAGTTGTGTATTACAAACAAAACGATTCACTAAAAAGCGTGTTTTTTTTAATACATAAAAAATAAAACCGCCTTCAAAAAAATAATCATAGGCATTTCGTGTGCGCTACCTTGATTTGTTTGAAGTCATTGCCTCAGATCTAATCTTAGGGGGAAACCCAGTAGGCACCGACTTCCAACAAATCAGTAGGCAGCGCACACGAAACATCTTTGGTCATTTTTCCTTTTTTAGCGGATATCTTTTGTTCTATTACTATGTCGGCTTGTTGATTTGTTGTAATAATGATGTACAGAGGTTCTACACTAAGCCGCGGACTGATAAACAGACGAGATCAGACATGGCGAAACTATAAGAGTTCTTTCCCCATTTTGACTTTGTAAGGTCAAAAAAGTATTATTTTAATTTGAATGTGTAGTTTTAAGTCTCATAGGAATCTTCTTCTTCTCCTTCTTCAACCTTGATCTACCCAATGCTGAGTAAAGGTCTCTTCCATTCTAGACCATTCTGTGCGGTCTCGTGTTTTCCGCATCCAATCCTTCCCAGCCGCTCTCACCAAATCGTCCGTCCATCTTGCTGGCTGTCTCCCCACATTCCTGAACCCCCTTCGTGGTCTCCACTCCAACAACTTTTTGCCCCATCTTCCATCACACCTACGGCAAATATGGCCCGCCCATTTCCATTTCCTAGAGGCTATGGTTTTTGCTATGTCAGTTAGTCTCGTTTTCTTGCGGATTTCGGTGTTCCGGACGTGATCGCGTAGAGAAATCCCCAACATAACTCTTTCCATAGCCCTTTGGGAGACTTGTAGTCGGTGGATGTGCTGCCTAGTCAGCGTCCAAGTCTCGGCTCCATAAACCATTACGGGCAGGACGCACTGTTCGAATGTGCGGCGCTTGAGATTTAAAGGCACTCTTTTGTCCCTGAACACGTCGGAAAGTTTGCCGAAAGCCCCCCAACCCAATTGGATACGTCGCTTTATCTCACGTTCCTGTCCGCTCCTTTCGAGACTTATAACTTGACCCAAATAGACGTACTCGTCAACACTGTCGATCCGCTGACCGTGCATGGTCACATATTCAACGTCGGCATTGCAGCACATAATTTTTGTTTTTAGGCTGTTCATTTTTAGACCAACGTTAAGAGACGCAGAATACAGCTCCTCCAACATAGCCTGCAGGTCTTCCGCGTTGCTGGCAAACAGTACAATATCATCCGCAAAACGCAGGTGCGACAAGTATTCTCCATTGATGTTTATGCCTCTATTGGACCAGTCGAGAAGCTTAAATATGTCCTCCAAACAGGCCGTGAACATTTTTGGTGATATTGTGTCTCCCTGTCTCACCCCCCTTCTAACGGGAACCGGTTTTGTAAGGTCGTGCAGTTTAACTTGCAGTGTAGCCGCATGGTACACATCTTTTATCGCTTGCACGTACCTATAGTCGACCTGGCATCTCTCGAGAGCGTGAATGACAGCCCAATGTTCCACTGTATCGAACGCCTTCTCGAAATCTACAAAGGCCAATGCTAAGGGCTGATTATATTCGTTACACTTTTCTATAAGTTGTCGGACTGTGTGGATGTGATCAACCGTCGAGAAGCCACTTCTGAAACCTGCCTGTTCGTTTGGTCGCTCATAGGAATCCGGCATTGCAAAAGGTTGGGAAAAACTCGCATATTTATCGTATTGTACGTGCCTATAAAGCCCGCTTTGTTAGTCTACGTTATTTAAGGCCCACGCTTGGATAAACTGTATAGATCGTAAATATTTACATACTTTTGCTTTGTTCGAAGCCGATGTTTTGGGACAGGGCTAATTATTTTCTTTTAACGCGAGTGATAAAAGGAGACTTTATTTATTTTGTAAATGATTACAAAAGTATTAATTAAAATATAAACTAAAGCTACCTTAGTAAAACAAAACTTAGGTTAAAAATTTAAATAAATTTGGACCCTTAGGTAGGGTCTCCATCACGCAGGCAGCATTCCCGCGTTGTATCGCAATTGCGAGTCTTTGTGCGACAAAAGTGATAAAATGTACGTGAGCGTGTATATGGTCTGCCTCGTTGTAACCACTTCCTAAAAGGTTATAATCAGATTTAGGTTCAACCCTTCTATTTAAATGATGAAAGTTGTTGTTAATGATGATAATGATGATGATCCATAATAAAAATAAATTTAATGAGCATGAGCTAGTTAACTTTGATCCTAAGGAAGTCAACTTTTGTTTCTTGCGCTTCAGTGGACGTCAAAATCATGAAGCTTCAATTGTTTCTTTGGATTCTTTGGACGGCATTGCCCCGACTTGTTTTTGTTTTCCCGGCCTAAAACAAATTACGATCGTATGACTGATCTCCACGAGGCCTTGAAGAAACAATGGATTCAATTATAATATTATTCGGTTCGATATCACTCCCTCGCCCTGTGATTAAGGCCTCGATATTTGCCCCCCTGACCCGCAATGTTTATTTGTCGTTATCGAAATTGGATGTTTATTAAAATCCGTAAAATCGAAAGTGATCTGGTATCTCCCTCGTAGTCAGATTACTCTGTACAAAAATCATTAAATTTTACATTAAATGATGAGATTACATCAACTTTAGCTTTTATTTTTGTCGTCATCTAATATTTTGAGACGTCTCACATATCGGTCGTCCACGCGTGACTGCGCTAAAAACAGCTCTCAAAGCGACTTTGAGAATTGTTTTGCTGTCACACTGTTGAGCAGTTACTCGAGTAAGTGCTTATTACTAAACCGTGATGAGAGAGGGATTGAAAAGTCGGTCATTCCGTGTATATTTTAACGTATGTACATGGAATGACGGATTTTTCAAACCCTGTCTCATGACGGCTTAGTAATATATTCATAATCGATGGTGTAGGCTCGTTCAAGTTTTGAACTCTTAAATAATGTCAGTTCTGTTACTGTCAAATTTTTATTTAGATAGATGGAGACAGAATTATAAAAGGAAATTGAATTTAATAAATAAATCTTTAAGTAAATAAAAAGTCTGGCCACGCTCAGGCCAAATTGAGCCGTTCCATGTCAAATTAAAATGCAAATTAGTATGGCCAAACCTTATTACCGAGGCGTTCAATGTTTTTCAACTGACTTTGAAGATCTGATTCATGAGAAAAGAACATGCCAAAACACGGATGAAAGTCGATTTTTCAACGAAATAAAATCCAATGATATGAGACGAATATCGAATAATAATTTACACACACACACACACACAAATCGCGTCTTTATCCCTTTCGGGGTAGACAGAGCCTAAGGTAACAGGTACCTACAGGCCACATTTAGCAAGATTGTGGGCGTATAGGTGGAAAATCGAATCAAAATAGTGATGGGTTGCTAGCCTCATCGCCTATAACATGATTCCTATTATAATCGCCCATAATAAATTAATAATAAAAAGTTTATCTTACACCTCAACATAATAATTTTCGTAATAAAAAGTTTATCTTACACCTTGACTGAGATCTCAGGTAACAAATTTTAACGATTCTGATGTGGTTGTAGGTGTACGAATGATTTCAATCGAAGTCTAACGACTTCCTGATTCGGCTAAATTGCCGGTAGGTACTAAAGATTACGTGACAATTTTGGAGCGGCGCGAGAATCGTTTGCTAACTATTACATTGCTGCTTTCGAACAATTTTTTATAACTCTTTACCCCCACGGACCCGTAATGAAGAGCTTGCATATTTTTCTCACAGCCGTCTTTGGCTTTGTAACGTCGTAACTTTTGAACTTCTCAATTTTATCTAGCCATTGAAAGCTTTGCATCGCTAGATTTTATGAAGCAGTGGCATGGAATAAAGATTGGCTTGATTAATTGCTATCAATTGGAATAAAGTTCCAGGAAGCCCTAGTAACTTTTGGAATCATTTAGACGTGTTGTTTACTGCAAAATGTGTCAAAATAGTTTTCCTTGCTCCAAATTTTCCACTTTGTATTCATTGTCATTTTGAATAAAGAATGAGTATTTTATAATGGACGGCAAAATAGTAATACTACACTGTTAAAACTTATTGAAGACTTAAAAGCAACAACTAAGGAAAATAAAATAAAATAATAATTATTAGGAAATTTAGGGATAAGTGCGCCTTTGTGCATGTGTGTTGTCCTGTATTCACCTTTTTCTTGTGTTTTATGTACAATATAAAGAGTTATACATACATGCATACAGAGGAAATTATTTTTTTGAAATGAAATAATGTGCAAAGTAAACTCTAATGTAAGTTCCTGGGGATAATAGCCCGGGCAAGCGATCTCCGGAGTCTTTGATTATTTTTTGTTCGTCTGTATAAACAAAGTACTTACAGCTTTATTTTATTTTTATTTTAGTTTTGGATAGTTATGGTTATCGTCAGTAACTCTCTCTCGCTCCTAATACTCTATGTGTACTAGCAAGGCTTGTTATTATCGCAAATATATTTACCGGAATCCTTTTAATATCAGTGACTTGTCAGTGTTACCCGATACGAAAAATGGTGTCAGTGGATCACATTGCGTGTACCTTCCGAACGTGTTCGTGACAATGCTTGTTCCGTACACCTTAATTGACAGGAGATCATGTTGCAAAAATTACATAATATACAACATAATGAGATTATTATGATGTTACACTTTCTTGTGCAACATTCCCGCTCTATTGGTGTTGCATGGCAACATAGTAATATTTTTTAGTTGTGGTAGAATTTTTATTTTATTTTAGTGGCAACATTTATTATCAAACTTGAATAGACAAGAAACCAGGCCATAAAATTCAAAAAAACTGAATAGACAGCGTTTTAGAATAACATTGACCTTTTATTCTAATTTATATGAACCTTTATGAAAATGCCCGACGTACGAAGAGCTCAAATAAACTGTTGCGTTAATTCCTCTATGACTGAGCCTCATGAAAAATCAACATGACAAACGGCTGTCGCCGCTGGCACTCTCTTTATATTCAAAAAGGGGAAAGAGAAAAATGCACGTCTTTAACGCGTTATTCACAGAAATATATCAGTGTTGGAAAAGAAGGTATCCGACGAGGATTTCCACTTTTGCTTTTTGCTCATTTTAAAGATGTCGGATTTATTTTTAAATTGTGCTTCGAATGTTGCCAGCAGTGTAAGAAATAAGTAACGTTTATTGTATAAAACCGTGTACAATTGTGATAACATGATTTTTATAAGTTTTAACTTATTATAAACTGTAACATATAACTACTGATGGACAACAAAACGGGGCTTAAGTAAAATGTGTTTAATATACAGGTGTCCCACGGCTAAGTGAGATTGTTGGCGACAGCCAACCTTTTTATAGCTTTTATGGTTTTTTATCATTTTTTATACTTTTTCGATTTTGTTTTTGGACACATTTTTTCTTGTATGAGAATCGATAGAGTAAACGATTCTGAGTAAGAAATCCAACAATATTTAAACTAGAAAAAATGTTCATGTGGATTTTTTTTTGGAAAACGCTCACTTCCAAAAATAGAGGTAGCTCTTATAGCACAACTAATGAAACAAGTCTGTTTATATGGGTGAGGTGAGGTGACCTTTGCTATACTTCAGTTTTTTTAGTAAAAGAAATAAGGTAAGCAATCTTGACGTCTTTTTTTTGAAAAACTGTTTTATAAAATAAATAACAGCAAGTTACAATTTAAAATCCCTAGACTATTGAGATTTGTTTTGTTATGGTTTTATAATTTACAGTTACCAATTTTTAGAAAGTGTTTTTCGATAAAAATAATTGTTTACCTCATTTATTATGTTAAAAAAACTGAAATAGGTATAGACACTGACAATGCAGGTTCGTAACTTTTTATGAGTAAGATTGTCCCTCTATGTCATCGCTACTCGGCAGAAACCACTTTGATAACATTAATTCACAGCAGTATATATTACGATAAAATTGGTTTTGAAATTTAGACGATGAATTTTTATATGTTTGATAACAATTGCAGTCGTATTATAATAAATATTAGTACCATTTGTACGGCTTGAAATATATAAGACTATTTTCACACTGTTATAAAAAATGGTAAAGCACTTCTTGTAGACTGTAAGTAATAATTATAGTATGTTATGCAACAGTTGTATTAGAGGGGTCAAAAAAGGTGAGTGATGTGGGTTACGACGTGAGCGCAGCAAACATCGTAAGAAATACGCCACGAGCTTTTTTTGACTTACTTATACAACGTTGCATACAATACTTTTTCTACGACTAAGTAGGTTACCTACTTAATAAATGAAAGTAATACGTTCTCCGAAAATGAAGAAGTCCGGTGTTCCAGTCTCTACGCCATGAAATTCTCGTAGGCTTTATCATTGCCGAGATTTTCTAGGCAACAATTTTTCCATCACTTCCTGGGTGGGCCGCCGCGGATATGTCTTCCGGTGTAGATTTAATTACGTTCTCATCCATGCTTTTTTATGATACATTACAAAAATCAGTTAAAACTATTGCAATCAAACGACAAAGAAGTCAATCAAGACACGAGCGGGAAACATGAAAACGACAAACGACAAAATTGGAAGTTTGTTTATCGTAAACTTTGTTTTTAACTAACGTTTACTTTTTTTACGGCCTTGCGTTCTTGGCGCATTTAGGCAAAACGTTTACCAACTTGCCAGTAGTGACGTTATTTAAAAATCTTGTTTGTTATGTTGGCAACTATGCATTTATTTCAAAAGTTTCAGTTCCTTATAAAACCATATTAATGAAATAATTTGTTAAGTTGATAGTCATACATTTTCATCGTAAATTTAATGTTGATCGTGTAAAAGTATTACCTAGGTCTGGCTGTCTATGGCTGGCAGAGTAACGATGGAGCACTTTTAGAGGCATAAGCCAACGAGTGCTTTTAGAGGGAATAGACAATATAGACTTATCCAAAGTGTAAATAAATGTTTCTCTCTCTCTCTCTCTCTCTCTCTCAAAGTCATTTTATGAGTTTTCTTATAGTTGTGGTCGTGATTACATAAATCACAGATAAAATTACAGGAGTAGAAAAAAATAATAACTGTTTTGTTACGCTCAGTAAGAACAACGCGCAATGTGGACAAGGCAAAGATATGACAGGCGATTCGTAATTGTTTTCTTTCGAGCTGATTCGTAATTGTTTTCTTTCTTTTTCTCGACCATTCGAGGTTTATTTTCGGCCAGGTCCAAGTTTAAAAATTGGAACAAGTGAACCTTTTTACACGTAGGTACCTACATATTTAGTTGCGTCGCCTACACAATTACTTTCTCGCCTGTATTCTTGACCAAATTACTTCGTAACCTTCTATCTCTAACTTTATAGAAACTTGTAAATGACAAGAAAGTATCTTCTTATTTAATGTGAAACATTACATCACAAGGAGGAGCGAGGCGAGGCGTGGGTAATGTGATTGGTCGATTCTGAGCACTTAATGTAAGTTATTGTTGCTGCTATTTCGAACTCATTACCATGAAAAAATATCGAGTTGTATGAAATTAGTTTGTTGCCTAATTGAGACCTAAGGCGGTAATCTGCGCGTTTGTGCAACAGTTACGGTTATAAATCGCACATGAGTTAACCGGCTTTAGGTATACGCATTCGAAAAGGTTTTAGTGTCAAACTTTTTCATGCTGGTCTGGGAGCCAAGAAAAAACATAGAATGTACCAGCTGCTTCTCTTCCCGCTCAGATGGTCACATCATCCAGGGAATGGGCGAAAATCTTAGCAATCATGGTTTAGGCGATGTGACCCATCGCTATTTTGATTCACCTTTCCACTTCCACCTATGCGCCCACAATCATACAAAGCGTGGCCTTTGGGTCTTGTTACCCTGGGCTTGATGTACCCCGTAAGGGATAAGACGTGATTTGTGTATGTATGTTTGTATGTAACTTACACTAAAGGCTTTGCAGATCCCCGCTCCACTCCACTTTCATGAAAACCCAGCTTTATTATGCCTTTTGAGATCTCTTTTGTTTGCGTTTTCATTGATTTATTAAAGGTCTCATTGATTTATGCATTCCTACATGCTGATATGGGTTCTGATGTTTTATTCACATTGAGGCTAAATAAAACATAGTACTTCCTATTCTCATATTCCAGTTGTATTTTATTTCGCTTAGTGGCGTATATTGACTTTTGCACCAAACTATCCGGGCGTCGGATGGAAGTATATAAAAAATTAACTGACAAAACGAAAAACAAACTCTGAAACTCCTGCAGTAAAATTGATACAGGACTTTCATGGCTTGTATTTCGTTTTTTCAGTTAAATATTAATAATTTATTAAGATTAAGATAAAAAATGGAATTAAAACAAATTAAACTATTAAATTAAAAACGAATTAAAAACGAAACTAAAACTAATCTCAAAATAAAATAAAAGGATCAATCTTCTACAATAAACGGCTTCTTCAAAGATATTTCGAAGAGGCTAATAGACGCAACGGGTGACCGCATAGCTGGCAGCTTCCTTGGACAGCGTATTAGTATCGCTGTCCAAGGAAGCTGCTAGCTCTGCGGTCACCCGTTAAATATTTGCCTTACAAGTAACTAAATTGCAATATTCGTAGTAAGTACAGAAATTCTATCTCACTGATAGGCAATTAATTCCAGGCTGGTACGAGTATGCAAACTTCATCAGAATCGAACTTCGTGTCGTGGAAACAAATAGCATTCCGCCCATGCTCGCAGCAGTGTTGCCAATTGGAAGTTGTACACTACTTGACGGGTAGAAATGAAAATAAACTCACTGCTGCTATACAAAACTCGATTTATTAAGAAATCATGCGCGGGTTATAAAGAAACGGCATGAAACAAACGTTAGCAAGTTTGTTTCTGGGTCAGCGACATCTATCGGATGCTTAGTTAAACTTTCGCTAATACATTGACTATATCGATCGTAACATACTGCCGCCCAAAATGACTCTCGTCATTTTTAAATTAGTAACACAGTTTACATGCACATGATCACTTTCACTAGTCCCTTTTTTTTTAATAATTAACATTTTTGCTAGAGTTCATGCATATCACTCACAAGCACTTAGTAAAGGGCACAATTTAGATATCGCCCGTTTCACTACTCCAGACGCCGTCTGGATATCGTATGTCCTGGTGAGATTGTCTTGGCCAGGATATTTTTTCAAAATTCGACCCATCGGCCAACGCCCTGGAGGGAACCTCTGATCTTTTATTATGACTAAATCTCCAACGTCATACTCTCTCATCTCGTTCTTCCATTTGAATCTCTCTTGCATCCTGCTCAAGTATTCTGATTGCCACCTCTTCCAAAAATCCTGTACCATTCTCGTTGTCAATTGCCATCTGTCCAGGGCATTCATTTTAGATTCGGTTATATCAGGTGACGGTAATACAACGAGCGGTTCTCCAATTAATAGATGTCCTGGGGTAAGCGGTTCTAGATCATTGGGATGGTCACTTATTTTGGAGAGTGGACGTGAATTTAAGCAGGCCTCTATTTGGGTTAGAACCGTGCTTAGCTCCTCAAAAGTAAGTGTCGAGTCTCGCACTATCCTTTTCAGGTGATATTTTGTTGATTTGACCCCCGCTTCCCATAATCCTCCGAAATTCGGCGCTCCAGGTGGTATGTATTTCCATTGTGTTCCTTCTCTGTCTAGGCTAGATGCAAGCTCGTCAGGTATGGTTGATTTTCCTTGTTTCCACATAGCTATAAGTTCCTTTTCAGCTCCATGAAAGGTGGTCCCGTGATCGCTCCACATCTCCTTGACATGTCCACGTCTCGATACGAATCTTCGTACGGCGGCTAAAAAGGCCTGAGTGGTCATGTCACTCACAACTTCCAGGTGAAGAGCTTTCGTGCACATGCAAATAAATAGACTGATGTAAGCCTTTGTTGATTTCGCACCACGTCCCTTGCTCATCCTCACATTTATAGGTCCTGCGAAATCTACCCCACTAATGGAAAAGGGTCTAGCAGGTGTTACTCGGCTCACTGGTAAGTCACCCATCTTTTGTTCTCGGTTTTCAGCTCTCTGCCTTGCACATATGACACATTCCCTCACGAATCTCTTTACTGCATTCCCTGCGTTTATTAGCCAGTATTTACTCCTTAAGTATGTAATCATCATCTGTGGTCCACCGTGTAATGTTCTTATGTGAGCTTCTCTTAGTAACAGGGGTACCAGTAAGTTGTCTCGTGAAATGATGATAGGATGTTTGCGAATGAATTCCATGTCCGCGTGCTTAAGGCGTCCTCCCACTCTAACTACACCTTTCTCGTCGAGAAATGGAGAGAGTGTTAGTAATCGACTCTTAGGTTTCAGTCTCCGGCCATTTTCCAATGATTCCCTTTCTTCAGGGAATTCTAGTTCCTGTGACATTTTAATACACGATGTCAAGGCAGCGCTTCGTTCTTCAAACGTCAGGTAGGTAGATGGTAAGTATTTTTCTTTTCTTTTATCTAGGGCTCTTAACCACCGTCTACAATATGCTACAACTCTCACAAGTTTGTCAAGCGTGGAGTATCGTTGTAACAGGGTAAGTTTCTCTTCATTGTCTGTTTCATTTATGATTAGTGCTGTCACTATTGATTTCTTCTTTTCCAATGCAGTGTCCATTATCTTTCCTCTAACTAATTCGACTTCTTTCTTTTTCAGCATTTCAGGTCCGTTCCACCATAAATCCGTCGCAAGTAACTTCATCGGCATTACCCCTCTGGAAGCTGGATCGGCTGGATTATGCTTTGTATTTACGTAAAACCATCGGGCTGGCTCAATGGTTTCAATGATCTCGACGACCCTGTTCTTCACGAACGGTTTCCATCTTATAGGGTCTCCATGTATCCAAGCCAGTACTACCTGGGAATCAGACCACGCGTATACATCCTTTGCATGTACATTAAGTGTTTTTGCTATTTGTTTCAGGTGTTTACTCAAAAGTGTAGCCGCGCACAACTCTAATCGTGGTAATGAAACTAACTTTATTGGGGAGACTTTGGTTTTTGCTGAGAGCAAAGACACCTTGACTTCTCCTTTCTCGTTGACAACTCTGGCATAAATTACTGCGGCGTATGCCGATGCAGATGCGTCTGCAAACCCATGCAGTTCTAAATAAGATTCTTGACTGGTGTGGATCCAGCGGTTCAACTTCACTTTCTTCAACTCGGGTAATTCCTTTTTGAATTGTAACCATTCTCCTTGTAATTTCTCAGGTAGTTCTTCATCCCAATCAATTCCTTCTCTCCACATCTTCTGCATGAGAATCTTTGCAATGATTATTGCCGGCGCAATCCATCCCATAGGATCGAATAAGGATGCTATATCAGCTAGGACTCTTCGTTTGGTAAAGGTTATCTCTTCTATGTCTTTCAGTTGATTTAAAATGGTCAGTTTGTCTTCTTTAACTTCCCACGTTACTCCCAATGTCTTTATTTTCTCCTTTATTTGTATCTCGGTTCTATTTGGTTCCTCTAAATTGTCTTTGTCTTCCAATTCTCTCATAAAATCTGTACTGTTGGAACACCATTTCTGCAGTTTGAATCCGCCTAACTTCAAGATCTTGGTTATTTCTCTTTGTACTTCGATAGCTTCTTCGATATTGTCCTTTCCTGACAAAAGATCATCCATGTAGAAATCCTGCAGTATTATTCGTTTTGCTTCTGGGCAGTCTGATCCTTCGTCAATCGCTACACGTCTTAAAGTCTTTACCGCCAAGTATGGCGCGCACGATGTTCCGAACGTTACTGTCAATAATCGATACTCTCCTAGAGGTTCAGTTGGATCTGACCTCCAAACGATCCGTTGATAGTCTGTTTGATTTTGTTGTATCCTAATTTGCCGGTACATTTTCTCTATGTCCGCGACAAAGGCGATTCTGTGTTTTCTCCATCGTAACATTATTGATCTGAGATCTTCTAGAAGTTGAGGTCCAATAAGTAGCTCGTCGTTTAATGAAACCCCGTTATTCCCCTTGCACGATGCATCAAACACCACTCTCGTTCTGGATGTCTCTTTATCTTCACGAATAACTGCGTGATGAGGAAGGTACACGCAGTTTTCCAATTTTATCTCTGACTCCTTGTTTATTTTCTCGAGGTGGTTTAGGGCTAAATACTCTTCAATAACTTCATTGTAGTTTTTCTTTAATTGTGATGATTTCTCTAGTCTATTTTCTAACGAATTCCATCTCTTGATTGCGATTTCTCGTGAGTTGCTTGGTAGGACTGGTGGTTCTCTTCTAAATGGCAGGTCTACTATGTAGCGACCGTCTTTTTCTCTCTTGGTTGTCCTTTCGTAAATTTCTTCGGTTCTAATCTCGTCGGCTGTCATGGTCTCTTTCTCTTCTTCTATGGACTCTAGCTCCCAAAATTTTCGTAGCATGGTGTTAAGTTCAATATTTAAGTGCATGCTTACGAACGGTTTATCTTTGTTTTCTTCATCGACGCTCACCTTTCCCGATATAATCCATCCTAGATGCGTTTGCAATGCTATAGGAGACCCCGGATTGCCCTTTCTATAAACATCAACTCCAAGTAGGATATCAATGTGACCTGGTTGATAATATGTTGGATCTGCTAGTTGTAAATCTCGTAAATGGCTCCAATTATCGATGTGTAACTTCTCCGATGGCATGATACTGGTGACTCTTTTGACTAGGTAAGTTGTAATTCTTAATGTCTTTTCAGGTTTGATACGTGACGATATTTCAAGATCTACCGAAAATCGTATTGGCGTTCTCATTTGACCAAGACCAGACACGTGACCATTCACATGTGTGCGTTTAAGGCCCATAGCCTGTGCGGTCGACTCACCAATAAATGATTCCTGGGAGCATGGGTCTAAAAGTGCTCGTAACGTGTATTCTCTCCCTTGATCATTCTTAACGTTTATCAGTGCTGTAGACAACAATGCCATTACATGTCCCGTAGTTAAGTGATTGATTATCTCCCTCTCTTTAGGTTCGATCGGGGATTCTTTACTCTCGGTTTCTTCTTTATCTTTACGTGGGTTAAATCTTGGTATGATTGGTGTATTGCCTCTATGCAGCAGCGAGTGGTGTCTCTTTCCGCACTTATGACAAGACGATTTGTGCTTACAAAACCTTACTTGATGACCTTGAATAAGACAGTTAAAGCATACTCGATTATTCTGTACAAATTCTGTTTTCTTGGCGTCTCTCAGTTGTTGGAACTCCTTGCACTGGTATAGGTAATGTTTCTGTTTGCAAAATGTGCATTCAGTTTCTTTATTTTCTTGGGCAACGTGAAATGATTTTGATTTGATTGTGCTTGAATAAGAGGCTTGATTTGAGTTGGGTTTGTTGGAAGTAGTGCTTGATTGCATCATTTCCAACACACGGAATCTTTTTTCTAGGAATGTCTGTAACTTGGAGAATTTAGGCAGCTCTTGTATATTTAAGGTGCTTATTTCTTCTTCCCACTCCCTATGAGAGTCTGTATCAAGCTTTGAAACAATGATATAGATGACAAGCGCGTCCCAAGAACTGCAATCAACGTTTTGTGTTTTGAGCTGATTTAAGCACTCAACAGTTGTGTCTAATAAGTCTCGAATTGACTTAGCGGTTGCGTTATTCATTTTCTTTTGGTTCATAAGTCTATTTAAAATTGAATTAACGATGATTCTCTTATTGTTGTATCTATTTTTTAAGGTTGACCACGCTATATCGTAATTATCTTCTGTGACTGCCAGATGTTTCAGGAGCTGTTCTGGTTCTCCTGTTAAGTAACTCTTGAGGTAGTGCAGTTTGTTGACCTTGGCTACCTTCTCTTTATTGTGAATGAGCGAAGCGAACAGGTCGTGAAACGATGTCCAATCCTGGTAATTCCCTGTAAATTGAGGAATATTTATTTTCGGAAGCTTGATTTCATCACATTCTTGAGAGAAGGGAATACTGTGAGCTTGCGTAGACCCCTCCAACATGTCTGTCATGGTGGCCTTCAAATCGGTATAGATTTCTTCGCAAGAGGAATATTTGTCTTCGGTAAAGTAAGCAAGGTTGGCCCTTTCGTCTTTAGTTGATATACGTGCCAACTCTCTATTTTTTTGAATAAAATCATTCCAATGATCTTCCAATGTCTCTTTTCTTGTTCTCACATATCCTCTTGTTAACTTATCTTTGCCGGTTTTTTTGAAATTTATTTGGCTCTTTTTTATGATTGACACTGTATTTTCCTGTTGCGCTATTAATTCCAAAACCTTTTGTGACATGTTGATTCGTTATACGTTTAACTTGAATACACTAAGTCCGTCGAAATAATGAGAAAAAAAAACAAGTCCAATTTAAAGCAAATTTTTCTAAGTCCACTGAATAAATCAACGAAACAATCACAAGTCCATAGAATAAACTGCCAAAATGTTACAAGTCTCTGTGAAGCGAAATTTTTCTAAGTCCACTGAATAAATCCACGAAACAATCACAAGTCCATAGAATAAACTGCCAAAAAATTTACAAGTCTTTTTTGAAAACGAAATTTTTCTAAGTCCATACAATAAATCACTGCACAAATCACAAGTCCAAAGTATGATTATAATCTTGAAATTTTACAAGTCCCTTAGATACGTTACCAAACCAAGTCCTGTTCGCACTTTAACAAATAACACTAGTCTTTTATTTACTTCACTTCACCTCTCCAAGTCCCTTAATTCACTTATTCACACCACTTCACTTAATGCCTAAAAAATCCTGTTCGAAGAACCACTTTGTACACTACTTGACGGGTAGAAATGAAAATAAACTCACTGCTGCTATACAAAACTCGATTTATTAAGAAATCATGCGCGGGTTATAAAGAAACGGCATGAAACAAACGTTAGCAAGTTTGTTTCTGGGTCAGCGACATCTATCGGATGCTTAGTTAAACTTTCGCTAATACATTGACTATATCGATCGTAACAGAAGTCAAGTAGTATACTGTGTTGCCAGGGTTGGTGGTTTTTTGATGATTTGTGGAGAGTTTAATATAACAATTATTACTCAACACAGACCATTATTCGATAAGGTAGATACAAATAAAATGCAGGTTCGATGTCATTAAATTGTATTAAATCGTTTTTTTTCATAGTGTTGCTACTTTATGATATAAGAGAAATTGTTGCCTTTAAACAAATGAAATGAAACCTCTTTTGGCATAAAAGCTATGTTTAAATGTTATTAAACAAATAACCCAATTTAGGAAACAATGTACAGGCATAATAGTTAATAATACTATTTATTATAAGTGTTTTCCATGCTGGTCTGGGAGTAAAGAAAAAAACACAGAATGTACGAGTTGCTTCTTTTCCCGCGCAGATGGTAAAAACCATGTTATAGGCGATGTGGCTAGCAACCTATCACTATTTTGATTCCCCTTACCACCTAATAGGTAGACCCACAATCATGCTAAACGTGGCCTTTAGATCTTGCTACCTTAGGCTCTATCTACCCCGTAAGGGATAAAGACGTGATATATGTATGTAAGTGTTTTGTTTATGTTAACAGCCAATTAGCTTTATTTTGTTAGGCGTTTTCGGGGTATTGGCTCCACGTTTTGGTTTGCAAATTAATTATTTGAATATTCGAATGATGTTTTATTAGAGAATATCGAGCAAGCAAGATTACTGAATAAAAATTCCGTTATACTCTTACCATGATAATAATAATATGTCGAGATGAGGCAAATTGAGTTCACCCGTGGAATTGTTGGTATGTCGAATCCCGAAATTATTATTGCTTTTAATGTTAGCGACAGAGTTCGTTTAACTTAAGATTACATTTTTCTATATCGTCTGGCAATGCTGAATCTGTAATAGAATAATTTGGCAACCCCAAGGAGAATTACATATGGCAACATTTCTCCACTGTCACTAGGTGTCACTTTCGTGGTAGATGTGTGACCTAGGTCTTGCCACCTTAGGCTCTGTCTACCACGTAAGGGATAAAGACGTGATTTGTGTATGTGTATACTGTAGAAACTACTCTCTGAGATTGAAATTTTGACGGGTACGCTGGCTAAATAAGTTTGATACTAAATATACACATACATACATTCAAATCACGTCCATATCCCTTACGGGGTAGACAGAGCCTGAGGTAACAAGACCTAAGAGCTACATTTAGAATTATTGTAGGCGTATAGGTGGAAAGAGGAATCAAAATAGTGATGGGTTGCTAGCCGCATCGCCTATAACATGACTACTAAGACTCGCCCATTCCCTCGATGGGCTTTTACCATCTGCGCGGGACGAGAAGCAACTGGTACATTCTATGTTTTTCTTTCTCTCCCAGACCAATATGGAATACACAATACATGTTTACGAATATGTCTATCTAGTAACAACCAATTGAAACCTCCAATAACTCATTAAGTATGTAATATTTGTTTGTAAGTAATGTATCTTCGTCGGCTAGAATTCGTATGAGTTATTCCATTTAAATTTAACTGTGTAAAAAAATGCCAAGTTAAAAATTATTCAAAGATTACTTTCTCATATTTTCAGTGTTGCTTAGTGATAGAGTCCCGTTTTTACTTTTTGGGTATGGACTACGGAACTCTAAAAATACGCGCTATACAAGGTTCGCTTAGTTTAAGACTAGTTTCATTAAAAAAAAAAAACAATTTAAATAGTTCCACGATATTTCCGTACGGGGTAGACAGAGCCTAGGGTAACAAGATCTAAAGGGTCCCTTCAGCATAATTGTGGGCGTGTACATAGGTGGAAAAGGGGATGAAATTAGCGATGGGTTGCTTGGCGCATCGCCTGTAACATGATTACTACGATTTGCGCCAATTCCCTCGACGGGCTTTTACCATCTGCGCGGGAAGAGAAACATGCGGTACATTGTATGTTTTTCTTTGCTCCCAGACCAGCATGGAAGTATAAAAAAACTAATTAACCCAATGTGAATATAAAGTAGAACAGTCTGAAATACACAATGAAATGAAGTTAATGAATTAAGTTAAATCACTCTTCTCGACACAATTTAACGTTGGAACGGAGGGCCTCTATTCGGCGCTGTAACAGCGCACTTCGTCATAGGTACGGCATAGGATTGGCATCCATGCGTCGAAAACACAAAGCCTCTGTTTGGCAAACGTTGCGCTGAAATTGCCAGCCGAATAAAATGTAATGCCCCTAAAATTGGCTAAGTAAAGTTTTTGGACGAGGTGCAAATTATATTTTTTTTCGACAGTCGACGTCTTAATAATCGAGGAACTGGAGCTCTTTTATTTTTATTCCCTATCATTAATTAGAAATATTTTTTTAAATGCTCGATATGACATTTGTGAGATTTAACGGCCGATAAGCTCTGTTGGCTAGAACTAGCTTGTAATAAAAAAAAAAACTACGTCAACTGTTTGACATTGTCAAAAAATAATACCGCGGTTCTGTTTATTTGCGTTTGCGTGTAATCAGTGTTAGCAGTGTGTTTTTAATAATATTTCAACGACCTCAGCACAACCTCCGGCCTTTCGATATTGCCGCACTTCTCTTCGACCTTTGCACGATATTTTGGACTACGATTTCAGCTACTTTCCACGACTTAGGCACTGCTTCTTGGACTTTTGTACTTCCACACGAGTGTAATGGATTTGGACGATCCCCAAAGCACTGCAGAGGAAATTAAGTATTACAGGGATGTACTCCAATGCTTTGTACTGTCATATAAGAAGTATAGACGGGATTTTCCAAATATTTGAGCTTAACAAAGGCTTTACAAGCGACTTGGTGCCAAGCTCTAGAAATGAACTGTCCGAAACGGAACTCATATAGTCATATGTCTGTGAGGAACATATCAATGTGAGTATATTGCAGTTAATGTTGTTGTAAGAAATTAAGATTATTGAATCTAGTAAAATGCTTTTATTATATTTACAGATTGAGGAAGATTGCTACCAAAGTAAATCTGGCTAATTACACCTAAAAAATACTGCAAACTTGATATTAACCAAAGCATACCATGAGATTGTAAGTGTCAGCTAGGTGTCTTATTTTATAATTTGTAATTTTTCTTCATTATATTAATTAACAAGGTTATTTAAATGTTCAATGTGTTATTATGAATGTAAACACAGGATATTTATCCCTTGCCATTATTGTACAGTTAACTACAAAAAGATGTGAACAATTTATTCACCTTAGTTCATTGCTACGCCTATTGTTTTCTTTGGTGAATCCTCTCCTGTCTTCTTAAGGCAAAAAATTAAGTGTAAATTGGACGCTGATATGTACTTCGTTATGTGCTTATTTTTAGGAAATGTTGAATGATGAAAGCAGCCTAACACAAAAGATCTGGCTCAAAGCAGTTACTGCAGCATACCCCTACCCTGGGACCGTGCCAGATTCAGAGGTAAAATTATGTACCTGAAAGAAAAATTAAGTGACAGATTGAGTGATAACAATTTTTCTATGGTAGGAACCAAAAACCCAAAATAGTAAAAATTTTGACAAAATTGTTAGTGTAAAACAATATAATAGCTAGTAGTTATTATAAAGGACTGGTTTGTAAAATTAATTTGATTCTTTTTTTCCAGTGTGATTTTTCGACTCGGACCCAAATCATATATTCAAACAATGGCTTTGTTTGAATATATGATTTTGGTGAAACCATCAGTAAAATGTGTAGCCTGTTCAGCTAATATTACTGAAAAAATCATGCCAAGCAAGCTGTCATCTTCAACTGCAAGTCGTTCATCAACACCGACGTGATATGAACCCAGAGCCCCTCATCGTCAAGCTCAACAAAGGAGACAAAAGGAAGGGAATAATCTGTCAGGATGTACACATATCTTAAGAATTATTAAGGAAACTTCAAAATGTATCTTGGTCTTCCTAAAACATATTTTTGGTTGATATGTGGACGAAGCAGTTATAATGTGCTTTAGTCAATTTGCAAGGTGACATAATAAAAATACAATAATTTTTGTTTGTTTTATTTTAAAATGTACAAATTAGTCCTTATTTTTATAAATATACACTTGTTAACAAAAATATTTCTGAAAGACCTATCCAACGATACCTGATGTGATAGATTATGAAAAAAATCACCATCACAAATTGGGTCACAGACACATTGCTTTTAAAATTTTCAAAACTGTGATTATTAGTTTTAGTTGTAAAATCAAGTATCATGTCAAATGTACACCATTTTGTTAAACCATTATCATGATCCGGTAAAAATGACAAAATCAAAGTCCCCAATTTTTCTTTTTTTACATTCTTCATAAAATGCATTGAGTTTCTCCGGATCTCTTGGTCCTAGTTCTATTCCTCTTTTCTTGGGTGGAAAAATATCCTTGGAGGATATTGGCTGTGTTCCCTCACTAGCTATGGTTCTGTAGATTTTTTTTGTAACCAATATAACACCACCAATGTGTGTTTACATCCACCTGAAAGTAAAACAAATCAATGAAAATATAATCTTCAATAACCATAAATATTTACTCTATAGTGTAAGTATTTACCAGCTGATGCAGGACAAACATCACATGTTGCATCAATTATATTACTATTTGCCTCTTCTAAATGAATAGTCACAAGATAATATTTCATCCTTATTTTGTGCTCCGGAACAACTTTGGCCCTGACAAAGCATTCAGTGTTCCCTCTTTTAATTTCCACATAACCTACTGCGTTATCAACATAACCACCTCTTGATGACCTAAAATGCAATGGAAAACATTATAACACAAGATCTTTCATCATCATCATCTGCCTATTTATGTCCCACTGCTGGGCACAGGCTTATTTGTAACCAAATTTAAATGATTTTGATTTAATTTGATGTACAACAATACACTATGTATGTATGTGTTAAATATTTGTAATCATGATTATTATATGCATCAGAATGTTTGTGAAATTCGTCAGTACGTACATGAGTGTCTTCACACCTCTTATTTCAGCAACATTGTGCTTATCGTTTGTGTAGAAATATTCCAATATCATGAACATATCCATGTGTGGCAAGTTTCTTGAATCCGCTCGTACAAATTCGCTCATTTTGTGATCAATAGCGAAGCCTCAGTATTAAAAAAATCAGTCCAACAGTCAAGGCGGGGGTCGCCGTAAAGCAGAAAAACGTTGTCCAAGAAGAAGTGCCTAAGTCGTCGATAGTAGCTGAAATCGTAGTCCAAATATCGTGCAAAGGTCGAAGAGAAGTGCGGCAATATCGAAAGGCAGGAGGTTGTGCTGAGGTCGTTGAAATATTATTAAAAACACACTGCTAACACTGATTACACGCAAATGCAAATAAACAGAACCGCGGTATTATTTTTTGACAATGTCAAACGTGACAGTTGACGTAGTTTTTTTTTATTACAAGCTAGTTCTAGGCAACAGAGCTTATCGGCCGTTAAATCTCACAAATGTCATATCGAGCATTTAAAAAAATATTTCTAATTAATGATAGGAAATAAAAATAAAAGAGTTGCAGTTCCTCGATTATTAAGACGTCGACTGTCGAAAAAATATATAATTTGCACCTCTTCCAAAAACTACTTAGCCAATCAACCGTTTGAACTGTCACGCACGATCACTCTACTTGTCAACGCTATTTTATTTAAGACAACGCTAAAACATGTCATAAAATGTTTCTACCGCCTTTGATGATTATAAAATTCATTTAATTATCCTACGACTTTACTGTATGGGCACAAACCCCTTTGCTTTTCTAACTGACTAGCTGTCATAATTTAAAAAAAGTTTCTAATCCTAGCGTATCTGTCTGTCATCTTCTGTCTATGACATTCCGTGCATTATGGTATAGGTACGTTATTGATTGATAAATATTTCGTTCGAACAAAGCCAATATGAGAATGTATACATTAATATGCTATTATATATCTCATATTCAATCAAAATGTTTTATGAATCATTGTCGGCATCATGAACTAAATCAACAACTATCCTTTGTTGTATTACAGGTTAGTACCGGTTATTCATCTATTTTATTATTTATTTTCTAAACATACTTTTTGGTAAGGAACTTAATTTCGTTTCGAAAAGGACTAAATTTAACTACTGGTGTCCCTGTGACTTATTAATCAATAATTGTACGTTTCTATTTCCAGATTGCAATCAAGGTACTAAATGTGCCAAAGTGAATTATTACATGAATAACAAGGATGCAACTGTCCTTCACACATCTTGAACCGTGTCACATTATGTTAAAATACTACGGATCTTAGGTTGACAGCCGAACTTAAATGAAACCTGTAGACCAATCTACTGAACTCCTAAAGTAAGTTACCTTAACCAATAATTTATTTTTATTATTGATAGTCATATAATATATTTTCTGTAACATGGTAAAGTATGTCAGACATGTACAAAAGTAGTTTCTGTTTACCCCTACGGAAATTTAGGTGTGATGGTATGTACATAAGTTAAAGAACTACTAGTCGCTGATTGTTCATTATATTTATGACTCTGTCCAAGTTGAAATTTAGCACTTATAATACCATGCAGGTTTAAATTAAAATAGACTAAACTTTTATGCCAGGAACTTACATACTCATATATAAGAATGACAACCAATTTGTATGCTGACAATGTTGCATGTTAACACTAGTATTTCAATACATCCCACTTGCAATATATATATAATCACTTAAATCATTTCTATTCATTGTTGTTTGTTACTATTTCATTGATTATCTTGTCAGACTTCAAGGGTAGTTAAATATGTATAACTAGCTTCTGCCTACGACTTTGTCTGTGTGGAATCAAATATAGCCAATGTTTTAACAGGGATAATGTAGGATTCTAATGGTGAAAGAATTATTCAAATTGGTCCAGTACTGGATCAATACCAGGTCCAGTTTCGGAGTCTATTCAATGTAAACAAACAAACAATACTTTCCTCTGTATAAATTTGTAAAACCAATGTGTTGCTAGCCTATTCACTCTAAGAATTTTCATGAACAATTATCTAGGCTGTAATTTCCTTCATGTAATAATCTCACTATAACCTGAATTTGTTTTCTGTACATCGTCTGTCTGTTGTATATAAACAAAATGAACATTTATTTTGTTTACAGATACTCCAACTGTCTGGAAGTTCGAACAGTATTGTCGGGTTTTAAATTCAATCATTGAAACATGCCTGGATGCTAAATGCACAGACGGAGTGGCGAAAAGTTACGACCATATACACATGAAGTTCTCAAGATCTGTACTGTCACCGCTTTCCCAATGTTGTCTGCCTGCGGCCTTTATGCAACTATCTTATTTCAAAATAAAATTAATATTTTGGCATGCTAGTATGCGAACTAATGTAATTAACAATCATTACTATAACTAATAAAACTTATTTGTGACTTATTTCCTGTTACCTCCTATTACATTAAACTTATTATACTTAACCTACTGAATCTGTCTACTTATCTTGTCTGTGTTATTATTCTTTATAACTTTATTATGATAAATTAATGATATCAAACAATTATGTTACACTTAAATGCCTTTCTTTTCTAGTTTTTTTTTAAATATTTGAATTAAAACATCTTGCCAAGACAAAATGACTGCTGACAGACTTTTATTAACATTTTCTATGTCTGCTTGTTCATGCTTAGAGAATGCCATTCCAAAAAGCTAAACCGATTTTTGATATAGTTTGCCCTTTATCTCTTGTTTTGATATTCATGAAAATACTTTACTTATTTGCGCTTGAATGCATAGTTTGACTTTCTAAAACTCGAATCATCTGATTAACCATTTTGCCTGTTTACTATCACACGTTTTGAAGTTTAAAGTTGTATATACCCGTGAAGTTCTCAAGATCTGTACTGTCACCGCTTTCCCTGTGTTGTCTGCCTGCGGCCTTTATGCAACTATCTTGTTTCAAAATAAAATTAATATTTTGGCATGCTCTCCATTATACATTAAATATGCGAATTATCAATCATTACTATAGCTAATAAAAGTTCTTTGAGAGTTATTTCCTGTTACCTCCTATTACATTAAACTAACATTTGAAAACACTAAAAATAGCTAATGAATTTGCCACCTAACTGGGCTATTCTTACTTAGAAATGTATCAGTATTACAGACGGTACTGGGGCCACAATGGCCCTGCGTGGGACTCCATCCTTCCCCTATTCCCACCCTTACGCCACCAGCTAACAAAATAATCCTTCATGAAGAATCATGTTGCTGAAAAACTATGCACTAAAAATGGTGCTAATTAAAGATCTATAATACCGACACAGTTTCTACTCTAATGAACTCTCCTTTCAATAACTATTTGATTTATTATCCTTTATGGAAATGATGACTATTAATTCTATAAATCAGACCTTCAATATGTTGAGTTGATGAGAATTTTATTAATTATAAGCTAAACTTTTGGAAAATTAACATATATCCTTTATTAAATCGGAATGCAGTGTTTTTTTGTATGTACTTTAATAAATCCTATCAAAACAATATGATCTATGTACATATGTGGGGAGTGTGAATGGTAAAGTTGGGAGGGGAAGGCCTAGACGGACGTTTCGAGACCAAATAGGAGACGTGTTTTTTCCTTTGCTTTGAGGGACGAACTGATAAAAAAACTTAAAAATGGTGACCGATCTTAACACCTCATGAGTTCAATGACCTCATCATGTTTTTATTTCACAAATTACGTAGCAATTTTAATTTTCCACATTCATGGTCTCGATTCAAAATCGCTATTTTTTTATGCTTTTTAATTGGGGATAGGTTTCGATAGAATTATTGAAAACAAATTAATTGCCCTGAGATCGCGGATTCACCTCACCTTGCACAGACCGTTTTTATTTACCGAATTACACAACAATCTGAGTTTTCCAGATATATTTCCTCGATTCAAAATCGATATTTTTTTACGCTTAATAATTTGGGATAGCTTTCGATCGAATTAATAAAAAAATGATGTTTGCCGTGAGTAAGCCGCACGTAATATTGGAACCTTTTTCATCCACCTTTGCTCCATCCATCAGTGAGGCATACAGTGGGCGATTTGACACATCGAATTCCAAAATTGACAGCTAGCCTGACCATGCGTTGTGCGATCTGCGATTATGTTGCAAAGGCTCGGATTACTTGGGGATTCGGGGGTTTTAGTTTTTCTTAATTATGGCTTAAATTTTGATCAATTTGATGTGATCGCACTGAATAGATAATTATTAGATAACTCGTTATAGATTTGATAGGATATGCGGTCAGAACTCCTCTTTTTTCTGACACACTTTGACAGCTGTTGAAAATCCCCAACAAAAATGACGAGGCGCCCCGAATAGCTTACTAAAAACGCATTGCTTTCTCTTCGGATTGTGTTCGGCAAACTGACATTTGGGCGACCCCGAATAGCAAATTAAACGTTAGGCACTGCAAATGGTTGGTCATAGCTTGGGCGTGTCAGCGCCGAATAGAGGCCCTGGAATTGTTCGAGTAGCTAAACGCGACCACATCCATTAAAATAACGTAGTTTCGTTTATAACTTTCCTACAACTACAACCACACGACCAAGGTCTCACCATGACGTCTTAATGCGATTCAATTCCGACTCAGTTGAGGTTATAGCTGTCATTTTTAGTAGGGATCTGACAGCGAGCGAACCTAAACTGAATCCGAATTGAATCGCACTAAGACGTCATGGTAAGGCCCCAGTCCGTTACGGTTCAACTATTTTTGGCTCGCGGCACGTGTGTATGTATTGCTTATACTTCCCCTGGGGACTCTCGATGTTATGGTTCGTGTGAGGAAATACAGGGTGTTAGGTAATGAGTGGATAATCCTTGAACTATGGATAGAGGGCACTTAGGATGTTATAATAAAGCTATAATAGGTTTTGTTAAAGTTGCACGGTTTCCGAGATATTCGGACTTTTAGGTTTTTTTCGAAAATGAACACCTTGTTCAATGTTTTGATCATAGCATCATTTTAAGCTAACTTTTTCAATTTTTTATTTTTGCTCATTATTCTTGAATACTTGTGTTTTCTGATAGGCATTACCATTTTAGTGAGACTATATTGGATTGTTTAAAAAAAAATCGCAAACTTAATTTTTGCTTTTTCAATCGTACATTGATAGAATTTTCATCTCTCATGATGGTGAAAAAAATATACACTACCGCCTAGTCGCCAAGAAGCTTAAAAACATGCCATTTTATTGACAATTTAAAAATAGTAATTGCCTTTTGAATTTAAATTCAAAGTGCCAAAATTATAAAAAAATACACGCTCACCCACATTTTTCCCGATTTACTTTTTGTATCAAGGGCGTAGAATTCAAAACTTTTTGTTGCAAATAGTACATTACTGCAGAGGCCGGGAAAGAAGGGCTTGCAGGCGGATAGGAATAAGAAGCTGGCAAGCCTTGATGGCCAAGTAGGCCTAGACAGCCGAGCATAGCGAGGCCGGATAGGTATACGAGGCTGGCAAGTTCTTTCACGCCGAGGCTTGTATAGTGCTCTTCTCAAACATTCACTGAAACAAACAAGTAATCAAGAATATTGAGCAAAAATAAAAAAAATAAAAAGTTAGCTAAAAATGGTGCTATGATCAAAACATTGAACAAGGGTGTTCATTTTCGAAAAAACCTAAAAGTCCGAATATATCGGAAATCATGCAACTTTTACTAAACCTATTATAGCTTTATTATAACGTCCTAGGCGCCCTCTATCCATAGTTTAAGGATTATCCACTCATTACCTAACACCCTGTATATTGAGGATCGAGGAGACTTAATAAAAACGATGCTGCTTCGGGAAGCGTCGGTGCGAAAAGAGAGCGTTTATTAGCTTGGTGTTGTCACCTAAATGATATAAGGAATTTTATATACATACATACATATATCACGTCTTTATCCCTTACGGGGTAGACAGCCTAAGGTAACAAAACCTTAAGGCCACGTTTAGCATGACTAAGGGCGTGTAGGTGGAAAGGGAAATAAAAATAGTGATGGGTTGCTAGCCGCATCGCCTATAACATGATTCCTAAGACTTTCACCCATTCCCTCGATGGGCATTTACCATCTGCGCGGGAAGAGAAGCAACTGGTAAATTCTATGTTTTTTCTTTACTCCCGGACCAGCATGGAAGAATTTTACACATTATCGAATTAGGGCAAACGCATAGCTTCAGAACACTCTTTTACCCACAATTCATTTCCGAATCCCGCATATTTCTTGCTTCGTAATTTATAAATGAGAACCTGTTGCCTGCGACTTCGTCCGCCCTGAATTAAAATTTGTAACGAGGCTGTTTTGCGTATTAAACCACTTTAATCCGGCCCTGTCGCCAAATCCTTTTTTGGTGGAGGCTTATGTCATAATATATATCTACGTGCCAAATTTCAGTGGCTTTTTTGGCGGGTGCGTTGGAGGGGAAGGCTTAGACGGACGTTCTGTGACCAAATTCTGACTAAGTTGTGAAACAGATTCATTATTTGTAGTAGTCAATCTATTGAGCGCAATATAGCCGGCATGTTGAATTATATATCTACATACATGCATACATACATACCGTCACGCCTCTTTCCCACAGCGGTAGGCAGAGACTGCTTTGTTCCACTTGCTACGATCCTGGCATACTTCTTTCGCTTCATCCACATTCATCAATCAACAGATCTATATGGGGAGTGTGAATGGTAACGTTAGGAGGGGAAGGCGTCTAGGCCGGTTCGAGACCAAATAGGAGACGTTTCGGAAAAAGGTCGGGTCAGGAGTACCCGAAACCGAAGAGATAAAAAATCATCTATATAAAAAATCATTCCTGTTCGTTTGTCTCGCTAAAACTAGAGAGTGGCGGTACCGATTTTAATAATTTTGGATTTGAAACATTTGTACAAGTCTAGGGAAGGTTTAAACGGTGAGAAAACCTTTAAAAAAACAGGGACGGGGTGAAGCCGCGGGTAACAGTTAGTAAATTTATAAATTAGACCTCTTACTAACCCGCATCTAAGAAACTGAGGGTGTTTTACACGTGTATTTATACATCTGTGTGGCACCAAATCTTCCATATGTGTAATATTATACGCACTAATTTTGGTAGTCCTTCGTAGGCAAAATAAATCAACCCAAAAAACAGGTAAGCTGCTTTAAAATATTTCAGGTCACAAAGTTTGTTAAGCAAACTGTGTAGCCGATTGAATAAGCAAGAAAATTCTGAACTAGGCTACAAAGGAAACCAGATTTATTTGTTTACGTAGAGAAACAAAATCCGCTTACCTTTTATAAAATAAAACCTGAAACAGATTTCACCTTTTCTGACAACCTGAATGCTAACTTTGACTTTCTACACATTACATCTACATCTTAATGGCTACACTCTTCAAGGAATGGTTGTGTTTTGGGTACGTATTAAAATACATAAAGTTTAATATGTATAATGGGTTAAAATACATAATGGTTCAAAATATATAATGCGATTATATCAGAAAATTGCAAATTAACAGAATTGTTATAAAATAAACCTTACCCAATTTAAACCAATCTATACCTATATTACGCTATCAAAAAAGTTCATCTAGCTAATAGTTACACAGACAATATCATATATTTTGAACCATTATGCATATTAACCCATTATACATTTTAAACTTTACGTATTCTGATCTGCACCCTCGTGATTGTCTATGATGACGTCTTTCTTGGGGAAACAGTGTGGTGACATCCCCTTTCCTTGCAAACCGTAGCACTGAAGTGCAGAGTCCACATTGGCAACAGAGCGATGCGGCCCAATCTCAGATCCCCAGATCCGTGGGGGCTACTCCGAAATTCGATGTTCGAAGTTTGTATAACAACGTCCCTCGCACTCTCGAATTAATAAAATCGAATTTAATGCCAGGGGTCTTACAATGACGTCTTAATGCGATTCAATTCCGACTCAGTTCAGATCATTTTTAGTAGGGATCTGACAGCGAGCGAACCTAAACTGAATCGGAATTGAATCGCAATAGGACGTCATGGGAACGCCCCAGGACTCATACTTAATTTAAAAATTCGAAATTCGAAGTTTGTTTCGTGCCGTCTCTCACTCACAGTAATGGTTTATTAATGCCTGAGTCAGAGCGGTATGATACGAATTTCTAATTCCGGTGTAGCCCCCAGAACTACTTCTGTAAGTTTTGAACAAAAATGTCTCGTTTGCGTTCGATTAACGTCTGGAATTAGCAGCGCCACTAGCGGCTCGTAACGGCTACTAACTAATCTTATAGTATTGACAGTTCAACGCGAACTCTTTCGAATCTTTTGTTGCGGCAAAAAACTTAAACAAAGCGCTACTCCTCGATGTCCTTTAGTCCACTTTTACGACGCCCACGGGAAAAGATCGGGTGTATAAAACCGAGCATGTCACGTAAAAAAAAACATAATAGCAAAGTTATAGTTTACGTGCTCACTATACCTTTTTGTATTCGACAATAAAGGCAAATGAGCAAATGGGTCACCAGATGGTAAGTGACCAAGCACTACCTATGAAAACAGCCTAGAGGGCTAAGACAGATTACCTCATGTTCCAGTATTTCAATACAGCAACGCAAGCACTGTTGCGGCAGAATTAGCAAGCAAGATAGTGGCAGCGATTCGGACGCACCTTACCTGAGGTCCTCCCATCCGCTGTCTACTGTTTTAAGGTACGAAAACTGTGTGATATGCATTTTCTCAGGCAAAATGTCCAACGGCACAAATTAACCAAGAAGCGAAATGTCCGACGTCCTATTAGCATATGCCCCATTAGCATAATATCCATAACGCGGAATGTTAATGTCCAAACATGTCGAAAATGCTAATACTTACCCATCATCTCCAGCCTATATAACGTCCCAATGGTGGGCGCAGGTCAAACCACTAGAGTACCTACCACGTTTTGCATTTGCGGTTTTGGTGTTCAGTTTGATTTCTTCCTTTGCCTTCCCGAACTACTTCTGCATGATTTGCTACGTCTACACGGCGTGTGATCGCTTCCACAATTCCTCAACTTACATAGTGTCATAAAGTTTTGTAGGTGATTAGTTGGACGTTGTTTCAAAGAAACGCGACCATCAAATGGTCGATGTTCTGAGAAGAACAGTTTGTTTGTTTGCTTCATTATTCAACATAATATCGTAGTCCGGAGCAACGTGTTGACGCTTCAACGGCCGCGCGCAGAAAGGATCGAGCTCCACGTAAACTCGCGTTTTATAGTCGCGTGAGAGCGAGAGCGAGCGTGAGAGCGAGAGCGAGCGTGAGAGCGAGAGCGAGCGCAAGAGCGAGACGACCGCGCGGATTTCTAGCTCGCACACTGCCTGCGCCGTATTGGCCCGTTCTGACTCGCGCGAGATGCGCGCTACTAGCTAATAAGTGAACCCTGTAAATATGCCTTAGTCTTAAGTTTTCTGTTAATAAAACTCACTCTTCATCTTCTCCTTCTATATACAACTTAGATAGGAAGTTTTATTGAACCCACACATCCTAAACACTTCCAAAAGTGGTGACCCCCAGAAGAACACATCAAGAAGATGACGCATCCTGAAGCTGAAGCCAGCGTACAGAAGCCACAGCAGCCTCCGCCACCAGCTCACCAACATCTACCAGCCGTCGACACACAATTCCTCATCGACGAGCTGAGAAGGATCGGCCAGGAAATCGCCGAGTTACGGTCGCGACATAGCGACCACCGTCACAGCAGTCGCCCTCGCCGTTCGCAGTCGAAACCTAGAAGCCGCAAGCCCTCTCCCATGCCGTACTGCCACAACCATCATCGCTACGGTATGGACGCGAAGACGTGCACACCACCGTGCAGTTTCAAGCCCATTCCATCGCCGTCGGAAAACTGAAAGTAACGCTGGCTGCGGCGGAAACCGGCGTTACTGAACATTCACACCGCCTTTTCGTAACCGACAGGGTTACGAAACTCACTTTTTTGGTCGACACTGGAGCCAACGTCTCCGTGCTACCTAAAAGAAAAGGCTCACGCGAACAACCACTGCCATTCCAACTCTACGCCGCCAACAACACCGTCATTCCAACCTACGGCGAGAAGTCTATGGAACTCGACCTCAGCCTTCGAAGACCGTTTCGATGGAAATTCATCATCGCAGACGTGTCGAAGCCAATCCTGGGTGCAGATTTCCTCCAATTTCACAACCTCATAGTTGACATCAAGCATCGCAGACTCATCGACGGCAAGACGCATCTTTCATCGACCGCTCAAATCTGTGCCGCGGACATACCTACCGTTCGCAGCATAGACGTGCACGATGCCTACCACAAGATCCTCGCCGAATACCCAGGTGCAACCCGAATCACGTCGATGAAGTTATCTGCGAAGCACAAAGTCGAGCACGTCATCGAAACAACAGGCCCGCCCCTTCACTGCAGGCCACGCCCCATCGCACCGCATCGCTACGAACAAGTTAAAAAAGAGTTCCAGAATATGATTAACCAAGGCCTATGCAGACCAAGCAAAAGTCCTTGGGCATCACCTCTTCATGTCGTGCCGAAGAAAAGCGGAGAATTACGCGTGTGTGGTGACTACCGCAGGCTCAACGCCATCACCAAGCCTGATCGGTATCCCATACCACGCATACGCGATTTCACTTACCAGCTCGCCGGGAAGCAGATTTTCTCCACTCTCGATCTCAATCGCGCCTACCAACAATTACCTGTCAGCGAACAAGACGTGGAGAAAACCGCCATCATCACCCCATTCGGCCTATTCGAGTTCCCGCGCATGTGCCCAGGCCTTAAGAACGCCGGCCAGACGTTCCAACGCTTCATCCACGAAGTACTGCGCGAACTCGACTTCGTATTTCCATTCGTCGATGACCTACTTGTGGCATCAAACGACGAGGAAGAGCACCGAAGACACCTACGCACCGTCCTACAGCGACTAGAAGAGCACGGCATCACCATCAACCCGTCCAAGTGTGTTTTCGGCCAGACTACTGTCAAATTCCTCGGTCATCAAGTCTCGGCGGAAGGAATACAGCCACCACAAGAGAAAGTCCAAGCCATCATCGACTTTCCGAAGCCACAAACCGTCGAAGAGCTGCGACGTTTTCTCGGAATGATAAACTTTTACCGAGAAAACATCAAAGACGCCGCCACCATCCAAGCGCCGCTAAATACCTACTTACACAACGTGAAAAAGCGCGACAAAACCGCAATCGACTGGACCGCTGAAGCAACGCAAGCGTATGAGGCGTGTAAAGACAGCATCAAAAACGCCGCTTTACTCGCCCATCCGTCACACCACGCGACGATTGCTATATTCAGCGACGCAAGCGACAAGACAGCCGGTGCCGCACTCAACCAGTACGTCAACAACTCGTGGCAACCACTGGCGTATTTTTCGAAAAAATTCACCGACGCCCAGACACGCTACAGTACGTACGACCGCGAGCTACTCGCAATCTACATGGCCGTGAAGCATTTCCGCAAAATGTTCGAGGGACGAGAAATCATAATTTTCACCGACCACAAGCCGCTGATTTTTGCTTACACAAAAATAAGCACAAACAGCGAATCACCGAGACGCACCCGCCAGCTACTCTACATCAGCGAATTTACCACTGACATACGTCACGTCAGTGGGTCGCAAAACGCTGCCGCGGACGCATTGTCACGCGTCGAAGCAATCACTTGTCCATCGCCAATCAACTACGAGCAACTTGCGCAAGCTCAAGAGAGAGACAGCGACATCATTCAAGCACTCACTCTACAGAGCAATTTATCCTTCAAGCAAGTCACTCTGCCCGCATCGAACACCAAGCTACACTGCGAAACGTCAACGCCATACCTACGTCCATACCTACCCGAAGAATACCGTCGCATCGCATTCAACACAGTACATAACATCAGTCATCCCGGAATCAACACAACACGAAAATTAATAGCGCAACGCTACTTTTGGCCCGCCATGAACACGGACATCGGCAAGTGGGCAAAAGTATGCGTACAGTGCCAACGCGCTAAAGTACAGCGCCACACAGCAAGTCAACCATCAATTTTCCCGCCAACCGAACGATTCCAGCACGTACACATCGATATCGTTGGTCCGCTACCTACCGCGGCCAGCGGTCATCGATACCTACTCACGATGATCGACCGAGCGACGAGATGGCCCGAAGCATACCCACTGTGCGAAATAACCGCTGAAGACGTCGCGAAAGCCGTCTACGAAGGTTGGATTTCCCGCTTCGGCTGCCCAGCAACAATAACATCCGATCAAGGCCGTCAATTCGAAAGCCGAGTATTTGCTTCTCTGTCTCGCTTACTCGGCATAGAAAAGACGCGCACAACATCGTACCATCCGCAATGCAACGGAATCATCGAACGCTGGCACCGATCTCTAAAAGCCGCGTTAAAAGCAAGATTGCAGACCGCAAGAAGCTGGATCGACGAGCTACCAACCGTACTACTCGGAGTACGCGCCGCGATGCGGAGCGACACCGGCGTAAGCGCAGCCCAACTCACCTACGGATGCAACGTACGCTTACCCGGTGACTTCCTAGCAACAACCCGCGAGCGCGATGACGTCACTTTAGACTCCGCCTACGTCGATCAGCTGCGAACATCGTTACGAAACCTGCAACCAACACCGAATCAGCCGCATAGCAACACGAAACCCACATTCGTGCACCGAGACCTGCAAACGTGCGAACACGTATTCGTACGCGTAGACGCCGTAAGGAAGCCGCTACAAGCACCTTACGACGGACCCTACCGCGTGCTGAAACGAGACGGCAAGATTTTCACGCTGCAGCTACCTAACCGGCAAACGAACATCTCGATAGACCGACTCAAACCTGCCTACACTATCGCCGACGCCGAGCAAGATGTACCTACAACTTCGAACACCTGCAACAATCGCATCACAACATCGAGCGCGAACGGCAATAAACAAACTTCAACAACATCAAACGTCAACCTGAAACAACAAACCGCAGGAAACAACCCTACACCTACAAGCGACAGCAAAACATCTCGCCGAGGCCGCACCATCCGCCTGCCGGTACGCTTCGCTTGAGGGGGAATCCTGTAGGTGATTAGTTGGACGTTGTTTCAAAGAAACGCGACCATCAAATGGTCGATGTTCTGAGAAGAACAGTTTGTTTGTTTGCTTCATTATTCAACATAATATCGTAGTCCGGAGCAACGTGTTGACGCTTCAACGGCCGCGCGCAGAAAGGATCGAGCTCTTTTTTTTTTTTTTTTTTTTTTTTTTTTTTTTTTTTGATTGACCTTTGCTATTAGTGTACCCACTGTTACAGCTTCACCCGGACTGTGGAGGGCAAGCCGCTCCTATACCTTAAATTTCTAAATTTTTTGACCCTCAGACACAGCTAGTTGGATGGGGTCCGGTGGGTCGAGTAGGATATGTTTGGGGCGCCTGATGGGCACCCCAATTGTGGCGAGGAGGTCTGGGTCCGTAGGAGGGGGTTTTGGGGTGTAGGAGGAGGCTTGGGTAATGAGGGGGTTTTGATGATGCGGCGCGTTATCAAAATAACGACGCGCCGCCATGGTGATGAAGTGTTTGATCGAAGGGAAATTGAGGTCCCGGTGGATGGCCGCATTGCGGACAAACCACGGGGCCCCAACCACCCTTCGGAGAAAACGGTTCTGGAACCTCTGAAGTGGCGCTAGGCGAGACTCCGGTACGTGGCCGAATACCACGCCAGCGTACGTGAATATGGGCCTTATACATGTTTTATATAATGTGAGTTTGTTTTGCGTTGACATCTGGCTTTTTTTGCATAACATTGGACCCAGTCTGGATTGGATAAATCTGGCTTTGTTGAGAGCTGTTCGAATGTGCTTACGGAAAGTTAGTCCGCGGTCCAGGGTCATGCCCAGGTATTTGACCTGGTTTGACCACTGGATAGGTCGACCGTGCAAAGTTATGGGGTCAAGGAGGACAGGACTAATCCTGCGAGTGAAGAGGATCGCCGCGCTTTTCTCTGGGTTAACTTCGATTCTCCACTTTTTGAACCAAAGGCCTAGGGTGTTGATTGCCTCTTGGAGATGCTTTTTAATGATTTTACGATTTGCATGGGTGGAGAAGAGCGCGGTATCATCAGCAAATAGGGCAAGCTGTACGTGAGGGTGTTTAGGGATATCATTCGTGAAGAGAGAGTAGAGGGTTGGGGAGAGCACGGATCCTTGGGGGACTCCGGCACGGAGGGCGTGTGGGGGTGAGAATGATCCTTCCACTTTGTAACTGAAACGACGGTCCACCAGGAATTCCTTGATGGTTAGAACTAATCTGGCTGGCATTTTCATTTGGTAGAGTTTAAGGAGGAGACCGTTGTGCCAGACCTTGTCGAAGGCCTTGGCAACATCTAGAAAAATTGCACCTGTGGGGATTCCTTTTCCGAAGATGGAGAAGCCATCAAGGATTTTTTCAGTGATACGGTGAACCTGGTGGATACAGGAATGACGGGCTCTAAAGCCGAATTGTTCGTTGATTAAGATATTCTGAGAGTTAAGATGGTTTTTCATACGGGTAAGGATTAATCTCTCGTACAGCTTACCCATAGAACAGAGGAGGCTGATAGGTCGGTAGCTGAGGGGGCATGGGCGTGGTTTTCCCGGTTTGTGGATGCCTATCACTGTCGCAAATTTCCACACCTCTGGGAAATGACAGTTGGAGAGGGCAGCGTTGAAAATAGCTACCAACAATATTAGGAGTGATTCAGGGAGGAGTTTTAAGGTTTTGTTGGAGATCCCGTCGTTGCCTGGGGCTTTTTTGGGCCTTAAACCCTGAACAAGGCTCTTTACCTCCTCGAGGGTGATGGGAGGGATATCGGGGTCGGTGTCAAGGGGTGGAATGGAGGAGGAGGAGAAGGCTGAAAGCTTTTCTACTTCTGCGTCTACCCAGTTGATGTGAGCTTCATCTGTTCCGATGCTGCTAGGTGTGCATTGTGCTTCTAGAGCACTCGCCAAACATTTAGCTTTCTCCTCGTCCTCAAAGGCTGGTGTGGGGGAGTCCCGGCAAATTAGGGGAGGTAGGGATGTGAAGGTATCCGATTTGAATGCCTTTGCCAGTTTCCAGTAAGCTTGGTGGCTGGGGGTTATGTCGCTCAGGAGCTTGTTCCAGGAGTCGTTTCGGAAGGCTGATATGCGTTCTTTTGCGTCGTTTTGTAGGGCGCGCAGTTTCCGTCTGTTATCTTCTGTCGGGTATTTACTGTAAGCTCTAGTCGCTGCGTTTTTCTCCCTCAGCAACTCCCTCAGTTCTACAGTTAGGGGAGGTCTTCGGTCGTCATCGATCGTTACCTCTTTCGAGGAACGAGCCACTGTTGTGTATAGGTGCTTGGTGAGTGAGTCTATTGCCTTGTCGGTTTCGTCTTTGGTCTTGATATTGGAGGGAAAGTCTACAATATCTGTTGGGTCTATCTTGGATAGCCTGTCACTGAGTAGGGTCCAGTCAGTAGTAGTTTTTGTCGTGGGCGGGGTGTCAGAGGGGAGTCCTAGTTTTAGTAGTACTGGTCTGTGGTCAGAGTCTAGGTCATGGATCACTTCTATGGAACGTAGCCTGAGGGCCACGTTTCGCAGAAGAGCCACGTCCAGTATGTCGGGTCTATGGTTCACGTTGTGTGGGAAGTGGGTCGGTTCTAGTGGAGCTAGTAAATCAACTGTCCTTCGCTCCATGAAGTCCAGCAGTCTCATTCCGTTTCTGTTGTTTGTCAGAGCATTCCAGGTTATGTGTTTTGCGTTGAAGTCCCCTGCCATGATGACAGAGGGCCCCAGGGCTAGGAGGGATTCCAGGTCTGTCGAGAGTAAGTCTTTATTTGGTGAAAGGTATGCCGAGACCACAATAACTGAGCAATGACCAGTCATTGCTAGTCTGCACACCGACACTTCTATGTTCGTCAGGGGCGGGGGATCGAGGGGACAACAATGGAGACTTCTTTTGCACAGTATGATTGTCCCACCAAGTTTTCCGTCTAGTCTGTCGTTACGAATGGTTATGTAGTTGGGTATTTTGAAACTGCGCGTGCTGGGCTTCAGAAACGACTCCTGGATCAGCAGGATGTCCACGTCGTGCTCCCTCAGGAATTCGACTATTGGTTCCTTTTGGTCTTTAATGCCATTTGCATTGAAGGATGCAAGTGTTAGTGAACGCGGTTTTCTTCTAGAGGAGCTCCTATCCATTAAGAGGGATAGGGTGAGAAGCGCCACTAAAACTGGCGAGTACCTCTTCATGCTCTTCGAGAAGCAGTAGCATCTGAGTTCCCGTCGCGCCCCTAAGCCTGTCCTCCAGCACGGCAAGGCGCTCGCGGATTGCAAGCGCCCTGCATACCAGAGGGAAGGCAGAGGCGTCGAGGGGGAGGGGGGAGTTCCCCTGCTGCGTCCTAGTTCGGGGTGCAGTTGGGGTTGGGTTGGGATTTTGCCTTAATAAGGCAGCCCAGGAGTTTGAGGCATATTGCGTGGGTCGGGTTGGAATTTTTTCTGGTGGGGTGGGGGCTTGGGGCCTTGGTGACTGATGGAATTCAGGTTGGTAGGTAAGTGGCGGGAATTGAGATCCGTGAAATGTCCGGGGGCCCCCGGTATGATGAGGCGGTTTTGGTGATGGGCCTGCTCGGCGCGTTACTTTAGGGGCCTTAGGGCAGCCGCGGTAATTAGCAGTGTGCCCCAGCTGTCCGCACAGAACACAGCCGGGGGGGTCGATAGTGCCCTTTTCCCTCGTACAATCGCGGGTACCATGGGGCCCCAGACATTTCACGCATCTGGGGTTTGCGTGGCAGTTCCTGCCACTGTGTCCATAATTCTGACAGTTGTGGCATTGAGCCACAAAACCTGATCTGCGGGGAGCCTCGACCCCGATGCCTGACAGGTTACAGACAGTAGTGATGTTAAAGATTTTTTTGCCTTCTGGTGTGAGGTCACTCACAACCAAGACTAGGTCCAGCATGCCTCTATTTTTATTGTGGAGTCTATGTACCTCGCGCACCGGGAGGTCTTGGGATATTAAATCTGTTTTAATAGCGTCAGCGTCTAACTCTTTTGGGATACCGCGTAACACGACCCTGAGTGGACGGTCTTCCGGGGCCGTAAAGGTGTGGTATTGTATCTTGCGCACATCCAGCAGTTTGCTGAGGGCGCGGTAGTCATTGCTAGTAGGTACTAGCACACTGATGCCCAGGGACGTGTTGCGCGCCCTGGTGAAATTAATGTTGTTTGTTTTAAGAGCAGAACCTATCTCGTCCCATTTCTGCTTATCATGAATGATAATGGGGGGGGGACGTTTAGCGGAGGGAAAGTTTACAGGAGATGAGGAGGATTCGCCTGTGTCTGAGGGTTTTTGTGCCGGTTTTGCGGCGGATTTAGGTGATTTCGCGGGTTTGTTACTAGTGGGCAACACTAACTTACGTCTTTTGTTCGAGATCCAGGGACCACCGTCCTCGTCGCAGCTTGGAGGAAAATCCACCTCTGTGCCCTGGTCCGTGGGCTTTTCCGGTTCCTCCGGTGGATCGAAGTATCTCCTTGTCGGAGACAGGCTCTGCGTAGTCCGCCTAGCTCGGGGCGAGCGCGAGCGGGAACGTTGACGGGGGGAGCGAGAGCGGGAGTGAGTGCGCGTCGGCAGCACCTTATTTTGGCGGCAGGTGGATTTTTCACCTTTATTATACGGATTTTCGTTCCGTAAATCTGACTCTGCCATTTTCTCTTCAGGTGGAGTAGGAGCGGAGGCGGGCTTCTTGGCCGCGGCAATCTCCAGAAGTATGTTGGTAATACCCGCAAATTGGGGCATCCTCGCCTCAATTTGCTGTAGGAGGGCTAGGATTTCCTCCGCGGGGGCCAAATTTCCTCTGTTGGGCATGGCGGTGGAATCCGCCATTTCCGGCGTAATCACTAATTGACGACACTGGAGTCAACTATAATCTTATTCGCTAAGCACTTTTAACTTTAACACACAATCCATGTTTGTGACACAACCACAGATCTATACTACCCGCTGCGGAGCAGAGCTCGACGCTGCAAGGTAGTAAATAGTTATGGCGCGTACGTGAGCGGGAGTCGCGGGCGCGTTACGCAACGTGTGCACGCGGCGCGATCCAAACGGCGAATGAATGGGATCGAGCTCCACGTAAACTCGCGTTTTATAGTCGCGTGAGAGCGAGAGCGAGCGTGAGAGCGAGAGCGAGCGTGAGAGCGAGAGCGAGCGTGAGAGCGAGAGCGAGCGCAAGAGCGAGACGACCGCGCGGATTTCTAGCTCGCACACTGCCTGCGCCGTATTGGCCCGTTCTGACTCGCGCGAGATGCGCGCTACTAGCTAATAAGTGAACCCTGTAAATATGCCTTAGTCTTAAGTTTTCTGTTAATAAAACTCACTCTTCATCTTCTCCTTCTATATACAACTTAGATAGGAAGTTTTATTGAACCCACACATCCTAAACACTTCCTAAAGTTTCAATGCAAACCGTCAAAAAACCACAAATCTACAAAGTACCAAAACTTAAAAGCAGTGAGCACAGTCTCTCCTTTTTCCAACTACTATGCGTATCATGACAAAGGTTTTAAGAATAATTGTTTTACAATTCATAGTAATTACTATAAGGTATGTTTGCTACGAGATTATAGATCGCTATCATAATGCGTCATGATGCAGCTCATCAAAGTTAATCTTGGTCTGTATCCTGTACAACTGTAAATTTTTTATTCGTTCGAATTTTCATTACTTAAGTAGATATTTTATTTATCAACGTTTGGTATTCCCTCCCCTATCCAAAAATATATTGAGAGCGACGTTCCGAAAAATAAATTGGCAATCTCAGCGCATATGTTGCTAGCCAATTCCAGTAATGGTTGACATTGATGGGAGGGTGTCTTCGTCGACGATACAACGTATTCCAAACTAAAAAAATGTATTTCTAAACGATACTGAAAACTAGAACACTGAAAAATCCGAAAAGTAAAGCTATGGCCGGGAATAGAACCCGGATCCTCATCATTCCGTGATGCTTTTACTCCTACACCACCTATAGCAGGTTGCTAGTTCTCACTATCGTTTAGAAATATAATTTCTATCGGGTATAACCGTAAAAATAAACATAAAAAATCAAGAAGTAAAATTTTTGATTCATTTGATACAAAAAAAACGGTTTTTGTATTGTCTCCTGGCCTCCTGGAATTGTTCAGCTGAATTTTGAACTGCGTGTCTATGAAAATTCGTACATGATACATAAACTTTTCTCCTTGCCGTGCCCGGTCAAAGTAGGATAACCCATCATTTCCCCTGGGTAAAACACACTGTGAACTCTTCTATTTATGCACCGTTTTTATCGCGCGTGTAGATGTAACATGTACCTTAACGTTACCTACGTTGTTTAGAAGATTTTATATAAAATCCGTGGTAGCCTAGTGGTTTGACCTGTGGCCTCTCAAGCAGAGCGTCGTGGGTTCAAATCCCGGTCGCGCACCTCTGAGTTTTTCGGAATTTATGTGCGAAAATTACATTTGAAATTTGCCATGAGCTTTTTGGTGAAGGAAAACATCGTGAGGAAACCTTGCACACATCTGCGAAGAAATTCAATGGTGTGTGTTAAGTTCCCAATCCGCACTGGGCGCGCGTGGGAACTATAGCCCAAACCCTTCAATACACGGAGGAGGCCTATGCCATGGGGCACGCCGAATTACGCGACAATTTAATAATAAAACAACAACAACAACAATAACAAAAAAATGAAATTGTAGCGAATTCGGAATAAAAAGGCTATATTATTATTATATATATAAAAAAACTGTAGAACAACCCGAGAAGTAGAATGTTATTAAATTAGCTATTTGAACACTATAGCTTCGCGTTACTTGTCACCCTCGTTACAGATTCCTTTTGTCATGAAAAGCGTGGGTTAAAAGCAAATACGACCCGTAAGAAATAGAGGCCTACTTATATTGAGAAATTTGAAGTCGCGTACAATGTGAAGAAATACTTTTTGATTTCCTTTCATACTCGACTCTGAATATTTCGTTCCGTAACATATAAGTAGAACTTATTCGTGAAGATTTTTGCCAATACAGCTTTGAAAAGCATTATACCTACTGTAGACTGAGTAATAATAATAAGTAATAACTCTCTCTCTCTCTCTCTCTCTTTCTCTCTCTCATGACAACTTATTGGAAAAATAGGATGGAGCTTATCTTTTTGTCTTCCACACCACTCACTGTGCTGGAGTTCAGAGTACTTACTTAATAAAGGATCCACTTTAAAAAAAAATACCAATTACCAATTTTTTTTTAGTTTTGCTTCTGAAGCGCTCGGGTTTTCAATAGGATTTTTGAAAGCATTTGAAAGTGGTAAAACTACAAAAACTAAAGCTATAGTTTTCGCCTGATTTATTAGAGCTCTAATTTTCTTCTACACTATTCGAATTTTAGATTCACCCCTTCAAGAGTGGTGTTTTTACAGCATTGATTCCATTTTCCACCTATACGCCCACAATCTTGCTAAATGTGGTCTGTTACCTTAGGCTCTGTCTACCCCGTAAGGGATAGAGACGTGATTTGTGTATGTATATTTGTGTATGTATGTATGATTTCAAAAAACCGGCCTTAGGTTCTTGTTTATTCATTAAATAATTAATTCTGGCAGCGATCAAAATATACTTTTTTTTCTGAATCGCAGTATTCTTATTCTATGAACATATTGACGAAGATTTCAGTGCTGTAATCAAGATAAACTAGAATGACTCAAGGTGGACGATGTTATTATGTAATTAATGGTTTTGAATGGTGTTACATGACTATTGTTTATGATGTGTGGAGATGATGGCTTGGTACTAATATTAAGCTATAGGTGCTTGTAAATATACTCTGACATCGAAAAACTGCATTACACACTATGCAACATCATGCCAATCTCTTCGACTCATTAAATTAACAACATCACCCTTCTGTATGCAAACGTGCAAAAGAACTGGAATTACCGAATTACCAACATAAGCAGCCAATTTCTGTGGGATCACCTTAACTCTCCAGTTACCTGCCTCCAGTTGAGGATTTCTTATTCTCACATTCGCCGTATTCCGTGTATTGTGGAATTGCCTTACGTCGATTGTTTAATCCAATTTACACATGTAAGAAAAATCGTGCTCGTCTATTGCGGGGTTCGACTGGCTACCTACTCATATCTTATCTGTTTGTTGAATCAAGATGGAAGCCGGAGTTTCTTTGAGGTGGTCATTATCATTGATAAATGGAACATTGCTGCGGAGGAAGGCCAAAGCAATTCGTTTCCTTTTTTTTACATCAAACCATAATCACTATTTTGATTCCCCTTTCCACCTACACGCCTACTAGGTCATTTTATTTAGGTCATTTTACCTCAGTCTATGTCTACCCCGTTAGGGATGTAGACGTGATTTATGCATGTGTATATGTAACCATAGTCAATACAATGGTGAACGTAACGTGGTCTAAGATTCACACTTGCCTGGCGAACGCTCGTTTACTTGAATTAAAGACAGCCGGATTGTAGCGTTCAGAAAACGGAGACACGTGTAAGAAATTCCACTCGGTTATTCGATAATAAAGGACGAAGGAAATCGCTTTATGCTAGTTGTAAGCATGCTGATAATTATAAGGATCATGAACAACAGTTTGATAGATGAAGCTACGCTTCGAGAAGTCGAAGGTTACACAAGGTGTACTGGTAGACTTTTCATCCTAAAATTCTAATTCTAAGCAAGAGATCTAGCGCTAAAACAAAACCGGCACAGACATACCAAATATGACTACTCATGGTCCACTTGACCACGGTCCTCATGTGTACCTTGGCAGGGCAGTAAGTGCTTTCTGTTTTTTATATTACTAAGCCACTCAAATAAATTACAAACTAGTTTCAGCAACAAAAGCCTACGAGCCGTTTCTTTATCAGCAAGAGCCGCGAAAACTTCCAGATACTTCAAAGTTTTGATTGGGTTTATCCCGTTCCGTTTGAAGAATTGGTGATTGTGAAACAAGGTTCACGGAAATCACAACTACGTGCGACCGGCGAAACTGCAAGCGATTTCCTGATACATTGCGTGTGGCGCCAATCTAAAGCTAAACGGTAACAGTTTGGAACGTGCAATGAACAGTGAATTCGTTCGCCGACCCGCCGGTCGCGTAAATAGCTTTAGCTTTCCCTCCGGCTTCAGCCTCAAGGTCCAGTTTCCGGTCCTTTGTAGCTTTAAGATATTTTTGAGTTGCTGTTGAGTGCTGACGTTGTTTTTGTGAGGCTCTGCGTCGAAATTAGCTTTTGTTTGATGCTTTAGTAGCGGATATGGATCAGACAGCGTTCCGTGATCTCATTCCTTATGAACGGTAGATTTGTGATCAATTCTCAAGAAAACTTTGTTGCGTGCAGAAACTGGTATATCTTCTGTGTCTATGATTTTCATATTTCCAATAAATAATGTTAACTGCTAAATTAATATATTAATTAACCATTAATTTAATGGTTTACTGTTATGAAGAACGATCATTCCCTTTTAAATATTAGCAGTGGTTTTAGAGTAATTTAAAAGTACTTAAGTATTTGTTAGTAGCTTTATGTTGTAAAAAACACTTACATTCGGTTCAAAGTAGTTCGTGTGATAATTAAGTTTCTCTACAGCTTATTTTGACATAATTTCTAGAAGAATCTAATGAGAAACACACTTCTAATTTAAAAATAAATCCTTTGTAGTGAGAGCATCACAGACATAGCATCCTGTCAAAGAAAGTTTCATAGCTTTTATACCTTCTAAATACCTTAGCCTTGATGTTTTTGAAGGTTTTTATGAGCAAATTTCTTAACTTAAACGTTTTCAAAAGAAACTGAAAGTATGTCGAGCACAAATTTGTAAGAAACACTAAGATTAGTGCGTATATTTTTGACAAATTACTTTTTATTCAGCCTTTGTGTTGCTAATTGGGTTTCTACGGGCCGTATTCTATTTTTATACTGATTTTTAAAGTTCTGTAATCTAAAATCGAATATTTACTCTAGACATAAAACCAGCCACTCCAAAGATGCCAGTCAGCAGGCATTTAAACAAAATGTTTGACTAGAACTTTGTTATTTCAGTTTTAAGGAAACTGGTCAAAATTTCCCCCTAATCAAAATGATCGAAAGAATAAGAAACAAAAAACATTATTATAAGAATAAGAAACATTATTGGAAACTAAAGGCATTTGCACAATAAATACAATGAATGGAATTTTTAGCACAGTTTATGTAGATTTTTATAGGATTAGTGTTTAATTATAAAATATGTTGTAAATAAGTATTGTGTTAAGGTGTTATATGTCTAATAAATAAATGTAGTACCTTCCATGAATGGAACTAACAAATAATAATAACTGACAATTAAACAAATACAGCATTCACAACTTTGAAATGTAAACGTTTACTAGACAGACATGACTTAGCAAAGTCAACTGAGATGAATATGAATAACACTTTGCAAATTCGTACTTAAATCAAACAAGTTTTTGTTTGTGTAGTATTTGCGCATAATATAGGTTACAACACAGAATATTTATTTTCCGCGCGATCCCACATTCAACTTTCGCTAGCCAGACTCTATAATAAACAAACTGGCTCGTTTTCCAGTCTGTATCATTAACAAAATCTTTGTTTTATAATAATACCTACCTAGCATAGCATCGCAACGTCTGAACTTTGACTTTATCTTGTTAACTTAATTTTCGCAGTACACATACACATAGGTAGATAGGTACATAAATCACGTCTTTATCCCTTAGACAGAGCCCAAGGTAACAAGACCCAAAGACCACGTTTAGCATAATTGTGGGCGTATGGATGGAAAGGGGAATCGAAATAGTGATGGGTTGCTAGCCATGTCGCCACAATCTTAGGAATCATCCGATTTTGGCCCATTGATGGGATTTTACCATCTGCGCGGGAAGAGAAGCAACTGGTACATTCTATGTTTTTCGTGTCGCAGCACGATCGAAGATATATGTCAAAACGTACTCAATCAGAACTTTAAACCTTAATATTTCGCAAACGCATACCTGAACCAAAAAAAACATTTTTCCACACCCACAATATTTTAAAAATATTTTAATATTTTAATATGTATGAAGAGATTGATAACTGTGGATGAAGCGAAAGAAATATGTCAGGATCGTAGCAAGTGGAATAAAGTAGTCTCTGCCTACCCCTGTGGGAAAGAGGCGTGACGGTATGTATGTATGTGTCCAATATTTTTGAACGACCTATCCAACGACACCCCACATTATAGGGAAAAACGAGAAAATAAACATCTTCATGTAGGGGAAGTAGGACCCTGAAAAATTTTTATTCAAGATTTTATTTTACCACTTTCGGTGTAGTTAAAGATAGACTGCCCGTCTATTTCTTACTGTTCGTTTCAGAAACAGACGGGTAGTATATCACGCGCGTGACACAGCTCTCGCGCGCTTTCGTGGTAGCCGGTCTAGGGAAAAAAATCTCTATTGTGGCCTCACCCCACACCTCTTTAGTTATCACAACATAGTATAAAACAAAGTCGCTTTCTCTGTCCCTATGTCCCTATGTCCCTATGTATGCTTATATCTTCAAAACTACACAACGGATTTTGATGCGGTTTTTTTTAATAGATAGAGTGATTTAAGAGGAAGGTTTTTATGTATAATTCTACGCAGACGAAGTCGCGGGCAGAAGCTAGTAAGACATATAAGTTATAAGCAGTGCTTGCTATTCTGAGTGAAACGACCCGAATAAGTCAGAATAATAATCTTGCCCTTCGCGTGGATCCTATAACGTATATTCTACGTAAGAAAATAAAGCCGTGGCTAGAAAATACTGTAATGCAAGTCCTTGATGTTCTAGAGTCCTCGTTCAATGTTTCTGAGTGTAAGTCGCACCGGTTACTTTAACAATAGCATTAACCACGACCGACGATTTCGATGTATATTTGACAAAAAACCGTTGAAATACCATCTCAAGGCGACTTTTTCGAAGAATACTAAAATAGTATACAATAGAATATTTATTTATTTTATACAATAATTGACACATTATAACAAACTTACAGGCTAAACATAGAAAAAGAGAAAAATATTGTTAATACCTGAACTAGGATACTTAATGTTCCTGTGTCTCAGGTGTATCAGGACTCGGGAACATTAAGCAACAAAAAAGCTGGACGCTTACGCTGGTAGAAAAAGTCCCAAAATATTTGTTTTTTTGGTTTCTATAGGCATATTTTTCGAAATGGTTTTCAATTTAGGGCAAATGAAAAATATGAAATGTTGTCAATTGACGGTTATGGTTAGAGTTATCTGTTGGCTTTGTAGATAGTTATTTTATATTTCTGGTATTATTCTATTACTTGAAGTTACTTTTTTATACGTGCTTCTTAAGTCACTGTCTGTGTGTGTCTGTCTGATAATAATTGCAATGTCAGCTGCTGCTTTGATTTTTACTTTTTTCACATTTTCCTGATCCTTTTCTGCTAAATAGTTATGGAATCCGCTTCATTATCGTTAAATTAATTCGGTGCAGCTCACGATTGGTATCCAAAGCTGAATCAAGTGTCATTTTGCGGGGGCGACATTCAACAAACGCGTAAATAAATTGACTGAGAAGTAGCATGGTTATTTTCAGTTCAATTGAAACTGTAATGCTGACGCACTACTTTGACGGTCAAAGTAAGTTTTCTTAAAAGAAACTTATTATATACATGAAACTTCAAGCAGCCCGGACAGAATGTATTTGATACCCTGGAAGACGGGCCGTGCGCTGTTATGAGACGCTACTTGTACAGACACCGTGGTGGCGTCTTACCTACCCGCATACCAAACGTGCGGGGGCGGCGGTGAGAACGCCTCAAGGTCACAAAAATACAGCTGTCTCGGCGCCCAATATTATTTCTTTGTTTTCAGTGTCGAGACTCTTGGTCCTTGGGATAAGGTTGCGCTGGAGCTACACAGAGAGCTCTGAAAAAGGTCGAGGAGGCAACAGGCGACCCTCGCGCCGGCAGCCTTCTCGCGCAAAGAATCGCAATCGCAGTTCAGCGCGGGAATGTTGCCTGCGTGATGGGCACTCTGCCAAGAGGCCCACCTTTCCTTTGTAATTAATTTTAAAGTCTATTTAGTTATTTTAATTTAATAGTATCTGTTTTTTCATACTTACATGAAATAAAAGTCTACCTTGAAACTTCATATCGTTGGTAAAATCTGCTGAAGTCTTTAAAACTCGACGGGGAGAATTTTAAGTGTAGGTTCTCACAACCCGCGTACGTAGCTCGTGCTTCAGGTATAAGTAAATGATCATGGAAAATCTGTTTTACTTAAAGACCAACACGTCAGAACTGTACAAAATTCTACGAGCATCTATGAAACAAAAAGGACTGGTTATTGCAATTATAATTTACAATAGGTACTATACAATACAATACAAATACTCTTTATTGAACACCCCAAATCAGTAAAAAACAATACAGAAACAAAGAACAAGGAACGAAGGAGAATTTAAAGAATTATTATGTATGTATGTATGTATGTATGTAAACTCTTTATTGCACATAAAAATCAAAAAAATACAGAAGTACACAGAAAATAGTACAAAGGCGAATTATTACATGTCTATGAGAAATGTAAGATACATGTTTGGCGGTTTAATATTGTTTGTAATAATGTACAAAATGAGGATAAATGCTTTATTAAATTGTACAAAAATAAAGAAACAACCACATTTGACAAAATATTATGATCCATGTATAAAGAAAGGCGAACTTATTCCTATTACTCATTAGTGATTAACACCAATAAACGTTTGAGTACCTAGATGAGAGGAGCATTCAAGTAAGGCCCGATAAAGACTTAAAACTAAATAATCGATAAGATTGTTCTTTTGACGTGTTGTGTAGTTTTGGCTACACTTCGCTAAATTAAGATTTTACTCGAAAATTAAATCCAAACCAAGCTTTATGAAAAAACGCCCCTGGCAACTCCTAAGTCGGTACTTTGAGCGATCTCAAACAAAAGTGCCTTAAAGCCTGTCAATTCCATACAAATCGCGGTGAACGTTCAGAATGTTCACAGATTCCAATTTAGCTTTAATACAGATTACTTTTAAACAAGTTATTTTTGGAACCGGTACAGACCAGTAAAGTAATGAAGTTAGCTATGTCTTTAGAGCGGTCTTCTCAATTATTTTGTAATGGAATTATTACATGGTAAAACAAGGAGTAGGTAACATTATGGGCACCTTGCCCCATGGCAATGATCTGGGCGATATTTGTAAATATAGGTAATTAGGATTAGATTAAGGTAGTTTAAGGTTTTTTCGTATCAACTTTTAACTTGTAAAAATGTTTGTTTGAATAAAATAAGCAACCCCTTATGGTTAAAAAAAAGGAGTAGGTAGCAAGTTAAATATCAAAGTGACTATCAGACAGTGAAAGAGTAGACTACCTATTATAAGTTCTCGACACTTGAATGCATCAATTATACTAAATCAAAAATTAAAATAAATACGATATCCTCCAGATGTGAATGTCTCAAACTTCAAATTAATACTTCATTATAAATCCGGAAGTGACCCTGTCTGCTGGTAGATTTTAAGTGGCTATTTTATAAGACCATTGAATTGGAAATTTACTCTCGTATTAAAAGTCACTTAAAAATTAATAGACATAATTTAAATTAAATTAAATTAAATTAATAGATAGATTAATTAGTATTAAAAGACTTACCATCAGGTGACCCACTTGCTCGTTTGCCTTCCTATTCACATAAAAAAAAAAAAAAAAATAATAAGATGTTTATTTATTTTATTTTCCAGCTCTCTAAGGATAGACAAAGGAAACAGGGTCCATACAGCCATGTCTGTTGTCCATTTAAATGGTTTTATTTGTTTGAGCGCGGCGGTCAGCACTGTCTGTAGAATTAAAAACATTTTTTGCATCGTCGTTTTGTAATGTCAAATTGCCATCACGGACAAATTTAAGAATTTTAAAAAGTCCATGGACTCCTGTCTAGGCTTATTATAGCACAAGAAAACAAAGCCTAACATCACTAAGTAAATATGTTAAAGGTTAACTGTGATGCTGCAAACCCCTGGCAAGCATCTTACGGACCTCTAAGGGGTCCATGGACCCTACTTTAAGAAACCCTGGTTTAAGGTGGACTTCCGAGCATAGCGGTCCCGGCGACTGCAACACGACGACACTGTCGCTGCGACAGTGACCGTGCGATAGTATTATGCAGTATGAAAGCCACTGACGCAGCCGCTGCCGCTGCGTTACTGTCGCCGGGGCCGCTATTCTCAGAAGTCCACCTTTATGGTATGCAGTGGGAACTGGGAAGTCGCCAGGTAGGCTGCGCGTACAAATTGTGTTTACCGCTGTCTACCGTCACCTTACTGTTGCCTACCCTGGCAACCCACTGCACGCCATTGAATTAATTTCGCCAACACAAAGGCACTTTACGATAATACTCGCCAAATTTGCTCCCGGAAATTCTAAACAATACAGCCCACATAAATTTTCACTCCATTGCTGAAAGATATATTCCATGAAATCTAGAGAAAACATACTGTATGAGGGCCGTACCATTGTATGCTCGGCAATTTGTCTTCCTAAGACAACATTTGACAGCTGTCCCAACATAATATTCTAATACTTCAATTGTTATTGATGATCAAATAAGGACCAGATAGCAAAACAATCGAAATAAAATTCTACGTAATGCCAACAAAATATGATCGCCGTATGAGATTGAGTTGACGGATCTCGCAGCAAAAAAAATACTTATTTTTTAAATAAATAAATAGATAAAAAAATGTACAAAGAATTACAAAGTAAAACTTATATTATACATATTAAGAGAGACAACTAATAAAGTACCTGAACTACTTAGGAAATTCATGTGTTTCAGGTTACAGAAAGGCTAACACATCCTATGTAAATAATTAATTACAACGATTGCCTTGACCAATGCAATATAATAAGTAACACTTTATTTTTGATATACAGTCTTCATCAAGTAATCATATCAGTGAAGGTGGCTCTTAGTTGGGATCATTATTTCAATTGTGCGTAATTCTCACAAAACAAAGACTTGCAAATACAAATACGATATACGTCTGGAAACGAAACTCATTGAGTTTGCTACTCCACTACTCACGTGCAAGATAACCAAGTCTGTGTGAAATATGTATGTTTTTGATGCAATCCCTCCCTCAGCTACTGCCAAAAAAACACACATAAATCCCACAAACTTAATTATCCCTTACGCCACACAAACACTGACGCGTTTCGATCCCTCTACGGGATCATTATCAAAGTTCAATGAGCACAACTGTTACACATGCAAACCAACGTCGACGTCGACGTCGACGTGTACGACGTTGGTTTGCATGCGTAACTCATTGAGTTTCCTTTAACTTTTTGTCAGTTTCTTTTATTGAGCTATCTCCTCGCCATTTTAAATCTGTTTGTAGCCGTTCTTTTGTAGAAAATTTCGTAATATTGTCAAAGTTTTTTCTCGCCCTCTGTTTTTCTTTAAGCGTCGAGTCGAGAGTTGAAAAGATTTTTGTTGTTTTGTTGAAATGGGCGTAAATAAATTGTTCCGGCGGTGTGATAACTGACGCCAAAAGTCGTTTGTGTAATCAACTAAATGTGTCTGTGGTCGGTACTAACCCCCTTATTCATAAACGCTCTATAGACTTCTGCTAACTTAGCAATCATTTGTCCTTATCTGTGAAAGGTAAATGCAGCCGCTTAGGTACGGGGTAGAAGTTACCTACAATACATTACACGCAGACGAAGTCGCGGGCAATAGCTAGTTCCTAATATCTGGTCGGGCAAAATTGGTGCCGATAGCTGATTCCAGAGTTTTACCATCATACGTGGCAAAAAAAATTGTGACACTCGGTATATGTTTGTGTCAATTCTCGGATGTGTTGAATGTATCCATTAAGTGTCATCGATATTAATGCTCCGTTGAACTTATGTTTTCTGACACTGCCCTTTCCCGTCCTCTTATCTTCTGAGAACTCATTTGCCGCAGACCCTGAAATATTTAATTTACGTTCATAAATTTCATTTTCGCCGTAATATTTGTCACGGCTTCTCAATGGCATCGCAAATAACAACCTTAATTAATAATTATTAAGATTTCATCATCTTGACATCAATGCCTAAATTCCTATACATTCTCAGATGAAAATTATTTTTCTTTACAAATAAAAATCACATCAATAAAACTTGTTATTTGTGATATTTATGTAACCCGATAACTTGATTTTCGAAATAAATTTAGTCTTAAACTTTTATCATCGTGGACGATTGAGCCTTCGGTCGTGAAAGTACGTAACAATTTGTACCAGTAAAGAGTAGGTGGTTTCTCAATTTACTAGCCTAAAATAAAACTATAAGACCTGATTTTTCCCAATCTGATTTTACGCCTCTAAGTGCGTGACATTTACAAAATGGGGACAATGTCGACTACTACTACCTCTATAAATAAATTTACAGATCATAGACTAAATACTGTTTTTTCACATAAGAGAAATACATAAGTACCGACACCTTGTCGCTCAATCATGTAACATCTTTATAAACGGTGACTCCCGGCCATAGCTTTACTTTTACCTGCTATGGGTTGTGTACGGGTATAGCACGCGTCACGAAACGACGAGGATCCGGGTTCGATTCCCGGCCATAGCTTTACTTTTCTGATTTTTCTATGAGTTCTAAATTTCAGTATCGTTTAGCTTTTTTTTTAAACTGTGACTATTTAAATCACCGAATCAATTCTAAACATCGATTTAGTACCGGATTAAATGGGTAGTAATAAAAATTATACCTGCAAGTAATTTTGTACCTAACAATAGATCACAAATAAATAATTTTCCAACACTCCTCAAGCGTCTTTGTTTACGAAAAGACACATTCATAAGTACTTAAATATGTTTATGTGTAAAACGTTTGATTTTGGTATCTAGGAATCTGATGGCACTATCCGTTATGTAGGAAGAATTCAATTTGTCACATAAACGCGCCTTCGCGACGCCTCCGCCTTTGCGATGAAAAAACAATATTTAGTCTATGATTTCGTCATAAAACGACGCGTCGTGGGTTATCAAACAAGCGTTCAGAAGTCAGGTAAAACCATAGAGGTAGAGCGCTATCAGTACTCTATTCTGTTTCAAATGGTGCTTTGTACTAATTGGAATAAACAATTGTTACTTGCATAGAGGAAGTAACCAAATAGAAAATTTGGGCTGTCCAATTTAGCAATTATATTAGTGAAAGGTGATTGGTCACTTATACGAAACATTTAGCGATTACTTTTCCTTTATCTCCGAAATTAAACAAAGCCATTTCAATTGTTAGAGTTTTTATTACGTATTTGCTTTTTGTTTTATAAAAAAAATGCGCGTTTTTTTCATTATCACGTTTAATCCCAGCGATCAATTATATTCGAATATTCACCCAGCCTTAGAGACTTATACATGGGTATCAAAGGCTTCTTCATCTCGGAATTTTCATTTTAATATACATCTGGTGGTGCCTTTTTGGAGTCTAATCCGATGGACTACTAGGCACAAGGAAATGGAATGGACTGTATACGCGGCTGGTAAATTAAGAAGGTGAAATGTCTATTGTAGATCGTGTAGCGTAGGTACTTGCATTAATTCAATTAATAGTTAGGACCGACCTTAGGCGAAGAACAGGAACTAGGTAAATAGGACATGTGCACTCACCTCACAATCCTCGGAACTTTCTTCTGTCGTGGCACTGTCAGCCTGTCTCTTTTTTAACTAGAGGATCACGTGGCTATATAGAGCAGATGAGATGACACAAAAGCACATAACAAATCACAATTCACGACACTTAAATTTGGCAATTAAAGGATGCGGTTATAACGAAGGTCGAACGAAGAGTAACGTCTCGAAATATCATTGTCTATACGAAGCGGCGACAGAGACAGCCGCCCACGCAAGTGCACATGTGTGATAGGGATGGACTATGGGAAGGTTTAAATAAATGCAAGTACCCTATCAAATAACTACTACAATACAAAATCCACCATCCCCCCGGCCTTGAAGTAACCCTTCAAATAAAGAGCAAAACGCTCTACATAGAGCGAGCTCCATGAGCGGGGCGTAATCATTGCGCCAATTATAAAATAAGCGACAAAAAAAAAAAATACTATAATAATAATAGTAACAAGCACATCAAGTGTGCGCAAAAATAGAATGTTATCTAAGTTTTATACTCTAACTTAACACTTAACTACTATTGTCTACAAAGGACAATACAATAATCTAATTTATGTCTAGCTTGAATAAACTTGAATAAGCCTAGACTACTGAGTAGGCAGTGGGCACAACCGTACTACGGGACGTTTGTACGTGCCTACTTTCGTCCTTACTTCCGCAACGCGCGTAACTCCATCCTTACCAGGAAAGACATTGGTGATAATTCCTAGAGGCCACTGTAAGGGTGGAGCGTTCTCAACATTTAATAACACCACTGTACCGACTGTTATTGGGTTTGTTGAAGTATTCCATTTTTCGCGTTGTTGCAAATTATGTAAATATTCCGATTTGAATCTCTTCCAATAAGATTGTACAAGCGAATCCATTAATGAGAACCGAGACAGTAAATTGGTTTGCTCGTTAGATAAGTCAGCTGCGGGAATATATTCAAGCGGGGAAATAGTCAAAAAATGAGAGGGGGTGAGCGCTAACGGCTCCGAAGGGTCAGAACTTAAAACGTAGAGAGGACGGCTGTTAAGCACTGCCTCTATTTGCACGAGCACGGTCGACATCTCCTCGAAGGTGAGGATTTGGTTGCCGATTACACGAAATAGAAGCGATTTCGTACTCTTGATATTCGACTCCCAAATCCCACCAAAGTGACTAGCTGTGGGCGGGTTCATTTTCCACGTTATGCGGTTCTTCGCAAGCTCCTCACTAAAAGTGCGATAATAATCGTCAGATGATACAAAGTCGTAAAGTTCATTAAAGTACGTTTTAGAGGCAACAAAATTCGTAGCGTTATCGCTATATAAAAAAGTACAAGGGCCTCGTCGCGCTATAAAGCGCTTAAACGCGTCCATGAAACTAGCAGAAGTCAGATTAGAAACAAGTTCTAAATGAACCGCCTTTGTCACAAGACAAATGAAGAGACATAGGTATGCTTTAACACTACGAACGCCGCGTTTGCGATAAGGAGTGATATAAAGCGGTCCTGCGTAATCCACGCCCGTGTGTAAGAACGCCTTGCATTGTTCCAATCGGCACTTAGGCAAATCAGACATAACCGGAAATGTGCTCTTAGGGTTTAACCTAAAACAAGAATTACATTTTCCAATGCGTTGCCTAACAACACTGCGAGCGGAAATAATCCAATATCTAGATTTTAGAATGCCTATTAATAATTGCGGCCCGGCGTGGAAATTGTCGCGGTGATAGGAATCAATAATTAGCTGCGTAACGTGCCCTTGTTTAGGCAATATTATGGGGTATTTAGATGAATAGTCCAATGTCGAGTTCGATAAGCGACCTCCGACGCGTAAAATTCCATTCAAAATAAAAGGAAACAATTTTTGCAATTTTGACGAGCACCGTTGACCCCTTGAAATAAGTTTAAAGTCATCTAAAAAATATTTAGACTGTACGACACGTATAATTTCTACCTCAGCTATATTTAAGTCATCAGCGGTAATTAAATTACTTCGCGGAAGTTTCTTGGTAAAGCGGAGTACATAAACAAGAGCACGAAGGAGCCTATTCCATGTGGAACACCTTGTAGCAAGTGTCAACACGGGATGGTCGACTTCAGTAACTGCCGTAGTCACGTGGGTTACAGTTCTCTCTTCTGGCAGCGATGATCGGTTAGGTATGAACCTTTGTATCGGCCAGTGTTCTACCGGTTGGAACAGCCAAGATGGTCCAGTGAACCATAGCTCATGCTGGATGAGCTGCGAGGGTGTGAGTCCACGTGACACACAGTCAGCGGGGTTTTGTGAGCCGGGAATGTGGTATAAATTGTCAGGCGCCAAATTTGCCTGAATTTGTGAAATACGGTTGGCAACATACGTGTCAAACCTATGTGGTGAAGCAACCGACCAACATAGGGCAACTTCGGAGTCCGAGAATGCGTAAATAGATTTAATTTTATGTCTTTGCGACATAGTATCGTTAACTTCCTTAAGAAGCCGGGAGAGTAATAAAATCCCATTTAATTCTAATCGTGCTAGAGTGATTTTAGGTTTAACGGATGCGACGCGCGATTTAGAGCAAATAAGCGTGACTTTTGGAGGCTGATCGCGATTTACAACGTGTAAATAAATGACACAGCCATAAGCAGTTTCACTTGCGTCTGAAAACGCGACTAAAGAAGCTTCAGATCCTTTTTCGATTCCTAAATGACGAGGAAATTTAAGCAGCGAGATCTGAGGTAATTCAGTCAAATATTGTTGCCATAAATTAGCGATGTGCATAGGGGGCACATCGTCCCAGTCAAGGTTGAGTAGCCAAAGCTCCTTTATTAATATTTTCGCGTACAGAATAATAGGTCCCACTAGTCCTAGGACATCGTACAGACGAGCGGTTGCGGAAAGAATGGCGCGTTTAGTACAAATAGGAGGTGGGCTCGAGGTGTCGAACACAAAGGTGTCTTGAGTAGGCACCCAGCGTAAACCTAAAATCTTAAATATATTTTCATCGTCGAAGGAAATAGATCCAGATTGTCGGTGCGACTCAGGTATGTGCTCGAGCAACTTGAGCGAGTTCGAAGACCATTTGAGCAAGTCAAACCCACCAGCTTTGAAGAGGTTTATTAACTCATCTGCTGTCTTAACTGCTTCCTCAATGGAAGAAGCACAAGAAGCCAGGTCGTCCATATATACATCTCTCTCGAGCACACGGGCCGCGTTTGGCCAGTTGTGCCGTTCATCAGCAGCGAGCTGATGAAGAGTGCGGAGTGCCAAAAATGGCGAAGACCGAAGACCGAACGTTACTCGGTTGAACTCCAGCACTTCAAGCGGGTCTGTGTCGGTGAAACGGTATAAAATCCGTTGATATTTACGATGCGAAGCATTTGTATAAATGCTTAAATACATTTGTTTTACATCTGCGAAAAATGCAATTTTAAAAATACGCACATTTAATAAAATGTGAAAAATATTAGCCTGTAGATTACATCCGGAATGTAAAATGTCATTAATTGACAGTCCGCTGTCTGTCTTCGCGCTCCCATCGAGAACAGGACGAACCTTGCTGGTTGCCTTGTCGTTGCGCACGACAGGATGGTGCGGCAAATAAAAGCCTGGACCAGATGGGTCTTCCACTGCAGCGCGGGACAAAATACCCTTACCTAGGTAATCGTAAATAATATCATCGTAACTTGATTTAAGACCTTGATCCTTAGCGAACCTTCTTTCTAGAAGTAAAAAACGTCTTTTTGCGTTTATATAAGAATTGCCTAATTTATTAGGATCATCCTTGAATGGCAAGTCCACCGAGTAACTGCCATCAGCATTACGAACAGTCGTCGAAGTGTAAATATTTTCACATTGTTGGTCCTCCGGACTTAAATACGTACGTGAGGGCAATTCCTCGACAGCCCAAAACTTTTCGACTAGTTGATGTAACGGATCAGAAGAAAAAGCACAAAGCGTGTGTGAAGCGGGTTGTGGTGAAATAATAGGAGCGTCACCCATAATTAGGTAACCTAACGTCGTTTCAAAGGCAGAAGGCATATTGACGCCCGAACCTTTAATCTTGCCAAACAATAAAATCTCACAATAAAGATTTACACCTAAGAGCATGTCTATTGGGCCTGGCAGAGAAAACTCATCATCAGCAAGCGGGAGATTAGAAGCGAACCCGATGGCCGCGCGGTCGACGCCCGACGCCGGCAGCTGCGACGTAATCTGCTCGACTACCAGAGGCTTAACGGAGTATTCCCGCTGGTCATTTAATCGAGATGTAAATTTTAAAGCAGAGATTCCAACAATCTTTTGCGAAGTTTCTCCTATTCCTTGAACTTCAGAGTAGCGGGTTTGTTTATAAATACGTAGCGAGAGTCGCCTACAACAAGCAGCTGTTATATAATCACTCTGAGATCCAGGATCAACAAGGCATCTCAAGTAGTGAGTGCGGTTAAAGGAATCAATAACCTTAATTTTTGCAGTTCCTAATAGTGTAGTGGTTTGTAAACAACTCGCACGGTCGCGCGAAACTATGCAGATTGATGCGTTCTTATCAGAAAAAGATTGCGATGAGCTAATATCAACCCTATCTGCAGCATTTGCAAGATCGATAATAGCAGACTCAGTCACAGATGAGTCGCTCGGCGGCGCCAGCGCAGTGTGGGACACGCCTTGAGCAGAAGCGGTAGCGGGTTCTGTGTTATTGACAATATCAGCGTGTTCAATAAGGGCAGGTATAGGTATAGCGGGGTCGGACATAGCGGCAGAAACATTGCAGTGAGATTTTGCAATAGCGTTAAAATGCAATAAGGAATGGTGTCTAAGAGAACAATGCGAACAATTATGCGTAGAAGTACAAGACAAAGTTTTGTGTTTTACACTTAAGCAGTTGTTACAAAAAGAGTTAAATTTGATGTAATTATATCTTTCACGCGGGTTTAACTTCATAAAAGACGAACATAAGTATAAATGATCATGTTGTTTACTCTTGCACAAGGAACAGTTATCGCGCGCGCTTGTGCCGGAAGCCACATCCTTAGCGCTGACGAATGATTTTGTTAAAGAATGCGGCTGCCGTATAGGGCTGTTACGCAATTTATATGGCGAGTTATCAACCGGTTTATTAGTGCCCGCAGCTGGGGATCTAGACAAAACTTTGCTCTGTTCTTTAACGAACTCAATTAAACTTTGATAAGAGGGAATTTTCTCTTTTCGATATGTAATTTCGAATAATTTTATTGTATCAGCATCTAATTTTTGCAGTGCCAAATGCAGAAAAATGAAGTCAATTAAATCCTCAAGCTGCAATTGCTTGAGTGCTTCTACGGACGAATTAAAATTATTTATGAATGAGTCTAGTCCGGTTGAACTCGTGTTTGAAAGCGGTTTAAAAAGTAACAACTGGTTAAGATAGGTACACGCGAGCGAACGGGGATCGTCATATTTCTGGACGAGCGCGCTCCAAATAATATGATAGTTTTGCGGTGTCGGTGCCAGCCCTGCGCAGACGCACGATGCCTGGCCCGTTAGTTTTCCTACTAGATAATAAACCTTTTCGCTATCAGTTAGCGATGCATTCTCGTGGATCATACTTTTAAATTGTTGGAAAAATAAAGGCCAGTTCTTTACATCTCCATTAAATGACATTAAATCAATAGGTGGCAGATGAGGTTTTGATCGGGTAGGAATTTGCGGTTCAGAGAACTTTTTATTGCTGTCATTTTCCAATATAATTTGTTTAATATAGCAGTACATTTCCTCAAAGGAGGTCCATGTATCATAATCAATATCAGATCCTGGGTATAATTTTAGAAATAACAAGTTGTATGAATCCAAAATATCCTGGTACTCCCCGCGTATTGCATCGATGTTCAATGCACTTGTGCGGAATACTCGGTACTGCTGGGAGTCAGTTTCAGCTTTGTGCGCGAGTTCAAGAATATTCTCAACTCGTTTAAATATTACATCGCGTTTAATCGAGTAAATAGTCAACTGATTTTTATGAGTTTCTTCATCAATTTCACCAGCAAAACCCTCACTGCCCTTCCTCTTAGATTTAACCATCGTAAATATGTACAAATAAATACAATAGGTATAATTATAAGTTCAGCGGTAGATTAAATAAGTATCTATGTAAATAGCGGTTAAACAGGTAGGTATGAGTAGGGCGACGATAATTGACTCTTCGGTTGACAATTAAATAAGCGGTGGAAAAGTAAAATCAATGTTAAGTTATTGTAAGCGGGTGGATAGAACAATATTTTTTTTCTCATCGGCAGTAGGACGGTATTATGTTGTTGCGAATGAAGAATAGGTAAGTGAGTGTAATGCGGGGGCGCGATAGTGATTGGTTTAACCGGTCGAACTGAACGTTACGAAGATAACCGACGTTAGTCGAACGAGCCGAACCAAGTTATGTGTCTTTAAATATGGCCGAAATGTATGCAATTAACTAAGAAAATAACGCAAACACGTGTAACCAATTAATTACGAAAAATGAAATAAATCAGGAAACAACTCACGATATGTCGTACTAAGAAATGTGTTGCAGAAATAAAGTGAAATAATTGCCGATGCGGGAGATAAAACGAGATAATTTTTGGCAATATTTCAATTATCTATCACAATGATCTGGTTTCTAATCCGGTTCGAAGGACCATATTTTATGGTGGTGCCTTTTTGGAGTCTAATCCGATGGACTACTAGGCACAAGGAAATGGAATGGACTGTATACGCGGCTGGTAAATTAAGAAGGTGAAATGTCTATTGTAGATCGTGTAGCGTAGGTACTTGCATTAATTCAATTAATAGTTAGGACCGACCTTAGGCGAAGAACAGGAACTAGGTAAATAGGACATGTGCACTCACCTCACAATCCTCGGAACTTTCTTCTGTCGTGGCACTGTCAGCCTGTCTCTTTTTTAACTAGAGGATCACGTGGCTATATAGAGCAGATGAGATGACACAAAAGCACATAACAAATCACAATTCACGACACTTAAATTTGGCAATTAAAGGATGCGGTTATAACGAAGGTCGAACGAAGAGTAACGTCTCGAAATATCATTGTCTATACGAAGCGGCGACAGAGACAGCCGCCCACGCAAGTGCACATGTGTGATAGGGATGGACTATGGGAAGGTTTAAATAAATGCAAGTACCCTATCAAATAACTACTACAATACAAAATCCACCAACATCGATTGCAGATTAGTAATTCAAATTTAGTAACAACACGGTCGGATGTTAAATAAATAACAAAAGTCGTCGATAATATAGCCTAAAGCGTTTTTAAGAATTCTTGTACACTTTAGTCTTTAAAAGTTGTTCTTCTAACTTTCTGGCCTTTATGAATTGAATTCGATCAATTTCTGTAAAAAACCTCGTGACTAAATTCAAAAATTGGAGCGTAAAAAAAACCTTGATGTAAGAGAATCGCCGTAGCAAATAGTAGACAGTTTTAAAACAGCATAATTAAAGAGCCTCTTGCCAGAGTAGAGTAGATTGTTCATAACTTACTAGTTGGTTACCTGTGGCGGTCGCTCGAGTAACCGTAAACACCAGCAAGCACGCAATCGAATGTGAAATTGAATATTCAACTGCAGTACATCAGGCATGCAATCATGAATGAAAATAAGCATGCAAACGAGCAAGCATGCCAGTTTTGATTCTGTAAACTTTTGCAGTTTCCTTGATATTTTTTTCTTAATACTTACATTATCATTTAATTCAGAAACTCATTGGTGAGTTGGCATTATGACATTAACACTAGTTTTTTTCACAATAGTTTTTCCTTTTGCCCTTACGTGATATGAAATGATTAAGTATGGCTACAAGAATTTTATTAAAAAAATCGAATTCACTCACTCTGTTTCCCCAACTCTAGTCATTCCTGATCCGGACCGGCTGATCAGACAGCAGCAATCGCCTCTTTGATTTGATGTATTTCTTAAACGATGTCAGGTCAACCAGGTGTAAATAGAGTGTATGCCTTTTGCTGTACCAACACTAACATTTTTACTATTTTCCATTTTCAGTTCTAATTTTGTCTAATGATTAAATTTACCCTGCATCAAAATGCTCTAATACTTTACGACACATTATTCGCAACATTTTGTGTAAAAACTAATACTTACCGTCAAGGATATTTTCAAATAATTCTGCCATGAAATAATATTTACCTAGGTACTGTAGTTTCAAGAGGGTTTGAAACTAGAATATTAAATAAGTATTTGTTGCGGTGAACTGGAATAAACTTATAAAGTGTGTACAGGGAAATCAGTGGAGCGTATAAGTAATGCTTGGGTCTAAAGATTTGCCCCGACTCTTGATACCGTATTTGAGAGTCTTGCGAGAAATTGAAGAAAAATTCTAATGTGTACCCCACGCCATCAAAGTAAATGTTATACTTACATATTTATGTATTACTGCGATTGAGTTGGCGCGAAAACTAGTTTTACTAAAAAGGCACAGAGCATAATAATAACTGTGAACTAGAGTTGTTTTAATATTGAACTACATTATTCTCTATGAACAGAAGCATCTAGTTACGAATATTTTAATAATTCTTTAGTTTTTATCAGAGTTAAAATTGGGGAGGTTTTGACGAAAGGTCGGGACAAGAGTACCCTAAACCGATGGGCATGTATGAAGAGATTGACGAATGTGAAGTAAAAGACGAATATCTAGACCGTAGCAAGTGGAACAGATCGCATTTACCATCTCTTTAAACATGCTCTTCGGTTTAGGATAGCACTCCTTTACAGAAAGAAATAAATGATGGAAGCATTATGCAATCTTGCAGCGAGTCCAACTTCCAAAGCTTTTTATTCGCGTTTTAGACTCTCCCTAAAATGATAATTTTTGAACACATGTGCAGATTGTCTAAGTTTTCGTACTGACACAGATAATGTCTTCTGTGCAACGTATTTTATGGGCTCTTCAACCTGAGAAACGGCCCGCACCTTCGCTGGAGTGTCAATAAAGTTGAAGATAAACTGCACACTCGGTGTTTAAACCCAACCAGGGGATATACCTTTTACTCAGAACAACAATCTAACCGGAGATGTCAGCGACGGGCTTGTCCTCTGTTCAACAAAGAGGTGAAAACACGGGCGCCGATTTGATAAAGTACCTTTCGAAAATGAGAGTTTGATACAACTACATCGACTAGTTGATAAGTTTAATTAAAGTCGTTGTGTTCTACTACTCTGTCGAATTTTAAATTCAGCACCATTTTTTACCACCTTCGCGGATGGGGAGTTTTGAGTGATGTAAATTCGAAAATCGATCCCCAGTCTATTATTTCGTTATGCAAATAGCGATAAGATTGAGGAATGTATTTCACGTAGTATTGTCTTATACCACAGCGTAATAATTTGTAATAGTGGGAAATGTTATTGTTTCTGAATTGACTACCTATAATCGGCCCAGTTCCTATGTGTGCTGTAGGTCGGGCGGACTGGGGTCAGGGGTGCCATTTGCGAAGCATGCCTCAAGGGAGGTAATCCTAACTTGTAATTTTCACTCGTAGGCATTATAAAAAGTCTCTTGTTGTCAAAGTCATCGCACGATTTACGCCAAGACACCTGACGATAACGCCTGCCAGGTCAGGGAACGGTTCACTTCACGTGGAGAGTCGTTTCGAGAATGACTCAGCTGCGAATTAGCGTTGGGGACTTGGGGTTGGTATTTTTCAACATCAAACGTATCATTGCGTTGTGTAAACGACTTAGTTACCCCACTAGCTGTTATTTTTACGCGAAGTATTTTGCGTACGCCTTCTTAACCCTCGTAAATGTGTATTTTTTTTTTGTTTTGAAGTTAGTACGCTTCGTCTCCGATTGCTTTAATGCTCTGAGAAACATAATACTTTTTATGGTGTGCGACATATTTTCGACACGTAAGGAAGGAATGATTCAGGTAGAAATTATGGGAACATAGCGAGATTTTGGTACGAACAGTTGGAATCATTTTATTGAAAATATGAATTGTTCGTGAGAAAAGGGTTTATAGGGAGATAAGGGATAATGATAAAGGTAAACGAGCATATCCTACACTATTCAGATCCATCCCTGTCCCATTGAATTTGTATATTTTCTTTATTCGTTTAGTTTCATTTAGTGTTTAAATAAATTGACATGATTTTTGGAATACGAGCACTTACTTACACTGTGTTAAAAAGTTATTTGCGGCGTTTTCTAGGGTCTTACAACACTGACAGGCAGAATAAATAGTAGATTAATGTCGAGGCTTGGGAAATAGCCAATTGCTGGATGAGTAACTGGTTTAAAATTACGAACCGCAGGTGAGTGTTTTTTAAAGTTACGAATCCAGCAATTGCTCTTCCAGCTAAGACAGATATATATAATGTTCTTCTCACACATTGAGACGAAATGAAAATAAATTTTTCACTACACTTCCTGTCAACGTAGGTGGTCTTGACGTTCCCGCCTTTTTTTCTTAAGTTCTTTTCTATGTCATTTGTCACCGTAAGCTAATTGAGACATTGATAAAAACGTTAGACTCGAACAAAACGCGCACTCCTTGGCCATCACCTTGGCTGTATGACTTTGTTGTTCATTATTCCATAGTCTCTTTGACTTTTTAAAAAGTTAAAAACAAATGAAAAACATTCCAGCAATCCGATTTACGTTCAGAAAATCGCGCCTGCAATGTAATTCCGCCGTCAACGTTCTGTTACTTAGAATACAATGACGACATTTACGTCGATGTTTGAGAAAAATAAGATTATTAGCCACAGGTTCAGAACCACTAATCTGAGAGCTCCCTTCTCGTTGCAGCGGCTGTGGTGGTGGCGTTCTTCGTGTGCTGGGCGCCGTTCCACATCCAGCGCCTCTTCTTCATCTACGGCCACGCGCTGCCGCAGTTCCACGTCATCAACGAGCACCTGTTCAACGTCGCAGGCGCATTGTACTACGTGTCCGCTACCGTCAACCCGATACTCTACAACGTTATGAGCGGCAGGTGAGGCTCTCAAACAAATTAATTTCATTTTAAACACGAACTTTTTTTGCTGATTGTACCTTTTGTAAGCGCTACTTACATTGTCGTTCAATTTACGTTATGTATATTGATTTTCGAGTCAATCTGTCACAGGAAATAGTCGAAAATGGTTTGCAAATTTTGAAGCTGGCAACTTTACTTACATACTTGTCTTGTACAGTGCAAGTTAATAATTAAAAGCTTGTAAATAATTAGGATCGGAAAATGGGTTTGTTTTAAAGATAAATTCCCACTTCTATTACGTTTCTGGTTTTGCTTCGAGCGTCTGTCGTTGTCTTTTTAGATAGCTACATGAATCTCCTCTAAACATTGCAAAATTTACAGCATCAACTCTCTCATCTTCGGTCATAAATCGGTTATCAAAAGAATAAGGAAGGAATAAAACTGCTACCAAAAGTATAAAGCTTTAAGAATGTGCAATTTTTTTGTAATGGAAAAGTAAGTGTCAAATCTAATACAGAAAGACGCCTTTAAAGTTAGAGGAAGAAATTACGACGGAATGTAAAACGGACAATCCAATTCACTTAGCGAAATACGTCTGCTCCGGTTTGACATTACTGGACGATGAAATAAGAATTTTTTAACGTTTCATCTTTGTAATGTCTTGAATTTCATGATGAATTGCCCGAGGCGCGATGAACCCGGATACCGGAGTACATAGCAACAGTAAAATATGTAAATTGAAAATTCAACTCCAACGATTCCGAAATTATGTTTTTGGGTCTAAGGGTAAGACCTGACTGGAAGCTCGAGTTGACGTGCGGCGGGGCGGGGCGTGCGGCGTGCATGTTAAACAAATAATAATAATAATAATAATAATAATAATAAACTCATACTGGTGTTCTGAGCCTTTTCCCGCTGCTCGCCACGCTACACGCTCCGCCAATCGCTCCGCTTCGAGGGTCCACTCAGGCCTAACTAACCTAACTAATCAAATATGGATACATAATGAATATATGTAAATATGTTTAGCCAAAAATGTTGATGGTTTGGAAACGTGTAGATTCTTAAATTTATCAATTTCAGGCCCCTTTGAAATGGATGGTTTGGTAAGGAACAAATAATCTTTTTCAAATGTTTCACATTTCAGTCTATTCAAACTATTTCAAAACACAAACCTTGTCTAAACACTTAACTGAATTCTCAAATCGTCACCTACAACAAGATTCACCGTAAGTTAAATACTAACTGCATCGTACTCTGCTTTAAATTACTAGCAGCATTAGTAGCTTAATGGTAACATAATTATACAATACACACAATACAATACTAATACTCTTTATTGAACACCACAAATCAGTACAAAACAATACAGAAACAAAGAACAAAGTAGACAATAGGCGGTCTTATCGCTTAATAGCGATCTCTTCCAGACAACCAACAAGCTAAATAAGTTGGAGACAGTTTAAGTAGGTGGCGGAAACAAATATAATACAATACAATACAATAACTTTTTATTGAACACCATATATAACAACCAAAACAGAAAGAAGGTATACAGAAGAAAGGTGTACAAATACAAGGTAACAATAGCGATAATAGCGAAGGTAGGTACTTTGTTTTTAAGCGACGAACAAGAGCTGGTACCACGGGAGTAGCCATGGGGGGGGGGGGGTTGGGGGGTTCAATCGTATTATGTATAGATGTCAACAATTGCCTCGGTAAATTTCCATTGCAAAACACGTCCAGAAAAGCAATTTTTCCATTTTAAATTAACACAAGAAACGAATGAGTGTGTAGGCGTTGAGGGTGAACAAAACGTTCGTTCATTAGGTATTTACTGTGGTTGTTAGTACTCGATATGTAGATACCTTAGGGTATAGTAATCTGTTGAACAATATACGTGTCTGGGTATGACCATGCAAAAAATACAAAATTTGTCGTTTTTTTTTACAGTAAATCGAAAGCCGTTTCGAGAAAAAATCCTGGGAATATGACTAAATATACTGTTTACAAATCGTTCGACCATTTTGTTTAGAGAGAGTAGTTTTAATTTTTTGGTCCTGGCATGAAAGCGTCCGTTCGTTTCCTACTGAAAAACGCTTTCTCAAAACTGGGGCCTTCTTAATGCGACTCAATTCCGAACCAAAGTTGGATCGATCGCTGTCAGATCCATACTAAAAGTTTCAAAAATGTCAGCTAAAGAAGCTGAGTTTTTACGTGCGAAATTACATTTGAAATTTAACATGAAACATGAGCTTTACGGTGAATGAAAACGTTGCGAGGAAACCTGCACACATTTGCGAAGTAATTCATTGGTGTGTATGAAGTTCCCAATCCGCACTGGGCCCGAGTGGGAACTATAACCCAAGCCCTCTCATTCTGAGAGGAGGCCTGTCCCCAGCAGTGGGACGTACATAGGCTGGTGATGATGAAGTTGTCATAGTAAGGCCCATGGATCCTCACTGTCTTACTGTCATTATATAGTAAACATTTCATTTTTGTAATTTTTTCCGGTTAGATGATCAGAATATTGACCTTTGAATTACGAATATTTGATATAATTGGTATTTTTCTATGTTATTTTTGTCAGAGGCTAAAACAAACAACAGAGGGCCACCATTAGAATAGCGAAATACATACACGGACAGTATAAATATAAAATATGGAATTCACATAAAACGCCTACAATACGAAAGAAATTTATACGTTTTTCATTAACATAATATTGTTTCCCACGAATAATAAAATACAGATAGGATACTTATCTCCATCCTATGATCTGGCTGTGTAATAAAAAAAAAATACAACACGTAACCAGCACTATTATAATATGTATAAATATTGATAAGCTTCTTTTGGTTTGGTGTGTATATGTAATCTTAGACTAAAGAAAATGGAAAGACAGTTCTACGAAGAACTAAGTGAGGCCGAGTATAATTGCGCCTCCTCTAACCCTGCAATTCACAACCGTCAGCAAAAAGGGTTTGACATTTTAAAAAGTGTTTGAGAAAAATGCACCCTTTTTGCTGACGGTTCTTGATTATTGAATTGTCCTCGAAGAAATATGGGTCGATCAGTATTTTCTTGGCGCTCGTTGGCATGGTTACTTACTTCCTCCTGGGTTTTCGTAGGATAAAAATTGGCCAAACATTTTTTTTCCGATTGGCTCGCGCGGTTTGCGATTTGCCACAGACGCGTAAAGTTAGGAACATGTAGCTTTGTGGTATAATTTTAAGCTCCTTTCATAATTAGTCATGATTGGATTAAAAAAATACCATATAGGCTACTTTTATCCCGGGAAAATGCGTAGTTCCGGATAGCGATAAACGAAATTCTTTGCAGATGTCTCGGGCAAGAGCTAGTTAATATATATGTGAACTATTAACTACTAGCTGTTGCCCGCGGCTTCGTCCGTGCAGAATTAAATATAGCCTACGACACTCACAAATAATGTGGCTCTCGATTGGTAAAAGATTTTTCAAAACCGCTCCAGTAGATCCAGAGATTGCCCCCTACAACGTCACAAACTCAGAAAGACACTAACTTTGCCTCTTTATAATAAAAGTATAGATATTCTTATCAACTATAAAATACAAATACATTTATTTCATTTTACGAAGACTTATAGTCATTTGCCCCGGTCATTGCCACGTAAGTTAGGTACTTAGGTACAATATTATTTTGTTCCATTAAAGTAACCAGATCTACCCCTGGATTAGCAACAGTATTCACTTCACATCAAAGCTAATTCTGTTAGGACCATTGTGACTAGAGTTTTTGTTCATATTTCAGTTGTTTCTATTCGAATGCGCCTTTCTCTTCATAATAGGTAAGGTATTCCAATTGTATTATTCTTATTTTATTACCTTCCGAGCCAGAAAATTACTGACGCATGAAGTATTCTGTCTGAGCCGTTTAGATAAAGCATCTGCAATCAATATGTGATGGTCATCGCCACCCATTAGGTTACTTACTGGCTCATTTTTCACCTTTTATTTCATAAAAAAACGTTATTTCTTCTTACCCTGGTTAGCACCCAATGGCCATATTATCAGAAAGCAACCCATTTCTCGGTTTTATTACGCAATATTTAAGTTTATCAAAGCCTAAAATTTCTCGTCTTTCTTGCTTGGGTCGTTGTACCTACAAAATTTGCAATATTGTTTTAAACGGCCTAAAGCCTCCGGATATTACGAGTCGTTTTTGTCGTATATTACAAACCGCCTCTTATCTCACCGTTAACCTTCACTAACAAAAAGGAACAATTCAAAGTGTTTGTGGCTTCATATTAAGCTTCTGTAATTCATGATGGCGAGTGAGCCTTATTTGTGTTAAACACGTATCTGCATACGTGTCTAAGTGTGCGTGATAGCGAAAGCGGGTATTATAACCATAAAAAATCAAAGAGACATCTCGCTCGACAATGGCTCTGTAAGACGCGAACATTTTGACACATATTTACCGTGTTTACTGATGACAAAATTTCAAATGAGATTTCGTGCATAAATTCCGAAAGACTCAGAGGTATAAGGCCAGGATCGCACCCACCCGCTCTCCTTAAGAGGGCATAGGACATACCACGGCAAGATGCTTGGCTACCCATTATAATAAAGTATGATATTACTTACTTAGACAACCTGCAGCGATAACGAGCAAGGAAACTTAACGCTGCAGTGTAAGGTCAGGCCCTTTATGCTATATACACATGAGTAGACAACATAATATACCTACATAAAAGGTATCTTAGAATTATTCTGGAATTTTCAGAAGTGCGTTGGTATATTTAGATCAAACACTCCAGTAGGATTTTTGTTGTAATTCTGGATTCAAAAAAACGAAGTCACTCCTTCAGGCAAACTAATCCAACTTACTGAAGCATTCGGGATTAATTTTAAAACAGTGTTACTGCTAGGCGTTAACATACATTATGTATTTGTTTATGCTAGGGCTTAAGGGATACTGCGTAAATATAAACCCAGCAAAAAATGACGTATTATTTTTCACTTTTACCAGATTATTGAAGACTAACTTTCGACGTACTGGTTACAGCAATCCATCAAGTATTTTCAAGTTAAAAGAAATTAGATACTTACGCGAGCCTGTCTATATTCTTTTAGCGTGAACATACTTGATTGATATTTGGTTTCATATCACCTTAAAACTCTGTTGATAGTTTTAATAAAATCGATATGTGGCCTTGTTTAGACGAAGGGCTAACATCTCTTTAATAATCAACCCCCATCTAACGCATTTTTACTGTCACATAAAGTTATCGATGGTTAAATTAAATGGTAAATCCATTGGGGTGAGTCACTTAGCGATGATGTCAGCGTGTATTCGAAATAATTTCAATTTTAATGCAGTACCTAGAAATGAGAGCGTTAAGAAGTATGGAAGGTGTGTCACTGAAAGATAGAATAAGGAATAGTGTGATAAGGGAACGTACTGGTGTGAAAGAGGATGTGACTAGGATAGAAAAAAGTATGCTTAGTTGGTTTGGTCACGTAGAGCGGATGGATGAAAGTAGACTAACTAAACAGATCTATATGGGGAGTGTGAATGGTTAGGTTGGGAGGGGAAGGCTTAGACCGACGTTCCGAGACCAAATAGGAGACGTTTTGGAAAAGGTCAGGTCAGGAGTACCCGAAACCGACGAGCATGTATGAAGAGATTGATGAATGTGGATGAAACGAAAGAAGTATGTCAGGTATGTACATACATACATATGTATGTATGTAAGACTTAATTTACCTTGAATGTGGGGGATAATCTCAGAAATTAAACTACAATCCGTTATAACTCTCACTATAATTGCTACACTATCCCATTCCCAATTTAATCATATGCCGTAAAGCGAGGTGACTGAAAACGGGGCGGCTTAAAAACTAGTTTGATGACAAACTTGCATAATTTTACTCCCAATCGATGTTAACGTCGATTTTCTTTTCGTCTAAATGCCAAACATTCACCTCATCAGATCAATGTCGATTTTATAGCAATTTTAAAACTATCAAAGTAGGCCCAAAGTTATCATAAAAATTACCCCGCTATACTGTGCTTCTCTTTATTCCGGGAAATGCAATGTTCCCGCGGGAAAGTCTGAACTGCGGGCAACAGCCAGTACATTTTTAAAATTCTTGTAAGGGCCGAATTGAAAATACTCCTTGTGAATACTGAAAGGTTTTATCTTTGAATTAAATTCTTTCGTAGGCGTTAGCGGGGATCAGTGACATTTTGCGAGACATTACACGCTCTAATTTTCAAAGTTAGGAACTCTAACAATTTTACTTTAGGTATTGTCCTTTTAGTTCGAGGTATAGTTTAATAGAGGACTATATATTAGAATTTGTTGAGAAAGGAATTTATTTCTACAACCGTCTTGGTGGAAAATGTTAAATCTCGATTTAGTAGTGTCATAATGCACAGAACAGCTTTAAATCCACTTGAGCGACTAATTTGACATTATTTTTTCCTGCAATACGGGCTCGGTGTCTGACTTACTTTTCCAAGTAGGTACATACGTATAATGCCTGTATACTTTTGTACAACTACAAATTTTTAATTACTTTTTAATGATGAATTTGTGTTTTTTTCTATGAATTAAAACGTGCCCTACGCCAAGATCAATAATAAAGCCGTGCAAAGCCAGGGCGGATCGCTAGTTATACATATAAACCTTCCTCTTGAATCACTCTATCTATTAAAAAACCGCATCAACATCCGTTGCGTAATTAGGGACAGACAGACAGCGGAAAGCGACTTTGTTTTATTCTATCTAGTGAAAAGCTTCTTGGTGGTGAAGAACTGGTTAGTCATACCATAGACCAGCGTTTCTGGACCTCGGGCCTAAAAATTTGTGTTGCACGCGGTATTCGGTTGGGTTGCGGGAATTCTCCAAATTTAATATTTCACAATGATAATGACGTACATTTTGGCACACTGCCTTTTAGTTAATCCTCTGTTTTATTATTTCTGGTAGATAAATAAAGCATTCGACGCGGGGCTTCAAAATATACTTGGGTTCCCAGCCAAAAAGGTTAAATACTGCTGCCGTATTATTAGCCCAGCGTCGTTAAATTCAGAGTCGTAAGAACCAGATTCATGATATTGCGGCAACTCAATTAATGTTGAGCCGAACAGTAGGCTCATTACCTAACTCGCTCGCAATCGCCATCGTGTTCATTTTGACAATTGGCATCGGAATCAGCTAGCTGTCACATTCATACGAGAACTGTCAAAATGAACACGATGGCGATTGCGAGCGAGTTAGGTTATTACCTACAGGACTCCAGCGGTGCGGAACCCATAACACATAAAATTAACGTCCATTTCGTGACCCTACTAAATAAACTGATACATATCTTTATACGGCTGACGGAGAAAAACGCATACCTAAATTATAAAACTTTTTAGGATGAAATATGAGACTCAAACGAAATATTTCATACTTCCCTTACAGTACTGAAAGTTGAGAACTGCAACATGATTTTTATGACTTGGTTTAGCAATTTTTTGTACAAAACTATCTAGGGATACGGTAGTGCCCCGCCAAGTCGAGCAAATCAAAGACACTGCCGTACCATCATTTTCTCGAAGCCATGCAGGCCAATTTCAACCTCCTATAATTTTGTGCTGACTAAATACTAATATTTTTATTTAAGGAAAAAAATTCTAAAAATCATTTTTTAAATATAGAATATATTTATTTGCAAAGAATAAGTAGATATAACAATGTCATTGGGTGGCACAGAGACAATAGGTTCCTTATTCTGCTATTTGTACAGTTTTATTATACTAGCATTTATTACTTGTATGGGTTGCTTAAATTATACAAAGTTATCTTGCAAGAGGAAATCATTTACACTATAGTAGTTTCTTTCTATCAGAATCTGCATTAACCTGTTTTTAAATATATTTTCAGGAGCTACCCTTTGTATGTAATTTGGTAGCTTGTTAAAAAAATTTAGACACATAGCAGCGCAATGTTTCCTTTATAATGCGGTCCTAGGAATGCAACTTAACTTGATGAAACACCACACCACATGAAACTTAACTTGTTTACTTACCGTTAAATTATGCCAGTGCTGAGAGTAAGTTTCTAAATTTCCGTAAGTAAATCATTCGTTTTTGGAGGCAGTTTTTTAAGTGACTCATTTCTCGCTTTTTAGTTAATGTTTCTTCGTTTCAATGGCCTTAACAAGTTAGGCTACTTCTCTTTCGGAAAGTTCATGCCTTAACTGTTAGCCAACTTCTTCATTTCTTCGAATTCTTCATAATTCTAATCATCTCGTATTCGAACAAACCTTTACTTTGATGAGTCATTGGATATCATGGGCCTTACTATGACGTCTTAATGCTATTCAATTCCGATTCTAGAGCTGTCATTTTTGACACTTCTAGTAAGGATCTGACTCCGATCCATCCAACTTTGCTTCGGAATTCAATCGCATTAAGAAGTCACGGTAAGGCCCTGGTTTTGAGAAAGCATTTTTCAGCAAGAAACGAATGGACGCTTTGTTCATCATCATCATCATCATCATCATCAGCCTATGTTAGTCCACTGCTGGACATGGGCCTCCCCTAATGAGCGCCATAGCGCCCTGTCTTTAGCTTGTCGCATCCAGCATCTGCCTGCAGTCTTTCGCAGATCGTCATCCCACCTGGCCCGAGGGCGTCCTACACTACGTTTGCCAAGTCGCGGTCTCCACTCAAGAACACGTTTACCCCAGCGGTTGTCGGTTCTTCGCGAGATATGGCCGGCCCACTGCCACTTCAACTTGCAAATTCTTTGAGCTATGTCGGTAACTTTGGTTCTCTGTCGGATGTATGTCGTGTATGTGTGTCGGACGCTTTGTTGCCAGGACCAAAAGCAATTTTTATTAAAACTACCTACTCTCTGTAAAGAAAATAGTCGAACAATTTCTAAACAGTATATTTAGTCATATAAGTACTCTATCACTAAGAGATATCTATTCTATTAAACTAAGAGTTAAACGTCAACAAAAGTAGTAAAAAACAACTTGCCATGAGTCGATACAATAACAGAACTAACAAATACGATACAGTTTTAACAGATAAAAGGTCGTTACTCGCAACTATTTCTCTTTCATTCATTCGAACCAAACAAAAGCCACTCAAAAATTGCAAAAAAAAAAACAAGAGTGTTAAACCCAACGCAATCCACCCAGCTGCTGGAATGTTCCAGAATAATTCAATGATTTCAAACGCTTTGCTTTCTAGTGGAATACCTAAATATTTCACTCCAAGGCCTTTGACGAAGTATGTCCAATACACGACATAGCCAAGTAGTCGCGCGTACGTGTGGGCTTGGTACCTACTAGAGTTAATCAATAAATAATATGCGTTAATGCGAATGCCAAGTCAATTTATTTATTTATAACATAAACGATTTTTAATTTAGATATGGGCATTATATGTTGTGAGGTTAGCTAATTACGTAATAACTTAAGACAGGAGGTCTCTTTAATAGGGACTGAATAAATTAACCTACTAGGTATTACATGGATCTCACAACTTTTTACGGTAGAAGAACTGAGTTGCGAGACTTGGTTTTTTACAAGTTTTGTTTTTGATGGGATTATTTATTCTTCTCAGACCCCATAGACAAGATGCCCTAACACAGGGACGGCGAACCGATGGCTCGCGTCAAAATGTAATTCGGGCTCGCCAATAAGTTATAAGCTTTTGTTCAAATTTTGACTGACTGTATTTTTTGTTGGCTGTACTTGCATTCTCATCCATCCTACATGTACCAAATTTCATAGCAATCCGACCACTAGAAGTGAGTCAAATTTGACCAAAGATGGTGCGCGGGAAAAGAAGTAACTAGTACGGTCTAAATATTGTTACTTTTTTACTCCCAGACTTACTTATTACTACTTAAAATACTGTGAAAGGGCAATAGCTCCTGCCAATATTGAATAAATCAGGTCAAATTCGAGGTCCGGCTCTCGACGATTTGTAATCCAAAATTTATCGTATACATGAAAGAAATTTTATTTAATAGAAATGTTTTACTAGGACTGTGTCTTCATTTAATTGAATCGCTTGGGAATGTGTGTACTAAAACGTTTGTTTTGCTGTGATATACTAGGTTATTTAAAATGTTTTTTGAGGGTTAATTTACAGGTGATTCAAGGAGTTGTACATACACTATATTGTATTGTAGATAATGTTTTTTTAGAATTTTGTTCCACAGAAATTGTCCCTCATATACATATTCTCATCTCACATGAAATGAAATAATTCATTTGGCTTTAGACATGCTAAGAATCTAAGATGAATTTGCTATAATTAAATTCATAGAATGTTCAATTCATGAAAAACTCACTTCACTTAATCTTAATTCATTACATTTTACCTAAAAATCAGCACGTGCGGTAGCAGTTACAAATCACAAAAGACTTCCTGAATCAGATGTGTTACTAACTTACTACTCTATTGGTCCTCTATGAGACTATCACAATTCCGCTGACAAACAAACTGAATAAAAAATGAATTTATTTGAATTATGAAATGTAATCCAAATAGGAATACTTCACAGGCCATTATTAATTACTTTCTGGACGCCCGCGTAATCATTTCGAACCAAATATTCAGTATTGTGAACAATTTCATTTTCACAAAGCGACATCGTTTGTTACGTTACAGTAATGTATAATTGTATATTAAACTTTTGTAAGGGTCAGCTCGGTCCCTCCATTGGACTGTTATTAAATTCTTTGTTCTTCAAAACAAGAAATGTAAGCAAAACTGTTGTATCTCTTTAATGTTTTTGCTTTATGTAATGTGCCTAATTGAAAGGCGGAATGCATTACAAACACACAAAACATACAGTTTATTATAAAATAAACTGGCAAAAAATACAAATACTTTTAGGTGCGTAATAGGGGTGTGAGTCGGGTTACTTCCGCGTGTGGTCAAGAGCTGCGGTTCGTTTTTGGATCCGTCCGAGGGGAAGAGCAGTGCTTGGTCCGGTGCACCCTGGGCATCGGTTAATGATTTCCTGACAGATTCTGAGAGATATCAATTATCCGTTGGCTAAGAGCCCGACAGGGGAAGGAGGGGTCTTTTGACCGTGTTCTACCGTACAACGTAGCCGACATTTTTGTCACAAGATTTTTGAATACTGTATTTATTACTTTGACATTAGCGAAATCATCGCATCGATCGATGGGGCCATATTAAAAAAGAAGAAGAAGATGGTTCTTAATAATGATTTCTTACGCAAACTGACGGTACTTTTTGTTGACTGTACTTGCAATTGTGAATCAGCCTACGAATGTACGAGTACCTCGTAGGGTCGAACGATAAAAATAATACCTATTAAAGGTTCACAGTGACTTAGCAATCAATATGTTTGATAGTACCTAAGTAATTGAGAGCTTTTACAACCTAACTAATGTTGTTTGAATTATCAACTGCTTACGTGACGCCAATTACTTATTTTAATAACTAAGTTCAATTACAGTAATTCAATTAACGTGTTACTGAATTGGTAATTAAATTACAAAAGTAATTAAATACGCCCGATACTGTTCGGGATACACATACTCAGGCTATAAAACGAAATGGAAAGATGGAAATTCGTTAAACTCAATTTTGATGCGACCCAAAAGAAAATGTGGAATGTCCTTTAATTTGACCCGGTCCAGGCCAGACACATTTTACGCTTCTCCGGTCACTTGTGTTTGAGCGTTAATTGTTGGTCCCACAAGACAAAACTGGTAAATTTATGGAGGACTGTAAGCCAAAATATCAACTTGTACCTATTAAAAACGTTTTTTAACAGTAACTTATTCACTTAAATATCTCCGAGTTGAAACATGCTTTAGTGAGTTAGTCGGTGTCAACGTTTGAAAATTTCGCCTTCGCCGCTGTAACCTCTGTTCGTCAGAACTCGTTAAGAAAATAAACTGGGTTATTTGTCTGAGTGACAGTTGAGTCTTCGTCTTCAATAACGTATACTTTATGAACCCCGCACACTGACGGCTGTAAGGGAAGAAAACAAATTAGCTTCATGTACCTATTCCCTAATACTAATGCATTTTATTATAACGGGCACACCCCTATAAAGATTCCAGAAATGAGCGAATCCCTTATTTATTTTATTAAGCTTTACACACCCCCTTGCAAAAAAAACGGGCACCTATGGTTTTTCAGATTTTTAGGCATTAAAGTAAGCTTTTGTGCACATAAAATAGAAAAACCATAGGTGCTCTTTTTTGCAAGGGGGTGTATTAACTTGCAACGTATTCCGGGTGGAATCTTGAGACTCAATTTTGAATTAGATAACTTCATCCGATTGAGCAGAAATTTTGCATACTTGTGTAAGTCAGATGACAATGCAATAATTTGGTAGTAGAATTCTGGTGGTCCAGTCAGGACCGTCTCCGCCGGAGGAAACTCTTCAACGGTTGATCCGATTGACTTGAAATTTGGCTCACATATGTAGGATGGATGACAATGCAAGTACAGTCATCTGGTTATCTTGATTCAGGCTATCAACAGGGATAGCTAGCTTAATGGCTACTGAAACGGTAGGTTTTCCTCATCGATAGTGTTTTCTTTTCACTGTGGTTCAAAGCCATTCGTGTTAGTTTTTTCACGCAACACACGTCTCAGACGCGTTCGCGCTAAAGTGTATTACTATGAAAAGAATTTGTCTCGGACATGCTGCGTCAATTTAGTTAGTAACTAAAGTAAGTTACTCAAAACTCAGTAAGTTTTCAAGCAAGTTAAAAAATGTTCTCAGTTGACTTAGAGTCGTATTATATTGGAGGCTTGTGTAACTCCATTGGTGTGTTCGTGTATATTTGTATTTATTTTGTCCTATATTGATACTTTTCTCTTGGTCTTAACTATATCACTATTTTTAAGTCTCACTTTGTCGGTCCCTCGTTTAATGCTCCTCTCATCTACTCAAAGTTTAACTACTAGAGATCCCTTGTATGGATAAGTTCGCCTTTATACATATATTAATGTTATTTTTTATTTTTTTTTGTGAATTGTATCTGTTTCTTTATATTTGTACAATAAAGCATTTACTTACTTACTTGCTTATATCGTTCTTTTCATGGTGTGTACACATAGTTTTGAATTGTAAATGTTGTTTTAAATTATTTACACTGCTGTATCATATGTTTAAAATTGGTATTGCGTGCCAAAGTTAACAAATAAATAATTATTCGTAGAAAAAACTTACACCAAAGACCGTACGTACGTACCTTTTTTGTTTTTTTCTATTGGGTCAGCCAGAAAAGACCGCACTAATTCACAAGCGAGAACGGAACGTTGGGTGGTGTCTGTGGAAAATTGACATCTATTCGCTTTCGCCCACGATTTGCCTCCACGAAGAGTAATGGCTCCTTCATGAGTATTACTTTCGCCTAGCATTAAATTAAATTAGGCAGTAGTTAAACTTCCAGCCTAATTTCATTTGTTATTCAGTACCTACATTCATTGTCAAATGGGCGAATTTGTTGAATAGCATGTGCCCAACTAAACAAAGATCATTTTGTCACGACTAAATAATGGGTCTTAGGGTTATTGCCACATAATTTATTTATATCTGAACTAGCGATCTGCCCCGGCTTTGGCCAGGCTATTAAACTATAAGTACGCATAAACCTTCCCCTTGAATCATGGTAGTTTCTGTTGCATAGTTTAAAAGATCTAACTGTGCATTCATTTCCGTCATCAAGACAAATCTAAAGACGTATCATTTATCAAAATTAGGCTTAGGAATAAACATGTATACCTACATATGCGGCAAACACATAACTGTCATTTTAGGCTTTGCCGAAGTCGAGTAAAACGAGACTGGCGAATAGATTGTCAGACATTCAACCCAACACGCCGTTATCACGGACCATTCGTCCGTTGTTCTTTTAAATTCATGATGTAAAATTGGTAAAGAATTATACAAACAAGTATTTGTTTCCCGCCAGGGTTGTTACATACGGTCACACGTTTTTGCCGATTTACGATTTTATTAAATTATAATTTGTTACTGTATTATTCGCACGTATTCTTCGTAAACTTATTTATCAAGTAAATAAGGCCGCCACTAATTGTACGTAACTAGAACTTTGACATAAAAATGCATCCACATGGTATCATCATGTGGAAATGTTCAGCCCATCGAAAACGTGCCGGTAAAACAATTCTCTCAAGACTTCTATGCTGGTCTGGCAGCATAGAAGAAACATAGCATGTACCATTGCTTCTCTTCTCGCGCAAATGGTAAAAGCCCATCGAGGGAATTGGCGAAAATCATAGGAATTATAGGCGATGCGGCTGGCAACCCATCACTATTTTGATTCCATTTTCCACCTTACGCCCACAATCTTGCTAAACGTGGCCGGTCTTATTACCTTAGGCTCTGTCTACCCCGTAAGTATGTAAAACAATTCTGAAAGTTAAGAGATGCGGAACGATATCTCAAAATATAAAAAAAAACTCTTATACCTACGAAATAAAGTGCACTTTTTCGCTATTCTAACTACTTTTAAAACTTAATTATCACAGCACTGAAGGCTTTGCAATATTAGAACGGAACCCTAAACTACGCGTACCCGACACGCACTTGGCCAATTTGCAAACTAAACATACACCTACATAAATCACGTCTTTATACCTTACGGGGTAGACAGAGCCCAAGGCAACAAGACTTAAAGGCCACGTCCAACATGATTGCTCAAATTTAATCAACAAATTAATTAGGTACAGTCAAGTGTAATAATATGTATCCAGTCAAAGTTTCAAAAATAAGCATTATAAGCTATTACACCGGCGTAATACGATCGTGGGACGTATTTTTGACAAGTTCATATCGATACTTATTTTTGCACTTGACCGTACCTACTTAAGATTATGTTCCTACTTTGTAATAGAGTCGGGAATTAAGTAACATCGCTATCACATTAAATTTACCGTTACGGATCATAATAAAATTTTATGTGAAACAGTCACAAACATGAAAACTTAGAAACTTTACAAACTCAAAGGCACCTAATACCTAGTAATACGTAATACCTAGTAATAGCCCTTGCAAAAGGGACCGGGCTGAAAACCAGCGCTGGAAACCTAAACCAGCATTTGCTGAGAACGGTACCCATTTTCAAAGTGTAGTCCTAATTTTATTATTTTGTTAATGTTTTTGATTGTCACACCTATACTATGGCAATAAAGAGTTTTTACTTTATTTATTTAATAGGCAAGTAATACCTAGTAACAGTAATAGGAACACAAAGTAGTCGTTATAGCATTCAATAGAGAAATGGTTAGTTTGTGTTTCGTTGTTTGACTAGGCTAGGCGTGGGAGAGAAGTTATTACGCCCGCCATTGCTAAACTCTTTGTTAATTTAGCTCCTATTCGTACTAAGTAATATCCGGATGTATTTTAAATTGAAGTTCTTCCCTTCTTTAGTAGCTATGAAAATAACTTTGCTGTTTTCTCTTAGTCTTAGCGGAGATTGCAGACATTGCTGGAATCTAGTAATGTATATTTTATAAGATTTGTTTTAGTTCTAGTTACTTTTTCTTTTGTAAAAAAAAAGAAAAATTTCAAACGACACTTTAAATTAGAACACAAAAATCCGAAAGATAAAGCTATGGCTGGGAATCGAACCCGGATCCTAATCATTTCGTGATGCGTGCTAAATCCCTTCACCACCCACAGCAGGTAAGTAAGCCTTCGAATTTTTCTATTTGTTACTATTACTAGCTGTCACGTGACCTTGTCACTATGCGAATTTTTGTCGCCAAGAGTCATCTATTTGAAAGATGTGTCTGGTTTTCTTTTGTGTTACGGTATCTATAGCGGTTTTTTATCATTATTTTTCTTGTATGTGAATTACCCAAATGAAATTATAATAATCTATCCGTTCTACTAAAACTGAGATAAATAGACACGGATTTTTTTTTTATTGAATCAGGCGATACTTTGCAGTCCATTTCATTTTTAAGTAGGTAGCGGAGTAGCAATGTAAATGTTTTTTTGTTCATTGTACAGGGAAATAAAACTAAGCCTTGAACGTTTGACAAGATCGTGAAATTTATTCATGTGTAAATTTTACTTTTGTCATTTGTCAACCCTGATCTCAGCGACGGGAGATCACATTTGTTCTCTATGTCAACATTCCCTTAAATCCGGGATTGTTTCAAATAAAATCATGCAATTTTCGTACAATTCTCGCTATGCCGCTTTCACGTAATACGTACTTTCCTAAATAAGCAAAATAATTTTATTTTATTGACACTGTAAAAATTAACACAATAAATCAAGTTTCGCTTAGATTTTTTGCGGAAGACAGACTGTCATAGGAGATTTCTCATTGTGGTATCGCTAAAATTAAATTTATGCACTTTTTCTTTATATTTTATTCCAACTGCAGCTGCATCGAATTGGTTAGGAACTGTAATGTAGGGTAATGTTCTAGTTTTTGATACCACTTGTTAGATACCTACTAACGTTAGTTCGAAATTCATTGGTATCGATTGAAGTTGTGATGTCAAACTCTATTGGAAAAAAGTGATTAAGCTAACTTCATACAGGGTGTTTGTTTGTCACTACAGTTGACAATGGAAGGTGTAGTTCGTCTATGGCAATTATGTAGGCAATCTTGCGAGAAGTCAACGAGAACATATGTATAGAAGAGTATTTAAGCTGTTGAGATTTTATCTGCAACGTTAAGTCAAGATTAATTAAATCATCACTTAATTACTTAGCAATAAACGCGTTCAATTCTCATAAAATGCTTCAGGCTATTTTAAAATACTCAAATCGAACTTTTAACTAAGCAAAAAAAAACATCGCCATACTAAATTCCACATCACTTGGGCACCCTTTCAATGATATAATTTTGACAGCACCTTCCAACTTTTGTTATCTTAACATTCCGTATATTTTCAGTGTGTGTTGTGTTTAGTTTGCTTGAAAGCACTACTCCAGCTTTGAATGTTCAATAGGTACACAGTCAAAATCAACAACATTGTTTATGTTGAAATACTTGCACACAAGTGTGTATTCTACAAACTTTCATAAATATCAATTCCCTATATTAAACATCTTTACTCTGCATTTTTTTTTAATTTATTAAGAAACAAACAGTCATACATAATCAAGAGATGGTAATTCGATGAATACAAATAGACCTATAGTTTCCTTAAAGAATAAGTTAAAGAAAACGTAGCCGTAACGATTTTTTTGGTATCCTATCATATTCGTTTATCTTAGTCATACTAAAATCCATGTAAATATGTTCATAGAATAGGTAGCCCCTTGTACCTCTCGCGAGGACTGCGATTCGCTATCATTATTTAGTGAAAATAAAGTATATAAGTATTTTGACAATGAATCTTTGAAGCTGTATAGTAAATAAATCGACTCAAAAACTACTACTCTTCACAAAAACTATTAAAGACGTAGACAGATCAAGTTACCATGCTGAGTGAAAACTTACAACAACTCGTATTTCGCGAAACAAATTTAGTAGTTCGTGTTTGACTTACCAAACAACGTTTACTTAGCATTTTAGAAGTATAACAATAATATCCAGCGAAATAGAAGCGTCAATAGCAAATAGATAAAAGAAAACACATTATTGCGACCTCTCTGCCCGGCCATTTCGTTCTCGGCGTTTCGATATTCTCGATAAATTGTACCGACTTTCCGACTAGCATTAACTCACAGTAGGTATCAGATATCGTGTAATCCAGACTTGAGTAAACGGGTGGAGCTTTATACAGTTTATAATAATAATAATATTCACCAGCAATTTGCTCTTTTATTCGGTCTTGTGGACTTCGAAGTGCCGTACCATAAGTACACACCTGCACCAGTTCTTGAAAATGATCGTTTCACGAACTATTTGGATCGATCTATCATCACGGACAGGACTAATGTCGCCAATAAACCTGATATCGTGCTGATAGATCGATCGAAGCGCCAGGCAGTGCTCGTAGACATTACGATCCCCATGACATGAACCTCGTGAAGGCCGAGAAAGACAAAGTCAGCAAGTACCTTGACTTGGCTCACCAGGTTACCGCCATGTGGCCTGTTGATTCGACGATCACTGTCCCGATAGTCGTTTCGGCGAACAGTCTAATAGCGAAGAGCCTTGACCATAACCTTAAAAAGCTCTCGCTAGGTGGTTGGGTCAAGGGTCAGATACAGAAGGCGTTACTCCTGGACACGGCTCGTATAGTCAGGAGGTTCCTCTCTTTGTCGCCCTGACCACCGGTAGCTTAGGCCCCGCCTCGCTGCCGGCGGCACCCTAGGTTAGGCTTTTATATTTTGTATTAATATTCTTTAATTACCTACTATTTATATGAATATTGTAAAAACCTAACTTATATTACTAAACGTCACTGAAAATTAGAACAATCCGAAAAGTAAAGCTATGGCCGGGAATCGAACCCGGATCCTCGTCATTCCGTGACGCGTGCTATGCCCCTACACCACTCATAGCAGGTGGGTAGGCCTTCGAAATTTTCTATCTGTTACTACCTGTCACGTGACCTTGTTACTATGCGATTTTTTGTGGTTAGGCGTCATCTGTTGAATGATGTGTCTGTACGACACAATTACAAACTCCAAACCTACCCAGTAAGAAACTACATAATAAGTAAGGAACATTACAATACAAAGAAATGACGCAGCACAATTTTCACTTACATCCATGACCCGTTTTCCGTTTGACCTGGCCCCTATTTCACCAAGCGACAATCGTCGGTGACAAGAGACCATTCGAAATGCAACGCGTGGTCAATACGAAGCCAACCGGCGTAGATTCTTGTCGAGTTTGTAATGTAAACAGAATTGTCACTGTCACCGACAATTGTCACAACATACATACACAAATCACGTCTTTATCCCTTACAGGACAGAGCCTTTTTTTTTATGGTGTGGAAAATGCGCCTTATGCATCCGGCCCGGTACGGGGTTACCGAGGGTATCTGGGGCTCTCCCGAGGCGTCAGGCATACCCAGTAAAAAACACACGGATTCCCTAATTTGGCACTATTGTGGGACACCACGGGAGAACTTTCGTGAACCGCGATGCCCCACGGGCCCACCCCGGGATGGGGCTACCTCCCTGCGACACCTGTGCAATGCAGGATTGGGAATTCCCGCCCTCCCCCGCAGGTGCCGCGGATTTTTTATAGAGGTTATCTCCTCACAGTCACCGTAGCGACCCACGGCCTCAGCTTTAGGAACGCCAAGGTTACGCGTAGCCACGACAGGCACCCTAAGGCGCCTCCGTCACAAAACAGGACAGAGCCTAAGGTAACAGGTACCTACAGGCCACATTTAGCCAGATAGTGGGTGTATATGTGGAAAATGGAATCAAATTAGTGATGGGTTGCTAGTCTCATCGCCTGTAACATGATTGTTGGCAACACCGGTAGCGCGCCAATACGCGTTGGAGGCAAGCTCGAGTTTTCGGGCGACATCGCAGAGGGCGCCACTGAGCAGCATAAAACGAGAAGCACAAGCCGGCACGGGGCATTCGTTCTTCGTTCGAGATATTAGCTATTAAGACTGTTGTTTGATTAAGTTGTTCATATTACGACGACCGGATAGCCTAGTGGTTAGTGACCCTGACTATGAAGCTAGAGGTCCTGGGTTCGAATCCCGGTAGGGGCAGACAGTTGTATGATGAATACGAATGTTTGTGCCTGAGTCATGGATGTTGTATGTATTTAAGTATGTATTTATCTACATTATTATAAGTATGTTTATCCGTTGCCTGGTACCCATAGTACAAGCTTTGCTTAGTTTGGGGCTGGGTCAATTGGTGTAATTTGTCCCAAGATATTTATTTATTTATTTATTTTATTTATATTAAAATAAAGTTAATATCCTTGAGTATCTATCTCTTTGTCCATTAAAGTAAATTGTTATCATGATTCCTATGATTTTGTATTGTCGCGTTGCGTTGGTGACATAGGGGTAAAATTCTATAGGTTCTACTGTAACACAAATGAAGCCAGTCAAGTGCGAGTTGGACTCAGACACTGAGACCTCCGTACAAATTCAAAAATGATAGTGATACTCAGCCATATATGGTTTGACCCACGGCCTCTCAAGCAGAAGGTTGTGGGTTCGAATCTGGGCTTGCACCTCGAGAATTTTTCAAAATTTATGTTTAATTTTAGCACTAGCAGTATGGAAATCTGCATGCACTAGCAAAGCAACGAACGGATGGACAAACAGACAGACAGACGAAATAACTCTATAGTAGGTTCCTATTACCTTTTGAGGTACGGAACCCTGAAAAGAAAACAATGTTATTCGTATACTGTAACCCTAATTGAAAACCATCTTGTTGGACTCCTCTAAATTTATTAAAGAACTCTGAACGGAATAAATTTTACCTAAGGGTAGCGTTAAATGAATTTTAAGTCCCTTAAAATTACGAATAAATTTTGTTACCTTTTAATTTTGTAAACCTTCAGATTAGCTATTACAGCTGGTTTTACGAAAAAGAAAATTTTATTCTGAAAGTGTTTCATTAAAGTAGCTATTTTTCCAAAAAACAATTCTTAACCTTGTTATAGGTGAAAAACTTAAGTAAATGACCTGTTGTATGTGTGAGTAATGTGTACGAATAGACAAATTGACGTTCCAATTAGAAAAATGACTTAAGTCCCATATCAGTTCTGTACACTACTACATACAACAAGTCATTTACTTAAGTTTTTAACCTAATATACTCCGGCGTTCGGTCCCGGAGTAGCGAGACAATGTATCAGTTCATTCATCTCTGCAAAGTAACGTGTGATCCAATTATATCTTGAGATGTGCTTAGACCTTAGAACAGCCATAACATAAATCTCAGCCTAAACGGTAATTGCTTGACTTATATATTAGATGGCCTCGCTGGCACTCAGCTTTCTAATATTACTCGACCAGCAATCACCTTCAAGCGTACGTCTGCAACTAAACTGTGTAAATAAATAAATAAATAAATAAATGTCTTGGGACAAATTACACCAATTGACCCAGCCCCAAACTAAGCAAAGCTTGTACTATGGGTACCAGGCAACGGATAAACATACTTATATAATGTAGATAAATCCCGCCCATATTTATCCGCCGGGGTTTCTAAACGGTTTTTTTTTGTTCGCAGGTACCGCATCGCCTTTCAAGAGACACTGCTATGCCGTAAGGTCCGGCGAGACTCTCGCATCAATATGGACCACACCAGCACAGGCACAAAAGCCAGCCAGTATCACAAACGAGAGTCTCGCATCGCATTCGTCAGCAAGATTGATTACGTCAAAGAGGACCCCGCGCCATTTTGTGTTGAGAACGGCGACGTCAAAATGGAGGAGAGCACAGTATTCTACTTCTATGATGACAAGGTACAGAATAGTACGTGTGAAATTGATAGTTGTATGTAAGCCGTTTCTGTGGATTTGGAGTGTTACAGGGATTTTTTGGATTAATTATAGGGGATAGTGGTCTAAGACGGGGACACTAAGGTGAAACAGTCAAAACGCGGCATATTTAAAGTAGCATATTTACTATTAATTAAAGACACATACATTATTAGTTTAGTTTTTATTTGGCACAAGTTTTGGCAAGATTACCTAATAACCATAGAAATTTTAGAAAAAATAATTAACGTAAAATGGGAGATACACCATTTTACCCCACATATGGGGCCAGACGGTTTACTTTTTCTCACAGGCAAAGCAAATTAAAACTTTTTCTGGATCGTCGTCATCCACACGACGACTTTAAATGTGTTGTTTTCATCATTGCAATAGATATCGCACCTTTAGAACGAAACTGACCTAACTCAAAAAATCGTCAAAATGAGTTAGCACCACAGATCGACTCAAAATTTCATATTGCATCAAGTCTTTATTCAGAAACTGACCCAATGACGCTAGAACAGCATGGACGACATATATCGGTCTCTTTCTTACTCGCGGAATTCATCCCGCGCGACGTAACGGCAACGCCATATTTAGTAATAATACCATAGCTGTACGCGAACCACGTCGATCTGCCGCCAAAAAAGTGATTCATTCGTGATTAGGTCGAAATCACTCCGAAAAGTAAGGTAAGAATTAAGTCTGAATTATATAACAAAAGGGCCTCGTTTTGTGTTAAGTCATTACTCTTCCGAGATTTTTGATAGTGTTCTTGACTTATTGCGATTTGTGACACTTTGTTAATAAATATTACTGGCTTGTTTTTGACTCAATCATTGTTGAGTCATTGTTCTAATAAACTTTTCACACGATTTCACGTACAATTAAGAATTAGACCTGTATTGTATTTTCACAGCTACGGTTTACACTGACCTTTTATTACATAAGTCGTTTGTATTCTAACAAATAAATTAACTTCTTATTTTTAGGTCAATAGTTTAGTTTGTTGCACTATAGCTGGACAAAGGTAATAGGATGAAAAGAATGACTTTAACTATCTTAGAAAACCCGCGGAAGAAAAAAAAGACGACATAGATGAAGTTCAGACGATACAACAGGTATTTAATGAATTCCTTATAAAATTATATTATTATTCACAAAATAACTAAATAAATATCTTGGGACAAATTGCTCCAATTGACCTAGCCCCAAACTAAGCAAAGCTTGTACTATGGGTACCAGGCAACGGATAAACATACTTATATGGATAAATATAAATACTTCTTTATTCGTATTTTTCATACAATCTGCCCCGGCTGGGGATCGAACCTGGGACCTCAAGTTTCATAGTCGGGTTCTCTAACCACTAGGCCAGGTGTCTGCAAAAATAACGTAAGCTCAATTGTCTGAGTGTTTATATTATGACTGTCTAGTATACCTACAATGAATTACTTAGTAATATAAATGCATTTACATACTACTTAAATGCGTTTATTATATTGGTATGACACATGAGCGTATGCTAATTTTGACTAGATTGTGCAAAAAGATGGTGAAATGCTAGTTGTGAATTAACGCATGCGTGCACAGATTGGGTTTAACGAATTCTACTTACTTGCTGCTTGTTTGTAACTAATATTGGGTAGTACAATGCTTTGTGGTGCTTTTGCTGGTTTTGAGTTTTGGTATTTGTGTGTACTTGCAGGATACAATAAATAATAATGAAAACACTTCGATTTGTTTCTCGAAAATACTCCAGATCGTGAAATACTGAAGACTTCTAGCCGTGTTAATATGATTGAAATGGATCGCAGGACGGTATTGACTCCAAAAAATGTTATAGCCGAAGAATCTGATACAACCGTGGCTGGTGCTTTGAATCACAGCCAAATCAAGTACTTGTTAGAAGCAGTAGCGTGTCTTTGTCTTCATCCAGCAACAGCTCGTCATCATCATCAAGTTCCAGCTCGAACGCAAGTTTTAAAATTGCTGCTACAAGTGCGAACAGTAATAATCATGATACTATATCCCAAACTGTAAGTACCCACATTAAGGCACCGTGCGCCAGTTCATGTCAAAGGTTGGCTTAGGAATTCTTAATCTCTTATCACACATCACCTGTTAACCAATTTGAAAGCGATCCCGATCTGAGTGATGACGACCCTACATATACCGAAAATGTTGAAACTTGTCTTCCTTTAAGCGAAGTGGCTAACTCACCATCAACAAGCACCATTGACATGGAATGGCAACCGTCAAAGAGTGGCTACAACGAATCTATTGGAGCAAACGAAGGGCCTAGGAAACGTCCACGTAATCATGAAAAATGGAAGCAGAATATTATTAAAGCCTTAAGAAATTTTGGACAAGCTTACACGTCCCAGTCAAAGTAAAAAAAGAAGTTCCTGCTTGTAGTATGAAACAACCTTGTACTTTTCACTACCGGAGAAACCAGCTCTTTTTATTATGTGTCGAAATTAAACTGATTAAACTTCACTATGACTGTGTTAACGAAAAGAACGAAACAAAATTACTAATAACAGTGATGCTGAGGACCTGGGTGCATATGGAAAATGTTTATTGTTACTACTGGGATGAGAGACAAGCTAGAAGAGGTGCAAATGAAATAGGTTCGTGCGTGTTAGATTATTTAAAAAAGGTAAATGAAAGGTCTGCAAATAAACCTATAGATGTTACTTTTTATTCAGACAACTGTGCCGGCAAAAATAATAACAAATATATAGCATGTATGTACGCTTAGGCATTGTCACAATTCACGAACATAAAAAGTATAACGCCTATGTTTTGCATAAGGGGATACACTCAGAGTGAGGGTGACAATCTGCATTCACTGATAGAAAAGGAGATTAAAACAAATAAAAAATCATGGCCAATGCACACGCATACATAATTCACGTCTTTATCCCTTACGGGGTAGACGGAGCCTAAGGTTACAAGATCTACAGGCCACGTTTAGCAAGATTGTGAACGTGTAGGTGGAAAATGGAATCAAAATAGTCATGGGTTGCTAGTCGCATCGCCTATAATATGATTCCTATGATTTTCGCCCATTCCCTCGATGGGCTTTTACCATCTGCGCGGGAAGAGAAGCAACTGGTAAATTCTATGTTTTTTCTTTACTCCCAGACCAGCATGGAAGCTCATGAGCTCACGAGTATATTGCTCTGATAAAGAGTGCTAAGAAAAATAGGCCTCCGTTTAGAATCTGAGAACTTAGTTATGACCGTGTCTTGAACTTGAAAACTCTGAAAAAGCAGTGGGGTTACAATTTCAACGAAGACGATTGCCGTGTTCAGGTCTTATGGAATAACATCAAGGTGTTGCGATGTGTTAAAACTGAACCCTTTACGTTATTTTATAAAAACTCATACACAGGATAGATTTATGAGTATCAACATGAGGAACAATCGTAAGAAAAGCCAGGTATTGAGCATATAACAATAAATAAAGAGTACCAGGCAAAACTACCGCTAACCAAAAACAAGAAAAAAGGTTAGAATGAACTTTTACGAAAAAAATTTACACCCCATTATTACGTCGATTACTTTAAAAATATTCTTTAGGTAATCATGAAAACCACTCTATTTCATTTCATTTTTAGAAGTCTACTTTATTTTTGCTAAGAGACTGCTGTGTTCCGGTGCGGAGAGTAAGACAGCCGGGGAAATTACGGGCACAAGAGGCATTTCATCTTAATCCTCTAGGTTGGCAACGCATCTGCAATCCCTCCGGGGTTGCGGGTGTCTATGGGCAGTGGTGATCACTTACCATCAGGTGACCCACTTGCTCGTTTGCCTTCCTATTCACATAAAAAAAAAAAAAAAAAAAGATACCTAGTTTTGTGTTGATTTCAGTTTATTTTTAAGTTTTTTCTTTGATATGTTATAAAAAACAAATTTTATTACCATGTGCAATTCAATAAATAATAAGAAACAGTCTTGAATTTTATTGAATCTGTTCTTCCAAATTGACCTTACTTTTAATGACACAAAATTGTTTCTTAAGAAAAACGACTTAAACCACATTTGGTCAAACAGTTTGCTATGTTACATAATACAAAAATGACTTGATTCGCATTAAGTCAATTAAGTAGCAAAAAGTTCAATCATAAAGTGACCTTATAATGGCTAGATTTAAAAAAAGGTTTTTTTTTAGTACTGAATTTACAAATATACACAATTTCTCATGTGAACTAATAAGTTCAATAATTAAACTATACTTTGCAATTTAAAATTGCTCCGTATCTTATTTGGTCCTGGAAATAAAGGTAGTTAAACATTACACTTACGGTATTTCAAAACTTTAGACACGTTTTCCCAAAAAGTTGCGTTTTTGGTTTAGGTCGGTTTCGTTCTAAAGGTGCGATATGTACGTTATTAAATAAAATTAATTTATTAAATCGTCGCCAGCGTCTAGCCTGGCCTTATATTCCTAAATTCGATTTTCGAAGTTCGTTCGTGCCAGGCAAAAATCTTAGGAATCATGTTATAGGCAACCCATCACTATTTTGATTCCCCTTTCCACCGATACGTCCATAATCACGCTAAATGTGGCCTTTAGGTCTTGTTACCTTAGCCTCTGTTTACTCCGTAAGGGATATAGTCGTGATAAGTGTATGTGTGTATGTAAGTGTGTTTGTTCGCACAAATAGTCAATAATTTGCGAATGAAAGGGAAGACGGTATCCTACAAACTTCAAAAATCTAATTTCGGAGCAGCCCTCCTAACCTGTTTGTCACAAACGTGACATGCGACAGTTGACTTAGACAATTCCAAAAACATTGCTCTGTAGAGTTCTGTATTGAACCGAATTGTCAATGTCACCTGTCGAGTGTTATTGGGGACGAAGAGAAATCTGTCAAAATCGCACTGTGCTTTCCATGTATACTGATTAGCAAAAATATTGTGAGTGACCTGCTATTTATTTTATCTTGGCAGTGTACTTATGACTATTGCGGCAGAAAGCATAGCATTGTACATACATTCTTAGCACTAACTACTTATTTTGCTTAATTTCAAAGTTCTGATTATATGTTTGTGAGTGAAAAATAGTGCTTCTGTCACTCTTTTTGATATTACACTAAACTCCATTGTACACAACTATAGTTATGAACCAGAATTTGATAAGTATGTATTAACAACTTTTAAATCTTAATTAAGAATTACGTAATAATAATAAAGTAATTAAGGAAAGGGAATCAAAAATATGTAATTTTTTAGTAAAAGAATGTGTAAATTATATTTTAATGTTGGTAAGTTATTTGTCAACTAGGTTGGTACCTATTGTATGAAAATATCTTTGAGCCACGTGCCCACGTCCGTAAATAGCATATGGATTTTTATTAAGGCTGCTTTATAACATTCTGAATTGAAAAAATAGCGACATAATTTTCGTTGATTTGTTCGAGCTTCTACGAAAGGTGTAATTACAGATTGAAGATAAAATAATTAGTTTATTTCCTAACCTCTATTCGCTTACAGGTATTAATTTAACAATGGTAGTGACATTAATTGGTAATAAGTATTATTTTAGAAATCTAATTCGTTTGATTAGAGTCAGTGAAGTATTGAAAAAAAAGCAAGGTTAAAGCTTTTTGTTCACTTAAATACTTCCATGCTGGTCTGGAAGCAAAGGAAAAACATAGAATGTACCAGTTGCTTCTCGAGTAGCGCTGATGGTAAAAGCACATGAAGGAAATGGGCGAAATTCTTAGGAAACATGTTATAGGCGATGCAGCTAACAACCCACGCCTACAACCATGCTAAACGTGGCTTTTAGGTTATGTTACCTCAGGCTCTGTCTACCCTGGTAGGGGATATAGACGTGATTTGTGTATGTATATAATATCTTCGGCTGATTAATTTGCCACGGGCCCCAGACGTTATTATTATAGCTACGCCACTGAGTTCAGACCCCTTTACTAACCGTCAAATTCAAATTCAAATTATCTTTATTTCGCATAAAATGTGGTGTATTACATCTCATACATAATTTGTCTCACACATTTCTCCAGCATCTGGCAAGCAAAAATTAAAAAAATTAAGTTTATCGTACCTAATTATCAATATTAAAAAAATGGAAAACAGCATTGACTTACCAGAAAAAAAAAAGAAAAAAATACGCTGGTCGCGTGAAAGCAACAAAGAAAACAATAACTAAATCAGTCAGATACTTAAGACTGTTTTAAATAATTGAACTACAATACTAAAACTATACGTAACGTGACCATACGTCCCGCTTTCAGACATTCTGTCCCGGTGTCCCCAGCGAGGCCGACATGGTTCCGCTTTTGCAAACAGTCTAAACGATAATTTAAAATATACTTTCCCGCTCGTAACGCGTGGTTCAGCGCCGATATTTTGAATCAAATTTATTCAGCCCACAAGTACAAAAATACGACTTAGAAATCACTCCTCTACTAGGGCTTAGTAAGCCGTGCCTACTTAACTATTTTGTTTTAGTGCTTTGATAGTTTTTGTCTTATTCTATACTAGCTTCAGCCCGCGACTGCGTCTGCGTAGAATTATACATAAAAACCTTCCTCTTGAATCACTCTATCTATTAAACAAAACCGCATCAAAATCCGTTGTGTAGTTTTGAAGATATAAGCATACATAGGGACATAAGGACATAGGGACAGAGAAAGCGACTTTGTTTTATACTATGTAGTGATTCTATAAGAAACAACTTGCAAAACACTAAAAACTTTTTTGTGTTATATAATTCCGCAGATTTCTTACGAACTACATTTACCCTAAGAAGGATGTTTTCCACATATCAGAGGATAAAAGACAAGCTGGAGAGTGGTAACGGAGTTGGAAATGATTGCCTATTTGTAAAAATATAGCCTTACTAAGGGCAACACATAAAAAAATATTTTCATAAGCTCGTAAAATTCGATGCTATGAATGTAGTGGGTGGGCAACTTAAGCGCCCGTATTGATAACGTGAATTCCTCGGCTTTTATATTCCGTAAACATTATGTTAAAGTAAATACAATAAACTTCTGAACGACTTTATCATCGTCATATCCAGCCTATATAAGTCCCACTGCTGGGCACAGGCCTCTCAGAATGAGAGGGCTTGGGCCAGGCGTGCAATCGATTTTGACAGAGGGTAGGCATATTGCCAACAAAATCCGTATTGGTACGAAGCGTGTCGGGCACATTTACGTATGCTTACAAGCACTGCTTATATGCCTGTAAGGGATGCACGCGTCTGGCTTGGGGTAGTTTCCACGCGGGCCCAGTGCGGATTGGGAGCTTCACACGCACCATTTGAATTGCTTCGCAGTTGTGTGCAGGTTTCCTCACGATGTGTTTCTTCACCGAAAAGCTCATGGTAAATTCAAAATGAGATGAACTCAGACGTCTGAGTTCTGAAGTCTGAGTTCATCTCATTTTGAATTTACCATGAGCTTTTCGGTGAAGAAACACATCGTGAGGAAACCTGCACACAACTGCGAAGCAATTCAAATGGTGCGTGTGAAGCTCCCAATCCGCACTGGGCCCGCGTGGAAACTACCCCAAGCCAGACGCGTGCATCCCTTACAGGCATATAAGCAGTGCTTGTAAGCATACGTAAATGTGCCCGACACGCTTCGTACCAATACGGATTTTGTTGGCAATATGCCTACCCTCTGTCAAAATCGATTGCACGCCTGGCCCAAGCCCTCTCATTCTGAGAGGCCTGTGCCCAGCAGTGGGACTTATATAGGCTGGATATGACGATGATAAAGTCGTTCAGAAGTTTATTGTATTTACTTTAACATAATGTTTACGGAATATAAAAGCCGAGGAATTCACGTTATCAATACGGGCGCTTAAGTTGCCCACCCACTACATTCATAGCATCGAATTTTACGAGCTTATGAAAATATTTTTTTATGTGTTGCCCTTAGTAAGGCTATATTTTTACAAATAGGCAATCATTTCCAACTCCGTTACCACTCTCCAGCTTGTCTTTTATCCTCTGATATGTGGAAAACATCCTTCTTAGGGTAAATGTAGTTCGTAAGAAATCTGCGGAATTATATAACACAAAAAAGTTTTTAGTGTTTTGCAAGTTGTTTCTTATAGAATCACTACATAGTATAAAACAAAGTCGCTTTCTCTGTCCCTATGTCCTTATGTCCCTATGTATGCTTATATCTTCAAAACTACACAACGGATTTTGATGCGGTTTTGTTTAATAGATAGAGTGATTCAAGAGGAAGGTTTTTATGTATAATTCTACGCAGACGCAGTCGCGGGCTGAAGCTAGTATAGAATAAGACAAAAACTATCAAAGCACTAAAACAAAATAGTTAAGTAGGCACGGCTTACTAAGCCCTAGTAGAGGAGTGATTTCTAAGTCGTATTTTTGTACTTGTGGGCTGAATAAATTTGATTCAAAATATCGGCGCTGAACCACGCGTTACGAGCGGGAAAGTATATTTTAAATTATCGTTTAGACTGTTTGCAAAAGCGGAACCATGTCGGCCTCGCTGGGGACACCGGGACAGAATGTCTGAAAGCGGGACGTATGGTCACGTTACGTATAGTTTTAGTATTGTAGTTCAATTATTTAAAACAGTCTTAAGTATCTGACTGATTTAGTTATTGTTTTCTTTGTTGCTTTCACGCGACCAGCGTATTTTTTTCTTTTTTTTTTCTGGTAAGTCAATGCTGTTTTCCATTTTTTTAATATTGATAATTAGGTACGATAAACTTAATTTTTTTAATTTTTGCTTGCCAGATGCTGGAGAAATGTGTGAGACAAATTATGTATGAGATGTAATACACCACATTTTATGCGAAATAAAGATAATTTGAATTTGAATTTGACGGTTAGTAAAGGGGTCTGAACTCAGTGGCGTAGCTATAATAATAACGTCTGGGGCCCGTGGCAAATTAATCAGCCGAAGATATTATATACATACACAAATCACGTCTATATCCCCTACCAGGGTAGACAGAGCCTGAGGTAACATAACCTAAAAGCCACGTTTAGCATGGTTGTAGGCGTGGGTTGTTAGCTGCATCGCCTATAACATGTTTCCTAAGAATTTCGCCCATTTCCTTCATGTGCTTTTACCATCAGCGCTACTCGAGAAGCAACTGGTACATTCTATGTTTTTCCTTTGCTTCCAGACCAGCATGGAAGTATTTAAGTGAACAAAAAGCTTTAACCTTGCTTTTTTTTCAATACTTCACTGACTCTAATCAAACGAATTAGATTTCTAAAATAATACTTATTACCAATTAATGTCACTACCATTGTTAAATTAATACCTGTATTTCGAATTGGAGCATACTTATACAGGAACACGTTATTTTCGTCTCATTCCTCGATACTTAACTCCCCTGGCAATTACACTCAGTTATTTTGGGTATTTTCTTAGCTCCAATTGAAGAAATCAAATGTATATTTTTGTAATTTATACGCGCGATGACGACGGCATTTATGTAAATATCATCGTTATTATCAATTTAATTGAATATGAAGGTCACATATTATGTCTGTAAATAGAACGATTTACCATAAAAACATATACGTAAATAGGCGTCCCGTGTGGGTGGAATTTTTGTTCGAAAAACATTCGTGATAGGTGTGTTCTTTGGAAATCTACACATAGAAAAAAAAAACAGTATTTTCAGGAAAAATGATAACGAACAGAATTATTACAACCTTTCAAGCTTATTTTCAATCCATACATACATTAATCACTATATAGTATAAAACAAAGTCTCTTTCAGCTGTATGGCCTTATGTGAAAAATAAATAAATGAAATGAAATAAATTACGAAGGAAGGAAGACTTTGCGTTTTACGGGTTAAAAATTGTCACATGTCCTTTCTCGGGACTGAAACTAACTCAATAGCAAATTACAACTAAATTGGTTCAGCGGTTTAAGCGTGAAGAAGTAACAGACAGGCTATGTTTACTGCACTACTTTCTTAATAGTTTTTTTTAATTGTGTCTATATCTGGTTTTTTTCCCCAATAAAGAAAATAAAATAATAAAATATTTGTCCGAAGGTTCCATACTTCCAGAAGTTTGAAATCCCCAAAGATTTTTTGCCAAAAAGATTGTTTTGCCAAGTCCAACTACTATGAACACATGGCGTCTAATGCGATTCAATTCCGGTTCAGTTTAGGTTCGCTCGCTGAGATCCATACCAAAAATGACAGCTAAAACCTGAACAGAGTCGTAATTGGATCGCATTCAGACGTCATGGGAAGGCCCCAGGTTGGTCAAGCTACTGACACGCGATGAAAGTGAACTTATTTACTCTCTCCTGTCACGCATCCTCTGTGGTTTTATTAAAAGGCATGATGCAGAACGTCAAATAAAACGACTATTTCTTGTTCAAATTCCACCCCACTTAAGAGAAGGAGCAAAGAAATATCTAATATTTCCAGCAATAAATCCGTCTTCATACTACAAACGGCTACAAGTCCCAACCAAATTCGCTGCTTCTAATTAAATGAATATTTTCTGCAGCTGGTACCCAAGTATTAATACTAGATTTAAGTTACCTGGGCGAGTAAAGTACCTAACATGTTTGAAATTTATTTCTCCTGAAACTCTTCACTGATGAATATGATTTACTTTGTGTCTATTCAAAATATTTCAAGTATGTTATTTTATGCTGTAAAAGGTTTTGTACCAAGGTTTGCTTGGTATGCCAAGTGTTTTAGCATTACCCTAGAATATGTATGCATGTAAACTCTTTATTGTACAAAATAAACAAGGCAAACACTGAGATACATGCACAAAGGCGGACTTATCCCTTTAAGGGATGTCTTCCAGTCAACCTTTGAGTGGATGAAAGGAGTAATATATTAGGGATGGACGAGTGAGTTTAAAAATTTCAAACACAATACATGACTTTACCAATTATAATACATAAACTCCTAAAACCTACCAGTCAATAAACTACTTTTTACTACCTATAATGGGAGCGGATCAGAATACATAAAGTTTAAAATGTATAACGGGTTAAAATACATAATGGTTCAAAATATATAACGCAATTTTCTGTAAAACTATTAGCTAAATGAACTTTTTTGATATCGTAATCTATATATTGGTTTAGGTTAGGTTAGGTTTGTTTTATAACAATCCTGTTAATTTGTAACTTTCCGAGAAAATCGCATTATATATTATAAACCATTATGTATTTTAACCCATTATACATTTTAAACTTTATGTATTTTAATACGTGCCCCCTATAATATATGACAGTAAAATATACTACATAAAATAAAAAAATAAAGAACACAATAAACAAAGGAATATTTCAGTAAGTTGGGTTAATTTGGAATACTTGTAAAAGTTTTCATTGTAATTTTTGATTCAGAATTAAATCATCCCATGGAAATACATCGCTGATTAAATACAAAAGCGGCACATTTCAAAATCAAACACTGTTGCATTTGAAACCTTATAACGACCTACTTTTGTTTTTAGATGCAGTGGCGAATGATTTTGGAATGCGTCCGTTTTAAATTAAAAAACATTTACAGCGGTGTTCAGTTAAACTAACCTAATCTCCTGAAGTACCTATTTCAGATTAATTGTAAGACAGTTTGTTTAACTATATTTTTTAGTAAAACCAGATTTATGACGATGTTTTACGTGTTCTTTTTAGCTCACATAACAGTCTTAGAAACTAAATATATATGTTCCAAACCAGAGGATTTTGGTTTTATTATCTTGTCTTATGATGTATTTTCTCGCTACCAAGTAGATACAATATTATGTTACACTTACAATATAAATGCGAAAGTTTGTAAAGATGTGGATTATGTGTGAATTTATTCATGTTTGATATTTTTCACTTAAAAAATTGCTGAACAGAAATATTTATAAAGGTGAAATTTACTTAAAATTTTACTTAGCCTGGATTACTTAAGATACTTTTTTACCCTAAAAATTCCATAATTGCTCCAACAGAATTGCTTTGAGTTTGAGATTACGAAATTGTAGCCGTAAGATATTTTAAATGTATTTTTGAACTTTCAGAACGTGTAAATACTTATTACACTATTTATTTCAAACAAAAATGTACAGTTACAATAACTATTATTAAGTGGATGTCATCTTATAATTAAGTACTACAAGGAATTAGTTTCCTATATCCTATGAGAATCATACACATAAGTAACTTAATTTTAAGAACTTTTCGTAGCTGTAAGACTTGCCTAATTGAGTAAGGTATTTCACGTATTTTCTATTGCTCTAGAACCTTTCGTATTTTTCTATGATTAAAATACAAAACGTAGTCAGATGTTGTAAATAATCATAATCACGTAAAATCAGGAATCAGCACAGCTAGCACAAGAGGCCGCGTGTCGTTTTGCCGTTTAGCTGTCTAAATAGCTATATGAGAATGTTATAGCAATAAAAGCTAATTTTAAAAATATCGTGTAAATTGTTGTAGGTCTTATTTTCACAATCCCTTGTAAAGCTCCTAATATCTTGTGTCAGATGTCATCTCTGTTTACTTTTAACCTTCTCGACGCCAACGACCTATGTACGTCCATTACTTCAATGCCAAAGCAACCTACGTTCAATTGAGTTTAGGTTCAACTTAATGCACCATTTATGTATGATTTCCACCTTTATACTGTAATGTGACTTGCAATAAACGATTCTATTCTCTCCCAATAAAGAAGTCTGGCATATGGGGTTACTGGGGGGGGGGGGGGGGGGGTCTATTGTATTTTACATGGTGGCAAAAAGGTTAAGAAACAACCAGAGACGTTGGGTATCATATTATAACCGCTCACTAATACTATTACAGTCCGTAAGCTCCTAGAACGAGCATTCGGGTTTCGGGTATCATCAACCGATTCAAATACAAATCCATAGGAGTGAGTCAGACGGAGAATTGTCGTGGGGGGCGTCCATTAATTACGTGAGGCATTTTTAAGGTTTTTTTGACCCCCCCCCCCCCTTGGTGAGATGTCGCAAGATTTTTCTCGGCCCCTCCCCCCTACCCCAATCTCACGTGAGATTTTTCAAAACTTGAACTTTGGGTATAAAAATACCTATTGGATTTATACACAATAATTGTGTTAGATTTTGTCATATTTCATTCAAGATACGTTTTTTATTTTCATTCAACTTTAATTTAACTTAATTTACACGTAGCTTTACACCATTTTCTGCTAAAAAAATTACGTGATATTTGCCAGGACACCCCTCTCCCCCCAAGTGAGATTTAGTACGGTTCGGCTCGGACCCCCCCCCCCCCCCCCCCCCTAAATATCTCACGTAATTAATGGACGCCCCCATTGTAAGAGCCCACGGACTGTACATAGGAAAGTGAGAAGGACGAATATACATGTGTGTGACAAGAACTTCGAATTTCAAACTTAAATAAACCCCCGATGTCCGCTTTCAACGCTTTGAGCGACAGAGGTAAAGTTCTATTTAATTTTAAGAACCATATATGTATTTTGTACCTATGTGTGTTGTCTCTGTACATGTAAGTGTTTCATACAATAAACATCTGTAAAAAGTCTGTGATTAATTTATTTATTCTACCAAAGATCTGTCCCCTAAATCGCCCTAAATACAGTTCAAGCAAAAAAAAAACATATAAGGTACCAGGTGCTTCTTTTCTCGCGCAGATGGTAAAAGCCCATCGGACGACGGAATGGGCGAAAATCTTAGGAATCATGTCAATAGGCGATGCGGCTAGCAATCCCATCACTATTTTGATTCCCTTTTCCACTTCCATCCATGCGCCGACAACAATGGCCTTTGGATCTTGTTACCCTAGGCTCTGTCTACCCCGTAACGGATAAATACGTGATTTGTGTATGTATGTATGTAGAACTATGTAATTTTGCGGGATAAAAACTATCTTATGTCCTTTCTCGGGACTAAACTATCTGTATAAATAAAACCGGGTCACATTTCATACAACTTTCTACGGGAAATGGTCCGGTTTTTTTTACTCCCGAGTATAGATTGGTTCAGCGGTTTAAGCGTGAAGAGGTAACAGACAGACAAAAACTTGCATTTATATTATTAGTAACAATAGGCACTACACTGTTTCAATTAAGTAAGTTAATATAGTTACTTACCACCCATGTTAGGTATTTGTCTCTTGCAATTAAAAGTTTTAAAACACTTTTAACCACCTAATGAGACTTTACTAATTAACAAACCCTGCCCTTTCCTAACGAACTAAGGACAACACCTAAGTACCTTTTCAATTTGCAGTTAGACTAACGCTAGCAGAGTTACTTAAAGCCGGGTACTCACCTTTAAGGGATCAAAAGTAGAGAAACGTGAGAAATAAATTATTTTAATTAGCTGAGCTGCGAGCTTAGACAGTACAAATTCAAATTAGAAGTTTCTGCAGCTGCGCGACATATAGTTGTTTCATCACACTTGCTCGTAAACGGTATCAAACATACATCTTAACTTGGCCGTAACGCCCCATATAAAACCCTCGGGCTTTTTTCTTGCCATAAAACTCTAGGGCGGAAAGTAACGCCCGCGCCCGCGACGACCATAGCCCGCGCGCCGCAACTCTACCGCCACGACAACCACACTCCCCCCCCCCACTACCCCCCCCCCCCCCCCCCCCGGCCCCTTTCTGGCCACACGCCGCGTCTCCAGCACGCGGTTTTGCTGCCGTATAATTTTATGTATTGTATGTCAAAACATTGTATGTTTCACGGGCGGTACGAGAATTACGGACCTCGACTCAGAAAGCCCTCAGTCTTCGACTTCGGGCTTCTACTAGAGCCTCGATCGTAATTTCTTACTTACCGCCCTTAATACACAATGTACTATTCTGCGCGTCGCTAGGGGATGTGGGCGTGGCGGCGCTGTTCCCACACACCTGCGAGCTGTAACCTGTAAGTAAAAACACCAGTGTGCCGTGTGTAAGTGATTAACTACCTCAAACCGACCGACCTCCATCAGGCAGTCTGCCTCCGTGGCATCGTTCAAGGAAGGCTTGAGGAGGATATGGCTCACACCATCTCCTTAGATATTGTATGTGTGTACTCATATTGTATTTTGTATGTGTGCATGTGTGTAATGATATTTAGTAGTTCATTTTATGTTTTGTTTATTGTACTTAGATTATGTACGCTCCATTGTGGCTTTCACTATCTGGAATTTTAAACTTTCACTTTGTCGGTCCCTCGTTTAATGCTCCTCTCATCTACTCAAAGGTTAACTGGTAGAGATCCCTTATAGGGATAAGTTCGCCTTTGTGCATATATTAATGCTATTTTTATTTTTTTGTGAATTGTATCTGTTTCTTTATATTTGTACAATAAAGCATTTACTTACTTACTTACTTACAAATGTCAGAATACAGATGGCAATTGCAACAAGGTTGGCCATGTCTTCTTGTCTCTGAAGTGCACGCGACTGTACCGGTACTTGATTTTATTGAGGGTTTTTCCGGACACATCGCTTAGACCTCTAAAAGTTCTGGTGGAGAGCAGCCTTAGACCATAAGCAATCGAGATAAGCCCAAAGGTGTAAACAACCTCTAAATAACACCGAAGTCGGCCCTAAATCCGATTTACTTTGTGCCTTTAGACTTACGATTATGAGCCACGAAACGTATGACTTGACATTACTCTGGGGTTTCAGACGTTTTTGTAAATGTAAAGGATCACGTTAGAAATTAAAGAGATACAATCTCTAACTTTCGTCACAGTATATATATAAGCTAAAGCAGTAAGGAAACTACGAACAAATCGGTTGAAACGAAACACGCACACAGGCGCGCGCTTTACACGGCCCCTAAGCGGACCTGAGCCTGAGCGGAGTGGACAAGGTCCGCTTAGGGGCCGTGTAAAGCGCGCACCTGTGTGCGTGTTTCGTTTCAACCGATTTGTTCGTAGTTTCCTTACTGCTTTAGCTTACATATATACTGTGCTTTCGTTGTAAGTATTATCACGTAAGTCATCGTTGGAAACTATTAATCTCCAGCCTATATTAGTACGTCCCACTGCTGGGCTCAGGCCTCCTCTCAGATTGAGAGGGCTTGGTCTATAGTTCCCACGCGGGCCCAGTGCGGATTGGGAACTTCATACACACCATTGAATTGCTCACGATGTTTTCCTTCACCGAAAAGCTCATGTTAAATTTCAAATGTAATATCGTACATATATATTCCGATAAACTCGGAGGTGCGAGCCCGAGCTCGAACCCACGACCCTCTGCTGAGAGGCCACAGGTCAAACCTGTTATTGTTATTACGGGATTTTTTGAACTAGTACTATCGAATGTTTTCAAAGTAAAATCTTAATGATTTTCCTTGTCAATTCAATGTAACGTCGCTACGACATTTACTGTGAAAGAGTTCCACAGTGGGTAAGGAGTCCGTATGATAGTACAATACAGGGTGGGAGTTTTATGTGACAAAGCCTTTTGCTGATGATGACTCGTTAATATTTAATCAAAATAAATTATACCTATTTATTAATAGGTACAACATTAAGCTAAAGGAACAAAAAACAATCACCTACTTACTCGAAGTCTTCGTTTACCCCAATACAATATGTGTATTCAGTTCGTTTTCGGATCCGTCTGTGGGGAAGAGCCGTGCTTGGTCCGGTGCACCCTGGGCATCGGTTACTATTTCCTGGCAGATTCTAAGGGATATCATTATCCGTTGGCTAAGAGCCCGACAGGGGGGAGGGGGGGGGGGGTCTTTTGACCGTGTTTTACCGTACAACTTTGCCGACATTTTTGTCACAAGATTATTGAATACTGTATTTATTACTTTGACATTGGCGAAATCATAGCGTCGATCGATGGGGCCATATTAAAAAAAAAAAGAAGAAGCAATCGCATTAAGACGCCATGGTCACGCCCCAGAACGCATGAAAGGAAATAGACATGCATATGTATGTTAAAATCGCCTCTAAAACCACAATCCCTTTCCCAAACTGATGTATCATACACACACATGTAAGTGATCACCAACATTGTAGAACATACAATGTTGGTAAATAGCTTTGTGAAGTACTGAGCGTTATATTGCCTCTTTGGCCAACGAGCCGGTCTGCAATATTAGTGTAGTTAGCAACTATTTGCGTCAGTTCCTGTGTGAAACTTCCTAACTCAGTACATAACTGAAGGAATACGACACACTGGGAATTATTTCTAGCTTATCTTTACATAGCTTAGCTTAGCTTATATAACGTCGATTTGTATAACTGATGCCCCAAATTCAACCACTTTTACACTTAGTGTCGATTTTTCAATCTTCAGATAGGCCTTATTCGACGAACAACTGTATAGGTATCTGTCAATCATCTTATCTGTGGTTTGAAAAATCGGCCCTTAGATTAACAATTAATTAAAGATGGCAGTCTGTCGCTCGCATCCGTTGCGTGTGATCGTATTTTTTGCTGAAGTCTGACCTACAGTTTAATTATTTCTTCCGAAATTCGTGATTGGCTGTTGGTTATTGTTTTAAAATCTCTTTTACTCTTAAAGTGATTTAATGTGCGGACTCCTCCCAGTGGGCTGTCGTTGAGAGGGACAGAGTGTTGCCCTTGGTTTCGCCTGTGAAACTCCAGTCCTCATTCACAACTTTTTGCTTCTTCGTGGGATTTGATCCGGGGTTCGCCGAAGCACAGACCACCGTACGTACCGCTGGACCACGAAGTGAATGAGCTACGGTGACGAAATTGACCGAAGCTATGCGCGCGCGTACTGCTCGCCCCGCTCCATCTGCTACGCCGTGAGTGCTACGTAGTTGCTACGTGACACTGCTACGCCTGCTACGCTTGTTGCTTCGTTCATTGGCTACGAACTCCTGCGCCGAGACGCGACACCTGCTGTGCTTTCTTGCTTCTTACACAATTGCTATTAGCTTATTTGTGGCGCTGTTGCAGAGTCAGTATGATGAGCGTAAATCTAAACAATAGTGTGATGACATGTGGTGCCTGCCAGACGAAGCTATTATTGGGTGATGAGTATTTGCAATGCATGGTTTCAGCGTGCAGTAAGCTGTATCATTACGCGTGCAACAATAGGGTCCTTTCTGCCGAGGAGAAAGCTTCTTGGGTGTGCCCTGAGTGTGCGTGTATGGCTAAAAAAGGCGGTCGAAACTGCGAGACTCCGGTTGGTACTCCTATTAGTGTCAAGAATGTCACGCAGAGGATCCTCACCGGTAGCGGGTCTAATCCTTCCGCTTTCACCACCCAACACTCGGAGGATGAGTTGCCTGATTCGTCTCATCTTGAAGTTAAGCTGCTTCGCGAGCAGATTAGTGTCTTGAGCGAGCAACTTGCCGACGCTGTGTCTACGATAGGGCGCTACCATTCGACGCTCTTGGAGTGTACCGGAAAAGTCGAGGCATTGAGTGGAAGGTTGGCTGAGCTTGAGCTTGTGGACGTATCCCGTCGTCAGTCGTGCCCCGTATGTATTTCCCGTGATGCGGCCGTAAAGCCTAATAAGACAGCCAGATCTAGTGACACACAGAGTCATGGGGATGGCGATCGCCAAGTCGATACGAATTTCTTACATGTGCCTCCAATTGGCGATACGGTGTCTAACACTCACAGTCACTGCGACCGCAATCCACATACTGAAGACTCAAATAACTCGGCGGAGGGGGAGTGGAAAACGGTTGGTGGTGGTAGGCGTGGGAAGCAGAAACGCCAAATCTCCTTACGCTGCACTGCGGGTCCTGCGGTTACCACTTTGAAGGCTGTGGAATTTCGAAAACATATTCACTTGTGGAATATGGAGTCAGGTGCCGACGAAGTCCGGGACTATTTGCGGGTTCTCTGTCCAAATGGGACTTGCACTGTAGATGAACTCAAGTCTAAAGGTGACTACAAATCTTTTAAATTGGGTGTTCCTGCGATTTACTTCGATAAGTGTTTGTCCGTGGATGTCTGGCCTGAAAATGCTCGAGTGAAGATGTGGCTTTTTCGAAGACCAAGTGCCAAACAGAACCAAACCCAATAAACCCACACTTGATGTACCTTCTGACCGCGTTGTTGGTCCATTCTTCAGCATAACCTACCAGAATGTTAGAGGCCTAAATACCAAAATCAAGCACTTCAGATTGCAGCTGGCTTCCCTCGAGTGCGATATTGTTGCTGTCACAGAGTCGTGGTTGACCGAGTCAGTCGAGGACGCAGAACTATTGTGTTGTGGCTGGAATATGGTACGTCGGGATCGCGCCACCCGCCGCCATGGAGGAGGAGTGCTGCTCGCTGCGCGGCCCGGTGTCGCGCTGCGACGGCGAAGGGAGCTGGAGACCGCTGACGGGGAGGACCTGTGGGCATCCTTCACGGTGGGAGAGACCATAATTCACTTGTGTGTTGTTTACATTCCTCCTAATGTTTCCGATGATGTGTACATGCGTTTCTTCAACAAAGTAGAATCCATTATAGACTCTCTCAAAGGTCTTGTTGTAATAGTGGGCGACCTAAATTTAAACCCGAAGTACATGTCTGTTAGTATTTTAAGCTATTATTGTTATTTTACCACTGTTTGTGATTTGAGTGAGATGAATGGTGTGTTGAATAAGTTTGGAGGAGTGCTTGACGTAGTGCTGGTGCGAGGATGCAAGCGTTCTGTGGTGGTGTCTGAGGTTGAAGATGATGGATTGGTTCCGCATCGCGATGCCTACCATCCCCCTCTTGAAATAATAGGGCCACTTCATGATAACGCGTGTACTCAGTCGAGAACAAATCCAAGCAACGTTGACTCTGATCTCGATTGGAACTTTCCTAAAGGGGATTATGACTCCCTTCGTGAGTTAATTTCTGGAGTATCGTGGAAGGAAGTTCTCGAGAGCCGCAATGTCAACGTTGCTGTTGAGCTATTTTACAGAAAAGTTTATGATATTTTTGATATCTGTGTACCGAGGAAAAGTAGGCCTACAAAATCTAGCCGACGTTACCCAGTCTGGTTTACGGCGGACTTAATAAAAGCTATCGCTCGTAAAGCTGCCCTTCATCGTGAATGGAAACGCACAGGTGACCATGCAGTGTATGTACATTTCTCCAGACTAAGGTCTGATATCAAATTGTGGTCGTCACAAGCTTACGACGCCTACATTCATCGAATTCAAAACCAGATTGGTTGGAACCCTCGTGCTTTCTGGCAGCATGTAGATGGCTTAAAGTCGAAGGGTGGTTTTCTGCAGCGGGTGACGTTCGGAGGGGCGGAGTTCGAGGGTGGCGGAGCGGCTCAAGCTTTTGCAGATTTTTTCTCGAGTGTGTTCTTACCCGATGTACCTCGGCTCTGTCACAGGGAGGTTATCTCTGAGGAGACAGGACGAAATAGCCGTTACGTTCATATTGATGAAATCTCAATTAGCGATTTTGATGTATGTTTGGGTTATTTAAAACCACAGAGTTCCCCTGGACCAGACAATTTCCCTGCGTTCATCTTAAAGGGATGTAAAGAATGGCTGAGCTACCCCTTGCTTCACATTTTTAACTTGGCTCTTTCCACCGGCGTATATCCTGATCGTTGGAAGACCACGCGTGTGAGGCCGATTCCAAAGTCTCACAATGCAACGACTGTTGAGGACCACCGTCCTATAGCAATTCTCTCTTCGGTTGCCAAGCTATTCGAATCGATTTTAAATAGGCTTATTTCTGCCCAAATCAAACCCTACCTCAGCGAAGCTCAGCATGGTTTTAGATCGAGGCGTTCGGTTGAAACCAACCTGCTGACTCTGGTTGACTCCGTTTCTGAGCACTTAGATAGGGGCATTCAGGTTGACGTGTTGTACTTTGACTTTAAAAAAGCCTTTGACCGAGTGGACAATGATGTCCTGCTTAGGAAGTTGTGTGATATCGGCTTCTCACCTTTGCTTCTTAAGTTTTTCGCCAGTTATTTACGTGATCGGCAGCAATTTGTACAACACGGCTGTTTTGTCTCGGAGACTTATCACACCAGATCTGGGGTCAGCCAGGGTTCGATATTGGGCCCGTTACTTTTTGGAGTCATGGTAAATGACTTAGCCGAGGTTCCTAGGTGCGCTAAATGCCTGCTGTATGCCGACGATCTCAAACTTATTTATGGTGTTCAGCAGGAGTCCGACTGTGCGGCGCTACAGGAGGACATTGACCGGGTGCTTCAATGGAGTGTTGATAATAAACTTCTTTTCAACACAGTAAAATGCTCCGTCATGACTTTCAGCCGTGCTCAGAGTCCCTTTCTTGCCACGTATGTCCTTGGGGCCGTGCCTATAGAGCGCGTGGACTCGGTAAGGGATTTGGGTGTAATTTTCGATCCGCACCTCAACTTTCACGTCCATATGAAGTCACTCGCTGCCAAATGCTACCGCAGGCTGGGTTTTGTGGTTCGTAACGCGCGTGATTTTTCTGATCCTGTAGTGATTAAGTTACTATATACTGCTCTGGTAAGGAGTAAGCTGGAAGCGGCGTCCGTGGTCTGGAGCCCGCACGAGTCTACTTACGCCTTACTTCTAGAGAAAATTCAAAAAGCGTTTCTCAGGTTTTTATACAGAAAAACCTGCGGCTACTACCCGTTCTTGTACCCTACTAAATTCCTGCTTGGTGCACTGGGTTTTAACTCTCTAGAGGTAAGGCGTAACAACGCGCTCTTGATTATGGCTTGTGGTGTCCTCCGCGGGGAATCCGACTGTGTCGACTTGGGGGCGCAACTAGTGCGCCTGAACGCTCCCCTCCCGTCTAAATTTAACTTAAGGCCACGTCACCGTCATCTCCTGGCGGTGCCTCCTGCCCGCACCGTGGCTCGCAAGCAGTCGCCGCTGGTTCGCGCGCTGCACCATATCTGCGCGCTCCTCGCATCAGCACCAGAGTGTGACTTGTTTGCCGATAACTGGAGAAGTGTGTGCGTTGAATGTCTGCGTTTCTGTGAGGCGATGGATGCACGTGTGTCATCATGTATGTAATTAATTAGTTATTACCTACTGTACATTTTTTATGTGTTTTTAGTTTTATCTTTCTTTTATTGTCTGTCTTACTCAATGCCTTAGTGTCGCACTGTAATGTTGTGTAAGATATTTCATAAATAAATAAATAAATAAATAAATGGCGGCATAGCCATACTAAAAAAAAAAAAAAAATTAAAAAAAAAGATGGCGGGTTATCGGTCAAAGGTCTCTGCGAGTTGATACTAACATTTTGTTTCGAGACGAAATATCGTAGGAGTTTATAGAATTTAGGATATTATATTTTAGAAATTTATGTCTCTTTTACTAGATGTTTTAGTTGTTATTAAGTAGATGGAGATTTAAGTTATTGAAGACTATTTTTTTCTTTACGTGCGCGTGTCATGTTGGCGCGGACAATATTTACCTTTGATTTTGTATGCGAAAGAAATGACGGGTAGCACCGGCAGTGCCAGCAGAAGTGAAAACTAGACACACGCACCTCTTACTATAGGCTGCTGTCCTAGTACTTCCTTCATGACGCGATTATTCTTTATTTAAAACGTGGGCGGCGTTCCCAGTTTAAATAACTTCAAATCAAAGTTCGGAAGCACATACAAAGAAGCTCGGAACAGATGGACAGACCTCTAACAATGTATGTGCTGATGTCTTGGTACTTTTTCCCGCGACTAAACAAAAAAATAATTCAAAAATCGAACGAGACTTTTGAAGTGTTTTTTTCAAAATAACCGCTTAGAGGATCTACGAGCCTGGTACTTTAACTCTCCCTCAGTCTTACCTGACGCGAGTTTCACTTTTTACCCACCCCAAAAAAAGTGAACAACGCCGCTAAAGAAGTCTTCAGTTCAAAAAATCAAAATCAGTCTCTGTCGTGAGCTGGAGTCAAATCTTTGAAATCACTTCCCTCAAAAGTGGCATGCCAAAGTGGTGAAAAATTGAACTAAATGAAAATCTTTATTTGAATTGTAGATTGAATAGCAATAGGTAGGTTTTTACTACTTTCGAAGCGATGTGCTTTCAAAAATCGGGCCCTTGCTACGAAATTGCGCGCTGGATATGATTTTCAACGTATACCTACAAACATGGGTACCGAGAATCCTTTATTCTAATTATTCTATTAATCTTTGCTAACAAATTTTGATATAATGAGTCTTACACCATTAGGCTTATGTGCCTCTTCATTAAGGATTTTAATATTAAATTACAGATAATTACTTGAAACTAGTTGTTGCCTTTAAGTAATTTTTCTTAAAAAAGATCTAAAATAAAGTATTGGGTATAAAGTTCGTTGAAGTTTAGGAATATTTCTTATGATGTGAAATAATATAACCACATTAAGGCGGCAGCAATGAAATAATACTAGATAGATTACTGAGAGTAAGAAAATTCATAAACCGACAAACATAAAGACTGATTTTACTAACGAGATAAGGACGCTATCAAAGTTTGACATTGACGTTAAATTTAGTTGGATTGACGGCGCTTCATTCCAGACGAGAGACAATATTAGCGTCTTCTTCAACCGACATTGACGGAATCATCGATAGCATCGGTAGAGCTGTATTTGTAAAATTGAATTAAATTAAGAGGCCAATTTCGCCGTGAAATAGTCTGCCTCCTGCCCGGCACGCACCTAATCTAGGCAAGGCAGTCGGATTTACCAATATTTAATAACAAAAAAATGTTCCGATGTTTTCAAAGTTGGGAAATTGATATTTTCATGAAAAAAGAAAATTTTGCCTATTTCTGGTAACTTTTCTAACTTGCACATATTTGTAGTCACGCACAATAATTTTCTGTTTCACTTGCCTTTCTCAGAACATATAAAAACGTTATCATAATATGAACCATATGGACGTTTTTAAAACTATTTTGAACAGTCACCCCAGTTCACGATGCTTTTCCAAAACATCCAAATATACAAAAAAGTTTTTTTTAATATTAGACAAAATAATGAGAATTAAAGTCAAGTTAATTAAAATAACGCCATGTTTCGTTGCCGCCGCTCTCAATCTAAACTCAATGTTAAGTTTAATAGCAATATCAAGAAATTAATTAAGACTTTCTGGGTCGGCCTCGCGGTTCCTCTATTTCAGACCAGTAATCCATGTCGAATTGTTCGTAATAATTAATTATCTTGTCGTTATATTTAATGCTAATTAAGTAATTTAAGATTTAATTTAATTCCTTAAGTATCTGAACGAAACACACAACAATAAGATAAAGAATAGTGAAAACTCCCGTGAACAACTGATGAGAAGCCACAAAACTGTCAACGATTTTTAAAATAAATGAATAACTTTACTTTGCTGCTCCGTAATAGAGTGAGTTGAGCAAGTCGTGCAAAAAAACATACTCCCGTTGTATATTTTGTGTTCATGCAATCAACGCCTTGAAAATGTAGTAATCAACGGAAAAGTAATCTAAATAACAATGTAAACCACCACCACCACAAGAAAACCTCCGAAATGTTACTTTCATACTACCGCGAGACATGGAGAAAATTTAAAGCGACCAGGGGTTCGATTTTTGAATGCTTACTCGAAAGTTAAAAAAAAAGTCAAAAGTGATATTATTGTAAACATAGGTAACAATTCTATGTAATACTCGAAATTGGTATAAATCTGTGTAGGTACACTTACAAAACTATAGTTCAAATTAATTTTTTATCTTCAATGCTGGTCTGGGAGCAAAGAAAAAACATAGAAAATAGCTGCTGGCTACAAGACGATCGAGGGAATCGGCGAAAAATCTTAAGAAGCATGTTTTAGATTCCCCTTTCCACTTCCACCTATGCGCCCACAATCATGTTAACCGTGGCCTTTGTCACAATTATCACCACTTTCGAGAGGTGTGTTCGCATATTGTGCCTTCAAAATCGGGCCCATTCAACTGACTCAGCAGTGGGTAGAAAGGTTGAAGGAGACAGTTCTTTTCACACCGACTGTACCCATTCCAGCCCAACTAAGTTATGATAGCTATTAAGACTACGACAGACGTGAGAAAACGACGACTTGATTCTACGGCACGCACGAAACTTTGCGGTCGCTCGTGCCGCGAGTGTCTTGTTGCTAGTTGAAATTCAATTAGACGATCTAATGGAGGAATATGGATTCTATCGCTTTTGTCAACGCAGTGTTGCCAACTTAGCTGCTTTGTCGCTAGAACTGACGGTTTTTGCTTACCTAATTATATCAAAAACAAAATCAAAATATCTTTATTCAGTTTAGGCTGTACAAGCACTTATGAATGTCAACAAAAATCTACCACCGGTTCGGAAAACCCCTGTTGAGAAGAATCCGGCGAGAAACTCAACAGTATATATATATTTTTTAAACAGATTACAATAACTTACTTTAAAGACTTACATCCGAAGTATTTAACACAACTAGATTTTTTAACACCGTAGATACGCTATTTGATTTGCAGGGATCGCCAGTGTGTGTATGTGTGATTGTGATATGAATTTTAGAACAATATTCTCCTTCTTTTTAAGGTGCCTCGCCAAATGCAGGTGCTCTCTCTCTGGGTGCCTTTAAGAGGCGAGTGTAAAATTTTCTGCAGGGGCGACAACGCACTGGCATCGCGTAAAGCGCTGCGGGTGTCTATGGACAGTGGTGATCATTTACCATCAGGTGACCCACTAGTTCGTTTGTCTGGCCTCTCTAGCATAATATATATATATATATATATATCTATTTAGTGAAGGATGGCAGTCAGTTCAGCATTTTTTTGTTTTTGGCAAGGCGAAACAGTTCGGCGGCACTCAAGATACTTCCATGCTGGTCTGGGAGCAAAGAAAAAACATAGAATGTACCAGTTGCTTCTCTTCCCGCGCAGATGGTAAAAGCCCATCGAGGGAATGAGGAAAAATATAGGAATCATGTTATAGGCGATGCCGCGATGCGGCTAGCAACCCATTACTATTTTGATTCCATTTTTTTGCCATCTATACGCCTACAATCTTGCTAATCGTGGCCTAGGTCTTGCCACCTTTGGCCCTGTCTACCCCGTAAGGGATAAAGACGTGATTTGTGTATGTATGTATGTGTAAATTGTTACATTAAAACATAAGTGTGTTATGAGAAGGTTATGGACCTGCCCAAATGTCAACGTTTGTAAGTTAACGCGAAGTAAGTCCTGACTTTATCGAAAATTTATATTATTTACATATGACATAAAAATAAAATTATGTAGAGTCGTACCTTTAAAAGAATCGGTGAGAGGAACATTTTGTTCCACTTGATTTTAATGTAAATTGAATGTTTGAGAAAATCACTATAACGTCTGCGGCAGTGACTGCCAGTCAAAAATAGTTTTACTCACTTTGTTGTTCGCAGAATGTTGCATATTTGGTCTGAGCGCAGAATGCGAATTGGGAACATCAAACGTACCAGTAAATTGGTTTGCAAGCGAGAACTTACAGAATTCCTCGGGGGTTGGCGATCGATTTTTGAAATTACATCTGTGGTAATACCATTCAAAGGTGGAAAAGAAAGTGTGCTGGCCAGTGCTCAGTAAAAAAACCTTCGCATTCGGATACAGCCAAGTTAACAAGGACAAATCGTTTCAGATTTCCATTATTGGATAACTCTGGGCTTTCTACTTCTTAAGGCACAGGTGTTTTGTTATGAAGAAACTTTTGCCTCTTTCTATTGGAAACTCGTAATAAAGGTGCGCAATGGCCTACTTCAGAAAAGGGTTAGTAAGTTAACGTTTCCGCAATCTTTGAAAGTATGTATTTGAACTTGGCTTCTAAGTAGGTAAGTACTGCTTATAAAGTAAGGTTTAAATGAAAAAAAACAACGTGTTAGCAATAATAGCGCGAAGAATTTTCATTCACAAAAATAAACATCATTTAGGTATACGTCAACAAAGAGGTCAACAACTGTGTAGATGTAAATTCGAAATTCAGGGGTTTCAATCAATATCATTGATTTTTTAGGCTATTTTTATAAGATAACGCTTCTACATAATAAAGTGGGAGCATTTATTGTATAAAAAAATTAAAAACATTAATATAAGATCCATGTACAAAGATAAACTTATCCCTTTAAGGGATCTCTTCCAGTTAATCTTTGAGTGGATGAGAAGAGCATTATACATATTAGGAACGGACAACGAGTGAGTTTAAAATTACAAATAATATAAACCACAATATTTGTTTAGATTACTATGATGAATACTCATAGAAAAAACTACTACATGCGACCTGTGATATATCTATACCAATATATGGTCTTTGCTTCTATACAGACGAATTATGGTATCATCTGGGAGACCACAATCTCTGTGCCTACAGTAAGTAAGTAAGTAAGTAAATGCTTTATTGTACAAATATAAAGAAACAGAGACAAATCACAAAAAAGACATTAAATATATGCACAAAGGCAAACTTATCCCTATAAGGGATCTCTATCAGTTAATCTTCGAGTAAATGAGAAGAGCATCAAGCGAGGGAACGACAAAGAGTGAGTTTAAAATATAAATATAGTGAAAACGACAATAGAGCATACATCTCAAAATACAACAAACAATTCATAAATAAACTACTAAATATCATTACACACATGTATTTGGAGTAAGTTTTGGAAGATGAAAAAGGACAGGCCAAAAGGTACATAAACCAATGCGAGAGCCAGATACTCCGCCACAAGCATCACAAGAGATGCTTGCGGTTGTTGTTACCGAGCCGCCTTGATGTTGCCTGTCTCTTGTCAACAAGTGCGAACCAGGCTTTATCGCAAAGTTTGTATTAGTATATTTAAATAATCACGCCCGTATACCAACCGACAGCCAAACACCTTCAACTCGCCGAACGCCGATAGGTTATTCGACACTCCTCAAACCCTCGGAAACCTTTTTGCGTGGGCACATAAAGCCGGCTTCCACATTTTCTTTAACGTTTATGCAAATCTTGGAATTTGTATGGCCCAAATCCTATACTTTTATTATTATTTGCGCATTCCTGCGTATTATGCGGGTATATTTTGATTGATTACTGAGCAAGATTTGCGTTTGATGTTAGGTATATTAATCTGCATACGGTTACCAATGAATAAAAGAGGAAAATGCCGTCTGAGTTGCGTGTGGGGGTAAATATTAAGAAAGATATTCCGGTCATGAAATATACTGTTGGAAAAGTGAACATCAGTGATGCAGGGACATTCTCTCTCCTTTGATAAATGCCGTGTAAACAAAGCAGTTTTTTACGTGTAACGTGACTATTTTAATGAAACGATGGCGTTCTAAATACGAAATGAGAGCGAATTGAAAATGAGACGCAATTTGTCGTTTCAGAAGCCTAGACTACGATATGGGGTCCTAGTGAAATAGGGGTTAAGTCTGAAATAATAGACAACCAATTTTCTTTTCTAATTTTAAATTAAACTCCTAACTCCTTTTCACTAGGACCACAATTTGAAATGGTAGAAGTTCCTTTGTTCTAGAAATAACCGACTGGGGTATATTAAACGGACTGAGGACCTAACTTATTGTAATTTTAAGCTAGACTTTATAATGGAATTTTACAGACGTGGCTATAGGAACACAAAAGTAAAACCTAAGTCTAAATTGAGCTGATAGACAAAATAATTGTGTTAAGTAAACTCTGAGTAATTGAACAGAACCTAAATTAAGTCGCAGTCTGGAGTTACGTTAGGCGTTAGTTAGTTAATTGAGTTAATTTTTAAAACATGAATATACTTAAGATTTTTTGATAATGGAAGATGGAGGAAAGGAGGATTCGAATATCTCGTTTTTTACAGATTTTTGCTAAGAAATAGGTTAGCGGTTATTATATCTTTTTCTTTCTGGTAATTTGTTATCGTCATTTTTTATTTATTCCTATCCCTTCTGACCCCGCTACGGGGTGAGCTGGGATTTGCCTGCCTTTATTTTAGACTTTATTGTTTAAACTATGACACTGAACTGATTCATAGCACAGGAACACTTTTTATCTATAAAAATATACATGCCACATATGTAAATATTTTTTTATCGAGGTTTGATAAACACCCTACTATTTTTTTTTATTTTAAAGTTTAGTCCCGCTTTTGACGCGGTTCACTTTGAACATCGGTCAATGTATAGAAACATTTGTCATCTATCCTACTTCCTACTAATACTACAAATGTGAAAGTTTGTGAGTATGGTTGAATGTTTGTTACTCTTTCACGCCAGAACGGCTAGACAGATCTGGATGAAATTTTGAACATAGATAGATTATAGTGTGGAATAACACATAGGCTACTTTTTATCCCGGAAAACTGCGTAATTCCTGCGGGATAGCGATAAACGAATTCTGTGCAGACGAAGTTGCGGGCAACAGCTAGTGATTCATAAATCCTGAAAAACATTTACAGGGCTATCAGACTAACCTAACCACCTTTCTTTCCTTATTAAAGTTTTCTTCTTTCCTTTCTTCTTTCTTTCCTTATTAAACTTAGTAAAATTTGAATTTTACAAGAATGACACAGGGGTGCGAGTCGGGTTACCACCGCGTGTGGTCAAGAGCTGCGGTTCGTTTTGGGATCCGTCCGAAGGGAAGAGCAGTGCTTGGTCCGGTGCACCCTGGGCACCGGTTAATGATTTCTGAGGGATATCATTAGGTATCCGTTGGCTAAGAGCCCTACAGGGGGGGGAGGGGGTCTTTTGACCGTGTTCTACCGTACAAAGTTGCCGACATTTTTGTCATACTGTATTATTTATTACTTTGACATTGGCGAAATCATCGCATTGATCGATGGGGCCATATTAAAAAAGAAGAAGAAGAATGACAGATTGGAAATACAACCACCAAAATTTGACTTTGGGCGGCAGGAGGTAAGGGACCCTATATTTCTAGTTCTAGAGCCTTAGGTATATTTAAATCTCCAAAATGTTAAGATTCTGATTCTAGCTTTTTTTTACTTGTGTGCGTGTAACTGTATACACACATCGATACGTAGTTTACCAGCCCCACTTGGCCGTTCCTAGGCGATAGATAAAGTTATATGAATATTCGGTCTGTGTGTAAATAGTTTATTCTCATACCAAGTGCAATTAATCTTACGTTTCATTGGCATCAGGTTCCATTAGGACTGTCTGGCCGTTATATAAATATGTATGCGAATGTAAGACCATATATACGGATTCTAGTACAACCAACTTTCCAGTAGACATACCTATGTATATACTGGGAAAGTCACGAAGTAAATAGCGAAGTAGATAGCTTCTATCAATATTTTCAAACAAGCAATTCTTGTTTATTTATATCACTATCCCTACTTCCCTACTAATATTACAAATGTGAAAGTTTGTGAGTATGGATGTTTGGATGTATGTTACTCTTTCACGCCAGAATGGCTAGACAGATCTGGATAAAATTTGGAACATAGATAGATTATAGTCTGGAACAACACATACGCTACTTTTTATCCCGGAAAATTGCATAGTTCCCGCGGGATAGCGAAAAACTTTTTTTTTGCAGACGAAGTTGCGGGCAACAGCTAGTATTATAAATGTGAAAGTTTGTGAGAATGGATGTTTGGATGTATGGTACTCTTTCACGCCAGAACGGCTAAACAGATCTGGATGAAATTTGGAACATAGATAGATTATAGTCTGGACTTTTTATCCCGGGAAATTGCGTGATGCCTGCGGGATAGCGATAAACGAATTCCATGCAGACGAAGTTGCGGGCAACAGCTAGTATATTATAAAACAAAGTCCTCCGCAGCGTCAGCCTGTCTGTCTGTTCGCGATAATCTGAAAAAGTTCAGGGGCCTTACTATGACGTCTTAATGCGATTCAATTCCGATTCAGTTTAGGTTCGCTCGCTGTCAGATCCATAATAAAAATGACAGCTAAAACCTTAGGTGAGTAGCTACTATGGCGGACAGTGGTCATGTGATGTGTGACTCTTTCGGAACTTCACGATACCTACAGCACATCGCACTTTAAAATTGAACTAAGTCTGTTCAAATAAAGTTCATTGTTACCTATTAGGTAAAAGAAAAAGTTTGCGCTTAGAATCTTAAATAGATATTAGTTTAATGCGCGCTATCTATTATTTATCCTAGCTTGGAACAATTTGAATAACTATAGTTATACGAGTATTGAATGCATCCGTGAACCCTGTCTAGACGAATATTAAATAAATAAAATTGAATAGATATACATAACTGTGTATGTATAGGGTAGGGTATGATATATAGGGTAAGGCTTTTACCTACGTATGTATGTACTTATTGATCAGTATTAGTCATAACCAAATTGGCAATTGACGCTCAAATAATGGACTTGGGACTAAAATTAACCCTGCTATCCGCGCCAGAGTGACTACTCCAAATCCGAATTTCGTAGTTCCTACCATACTCTCCCTATCTCACTCTTTAATGAAACACTATTAGTGTAAGCAAGACAGCATGACTCGAACTTAAAATTGGGGAGAATAAGACCGTTCGGACACAATTTGGGCGCCATTCTGGTCGTTTTCGTAGCAAAGTTCCCTAAGTTGACCCTTTGCTAATAAATACATAGATATGAACGATTTTTTTTTTCCAGAAGTTTTTTTTTATCTCACTGTGTCTGTAAGTAGCAAATTCCATTAAAATGTCAGCTCATTCTAAACCTCTACAAGCTAATTTATGAATTCGCGGAACGCGATTTACTTAATACATATCGGAGTGGCGACCATATTGCGACTTAATGTGAGTTGTGACATAATTTGCAAGCGAGGAGAAATTGCGAAATTGCACAAAATAAATCTACGTTTAAATTGGCTGTTTGACGTTAGCTCAGCATTGTAGCGATTCCTAGTGCCATTATTATGACCTCAAGGCACGGGACCCATCTCAGAAAAAGAAAGAAAGGGATGGTGTGTCACGAACTTCGAATTTCTAATTTTGGCGTTGCTCCCAGATTGATATACAAAATCGTTTTTTTTAATCAAGTGGCCATGACGCTACTGAAAAGCTACTATAATAATACCAACTTTTTTTCACTTTAATGACCATATTAATACAACTGGCCACCTACAAAGGAACAGCCTAAAGATGGAAATAAAAACAAAAGACGCTGTTTTTTTCCAGCCAGTAGCAATAGAAACGACTTTGTGACTCGTAGGTTTCAACGAGCCGCCATCATAATCTTCCACAATTTAATAAGGCGTCGATGGAATTCAATAAAATAGGTGATTGAAAAAATATGATTTATAAATTGGCATGACGCGGTTTCAATTATGGGTCGTTTTCGATATGCGAATGAAAAAATTTTACTGGCGTTAAATAAGGTAAGTATTACATTCAATGTAATATAATTGCGTCGTAAACCGATGAAAAAGGAAATAAGAATTCCCATTTTTTATTTGACAAGGAAGTAAACGAGCAAGGGGGTATAAATGGTATAATAGCACTATCACTCGTGGACACCCGCAACACCAGACGATTGCTTGCGATGCCAGCCTAGAGGGCTAAGATAGAACCTCATAGTGCCACCAACTTCACCAGCTGTCTTACTTTCCACGCCGGAACACAGCCGCGCAAGCACTGCTGTTTGGTGGCAGGATAAGTGAGTAACATTGGTTGTAGCGATCTGAGCGAAGTCCCTTAACCCTCAAAACTTATATAACTTAGGTACGTACATACGTAAATCACGTCATAATCCCTTACGGGTTAAGCAGAGCCTATAAGATAACAAGAAGAAGACCTTAAGGCCACGTTTAGCATGATAGCGTATAGGTGGAAAGGGGAATAAAAATAGAGATGATGAGTTGCTAGCCACATCGCCTGATTCCTAAGATTTTATCATCTGCGCGGGAAAAGAAGCAACTGGTAAATTATATGTTTTTTCTTTACTAGACCAGCATGGTAGGATGGATTATAACTTATAATACAACAACTAGCGATAATAACTACCTACGGCACCGATTTTGAAACTATATAACATCTCGGGAACGTGTAGAGTTCCCACGAGACGCACACAAAGTTGCGGGACATCGCTAACAGCTAAACTAGTATTAACCAACAACGAACTAATTAATTTACACGGTTAGGTACGTTAGTTTTGTAGAGCTTAGAGACGCTCATTATTTTTAATCGTTCATTAATCTCTACAATAATAAGCACCTCTAAGTTTGACAGTTAGTGCCGTTCATTATGTAGGTAGGTATCACTACATAGTATAAAACAAAGTCGCTTTTCGCTGTCTGTCTCTCTGTCCCTATGTATGCTTATATCTTTAAATCTACGCCACGGATTTGGATGCGGCTTTTTTTAAATATGTAGAATGATTCAAGAGGAAGGTTTGTATTAATTCTACGCAGACGAAGTCGCGGGCAGAAGTTAGTATTATATATGCCGAAACGGTTCGAGAAAAGGTGGGTACCTAACTAGTGCCCTGCCTTCTTTTTTTTAGACTTGGCGGGGGCACGGTGGATCTATAGGTTTCAGACCAAATAAAAAGTAAAAACGGACTATAAGTCCGCTCGGCGGGTTTACGGACACACGTGCAACCAAATTTTGCCACTAGTTGGGCTACGCACACGCACGTTACCTTTCGCAGAACTAACTACGTCTTTGCCAGTGGCGTAGCTACCTAGGGACTAGGCAGGGCAGTGCCCCGGGGCCCTCAAGCTCAGAGGGCCCTCGAATCCTTACCAGAAAATCTCGATGGAATTATTATTATTAAAACGTAACCAGTTTAGATAGTAGTGGGGTCCCATTTTTTTATTTGCACCAGGGTCCTTGGTTACCTAGCTATGCCACTGCTTTGCATTTTGTTTGGATTGAGCTCTGAGTCTCTAGTGTAAGTATTCGCATATTATTATAAAAAAACATCTCGAATGCGTTCACGTAAACCTCTCAATTACTATGGAATAATTGGTAGCGCCAATTGCAGATGGAAACGGCAACGAACTATTCTCATAGTATTTGACATTTTAACGCAAACGCGTTCGAAAAGTATTTTGTGACCAAAAACTTACACTAAGCATACTGGAATAAGCGTGCCAGTGAATGAACAGTGTTTGTGAATACACGAAACGTAATAAATTATGTTTTGTCCTACGGTTTTGACTCAATGGGCTACCTATGTACATTAATTTAATTATTTACTGCGAAACATACCAAGCGTTTTTGTTTATGAGTCAAACACTATTTCCATCGACAAGATAAATTGTTTAGCTGTCAAATGTCAAGTCAAACCAAACAATGTCAACGCGTACAGTTTGCTAATGTCAAACGTTGTATTGCAATAATTTTAGTTTTTTAGTTAAAATAGTTTTTAGGCGATGTGAATTGATGTTCGCGTAAAAGCATACATCAAATATTAAGAACTTAGTGGTGTTGTTTATACAGACACATCCAAATGTCTCAATTACCAGACGATATCGGCGATATAACCATGGCCTCGACAGAAGCGGACTCGCAAACACACTCGCATGAAGGTAAAAACAAACAATATTAATCACAATATTTTTGAGCGATAAAACTGCTACATTAAGTATGGAAAAACGGACATAATTATTGTTTACCTTGGTAAAAGTGACGGACTTTTAATTCTTGCAAACTTTAGATTGGCTTCGTATGTTAATATACCAAAACATAATTTAGTGTCGAAATTAAGCGGCATATTTTAACTGTTTTGTGTTCAAAATAACAATATTGTAATCGTTAATTATGAACTCGTTTAGATGTTGAATGTAGTTGTGATAGTTCATAAAACTTCATCAACAACAATTTGTGATACTACTTGTGCCTTCCCATGAGGCTGTCATGGTCATTGTATTTAGTAAGTGTCTATAAAATATTCAATTTAAAAAAAATCACTATTAACTTCAAATTGAAGGTCTGTAATGTCTGTCCTGTGTAATTTAATTCTCAACCTAAATCAGCAGCAGATTATAACTTTGACCTAATTTGCATTAAAAAAAACTTTTTACTGTCTTTAATAAAATCAAAATTGAAAGTTTGCAGAAGAGTTTAGACTACAATGTTGGCAGCAAAAAACCCTTTTAGGCTCCAGAGCCTTGGACTCTGGGCAAGGCAGAGTTTGAATTAGGGACCTGTGGTTTCCCATGAGGCTGATATAGTCACCATTGGTGCACTCAAGCCTCGTTAAAATTTTAGATATAAAAAAAAACCCTTTTACATATTGTTTTTTGAAACTACCTGCATGTTTGCCAAAAAAAACGCCATAATAAACTTGCTTTAGTTTAAAATTTAAACAACTGGTGACAAAATCCACAGCAACATCGAGTGTGAACACAGATGACACAGCATCCAGTAGTGCGGCCACTCCAACCGGTGGCGAGGGCCAGGCCTCCCGGCAGTCCAACCTCCAAAGGATACAACAGCGGAAGCAGCAAGTTTACAACTGGCCACACAACAAAAAACTGCTCAAACTTGCCATTTATTCAGCATGTCAGGTATAAATAAATAAAATAATCAGTAGTAAATTTATGAGTAAAATAATGTTTCCGTTTTTTAAATACAGCCAACATCAGATGTTCAATGTATCTGTTTTAACTACCTGAATTCCACACACAATAAAGATTTATGATTAAGCTTTTATGTATTGCTTTCTTCCTAGGCCACCACAGAACCTTAAAGAAATTTATGTCATCATTTGATATACAATCAACAAACAAAAGTATTTATGTATCTATAGGGCTCTCTGGTGGCCCACAAATCAACCCGTTGACTGCTACCTTTCATAGAATTTTAAAAGGGAAGCATTTTATAATTATTGGCCAGGCTCTGTCTACCCTGTAAGGGATATAGACGTTATTTGTGTATGTGTATGTATGTATGTATGTATGTTCTGACAGACTATGATGATGAGACTATCAGAAAGACAATAACAATAGTGCCAGTTGACACTCACTGCATTAATGTTTTCTTTTTTTTCGTTCATTGCTAAACAAAGGCCTATCCTCGTTTCAACTGCAAAAGCATTTTTTTTTTTAATCTAATATTTTTACGAGGCTTAAGTGCACTTGTGTGACTATGCCAGCCTCATCGGATGTCTCTTGGGTCAGATTCATCAAACACTCCCCTGCCCACTACCAGATTCTCTGGCAGCAAAGGAGTATTTCACAAACCTGTATATTCATACCGCATTTTCTGATGCCGGAAAACTTAATGTTGTGTTAACTGCCCCATTAAACAGGCTCACATCAGCAAGGTACCTCTCTCTATTATCCTTCGTCATTTCACACTCCATCAAAAAATGTATTAAATCTTCAACCTTGCCACAATGCGTGCACGTTGGGGATTGAGCAATTCTCATCATATTTAAAAAAGTATTTAATGGCACATGACCTGACCTCACCCTAAATGCCCACACGAGTAGATCCCTGGGAAGGCTGGCACAATCAAACCAGGGCACCCGGAATACCTTGTTCTGTATTGTGTTGTACCAGATACCTTTTGTTTCTGATATAGTATTGAATGTTTCCTGCCATACATCAAAACACCTTTTCTTTGCGAATAACATCAACTCTGTGCCATATGGTTTACATAAGAGTTCCATCCCATCCGTCAAAAGCATTCATTTAAAAAATATTCCAGACTCCCGACTGCGGTTGCAATGGATGGAAGACCCCAGTCCCGCAGCAGGCCATCAAAGCGAATGCCCGTGCTGACACCCAACCGCTGGCAACTTTTAATGACCCTTGCCGAAACTGCAACCACATCTTAGGTAATCTATCTAATCTACCAACTTTAAATAAATTCGTGTATGTATGTGTTGGCGCGGGCTTGAAATAATGAAGGCTACAACTTGACTTCAACAAACAGCGTGTAATTTTTGAAAATGGGTTTACAAATCTTATGAAATTAAGAATATAAATTGTATGGAGCGTAGCGAGTGACCGCGGGCTCGCTCGATGGCCGAATGGTCTGGAGCAGCGGCGCGCGCGGCCTTTTGGGTGTGGTGCCGCTGCACTCACACATGTGCGGCGTTAACATATATAATCTGAATCTTGGAAATGGCTCCAATGATTTTCATCAAATTTACCGATCTAGGTAGGTTTCATTTTTAGAAAACGTACCAAAAAAAAAAATACTGTGCGAAGCTCGGTCATCCAGGTACCTATAATTAAGCATACAAGGAGAATGAGCGCATTGTTAACATTGAAGAGACCTATATGTGACTTATAAGTATTTCTCTACTTCGCGACCGGCTTATGTGTTCGTCTTTGTAACTAGGTATTTAATTGCTTCTATTCCATGGACTTATTTGCCAATTTTAGTAACACTAAGATGGATCGGTTGAAACAGTCATACTAGGCCATATCCAAATTAAAATGTTGTTGCAGAAAAACATGTGACACAATTGCAAGGTCTACAAGTGGCCGAAGTGGACCGACTCCTCGGAGCTGTGGTGGATGTGGAAAATATCTTCATGTCAATGCACAGAGAGGATGACCATGATACCAAACGAGTATACTACTACCTGTTCAAAGTAAGAATACTCGCTTATGTTCTCGGCCAAAATATGACATGGGACATGCAGCAATTGGCCAATTTTGGTTGGATTTAGAGTTAATGCCCGCATCAGTAATCGCATCTAAATTGGTTCACCAGTTAAAGAACTATGGTTCCACAGACAAACACAAATAGACGCATACATGGTGGTCATACTGTTATGAGTCTTGCCCACTTGCGTCGGAGTTTTAAACACATCATCGCAGAGAAATGCAATGTGAGTTGGAAGGGTTTTTTTTTAATAATTGGTCCTTCAAGCCGGATGTTTTTTGTCCAGCTCCTCCGCAAGTGTATCCTGACGCGCTCGTCTCCGCGCATCGAGGGTCCGCTGGGGCAGCCGCCGTTCGAGCGTCCCTCAATAGCCAAGGCCATCACCAACTTCGTGCTGTACAAGTTCAATACGCTGCCGCAGAGGGAGTGGCAGACCATGTACGATCTGGCAAAGATGTTCTTGCACTGCTTCAACCATTGGAACTTTGAGACGCCTAGCGTTAGGAAGTTGGTGAGTTTTTTTTTAGAAAGAAAGAAAGAAAGAATTTCTGGATGCCTATCTTAAGTATCAGATATCTGTGAATCCATCTCAGTGTGTTTCGTTACTGATAATGAATAGAGACGGCGCCATTGATATCTGACAATAAAGTATAAGGAACTTATCAGAGAGTGGCGATCCAGACCTACATAGCTCAGCGAAGTATTATTCTTTGTCAAAATTTTTAATAGTGGTTTTTAGGCTAAATGTTTTGTTTTTTTTGGTTACAGCAAGTATCTAACCCGGAAGATATATCAGCCTATCAAATAAACTATACAAGGTTTGTATTTTATATGTTTGCAAAAATAAAAAAATATATATTTATTTTTTATTTTTGCAAACATATTTGTTAATTGGTTTGTATTAAATGCGTTGCGATATCCGATTGCAATGAAACTTGTCAGTGGTTTTGTGTATGACTGTGAAGATTCTTGGCTGGAACACGGGTGATATAACCGGGACCGAGTTTATATTCAGATTAATAAAGGGATTTTACGGAATTCCCGCGGTTTAGAACAATAGGCTTTTTTATTTTCCCGTGGGGGCGACGCGTTGTCTGTCGTTGTCGCGAACCACTTGCCACCAGATGAACCACTTGCACGTTTACGACCCTATCATATAAAAAGTAATCATGCACGATACTTTTTTTAAATGTTTTATTTGACTAGACCATGATTTTTCACGTAAAATTTGACTCACTTCTAGTGGTCCAGGGACCATAGTGTGGCAATTTTTATGTAGCTTTTAATAAGTTTTTCGTTTTTTAACTAATTCTAATGGTCATAAATAAACTTTTTCTTTCTTTCTTTCTTTCTTTTGGTCGGATTGCCTTGAGAATTGGTACACCAATGCAGGATAGGTGACAATGCAAGTACATTAAAGCTTGTATTAAAAACGTAATTTTTAACAAAAATCTATATAGGTATAGTATTCCTCCAAAAAAAAGGCGGTATCATAGATATCAGACACTTATCAAAAGCTTAACCGAGTCTTGGAACAGAGGCCTTGTTGTCTAACGCAGTTCGAATCAATCGCATTAAGCATTCCTTTCTATAAAACAATAAAGTAGGGGGTAGAAAGTCCGAGCGTTACACAAAGTGGCCACAGTTTCTAAATGTTGGTCTTCTCCAGATGGCTGGTGTTCTGCCACGTGCCGGCCTTCTGCGACTCGCTGCCGCACTACGAGACGTCGCTGGTGTTCGGGCGCACGCTGTTGCGCGCCGTGTTCAAGTCCGTCTGCAGGCAGCTCATGGACAAATGCCATTCGGAGAGGGACCGCATGCCGCCGGAGAAGCGGGTCAGTGGGGTGGCAGGGTCGACTCCAGGGTAGAGCTAGGGTCGAAGCTTCAGGTAGTGGTGATTAACGATGAAAAACTCCAATAAATTAGAGCAGCCAGGGCTTGGAACCGGTGCTGAAAGAACCTGTTTAAACCGGTATTTATAGGTTCTCTTCGTTTCTGTTCTAGAGAATCGTTAAAAAAATACCCAAAAATATCGGTTTTCGGCGGCGGGACATTGCAAGGAGCGCGACGTTGCCGTATGACGTGCAATATTTTAACTTCCTAGAACCGGTAAATTTACCGGTTTCTAACCTTGGTACTGGTTTCTGTATAATACCGACTTTTTGAACTTTTTATTAGTATTTTATTAAACAAAGAAATTTCTCTGAAAATACAAAAACTGTAGTACTTATGACTCCTGATAATGCTTAGAAATCGGTAGTAGAACAAAAAAGTAGAATAAAAAAACGATGTCCGTTAATATTGACCTGTAGCGACTTGCTGTACCTAGTAGTAATATAACGCGTCGTTCCTCTGCGAAGGTTCTGGTGCTGACCCACTTCCCGCGATTCTTGGCACTTCTTGAGGAGGAGATATTCAGCGCGAGCTCTCCCATCTGGGACCCCGAGTACAAGCAGGTGCCGCCGCACCATCTGCAAGCCATCCTCGATAACAAGACCAGTAAGTACACACACACACACACACACAGAGAGAGAGAGAGTGAGAGAGAGTGAGACAGACAGACACAGACAAAGGCAGACAGCGCCAGATGAGACAGGCCCAAGCAAAAAAAAAAACAGCACATTCCTCTTTTCAAACGAAATACAGAGAACCAATAAAATTAAAGAGTCATAAATCCTACCCTAATATTATAAATACGAAAGTTTCAAAGGATGCGAGGACGTGAGTGAGTGTGTATGTTTGTTCCTTCTTCACTCTGAACGACTGGACCGAACGGAGATAGCTGACACCCTAGATTAAAACATATCCTACTTTTTATCCCGGAAAATTGCATACTTCCCGCGGAATAACGATAAACATGTCAAAGGTCGTCGCTGCCTAGAGTCGCAACGTTAACAATGATTGCAGAATCACTACATAGTATAAAATAAAGTCGCTTTTTCTGTCCTCATGTCCCGATGTATGCTTATATCTTCAAAACTACACAACGGATTTTCATGCGGTTTTTTTAAATAGATAGAGTGATTCAAGAGGAAGGTTTATATATATAATACATGCATAATATACCGTGCGAAGCCGGGGCGGGTCGCTAGTATACTAGAAACAACAGTTTTTTAGTCTAATTCTACACGGACGAAGTCGCAGGCAAAAACTAGTATGAAAATATTGTCAACTAGCTGCTGCCCGCGACTTCGTCTGCGAAAAATTAGTTTATCGCTATCCCGCGGGTACTATGCAATTTTCCGGGATAAAAAATAGCCTATGTGTTAATCTCCGTTCCAAATTTTATCCGAATCCATTCACTTTTACGTGAAAGTGTAACAAACATCCATCCATCCATACTTACAAACTTTCGCGTTTATAATATTAGTAGGATTTTTAAATGTAGCAAAACTTGGTCATTCCACGCTTTCCACAATCTCGCATCGGATCTCTAAAAGCCTGTGTTTGCGTCTTACTTATTTACACAATCACTTGTAACCTAATGTGGGTCAGACGTCTCTCACCAGCCCGCAGATAACGTATCTATGTGATAGTAACGTAGTATTCAGATAAACAGATGCTATCTCCATTCACTGAGAAGTTTTGTGGACAGAGTGGGAATAAGTGCAAAACAATAGTCATTTTTTTTTAGTCTGTATTCGCTAGTTTGTTAGGTCTTACGTAAATATAGTTAAATCCATGTCTAGGTCAGGTTTGGAGGCTAGTGTTGGCTTTTAAAAAGTAAGTTGAACTGTTAATTTTGGTCTTTTGAAGTTTTTCATTCGATGATATTATACCCCACTAATGGTTGCCATTGACCACTGTTGCGAGGATCGAGGGCTCATTTTTGCAGGCTTGGGATGCTGTGCATCTTTCAGCGAGAGCTGGTTAGGTTAGGATTTATTGTGTTTATACTAATTTCCACTTAAGGTTACAATTGTCACTTATAAGTTATGGGTGTTTTGTTTCTGTAAATGTTCATTATATTATTGTGATCTATGATTTACTGAATGGATTGCGCGGTATGGATAATTAATACTTGCATCCTAAAAATTTAAGATTAACCGGCTTGAGATCGCGTCACGTTGCAGTTCTGTGCGTCGTCCTACTCCTAGAATGTAATATAACATAACTATATTAGAAGTTAATATCTAATAATATCTTGGGACCACTGACACCAATTGACCTCGTCCCAAACATCTAAGACTCGAGAACAAACATTCGTATTTTTCACACAAACATCTGTCCCGATCGGGGATCGAACCCGAGACCTCAAGCTTCATAGTCAGGCTCTCTAACCACTAGGACAGGGGTGGCGAACCTTTTTCGGTGGACGTGCCATTTTTTCACAAATAATGTAATATTTGGCTCTGACCTATCATCAGACCTTGTTGTCTTAAGAGTGTGTTGTTATATTTACCATCATATGACCATATCGCCATTGTTGGCGTGCTCGAATTATTTTGAAGCGTGCCAACACTGGCACGCGTGACATTGGTTCGCCATCCCTGCACTAGGCTAACCGGTCGTTATTTGACAAGGTTTCTTTGTTTTTTTTTAGCGAGCCGTCGTGGCGGCGAGTTTGAGCGGGTGACAGCGACGGGTGACAGCAAGGATGGTTTCACCACTGTGTCGCTGTCAGCAGGTGAACACCTTACCCATAACTATGTAGCAAACGTCACACAATAAGGATGGTGGGTGGTGGCCTGCACCGTGCAGTCCACTCAGCATATGACCGCATAGAATGGAAGCTGTAGGCTTATTACCTAACTCGCTCGCAATCGCCATCGTGTTCATTTTGACAGTTCATGTATGGGATGGCAATTGACATCGGAATCAGTTAGTTGTCACATTCATACAAGTACTATCAAAATGAACACGATGGCGATTGCGAGCGAGTTAGGTAATAAGAATACTGTTGCGTTTGCGTTAAAATGTCAAATACTATGAGAATAGTTTTTTTGCCGTTTCCATCCGCAAGTGGCGCTACCAATTATTCCATAGTAATTGAGACGTTTACGTGAACGCATTCGAGATGTTTTTATATGCGAATATTTACACTAGGGGCTCTGATCGTATGTGGCCGCGATCCTCAGCAGTAAGGGAACGAGAAGGAAGAAGAAGAAGATCTATGTAGGAATTTTAGTATGGGCCCAATGGGGAGAGTCATCAAGGCGGCAAACTTAAAAAATATGGTGGTAAACTCGTTTAAGGCAAACACGGTCTGCATTCCGCAGAAAAATGTCTAATGTAATTAACTTAAATCTCCTAACTAATTAAAAACCGCATGTCATTGTGAAATTTCTAGCAATACAGACGTTATTTGGTATTTGAATTTGGATGCAGATGTCCAGTCAATTTTACTGAACTGTCTGTTAAAATAATATAGTGAATTAATTTTGTAACATCTTGTAGGTGGTCTACGATCTGCCATATTAATATATAGTTTAAAACTAAAAGCAATGTCGGAATACAGAAAATCAGTGTCTTCTCTGTCGCGGTGTAAAACGTTGCGTAAGTAAATTTGTCTTCATCCTCATAATTATCGGCGTAAAGACGTCCACTGTTGAACTAAGGCCCCCTTAGAACGCCAAGCTTCGTGATCCCCCCTTGAAAACCTTTGTCTCCCAACTGTATTTGGTTTAGAGGTGTATGTTTCATACAATCAAATCATTGCTGTCAATGTCTTTATAAAATGAAGAACTGTTTTTTTATACCTATAATATCTAAATGTACCACCTTACTACATTTACAATATGGTACAGAATCAATTGAAGTCATTAAAAATTATAATTGTTTTTAAATTAATCCCTCATAGATAAAAAACATAAAACTTTCATCTACTCAAAGGTTAACTGGTAAAGATCCCTTATAGGGATAAGTTCGTTTTTGTGTATATAATCAATTCTAATTTTTTTGTGAATTGTATCTGTTTCTTTATATTTGTAGAATAAAGCATTTACTTACTTACTTTGATTCATTTTGTAGTCGCTTACCTAAATTAGCGGGGCCTGAAAAAGGGTTAAAGATAGAGTCCCTTCATGTGGCGTTAGTTTCCACCCTGTATACCATACACATGGTAGTGTTCAACTTGGTTGTCACCGTCACCGCGCCCGCACAGGTTCTATGAAGCAGGAGTCCCTGAAGCGCGCGGCGGAGGGCCGCGGCGAGGCGGGCGGCAAGCGGCGCCGCGTCGTGGACGAGCTCGCGGATGACGTCAGCGAGCGCTGCGTCGCCGACATCGTCGCCACCATCACGGACCCCGCCTACATGTGCGGGCCCGACGTGAGTTACAAACAGAATACGGATGTGCAAGTTTTGGAAAGTTAGAAAAGTTTTCGGAAATTTCTAGAAAAAAATCGAGAAATATATAAAACTAGATGTTGCTCTCGACTCCGTTCGCTTTTGCGAATGTATCTGACATTGCGATGTTCGGGGATAAAAACTATCCTATGTCCTTCCTCGGGACTGAAACTATCTGTATATCAAATTTCAACAAATTCAGTTGAGAGGTTTAAGCGTAAAAAAGTAACACAGACAGAACTATTTACAATATTAGTAGGAATTGCAGAACTGTTTTTCATAATAACTCTTGGATACTTTGCATAAGGACATCAGTGGGCGCACCAGAAATAATAGTTTGACTTAGACGTATTTTTTTTTCATAAACACCTACATGGTCCACTAATTTAAAATAACCAAAACAGTGTAAATGTTAGGATATTTTTTGATTTCTTTACGAAACCATTATCTGCACTCTAAACGACCGGCAGATGGTCAACCAGTACACTTAGAATTGGGCGAACTGGGAAAATAAAGGACGAAGCACCAACTATTGCGAAAATACAGGCGCTCCACGGCTAGCACGAGAGCGCGCGAAAGACTACCCGTCTTATTCTTACTGCCCGTTCCAGAAAGAGACGAGTAGTCTATCTCGCTCGCGACACGGCTCTCGCGCACTCCCGTTCTAGTAGTACTGACCTAGGTATACATATTTCAGGCGTTGTTCCAAATGCAAGCGCCGCGCGACGAGGCGGCTAAGATAGAGGAGCAGCGCAAGATGATAGAGTTCCACGTCATAGGGAACTCGCTCACGGGGCCCGTCAATAAGCAGACCATGCTGTGGCTCATAGGTAAGGAAAAAAAAGTCTTCTTACTGCACATGCGAGACGTAGGTAATATTAAAATAGTTGGGGATCGCGAACAGGGCTATGCCAAACCAAACTTTGGGTATCCAAATGAATTTATGTTAAGAAAAAATCCTTATAAAGGTTGTCGCACACGTTCGTATCACCGGATCGCCGCCGCCTCATCTCATCGGCTTGCAGTCAACCAGGCGTCAACCATACGCAAGCGCATAACGGAAACGGCTCCGATGTGTCCGCGCGGCTGCGGCTAGGTGACATCGCGCTTACGGCTGGGTGACCGACCGCGGGGGGAATGATGGCGGTCTGCGCGCCGTCCCCGTTCCGGCGGCGAGACGCAAGCGCGGCGGCGGCCCGACGTAAGCTCGATGACTGCGGGTTGCCCGCGCACCGCTTGCGGATTACTAGCTTGTACTGAGGCGAGGCGATGCTGTTCTGATGCCGATATGTGTGCGTTACAGTATGGAATTTCTTACAAAGAATATTGGACGGCTCGAGTTGAGGCGCGGCTGTTCCGGTGCCGAGCGGTTGAGTGCGACAAATTTAACAGAGCAAACTAAACTTTATGAAAATAAATGTTCTAAAATACTGTTTCACAAACAATAAAATAAAAGGTCAAAATTTGGTGTCAGATAAATGAAAATGTTCGTTGACGGTCTTTACAATGATGTATGTATGTTTAACTACTTTTTATTGTACAGTCAGCCAAACGGAACCCTAGGCCACTAGAACCTTTTCACAATCAACGTCGGAGTACTTTGACACTGACAGTAACAAATAAGAAGCCGATCATTTATTGCGATGGGGGTTCCATTTGATTGACCGTATATAAAACATGTACCGAATTAACAGGTTACAACTTGCTGGCAACAATCTATGATAAAGATGTGTCTGTGTTTCAGGACTCCATAACGTGTTCTCTCATCAGCTGCCGGAGATGACCAAGGAATACATTTCACAATTAGTTTTCGATCCGTAAGTCCATGTTGCATGATTAAGGAATACAAATGTAATTGAATCACAGTTCTTTTTTGGCGTCCACAAAAAAGCTGGTATATGGAATTTTGTGTGCATAATTGTTAAGACTTTTTTTTATCTTACACGTATATTTTTTTCTTTCAGAAAACACAAAACTTTAGCTCTAATCAAGGACGGAAGGCCTATCGGCGGAATTTGCTTCAGAACCTTTCACTCTCAGGTATGGGTACTCGTGATTGGAGCTTAGCCAATCCAACCTTTTTAATTTGTCTTGTGCAAAATACAAAATTTAAATTAAGTAAATTTAATATAGACGGACGGACAGCTAAGCCTTATTACTTAGAGTTCTGTTGGCACCTTGTGGAAACAGAACCCTAAAAACACCATTCAATATAAATATTCTCTATTGAACACAACAAAACAGTACCTACAGTGAGTTATCAAATAATTTTAACAGGCTAGGAATGCGGTTATACTGTTTAAAAGCGATCTCTTCCAGAAAACTATTTCACTCAGAAACAAAAATGCTGAGAAATATCAGCCCGGCCAGCTATCTGACACTAAAGGCGACCTCCCATTGCTGCGCACGCTGTGCCACCCACGTGGGTCCGTTGGCCATTTCGTGCGTAACGTGCGTGCACTGCTGTGGAAACGACCACTTACATTTTGATACGGAGCGAATATGTACCCACGTGCGTAGCGTGTCTGGCCGTGCGCTGCAGTGGGACGTCGCCTTTATATTTTAGAAGATTTGCCTTTACATTTTATTAGGGTAATTATTTTAGATCTACTAATGTTTCAGGGTTTTAGCGAAGTAGTGTTCTGCGCGGTGACTTCCAACGAACAGGTGAAAGGCTACGGCACCCACTTGATGAACCATCTAAAGGATTATCACATAAGAAACAACATCCTGCATTTCCTGTCTTTTGCTGACGAGTTTGCTATTGGTAACTGTCTTTTATTTTGAACTGGCTTCTACCCGCGACTTCGTCTGCGTAGAATCATACATAAAAACCTTCCTCTTGAATCACTATCTATTAACAAAAACCGCATCAAAATCCGTTGTGTAGTTTTGAAGATATAAGCATACAAAGGGACATAGGGACATAGGGATATGGGGTCAGAGAAAGCGACTTTGTTTTATACTATGTTTTTAATAAATAGGGTGTTCAAAGTAAGTGGTACCTGATGGAGTGATAGCCATCACCTATGGACATTGGACATCCCCAAAACCAGAGGATTGAGGTTATAAATTCGACGTTCGTTTCTTGCCGTTCTGCGCACACTAATAGTCATCTCTGTCTGTGTCATTGTAATAAATTGGGATGGCGCCATAGATATCTGACATTTGTCACATTTTGTGTCACATTCTCCAGGTTATTTCAAAAAGCAAGGCTTCAGCAAGGACATCCGTCTACCGCGCGCGATGTACCAGGGCTATATTAAGGACTATGAGGGCGCTACTCTGATGCACTGCGAGCTTAACCCACGTATCGTCTACACCCAGTTCACGTCTGTCATACGGAGGCAGAAGGAGGTAGATATAAATTTTATAAAGCTCAAGCGAGTGAATAATGGATAAAGAACTATGACAGAAATGCAACAAAAAAATTACGAATTTTAATTGTATATTTTTTTTAGATTATCTTAACTTTAGGTGACCCACTAGTTCGTTTGTCTGGCCTCTCTAACATAAAAAAAAGGTACACTTTTAGGTACGATTCTATTGAATCTTGTTCTAAGTATGTATATGTTTATGCGATGTCTTGTCCGAGCTAGAAATACAAATTTTAATTGTATTTTTTTTTAGATTATCTTAACCTTAGGTGACCCACTAGTTCGTTTGTCTGGCCTTTCTAACATAAAAAAAAGGTACACTTTTAGGTACGATTCTATTGAATCTTGTTCTAAGTATGTATATGTTTATGCGATGTCTTGTCCGAGCTAGAAATACAAATTTTAATTGTATTTTTTTTTAGATTATCTTAACCTTAGGTGACCCACTAGTTCGTTTGTCTGGCCTTTCTAACATAAAAAAAAGGTACACTTTTAGGTACGATTCTATTGAATCTTGTTCTAAGTATGTATATGTATATGCGATGTCTTGTCCGAGCTATGTTAATAAATTGTAAGTCTATAATTGTGTCCCATAAAATTTAAGTTCTTAATGTATGGTTTGGCATAATTTTCGTTACTGACAAAGCGTTTTATTTCTGAAAAAGTAAGTTTAGAATGTATAGTAAACTAACCTAACTTAAGCTACTACATTCTGATGACTTTTCCGAAATTGGAGTGGATTATCATTTTGTGACTTTCATTTTGTTTGTTTCTCAGATTGTGAAGAAACTTATAGATATGCGACAGAAAGAGGTCAGGAAGATTCATCCCGGACTCACTTGCTTCAAGGAAGGCGTAAGTACATCATGACTTTGTGAACTTAATCACTTTTACATAGTTTCTTTAGTTTTGAGATGAAAACTTTATTGTTGTTTTATATCTTAATCCAAGTTATAAATTGTCTGTGTGTCATTTTGACTGGAAATTTGGTACGTTGTCTATATTATATAAGATCTATATCCTACAACGTTATTTTTATCTAATACTGCCTGCAAAAAAATCATTTAAACCTTTCAAGTGAATTTCAACCATATGAAGATAAAATATTCGAACATAAAAGTAAACATTGACTCTTGTAGCAAAAGTGTAGCAGATGTTTCTGTAACACTTTTAATTTATTGTATTCTATTGTAGCTATGTATAAGTAGTTGCTGCCCGCGACTTCGTCTGCGAATAATTGTGATGTGAACTATCCTATGTCTTTCCCAGGGTCTGAAACTATATCGGTTGAGTTTACGCGCGGAAGCGTAACAAACTCACATTCGCATTTATAATATTACGATAAGATTTAGCATATTGTTGAATGCAAGTTTAATTTATGTTGTAATGTGTGTGTGCCCAGGTCCGCAGCATCCCGGTGGAGTCGATCCCGGGTCTGCGCGAGACGGGCTGGCGCGCGACCCGCGCCGCGCCCGCCGACCAAGCGCCCGATGACCTCAACGCGCTCAAGATCGTCCTGCACGCGGTACCTTTGCATTTTACATAGATTATTATTCTTCCATGCTGGTCTGGAAGCAAAGAAAAAAACATAGAATGTACCAGTTGCTTCTCCTCCCGCGCAGATGAAAATGAAAAATGAAAATGAAAAAGTGTTTATTCCAAGCAAATTATACAGGAGGATAGCTACAACTAAGGGCCCTGTGCTAGGATACCCTGTGTTACAGGACCCTTCCATACAGATACAATGTTAAATGCTACAAGTCGTACAGAGAATAATAAAAATAACAGCACGCGTACAAAGATGGTATAAGCCCATCGAGGGATTGGGTGAAAATCTTAGGGATCATGTTATAACTGCAGGCGATGTGGCTAGCAACCCATCACTGTTTTGATTCCCCTTTCCATCCATACGCCCACAATTTTGCTAAACGTGGTCTTTATGTCTTGTCACATTAGGCTCTGTCTACCCCGTAAGGGATAAAGACGTAATTTATGTATGTATGTATTATTATTATGAGTCTATTGTGTCTCACTACTGAGCAAAGGCATCCCCCCCCCCAACGCTTCCACTGCTCTCGGTCTGCTGCGGTACGTGAGTACTATAAGAAGGTGTCCATCGCGTCCCGCCATCGCCGTCTAGGTATTTTACATACATAAAACAATAACAAATAAACAAATAGCTTATAATTCTCCCCTAGGAAAGTTCTCTTAGCACAGGTTTTGCATACTTAAAAAGAGTTACCAACCACTGTTAACATTTTGCGTCTCTTGTTACCATTAAATGAATTTGATTTCGATTTTTTGATTTTTACATAAATCACATAAAATGGTTGTCTGGTACAGATTACTGGGTAGAGACGCTATTAGAGTCGTTTTCAAAAAAAATGTACATAGTTAAGGGCTTAATCACAACAAAAAAAAAAATATTCCTCTGTGTTACGTTTCACCTTTATTCAATTGCAAGAAGGGCGAAAACATCGTAACACAGAGGAATCAATTAACTTTTGTTGTGATTAAGCCCTTAAACTATGTACATTCATGTGTTTTGAAAACGACTCATTAAGCGATAAGACCGCCTATTGTCGAAAGGTAGACAGCCTTTTTTTGTTTGTTGCCCGGGGGAAATCTGCTGTAACCAAGACAGCCTAGGGTAACAAGACCTAAAGGCCACGTTTAGCGCGATGGGCGTGTAGGTGGAAAGGGGAATCGAAATAGTAAGTAAGTAAGTAAATGCTTTATTGTACAAATATAGAGATGTAGAGACAAATCACAAAAAAAGACCTTAAATATATGCACAAAGGCGAACTTATCCCTATAAGGGATCTCTACCAGTTAACCTTTGAGTAAATGAGAGGAGCATTAAGCGAGAGACCGACAAAGAGTGAGTTTAAAATATCCATATAGTGAAAGCCACAATAGAGCGTAGTGATGGGTATAACATGATTCCTAAGATTATCGCCCATTAGTGGATAACACGGAGATAACGAACTTGCACACTTTTACTTTGATTTCAGGTGAAAAATCATGCAGCCGCATGGCCCTTCCTAAAGCCTGTCGACAAGTCTGAAGTTCCCGACTATTACGACCACATCAAGTATCCCATGGGTAAAAATAAAATTACAATTTTAATTTAAACCTTTTAATTCAATGTGGACTATACTATACATTTAAGACTTCTTTTTGTATTTTTTTTTTTAATAGAATTTCTAGAACTCCAAACTTACAACGGAATCATGACTTTTGATTTTTTTACGCGTGAGTTAATTATTGCTTAATTTTTTGAGCAAAAAAAAACATATCGACGGGAAAGAACTAAAATCTCATGTCTTAGAAATTTTAATTATTGTAGTTTGAATTATATTGAGAGAGCCCATAGCTACTACCTATCTTACATTAATCTGAAATTACAATATAGGAGGTCTTTGTTCTTCCCCATCGATATCGAGATTTCCAAATATTTCTTTTCGATTATTTAGTGGTTAAATTTCTAAATGTCAGTGAAAATAAGAACACATAGAAAAATCCGAAAAGTAAAGCTATGGCCGGGAATCGAACCCGGATCCTCGTCATTCCGTGACGTGTGCTATACCCCTACACCACCCATAGCAGGTGGGTAGTCTCCGAATTTTTCTACCCGTTACTAAGTGTCACGTGACCTATTTTTGTTACTATGCGAATTTTTGTCGCTAAGCGTCATCTGTTTGAATGATGTGTCTGTACGACACAATTACAAACTCCCATGGAACATCTACTGCTCACCAGGGACGAGAGAAGGCGCTGTTTTTCAAATGATAGGTACTACCAAATGAATCAAGAAATTGTAAAATTTGTTGATACCCATAAAACAATAATACTTGATGGAACCAGGCGTTAGGTCCATATAATTGAATAAATAGTTTACATTACTCCTTCGTTACCACGTGGTATGTGGTAGCGGAGTAGGAACGTGAGTGTTTTTTGTGCACTTAAGAATATACGGGACTTGAGAACCTCCTCAATTTTTCGTTGGCTGAACACCACTGGTGTTTTAGATTTGCGCACGATGGGGGAACGTCTGAAGGCGCGCTACTACGTGTCGCGGCGGCTGTTCATCGCCGACATGACGCGCATCTTCACCAACTGCCGCGTCTACAACTCGCCCGACACAGACTACTACAGGTAAACCAGTCGCACAACTAGTTGGGCAGCAAGTTGTTTATTAGTTAGTTCACTCTCAAAGGGAATAAGGGTTCTTTTATGCCTAATAATTTATTGAATCAGGCGTTACTTTGCATTGGTCCATTTCTATGAATTTGCTTGCATTTGCTGGCTAGTAGCGGAGTAGCAAAGTATATCCGATAGGTGTCAGTTTTTTTTATTTTTATGCATAATAGGCATGCGTTTGATCACAATCACGCATGATGATAAACGAAGATGTGATCTAGGTTGGAGCTTGCAGCGTTCAGGGAACTCGGACGCTGGCAGGGAATTACATTCCTCAGCTGTCTGAATAATAAAATGGCACAAAACCACAATGGCCTGTCATGGCCCACTATAGGCCATCGCCATGGTGTACAGAGAACCATGATAGCGGACAATGGGATAGTTGACACCGTTAATTAATAATTACACGTAAATTGTAATAAAGAAACGTAAACTTTTCTTAGCCAGCTTTGTAACTTTTATGAATAGCGCTTTCATTTTTGTAAAGAAAAAAGTATTCTTAAAAAAAAAATACGGAATATTAAGGTATTCATTTGGACAAAATGCCCATTTACTACAACTTGTCGATATGTATCAATAAGTCAATTATTACCAATGTATGTTAGAACTGATCAGACTGTAATACCTACTCTCTTACTAATTTCGCATACGTTTTTCTTTTCTTTGGTCTGACTTCCAGAAACACCAGACCACAAGAATTTACTACAGCTTCTTTTCAGGTGCGCGAATACGCTAGAAAAATACTTCCAGACCAAGATGAAAGAGGCCGGTTTGTGGGACAAATGATCAGAGTTCTGTTTTGACTCGTTCTTCGCACAAGAGCTGGCCGCCTGCGCGCCCGCCACCTCTCCCGCCGCCGCTACTTCTTTAGCCTCCGCTACTATGACTGACGACGCGTGAATATTACAAAAAACGTTATACCTGGAAGTTATTTTATTTTCTACTACGATTGGCGAAATAGTAAAATTTTAGTTTGAATCAGACAACGAAATGAATGATAAAACATGTTAATGTATTAACGAGTGTTATAAATAGGGGAAGGGGATTTTTCCCTTCATCTGAGACTGTTCTGTTACTGTCTTTGTTCAAAGAAATTAGGTACTTGTATTTTTTTTTCTTATTTGCAGTCCTTAGTTTTAAATTATTCTAAGTGTTTTGTATACGATATGCCAACAGATTTAAAATTAAGTCGCGGTATTAATATTTTGATTTGATGTTTATTACGAATGGTTACCGATAATCTGATGCAGGGATTCTAATCCGAGCTCATCATCATTATAAATAACCTGCGAATCTATTTATTGGCGTGTGTGTAGTTTCCAGTCCGTGCAGAATCAGCGCGGGTACTAATATCCAATCCCTCACATTGCCAGAGGAGGCCGATGCCCAGCAATTATATGTATTTCGGCTGGGATGACGATCTATATGTTTTTAATCAAACGATGATGTTAACTAGATAATTTTAGAAAATAAGATTTAATAAACTTGAATGTTTTTGTCTAAAATCTAGATTAATCTAGAATTTAGCCAACTTTTTATGTAGTTGTACATAAATTTATATGTAAGGTGTCATTTGAATGTGATTATACCTATACCGAATGGTTTTACATGATTGGAGTCGAACCGGCAATGATCTTGCGTTAGTTGTGTGGATCTCACTATTTTATTTGTGCTCAATAGGGTAGACACCACTAAGACGCCGCCGACAAATACTAATGAAATTGAGCAGCGCCACTCTTTACACTATTTATTGGTGTGCCTGCAAGCGAAAGAGATGAAACGATACCGGCGACGTAGCGCACGTCTGCACCCGTAGAAGAAAAAACCTCTTTTTGTTAATTTATTAATCTCGAAAACAATTTTGCTACAAATGTATTTTTTTTATTTGAAAGGAATAGTATTATTGTTGATAACTGTAAAATTAGATCTTTAGGTACTTTGAAATATCAACTTCAACTTTTATGTATATGGCAACCGGTTGCTTATGGTTGACAACCACTATTAACTTACTCTTTGTTGGTCCCTTGCTTAATGCTCCTCTCATTTACTCGAAGGTTAACTGGTAGGTGTCCCTTATAGGGAAAAGTTCGCCTTTGTGTATATATTTAATGTATTTTTTGTGATTTGTCTCTGTTTCTTTGCATTTGTACAATAAAGCATTTACTTACTTACCAATGACTCCTGACAACAGCAAAATGTACATTTGAGTAGTCATTCGAGCTCGCCAAGTAAGTGATGTCACTGTTTGCTATTGTCATAAATCTATGCAATAATCAGCGATTTGGTTGTGATCAGTAGCGCCAAAATCGTTTAAAATCTATTGTCATATAAATAGGTATATTAAGAAATAAATAGTGCAAAGTTTTGTTCGTACTTTTAACATTTTATTCCTTTTGATATCAACGATAATACGATGTACTCATAATACCCTGTTTTTGCGTGTGTAAATAGTAAGTACGCTTGCATGTAACAATTATGATAGAAATGAAATCCTACCTAAATGGAATAAAAGTTACTTTTACAAAGTTTTGGTTTTATTACTTTGAAAGGGTCTATATTTTGTCCCATAAAATTAAAGTTACAAATGTACGATTTGCCATAATTTTCGTTAGTCATAAAGCGTTTGGTTTCTAAAACAGGAAGTATTTATTATAGAATTGATAGTAAACTATCCTAAGCTAAGATGAAAAGATCCCTCTTTAAGGATAAGTTCGCCGTTTCTCTGTTTGGTGTTGCGTTATTTATTTTTATTTTTACGTGCAATAAAGTGTTTACATACATATACAGGCACCTACTACATTCTAATGACTTTACCAAAATTCCTGAAAAATGCACGATTTACGACAAAAAAATGTTAACTAAGTAACTGTTATTATGACCAATGAAAAATATGGGACGAAAAAGGGACTCGCTTTGAAATATTGGTCTGCTTACCAACGCTTCCAAATCATAGAAGAAAAATGAAACTCCGATTTCAATACTGTATTGGTTTTTATTGTTTTTTACCTTAACACTTGATGTAGACTCGGGAAGTCGGGACAGACCACGCACAAGATGGGAATGTATCATTAATTAAACATCATTTAAACTGTATTCAATAAAAAGTACATACCAGTCTCCTTGTTGATTATAAAAATCAGTAGATATTTCATAATAAGTACTTAAAATGTACTGCGTAAGTAATAACTTAAATGCTTACTTACAACTAAAACGTAAATGATCCTTATAAAATAAACGTTTGAACAAATTTAACGCTTTCATGGACAATTATTTCGGTAACAAATTTTCTGGTATTACCAATATTATCTTTTTAGTCGTGCTGTCGAGTAAAAATGGAATACTAAGTGATCCTTTATTTTATCTGCTAGTTTTTTTCTCGCGACTTCGTCTATGCTTCGACTTCGTCAATAATCAAAAGAATCTATTAAATGTGAGAACTGTCAATGCATTAGTATTCGTCGTAAATAACCGTTGCTAGGCAACGAGAAAAAGTGTGACATTTTCAGTCCAAGAGCGTAGCGTGCGAAATGAGCTTCGTTCCGCCCCGTCAGTGAGAACTGGCACAGACCAAATTTCATATTTTACAAAATATATAATCTAAAATATTGAATGGCAAACAAAAACTTATTAACGATAATTGTCCATGAAAGCGATGTAACTTGAAGTTAATTTCAGACTAGATTTTATTAACTACCATCAGCCACGAAATTTAGGTATTCCCATATAACCGCTACCTAGCACGACTGCAGAATGAAACGCTAGCTTCAAACGTGGCGAAACCCAGGCCCATCTTCCCTACTGGGAACCCTAAGGGAGTGCCTCGAGCACCGCGGGCAAAAGGGCCCTCACTGACTGTAAAACATTACATCTCGGCGTATCAACTTCAATTGTCGGTCATAGCCATTGGGGCCCCACTATCCTAGTGCCGGGGCCCCCAGTAGGGTAAAGACGGCCAGGACGAAACCACGTCGCTGGGACCTTGTTAGGACCTTATAAAAACACGAAGATTTCCACACACCTAGCGGTAATTTGAAAGTTAATTTTATATAGCTGTTTAATAAAGTTGATTGATCCCTAGAAAAAAATCTACATAACATGTAGTATACAACTTCTAATCTGTTTTAACATTATTCGGATCTTTAATATTTGCACAGCGCACTGTGCAAGTATGGAGTGTCCTTTGAATCGAATATAAAATTAATAGAGCTGCATTATTACTCTTACATATTTTTAACAACATTTTAAATAAGAAAAAGGCAACTGTATTCTTTTTACAAATGATTTAAATTTAAACTTTAAATTTCTTGCTGCATTGTTTAATCAAGGGATCAACATTTTTCCCCTTCAATTTATATTCTATTAAAACATTGAATAATATTTTACTTTTGAACATCATTGGTGACCTTATTGAATATTCATAATATTTTAATTCGTGTATTGTTCTTCCATTTATAATTCTTGTTAGTAATAGGGGGTTTCCATAAATCACCTTGATGCTTGGAAAAACGGGAGGGGAAGAATGGGAGGGGGGAGGGGTATGGGAGAAAAACACGAAATAACACGCGAGGGCAGGCGGGAGCGAAGAATCTCAGGTGGATTCGCCAAGGGGGGCACGTGATTTATGGACGCTCCCAAAATATTACCCTATGAAATGACACTTGGGGCTTATTAGAACTACAATACTACGGTTTAGAGCTATAAACCGCCGTGTGTTGGGTTTTACATAAAAACTCTTAATACAAAATGAAATAGCAATATATGGACGGAGACATGTCTAGCATAATATACTTATCCATGGCCCATACGCACAACCGAGGTGAGGCTAGCACATATTTACTGGTGAAGTTTACAACACGTTATATTTATGAGATCAACAGCCAATCGGTTTTTAAGTACAAAGTACGGACCAAATGCGAAATCAATATATTTTCAACAAATTTGTGAAGTAACGATACCTTTAGTTAAATCACGATAACATTATCCGGTCAAAATGTAAATAATTAAGTCGTGTACAGAGTAAAGTTCAACTTCTTCATAGTTATCATTATCTTGTTTAAGCTCGTCATGATGTGATGTCGGGCAGACATAGCTTTATGAAAAGTTAAATTTGACTCCACGCTTAGACTCAATCTTTATAACAATAATATACATATAATTTTACGTAAAAACGGTTTGTTTTCAGTTATTTTAACTTTTACATAGGGTAGTTAAGCTGGGTTCAGGAGACCGCTTTATTCAGAACTATTCACTGCTGTTCGATAATATTTACCACGCAAAGTGTTGCTGCGTAACTTATCCACAATAGATCAGCGAATGACAGATTCTGGGTTATGCAAAGCGGACGCCTGCACGCACCTTTAGCTGTACAAAACATTATATCGTCAAATAACCAACAGTTTTCTACATCGCATAGGGCAATGTGGTTACGGGACCCGATGTTGCAGTACACTATTTCGTTGACTAGGCGGAGCGGTGAATGCTAAAACTACACTAGCACTTAAAATAATAAAATATCACTTGTCATCCACCGTCATCACTGGAAGTACCAAATTGAGTATTTAATTCTAGGGTTATTTATGAACACAATCACTGACTCACTTGACACTCGACCGTTAGTTCGTATCGTCCTATAGGAGCGCTGGGCGCGGGTGGGGGGTGCGAGGGAGACGGCGAGAGGGGCGCTCAGTCCTGCGGCGTGCTGGCCGTGCTGGCCGACGCCGCGTCCGAGCACGGCGGGCTGGGGCGAGGCGCGCAGCCCGGAGACGACGCGCGTGACCTGGAATAACAAAATACAATTTTAAACTGTCGACCACCTTTTCATGTAGCCTTATTTGGTGTCCCACTCTGTGCAGAGACCTCCCCTTTCTCTTTCCACCCATTTCCGTCTTTTGCGAAGCTTCCCCAGTCCAGTTAAAAAAGTTAATCAGCCCGCTATTTCTTGGTCCGCCTTTGTTGCGGTGCCCATCGCATTGAACACACCTACATCTAAATATAAGTCAACCAATGCATTGTGCCTATAATCAGTCGTTAAATCGTTAATTTATTTCGTACCTGTGCAAGAATATCCCGATTTTAAGCTGTGGCAGAACTGGCAATATGGCCCGGACCCCTAGCTCTACGGGGCCCCGAAGTGGCTTGGCCTAGAGCACAGAACGGACGGTGAGGCACTTGTTTATATTGAGGAAGGAAATCTGATGAATTTTCCGCGGGCCCCAAACGTTATATTAACGTCTCTGCACGGCCAGCACGACAGCGTGCGAGATAGAATACCAGTCTCTTTCTAGAATGAACAGTAAGAAAAAGACGGGTAGACTATCTCGCGCGGGACACAGCTCTCGTGTTAGCAGTTCTAGTGATCTTTGGTAAGCTAACCTTTCGGGCATGGAAGGCGCGCGGCGAGGTAGCGAAGGCGCGAGCTCGTCGGGCGAAGAGGCGCGACTGCTGCGCTCACTGCCCGCCTCCTCAAACGAGTTGTCACTCGTCAACTGTAACACAATGGTACATTACTACAGAGGCTGGGAAGTAAGCCGCCGGCTGAAACATATAGACGAGCGGGAGCGAGGCCGGCAAACCCTGTCCACGCCTTTAAAAAAATAATTTATTGATTCAAATACAATACGTCGAGTGTTTGGGATGCTAGACGTTTAACGAACACACATAGGACAGCTGGGGAAATCATGGGCACAATAGGAATATCATGGCCGTCTAGGGTAGATTCTAGTATCAACTAGACGCAACAAATCAATGCATATACCTATATTGGTACCTACCAATGTACCATTCGCAAACAGTGAAAAACTAGATACACTAAAATAGTTGACAGCTTTAATTAGACTACCCGTGATCATGATTGACAGAGCTCATTAACCTTTTCGCCACCATTAACTTGATATGAAGTCAGGTACAAGCAGTGTAAAATGCAGCTTAGTTTGACAAGATAAAGTTGACAATTGCGAGTGACGCTAGAGCTGCTTGGCGGTAAAGAGGTTAAAGGTGGTGCGTGGTCTACGTCCCGTACAAGACATGTCTTGTATTAAGAATAATTAGAGCGATTTTTTTTTTCAACACGCATTTCAGATTCATAACAATGTGTCACCAGTTTCGGGTGGTGTTCCCCAAGGTATCATGATAACTGTACAACAACTGGCACAAACAAAGGGATTGTTACATGAAATACCAGCGTGAGTGGGTGCCGGGCGCGCTGCGGGCTGACCGCGCGGCTACGAGCTTCTTCCACTTCTAGCTGCAGTATGCTCTCTTGGCTGCCTGTGAACTAGGGACAAACAAACAAAAATTTATCACTCTGTAAAGTTTTATACTAGCTGTCGCCCTCGACTTCGTATGCGAAAAATTCGTTTATCGCGCGGGTTCTGTATAATTTTCCGGGATGGAAACAGGACCTAGGGTCTCAAAGTATCTCCGCACCAAATTTTAACACGATCGGTGGAATTTACGCCGTGAAAGAGTAACCAAGAAACAAAATCACATCCGCATTTATAATTACCTAGGTTTTTTTATATGATAGGGGATGTCGCGAACACCTTAGTTTTGATACTTTTTTAATACTTTTTCTAATCGTTTTGTTTTTGAAGTCTTGTCATTGTTGTTGGTTGTTACATATCAGTAAAGAAGCTGTTCATTTTCCTGGTGTTCTTACTTGCCATCGATTATCCTTCGTTTTCTTCACATTATCATACAGTCCTCATATCGTACGCTTCAGGGGGTAAACGAGCAAGTGGATCACCTGTTGTAAAGTAAACCTGCACATAGACACTTATAACATAAGGCGTTAAGAGCGTCCAGACTAGGTTCAAATGAACAGGATTTGTCGCAGCGGAAATTATGCCTGGGGACGTCCGAAGGCTGAGAGTTGAAGTTGTATGTATTGAGAAGAACCATGTTTCTATGTATATCAAGAAAATGCTCCATTAGTGTGTCGATATGGTTAAATAAAATAATATTGGTTACGCTTCTTCGATTGAACGCAACAATTATTAATAAGTTGACACCGGACTAAAATTAATGGCTTTAAAAAAACAAAAAAAAACTCCTTCTATACTCCCACAATCATGCTAAACTTGGCCTTAAGGTCTCTATCTACCCCTTGGGGGATGAAAACGTGATTTATGTATGTATTTTTAAAAATAAACGCGATCTCTATACACACATGAATCTAATTATAACTTAATCCTTTAAGTGCTGGAAGTACTTGAATAATGCAAGTAATGTTTGCTTTGGGTTTTAATTTTCATAACATTTAAATAAATGCATATTTAAATGTTTTTTCTTCCACGTCGGAACCGATTATCGTTCGTTGCACTGCGTTATCGGTCGAAGAGGCGATTTTCCGCATGAATTATTACAAAACATGAAAAAAAAAACATTGCGACATCAGTCTGCGAATTTATCCATGTTTGTGAGTTGCTTACTTGTTTTGCGATACCCTGCCGAAGAGATAGTAAAGGTTACAGACAGTAAAATAAACATACGACAAATCAGCGCTTTAGTCAATTGTTTCAAGATTGTTTTAGTGCTTAATAGGCATGCGATTGATAACGATCACGCTTGATGGTAAGCGACCGACGATGTGAAGATAAAGGTAGTGAAAAGATTTGACAGAGGATATGTTTTAAAGACTTCTTCTTTTTCTAATAGGGCCCCATCGATCGATGCGATGATTTCGCCAATGTCAAAGTATTAAATACAGCATTCAGAAATCTTGTGACAAAAATGTCGGCAACGTTGTACGGTAGCACACGGTCAAAAGACCCCCCCCCCCCCCCCCCCTCCTGTCGGGCTCTAAGCCAACGGATAATATCCCTCAGAATCTGCTAGGAAATTATTAACCGATGCCCAGGATGCACCGGGCCAAGCACTGCTCTTCCTCCTGGACATCCAATAACGAACCGCAGCTCTTCACCACACGCGAAGGTAACCCGACTCGCACACCGTTTTTGATGCTTGTTTGAAAATCAACCTATTGTTTAAATCATGTTGAGTGTTAAAGTGTGTCATTGATTTAGGTGTATCCTAATTGTTATTATGTTTGAAATGGAACGAAAACACTGCTTAAGATCATGAAAACCCGTGAATAAAATGTCTCAGTTCCATTAACCCATTAGTTTTATATTACTGAACTAAAGTGTTTCGAATTTCGAATGTAAAATCAAACAATTTTATTCCTGAGCCACCATAAAACCTTATCACAGTAAATAACTTTACTTATCTATGAGAATACAAAGAGAATGTTTATCGAATGTCGCAATGACAAGGTTCTTTGTTTTCTCCTTCTTTATTCAAGGTACGGTCGGCCAAATAAGTGGTTCAAACATTTCATCCAACTTCCTATTAAATCAAAATGTCGCTTGAGTCGAACTTTCAAGTTGACAGCCACGTGTTATCGACATTATATTTTATGACGTGCAAAGGATTTTCAATCTTAGGGTGGCATACCACATATTTGACTGATGTTACATTGTTCGATTTGTAATATTACCAAAACTCACCACAAAGCCATAGTACTTGAGTATATCCATTTTGCACATGGGACATGTTCTGTGCTCTAAGAGCCACGGATCGATGCAATTCTTGTGGAAGTCGTGTCTGAAATAAACAAATAAATAAACAATAAACATTTTTTTTATATCTGCGAACAGATATTATCTTTACAGGAGTGATCTGACTGTTACATTGACTACTAGCTTAGCGGGGGGCTTCACGCCTGTGGAAGAATTAAAAATAGGACTGGTCTTTTATCTTGCCCTTCCGCTCACATGAATAGCCATGAACATAAGAGTGAGGGACGGTATTCGGAATTTGTTAGTAGACCCTAGTTCCCAACCCCGTGGCAATTTCGGAAAATCTCTTCTCAGTGTACCTTTATGATTCCTAATTAATGTGTCGGCTAAATTTTCAGCCAGTGCAAGTGGGTTTGCGTACTCCGTTGTCTGTCAGTTGTTGGAACCCGAATGGTGGTTTAGGATATTGAAAAGTTGAAATACTTCTGATGTACCTATGTCCACTGTTCACCAGAGATGTACAAAATGGTTTTAAAAAAGCATTTAAATACAAAATGCAAAATACTTTTCAAATTTACTATTTCAAATGCAAAATACTAAATAGTTTTGCGTTTAGTATTTCAAATGCAAAATGCAAAATAGGTATTTTGAAAATACTTTTTCAAAATAAAATACCTTTTGATCGAATATCAGACATTTTTATTTATTTTAGGTATTTATCATGAGAAATAGAGACACAATGGCGAGCCAAACAAAAACGTCTAATAACATGGCACCTTATGCATGACATTTTGGTCAAATTTATCAGTACGCGTATCAATAAATTCTGTTACGTTAATAATTAATAATAATAATGCTCACTTAAAATAATGTAAAGCAACTAGACTTACGATAAACAAAAATTTTAACAAAAAAAAAACCGAAGTCACAAAAGGAAACTATTCCATAACAAACTAATACGCATTAAAAAGAAAAAAATAATTGCATATTCTTCTACAACTTAATAATCAACTTACTTTTTCTACTTATCAGTATTTAGGTGCGATCTATCTAATGTTGTTACAATTATTGTTATTTCTGGAGTCTGTGGCAGCCAGCGAACGAACTACATACATAGGTATAAGTAGTTATAGGTGAGATGTGCTTGTGCATAAAAGTTAATTTGTAAAAAAATATTTATTAAAGTATTCTCGTATTATTATTGCTAGGTATATTGTAGTGTTTCCTTGGCTGAAACCGACTCCAAACATAACAATAATTGTAACAACATTAGATAGATCGTACCTACATATTGATAAGTAGAAAAAGTAAGTTGATTATTAAGTTGTAGAAGAATATGCAATTATTTTTTTCTTTTTAGTGCGTATTAATTAGTTTTGGAATAGTTTCCTTTTGTGAAGTCGGTTTTTTTTTGTTAAAATTTTTGTTTATTTTTGATTTTTAGTGAATCTGAAGTACACAATTTTTTTTTCTGAATATGGGTAGACCTATTAAACGTGCTGCTCATATGAGACAGCGCCGTTTAAATGAAACGGACGATTTGTCGCACACATACTTAATGCTAATTTTAGACTTATATGGTTTTTTCATGGGTGCCATTGTCAAAGCTGGACCAAATTGAAATGGGACCACACGGGAACCACGAGCTTTCAAATAAAACTAGAATCATTAAAATCGCTTCGCCCAGTCGAAAGTTATGAGGTAACAAACATAAAAAAAAAACATACAGACGAGTTGAGAACCTCCTACTTTTTTTGAAGTCGATTAAAAAGAGAGCCATGGCTCCATTTTGTGAATTGTGTGGCCATTTATTTCGGTTGATTGTGCATCTAGTGCGGCAATACAAGCGTCATTCGTTCATTTCATTTTGTTTGACTGGTAATGTTGGCTAAACTTAATCACAAAGTATTTTGCATTTTGAAATGAATATGAAAATGCAAAATACATCTCGAAAGGTATTTCAAATAAAATACAAAATGGTTTTTACTAAAAGGTATTTAAATGCAAAATACAAAATAGGTATTTTGCATTTTGTATTTGCATTTTAAATAGAAGTATTTCAAATAAATCGCATCTCTGCTGTTCACTCACCTACAAGGCAGGGACCGCAGCGTCTCGGACACTTTGTACGGCTCTATACAGATGGCGCAACACTCGCAGTCGCCTTGGACTTCCTGAAAAAAGAAATTTGTTATCAATATACTAGGCGCGTTGCAAATTTGTATAAAAAGTGACCTGTTATTTTTGCTCGTCAGTATAGTACCTTTGCTAGTAGAAATGTTTGCCAACGAAGGAATGGAACATGTTAACCTGTCGGTCTACCCTCTTCCTCTAAGTATTTGCCGTTTGTTTCTGTCAGACACGGAATGCAATTGTGGCGACTCCTTGCCGTGCATTATGTGCATGTTTTTCGCAATAGTTTTGGTAGGTATAACAGATGACATGAAGTAACAGAGAGGAGTTAAAAGTATTGCCAGTATTTCGTGATAGCTTTACCTGTATCCCCCACGTAGAAGAAGCTTATTTTAGTTATCAGAATTAAGATTAGCAAGATTTTAAATATTCTCTTTTTTTCCTAAGAAGAAGTAAGTTCACTTTGCCTCCCAATAAATTGCTATCTTACTTGATTTCCTATCAATATCGATCATAATATCTGCTTGCTTAAAAACGTGCTTTTCATTAATTAATATTTAATGATCCAACATTGTGTATAAACTTACTCTGTCATCAGTCTTCAAGCTCTTAACAGGTATTTTTGATAGCGCCTTTTTAGCCGCACAACACAGTCGTTTCTGAAATAAAACAAAACAAACATATAAATAATAGGCCAAATATAACTTCACAAGAAAAGGTTTACAATCACTGGTTCTAGAGTTAGAGTCTAATGTTATCCTGAACGGAGTTTAATTCAATAATGCCTGTAAAATAAAATTTGAATCTAGAAGTCAAAAGAATTCTCTTACCGAGAGTCTATCCTTGGCATGAATATACCGGAACCGCTGAATATAGTAGAACACCAGCCACGCCAACGATATCACCATTAGAACTATGAAGGATATCGACACGAACAGCACCGACGTTCTACAATGTAAAGAAAAAATGCCTTTATTTATTCGTACTAACATAGCAAGAGTGCCCACAGGTAGGTCACGTCATTTCTTAAAAAAAATCTATAGGAGACAAGCAGACGACAGACACATTATCAATTAACACGGTAAATGCATCGACCGAACTGTACGATCGTGTAGCATTTTTAACATCATGAGAGAATTTGATAAAGTGTCGACGCACGACATCATTTCTATCAAGCTGTACGCAATTAAGATCCAATTACGTTTCGTGAAAAAGATCCAAGTATGAAGGTATTGAGTACACAAAGTTGCCATTGATGTCCAAATTAAGTTCTCTTGTCCGTTGCTGATGGTATCTATTTCCGTGTTCCAGACTGACTTACTTGTTGATGTTGTTATTGATATGCGTGAATGTCCGGCCCTTGATGATGCCGACCATGACGCGAGTCCCGTTGTCTATCAGTCGCATTATCTCCTCCCCCTTCCATTTATATGTGAACACCGCACTGATGTTCCCTGTAACAACAAAATAAGATATTAAATCACGTGAAAAGTAAGTTCAAGCTTTTCACAGCTAGTTCCCTGGAGAGACTCAAGTCTCTCAAACCAGATGGTGCAAAGGCTAGATATTGAGTGTAAATCTTTGGGTCTGATAGAGAGATGCAAGACAAGAGCCAGAGGGCCAGACAAAGGCAAAATAACCACCATGTTTTACTCTTTCGTATCGGGCCAAAGGAACAAAGAACCAGAAAATGATCACTGAGCATCGGGCACAAAACAATCCTTATCTTAGACATAAACACTTGGACTGTCCGCATCCCCGATGTGTATCTACAAAATATGATTTAGATTATTGTACTGAATTATATTCTCAACGGACAACGGATGACCATGCAAGCGGAAAGCATTATGCTGAGATGCCCCGTGCATCATTTCGTGACAATTTCTCCCAGTGTTTTCGCCTTATTTTAAGTCTCCTATTGTTATAAATAAAGTTTTTTCATAGTTTATTTTCTGAAACTGTCAAACAACTTCGCTCTCACATACCTTAGTAACTTAATCATCGTATTTCAAGAAACCTAAGCTGGCTTGACGCATCTCTACAAACAAGATCAGGGCTGCCGTAAGCTTGCATGTATAATTCAATTTGCTAAAGACTTTGCGTCAGGCGTCACTAATGTCTTTGTCTCGGTATAACAGGTAACGTAGGTAGATGACGTTAGTGACTATAGCCAATTAGATATAGCTTTGTTGCAGACATATGTACCTACTACATGCTGCCTGCGATTTCGTCTGCAAAGAATTCGTTTATCGCTATATCTCGCAGGAACTAAACAATTTTCCGGGATAAAAAGTAGCCTATGTGGTACAGGTTATAGTATAGTTTATTATTGTGCCCAATTTCAGCCGGATCTGATCAGTCGTTCTGACGTGGAAGATTAACAAACATACAAACATCTATGCAGTCATACTCACAAACTCACGTTTATAATTTTAGTAGGGTCTAGACAGTGGAGAATTTAAAAAGATGTACATAGTGCTCTAATTACTAGCTGTCAATAATATGAGAGCTTGTTGTAGCCCTTGAAACTTTTCGCGTGATTTGTTACTCTCTTCTGACTTGTTTCAATCTACCTTTATTAATATGGACCTACGCAAAGTAACGCGTGATTGAAAAGTGGTATGCGAATACAAACTATAGCTGATTTTGCATTAATAAAAACTTCTTTAGTCTTCGTTCAATAATAATGGCCAAGAAGACAACTTTCCTTTGTTTCACGGAAGGTTATAATGTATACATTATAATGTATCGAGGCGAAAAAGGAAATCGTTTACAATAATATTATATGAAACAATGAGTGTCACAAGACTTGCGTGTTATATTTACAAGCGGGCGTGAGATCACATTGAAATGTCCAGATTTGTCTGTTTACAGATCTTTGTTCTGATCGGACTTCCGACACAGGTAACTAATTGAAAATGTTGAACTAATTGTTTTATAATCTGTTCTTTCGATTATAAAAATAGATTTTATGCATCTTTTCCCGTGGGTGTAGTAAATGTGAACGCAATAAAAACTTCTAAAAACTTTGAAGCACATGATTACAAGCACCGACAATCTTCAGTTCATGCAATATAACAGGCTAACAAGAAGATTCTGTCCTATCCTATCTACGAGTATGTGTAATATTTGTCGCCTTTACGTGCCTCGATAATAAAATACTTGATAATTTTTTGACGATATTACATTTGTATTGTTACGTATGTAGCCACTTTATCAATTTAATGATTAAGCACGAGCCTCGCATGATTAAACAATCAACCTGATCTAAAATACTCTTCCTTACTTTTACCATTCACCATTCGACCGTGAAAAAAGGAACAGTCTACTAGTTTCGAAATTCGTTCTATGTTAAAATAGTCACATACACATGTGGTAAAACGTGCCCTAGCGCCGATATTTCATCCAATTATGACATCCAACAATTGAGTTAACCCCTCACAAGTCTATAACCTAAGCCTATCATGTATCGCCTGACACGAACTATGACCACGTGAAGGTAAGCCTACACAAACGCAGGTTTCATTGTCAAGGTAATCCGAGACGGTAGCCACGCGTGCTTATTGGGTGTCGCGGTCAGCTGTAGTTAGCTAATGATATTCTTTTTGTTTCACTGCAGAACAATTTGTAGCTGATTGAGGAATTTCGCAATTGTAACATCAGTATTGTGGTACAAATGTACCCATTATAGTTTTGCTGTGTCTGTCTAGCGTGTGTCTGATTTGTTAGTCAGTTTTTGAAGTGAAAACTTCTTTAGCGGCGTTGAGCACTTTTTGGGATGGGTAAAAAATGTTAAACTCGCGTCAGGTAAAACAGAGGGAGAGATAAAGTACCAGGACCTCAGGTCATCTAAGCGCTTATTTTGAAATACGAATGAAGCTAGAGTAAGTGCATCTTTATACTAATCATGGAATAATGTGTAGGCATGCTAAATTTAATGTCTGTAGCTTTATTAGTACAACATTTGGGAATTTTCCAATCCTGTGGGAAAATCGGGATAAAAAGTATCCTATGTCCGTCTCCTGGTTCTAAGCTACCTCCCTACCAATTTTCAGCCAAATCGGTTCAGCCGTTCTTGAGTTATAAATAGTGTAACTAACACGACTTTCTTTTATATAGGTATATTGATATTGATTTAAAAGGAAAACTTTAACATCTATATCGGCTTTGCAAGTTGACAAGTAACAGTCGAGTCGAACAAAACTTAATATCGAACATTTGGTGCATTCGTACGGAACCCTACACTGCGTGGCCCAACGCACTTGGCCGGGTTTTTGCATGCGTAGCTGACGCGCCAAGGAAACTTACAAAGGCGCAAAGGAGGCATGTCCGTCACTTATATTTTCTACGACAGAAGGAATACTGCGAGCACGTTCGCTCATTTTTATGGCGGAAGTGCTGGCCCCATAGGGGTGTCGTTACATTTGAAGGGGTTTTCGGAGAAAAATGCGCGTTCTTTTTTATACATAAGTATTGTAACACGCAGCTTCATTACTGCGAGGTTTAGTGCGATCTCGTCTACTACACATACACAACCACATCTTTATCCCTTACGGGGCAGACAGAGCCTGAGGTAATAAGACCTTAAGGCCACGTTTAGCATGGTTGTAGGCGTATTGGTGGAAAAGAGAATCAAAATAGTGATGGGTCGGTAGCCTCATCGCCTATAACATGATTCCTAAGAATTTCGCCCATTCCCTCGATGGGCTTTTACCATTTGCGCGGGGCGAGAAGCAACCGGTACATTCTATGTTTTTCCTTTGCTCCCAGACCAGCATGCAAGTACAAATAAGTATGAAAGGTGCATGGTACCCATATTACAAAATACTGTCCACTTACACAACTCTTGATGCCCTTTTCTAATAGGTAACTCGGTCGAGCAATAATAAGTGTATTTAGTTAATTCTGCGACGCAAAGGGCCAAGACACTTTCACTCGCGTGGGTTCAGTCCAATACTTGCGCCATACATGCAAGGTCGACCAGTATCCGATGAGACGATGGTATCACGTCATACAAAGCTGAACAGCGAAGAGCTGACTAAAAGTTCTTTGTTAGAAAAACCGGGCAAACGCTTGTAATGGGAGGTCCGCAGTCATTAACATAATTACAACGTCTTGCAGAGGTTTATGTAGCTTTGTACAGTACAGACATAATGTGAGCAACTTTTGATCTTGGTCGGCTGAAGTTCGAGTACTAAATAAACCAATAGTTGGTTAATGCAATATTTTCTCAATAATTTATTATTGTTATTGGTTTTTTTTTTGGAGAACAAACAAGAATAAATGTACACAATAACTTTAATAACTTAATTTGGGTTGTTACCTATTTAAAGTTACCTCCTGCAGCGTATGAGTGAAGACTCCCAGTTTAAATAATTGACATTACCTATTGAAGTAAGGCAGATTTTGATAGATACGTCACAAAGATTATAGAGAGGTTTCTAATTTTCGACATCGTTTTCCATCCATCCATGCTGGTCTGGGAGCAAAGAAAAACATAGAATGTACCAGTTGCTTCTCTACCCGCGCAGATGGTAAAAGCCCATCAAGGGAATGGGCGATTATAATAGGAATCATGTTACAGGCGATGAGGTTAGCCACCCATCAATATTTTGATTCCATTTTCCACCTATAGGCCCACATTCTTGCTAAATGTGGCCTGTAGGTACCTCTTACCTTAGGCTCTGTCTACCCCGTAAGGGATGAAGACGTGATTTCTGTGTGTGTGTATTATAGGCACAAAACTAGGGTGAGGTTATTTTCGTTTGTATGTAATTCTGTAATGAATATTCAATGAGCTTGCCGATAATTTCGCGATTGAATGCTTCTGTGAGTTGACGCTTCAAGGGGCAGTTTATTTGCTCTTACAAATAGGTCTAGGATGTTCCTTTTATTCAATAAAGCCTTTCAAGTTAGCTGACAAAGGATCCTTTTAGGAATATTATATCCTGCTTTGTGGAGTTCATTACTCGTAGCTTTCAAGGCACAGAGCCAATGTTACTTGCTATATCTAGTTGTTGCGATATCTGCAAGATGTAGCGGAAAGTGGATTGTATTAAAGCCTCCTACAAGAACTGCTGAAGGCTTAATAAGTCTTACCAGATGGTCGTAAAATTCGAACTGCTAGGGGCTGAAGCTTTTGTTGTGACGCTCGTTGAAGGAGGATTATATCGAACAATAGCTGACTGAGTGTAAAATGATGTATGTAAAATTTATCTGAAATATTACTAAGTACTCATAGGTCCAATAGGGAATATGCATTAAAAAAATATCACATTTCTCAACAAAGTATAATAATATCATATTATTATGACTTCGAAATAGGTATGGAAAATATAAGTGTTTCAAAGTACCTACTAATTAGTCCGCGATTAGAAAGAGAGATCCGACATGACATGTGACATCGTAAAGCACTACGCCCATATAAACTCCATAAAAAATCAGTTTTTCTAGAAAGAAATAGAGACAAATCTTTGATAGCTCATATCTCGGTTATAGTTATTTCAAAAATATTTAAAAAAAAACATTAATATTTCCTATTGTACGTCTAACCGTTTCCCTCTCTTAAGACAAAACAACCTGGGAATATACAGCAACAAGTTTAAGCTAATGACAAGGATAGTTTATTAATGATTCGATTAGCTGTCAGCTGATTTGCGCGATAGCTGATTAAAAGCGATAAGGAAGTCTCGACAAAAACAGGTCGGTTTGTTTGAGTAATTTGAATGGAGATGCAGTAATGTCTATTCCGGCCTTGATTATCGTTGACACTATTTCCTTGTGCAAATTTTTGCTTTTATAGTAATTTATTATCACGAACATTGAAACTGTTCACAATATCGTAAAATTATTCATTTTATCATTTTCGCCACGCCATGATAGTTAAAGTTAGACTATTTTTTAGCTAGGATTGAGATTTGATACAAACAACGCAATATAAACCATATATGGGCCTCTTCATTGGCCCAGAATAATCCAAACAAACAAAAGAATTACATCAATTAAACCGGGTCAAATACATTAATGAAAGAAAAGCATGTTCAGTAAACATAAACATTTTTCTCTATCTATTCATGGTCTGGGTCTGTTCTATCTGTGCACGATTTTTTATCTATATCTACATCGATATTAGGAATTTTACTACCTTCATCAACATCCCGTAAGGAAATGCTACCTTTTCCGAAAATAACGTAACCATTGAATTTCAAACTGTATAATTTCACCTATAACTTTCCAAAACATTGGTTCCTTCTATAGCTGTTTTGATTTTGTCATCAAATAAACGTTGCAATCAAGTCAATTAGTTTTAATTGCAATCAATTCCAGTTGCAAATTCATCCAACTATGTATATTGTGCTGTTATATAAGAGTAAAAGTAAATAGAAAGCGGACTAATTACATTCAGTTCACTTAGCCGTTTCCTAGTCATCAGCATAACGACAAAGACCTAAGAGTTATTTTTGTACTCTTGCACATTAAAACGGTCTTACTTTTGCATAATCTAACTATTTGTTCTCACTGTCGTTAATTTATAATGACTTTAACTTTTTAACGGAATGCAAACAGAAATATAAGACCCAATATTACGAAATCCGAACGATAATTTTCAAATTAAGAAGTCTGGGGCCCGATTTTTGAAAGCTTATGTGTGAAAATACCACTTGAAAGTGGTGAAAAATTGTATTTGAAATACGAGTAGCTTAGAAGATACTCACGGCTCTCATTAATCTCGTGAACTAGTTAAAAATTTGATTAGAGCTGTAGTTTTGAAGATATAAACAGATTTATACCACTTTCGAGTGATGTGCTTTCAAAAATGGAGCCCCTGAAATAGAAATAAAACATCACCAACTCGAGTAAATTTAAAAATGTAATAGAAGTTTGAAGAGTTTTTAGTGTGTAATTTCCCTTAAATGAATCCGTTGTTTTATGTTCCGAGTAGTTGACTCGACCGGGGTCGTGAGATTGCGTACATACGGAGTCCATTTTATGAAGATAGATGTAGGGTAAATCTTATCACTGAAAAATAAATATTCTCTAGGGAAATACGAATCACATCAGCTCCTGGCCCTTTTTTAGTACAATTACTACATACTAACACTGACCTTATTCATACACGCTCTATAGGCTTCTGCTACCTTAGTAATCTTTGTTCGTATCTGTCACTTTGAAATTTACCTTTGACAGATAAGGACAAACGATTGCTAAGTTAGCAGAAGCCTATAGAGCGTTTATGAATAAGGGTGTAAGTACATTGCCCATTCATGCTGCTTAACACAATGTATTAATTAGCGACGATTGTGCGGTACGAAATGTAACTTTTTTATTTATACGTAAAAACACATATCATCATGTGTGACTCAGGTTTTTTGCCTAGACGATAATCGTCTGTTAAACTATACAACGATTTGTATGACACGGGCTATTAAAATACGATCAAACAATTGTAATTTATCGCTTACGGTGAAATTTAATAATATATTATGAAATAGGTAAGACCGCCTATTGTCTACTGTCTACTTTGTTCTTTGATTCTGTATCGTTTTCTACTGATTTATGGTGTTCAATAAAGAGTATTTGTATTGTATTGTACTGTGTTCATGTTTCCTATTGTATCAAACCCTTGAGAACGTATGAATCGGGTTTATATTTAAATTAGCGACCCACCCGGGTGTCGCACGGGTGCAATATAGATACTAACACGCGTAATTCGTACACGGCGCTTCCCAATTATCGTCATATTAACGTTTAAGTACATTGTTATACAATTGTGTATTTCGATTTCCAAAAACAAACGACTAACCATAACTGCTGGATACTTACCCCAGCTATAGGTTCCGTACCCAAGGGGTAAAAACGGGACCCTAGTTACTGAGAACCCACTGTCCGTCTGTGTGTCTGCCGCCAGGCTGTTTCTCATGAACCGTGATAGCTAGACAGTTAAAATTTTCACATACATACATACATATATCACGTCTCTATCCCTTACGGGGTAGACAAAGCCTAAAGTAACAAGACATAAAGGCCACGCTTAGCAAGATTGTGGCGTATAGTTAGAAATAGGAATCAAAATAGTGATAGGTTGCTAGCCGCATCGTCTATAGCATGATTCCTAAGACTTTCGCCCATTCCCTCGATGGGCTTTTACCATCTGCGCGGAAGAGAAGCAACTGGTAAATTCTATGTATGTTTTTTCTATAGGTACTCCCAGACCAGCATGGAAGAAAATTTTCACAGATGATGTATTACTGTTGCCGCTATAACAACAAATACTAAAAAAAATATATTTTTATGTATTTCTGTGTGTGTAAGTTGCTTACGAGGCAGGACTCTGCTAACACTGAATTCTATATTCACGTGCTGAATTTGTACGAAACCCTCGGTGCGCGAGTCGTTTTATTAATTTCATACTCGTATTGTAGGTACTTGTACTTCTAAAGACACGTCATGAAATTATCTGAGCCATATGGCAGCATTGTTGTTGGCCACAGGCCCTTAACAATAAAGGTGGGCGACCTTCGCCGTCTGGCTAGAAGCTATAACAACATAACGCAATTATATGATATACGCGCAGCACACTCAGAAGCCATGGTGAAGTTGCACGCTACTATGTGAACCATGTGTAGCAGTGAACGAAAAGAACAAACTTTATAGCATTCGTAAATGAACATTGAAAATAAACAATAATATTCGGATTAAGAGAAACTAATGGTGACTGCACAAGTCAAGAAACTGTTTGTAGCTATTCGTTAGTAGCTACAATTAGTTGTCAATTTGACTAAACTAACATAACATGACTTTACATTCTTTTAGCAAGCTAAGTAGTACTAGGCCACCGCTAGTAGGTTGTCCCAATAGGCTAACAACCAAACTCTGCACATTAAGCTTCATCTCAACGTGATTCTTCTTCTTTAGTTCCTATTATTTCTCTCCACCGACTCCGGTCTTGGGCAATTTAGGTCACCTCCTCCCACCCTCTTAACGTGATTAAGCCATTATAATTATTATTTGTTTTAAACATACGTCCATTATCCGTGGACAGCTTCATTTTCTCCAAAACAGTGGTGTCCCGGTCGTTGTATATGAGCACCGCGGTCGCGTTCGCGCGCCACGCGTTCTGCACCTGCAATATGAAACAATGCATTTAATTAAAGAGCTCTGTATTTAATAACAATATGCAGATCTCTGAGCCAAGACGGACAATACTCAATTTAATAATGTACGATTCTTATAGTCCGAAGTTCACAGTTCTGTTGAAATAACAGAGTGACCACATCGCTCTTAGAAAAGACACTCTTTTATTAAATAGTGGTCGTCTTCCGGCTAATGACGAACTTGAAAAGAGAAAATGAAAAGGTAATTCGATTTAGCCATTCCACACCAATACTCTGGTGTATATAGAATAGCTATTGACAAATGATTCATATGCATCGATCTCGTATAATCCCTTTAAAACATAAGATTTTTCAAGTCCAGTCTTTACTGACTGTACAGTCAGTTAATGCGAAGATAGACTGAATTCAATCCGTCTTTCATGGTTAGTGTCAACATTATCCTTTTTATTTATCTTGCAGCCTAGGCTATTAAGCTGATCCTAACACAAAACAAGGTGAACAAGACACTCTTATTGCTAAAACAACTGCTACAATATCGTGCTATATTAACACCATATCGGGCGATCAATCTTCGGTATCGGGAAGACAAATGAGACCAATAATCCTCATTGATATCACAGATAACGGTTCTCTACCGGAATATGGATTCGAGTGCTATTTACTTTTTATTGTAGGATCGTCATTGTTATCATCTGCATCGAAATCGAAGTGCGTTGTTGATGAAGATGGGTTAGACGAATAGTCTTTATTTCTTCATTCTGCTTATTGTAAGTTTTCTGTCACAAGATACATCTCGAACGAGTTTGCGTTAAAATGACAAAATCTATGAGAACAATTTGTTGCGGTTTCTATTCGGTACCGAATTAGGTACAGCTTTTTTGTTAGTCTATAAGTTAGTCTAAGTTACTCTGCAGCAAAATGTATTTTAAATATTCTCAGTCCACAAAACCATTAATACAAAGCAAAACACATACATCGAATCGCATTCTCGATAAAAAAAATGAGGACAATAAGGAAAACCCTGCCACTTCTTTTATCAGTCTACTTATTTTATTGAGGCAAATATCGTATCGTTTCAGATTATTTTTTCAATTCGCCACCTAGCTTTTAAGCAATTCTGATGACGTTAATTTAATTCGTACCTAACTTGTATGTAGAAATGAAATGCGAAACCAACCATGTAGACCTTTAACCTTCGTATCAGTAGCGCTCATGCACTGACAATGTAGTTTATTCACTAAAGGTCAGGCAGCGTTGTATGGGTCAGTGATAGCCGGTCACGAGTGTGTGACTAATTGTCTCATTGTAATCTGTCGTTATCAAAGAGGGAAACGAGTTCAGCGACCCTCAGTGTGTTGAGGAATGCATGTAAGCTACATGGACCTACCAGTTACATGTGTTAGACATGGCAGATATATTGCTTGAAGTTAATATAGTGCTTCTCTTCTCGGGCAGATGGTGGAAGCCCATCGAAAGAGTGGGCGACAATCTTAGGAATCATGGTATAGGCGATGCTAATTTACTAACCTGGATTATGGTGCAGATGTCATTCACTTTATTTCGTCACATTTCAGTTATGTCGTCATGCTTTAAGATAGGACGATAAAGTGTGAGCCATGGATCCATAGAACAAATATTACCATATCTAGCTGATGCAACTTCCGACGGTTTAATGCGGCGTGCTAATGTTGCCAAGGTAAAGGAAGCAGACCAACCGGTTGATACGATCAGATCAGATTTAATAAGAAAATATACGAATAGATAGGGACACCCATTTGCTCAATTACCTTCCTTTTATGCAGATAATATAGCTTTATCAGCAGTAGAAGATAGATAGTTAACGCTCATGAATTTGGTAACGCTTGCGAAGTTAATTGTCAATTGAAAAACATGACCAACACAAATTGCGATTAAGATTGCACTTGCAGGCTTCGCATTTGTGCAATTTTAAGGTTAAGTTGACTGAACGGATAAAAAGCCTAACGAATTCAGTTGTCAAAGAAGTGTTGCCTCAGATTTGTTACCGATTGTTCTGAGTACTTCATTATCTACTTATAGCGCACGATCACCTTCAGAGTAATGTGGTATTGTATTGTTTCTCTCGTACTTTTTACCTCACATGAGTCCATGAACCCACATCGCTGTTGTAACGAACTATTACGAGAGTAACCAAAGATCTAGGCATGATTACTGCATTTTTTAAATATAAATCCGCATCGAAGCTTGTGTCTAAGAGTAGTCTTAGTACATATGTTGCTAATGTTTGAGGATTTTGTCCTAACCAGACTTATTATGTCGGAACGGAACCATAACTTTAAACATGTTCCTCTGCTTCAAGCTTCTCTTCTTCTGAGTCCAATCCTGTGCCTGTCCCTGTTTCGGAAACGTGACATAGCGGACTTGTTTTTTAACCCTTTTAGGCCGATACATCAGTCTATGACGTCTTTCGCTGTTATAATTCAGGCTAGGTCAAACCATCTCATGCAAGTCCATCCGTTCAATCAAAACATATTCTCTTACCTTGATTTCAAAGTTACAGCTGCCGCGGCGTATGACCGCTATCCAGGGCTCCTCTGGCAGGGGCTCCAGGGGTGCTGCGGCGGAGAGCAGCGGCCATGTGCAGCCGGTGTGGTCGAGCTCGCCACCCGGGCCCTTGGCACGAACGTGCACAGCTACTCCACGGGAGGAGCCGATGTGACCCTCGCCATATTTTCCGGACTGTAGAGAGAAGGATAAGTTAGTAGAAAGTATTATATATGACAATGTTTGTGACATAAAATATAGGTATAGAAATAGTGGGTGGTTGTGGTTGGGTTACTTTGAAATAATACACAGGTTGCTTCCACGCTGGTCTGAGATCAAAGAAAAAACAGAATGTACCAGTTGCTCCTCTTCCCGCGCATACGGAAAAGCCCATCGAGGGAGTGAGTGAAAATCTTAGAAATCATGTTATAGACAATGTGGCTAAGCAACCCATCACTATTTTTTGATTCCCCTTTCCACCTGCGCCTACAATTATGCTATAAGTGCCCTTTATTGTCACCTTAGGCTCGCTCTTCGCCGTAATGGATAAAGACGTAATATATGTTAGTATTATGTTTCCGAAGTATAAGTAAATATAGAAATAGTAGGCGGTAGTGGTTAGTTTAACGTAACACAAGGTATAAAGTTGAAAGTTTTACGTCGATTTTTTTTATTTAAAATTGAGTCACCCCTTAGACGCCTAACACTTCGAAGATCGACCAATGTAGGCATGAACACATATTTGTAAAGCACAATGAAACAAAACTTGAAAAGTATTATTGTGTATGTAGTGTCTAAGATAGTTGTGTGTAGCTTTACCGACTGCAAAATGAATACATATAAAAATATAACGAAATACTAAAATTAGTAATTCTTCTTTCTAGAATCTGCGTCAGTATGTTGCTCTTGTGACGTTTCAACAACTAGCAGAACGAGTGAGCAAATGTTAAAGCCGAGAATAAATACAGCACGATATTTTTTCAACCAATAAGGAAAGGAACTGCATTGCACGTAACAGGTTTTAATATAATAAACAAGTATCAGACGATATCCGTGTCGAGTTTACGCATATTTCCATATTTAGCTAACATAATAATCATAGCAAATGTGTCGTCGGCGAATAAAAGTTAATTTGCATTAGGAATACTATCGTGAAGTATGCCCACTAATACCATAACAAGATGTGAAATAGAAATCTAAATATAAATGGTATTTACGGATTTGCTAGTACTAGCAACAACCTGTGACTTTGCCTACAAAGAACTTTGCATTTTTTGGGGTAAAAGGTATCCTAGATTATAAAATATGTGTCGTTGAATTTTTTTTTGTTCTAAAGCCAATTTTGGTTGAACGGTCGTTTGGCTTTTAAATGGATTTATACCTTCCCGAGAAGTCGATTCTTTTAGGATAATGATCATTAGACAAAAACATAATCAACCATCCGATATGGACCCCATCAATATCAACATTTACGCTCTCAGTGCGTCATGCGAATCTCGTATTTCGGTAAGGCAAGGTCAATAATTACGAAGTGTTTGTGTGACCAGCACATATCTCAAACCTAACAAATATTATGAATAGGAAACCAAGAGGAAATCTGCCTTTCTTTAACGTTACAATCACAACACATCAAAGGATCAATGTGATTTATTATCAAGTAAAATACAGTTCCGCTTTCATCGAAAAGAAAAGCAGGATACAGTTAAGATCAATGAAAACAGGTTCCTTTTCATAGATGTTGAGTGTAGCTGGCAAGATATATATTGACCGTGTAGTGTACTAGTACGCCGTACGTTGCCCAAATCAGCTTAGCTTGATTGGACGCCGTACCCACAATTGTATGCAAATGAACGCTGAATAGATACCTACACGTATTATTAGTGGAAATATTTCAAACAATTACTGATAAAATAATTAGACAGGGAAAAGTGGAAGGACATAAAAAGGTATTTGTTGCACTAGTAAGTGTCGCTAAGATAGTAGAAGAAGAAGAAATACATTTATTAACAAAAATTCGACACAAAATAAAATTAAAATAAACATCATAAACATTAAAACACGACAAAATACGCGATAAATAATAATAATTGCGGGTGGTAGGGCCTTGTGCAAGGTCCGTCCGGATCGCTACCACCATCTTACTCGCTAATCCTGCCGCTAAGTAGCAGTGCAAGCACTGCTGTGTTCCGGTGTGGAGAGTAAGACAGCCGGGGAAATTACGGGCACAAGAGGCGTTTCATCTTAGTCCTCTAGGTTGGCAACGCATCTGCAATCCCTCCGGGGTTGCGGGTGTCTATGGGCAGTGGTGATCACTTACCATCAGGTGACCCACTTGCTCGTTTGCCTTCCTATTCATATAAAAAAAAAAAAAAGTGCCGAATATTGACAAAAGTGCCACATTCAGCGTGATGCTGCGGCAAGTCACAGCGCTGACTTTCAATGTGACCCTTTGTCTTACTAACTAAACCTAACTAAATTTGCCGTCACGGAACGAACGCCAGAGACAGAGAGAGATTTTTAATTAAACGATGCTACACGATGAAGAAATTTTGTCATTTTTTACTAGTTTAGCTCACAACATAATAATTTAAATTCTTTCTTATCAAGTCTTTCAAGTAATCACTCGGGTAATAAAATGATTGTTTTTTTTTTATGATTCGAGCCACTTCTTCCCACTCGGGCTATGGGCATCTCGCTTGGCTCGGGTCAGGGGTGTCGAAATGTCAGTGTGACGTTGATACATTTTCCCTTCTGTAAGTAATTTATATATCAGAAAATGTAGATGAATTTAAATGAAGCCTGAAGCTAAAGGCACTGCAACAAGGCCCGTAGAAGGACAACAAGGACAACATAGTCTAACATAGCAGATAAACATGCAATAAGGTAACAATTGGTCACGGCAAAAAATCGTGTGAACTTGATTTCGATGAGAAGACTGAGTTAGGGAAAACAGAAGAAATCTCGACTAGATAATTGACTGTTATATAGGTAGAGGGCCAAGGCAACTATAAAAACAGTCGTGGTCTTTCAATCACCCATTGTTTATAATTTTCCTACACTTACTACTTTATAATAGTATCAAATACAAGGATTTTAGATTCGTGAAGACTCAGAATTCTACACAAAACATTGTCTATCTATTTAAAGTTCGAAAACAATTAGCAATTCGTGACTTTAAAAAAGTCAAGTCCATGCGAATAAAGTCGCACGAGTCAGCCAGTAAAATATAATATAAGATATAATTTGGTCCAAGATAAATCTGCTGCGATAAAAGCCTCCCCCGGGTTATTTCCCACTACATTTTCATAGCGCGACATGTAAAAATTTGTTTACTAAAAGGCTCTAGGGAAATAAGGCCTTGGTCCACTGATGTTTATTCATCGGTTGTCGTCTGTCAGAGACATCTGTCGGACGCTTCATAAATAAAGCATCACCCTACTTTAAACAAAGCGAAGGTTTATACTTTGAAATGCTGGACTGGATCGAATTAACAGAACGGCATCTTGACCTTATGCGTTCTGTCTTACACATTAGCATATTTAGCAAAATCAAAAAAATAGGCAATTCCAATTTAATATTATTTAGTAGCTGGCTAGATTTATACAAATCTGGAATTGACTATACCTACAGAAACACAGTACATACGAAATTGTCCGGAGCAAATATATGCCAATGAACAAAGAAAAATATGACTAGTAATCTTTTTAATTTGTTTCATAATACGATTATGTCACTTGCATGGCAGCTTATAAATTATCAAGCACAATCCTCGTTATGTTCACTTGAACGATCACGAGACAAGGATGGCAGCTATAAATTGCATTGACAAGTTTGTTTTCAACGTTCATTAAGTCAGAGACAGATAGATACAGTAAAGATTTATTTGTCACATAGAATGTCCTAAGTATTTCTAGTTCTTAGTCGTACAATGTATCAACCGCAGTTTAGGATCGCCTGCATTTGGCTAGAACATCAACCATTGAACGGTAACAATCCAAACAAGGACCTAATACCAGTCTCACTAGTAATTCAATGCAACCAAACACGGTGTGAAACACGCACACAGAAGCTGCAGAGATCGTGATCGATTTCTTGCAACTTTGCTATCCTCGTTACTGTACCATTACATTTAACCTCTTTGCTGTGACTGCAAAGGCTTTCGAGTCGAACGTTTTGCATTGTAAGCAAACGGGTAAAGAGGTATAACGAAGATCACGGTTAGGTTGATCAATTAGAAAGAGATAACAATAGGTGGTCATTTGAGGATTGGTTAAAAGGAATCCAACGTAATGTAGGACAAGCACAAAATGCAACTGAATATCAATTTAACTGGTGCCGCAAAGACAAACGATAGACTATCTAAATCTGGCTGTAGATTTGCGGTGAGAGAAGCATACAGACATGCGTCCGAGAGTGAACCTAAGAAGGGTAGTGCTTATTGAGAACTACATAAGCGGTACCTAAAGTGAAAACAAAGCAAGTAACGGATGACGCGAGGCAAGAGACCTATTTTAGCGTCAACATTGGGCGCCACTGATGTCTCATCGACCTGACACTATTTAGACAATGAAAGTGTACAAGTATTATGCCGTCTGTGTCGAATTTGTCAGTAGATTTATTTAATTATTTCTATGTTACCCACTTTAGTTGAATACCGAACGATGACGTTGGCCGTAATTTTAACATAAGCGCCAACGTCTCTGATTTTGCCTTTGATGACTTAACTCCGCTGCAAAACATAGACTAAGAAACAGCTTTATTCTTAAGAGCCACACCACGACCAAACGGTGGTATTATGGGCTCGTATTAAATACATTATCCCTGAATACTGTGCCGCACAGTTGGAAAGCAGCCACCTAAGTTTTAATGGCAAATGGCGTTTAATATGGCGGTCTCGTTCGCCGTGCGTTGCGGTCGTTTCTTCCGCTTCCTTAATATTCATGCAGATGCTATGAATAATGCAGGATTTTGTAATTTGACAGCGTTAAAAATATCGCAGGTTCTTGGCGATAAGCAGTATTGATAGCCTATCTTTAGTATGTTTCATGCTAGTATTTAGAAAACAGACGGCGAAGACTTTGGAACGGGACAATTAAGTATGTTACAGCTGAATTCTATGCCAAGTCAAAGACCTAAAATATCTCATATGCAACTGTAAACATTTAAAATCAAATTACGTAAGTGGGTAATAATCTAACAAAGTGACTGACATCGTTGATGTTTATTAATGTTTATTATCTTCTGATTTCAGTGGCCGGAACGATCGTCATAAAAGCAAAGGTCAATAATGCGCGTCACATACAGTAATGTGTGCTTATTGCTGGTGAAAAAGATATTTTATTTGTTTTACGTTGCCTTACTTTGCGAAATATCTGGGTAAGTGTGTAAAATTTATTGAAAAATTTAACTGGCCTATGATATTAATGCTGTTGTTACGCTGTTTTATTGCACGGTGTCGAATATAGGGCCATGAATTAGTACATTGCTTCATGACTCACATACGTCCATGTTTTACGCATAAAAACAATAAAATCAGAACTAGAACAATGGGTAACGGCGATAACGTGTGCGTACGTTATGTATGCCAGAAATGTATGTTAAAAAATAACTTTTGTTTTCACGTACGAGTGTGATACTCGTATATGGTATTTACACACGTCGTGTGTACTGGATTAATTGTTTCCTAAACAATTAAATAATAGTAATAATACGGTTTATGAAGTTTTTATTGCAACTATAAACACATCTGTAAAACAGTAACGTAACTGAGCGAGTAACTGACAGACAATTACGGTGATAGAGACATGATATTTGGCAGATAATTTCGCAAGACTGTAGGCTGCTAGTATAAAATTCATAAAATCCTTCACTGATTACACATTTGCTGATTCTACAACACACGCAGGATACCGGAGGTGTTCTACTGCAGATTCAAGTATTTTCCTCATGATGGCTGCGTAGCTGTCCGTCTGTCCATCTGTGAACATTCTCAACGCACTGCCCTGCTTTGGCACCTCCGATAGCACCCTCAACGTTAGTATATTGGACAAGCACTCATACCAAAATATTCCCGATTTAGTCTTGTATTTACAAATATTAACAAAAGCATCGAACGCGAGGTAGATTTGAATACAATCGTATGAAACGGCGTCTTGAATAGCAACAAGGTTCGAATAAATTTTTCGCATAATTCTAAGGTTGCGCGCGCGGGTACTTGAACGGAGTCCAACGACGTTTAAGCGCAATTGAAGTAAACCGTAAGGGTCGATGACACAGGGAAACTGTAAAACCGTGAAAAATATGAAAGTATAGGTACGTTTTCATAGAACACGACTGACTAAATTTAAGGCCAGCGTTGTGGGGCGTAGCATGAAATATAAATGAAATAGTACCCCACTCGGCCCCGTGTTGTAGGGGCAAACAACGCTCTTAGGCGAGCTTATATATAACTCCGAGTTTACTGTAAATCCAAAGTTAGATGTGTCGAAATGTATGGCAAAAAGTGCAGTCAGTAAAAAAGTTTGCATCTAAAATGATTTTTTTAGGTTAGGTTATTTTTTATTTACGCCAAGGAGATACAAGCGCACCCTTTGCAACCCACTCCCGGCGCCCATACATGGAGAGCCCGACCGTTTGGTATATGTCGTAGCATAATGATAACACATCTTGTAGGAAGCGTAGTACAGTTCGTGACACCCAAAGTAGCCAAATAGTTCGCAACACGCATAGACTACCTACCCCCAGAGACTTGCAATCTTTACGAATTTCTAAGCAAACATTTCTGCCGGCATTGGCGGAACGCGAGGTAAGCGGGCGGCAGGGGTGACGTCACGGAGAAAGAAAAAAGAGATGAGGGTATGTCGATATTGTATATCGATAAGTTACTGGCCGGTTAGATTTTGAAGTGATAACTTCTTATCGGAAGGTAACCGGAAACCGCTGCGTAACTTAACGCGTTACGGCGCCAGTGTGCATGCTCCACCTTTCGAATATTCTAAAAAGCTTCCGAAACGTGTGAGTTATATCGATACGGTTTGGTCGCATCTCTACTTACAAGTGCCGTTGAATGCAAGAAAGAGATGTAACGCGACGCAAAGCGTGCTAAACAAGGACATACATAGACTTGGTACTTATTAGCGACCAGTGTTAATTGAACTCCGTGATTTTCGTTATTAACGTATTATCGTAACTTTGGACTAACCGATGAAACGTGATATTATCCTTCTTGTAATTATTTTTGCGACTGTCGCTTCCACACCATCTTACAGCGCAAACTGGCATTTTTTGTATTTTTAGTATTGTAGTTTTTAGGTCACAGTAACTCGCTGCTTACGGGTCTGTTTCCTGGTCGCTACTGAATGGTCTGAATGAGCGCGCGTTTGTGTTCGAAGTTATAGGCGCAAATTACGCTCATAGGATCCAGAAAATGCCGCCTTGTATTACATGTCTAATGCTAGGTGGTCTGTGGCAACACGTCATTGTTAAAGTTGAAATAAGGTCGTGTTGCTTGCTAACTTTTTGGCCACTTTGGGCGTCACGAACTATTTAACGCTGACTGTACCGAAGGCGTTTCTAATTGTTGTTCTAAAATGGTTACCAAAGATCTATAAATACACGGCATTTACACCATAGTTAATTGAGATACGGAAGCGAGAGCCGCAAGGGCTTTTAGACTGGGAGTTTTCGGATCAACACAATCGAATCGATAGGAAATGGCAAACAATAGCAACAACAACATCAAAGTCGCTGCGTGGAATGTTTTCTTCTTGGATAAGTAAGGTTAGACGGAAATGAATTAAGTCATCAAACCAAATACCAGTTACAATACAGTCCGTGAGTTCTTAGAATGTCAATCTGGTTTCGGGTACATAGGTACATCAATAAATCACATCTTTATCCCTTACGGGGCAGACAGAGCCAGAGTAACAAGACCAGCTTTAGCATGATTGTGGGAGTATAGGTGAAAAGGGGAATTAAAATAGTGATGGGTTGGGATGATTCCTAATAATTTCACCCATTCCCTCGATGGACTTTCACCATCTGCGCGGGAAGAGAAGCAACTGGTACATTCTATGCTTGGAAGGTTTCGGGTAACATCGGCCGATTCAAGTATCAAACCCATAAGAATGAGTGGGACAGCAAGACAAACTCGAATATCGTTCACGGACTGTATATCTTAGGCTGAATATAGCTTCCCTGCTACAATAACATTACACACTCGGCCAAGACTTGGCTCCTATTTCACCAAATTGACAATTGTGGTGACAGTTGACAATTCTGTGTACATTACAAATCCGACAAGAATTTATGCCGGTTGGCGTCATACTGACTACGCGTTGCATTTCGAATTGTCACATGTCACCTACAATTCTCGCCTGATACTCGTATTCGTATTTGTCATGCTACTTCAGTCAAGCTCATAGACACGTCAGCATTATTCGGAAGTAATCGTGTGTTCACGATGGGAAAGGATTATTTACTACGTCTCCATTAGGTCTCCATCCATAGTGTCGTTCAGGGAACGTTTAAGTTAAGCGTAAATATTTCTTTGTTTATCCTCTTTTGATCCTCTTACGTCTGTACCTCATGCTCTAAAGCGCGAGGGCTTTGCTATCGCATTCACCATCCCTTTCTACCCTCATTCTTAACCATTGAACAGAAAGGAATACAGATTGCAATTCCAAATGTTTCAAACAATATGGCCTCATTGGCCGTATTATTTAACGCACTCGGACCGTTTGGACTAGAACAGTTGAAACACGTGTGGTTCTATAACAAACCACTAACAACACCATAAAATATTCAGAGAATAGCATTCGTAGGACTTGTGTATGCTTTGCCAACAGCTGAACATATGTTACTGCGCCTTTCACTAAGAGCTATTTTGCAACACGGCCCAATTATAAGCCCACTGTTGAATTATTGATGCGTGCCCTTTGCAGGATTACAAACTTATCACATTCGGGTGGGTAAATCTGGAACTAATCTTTGATTACTAGCTTAGAAAGAAAACGTTTAATCGTAGCGCCTATTTGCCTGCACCATTAATTTTGTAAGCAGGGCTCTTATAGGTATGCGTCGCACGAGAAAAAGCCGAGATAGCCTGGTTTGACCCATGGTCTCTCAAGAAGATGGTCGCGTTCGAATCCCGGGCTCGCACCTATAAGTATGTGCTAAACTACATTTGAAAATCATGTACTTTTCGGTGGACGTGTGATGGTGTGTGTGACGTTCCCATTCCGCACTGGTAACACGTGACAAGATAGCACAAGGCCCCTCATTCTGAGAGGAGGCCGATGATGCACCGCATGATTCTTCTTTCAGCAGCGCTTAAAATATACTTGGATATTGATGTTATTGCTATAACTATGACGATTCATTTCGTCAGTTCCGTTTTTAAATGGTCAGTTAATGTCCTTGACAGTATGAGGTTATTTTAAAATTATGCCTGACATCATTAGTTGCCGTGTAGTAAATAATGTAACAAAATAATTGGACGACATTTAAGACGTGATTAGCAAAAGGCATTAGCTTCAATTCACTGTCAAATTAAAATTCTAATTCTAGTCTGCTGCGTGTAAAGTCCAATTTCAAAGTTTTGACTAAATGGATGTAAGTCTGTATAAAAATCATTGTTTACTTCATATTGTCATACCTCTTATTGGCAGAGTGCAAAGCGGGTGGAGGGGGTAGCCTAAACGATCACAGCGCTCGCTACGGCTAAAATTGTCATTTTTGTCGCTGACTTGAGCTGTCAAATCCATATTGTAGTAAACATTTTCTAATCGTTTTTGAGATAAAAATATGGTCCTGGTAAGATGTGTTGTTGTGAATTGTAATAACACCAAGAAGAATAGCGACTGTAAATTTTACCAATTTCCAAGACCATGGTGGAAACGAGACCAAAGAAATAAGTGGATATTTGCCGTAAGAAAAAAAAAGTAAGTTACCTAACCTCTAAAATTTCACTGAAAACAACAATTTTAATATTATTGGCAATAATGTTACTGACTACCATTGTCCAAAATTGTGTAATATAGTAAAATAACACAAGATTTCATTAATATTTTTCACAATATTTACTTACTTCTTGTTTGACAGCGGTGACAATATTGTCCATAATGGCCGCCTATCACGTGGCGCTGTCGTCGCGCACGGTCCCAATATTTGATGACTATTTTATGGCCGTGGCTTCGCCTCTAAATACGAGAAGGCTAATTCCCTGCATCGTGAAATATTTGAAAATCTTCTCTTACGTATGAACAAAAACAATACATTAAAGTGTTTTGTGTAATATTTGTTTTGAAAATGTTGTTGTATGTCGTCACAAATTTTATCAAGTTCTGTATATCCGACTTTAGATATTGGGTTATTGATAGCTAATGTATTCAATCTTATCTTTAGAATGTAAAATAATATAAATAGTAGGTAGAGGATTACTGGACATAGAATATTCCAAAGAAAATAATTATTGTGTAATAACAACGTTTAAAGAATATCTATTTCCAGATAATGGGTCTTACATAGAATAAAGCTGAATTTATATTTGTCTGACGTGTTGTGTTGAGATGATTTTACAAATGATTAATGATTATGGTAAGATTTATATATACATATACATAGTATAAGTCTGACACAAAGCATTCAAATCGAAGCCTCGATTGCTCATTAAATTCCAATAATAATAAGTACCTATCTCATAAGGATAAAGTAAAGAATAATTCGTAATTAATTATATGTATAATAAGAATCGTAATTAATTAGGGACTAAAGACAGTTATAAACAGAGACAACTACTTGGCATGCAGTAATACTGTCCACAATTGAAGACAATTACTAACAAAATATGCGTGATGAGTTTACTATTATGTAACTGTTTTGTATACATGTCATGTTTGTACTATCAATACTAGCTAGTGTTAATGAAATTTAATCAATATTACTATTTATAAATAATCTATCTCCTTTTAGGTGTGTACAGTGTACAGTGTTTGAAGCATCCAGGTCGGCCAAATAGTTCGGTACACCATTGAAATAGTATGGTGTGTCGAACTTTGTGGTCACTTTAAACGTTTCTTACTATATGACACTGACTGCGTAGATAATGTAAGGAAAGAGGGTAAATCTTTACATTTATATAGATCTATGTAGATATTGTAGATAAATAGAGTAGGCTCTGGGTATTACTGAAGCCCCTGCAACCCTCGCATACTGCAATTAGGAACCCGAGGCGAATTGTTCAACGCAATGGAGTCACATTTGCATTAATCATTTCTTTCCATGGTATAATGATGTTGGAAAGAGATGGGTGTACAAGCAAGCAATTCTAAACAATTTTTCGGCTTGTTGGCAAGATCTGACCTATAATTTTCATTTAACCAACTCGTATCTCAAATTTAGCAAAATTTTTCATTATATTCGAAAATGGTACCGACTTTCGTATTTCTTTCCAAAATACATATGGTTTATGAGTACCCATTAATTTCAAAATTTCTACGTAGGCATAACTTTTTTAGTAAATAGAAATTTAAGCTGTTTTTGTGACTCAGTTAGATGTATTCCCAACCCAAGTAACCTAAATACTTAATAAAAAATTATAAACCTAAATTATCTATGTAGGTAATAAATTAAATGATAGAACATTAGTTTTATCTTCAAAAACGATGATTCAAAAAACATATCCGAAAGGGATTGAGTCATTTCCGTCAACCAGTATAATAACACACCTATTTGCTAAGCTGCAATCACAATTTTCTTTTTTTTTTAAAAAGATACGTCTGCCGAATGCATTGAGCGATAAAAAGTCTCCTATCGTGCTATTTGTATTTTTTGCGCTTCCCCGTTCATAATCTATTTGGCTTACCTCAGAAGTTTCCGTGTAGGTCTCTCCATGCTCATCCTCGTATGTTATATTGATGTTTGCTTGCGTGTATGTATCACTGGCGAACCGGTCATCTCCCGGACCGTATCGCACCGATTCCAGCTCCGTACCGGGCGTGTGACACCCCACGATGCTGGCAACCCAGCCCAGTGTTACCACCCGCGACCACAACCGAACGCGCATTTTAAAAACTTAAAAACACACTACACAATGTAGCACAGTTCTTTATACACTGTTGGCTCACGGCAGTTTTTTTCAACATTAACACGAACTAAAGCACTAGCACTGCGTCTCGTACCAAGAAACACGCGCGTATGACGAACGAAACCGGCACAGTTTATCAACTCCGCTATCGGTTAACAAAAACAGACGCAATGGATTTAGTTAAGAACACGATAACATATCGCTATCGCTATCACTCGGAGTAATTTGCACAGGCTTTCTTCGAGAAGTGTCGAAGTGCTCTATTTCGACTGTCGCTTGTTATCATGTATTTTCGTCATGAACTCTCTACGACTCGCGTCCGCATTTTCTTATGCTATCTGTGCGCTACAGCGAAGTCGACTGCTGCTCCATACCCGGCGAGAAACTTCACTGCAGCGGGCAACTGAAACAATGGAATTGTTACGTCAGAATTGCTAGTAATTTTTACAATTACGTAGGCAATTAGAATGACGAGCCTGTGGATCTATCCACTTAAGTCAAAGTCGATGGAAAATTATAATAAGTAACGCAGTTGAAGCATGAGATGAAATGACCTTAACTTATGTAGCATTTGTTTACTTAATTCCGTAGTCTTTTTTTTAATGAAGGGCCATCAACCAATAACACAAGCACGTACTTGTGCCTTACAATTAATATCAATAAGTCGCGTAAACATAATGTATAATATTTTGAATCAATACCAGCATTTGTATGTTAAATGGTCGTGCCTGGGTTTAAGATAAATTACTGAAATAAGTAAACAATACACTTAAGTAATCGTAAGGTTACTAGCTCAGGACTTTTGACCGATAAGGACTGACCGATAACCAACCGATAGATGTCAACATTTTCGCAAAAACCCAGACTACCTACACACCATTATACACTCACATTGTATTTAAAACCCCGACAATCTCCAGATTACAGTTTTTTCGTAAAACAAAAACGTCAACTTGAAATGACAATAAAATTATTTAATCTATTAATCGTGTCTGCAAAGTAGCAAGGTATCAGGTCATGGATACGGAACACCGCAACGTAACTCGTCAAGTACACAGTTTTATTTAATTTCAATATACACTATCGTAATCATGATACACACTGAAAATTTCAAGTCTTTTCCAATTAGCTAAAGTTCAAAAAGTAGAGCCGTGTGAGAGAGAAACAGAAACAGACAGGCAGAGGAGCCTTAATTAGGGTTCCGTTGGCTGGCATTCTTTGCGCACGCAACCCTAAAAACGTCTAGTTCATGGCTACTTATTTCAGCGCCTGCGGTCGTTGACCAGAATCCAGACTCAAAAAAACATTAGCAATCGTTGTGAAATAGAGTATTTTAATACGCAATACAATGTAACAAATCGAGTAGCTATACGCCTGATAATAAACGCTATTACAGTGTTAACAAGCATTTTTATTTTATTTCCTGTACAATGACTGTGTAAAATGGAATGAGGTTAACGCATTCGCTGCCGGTTGTCAAACCCAAGAATCTTTAGGCGCCGCAAACGTATTCGTGCGATCAAATTGCTGCAAAATTGTGACAGAGGCTCCTAAGCGTTAATAAATAATGTACCTATAAGATAATCATAGCCCTGTCTTTGTTCCATATGCAAAAATTGATACACAAATGATCTTCACTAAACAAAAACAAAATATATATATATAATCAGCGGCACAAAATTTGGCCTAGTCTCCATACAAAATTTACGGTATACCTCGACAAGCCGCAATTTAATAAAACTCGCATGAAATTCTTCCATGTGTCTCAATAGGTCTTTAGAAATATAGCAATGTGACGTGGATTTCCACCAGTACGTCGGCTTCTATACAAACCCGCTCTAAGGACGATGTTTACTTTTAATCCAGTAGCGGTTTCACCCACATATCCAACCTAAAAACCTTATTTATTTAAGAGCCTTCGTGACCACTCGCCTACATCCCCTAGGGACCCGACTTTAATACCATGGGTTTAACCCGTTAATAAAACGCCTCTACAACGTATCACGCTTAAAATAAATAAATAATTCTAAATTAACTTTAATAAGTAAATATGCTTAAATCACAATAAATATTATAGTACGGCTTAATCTCTAAAAGTTTATAGATAAAAAATCTCCAACCTACGTCCCTCTACTGCGCACGGGCCTGCTCTTATGAGGGGAGGAGGAATTTAAACGTCTATTACGCTGGTAATGTGTGGGAAATCTGCGCTCATGCAAGGCATGAATCCATGTCACACCTTACATAGGGAGCGGGACGAGACATGGATTTTAACTAGTTAAATCTGATTGGTCGGATCATGCCTTGTTTGTAAATCCAAGCAAGCATTATGCGCGTAACAACTGACAGCTGTCAGACGGACATCTGTGGCGCATTTATTGAAAACTAAAGCATCTCAAGACAATACTGGTAAAAATACCTACGAACAAATGGTTACTGACCCACTGTAGAAAGTTTACTGTGAGAGTTAATATCAAAGTGACGTATTGAAATGACAATGATGAGTTTTCTACAGCTCTATTCGTATTTCAAACACACCATTTTTTAACACTTTCGCATGGTAGTGTTCACACGTGTGATTTCAGAAATCGGTACTACGAGTATGGTAATAATATTTTAACTAAAAAATTGTTATTTTGTCACATGACGAGTTTCTTCACTTCCTCATTACGTGGCACAAGTAATTATCAACTTCTCTTATTTGTTTAAGATTTTGACATATCGTGATATCAGAGGCCTTGTACTTAAATGAGTCTAATGCCTGAATCATTCGTGTAACTAGGAATAGCACCTTTATTATATTTTATTACACTTTAAAAAGATGTAAACATATTTCATAACCTATTACGGGGAATAACATAGATATGCCAAGTACGCTTGTACTTGAGGTGGTTTATTAAAATATATTTTACATGTTTACTATCAGTACCGTCAGTACTACATTTATTATTTTATTACTAACAAGTAAATAACGTCAAGCGTCAACTTCTGACTTTTAAAATATCACTACATAGTATAAAACAAAGTCGCTTTCTCTGTACCCATGTCCCTATGTCCCTATGTCCCTTTGTATGCTTATATCTTCAAAACTACACAGCGGATTTCGATGCGGTTTTTTTTAATAGCTAAAGTGATTCAAGAGGAAGGTTTTTATGTATAATTCTACGCAGACGAAGTCGCGGGCAGAAGCTAGTAATTGAATAAAGTGCAACCTTCACATTGACAGGATTAGTAATACTAATAGTAATGATGTAGCTATACATATTATTATATAAAAAAAATGATATGATATACAGACATGACATGAAGTTGATGTAGATGTACTATACAGAGGATTTTAATCACACTAATTTTATTTTTGCTACTATTTTCGTTACTCTTCTGTCTTCGCTCAGCCATTCAGCCATGAGGGTAGAAAGGGATGGCGAATGAAACGCTTCTCGCGCTTATAGGATGTTGCTATTAGGAACCACACATTGTTCTGTTCGCACTGATGTTTTTACTGCAGCTGCTCTTTACTTTAACTCACGCATTAAAAAAACCAACAGAATAGGGAGCAGTAACGTAGGCCATAGCTATATTACGCCTCTGCCAGTGCCATTTGTCGAGTTTGTGGCTCTGGCACTCTGACATTAGACAATATAGCTTCAGAAGATAAACTTAACGACAGCAGAACCGTAGTTACGAACAGGACGTAGACGTAGAACAATCGTAAAAATGTGCTGCCAACATTCCGTGTACAGTGTTATTTAATTCTATTTGTACACATATTAAAAACCGCTACTAAGTATTTAACAAATAAAACATTTAATAAACGATGAGAAGTGATTTACATTTGATTCGTGTCTGTTGGAATATTTTCACCAGACTGAGCCAGGAGGGATATGTTTTTAAACGTTGATATTATGTTGATTATCTCAGACACTTTCACATCACAGAACCCAATGATAGGAAGACTGTGAATTGAATATGTAAGCGTCCAGTACGAGACAGCGATTAACATTTTAGGGATACGGAATTGGAATGTATGGCTTTTAAAGCTTTTGGGTCTTCCGACTTAATAGAAAGTAAGATGAAAATCCGAACTGAACACCCAATTTTGTTCCAAGCTGTTCAACGCGTAACTCTCTTATACTTCTTTAGTTCAGTGTTAGAATGAGACGAGCAAGGTTTCCCCGTAGTACAGAGATACTTGAGGGTGCGCTTTCTTAGAGGCGGAATGGAAACGTGCGAATCCGACCAATCGCATTAGTTGAACTCCACATCTCCCGCGTTTGCGTTCTCCTTGTATTGTGCTAAGCTGTGTAATTTTTTTTTTTTTTTTATGTGAATAGGAAGGCAAACGAGCAAGTGGGTCACCTGATGGTAAGTGATCACCACTGCCCATAGACACCCGCAACCCCGGAGGGATTGCAGATGCGTTGCCAACCTAGAGGATTAAGATGAAATGCCTCTTGTGCCCGTAATTTCCCCGGCTGTCTTACTCTCCGCACCGGAACACAGCAGTGCAAGCACTGCTACTTAGCGGCAGGAATGGCGAGTAAGATGGTGGTAGCGATCCGGACGGACCTTGCACAAGGCCCTACCACCCGCAAAACTAACTTCAACTACAAAGTGATCTTGGGATCAACCTCGTATGAACTCTAGAACTAGTACCATTGTGCCCGTTTCCACCATGGTTCAACAAATCACACCCTAACATAGACCATAATGCTACCACATATCACCAGGTATGCACCTTTATTGTGTGCTAACTAGCGTTAAATACAAGTACAGTGTACACAGATGTAAACAAATAGAGGTCAAAGACCTTTGTCACGGTTGCCATTTCTATACCATGTCAGACGCGATGAGTGAATATGAGAAAATATCATAAAAACGTGTTTCTAGGTTACATACTTTTCGCTGAAACAGAGTGCGTCACCATTACATGAATGAATACTAATTTTATGTGCCTTAACTTCTGGTTTTGAATTAACACCGGGCTCTATTATTGAAAGCCTCAATCAATTGGACAAGGATAGTATATTTTTTGTATGAAACGAGACAAGGAAACGAACGATGGTAAATACACCAACGTCGCGGAATTGCTAACTATTGTAAAAACTATCACTGATCATCGCTGCCCAATATAAGTAAAAATATGCTTTACTTTAAAGTACCTACAAAGCCCATGATTGACTGTGTTTGCAAAATCACGTGACAATTTTTCTGCACGCCAAGGCTAATTGATGTTAATTTAAAACAAACAGAAACATAAAAACAAATGCTTATGGCCTTAAAGGGATTTGGGCCCGTTAACACAACGGGGGTACCAAGGACAGGCGACCATGACTCTGCAAGGCTTTCTGCCAGGGTCGCGCAGGGGGGTGGGTGACGATGCAAAGTCAATGTTTAGGGTGTTGAGGTATCAACATCGATGCTTTTGACAAGTATAATAATAGGTAAGCACTATTTTTTATGACATTTCTGCCGGTAAGTAAAACCAGACGAGTGTCCTGTGACAGGTGTTAATTTTTTATGATGAATACCGATTATTTACTTTTTTATTGTTTGAATTCTTATGTTTACGCTGTGGCAATGAACTTTAACGTAATAAATTTCATTTTTATTGACGACCGATCCAATTCAGATTTTTACGACCAAACGCCGCTAGCCTCTTGTACTTTTAATTCAAGTTTTTATACATCGTCTCTTTATCCCTTACGGGGTAGACTGAGCCTAAGGTATCAAAAAACCTTAAGGCCACGTTTAGCATGATTAAGGGCGTATAGGTGGAAAGAGAAATCAAAATAGTGATGGGTTGCTAGCCGCATCGCCTATAACATAACACAAGTTTTTAGATGTGAATTAATATTTCAATATCTTTCCGAGCCAGATTTCGGCTAAGTTATTGGACAGATTATTTCTTCGCTCAACTTTTAACAACCATAAACGGGTCTTAACTAAAAACCATGTTGGCCTAATCTGATTAAACATCATAAATATTTAATCGTATAAATGTCGACTAGCCACAACCCTACGAAGGGTCGAGATCGCGTGACTGCCCTCGTGAAATGAACCCAAACAGCCCCCCAAGGTTGCGAACTTGGTCGTTAATGGTCCCATGGCGGCGTTGGATGCCGGTGTATCAAGGTAGCCAGCGTATTGAGGCAAGAGTACTGTGGGTTGAGACAGGTCGGAAGTGGGGTTTGGATGGGTTGCTTTGCTTCATAACGATATATTTTTAGACTATCAATGCATTAATGTCCATTAATCACGTGATTTTAAAACTGGCAAGCAAGTTTTTAAGTTTTAAAATCTTAACGTGATTTTGGTTTTAACGAAGAGTTTAGAAGGTATCACCAGAATGGGGTATGGAAAAAAAGACAAAATACAATTTTATTACCTCCTAACTTCCCACTCATCATTCCTCCGTGCCAGTTCCTTAGTTGATAGGCTACATGCAAAGTGTTGTTATAATGAGCAATGATTGGTCATTTTAAAATATGTACTTATGCATTTACAGAGGTATCGTACACTAGAGAATGGTTTAACTAAATGAGGAGTAAGTTAAGAACATAAAACATTTGCGACTCTTAGTTTTATTACCGTGCTTAGTGACAAAAATTAACAGTAAAACCCTAGAATTCTTCGCATATACTTGAGTATAGAAATTCGTCGCTGACAAAAGCGTCCCTCAAAATAGAATACCATTTAACGATGAAAATACCGTGAAGATTTTAAAGGCAATACTTTCAGACGAATACGTCAATCCAAACCACTCAAATAACCATCAAATGTAACAATTCATTATATTTTCAATACCGGAAGAATGAAGTCGAAGCACACAAAGCCAGCGAAGGACGCCTCGCTGGCATTGACAGTGTATCAAGGCCCATCGAACCGTCTAAGCTAAGCTCTAAGGCGAAGGTTGACGCCATAAGGTTATGGGAGCGATATATTTACCAAGGACGGGGGTAATGGATAGTTCCGGGGTTTGATTCAGAGTGACTGACAGCGAATTACTATTGGCTTTTAGTTGATTAGTAACTGTTATGTGTTAAGAGGATTTATTGTCATCCTTGTTTTTTTTATTCCTTTTAATAGACCAATGCTTTTCATTTTTTCAGCTTGTGACAAGAATTTCATAAAACTTATATGTAACTTTGGTATTTATTTAGAACTAATCAAATCTATCGCTGAAACAGATGGCTTTGTATGTATAGTATATTATAGACAAACGCTTGTATGCTTCAGCAAAATTTGAGGAAGACAATGAAATGCAGATGGCAAGAGCAAAATAAACAATTTTAGGCGTTCATATTATGACAATGGGCTGACGACACTGAAAATGTAGATTTTCGCCGACGCGAGACTTCATAATTTAAATAAGGAAGCAGACAGTTGCAACGAAATTTCTGCATAAAATTTTTAACTGTTCTCTCTGTTCGCATGAAAGCCTAATTTTAAGAAAGTTTTAATAATATACGTGGCTACTACTGAGTTTGTTTCTCTCTTTAAAAATAAATGCCTACTCGTTTTCAGATACTCCACGTAAATAAACATAGTTAAATATTTGAATTATTCGCAAGTTGAACTAACAAGCAAACATGACAATTTAAATACACATTGTAAGTAGGTAATAATCAAAAATTCAAATTTGTGTTCTTACTAGGACAAAAAATCTAGAAGCTAAAGAAAAATAATGGCACGCACCGTTTTCCATTTTACAATTTAAGATAGCGAAGACTTGATTATGATTATAACGATGGAACCCGGCAATAGTACCTAACCAAATCATTATATTTCTAAATGTCAGTGAAAATTAGAACACATAGAAAAATCCGAAAAGTAAAGCTGTGGCCGGGAATCGAACCCGGATCCTCGTCATTCCGCGACGCGTGCTACCCTACACCACCCATAGCAGGTGGGTTGTCTCCGAATTTTTCTACCCGTTACTAACCGTCACGTGACCTTCTTGTTACTATGCGATTTTTTGTCGCTAAGCGTCATCTGTTTGAATGATGTGTCTGTACGACACAATTACAAACTCCCGTGGAACAACTACTGCTCACCAGGGACGAGAGAAGGCGCTGTTTTTCAAATGATAGGTACTATCAAATGAATCAAGAGTTTTTATTTCTTGATTTTTATGTTTTATTTTTCGGTTTTACCGTTAGAAATTAAATTTCTAAATGTCAGTCATTATAGTACTAGTGACTTAGCCCTAGGGAACAATGGAAACGCGAAGGGATTTTTCAATCTATCAGTTTCCTATGGCGTTTAGAAACTTCCTGCTACTTTTTGCCTCGTCCAATCAGGAATTTAAGAAATGGAGCGGATCAGTCTTTAATTGGCCAGTTTTTACGTCTCCACTATTCCGCTAGAAAAAATGTTTACACTCCGCTGGGCGAATTGCAGTGCCTAGTTGTTACGCGGAAACGCCAGATGACGTAGATGATTGTACATCCATGTTGTTATAACCTGTGGTTGAAGTTCACGTCGACTACACTTACGGCTTACGAACTCAGCTCACGGAATGTTGGAGAAAATCTAAAGTTTTAAGCAAAATTGAAACCTGATTTCAAGGTACTACAAAGCTATTCCATACCTATACGATCATGTTAAACGTAGCCTTTAGGTTTTGTTACCTTAGTTTGGGTTTAGTACCCGTAAAAAATAAAGACGTGAATTATGTGTATGTATGCATTCGCTATAATAATGGAATCGCTAGTGTTCATATAGCAAAACAGACACGGTTAAGATTACAGAAATAGATGGAAGGTAAAAGATTGTTTTATAAATTATAATTCGATTTGATCATAATAATATCAACATCCACGTACTAAGAGTATAATCCATTGTTAACAAGTGCAATTCGTTACGCAATGCCGGTTTTTCAACACGTCACATTGTAAAATAAGTGTGTAAAACACGGAATTGTTTCGGCTGTCAGACGATGAAGCTTAAATGATGTTGATTAAAATAAAAGATTTGTAAACATAGGTTAATATGCATTACTCATTCCTGTTTTTGAAGGTAGTTGAATAGTGACACTTGAAAACAGAAATACAACGTCTCAAATTTGAAATAAACAGGGTTAAATCGCTACTGAAGTCCCACTCTATCGAATGCGTGACATTGACAAGGATTAGAAACCGAACGACCGGCTTCAGGTCGCTTTAATAACCTTAACTTTGAATGGCCTATAATATCCAGTTCAAGCCCAATCATAACTTCAGACAGAGACGGAGGTAACAATAAATAGAATTAATGTCTCGTAACAGTTTCATATAACGATTTCCAGAACGAGAGATAAACAAAATTACGTAACGTCATCCACAAAAAGGACTCGCAAGGACGCCTGTCACAAAAAGCATTGTCCATTCTTTTGTTTCATGCGTTAAAATAGAATTTAGTTGCGGTTCCTGCATGTTCCGCGTAGGTGGATACAATCTGCAACGTCTGGCTTCAGCTGTTTTGATGTTAATGTTAAATTTATACTGCAGGTTGAAATACACTTTGACTCATCGCTATCTCATCACCCTCTGCAAGTCTTAATAAAAACAAAAATAAATCAGAATTCAGAAGAGAAGGTTACAGTTTCGTTATTTGAAAAAAAAACTAGTCATGATTGTCTATGTGAAGTTAGAGTCTATACTCGATTCAGCAAATCTATACTGCAAAACTGCAATCGTGTTCTAAATTTAACGATGCAAGTTCAGTCAAGCAGCCAAAACTTGTGTCAAGATGTCAACGAAGACCCATATAATGATAATACTCGTAAGCGATAAAAATAAACACAAATACACAGAAACCAGTTAATCGGGTTACTATTACAACACAGTAACAGTCGGTTGAGACGACATCAACACGAGTGTAACTGCGATATTATTACATAACTGGACATAATTAACCGATAGGCTATAACACAGCAATTTAAAAGATGAGGTAACCTTAAGCCGAGAGACTAAGGGATACAAGTAGAGAATTCTAGAACGAAAGAAGCAACGGAGATAGCTTTGATCCCAACAACATCTAATAAAATATTAAACATTTTTTAATGGAGACTTGTCTCGTTATATAAATTAGCGGATTAATACTCAATTCTAATGTTCCGATTGACTTGAAATAGCTAGTATACACATTATGCAGCATAGATGAGCAATGTAAGTACAGTCAGCAAAAAACTTGTATTAAAAAATGTATTTTCGATAGAAACCTACTATTTTTTCAATCATCTATACATTAAAACAGTTTAGTGACTGTCTAAGCCCCTGGAGTTAGACTTAAATTTAACAAGCAAAATATTTTTAGTATGTAGAGGTGCATTACTCGTATGAACGGATGTAAGGAATTCTAAGGAAATAGGGAAGAAGTAAATTGTTTATGCTTCCACAGCGGTGAAACCGAGGGGTTGTAAACTAGTACCTAATTAAACAAATAGCGATTATGTTCATAATAAAATAAGATAAGTTCTGTACGATGCAGTCTATGCAACATGTGAGCACGTGCTTCTATCGTTTAACGTACAAAAGGTTGACCGACCAAGGTTCAACCTATCACCCCCACCTTAGAAATAATTGTCTCATTGTGGTACCATAGATATAGGAAATAGTTTCAAGGATTCGTTCCGCAATACGTTGTTTATGAAGCAACTATGTATTTTTTATACCACAACGTATAAAGCTTAAAGCTGAAACGTTCTGGCATGGTTATTGTTACAGATTACGACACGAGGAAAAAGGATAAACATGTAATTAGGTTAAGTAATCGTTGAATTACGCTTTTTATCTTATGTCCTGCTTTGTGCTACGTAGGGTTAGTTAATTAAGTATAATTACTGAAAAAAAAAACAATTTCAATATATCAGTGGCGGAAATAATACAGCATGTTAATATAACAAAGTGTTGCTGAGTTTAATTTTATGTCGATGACGGGGTCCCGTTAAGCAACTTTGAAATCATTCTCAATGTAGAATATGTTTCAGACTAAATAAATAAACGAAGGCAAAATCATAGTCATACTAGTGACAGTAACAATTGATAAACATGCAATAATCATTAATTAAATTAAGTTTATGAACAGCTGGGCCGTGATATCCGTGTCTTGTAGAATCCTTTGTTTTTCTACAAGTATACATTAATTACGTTTTAATTATATGTTGTAGTGCGTTTAAGATTAAGTAAGCTTCATGATAATAAATTATGAAGATAATTAATCAAATTCTGAACCCGAATACTTAAAAGGATACCATAGTATATCAAATTATCTAATACATCCTCTGAGTTGATTTTATAAAAAAACGCAGAAATAACGGAAGAAGACCTTTGAGTAGATTTGGCAAAAGTTTACATTCTATTCATTTCGTAGTAAACTAAAATGATCTGGTTTCTCTATCCGTGCAGCCTAAGGAAGAAAGAACAAGGGAAGAACTGCGGATTGATCCGAAACATGTCGGGCATACTTTGACTACAAATACTCGTGTATTAGAATAATGTAACACATTAAAGCAAAAAATATTTTCAGTCTAATCAAAGGCATCAAAGTGCTCTTCATCATAATAGCCGGAAAACGTCAACTACTGGGCTAGGCCTTCCTCAAAAATCTCTACGACGATAGGTTTCATGAACATGTAAGGCGGAATTTTAAAGTGACACCAATTACCCACAACATTTCTGAGGCTAGACTATGGTACGGTCACGTTATGTGAAGTCCGGACGATCACGTGGTTAGAAAGTGCCCTTCCATCGCTACAAAAAAAAGATGGCCAGAGGAAGGCCCCAAATAACTTGGATGACTAATGTCCAAAGGGACATGAAGGTGCTGGGACTCGAAGAACAAGACGTTCCAGAGAGAAGCAAATGACTTCGCGTCATTGGGAAAGCCGACCCCGCGTAACGGGACAAAGCGAGACAGAAGAAGGCGATAGGTTTCACGCTACAAGCAATCAATGGCCGCCCGCGATCTTCACCAGACCTTCCGTCCAGAGCTACCAATATTTACTTTCGAACTGAACCAAATCAAACTGTTATCTTCGTCCAATCCCAATTTAGACTACCTAACCTTACACCTAAGTTTGGATACCATTGCATTTCCACGAAAACACGCGCACATCCACTTTCTCAACACAGATTCAACGCAAACGTTGCTCCACGCAAACACTAAGATATTCAATATCCCATTGTGTTCCATTACATGTCTGTGGATATAAATTCAGCCATTGTACTAAAACCACATGATACTACGATATATGAGTATTTGCTCAACACACTAAGGCATTGTAACTCTATACTGAGGGAGGGCTTTATCTTCGGTGAATAGGGACTTGTTACTAAGTTACGCCGTCGAGTATAATAGCGGCAAGGTGACAGGAATTAGCGTCCTTCCGTTGGATGATAAGGTTTATTTAGTATTGTAGGTATGGTATGCATGTTATCATTATCCACTGTTGAACATAGGTCTTCCCCAGGGATCTCCACGAACATCGATTTTTCCACGATCTTTGCTAGCCAGATCTCCCGTCCATCGTCTAAAAGCTGCATCTTGTAAGAGTTGTTACATATGTAAAGACTAATTTTATCAAGTCAAGTCAAGCTAATACGATTAGCACTCGTTTCGTCCTTCTTCATAATTGTTTCTTCTCATCTATTGAACCTACCCAGATACAGATACACATGATTACAGAAGCCTTTATTTCCATGTTTCAATATTTTTTGCATCTGTCACCTTAATATTTACCTTCGCTAGATAAAGACAAAACAAATTCTGATTTATATATAACAGGTCCATATTTTTTATAAGGGGAAAGGTCAACACGTACTCGACACTAGTATCCTGTAGGTACCACTTTTTCGCTGCACGAACAAGTTTTAAAATTACAGGAGTCAAAAATAGTAGCACTTAAAAAAACGAACGATAACTAGTTACCAGTTTCTAATGAGCATTGAGTCTCGACGGGTTTACCTAGCGCCTGTTATACTTATACCGAATTTGGGTAGCTGTTGGAAATTGTGCCTATTTATGGTGCAAATGGGGCTGAAGCGAGTCAACTAAACGCCAGTGTGGTTGCCCAGATCAGACGGTCATCATCATCATCATCGGCCTGTAGTAGTCCATAGACATAGGCCTCCCTTCGGCTTGTCGCAACCAATCACTACCAGCCGCCTTCAGACGGTCAGATGGTACATCACTTTATTTTCGCGTTTCCCTTAACCAAATTCAGCCAAGAAACAGCTGACCCTAACATTCTCGACGGATGATTTTACATACCTTAAATCAAATATTTTAAAAATGTAAGTATAAACTAACATGCGATAAATAAATAAATATTAATAGCTAATTGACTTTCCTATCTATCTTATTTAACTACTATATAGTAGGAAGATTATACTTATCTTTATCCTTTATAGGATGGGCGTATTGGACGAGATAGCATGCATGTTTGAATACTAATATATTTTAAACGTTATGTATAGTCTTTTCCGCGTAATTAATTACCACATGGTTTCTAATTCAATACCTAGTTCTAAAAAGAGACTAATGATCATCGCATAACAGATTGCAGCTCTCGAAACGATCATGGATTACAAGATCATATCAAAATTTAAATGGATCATGTGAAACAAAAAATGACTATCGGACTTTTAATGAATTAAGTTTTCATTGCACTTTGAAACTTGATAATATCACCTTAACCGGTTAATCAGCAGTACAGGCACTAAACAAAATGTAATTATTTTATGTTGTCTTTGAGTTCAAAGAAGGTTCTCGTTTATGTTATTTAAAAGGGCAATGAAATGGGTTTGGGCGGCTTAGCTGCAGGCTGAATTAGGGCTGCGTTGTGTAATTAAATTAACTCAACTCAACTCGACGTTTAAGCTTAACTTTGCGAATGGTAGAAACTTTGTAGGTCCATGAATGGTGGTGCTTCATTTAGCATCAGGTGACCCACTTGCTCGTATACCACCTTTTTCCATAAAAAAAAAAAAACAAAAATATACCGAATACGAATACTTTCTTACCTCGTATCAGAGAAAAAAATCTAGTAATTTCCACCGAAACAATGGAATAGAAGGGCCTATCAGTAGGATAATTAATGAGCCGTATTAGCCAATCCTTGGACAGCGATATCGCAACAGGTGCTTGTTTACAATCGGCAAAAACCGCCAAGATGGAAACAATAGAAATTACCGTACCCCCGTGAAATTAGCATCGATTAATACACACGTTAACACGCGTTAAAATTCAATTCAAACACTGAGTCACGCAACGAGGTCGAAAAACAAACCCTAATGAAATTCGCATAGAGATCACGTAATTTTAAAGTTCAATTAGATCGGTATTTGCGTTTCTAATTAAAGTAGTGTTAAACAATTTATAGTGACATTCTTTGTTGCATGAAGAGACACTTCTAGCAGCTTAGTTGCATATTTTCGCGGTATGATTTGTACCCGTTTGACACACCTATTTCTATAGATTGTTCTGATAGGAAGGAGACACTTAGATTATTACTAGCAACCCGCCCCGGCGTCGACGTAGATATTAAGTAATTACCACTGCCGCAATTAGCGTCATATTTCAACCAATTTACAAAAAAGCATTGACAAATTATACTACCTCAGGATCACTTTATCTATTAGTTGAAAACCGCATGAGAATCACGGACAGACAAGGCGGAGGACTTAGTTTTTATGTAGTGATAAATGATAAGCAGTGCCAGTTGTCTAATAATCTTAGTTCTTTGTCGCAACATACGTCTGGAACACGTTAGCGTTGAAATGTCAAATAATTATAGATTGGTTTATTGCCGTCGTATTTTTATAAACACGACTGCGTTTGATATAGAGACGTTTTTTGTCAAAAACTTACACTAGCGGCTGTTTCTGAAATTCTGCAATTACTTGCGACTAGTGTAATTTAAAAGGTCGTTGGCATTCACAGAATAAAATAAAAGTTCAACGATTCGTTTTAACCCCGGAATATATTTAGCACAACGTGTTTTACCAATAATTTCAGTACATTAACGCTTTATAAGAGCGAAAACTAAAATTAAACTAAACCTTTGACGATGCGCGATACGATTGGAATTTAGGGTGTGCTTCCATTAAAGCAGCAGGACAAATACGTTGTGCAGCCAATCATTGCAGGTGAAAAGAATGAAATTCACTTCTAGCCCCGTTCCCCTTAAGCTCTAACATATTGGGACGCCATGGCGACGTCGACAACTACCATATCCATCCAATATTGACAGCTACAGCTGTTAACACTTGGCGACAGTTTGGTAACGTCTGATTCCTGAAACACAGCTGTCGACATCACCGTGACAGTGAGGCAAAGATCTTAAACCAACCAACCAACCAATCAACCAATCACCAACCAACCAACCAATCAACCAATCACCAATCAACCAACCAATCAACCAATCTGGAACCAACTTCCTGCTGCAGCATTCCCTGAGCGGTACAATTTAGGGATCTTTAAAAAGCGAGCCTTCCTGTTCCTCAAAGGGCCGGCAACGCACTTGTGATTCCCCAGGTCTTGCAGGTGTCCCTGGGCGACGGTGATTGCTTTCCATCAGGTGACCCGTCTGCTCGTTTGCCCCCTCTTATATATAAAAAAAAAAACAACGAGATTGGTCGTTTCTGCATCTCTAAATGGAAGCACACCCTTTGTGCCAATGAGAATGATCCGTTTCTTTTTCATCGTTAGGTACCAAGTTCTTTGTTTTTACGGTATACTTGTTTAATCGGTCAATTATTTAAATGTCGAAGTCATCGGAACGGTGACGACCGTAAAAGTGAAACCGTCACTGAGCTGTCTGAGTCATGGCCTTTGAAGAAAGCTGAACCTTTTGTTCTGGTTAAAGGTCGTAAATATAACAATGTCTACATAAAATTAAGTATTTGAGGGCAGGATTATGAAACAATGACATGTAGTTTTATACTAGAAAAACTCACGGTCTACTTCGGATTTTCGCGTGCTCATTTTATTATTTGGCGATACTTAACACGAAAAAAAAGTTATAGCGTCGTAACGAGGCACCGTTGGGACTATAATTTAACAAATCTAAACTCTAACTAAAACCACATAACTGATGTTTGTTCAGAGGTCCTCCGCAAATTTATCCTAATTGGTTCAACTATTTCGCATCGAAACCGCAGGCTATTTGTAGTTCTAATAATTTTATATGCGTTCAGGATCACTCGGCGTTTATTTCATTTAGTCATACTTTTCTCAGATTTGCATGCAATCTTGAGACGCCAACGCGTAATCAAGACAAGGTCTTAACCTAGCAATGGAATAGAAATAGCCTACAATATTACTGTTATAAAAATTGTATAACTATTAAATTCTTCATAACCATTTCCGCGACAATCAAAACAAATGACATAAGAAGCGAGTAAATTGCCATATCGATGGATTACCTTGTATTACCATACATTAACGCCGTGGGTGGAATATGTGGAATGACACGGCAGGCTGCGTCCGCGCAGGTCTGTCTGCTTCCTTGTGATCCAAGGATCTTCCTGGATACGATAAACCACCATAAAATAGCTCTGCATACAGGATGACTTTAAAAAGAAGACATGAAAGTATTTGTTATACTTCGTTAATACCTTGTTTGCACACCTTTACGTATGAGATAGGTACTTGACTAAAGTGGTAATTATATTCTATTATTAAGAATATCTTCCAAAGATCAATTCATCGTCAAAATCAATAAAATTAACTTGAATGTATTAATGTTCGCATTTACTTAAAGTTAAAGGAAGTTAAGCACATAAGGGGCGATTTTTCAATCGTCAGATAAGCCCTATTCGACGGACTACTCTATGGGTATCTGTCAGTTAAGTACTTATCTGAGAATTGAAAAATCGGCCCTAAAAAACATAAATCGATGATTGATGTCAGAGGAAAATGATCTTACACTACTAACATGTTTTGAATAGTTTAACAAACCAAGACCAAATAAATGCGAAGGCGTATTCTATTTTCTATTACCTAATTAGTAAAAGTTAAAACTTTGTGACACGTTACGTTACGTTAACGTTACCGTTATGATAATTTTGCTATCAATAAGCACGTTTTGCTTTCAATTTATACTTCTTTTACAGAGCACAGATAAACAAGCCTTAAATAAAGTCAACCTGTACAAAATTGGCAAGTGTTTTCCGAGTAGGTATCTGTTTTTTACGAGTTTTTCACGGCCGGGCCGTTTTGTTAGGGTCTTCAATCAACGCATAGTTTGTTCGTAATTTAGCTACGGAATTACAGACGTTAAAAATAATGCGAAATAGATGTTCAAATAGGAACACATTGAGGGATCGCAAAGCTAAGTCTCAGACAACAGCGCTGCTTCGCAGGAGTTATAATAAAGTTTATTATTAGAGTGAGACGGTATGATACGAATTACGAATTTCGGATTTCAGAGTAGCCCCCTGTTTTGCATTTGTGCACGAAACACAACGAAGTTTGTCATAGTGTGTAAATATGTGGAGGACTGAACATTCACGTCAACCTCTCAATAAACTCCTGACTGAAAAGTGTAACTAGTGTTAAAGGCGCCAGTACACAATGGCGTATGCTGGCCCATTTCAGACGTTTGCCATCGTGTACAGGGGCTAATGTGGCGTACAAACTATCTAGGGTTTCCATGCAGGGGTTTGCATGTGTAACAGTTGTGCTCACTAAACTCTGATAATGATCCAGTAGAGGGATCGAAACGCGTCAGTGTTTGTGTGGTGCAAGGGATAATTAAGTTTGTGGGATTTATGTGTTTTATGTGGTAGTAGTGGAGAGAGGGATTGCATGAAAAACATAGGTATCTATTTCGCTCAGGCTTGGCTAAGATAGCACGTGAGTAGCGGAGTTGTAAGGTAAATATTTTTTGTTGATTGAAATGGACCTCCGCAAAGTAACGCCTGATTCAATGAAATACTTTTCATTCGCACCTGTATGGAAAATAGCAAGAGTTTAAAACAACGAAAAGGAAGGCCTCTGTCTAAGCCACTGTGTCTACATAATAAGCTCTAGGCAAGAGAATTTTCCTTTCGCTCCCAACTAGAGATGAGTCAATACATAAGTATTTCCGTTTACAAAGTGATTGAACAAAAAAAACATAGGTATTCGCGAAGTCGTAAAACCGTAATAATTCAAAGCTCTGTTTACATTTACGCGTGTAGATAACTATAACATTGAGGCATTCACGAAGCACTTATAACTGGATTGTATTGCTTATCTAAAGGCCCCAGTACACAATGGCGTATGCTGGCCCATTTCAGGCGATCGCCATTGCCATTGCGTATAGTTTTGTCCGCCACTATATACCATTACCCCCTGTGGAGGGATTGCACGAAAAACATATATATTTCGCACAGGCTTGGTTATCTTGCACGTGAGTAGCGGAGTAGCAAGGTAAATATTTTTTGTTCATCAAATGAAAAACGTACATGCATGCGCATGTAACCGCAAGCAACATTATACATTTGTATATACCTATACTCGTATACAGAATCCAAATTAATTAATTTCTCTCTACAACGTGACGCCGAATGTGTCTTGAAGCAATTAGTTGGATTTGTTTCGGAAAATGGCTTAATTGTTCAGCATAGGCAGTAAACTAATTGAGAGTTAATTCATCTTAATGACGATTATATTGGGCAGATAGGCTTTCTAGGTCGAAGATTACGATAGTCTCCCCATTTGGGTTTCTAGGGTATCTCTTACATACACTGTCACTGCCGCAAGTCATATGCTGTAGGAAGTCTTACCATTAACTACTTGGGTGCTTGAGCATTACAGTTCTTATCCGACAAAGGATACGGGACGACAAAATTAATACCAACACCTTATTAATTAAGTTACACAGACTATGACCACTGACAATCATCTCATCTATATTTGGCGGTCCTGCCGTGACGATCAAATTAACGGGCTCTTACCGCACATATTGGTAGCTGTTCAAATGTTTACACGCAAGTCACTCAATATTGTGTTAGGTACCAATAAACAGCGAACCGACCCTCAAGACCGAGAAAGGTCAAATGAGTTCGAGTAATATCGAAGTTCAAGCCCGGTCACCCGCTGAGGATATGTTGGGAAGCAATTACTAATAAAACGATTCCTAATAATTCATCACAAACATTACTTCTATGAACATTTACGCAGGATCAAATTGGACTGGGAAAATTACCTGCAAGCCGTGATGCCGGTATTCCAAAGCTCAAACTTGTCGTTTAAAACCTGAACAGTCATTTCTATGGATTGTTTCCAAATCCCATGCGTCAGTCCAAGAGATATGGCCAAAATGCTAAAAAGACGAATGATTCAACACTGTCGAATAGTCTGCGAGTTGTTGGAACACTTTTGCAACTCTTCAAAAAACTTTACTAAGCCAATTTAAATAGAACTAAGTAATAATAGATTTTTAAATAAGTGTAGATTAAACGACTAAATAACTGAGACAAGATTATTTTTTTTACAGTTTTCAGAAAAATAAGAGATAAATAATAAAATAATTAATACTGCTATTATGTTACTATTGTATTTTTATATTGCTATTGTATTGCTTAATACTTATGTCCTGTCAATCATTCAAAGGTTAACTGGAAGAGATCCCTTTTGGGGATAAGTTCGCCTATGTGCATGTGTGTTGTCCTGTATTCATCATTTTCTTGTGTTTTACGTACAATAAAGAGTTATACATACATACATACTTTTGCTGTAACGTCGACAATGTAACGGAAAAGGACGATTATATTATCTGACACACTAGCAAAACTTTCGCTCGAAACCGAAAACATGCAGTGCGGGAAATTTTTCTTTGGCTTTAATTTTTATCAAATTAACAGCAAATTGCTGGAGGCAGCTTATTACTGTAAATTAAGGGTCTATTAGAAGGCACGTCACCTTCAAACCATTACACAACATAAGGAAGTTATATAAGGTTGCTTAAAATGAATCACGTACAAACAGTCCGTGCAACCATGCTATTATAAATAGCGAAAACACAAGTCAAGTTCACGAACGGATTCGAAATAACGACGCTGTTAGCTCATAACCTCATAACAGCATTGTTACAAAATTTTCAATTGTTTTCCATTATGTTACATTGTGTAAACTATGGTAACTTAGTTGAAACAATCGATAAATGAGAAGCTACTTAACTCTTGGAACACTAACGAAACCTCAGAACCATACGCAATCTCTACGCGCATTTTCTGTACAAGAACACACGACTATATTTACACATACAAGGGATGACTGACTATTAGTTAGTGATAAAATCATTGTTCTCCTGCATTATGCTCCATTAGCGTCCTAAGTTTCCTTTGGCATGCAAAGAAAAAACCCCTCGCTTAGCAGCTTGTCTGGCAGCTCACTTTCTCTCCGGTAAGTTGTATCACAGGCTACCAGCAATAGTCTTATATCATTGGCTTGGCAGTGAGGTAGGCCAATCGTTGGCGTCTCTTGTGGAAATTTTTCACAGATTTTTCTTGAAAACCTAAGAGTAATAATAATTTTCCGTTTACCTCGACAATAGCACAGAAGTGAGGATATGAAGTAGCGTTTACGTGTCATCAATGACAGTAATCTATTCCAAGAAGATCTTGCCAAAAACAAGAGTAAACAACAGCCAACATCAGCATGCGCTGCATGCATTATTAAAAAGATTTATGTTTAATGTGGGAAGTGAACAATTTTAGCTTCTGTTAATTGGGTTTCATTAAGTCGTTTTAACATTTAAATATAGGCTCCTATATTTATAGTCTCGCAACAGAATCTGCAGACGCTACGGCTTGGTTAAATACAGCCGTGGATTGGATACACATAGTACAATATGATGACAAGCGACAATCTATGAACAAATCCTATTAATTTAAATTGGAACACATTTAATTAGGAGAGAACAGATTGTGGGCAACCAAGTTGCTTTGAGAATAGGAGCTCGGTACCTCTAAAAATTACCGAAAACCAGATAACTGATTTCCGTGTGAGAACTTTCAGTATTATCTCATTTATCCGAAGGGTAGATTTTTCATTATTATTCAGTAGCACCTAGGCAGTAGTCAGTTAACATAAAGATAAATGATCTTGGCTGCGCGTGAGTACGAAATGGATATTACTATGGTCGTACCGAATGATACCGCAGTTCGTTGCATTAGTTTATTTACACATACGCCTATTTATAAACTGAGAGTAGGTCAATACTTGGTACTTGTAAACATTTTGATACGAAGAATTTAAAGCAATGTCTTAAACTTTTAATGGAATTACTCGAAATTTGATTATTCGTTTTATTTTTAAGGGTCGGGGAAGTAAAGAGGTCTGTGAAGTTAAATTTGTTTGTGTAGTTTTCTCTCACGTCACTACATAGTATAAAACAAAGTCACTTTCCGCTGTCGGTTTGTTTGTCCCTATGTATGTTTAGATCTTTAAAACTACGCAACGGATTTTGATGCGGTTTTTTTAATAGAGAGTGATTCAAGAGGAACCATATGTATATTTCTACGCAGACGAAGTCTCGGGCCGAAGTTTGTTTTGAATAAATACGCACGAATGTACCTATTGAATAATACCAGCAAAAAGTATTTGGTCTTGTAGTTTGAAAACCTTCACGCTTTTTCGTTGATTTAACACATTTTACGTGCACGATCGTCTAAATCCTTCGCTGGCCGAATTACATAATAGATATTTCATTGAAAAAATGCAAAACTTTAGGCTTGGTGTAACAATGCGAAGCCTTCATACTGCGACGTGCATTACGTGAAGGGAAGTAGATAATCATACACTATGTACACTAACATACATCGGTGCAATCGGTGCATCGTTTATAGGCACTGGGGTGCTACGGAATATTCATTGTCGCGAACTCCTTAGTTTTGATACGTTTTTTTATATTTTTTCTAATCAATTTTGTTTTTGAGTTCTCGTCTTTGTATTGTCAGCTAGTTCTTCAATAGCAACCTATTAGTCATTACTCATATTATTATATTATTATCATACAGTCGTACGCTTCATTCATGATTTTTTCATGGCTTTCATTCAAAGCTCATTTATGTAATAAACAATATTAAAAATACTTTTCAAATAACTACAATAATACCCGAGATATAAGCTATCAAAGCTTTGCTTTTATCTCTTTCTAGAAAAACGGAATTTTTATATGGATTTTATATGGGCGTATGACAAAAGACGTCACGTGTCATTTCGGATCTCTTTTACTATAGATCGACCGCTTAAATGACATTTAAGCGGTCAGTCTACAATCGCTGACTACTTAGTAGTTTAAAACTGATATTATTTTTACGATATTTTCATATTTTATTAAGAAATGTGATATTTTTTTAATGCATATTCCCTATTAATATAATCATCTGAATAAATAATGTATACGTATACAATACACATACTTAATAAACACACTTCAAAATAGGTTCAACGTTCTTAATCAGATTCTATTTAGTTCTTAATTCTTTACTGAGACTACGTTCCTTTGAATATGCAAGCATAATTCCGATGTTTAGTTTCAGTGGCTAACCCTAACCATATAATAACCAGGGCAAAGACTCCTAAAGCAATGATCACTCCACAGATAACCCGGATAAAGATCATAACGATATGGTTTACGATTTGCTCCATAACTCGAACGTAGGCATCATTAAGTACATATTTGGGTTGCGCTATTCAAACATAATATAATATAGGTAATTGAGTGGAATGATCTATTAAATGTCATGATGATTGTGAATCATAGCTCGTTGATATCTTGTTTTTCTTGTGTCAATCTTGACTTATGGAACTTTACGAAGCAAATGCTGACGATTGGAGTTTTGGACGTGTCCCTGTCAGAATATATTCATGATATCCTACATTGTGCAACCCTCCGTAGTACATTACCGATGTGCAATGATAACTAAGTAATAAAAGAATTACACGTTTGTGTTACTCACGCACACATATAATTAGGACTAGATATACGTTTACAAGCAGATATAGTCATAAAATGAGGAGGGCGCGGCTCCGACTGTAAATAGATAATTTGTATCAACGGAATGGCACATTTTTCAAGTCTATACCTATAATTATTAAGGTCCTGTTAAACCACTTTCTGTAACGTTCATCATAAAAGGTACAATATAGTGGAAAAAAGAGATGTTCACGAATATGGCCTCATGTAATTCCACTATCTCCTAGGACGAACGGATGGTAAAGGAATGTAGGCAATGCAGCGAATAACCCTAAGGGAAGAGAATATTTGTCTCGCAAATATTGCAAATAGCTTTATGTAGTGATGTATTGACATTAATTAAATAAACCTACCGACACAGAACAAAGTACGTGGAGAATAAATATTTGTAAAACTGTACAGACGGCCGTGGTGAATTTTAAACACTAGAAGTAAGCTAAATGTTTAATCATGTACATGTACATCGAATTAAACGCTAAGGATAAAATAACGCCGCTCGTTCTTCGAAATAAGTTTTAATATTTAAGAGCTACGTAGTAAATGTCTACTCGCCCTTAAATTCATCCAAACGCAAACAACTGAAACTAACTACGCAATAATAGAGATCGTGTCTTAAAACTGTACCAACATGAACACTATACAAACCTCTTCAGGTTTCATAACCGTTTAAAGAAAGTTATACAGCCTTTTTATTCCGAGTTCGCTACAATTTCATTTTTGTTGTTGTTGTTGTTGTTTCTTTTTATTATTAAATTGTCGCGTAATTCGGCGTGCCTCATGGCATAGGCCTCCTCCGTGTATTGGAGGGCTTGGGCTATAGTTCCCACGCGCGCCCAGTGCGGATTGGGAACTTAACACACACCATTGAATTTCTTCGCAGATGTGTGCAAGGTTTCCTCACGATGTTTTCCTTCACCGAAAAGCTCATGGCAAATTTCAAATGTAATGTAATTTTCGCACATAAATTCCGAAAAACTCAGAGGTGCGCGCCCGGGATTTGAACCCACGACACTCTGCTTGAGAGGCCACAGGCCAAACCACTAGGCTACCACGCCGTTTAAAGAAAGTTAATTAAGCTTAAACAAGGCAATTATACGTGTATCTAGGCTATGGCCCTAAACGCCCACGTCATTTCCAAGTTTACTTTAAGGACTTCCTGTAACAACATACATGTTTTATTTACTCGTATCTCGTATATTATCCGTGACCTTCCATGCTGGTCTGGGAGTAAAGAAAAAACATAGAATTTACCAGTTGCTTCTCTTCCCGGGCAGATAAAAGCCCATCGAGGGAATCGGCGAGTCTTAGGAATCATGTTATAGGCGATGCGGCTAGCAACCAATCACTATTTTGATTTCCCTTTCCAGCTATACACCCTTAATCATGCTAAACGTAGCCTTAAGGTTTTGTTACGTTAGGCTCTGTCTACCCCGTAAGGGATAAAGACGTGATATATGTATGTATGTATTTATGTATATTATCCTAACCAGCCCACCCACAAAGGATATATATGATGAAAACGACACGAAATGTAAAACGACACCAGCTCAGTTCACGGACACGTTAACACGTTGTATTTGTTTCAACGCTACCAAAACCTTGAATTAATGATCAGTACACACTCTGATGCAACTCTATTGTGTTCGTGTCGAACGTTTAATTGGCTACGGGATCTGTTATTATATCACTAACAAATTAGTGTTCTTTCTTCCATCCTGGTCTGGGAGCAAGAAAAAAAAATGCATCAACTCATCGAGGGAGCGGACGAAAATCTTAGGAATCGTGGCATAGGCGATGCGGCAAGCACCCATCACTAATTTGATTCGCCTCTTCATCTATGCGCCCACAAGTACCATAACGTGGCATTTAGGTCTTGTTACCCAAGGTTCTGTCTAACCCGTAAGGGATAAAGACGTGATTTATATGTTAGTGATATCTCCAACCTCTAAAGGGAAAAAGCAGAGCCTACCCCTTTGCAAGAATGAGGGTTGCAAGAATCCCTTATACCCGATCTTTAACGAAAAATGATACTACTGGGACGTCCACCAAGTATCAGCAGAAGATCTCCCGGAATAAAAAGTTGAGAATTTACAGAGTAACTGATACGGGTAGAGTAAATTTCATAAAATCTGCGTTCACATCAAGCTACGAACTGTATAATTTGTTGAGTTATGTAAACAAATCTTACTTACTATAATATATTCAAGCCGTGACACTTTATCATCAATTATCGTCATATGTACATATATATTTGTTTTTATATTCGCGTTGATGGTGATTCCATAATTTAACCATAACCGAAAATAAGAATCGCTATCTAACATGCAACTACGTCGTGACGTTGGTTTATGTTCCAAGGAGGTTATCGACTTTTATATAATCGATAATATAAAAAAAATATGTACCTACTACACTTCCACATAGTAACTTAGTAACATCAACGGTAGGCAAGTAAAATTATAATTTATACTCATAAAATGTATGCACGTACCCAAATGTTCACGTGGAATGTCAAATGGTCAAATTTCTTTGACGTCAAGTTAGTCCATTGTTTGACAGCATCCCTCCCACCAAGCTTACACGGAGGCGTTTTACACCTCCACTGAATTTAATTTCTATTTTGTTGTTTTGACTAGTATCTAGAGACTTTATACGTCTCTACTATAGATTCATATAATTCAAGGCTCGGGGACCTTATACATCCCTTTTATAAATGTATTTAATTTAAGTAGAATTTAAGAATTGTTACTGTATTTATTTTGAAAAAATGATTTTCTGCCAAGTTTCTTGCGGCGCATTCTTCTTGGCAATGATAGTCTTTGTAGTTTCTGCTTAGTAGTTTCAAAAAGACATGTAAAAGAGCCCTTGGCGGCCAAATTTGCAAATATACATTTTCATTATCTTTTTCTTAATTTTAAATTGTACGACGAAAACAATGACTATTCTCTAACCCAAAAAACTGAACTTCGTCTGAAACACTACAAAACCTTTCAATACTCAAAGTATGTATTTGGCCTATATTGAGCCGGCGTGCATTAGCATCACAAGTAGGGTACTTGCCAAATAGGCCAGTGCAGCATAAGATATTCTTGAAATGCATTTTATATAAGAAACGAGCATAAAAAAGAATGTTATCGGTACAATAATGATAAATGTAGAAATAGTGCAGTCATTGAAGCGAAAAATACGGTCTTACCTCCGAATTTTTTTACTGTGAACCGATTTGCATGAAATTTTGGAATTAGGCTCATCTTACCCTTAACTTCAAAAGTGAAAATGATTTGAACTCCGCCTATTATTTTTAAGGGGTGTACACAACCCCTTAATGGAAAAATTGATATTGAGCCATTTTATCGCTAGAAAACATGTCTAATAGTAAGTGGTGAAATTATAAAGTATTTTCTAACATAATTACCTCATATTAAAATCATTTTCAACCCCTTGAAAATCTTACAACCCTTGCAAACAACCCCTAAATTGAAAAAATCACAAAAAATACTTTGGTATGACATAAAAAGATGTAAGTATAGAGTAAGTAATATTTTATATTCTCTATAATAATTATCAAATTTTTAACCCCCTTTCAACCTTTGAAAACTACCCCTTGATAAAAAATTGTTATTATTATTTTTTTTTATAAAATGAAAAGGATTTAAATATCCACACTCTCGAAAATGATTATCATATTCTTAAGCTTTTCTACCCTTAAAACTACCCCTAAATTAAAACAGTAAATATATATGATTAAATATTTAAAAATAATTTAATTTAGAGTAAAAAATTGCCATTTATTGAATAAAATATTTACAAATTATATAAAATTGTACTATTATTATTAAAATATAATATTATTATTCATGACTCAATGTCGGAGTCGCTCTCACATTCAACATCTTCTGGTGCGTAATAAGCTGAATTATGAGCTTAAATGCGGTTCAATAAGACTCAATTTACGAGCAAGTGTGTTGAAAAATATTATATTAAACACGTGCTCATTCCTTTGCAGACGGAAATATACTGGTCACATTATAACGAATAAACGGAGCACGCACAGCTGATCACATAGCTTTTTCGTTGGCCCCTTCACTCAAATGTGTTATATATACATATAAGAACGTTGGTATGTATTCATGCCTACGTTTCCAAAATATATGAGCCAGATTATGTATATATATTATGTGGAATGGAACGTAAGAGTGTGAAGGTGACGGACGATATTATGAGCGAGACGATGAATATTCGATTTGAAGAATGACATGACGTATGCAAGATGGTTAGGATTTAGTCATAAGGAGTCTGCGGTACGATGTCGATATGTAAATATTAAATAAAGCGTATTTCGGTGACTAAATTAGCTTTGATTAGTAATTTAGTCCCACAAATGGGGGCTCGTCCGGGATGAATTTTAACTGTTTAGAAGAATTGATGTTGCGAAAAAATGAAAAAGACGTTTTATGAAGAAAATAAGAAGAAAAGAATGGCGGATGACGGAAGACAAAAAACGAAAAAAATATAAAGACTACGAAGTTAAAAGAAGTATTAAAGACGAACGACGATTATTATGAAAGACGACGACGCTTAAAAAAGACATATTTTTATAAAGGACGACGAAAACGACTAGAACATGTTTCAAATGACGGCGGACTTGATACCAGCGTTCAGCGGGCGAGATAAGACGCAGTCGGTGACAAGATGGATAAAGGAAGTGGACGACAACGCGGAGATCTTCGGCTGGACCCCGCTGCAACAGCTTGTGGTGGCGCGACGTGCGCTGACAGGTACGGCAGCTTTATGGATACGCACGGAGCGGCTGCATAGGACGTGGGCTGATTTGAAGACTGCTCTTGCTGAAGAATTCGAAGACTCTGTAGACTCGAAGACGGTTAACGAAAGGATGAGTGTAGAAAATTTATTACGAAATAGTCAGATCAATAAACGAAGCGGCAATCCGAAGACTACTAGATGTTACAACTGTGAAGATAATAATCATTCATCGGCGGATTGTCCATACAAAGAAAAATGCACCAAGTGTTTTAAATGTAACGAATTTGACCACATGTCTACGAAGTGTACGAGTACGCAGGCGCAGATGCAAGCGGAAACTTCAGGTCGTTGCATGAATGACACGAATGCAGCAACAAGAAGAATGGCCGATGCGGAATTGCAACAGAATTCCAACGACCCGAAGTTCGTGAGCAATATGAACGACGCTGTGGATGACAGTGCGCATGCGTACGACGGTGATTTAAAGATGGCGGAAACTGCAAAAACTGCTGAAACCGCAATGTCTGAAATTGACATTGACAGCTACAAGAATGTAAACATCATTGAAATTTGCAAGGAACGATCGGCGAATGAATCTTCGTTTGAAAAACCCACAATCAGTGTGGTAATATGCGAGAAGACGGCGAACGCATTGATAGACACGGGCAGCGATGAAACTTTGATGACGGCGGACGACACAAGCTCGAGCGCGAACGACGTTGTGCTGGTGGCACAGAGACTATGGCGCGCATTCCAGCAGCAGCGGGAGGAGCGGCAGGAAAAGTCGGATGACATCACACGGATACATCATCAGACGAGAACAATTATTGATTTAGACGACGCGAAAGATGGCTGGTTTGCAAATGATATGCAATACAAAAAGAAGGTGAAGATGAAGACTTGCTGACATAAGTTTTGTAGGTGTTTTATTTTATACGAGTTTTGTGCAGAAGTAAGATGTTTGGTTTATTGTTTGAATGACGTTACGATATGTTTATTTAAAGTTGTTTTGTTTTGTATGATATTGTAAATGAAGATGTTAGATTAAAGGTGTTTCTATGTTTATAGCTCCAGAGTGCAAGGACGGAAGTTAGCCTGAGGACAGGTGTTAGAGCAGGACGGCCGAATGTGGAATGGAACGTAAGAGTGTGAAGGTGACGGACGATATTATGAGCGAGACGATGAATATTCGATTTGAAGAATGACATGACGTATGCAAGATGGTTAGGATTTAGTCATAAGGAGTCTGCGGTACGATGTCGATATGTAAATATTAAATAAAGCGTATTTCGGTGACTAAATTAGCTTTGATTAGTAATTTAGTCCCACATATACACATTACAATAGTTGTGGGTCTCTATTATACTGCGTACTTTCACATTGCTCCAAATATTCACACTCCGAAATTTTCAGTTACTAAGTAGAAAAAAATATGATAAGTTTTTGGACCATAACTCCTTCAATTTTCATGCTATCACAATTCATAAAAAACCATTGTAAAGGTAATTAAGAGAGCTACAACATCCTTCATTGCAATATATAGTGAAAAACCTTTTTCTAAAACGGTGAAGGCTTAAAGGGCTTCAGAGAGGCTGTGATTGCGTTGCCGCGCGCTCTTTAAACAATCATATCTCCGTCAATTCTTGTTTGACAGAAAAAACAAAAACACCAAATTGTTTGTCAGAAAAATGCCAAAATTTTTAATTCATACACTTTTATACGTATCTGTCGTCATTTCTGAGATATTATGAAAAGAAAGTGTGTTTTTTTTTAATTTGAAATTTTGTTTTTTTTTTTTTAATCGTAACTTTTTTGAAAAATATGTGTCCTGAAGCAGCCAAACTGATACTATCTATCAAACTCTTCATGATAAAGTTAATTCTAGGCGGAATACGATTAATTTTAATTTTGGTGCAAATGGCACTTATGAAACCCATTGATTTAAAAGAAAAAACATTAGATGCTCCCCTTATTTGCAATACAGCTCACTTATTTTACGTGCAAAAGACTTTTAATAAAGCTCATTTTAAAGCTTATTTCAAGCACTACAAAACCCTTTTGTATTACAATGCATAAAATGCATCTGCTCGCCGCTAGATGGCATTGACCACATCGATTAAATTTCAGACACAATAAAAAACGGCTTTGATCTTTAATATCTAGCTTAATATTGCATTTAGAATACTTTATAAAAAACCAAATTGTTCAATGTTTTACCTGCTACAATTTTGTACTTTATAAAATTTTCTATAAAACGTATATTTTTGGAGATATTTGCAAAAAACCGATGAAAAACGTGAAAAAATTGTGAATTTTCAATTGCCAATAACTTGAAAAGTATTGGATTTTTTGAAAAACTTTATAGATGATTTTTGCTTAAAATTAGGCCTTCTATCGATATCCGAGGTTATTTTGAAAAAAAAATAATTCACCCCCGAGAAGGGATGGTTGCGGGGATGGTTGGTGGTTGCGGAGTTCAAATCATTTTCACTTTTGAAGTTAAGGGTAAGATGAACCTAATTCCAAAATTGTATGCAATTCGGTCCACAGTAAAAAAAATCGGAGCAATAATGCTTCAATGACTCCACTAAAAAACATACAAAAAGAAGTATAAAAATCACTGCTAAAGCTTTGAAATGAAACTACGAAATGGTTTTAGTCGGTCCAAATGTAATTGAGTGAAGTCAGATGACACCAGACAGCAATTGTGTTGTGCAGCACGCCCATTGTCAGATCACGCCTCTCGCTTTCGTTTATTAGACAGCTTACGCAAAAGGCCGAGTCAGGTTTATTTAATAAAACCATCACGCGCACCAAAACAACGTGACAACTTGCAAAAAAATCACAATAAACAGTTCATTAAATGACCAATTGTGCACGACACAATGACGCTTCGACTTCCGGTCATGCAGGACCTTAAAGATTGACCTTATAATAAATTGCTTGTTTCACAGCAGATGCGCCTCATATTGGTTAATTATGAGTAACATGATCACGAGGGCAATGTGGTTGACTTCAATGACGAACGGAAAGAGAAATTATGTTAGAAGCGTATTAAAAACGTCTGGTGCAACTTGCTGAAGCAAATCAGTGAATCATCTTATGATAGCAGAGCAAATACAGATGAGCCCATGTGAGACGGACTCATTACGGCGCCAAAAGGGCAATGATCTTTAAGTCTCCGAGCCCCTACAAAGAACCCTGTTTACGTTTACCCAAGCGTGCAGTATGCCGCGCCCACATGGTTAAAAGTAAGCCACCATTATTAGTGTTCAGCCCCCGCGAAGCTTAAAAAATCGACCCCTTGCAGTGTACCAAATTAACTCTCTTCAAATTACCTGTCATTGCGTGATATAACATTAGCTTTTGAAGAAAGTGGTGACGTAGAAGACAGATCCTTCTAGATCATGATAATATCAATATTACGTTTAGTTGAGTTTTAGAAAAGAATCGATAAACTGCAAGGCCACGCGGTCAGAACTCAGAACCGAGCCGGTTGGGAAAAGTTGCCAGCATTAAAGCAGTTGCATGCATTTAAGGTGATACAGGACTTGTGGGAAAGACGGACGTATCTATCTGGATTAAAAGTAATGAGGCAACGGCAGTAGGAAAGGTTTGCGAACTAGACTGAGAGTACTGACACAGTACAGCGTAATTTTTGAGGTACCTAATGTCAACAATTTTGTAGGAAATGGTAATTAGTTCCTCTTTAATCCGGGGTCTAATCTTCGCTGCGATGCAAGTCTTCATCTAGCAAACACAAACATTGTACGTACTTGATTTTTTTTTACTGTTTTCAAGTTATCAATATTCGCCTAAACTCCAGTCCGTTTTTACAAAGGTTCAAAACAAATACGGATTGCGTCCTCGAAATACATATTTATAAGTTAGCCACATTTCGAAAGAACCCCAATCGCTACATTTTTAGAGTTTGATATCGAGTGTTATCGAAATGGTTATAAGCTGCTTTGAAGTCCCACCCCAAATAACGATTCGGAAAACCAAACACACCAAGAACAATGCAGGTCTAAGCAAAGCAAAGTTGTAGTACCTACGAGTACTGCCAGTATCGGCAGTAATGTTAGATGTAAAGTAGGTGAAGTCGTATACTCGTACGTCCGTCCAAAAATGGAGGTGCAAGTCATTAAATTCTCAGATCAGCTATCAGAACTGATCCGAGGCCGTCAAGATCACGAGTAGCCAGTCATTTCTGGCATGGGAACTATCAAAATACTCCTGATCTTATTAATATTAATCGTTCCGGCACTTTTTATGTTTCAACAACCTGCTTTATTATTTAACAGTCCATTGCCTTAGTCAACTTTTAATTGTTTTTAAACAACATTCGTTTTCATCAAGGCCTCGATGGTGCGATGGTGTGAATGTAAAACAATGTTGAGCCTATATCCGCTCCACAGCTGGATACAATCGAGTACTTAGTGTTGAGAGAATTCTCTAGTTCCTGTCCTGCAAGTGTCTCGCAAGGGACTAGTCCTTAAAACATTTGGGTGATCGTTTTTATCACATTTTGCTCAGAATCAGTATTTAAAATAAGGTCAAGTCAAGCTTTATTCTCATTACGCTAGTACTGTATCTAATAAAACTCTTACATAAGGTCGTGGGACTTATTTTTGAAAAGTTCGTATCGATACTTATTTTTGCACTTGACCGTACAAAGATTCTGAAGAACTACGAACAGTAACGTGCAACAAGGCGTCCAACTTATTTAAATATCAATGAAAATGTAAGTGAACGTTTAACATAGTACCTTCGCCACAAAAAAAATCAATCGTGTGTATATAAGAAGGCCCTGGCATTATTTTGGATGTTTAAATTTTAGCACCTATGCCATAAACACTTAAACAAATAAAACGATTGCCATGGGCGATTTTCGCCGCGAGCACGATCGCTCGCAATCACGACGGTATATTTGTTTTACGATTTATAAACTCAAAACTATTTTTTATAACTGTTGAGGTAGGCATATATGTGGGTTGTAGGTATGTATATCCTTATATTAGTCTTGGTTTTAGTCTCATATTTTTAAATTATTTACCAATCTAATGGAACTAGACGAACACGTTTTGACTTTATTTTATTTTATCTTTTGACAGATCAGAATTTTAATGATGTGACAAGAAGCTACATGCCGTGAATTGTGTCTTTGCTGTAAATGTAGATTCCTGGGGCTTATGATATTTTATCGATGGTGATTTCAATATATTTATGGTCAAGATATGGAGCGATATCGTTTAAATAGAAAATGGGGCTCTATCAAGAATCGAAAAGGTTTATCACATCGGCCGTTGCATAGACCCTGTACTTCTACAGTCATATGAATCTTATCTACAAGATAGTACATTTCTGAACTGTCGTCACCGTCATGTTAGTGACAGCAATAAAGATTTCGACGGCTTAAGAGCGTTTTCTCATTATCCGATCCGATAACGGTCGGTGTCGTACGAGGTTAGCCGATATCCGATAGCCGACACTACATTGCCGTTTTCACGGTCTGGCAGCTCATGGGCGTCCGCCGACATATCAGTGTCGGATCCGTTAACCAATATCGGATCGGATAATATAAAAAAAAACGCTCTTACTATGGGAATAGGCGGTGTTTGCAGAATAATACTATGCTGACAGTAGGTTAGGTACATACAGTCCGTGAGCTCTTAGAATGCCATTCGGGTTTCGGGTACCATCGGCCAATTCAAGTATCAGACCCATGAGAGTGAGTGTGACGGCAAGATGAGCCGAAATAGTATTCTAAGAACACGCTGACTGTACCACGATAGTGACTATGTGAAGACGGGTTTAATCAACTAAGTGCCTTTTATGCTTTTAATGTTTTAAGGTCCGGCCACATCAGTGCGTAAAAGACGTCGACGGTGCGTTTACGCAACAAAATGTACGAAGAAACGGTGAGAGAACGTGACGCATGCGACACGTCACTGCGTATACGCAGCGGTGTGGTCACTCCTTTAAGCCGTACAACTGACATGACATTGAACATAAGTCATAGTTTTTTGCACTCTTTTGACACAACAAAATAAAACCTCACAAAAGACCTCGAAAAAATAACAAAATACACATTCATTGATCCTTTTGTGACTAAAACAAGGTGTAGTGTACACCCACTTCGTAGCACGAAATCCAAGTCCACAAACTGGTTCCAAACCATATTCAGATATCCTACCAAGGCACGAGGTCACTTCCTGTCCGCCATATTAGTTTATTTATAACCACCGGAAGTTGGACAAACATTTCTTAATCTTATGCCATGCGCGACTGATCGGAAGCGGTGCCTTTTTCCTTAGCTTGTGGTAACATCCTTTGTTCGACGCAGGCGCAAAGTCGAACCATTTTAATCAAACGTGTGCAACCTTTTCACAATAAACACCGTTATAACGCACCACGTTTATAAAATTGTGTATAACTTTGTTTTAATACCTAGGTCGCTTGAAGAACGTTAGGCAGATTAGTACTGACTAGAATATTTAGTGCCTCTTTAGTTTATCCGGTGTTTAAACTACTTAGCATATTTTAGGCGCAGAACAGCAAAATGAGGCTAACCCATGTGCTATGTACATATATAATTAGTATATTTACTAAATAGGTTTACTAATAATGTTAAGTAATTATTGCATAACTACTAATGAAAGAATATATAACAGAGGGTTCTCCGTATGCCAAAAAGCGCAAATTGAATATTCTTGTGAGGTCATATGACACGTCTTACACTTTTTCTTGTTCCGCACATTAAACACATACTAACCTAATTACCCGCAAGCATTTAATTTAATTTTACGTCTGGTTTTATTGCATCAGATCGTGCACTCATGTTATGACTTATGATATAAAAATTATCCAAGGCACTGTGCCAAAATCAAATTTAGAGCCGTGGCGTTGAACCGACGCCTGCGTTTATACGAATTCATTGACCTGTACAAAGATAAACGCTAAATTGGTGCAAGCGCCGTTTACAGCTTATCTCTGGCACCCACTCAAACCCATGCAATCTCAGGAAATGTACATCAAACTGTTCCGAGACTTATTTTATTAAATAAACACCTTGATAAGTACTAACGCTATTCCTCTAGACAACTATATTTTTTTATTTATACAAGGAAGGAAAACAAGCAAACAAACTGCCAATCTGGGTGACAGGCCACATTACATTGGAAAATCATTAGGCGACGCTATAGACTAGTCCCGAAACTCCGACAACCGTCCTTTGACTTAAATACAGCAGGCGGGGACATATTTTTTGTGTGATTCGTAATTTAAATTTGTTTGTCACCGGGCCGCTAGGTAACTACGTATCCTTTACAAATTAAACGTTGCCAAACGATCGTCAATGGGGGCTATCGCCTGTGAATTTGCCACTAGAGGCGCTAGTGTCGCGTGAGGTCCAATAACGTGAACTTTTCACTGGTTTTGGCGGGCTTCATGACATAAATTATAATTTCTTTCATTTACCCGTTGAAAAGTGATCTCCTTTGTGAAATTATCGCAAATATGGATTATTTGGCGATGAATGTGAACGCTTTGAAAGCGGATTTTTTTTCCGAACAAAACGGAACTGCACAACATTGCGGCATAGCTACTCGATATGATGATAGCTATTTATAATTTAATAAACTTAATGAGATTCAAGATTTAAAACTTGGTTTCGGCGCCGATCTTATAAAGTCGCCTTTGACAGCTATACCTCTGGACCTTAGTCAACAGTGGCGCCAACTGGTGAGCAAAGAAACGATAGTCCCCATTGCGTTAGATACCGTAGCTGTCAATATAAATGGTTGGATACGGTAGCACCAGTGATTGACGTCGCCGCAGCGACCCGGCAGCCACAGCTCTTATCTATGCAATCAACCTTTTACAGTAAATAATTTTCCAGTGTCACGAAACCATACTAAAACAGTGTTAATAATGTAGTTTTTAATATTCGCATACCATACTAACACAAGGATGGCACGGCTATGTACATAATTTAATCATAGCAAGGAATCCCGTACAGTGCATCCATGCCATGTCATGAAATCGTATTACCTTGTTATTTCCATGCTTCGTGAAAACACCCGAGCACAAAACGTGCGAATGAAGTCTTCAAACTTCCGTTTTCTCGCGGCTTCTTTGTTGAAAGCCAAGAAAGTTCAGTAATCAAATCAAGTTATTGAGAAAGCTAAAGGGAGGCTAATTTGTAAAGCTTCATTAACCTCACGGCAATCAATTTTCGTTTAGATTGCTTCATGTTCCGAATAATGGGCGTGTTTACTTTTAAACCCTAAACGAAACTTATTCGGACTTGAAAAGTTGTACATGCCAGTAACATTTCGAAGACTTATGATGTAGTATCTGTCCGTTTTGTAGTAATAAATAGAGATGGAATAACAAATGTTGTGATAACTGACACTAGATATTAGGAACTTAACAGAGTGGTGAAACTGGCCCTTAAACTGTACAGTTGTGCAACAAAAAGGAGTCAAGCGAACTCCGCATGATTCATCAAAGATGGCGGGTGGGGTTGCACCCATATCAGTTATTTCCGCAACATGAATACGTGACTGGATGCACGATAGTAACTGCAATGATGTTATTAGGAGGTAATTGCTCTGTCGGATTAAGATTAAACGCAACCTCAATCTCTTTACAAGCTTTTCAAACTTCACTTGCATGTATTTAAACTATTAATTTTATGCCAAAAATGCCTTACATCATTTTGGGAAAATACTGATACTGTTCAAACTACTGGACCGATTTTCACCAAACATGACTAAGAACCACCGCAAAAAAACTGGCTTTCCAATGGAAAAAACCGCTTGGAAATCTGTCTACCCGCTTGAGAGTTACGATGCCACACAAGTCGTCAAACTTAAAACACCCCTTTTTTTGCCTCGGGGGTTAAAAATAAAATGGCTCTCAATAAATATGAGATTTTCTTGCATGCGTCTTGGAGTTGGAGCATGTCATAAGTTACCTAAAACAATATCCAATCGGAAAACGAATTTGAAATGTTGTTGCCTTAAAGTTAGCATTGGAAGGAACTGTTAACATTGCTATGTAAATGCTTACACAGCTGTTCGGTTTAGTTTGCTGGGGGGGCAACTCCGAAATTCGATTAATGAAGTTCGTATCATATCATTCCTCTCACTCTCCAATTAATGGCTATTGGTGTGAGCGGAACAGCACGAAATGAACTTCGAAAATCGAATGTCAGTGTATAAAGCCGTGTTGTGTTAAGAATTCACGTGTGTTATATGATGTTGTGATGCTGAAACTAAGTAAAGTAATAACTTTATGTAGTTCCGTTTTATTATTATTGAATACCCACTTAACTGGCGTCTTAAACTAGTTTTAAACGCTTCACCTATTACGTTAGGATACATAAATCAAAGTAAATGAACAACCTGTTAATGTCAGTCGTGGTACCTTACTACAAAGTACTTACTTAATACTTAGTCAAAGAAACAGATGACTGGAAGGACTCTAATAGATTTCTGGTTTCCAAGTGTCAAAGATGATAAGAAAAGATCACGTACCCAGTTCAATGATGCAAATGTGCTCATATTTAAAGTGCAAATGTACAGTACTAGAGCTGAAGTGCCAAACTAGAGTAGGCAGATGCTGTTTAACTGGTAGAAGTTAGAACAAACATACTTTGACTAAACTGGGGAGTCCGACTCTGTAAACGTGCGAGACTTGTTTGGTCGCAATGTCTAGAGTAGGTCGGAGACTTAAACCTTGGGCATATATCTAGCAAGAGAATGTTGTTAGACTTAAAGTTCCTATCGTATCGGTGTTAGGACTCGCTTTTCAAAATTTCATAATTAAATCCTTTTTTACAAGCTATTATTAAGTTTCACCTATCCCGTTGTCTGTAATCAATCTTGCAAGTAAATTTTTGACCCGCTTCCAGTGCTCGGATTGATGTGACATTTGGCATATTTATGTAAGTGACAATACAATAATCTTGAAGTGAAATTCCGGATCGTGTACGCCGGAGGGAACTCTTCAACGGTTGGTCCGATTGACTTTAAATTTGGTAAGACGATGCAGATACAGTTAACAAAAGGTACAGTGACTAAAAAAGCTTGTAAGTATTAAAAATTGGATTTTTTAGTTTCTGACGTAACTTTAAGCTTAACTTGCTAAGCAGTACGTCCATTACCTAGCCTTCTCATCGTCGGGGCCGCACGAACATTTCTGCCGAGGTTGATGATGATAAATTGACAATTCATCATAGCAATGATTATAGAATTTGTTGCGTAAACGGTCATTGTTCTCGGCATAGGTGTCTTGTTTACTGTTTACCTATTTAACTACAGACGGCGAGTCATCCGTGCTTTGCTCGGGGAACTTTTACTTTATATAATGTTATTTCTAATGGCAAATGAGCACCACTTTACTACTCACGGACACTCAAAACAACGGAGGATTGCAAAGCCCAGAATAGATTTCTAAGATGCAATTCCCCCCAGACCGACCGCTTAAATGAGTCCTCGCCCGCGCGGCACAGGGGCGCGGGGCAGAACGACAAAGGGGACCGAGAGGTGCGGGCGGGTAGTGCGCCTGCCGCCCGCACCTCTCGGCCCCCGCGGTCGTCCCACCCCGCGCCCTGCACCGCGCGAGCGAGGACTCATTTAGACGGTCGGTCTATAGAAGACTGGATTAGCTAGCAAGATGGTTAGCGATCCAGGTTTATTTACACAAAGTCCAACTACCCGCAAAATTATCCGGAATCAGTCGAAAATCTTTTTACGTCGCCCCGGGCCGTAAGTAGCAATTTACCGGCCGCTACGCGAGCGGAAATCTCCACTTCCTGCCCATGGGAAGACGTAAAATTGTGTACACACCTCGGGCGGTGATAGAGAAAGCCTCAGGTCGCAGGTTCATCGCCCTCGCCTTTGGCTCGTGCGACAAGGTCCTGCGATCGACATTCTTTATTTCACCACCCTCGGAATGTAATGTACCTAATATGACAGATTCGACGAAGGTAGGTCATAGCAAGGAAATGGTCATTGCTCTTTCTCCTTACAATACTCTTACAGTCAAACCATGGTATTCCTGAACCACCGTGGAACTTGGAACACTTGAGATTGTCAATGCAATGTAACATCATCTATTCTTTAATGGTGCATACATACATACCTATATAGCGTTTTTTTAGCTTTATGATGTTGCCGCAAGTGACCAGAAACTGCGCATCCAGAGGGCGCTTAAGCGAGCGGCATGTCATTTATTGTATCCCTTAATTTCGTCAGCAACTTGGCATATTTAACAACGATATCTCATTCCTTGTAAACCTCGTTGCATTCGTTATTTTATTTCTAATAGTACAGTGCCTCGAACACGTTGTATGCAGAGTACGTCTTTTTTACATTGTCAAATGTCGATCCCAGTCTCGCTTGGCAATAACTTAAAAGATAACAGAATTTACAGTTAATAATAAATCGTGCGTTCGTGCGTTATCTAACTATGCTGCCTTCATAACAGACACGAAAATTTTCGCATGCTCCAATAAGTTGGGGCTGTGTCTAACATCTCATTTACAAATAGAAAACGTCAATAACCAATTAATACGCGTTCAGAAATAGAAACGCATGAATAAATATTGGCGGATCTAAGCAAGTGGTAGGATCACAAAACTTCTTATATTCAGGCCAAAAAAAACCCGTTAGCAACAAGCAGAGGAAGAAACCAATAGAGATAATACGAGCTACCCAATACTGCAAAACATTAGTGATTTGTCACTTTTAACATACTTTCTATAGACCGGCAGCTTAAATGAACCCGCGCCCGCGCGGTGCAGGGGCGAGGGGTGGAACGACCGCGGGGGCCGAGAGGTGCGGGCGGCAGGCACACTACCCGCCCGCACCTCTCTCGGTCCCCTTTGTCATCCTACCCCGCGCCCCAGTACCCGCGCGGGCGAGGACTCATTTAAACGGTCGGTCTACGGCTATAGATTTTCGAGATAGTTTCTTCTTCAACCCCTACATTGAATTAAGCAAAGCCATGTTAGTTGTACGTGATTGTACATAATATTTTCTCTAAACATTTACCATCAATATTGATCATAATCATAATATCTGCAACCTCCGCTCGATATTGGGCGCCAGCCAATTTGAGTGCAGCAAAACTAATTATGTTTCTACTCTATTGGCTAATTCCTCTATGTCAACACGCTATGTAAATGGGCAGACGTATTTTGTTTTCATTTGATTTGCTCGGTGGCAGACAGCTGACTGTATGATTTCGAAGAAACAAGGCGAGACCCCCGCGAGACCTCTGTATTATAAATAATGTTACATAAGAGCTATTTTAATAGGTGTGTGGACTCAGAGGTTGATCTTATTAAGTATTTCGACCAAAGCAATGTATTGATAATATAGGCTTGTCAAATATAAACACAACTACTACATAGTATATATCTGACTGGTACGTATCGATACGAATTTCTCGAAAACAAGTCCCACGACCTTTATTACGACGATTTCCGAAGTTCGTGTCATACCGACCCTCTCACTCTCAAATGAATGACTAGAAGTGTGACGGGAGAGCACGAAACAAACGAAAATCGAATTTCGCGCAGACTAAGCAAAGGCCTCACTTGGAGAAAGAAAAAGAACTGTAAGTACTGTAACAGAATTGAAAGCGATGTCAGGCCGATAATGTGACGCTCTATTACTACTTTACAACCTTTGTCATTAAGGACTATCAATCTCACTAATTAGTTTGAAATGAGGGTACTTAGTTATTAGGCTTATAGTTATGTGATACATACCTATATCATGATTATAAAATAAGTGGTTTAAGTTACTGTTGGTAAAGCTACATGGTGTTCATTTTTGAGTACAGGTCACTCTTGATTAAAAAATCAGAATATTAAAAAACTTTATGAAGCAAGTAGGTACATCCACAGTACCTACAGGAAAGTAATAAATAAGAAATCCAATAAAACAAAAAAACAAGACTGTTAGGGCTCATTGATATCAGTAGGTACAATAGATGCAAATCTAAAACCAGTGGTTTGAACCAATTGAACAATTTATTTTGCCACCAATCACCTGGTTTGTATGATGTGACTGTAAATTGTACAATCACATTGGATAGAGGACTTTTTTTTGTTGAACAATATGTGCTTATATTGTAATAAGCAATTGAATGCAACTTAATGAACCAGTTCTGTTACTTCAAAAACAATTTGCGATTAGCTAAAAATGTAATACCACAATTACTGTAAAATTGATACTTAGGTGTACCTACATGTATGGTGAAATTTAAACACTAATGCAATTTATACTGATTGGCATAATGAGCAGTTCAATAGATTGATGGTTCATAAATGCATACTTAAATCTTTCTTTATATCTTTTCCATTCCTTGTAACGGTCATATCAGGGAAATTTAAAAAAAAAAAAAATGTTTTTTCTGAGACTGAAAATTTTGGGTTATTTCTACTCAGATTCAACAACACAACTTACTGATCGAAAAATTGTGTCCCTAGGTTAATTTTCTTATTTTGCACACATGTATGGAGATAACAAGACTGACAGTGAAAATTACTACCTACGTAGAATTCATTTTTTTTTCTTGTATGAGAATTGTAGTATTATTGATCCTGAGTATAAATAAACCAAAATTTAGAATGTGACAAAAAAAACATGTAATTTTTTTTTTAATTCCCCTTTGCAATTTTTTATTTATCACTTATCAGTGCATCATAGCCATCTACGGCATAGGATCATGACTGTAGTCGTCTTATGTGAATGTGGACATATCAGAGATAGCGAATTGTACATTAAATATAATATAATAGGTATATTTATTTACGTAGTGGATTAACCTGTGATCTGTGACATCTTGAGTTACCGATTGTGTCTGTTTTAAGACAAAAATAAATATTTATTTCATAACATGTTCCTTCCTTACTTATATTTTACAACACATTTAATACACTACGTGGTCATATTTAATATTTTTTGTGAATTGTATCTGTTTCTTTATATTTGTACAGCATTTACTTACTTTATATTCTGTTAAAACGAAAGTTGTGTAATGTTTAAATAGGCCGTACGAAGTGAACCACTAAAACTGGATTTGATAACAAATAACAAGTAGGAAACGCGGGCGGGGTGTATTTTATCTAAGTTCTCCAAGATAAACCGTTACACCAGAGATTAATACAATCATTTTCGATAACGTACTCACAATATGAAGCATACTATGCTCGAACAGCTGCCACAAATTCGCTTCTCGTTTTAAAGTTCAAAGCAATAGTTTCGCCTCGTCACAAAAATGAAAACACAAACATTAATCCTTATTTTGTCTATAATTTCACTAATGTCTGGTCAAGTCTTGAAAAATGACATGTGACACATTCACATTATTTAAAACAACGCGATATCATAAAATTAATTCAATTTTTCGTTAGTCGTTGTTAAAAGAACTGCGAGCGCACAGTACTCACAAAGGAAGAGCGACATACGTCTCGCTCGCTGTTGTTCTCAAACAAGACTGGTTGAACGAATGATTATTTTACTAGTTGTTGATTTATTTCGCTGGAACCGGCATAGAACGATTTGAACAGTTTGAACAACAAAAATGAGAGCAAGCCATTCGTTCTCATTGTTCCAACCAATGACATACATTTGAAGAAAGGGCGGGAAATCTCGAGTTGAGCGCGCGTGTTTTTTCCGACTTGAAAATTTAAAATTTAAAATAGTGGTCAGCGTAGGGTAATCAGTGTAAATAACTTTATTTTATTAGTTGTAAATACTTTTATTTATTTTATTTCTTATTGGTAAGTCTGAATTTATTAATATAACTATTTTATATGGAGGAGCCAGACGACCCTGGGGGCGGGGTCCCTCAGGTATTTCACACAGTAACTATTAGCGATTGTATGGATACTGACCACACTACTGATGGCTCAGTATCATTAGATTCTAATAAAATTAGAAAACGGATTCGTCCGTCAAGGAGGGTATGCCGCCATTGTAACAAAAAAAGGCGTAGTAGTAAAAATTCTAACAAGACGGAACATGATTGTATTTGTGATAGTCCTGATTCCATTATTGACAAACCTATAGTTACAACAACGCAGAATATTCCCGAAACTAACAACACTTCGCCACCTCAGCCTACAGACAACTTCAGGAAAATATATGTAGCCACAGACTGTTCACCTTTCTTGGTGCATGTACAGAAAATAGAGGATGCACCTAATAGCGGCACCTCGATTCATCCCATTTCTTTTGGAAAGTTCTTAAAAAAGCACTCGTATAAAAACATAATTAATGGCAGTGTGAAAAGAATTGGGAGGAATAGAGTTACTCTGTCATTTTCCCACCTTGATGATGCTAACAAATTCCTAAATGATAAAAACCTCACAGAAAGCAAATACAAAGCATTTATCCCTTCCTTTAGTGTAATGAGGATGGGACTTGTTAAGGGTGTTCCCGTTGAGTGGTCTTTAGACGAAATTAAAATGAACATCTCGGTACCTTTGGGTACAGGAGAAGTTATAAAAGTAAGAAGATTGAATTATAAAACCATGGTAGAAGGTGCAGCTGTGTGGAAACCATCGCAAACAGTAGTTTTAACATTCGATGGGCAAGTGTTGCCAAAAAGAATATTCATGTGTTATAATGCTCTGCCTGTAGATTTGTACATTTTCCCAACTATCCAATGCTATAATTGCTGCCGATATGGTCACACCAAGACACAATGCCGATCTAAACCACGCTGTTACAAGTGTGGCCAAGGTCACTCTGGCTCTACATGTAATATCGAAGAAGACTCTGTTTCTTGCTGTTTATGTACTGGTTTTCACTTTGCAATAAGCAAAAAATGTCCTGAATTTGAGAGACAAAAAAGCATCAAATTATCTATGGCACAAAGCTGTTTATCATATGCTGAAGCATCAAAGCTGCACCATCCGGTCAGCAAACCCTATGCAGATGTTGTCTTAACCCCTCCATCACTTACACAGCCTCAAATTAACCCTAATCCCAATCATCAGTCAGCTCCATCACAATCATATAAAAAGACTGTATTTCTTAAGCCTCGTGGTACACCTAAAACTCAAAAAAGTTATGATCAAAATGCTCATAATGAGCTAGTTAAAGACTATGATATGCCATCTCCATCTGGCAATGGTACTGCTATTTGGGGGGAAAAAAACAGCACTAGTAAGCCTTCCATTAGTGAGCTCATCCTAGAGCTCATTAAATTGTTATCTTCTTCAAATTTAATACCGAACAACGTTGCTGATATAATTACCTTTATTTCAAATATTATAAATGTCAATAATGGCCAGCTGCAACAAAAGCAGAATCCTTCAGTGGAATTGTCGCAGCATTAGTAATAAAAAATCAGATTTACTACATTTAATCAATAAGTTAGATCCTTTTCTTATTGCTTTAAGCGAAACTTGGCTCAGACCAGAGTCTTGTTTCAAAATTCCTGGCTATGCTTGCCTCCGTGAAGATAGGTCAGACGGACATGGCGGTGTAGCCATCATTGTAAAAAACTCATTTCATTTTACATATCATCCATTACCATCACATAGTAATAGTTTTTCAGTAATTGCTGCAATTGTAAATAATATCTGTATAGTTTCATTGTATATTCCTCATCCTTCATTAGTTATACTTAGAGAGATCAAGTCAATTATAGCCTCACTTCCTTCTCCATTCATCATTTTAGGGGATTTTAATTGCCATCACCAAGCCTGGGGATGTAGTGATTCCACTGATAATGGTGAAGAAATTTTAGATATAGTTGACTCTCTTAATCTCTGTATATTAAATTCTGGAGCACCTACGAGACAAACAGCTCCACATGAAAATATAAGTGCTATTGATTTATCCATAAGTACATCTTCAATTGCCACTACATTGTCTTGGGAGGTACTACCATCTACCTATGGCAGTGATCATTACCCACTGATAATATCTTTTCCATTCAAAAATAAACCATTTCTAAAAAGGTCATCCACATTAAAACATGTAATTATTAATAACAAATGGGATGATTTTAAGAAACACTTAGATAGTAAATTCAGTATATTGCCAGCTGTAAGAGATTCTAGTCAAATTATAGATAGTTCCAATGAATTTGCTAAAATATTGCTTGAAGCAGCAGATGAGGTTTTCCCAGTTAAAAAATCTTCTGATATGCGTATTCCCTGTCCACCATGGTGGGACTCTGAATGCAGTACGGCTGTAAAAGAGCGAAAGGAAATGGAATTAATTTATAGGGCTAACATGAGTGAAGAAAATTACAATAATTTAGTTACCATAATGAGAGAAACAAAAAAGTTTTTAAAGAAAAAAAAGAGGGACAGCTGGAGAAACTTTTGTTCATCTTTATCTCCAAACACTCACATTTCCGAAATATGGAGAAAAATTAGAAGATTTAGAGGAGCGTTTATCGATAACTCCGCCACTAAATTAGAGCCTTCAGTAGTTGACAAGTTTTTAGATAAACTTGCTCCTCCTTTTGTGTCAACCATGCCATTAACCATCGAATCAATTCCCTGCGATAGCGATGGTCAACATTTAAATAACCTCTTCTCACTATCGGAATTGAAAAGCGTGTTGTCGTACGTAATTGATTCTGCACCGGGTTGTGATGGTATTCCTTACTCCTTTTTAGCTCACTCTAGCGACCAAATTTTAGGTTATTATCTCGATCTCCTTAACCTTATTTTTATGTCAGGCCATATTCCCCCACTATGGACAACACAGTTAGTGTTACCATTTCAAAAACCTAATAAACCCCGCAGCGATTATAATTCACTTCGCCCAATAGCTCTGTCGTCTGTGTTAGTTAAAATACTGGAACATTTGATAAAAAATCGCCTGGAGTGGCTAATTGAAACTAAAAAATTGCTCCCAGATTGTCAATTCGGGTTTCGCAAAAGCAAAAGCACTTCAGATTGTGTAGGCCTACTGGTTTCGGATATTTTACTAGCCCACTCTAAGGGTGAATCAGTAGTAGCTTGCTTTGTAGACATTAACTCCGCATACGATAATGTAAATATAGATATACTTATAAATAAATTAGGAACATTGAGCGTTCCAACTCGTCTTATAAATATTATTTCAGTAATGTTTCGAGAAAGAATTATTAAACTTATCCTAGATTCCGATACTCTATACAGAACTGTTTGGAAAGGTCTGCCACAGGGCTCTGTTTTAAGCCCATTACTTTTTAATATATATACTTACGACTTTCAGTCGAATTTAGTACATCCTGTGTCAGCTTTACAATACGCTGATGATTTGGTACTTTACTGTGCAGATAAATGTGTAAGTGATGCATGTGCAGTAATCAATTGCAACCTTAAACAACTGAAGAGATATTTAGATACAAACGGTTTGGAGCTTTCAGTTGCCAAAACATCAGCGGTATTATTTTCAACCAGAACAAAGACGTGTGATTTGAATTTAGTTTACGATGGGTCATTCATTTCATTTAGCAATGAGGCTAAATATTTAGGGGTAGTATTTGACAGTAGACTCTCGGCCAAAGCTCATTGCACATATATAAAAAATAGATGTGAGCGTTCTTTAAATATAATAAGATGTTTAGCTGGAGTTTGGTGGGGTAGTCACCCTTTTTACTTAAAGCTCGTATACAATGCTGTCATTCGAAGTGTATTGGATTATGGGTCCTTTTTGCTACGTCCAGGTACAGATATGGCTTTCCAAATTCTTAATAAAATTCAAAATAAGGCTTTGAGAATAATACTGGGAGCAATGAAGACCAGCCCCGTCAATGCGATGCAGGTGGAGTGTGTAGATCCACCGTTACACTTACGTCAACAGTTTTTAGCAGACAGATTTATTTTTCGTTCCATGCATTTTTCAAATCATCCTATCATATCTAAATTATCTTCTCTATACAAAGAAATAGAAACATCTTCATACTGGCGCAACAAAAGTCCTCCCTTTATTATCAATAGTTATTTGAAATTTTTACCTCATACAACTTCTAGCCATCGATATACGAGTCTTCCTCTATTTAATGTTAAATTTGAAGCTTTATTAATTAAGCCAACAGTTTTACTCGATACAGGTATTATCAAGAGCAGTACAAATGCAAAACCTTTATTTAACCAATTACTTAATATCCATTGGTATGATTGGCATTACATTTACACAGATGCATCCAAACCTTCGACAACCAGCTGTGTTGGGGTTGGGGTGTATCATCATCAATTCAATATTGTGCAAAAAATTAAACTTCCCCCGGAATCCTCAGTTTTTACAGGTGAAGCTTACGGACTATATAAAGCTGTTGAGTATGCTCATATGATGAAATTAGGGAAAACTGTAATTTTTTCTGACTCAAAAAGCAGCCTACAAGCATTATTACACCCTCCGTTTAAATTTAAAAAAATATATCCTCTGATTTTTGACATTAGGGCTCTGTTATACGAATGCAGTACCAAAAGCCTTGAGATTCAGTTTGTATGGGTGCCGAGCCATTCCGGGATAAGTGGGAATGAAAGGGCGGACCAGCTGGCTCTTGAGGCTGTCCATTCGGGGGATATTTTCCCTTATAAAAATTATGCCCATGATCTCTTAGCCCTTCCTAAGAAACATCTCCAGAACTCCTGGGAATTCTTTTGGTTTTGGAGTTCCTTGGAGACTGGAAGTTACTATTACAATATACAAAAAGAAATTCCGCTGAAACCATGGTTTTATAATTCGAAATTAGACAGAAGAGAAACCTCTATTTTGACTCGAATGAGACTAGGCCATACGTGCGCTCCCTCTCATCTTTTTAGATTTAATATAGTAAATAGCGAGACGTGTGACTGTGGAGCTGAGGTGGCAGACTTGAATCACATTTTCCTATCCTGCTCATTACTCGACCGAACTTTATTTATGGAATCATTAATATCCCAAAATATACCTCTTCCTACAAACATATCCTCCTTGTTGACATTTCCTAACATATATAATTCGTTAGCATTATTTATTTCTAAAAATAATATCAAAATATAATACTCATAATATGCATATGTATCTATACATTCTACCTACCCTGACCCTTTATTCCAAATTTCGCACCTATCCCTAAGACGAACCATTCCTTATCCGTGTCCAATTTCCCAAACTTGAATATGGCTAAGGGCAACACCAAAAGCCCAAGTCCAAAAGAAAAAAAAAAAAAAAAAAGACATACATTTGCATTTTGACAGCGAGACAGCAAGCTACAAGTTGGTTGAGTGCAACAAGGACAGAATATTGAATAGTTTTTTTTTTGCGTTCGACGTCTATTGAATGGATTTTAAATAGTGGTACCAGACAATTTATCAAATTTCCCTTTTAGTTTAGATTATTTGACCATTCAATTTAATTTAAAATTACATCATCACTTCAAACTAAATGTCAAAGAACTTATATTGAAATCGTCAGTGTAAAATAAAAATTTCGACAATAAAAAAAAATAATTATTCTATACCTACTTATAAGTAGGTACTATACTTACTATATAAGTACTTACAAGTAAACTAAAATAATAATATGTTCTCAATTAAGGGTCGTCATAAATAAAATACAATTTCCAATTAAATAATTTTAAAAATAAAATCAGCCAACTATAATTTCGTTGTTTGGTTTACGATTTTTTTTAAAGATTCAATGGCATCATTTTTTTCTGTTTTCTGGTATAACATTAAAGGTACTAAAGGAACACGCGATACATAAAAAAAAATTAGATACCGTTGTTGTAAAAATGACTATTTGTATAAACTTACAGACCTGACCGTCATGTGTATTTTATGGCCTGTGTCTAGTAAAGGTAAATAAAACGATAAATTTAATAGAATGTTAATACCAAAGTTATAGAAACTTTACGTAAGTCTTGATTTTCTAGTAAGAATTGTGAACTAATTTCAACATTTTACCCCGAGTACACGACGTTTTTAAGGCTTGCAACTTTATTTTTTTGTCTATGAAAATGTCTATGGTCAACGTACAACAATGTTGCTACTTTCTAACTGATACTCTTAAGTTAGGAAATGTTTTTAGTATGAAAACTGATCTAGCTGTTTATTTTTTTGTTTAAATAATATATTAGAGATGAAGTAATTCGGTAACTATACTACCTAACACCAAAACGGCGTTGCTGCGTTCTAATTAGAATACTTAACAAAACCACTGTAAGCCTTCAAAAATCAAACTCAATTATATCATATTTATAATTCAATTCATTTCTAATGAATAAAATTACTGGGCAAAAAAATGCAAGAAATTGATTGGCATATTAAGAAATAATTCAAATTTAGGAAAAACTCAAACTCATTACTGCTACTGATGGTTAGTCGTAGACAAAAAAGTAAGCTAATTTAAGTTCTGTTTTAGACTGTATAACTAGTTGCGAGCCTAAAGTTGGACTGCGCACTCCATGATAAAAATCATAAATAAAGACCAAATGCTCAATCAAGAAGGTCAATTCACTAAATTAGGTTCATAATATAACTGGTAATTTGAGAAGTTTAAGATGACAATTCGTTTTCTTTTGAATTTTTTTAATATGTACCTAATACTACTGTGTTTTTACGCTGAAATTACATACATGTAAAAATAATAATTATTATGAATTATTGATTGAATCAGGCGTTGCTTTGCAGAGGCCTATGTTAATGAACAAAAACATTTACCATGTTGCGAGCAAGGCAGAAAATATATATTTTTATGACAAACAAATTATTAACTGAACAATCTCACCTGGTTTATGTTATAATGTCTTCATTTTACATTTTATTTTATATTTATTACATTAACAAATTATAATAAACAAATACAATGAATGATTATAAATAACGGTTTAGTTTAGTCTAAAACTTCTTTAACTGACTGAAGTTAGAAACTGAGGGATTTTAAAAATAATTACTGGCAACACTGGTCTTCTCTTCCGTCCATTTTCATTCGCAAATTCTAAAAAACGACGACGGAATACAAAAAATCTCGTCTTTTTGTCGGTTAAGAATATATCGTATGCTAGATAATGTGAGTGTTATACGATTTGTGCAGATAAAGATTATTTTTTAGGGTTTGATAAACTCAGCGTAGTGAGGACAGCTGTTTAACGGTAAGTTTCTTGACATTTGACGAATTTTGTTTGTATCGGAATGAAAGTGACCGTTGTGGCGTTCGCGGCTGCTAGATGTGATCCAGTTTCACACCTCGTTTTATTATGGACACGGCTATAAATGAACCGGCTCGCGATTAACTATTAGTTCCGCTACATCGGTCTGGTGGCCATTTCACGAATTCGGTATTTGAAAGGAGTTGCCGTGACTTGGCCATCGTTCGTTTTGTTCTCGTTTAAAGGTAAGTAGTCAATAAAACGAACAATATCGTGCCGCCTACACGCACTGTTTGTTTAGAAAGCGGGCACTTAAAGCGACAATAGTGGTAGTAGCTTATAATTAAGAATAACATCAGATCTTTTGTCAATGTATGAGTCAATTAATATTAATGAGTCAAAAACAGCTGCAGCACGACAAAAGTTTGCCGAATGTATATTGTGTATTTAATTTCCATTTGTACTATTAGTCTTCCTTGACCTTCAAGGAGAACCACACTTGAGTGCAGCTAAAAGGTCATGCAAATGTAGGTAACTGCATAAGTAGCAAGTATCAACCTTATTTGGTACTTAAATGTATTATGTTCAGGGTCTCTTACATTATCTTGCAAAGATCTAGTAACAAGTTTTATAACATTTAGAAAATGTATAAAGTTAACTTTTTTCATAATCTATTGCTTAAAAAGTATTTTTTTGTATAAAAAGGAATAGCTTTGTCCTAATGCTGATTTACATATTTCTCTACAGATAATTATTTTTACCAAATCTCAAGACTAAGAACTGTGTTAACATTTTCTTGTTAGATTATATTATATCAAGACATTAAGCACAAGTAACTTACAAAACAAGCTCAATAAAAGCTTTAAAAAAGTTAAAAACATCACTTTCCAATTCTTGAAGGTCAGAGGTCACCATGCTATAAATTAAAAGATAATAAAATTTGACCTAGTTAAGGGTCAACTACCATGCTAAAATCTTTTAAGGTGGCTAACTAATATAATTAAAGAGTTAAAATATCCTTTACTATCAAATTTCCATACAAGAATGAAATTAATGATTCTGAACTGTGTTTATCTTCGAAATAGTCATAAAAAGTAAAGTTATCTTAAAACCATAATATCTTAATTTATTTTGTCAACAGATCATAAAAAACGAATATTATATGCAACTAACAATTTGACACCAAGATGGAAGACGAGAATGAATATAAGAAGTTACCGACGGACGAGAAATGTGTACACAAGCTGTGGAAGGCCCGCGTTGCTGGTTACGAGGAGGCTAACAAACTTTTCAACCAAATTGACGATGAGAAGAGTCCAGAGTGGAACAAGTATCTTGGTCTGATCAAGAAATTTGTGACGGACAGCAATGCTGTGGCTCAGGAGAAAGGTATGTACCGTTACATGTTTTTTTTTAAAATGGCTTTAACCCTTTCTGCATATTAGCAATGTGTATTATGCCAATGGCCAACGGTAATGTAGTGACATGACAAACGTAAGGAGATTGTTCCATTTAACAATATTGCTAAACTTGATGGTACTGTGTTTCATACCCGTAAATAAAAGTTGTGACAATTGTTTGTGGTACTGTACCTACAGTAAAGCTTTTTCTACATGTCAGTCACTCGATTATTATCTCATTTGTCATCTCTTTCTACTGCCATCATATAATTAACATATAAATGGTGATAGTGAGTGTCAGGTAACTTGCTTAAGCCTTCATTCCTGGCCTTATAAAAAAAAATAAGTACAAAATGATTAAGTATAGTGTTGTATTAATATCAACCTTGTGGTAAGGTCACAATGTATAATTTAACATGAAATGGAATAAAAGTATAAATTAATTACCTATAAAAATTAAATTTTATGTTAATCTAAGTGTTAAATTGGGCCAAGTAATGCTATTTTTGTTTTTATGTGGTGTACAATGGTTACATGCAGTAAAATTGAGATCTTTCTGAATGTGATTGTTATTAAATTTTTTCTTCAGTTGACTGTACCACATAACACTAACATACTCAATTGGATTAGATAATTGATAAAAGTCATCAAACCAAACTCTATGACTCAATGACCCAATCATAAGACTGTCATGTATACTAAGAAAAGAATAGCAACTTTCTGCCTCATTTAGTGTAGAAAAATAAACATACTTTTATCCTGATTAGTGAATGTCAGCATCAGCTTTTGGTAATGCACAGACATGGATGTTCGTCAGGACCTAGACCCTAGGATTAGGATATCACCAAATTATTGATTCATCCTGGCCGCCTAGATTAGCGTCTCCTCATTTAGTTTTCCACAAATCTATAGTCATATAATTAATTTTTTATTTTTTATTTCTAAAATTTTAACGAGGTTTGAGTGCACCAATGGCACAGTATATATATAAGCTAAAGCAGTAAGGAAACTACGAACAAATCGGTTGAAACGAAATACGCACACAGGCGCGCGCTTTACACGGCCCCTAAGCGGACCTCGTGGACCAGGTCCGCACGAGGTCCGCTTAGGGGCCGTGTAAAGCGCGCGCCTGTGTGCGTGTTTCGTTTCAACCGATTTGTTCGTAGTTTCCTTACTGCTTTAGCAAATATATATACTGTGCCAATGGTATATAAATTTAGATAACAAATGTATTTAATTAGTTTAGAAATGTTGTGTTATTGAATGTCATTGGTTCTCCCAAAAATTTTTTTGATAAGGGATCTGAGAAGAGGAAATACATGGTGTAGCTAGATGATTAAAGATGACTCTGGTCTTGATTTTTATTGTGGCTACTGTATCTAAACACAAACTTGTGAACTAGTATGACAATCTTTAACTTATCTTAGCTCATATGTGCGGTATTGAGCTGAATGTATTAAGCCATCAAATCAACAATTGGTCATTATGTGGTTACACTCAATTGAACTATACTGGAGTAATGCCTTCCTGAGGCTGCAGACAGCAATTATAGCAATTAGATTATTAAAATAATGTTTCATGTAATTGATATTGGCTTGGCAGCATTCAGTACTTAGCATCATCGTCTCAAGACAAAATTCTTAAATGGGTGTGTTACCTACCTTCATAATTATTAGAGATGCGCCGAGTAACACTTTTGCCGAGTAACGAGTACCGAGTTTTACTCGGCTCAATTTTTTTTCAACCGAGTACTCGGCCGAGTAACTCGGTTCAATCAAATTCGCATTTCGTGCGCGTAAACAAGTACAAACAGGTTTGCGCCGGTCAAGACGTCGGCTCGGGTTGATACACCCCTCACCCCGCCCACGCCTTTCAACTACTAGTCACTTGATTGTTTGCAAACAAACACGTCACGTTGCGCGTCATAGTAAATAAATATAAATATATTGCTTTTCTTAAACAAAGTATGTATACTCGTTACTCGTTATCTAATAACCGAGTTATTCGGCCGAGTACGAGTATCAAAAAACCCGCCGAGTACGCAGAGTACCGAGTATCAAACGAGTACTCGGCCCATCTCTAATAATTATGGAACTCCCTTCCAATGATTCTAAAGAAGGTTCGAGATCATTATCACCAATGATTAAATCAGATATGATCCACAGAAGAACTTAAGTAGGTAATGAGAGGGGCACATTGCTTGTAGAACTGATAGCCATTGGGGCTGTATGGTTCTAGAGCGTCAAGCCCTGGTACTTGTTAGGCCTCCCGCAATTCACAAGTAGACGGTAGATGTAGTAGGAGAACCTAATGCTGTCCTGTAGGTAGCACAAAATTGTCAGTCAAAGATCCTTAAGGCTTATGTCCAGCATTTAAAAAATGTAAGCTGACATGATAATGACGGTGGTCAAAGTTTTTTTTGTCTTGAATAACTTGATAATGTAAGTAATTTTTGAAAGCAGTCAAACAGAAGTGTAGTATGTGTTGTTCTTTATCTAAATTAGAAAATGGAAAGCTTGTTGCAACCCATAGGGGTATGGTATACTGTAACGTAATGTGGTATGTAACTGGTTATAGTTTACATTCCTCGTCTAGGCGTTTTGTTGATAACATAGTGTTTACGTTCATTCATCTAACTCGTGGGGTTAGGTTGAGGGATCGAGATTTGAGACATTTGGAGCTATAATATAACATGAGCTTGAGTATATATTGAGTTTATATTGACGACTGCCTACCGTGTTAAGGTTTTTCAAGTAACAGCTAGCTTACTAGTTGTTACTAGAGAAGAATGCAGGTATTTGGCGGACAAGCCGAACGAAGGGGTGATTATAAACCATCGAAGCATCCCCCTTCCTCTTGTTATCAGGTGCATGCATAGAACGACCGCTTCACTCGCCCGCCGATTCTAGATCAGACCTATGACTTAGACTTATCGATGCGGAAATCCTAATCCATTTATTTAATTATGATACATTTTTGTACTTAAAAGCAATCAGGCTTATCCATACTATGACGTTCGGCACTGATTTGAAACCCACGTCCAAACTAGCTTAAACTAAAACCTAATCCTCTTATCCCACGTGGCAGATCATACAAATATTTGTGCCATTTTTACAATGGCTTCCCCACAATATCACGTGAACTGTATCGTGTGCTGGAATCTTATTAGCCATGTCGAATGGACACGTGTAAGCGTGCGGGTAAAGGTGACTGGGAAAGGTGGAATAGGATAAGCTGATGTGGGAAAAATAGGATTTAGTTTGGGAGTGTGGGTGGGCTGGCTAGTTACGGTATTTGTATTTTAATAATGGATATCGGCAATCTTTGTTCGAATTTGAATGTCGTCACGTATGTTACACTTTTGCTCAAGGTCTTTAGCATTAGCGTTTGGAATAGGGTTTAATAATTATTTTCAAGACTTGTAGTGTCAGATTTTTACTTATTATTTCTTCTGGACCGAGCGGCGAAGGAATTGTTGCTGGTTGGTTTTTAGCTAACTTCGTACGCAAAATCAGTTAATCATTGTCAACTGTTGTTTAGTATGTCGGGGCCGCGGTTTGACGACCACGGTCATAGACTATGATGCAGATATAAAATTAAATGAATGATTCTTTTTGTTTTATTTTTATCTAGCACACAAGTACTAGCAATGATAAAGAAAACATAAATTTAAGCTTGTTTTTAAGCAAGCATACCACGCTTCAGGAGTTGTCTTACATTGTTTCCTTCAAATTATTAGTATTGTCACCATTTGCAGGTTTGGAAGCAGCGCTGGTGTTCGTAGAGAATTGCGGGCATGCGGGCAAGACGACTGGCGAGGTTATGGCCGGTATCGTTACCAAGTGCCTTGCCGCGCCGAAGACAAAGACCAAAGATTTGGCTCTGCAGGTACGTTTTTTTTAGTCTTGCCAGAGGTAGGACGGGAGGTTAGGTTTTTGATTGCTGGCAACATAGCATAATTATCAGTGGAGAACAGTGGGGAGCCTATCGAAGGAATGGGCGAAAATCTTAGCAATTGAAGAGTTAATAGTATCAAAGGCTTTACCATGACGTCTTAATACGACACAATTCCGATTCAGTTTAGGTTCGCGCGCTGTCAGATCCATACTAAAAATGACAGCTCAAACCTGAGCTGAGTCGGAATTGAATCACATTAAGACGTCATGGTAAGGCCCCAGCTCTTTTCCAAAATGATGTAAGACAGTTTTGACAGTAAATTGTTTTTTTAATGAATGCATGGGAGGTTTTTAAGTTTTTTAGTTAAATGCTACAACTGTAGCTGTTCTCAATTTCACGTCGATGCGACCACTGATAGTGGGTCAATATTCACTTGCAGGATTTAATGTAAACAAACAAGTGCATAAATGTAAAAAGTCAAATAAAAAAAAAAAACTCGTTTAATTAAAAGCTTATTGTTAACATTAGCAGGTATTTGTCCTTTTAATAAAAACCTTATTTCCCCTTGTGTAAAAAGGAAAACATTATGATATTATTTTTCACTGTACTAGTTAATAATTATTGAGATATCCAAGATGTTTTCGCAGCGCGTGTGATTGGATTCGCTTTTTGTGACTTCCCTTCTATTGCGAGGTTTTTGCGCTGTAATTGAATACACCTTTGTACGTATTAATATCAACGGCTTTGATGAAAACCGCAACTAACACAACAGAATCCAACACATCAATGTATGTCGTATGTGGACTTCACACACACCGTTGAATTACTTACAGTATTGTTCTTTTAAGCTATACTTGGCTACTGATCATATTTTGTCGAAATTGTGCCCGCAGTTTTATAACTTGTGGTATAACAAACAACAGATGACGCTTAGCGACAAAAATTGGCATAGTAAGAAGGTCACGTGACAGCTAGTAACAGATAGAAAAATTGGAAGGCTTACCCACCTGCTATGGGTGGTGTAGGGGTATAGCACGGCGGTATTTCAGTGTCGCTTAGAAATTTTATAACATTGGTAAAATTCCAACCAGTGATGCTAGTTTAGACTTGTACAATCGTAATTTACCTTCGTGAAACCAAAAATAACATGAGCAAAAATGGTTAAAAATCCAGTAACTTAAATTAGAAAAAAAGTATCAGTCAGTATAAAGGAAAAACTTTTACAGATCACACTGATGTACGTTGAGATTGAAAAACATGAGATTGTCCAAGAGGAACTAATGAAGGGTATGGAACAGAAGAATCCCAAAGTGGTGACCGCTTGTGTGGCAACGCTGCACACGGCGCTGAAGCAGTTCGGCAACAAAGTGATCACAATCAAACCTATGGTGAAGAAGATTCCGGTGTTGCTAGCTGACAGGGACAAGGGAGTGAGGGATGAGATGAAAGCCCTTGTTATTGAGATGCACAGGTGAGTACTAACTATAACTATAGTCTATAGAGTCTATAGTATAGACCGTCCGCTTAAATGAGTCGCACGCGTGGCACGGGCGCGGGGTAGGACGACAAAGGGGACCGAGAGAGGTGCGGGCGGCAGGCGCACTACCCGCCCGCACCTCCCGGCCCCCGCGGTCGTCCCACCCAGCGCACCTGCACCGCGCGGGCGAGTACTCATTTAAGCCGTCAGTCTATAGTAAGTTAAGCCGGGTTGTCTCGCCAGACGGTTCCCTTCATTGTTCCCTCCTTCCCGGTTCATTGTGCGCGAGGTTTCACCGCTAAGACCGGCTATATAAGCCATCTTCGTGCGCATGAGCGTCGTACTAACTAGGAGTCGATGTCGTCGCCATTGGCGAAATCGGTCGGAAATATCGTCATTATGGTTATTCTTGAATCCACAGATGGATAGGCTCGGCCATTGAGCCTCACATCGCTTCGCTCCAGGCTGTGGTCCAGCAAGAGTTGAGAGAGTCGTTCACCACGGGCGGCGCCCAGCCCGTGCGGTATTTGCGCTCGCAACAACATAGGGTGCGCGACGCGCCGTGCTCTGCTGACGCGGCTGATGGTACGTACACAGCCTAAGTGTACGCCTCGAGCGGAGCGTACAGGTTGAATAGAGCCCTTTGTCGCTGCCCGGCCCGTTAAACGCTCCGCTGCACGCTCAGCACTCGGGCCTTACACTAATCCTTTATTATCATCAGCCTATCGCACTACAGTGCTGGACATATGCCTCTCCCAAGGCGCGCCATTGAGCCCGGTCTCCGGCTCTTCCCATCCAGTCACTGCCAGCCACCTTTCGCATCAGAGGTGCGCGAAATCTATCAGCACCTGATCGAAAAGAGTGATAATGATAATGCATCTTTAGCTCACCATATATATCATTTAGTTCACTAGCTCATGCTCATTAATTTAAAAACTTGCATTTCCTCCACCAGGTGCAGCAGAAGACGAAGACGTGGACGCAGCCGGCGGCGACTCCGTCGAAATGGACCCCTACGACATGTTCGACCCCGTCGAGATCTTATCCAAGCTTCCCAAGGACTTCTACGAGAAGCTCGAAGCCACCAAGTGGCAGGAAAGGAAGGAGGCTATGGACGCTCTGGAGAATCTAATGAAGACTGCCCCGAGGCTGGAGCCGGGGGACTATGCTGATCTTGTCAGGGCTTTAAAGAAGGTATGAACGCGCAACCATGTTATTGCTAGCCTGGACAATGTGTTTAACTATTGACTCTGAACCTCGAGCAGTTCATTGGGAGAAAAAATTGTGGACAATAAGTTCCGTCGATAAGAAAAACAGAAAATAGATGTGTCATTTTTGAACATTTTTCGAAAAGGCTCTGCTATTTTGTGAAATTTAAAAAATAAATCTTAATCGATAGTAAAATTTCATACCTATTATTAAATATGTAATCTACTCACAAAATTTCACGAGCATCCGTTGAGAAAATGCGACCTGTAGAGGAGAATAAACAGCAGGATGAAGACAAACAACATCATCTTTGCCTAAGCTGAAACGCAGACGCTTTGCTTCGTACTCGCTCTCTCAATCAATAAATAAATAGATAAATACAATGAAAGCCTCGATAATTCGTGTACATGGTACATAGAATATGTTATTCTGCCATCCGATAGTGGGAATATACTTCTGGCAGCTACTTATCTATCGAGAGTGAACATTGAACTACCATAAAAAGACTACTGAGCTGCGAGTTTATACTTCCTAAAATTTCTGTTTCTTACCAGATGATATCAAAAGATGCCAACGTGATGCTGGTCGCGCTGAGCGCGCGCATGCTGGCGGCGGTGGCTTCTGGACTACGCAACAAGTTCCAGCCGTACGCGACCGCGTGCGTTCAAGCCATATTGGAGAAGTTTAAAGAGAAGAAAACTAATGTGGTCACTGCGCTGAGGGAAGCCATTGATGCCATTTATCCGTCGGTAAGATTGTTTCCAGTTTTTCCAAAAGTAAAGGCCTATACTACCATTCTCTGTTAAATTCCTGATATCTTAAGTGTCAGATATCTATGATGCCGTCTCTGTTTGTTTCGTAGTATCAGATATATTGAGGGACAGAGAATGGCGGAACAAGCTCTTAAGAATGTGTTTTATTACCAACACCATGAAGAAGACCGTGATCTTTGTCGTAGAAAGCCAGGAAATATTAGAAAAGGTCTAAGTGGTTCAGAAAAGTCACGGTATACAAGATTTTCTGTAGACAGTGCCAGTGGATGTAAACATAAAAATAATAACTTTTTAGCGTACTGGAAACCTACAAACTAAAATTTCTCTACACTGATATTATTATGCAAAAAAAAATCGCTTTGATACCGAACATGTTTAGTTAGGAAAGTCTGGGCTTTTTTTCTAGCATTTCACACAGAAAACTGATAAAGTTAACGAGCATTTTCGTCCGACCTATCGATCTTATTTTCGTTTGATTTTAACATCAAATTCACAGACGAACCTAGAAGCGATAATGGAGGATATGCTAGCGGCGTTTGACAACAAGAATCCGTCTATAAAGGCGGAGAGCGCTGTGTTTCTAGCGCGTGCTCTCTGTGTCACACAGCCCGCCGCCTTCAACAAGAAACTTGTCAAGGCGTACGTAGGGGGACTGCTGAAACTCATGGAGAGTGCCGGTATGTAATTTTTTTTGTTTTATATTCCTAAACGATACTGAAGACTAGAACGTAAGGAAAAATCCGAAAAGTAAAGTTATGGCTGGGAATTGAACCCGGATCCCCAATGCGTGATGCGTACTTTGCCCAGATACCACCCATAGCAGGTAGGTAGCTGGTCAAATACCTCTATGTATTGTTTGTACGTACAGGCATTTTCATTACTTCATCATTCTTTTTTTCACGCATTTTTGTGCCAATTTAAATAATGTGTCCCTACGACAAAATAACAAATTCCTGTGAAAGAAAAATAATGTAGGGGATAATTTAAAAATGGAGACATAATCTTTGTTGAATTTCATGTTTGAACATCTTTTAAAACACCAGTTATTGCCTGTTATACATAAATGCTTGTCATGTTCCAGATCCGTCGGTCAGAGACGCGGCAGCGGAAGCGCTCGGCACCGCGACGAAACTTGTCGGTGAAAAGAACATAGCACCGCACATCGGCAAGTTAGAGCCTCTCAAAGAGCAGAAAATCAAGGAGTTCGCTGAAAAAGTAAATATGAAATCACTTTAAATAACCTTTTGTGGTATTAATGATGTTTTTTAGTACTGGTGAACTATAAAAATTGAAAATGTACTTGACAATAGAGAAAAAAAGGTTCATAGAATAATCGTGAATGTAATTGGAATGTTCGTATGTATGATCTAAAATACTCTGTACCCTCTTAATGGATGTGGATCCCTAGGAAGTCACGCTTGATTAAATCGTATCCGACTATCGACTATACAAATTGCTCTCCTGTCCGCCCCATTAACGCAACGATCAGTTGTGTACAGTGCGTCTATTTTTTTTATGTCCCTCGTATATTCGTGTTCTGTTGTCGGGCTGCGATCATCCACAGTGCTAGTGACCACATAATAAAAGAACATGGCCGTACAATTTTCCGATTGCCACTTTACCGTTCGGATTAAAACACAATTGAAATTTGGATGTCCGATCATGCCGAGAGACGTTATAGTAAACGCAAATACTCGCGGCAGTCTGGGTCATAAATCTTTGTGACAATTCAAAACGTGTACAATTAAACTTATTAACCCGTCAATCGTCCAAGCGACTACAGTAGTCCCTAACTTTTTCGGGTCGGAAATGTCCTAGGGACTGCATTATGCATTCACGCCACTGGCCAGGTCTTCCTTCCTTGGAAGAGCCAGCGACAACTCGCTATATATGCTTCTCGCTCTCTCTTTAAGCCTCCCGCCCGAAAAAGTTAGGGACTACTGTAGTCGCTTGGACGCTTGACGGGTTAAACTGTGTAATAATGATAGTGATAGCTTCCGCGTCTCTGCGTTTAGTATAAGAAGATAGTCGCACTGTACGCATTCAACTGTACAGGTGAACCATGAAATTTTCGTTGCGTGCAGATACGAATCGCCGCTCCTGAGGATATCGGAAACCCAAATAAATTAAAATACTACCTTGTGTGTTATCATAAGGTACAACATCTATTGAATCTTTTCATATCTATTGTAAAACTGTAATGACGTCACGATTAAAGTATGCTCAGATATTATTTGTGGACATTGCAAGCGAGCCACTATGTAAATGGTTACATGTATATGGTTTTTTTAAATAAGGAATACGATTAGGTATGTTTTTTTTTTGACTGCATATTAATTTTTATTTAAGTTCCTAAATAAATTAAGATTAATAAAAAACGAAACGTTGAAAAAATAAGTATAGTACTATACTCAAGTCAAACTCGTATTTAATTTAAACATGGCTATTACTGGGCTTCATAAGTAATATACGGGAATTTTTAAACTAGACCTCAAAAATCACGAATAATTCATAGAAAAATATCAGTAATATCAACTCAAAATTTTTCTTTGTAACATCCACAAATCCTATCTAAGTATACTTTATGACAGTACGTCAATAGTAGCTGATGAGCTAAAAGCTTTGGTAGACAGTAAACAAATTTGCCAGCAGTGGATTGATTAGTTAACATTTCCCGCTGTAAGCTATGGTTCCAAAATAAACAGTTAAAAATTGAGAAAATAAACTAAACGTTCCCATACGAAATTATAGTCGTATTCCAGCATTTTCTTATATTTATTCTGGCATCCTAGTGAGCAAAATTTTGTGGTTTGACTGTACATTTGCACTGACAATATAAAAATGTTGCTTCTACAAACTACACTGTCGTTCGCAGGCCGAAATCAAAGTGAAAGTGGCAGCTCCGAAGAAGGAAGCTAAACCGAAGATGGCGGCGAATTCGGGCAAAGGCGACAGCAAACCGGCCGCCGGGTCCGCGCAGCCGAAGCCTGTCAAACGTCCTGCTGCAGGTAAAAAAATAGGTTAAAGGCCTGTTTCACCACTCTCTGTTAAGTTCCAGTTATCTTAAGTGTCAGTTATCTATGATGACGTGTCTGGAACTGGAACAGGCCCTAAATTTACCAAAGGTAGAGGGCGTTGTAGATGAAAGACGGTCGAAGCATGCGGTCGCAGGCAGTATTTGACCGACAGTGGGAAAAACAAACACGCTTTCAAGCCTAAACCACTGAACCGATTTTATTGAAATTTGGTACAGAGATAGTTTAAATTCTGGGGAAGGATATAGGATTGTTTTTACCCTAAAAAAACAATGTTCCGATGTTCCAGCAATAAGCAAATTCTGTGTAGACGGAGTCGCGGTTAGCAGCTAGTAGATCCATAATGTGAATGTAATATGTAAATTAATCCACTCTTTTTTGTTGGTTTGCAGGAGCTAAGAAGCCGCTCGCCAAGAAGGGTGCGGCGCGCGCGCAGCCCAGCCCGCCGCGCGAGCAAGAGCTCTCCCAGGAGGAAGTGGACGCTCGGGCGGAGCAGCTCCTGGCCGCTGATGTAGTCACAGGTACGATTGCTCTTGTAAACATATGAAAAGAAAAGCACTGTCTGACACATCAAAGCCCACCCGCAAACACTCGGAACCTAGGAGACTGAAACTATGCTATACGTACTTTTAAACAACTCCCCGGTTTAGTAATCGTATCTATATGAATGTTGTTAAAGGTATAGTGCGGTCTCACTAGCAATAGACTCACATCTGCACGTTACGGCGTGTCGGAACTTGTCGCTTTTGTACATTTTTTATTGGCATTAATTAGACTGTCAATATTATCGTAATACTGGTGTGTGATGTCAATAGAGGATCGTGGATTTCAAATCGATCTGATTCACTGCAATACGCTACAATATTTCGTGATATGGATCGCGATATGCGTGGATCACACGATAGGATTGATTAGACGGTCATCCATGCCATTGACTGAGTGAGAGCGCAGCGTCTCAGCTTGGGCATAAATTCTTTTATCCGGGTATAATGTTCTCTAAAGGTCGCATTTCTCAACCAATTCTCGTGATTTTGTATATATTTTTGTTGCCTCTGTTGTCCGTGGTCCTACTACAGTTTGTCCTACTGGTTTTCGACTTTTTTTGTCTGGGTATTCTGCACTTCGGGCAATTAAATATACCTAACTAACCTAACCTACCTATTTTTGTATTCAAATATTACTAGCTTCTGCCCGCGACTTCGTCTGTGTAGACTTATACATGCAAACCTTTCTCTTGAAACATTCTACCTATTCAAAACACCGCATCAAAATCCGTTGCGTAGTTTTAAAGATACACAGAGACAAACAGACAGACGGCGGAAAGCGACTTTGTTTTATATTATGTAGTGATTTAGTGATTTAAAATTGGCAACATTTTTCAGAGTAGGACTAATTAGTAGGATCATGGGCAATATTTTCTGTTGTCGATTCAGTTTTTGGAATTCTTTCAAAATGGCGGAGACGTGTAATTTGAACGCATAAAAAGTAGTCCCGTATTAACTTCACAGGCCTAGGCGATGGCAACTGGAAGACCCGACTATCGGCAGTCCAAAGCTTCCACTCGGCCGTGCAAGGGTTCACGACGGACGACGCCTCTGCGCAAGTGCTGTACCGCATACTGAACAAGAAGCCTGGCTTGAAGGATACCAACGTGCAAGTTATGAAGGCCAGGCTAGAAGCGTGCAAGTATATTACGGAAAACTTCCCTATTTCCACGTAAGTCAATGAATCTCTTGTTGGGTTAAGATATAATCTAACTTAAGTAAATGCAAGTTTGAATTGCTGGATGTTTGTTACGTCACGCTAGAACGGTGGAATGAAATTTGACATTGAGGTAGATGATAGTATGGAACAGCACATAGGCTAATTTTTATCTCGAAAAGTTCACGCGGGATGGCGAGCGATAAACGAATCCTTCGCCGACGAAGTCGCACGTAGCAGCTAGTCTAATCATATTCAAGGAATACCTCTAGGGGATGTTGAATACATTGCCAGAATAAATTTCAATGGCTTTTAGATCTTTTTGTTCTGTTTATTTACGCTTGGAAACAACTGAAGCGATGTTCATGGCGTTTTGAGAGGTTGAAAAAGCTTGGCACTGTTTTATCTAAATTGGATGTCAATGTAAAGTAAAAGTCCACAAGTCTAATCTCGTTACCCTCCTTAAAGTGTCCACGCAATCGAACTCACAGATGCCTGCTATTAAAAAATTATGTAGGCCTAACTAACTAAATAATATTCCGAATTGATTGTATACCATTCCTTCAGTACCGCAGCAGACTTCATCCTACAAGACGTGGTAGCTAAACTGGGCGAGGCCTCCTGCGCTTCCATCGCAGCTGACACCCTGACCTCGCTCGCCGACGCTTGCGGGCTCGAACATGTTCTCAACGAGGGCCTGACCTTCGCCATGGACTCTCAGAAGAACCCCAAAGTGCAGTCCGAGATGTTCAACTGGATGTGTGGAGCGGTCAAAGAGTTTGGGTTCACGTTAGTTTTTATTGTGTTATTATATTTTCTTCGTCGTCACACTCTTGGTCGTGTAGACGAAACACTAAGTGGGTGATATACTTCAGCCTAATCGAGAATATAATTACGCTGAAGTGAATATGTCGGTTCATTACACAGACGAATGATGGGAATACCGTATCCCGTATTTTTCTGGTTTATAGGAACATAGCAGACTTTTGTTTTATAAATTTGTAAATAGATGAAATAGAAAATCTTAATAAATCGGCAATGCAAAAGAATCGCGATGTAATACGTGAGATGGATTGACGAGATAATTTTTTCTTACACACTGAACTTGAGAAAACTTCACACAGCCGTCAAGTTTAGTTATTTCAACGCCGATCTAATCTAACGTAGTTATTCTTATACTATTTTATTATTTCGTACAACAAGTTCAATTAGGTTGCAAATCTATGTGTAGTACTTTTAAACACACTCTTGTTCTCCTGGCCTGGTTAAAGAGAGCCCTTATCAGCCTTCACGTCTATTAAACCACCTCGTCCTTTACAGAATGAAGATCAACTGCATAGTAGCGCACGCTAAGAAAGCTCTGTCAGCGACGAATCCTACCGTCCGCACTTCGACCGTGACCTTCCTTGGGATAGTCTCGCTGTACGTTGGGCCGTCGCTCATCAACCACTTTGATGGCGAGAAGCCGGCGACCAAGCAGCTGATCAGTCTTGAGATAGACAAGCATGCGAACAGCTCGCCACCGACACCGACGCGGCAGGCGGGGAAAGTTAGCAAGGTAATTTCCGCTCACTAAACAGAAACAACGCCATGGTAGCTGGTTTCATCTACGGCCTCTCAACCAGAGGTACAAATTCAAAATTATATTTTATTAATGGAACTTATGTGCGAAATAATGTTTGAAACTTACTATGAGGTTTTCGGTGAAGGAAATCGTGAGGAAATTAGTATATTCCGGGGAAGCTATTTAATGGTGTGTGTGTGTGTGTGTGTGTGTGTGTGTGTGTGTGTGCGTGCGTGCGTGCGTGCGTGCGTGTGTGAAGTTCCCAGCCCGCATTGAGCCCGCGAGAAAACTATCGCCCATGCGCTCTTGTTTTGTACTGGTTTGGATACTAAAAGTGAATTATGTTAACTTCGATAACAAACTAAACTCTGATTTGAGAATGTTACCTCACAATTTTTGATATTCTTATCAATTATCATTTATCTGTGTCATAATTTTTTATCTTTATGAATAGAGGATTGCCGATAGAAATTGATAATGTTTATCCAATGGAATGTGGCAAATATGGTTTCCCAATGTTGTTTTTAAGATAAAAATCTTAGCACAGACATTAGATTAGTACACATATTGTTATGAAGTAGACATCTACTCGGTGTCTCTGCTACGCTGACTTTACGGGCCTTGAAAACAATGCACTCTCTTCGCTCGCTTGTGTTATTACATTAACTCGACTATACCTTCGCAGTCCGCAAGCAAGGCATCGATGGGCGACGACTTGGAGGAGCCGTTCGAGGATGCGGACGAGGAAGCGCCGGTCGCAGACGACAACCGTCCGCGAACCGACATCGCGCCGCTCGTCACCGACGCGCTGGTGGCTGAGATCAACGACAAGAACTGGAAGGTTGGTAGTTGGTGCCGGTGCACGCAGAGATACGTCTGTATTTTAACGATTATAATTTAACATGATAAATTTGCGGGTAGGACCTTTTTTTTATCTTATATTTAAAGAGGCTTTAGTACACAGCACCGGACCTTGCGTGAGGCGATTCGGCTACCACAATTTTTACTCGCTTAGTGCTTGAGTAAGGGTGGTATTCTATCTCTCCAATATCTTAGTAAAATGTGAATCTGATCAAAGAAATCGGGCGACATCGTCAAGTATACCAAAAACACCGACTGCGAATGCAAATAGTTTAGAAACTTGAACCAAATTGGATAAGTGGAATGGGCGTCCAACAAATAAATTTAATTAAATATAGGATATAGCAATTGGGCAGATAGAATACCATTTCTAAAACAATACTGAAAACCAGAACACTTGGAAAAAACCGAAAAGTAAAGCTATGGCCGGGAATCGAACCCGGATCCTCATCAATCCGTGATGCGTACTTTACCCCTACGCCACCATGCAAGTACTTGCATTTGAATCAGTAAGAACGAATCATTATTTTTCATTTCAGGTTCGAAACGAAGCCTTAGACAAGCTGAAGGCTATCATAACGAGCTCATCCCCGATCAAGCCGACGCTCGGCGAGCTGCCGCCGGCCCTGGTCGCGAGACTCCTCGACTCCAACTCCAAGCTAGCTCAGAGCGCGTTGCAGATTTGCGAAACTCTAGCCGTCGCTATGGGGCCGAAGAGCAAGCAACACGTTAGGACTTTCTTCCCGGCTTTTTTCCAAGGTATGTTTGGATGGGCTGTTGTGATTGACGGAAGTGATTGAAGTCGTAATTATACGTGGACGAAGTCGCGGGCAGAAGCTAGTAATTTATATATATAAAAGAAAGTCGCGTTAGTGACTCAAATAAAGTCGAGAACGGCTAAACTTATTTGTCTGTAAATTTGTGGGGAGGTAGCTTAGAACCAGCTGAAGGAAATAGGATACTTTTTTTTCTAGAATGTTTAAATTTCGCATAGCAATAGATAATTGATATTATGATATCTGAAAACTGATTTTTGGACCTTGCGAAATTCCTGTGAGATAAGAAATAAAAATAATCATATGATTTGCTACGTAATATTTTGGTGTTTGGCAGACATATTCCTTAAAGATCAAAGGGCAGCACTCAAACGGGATTTTGTCAATTTTCCACGGGATAAAAGGACAGATAGGAAATAATGACATAATATTTGAAGAAATGAGTGGATGAAGGTGGTATGTCACTGACGTTATCTGCGCGGACGAAGTCGCGGGCAAAAGCTAATATATAATATAAAATTAAGTAAATGTATCAGTATTAACGGAACACACGCACAGTCCGTGAGCTCTTAGAATGCCATTCGGGTTTGTCTTGCTGTCTCCCTCACTCAGCCGATTCAAGTATTCAAACCTATAAGATTGAGAAAGAGGATATAGTGACTAGGATAGAAAAAAGTATGCTTAGTTGGTTTGGGCATGTAGAGCGGATGGATGAAAGTAGACTAACTAAACAGATCTATATGGGGAGTGCGAATGGTTGCGTTGGGAGGGGAAGGTCTAGACGGACGTTCCGAGACCAAATAGGAGATGTTTTGGAAAAAGGTCAGGTCAGGAGTACCCGAAACCGACGAGCATGTATGAAGAGATTGATGACTGTGGATGAAGCGAAAGAAATATGTCAGGATCGTAGCAAGTGGAATAAAGTAGTCTCTGCCTACCCCTGTGGGAAAGAGGCGTGACGGTATGTATGTATGTATGTAAGATTGAGTGAGACTGCAAGACATACTCGATTTCCCCGAAACCCGATTGTAAAACCTCACGGTCTGTAACCCATTCTGTTAAAAAGTCATTTACCCGATTAAAAATGTTACGAAATTAAATAAAAATAAATAAATAAATATCTTGAGACAAATTACACCAATTGACCCAGCCCCAAACTAAGCAAAGCTTGTACTATGGGTACCAGGCAACGAATAAACATACTTATAAAATGTAGATAAATACATACTCAAATACATACAACATCCATGACTCGGGCACAAGCATTCCATATACTCTACCAATCAATTATATCCATATACTCTATCTCGTCCGAGATCGGGTGTAGGCAGAGGTCCCTCCATCACGTCTAGGCCTGCTGAGCCGCCGTTATGAGTTAGCGATACTAAAATTGGTGGTAATTCCAATAGTAAAATGTTTTTTGTTTCAGCTTTTGGCGACAACAAGCAATGGATCCGCACCGCGGCGGTGTCGTGCGTAGCGACTTGGTGCCGCGAGGCGGGTCCTCACGTGGCCTTCGACGGCGAGATGGTGCTGGACGCGCTCAAGGCGGGCTCGCCCGTGCTGCGAGCGTCGCTGCTGCAGTGGCTTGCTGACCATCTGCCTAATGGTAACAGTCATCTCAGAACGGGGATACGATTTTGAAAGCAATAGCACTATTCGAAAGTGGCAAAAATCTGTGTGTGGCGGCAGTTTTCTTCTACTCTAGTCTATTTTGCACCTTGCTTAACCTGTTTCGAATGTGCTTTCAAAATCGCCCCCTTGTTAAGATGTGAGCATATTTTTTAACAATAGCGCATTCAATGCCGGCAACGCATGTATACGTTTTTGTAACGCACTCAGGCCTTATACTTAGAAGCTCTTGTCGTTCTGTTCCGCTCTCACTAATGATCATTAATAGGAGATTGTGAGGGATGGTATGACACGTGCTTCTGATTTGGGAATAACTAAACTCAGTGCCGTTGTCATTATTTTTGATCCATGTGAACGCACGTGTGGCTACGACTGTACTATAGAAAACGAATTCCCGGAGCTAATTTGATAATTTTGCGGGGAGCATTCAATAAACAACCAAATTAGCTCCAGTTTATTAACAAAAATTGAAAGGTCGTCTCTTTCTTAATAGTATCTTTTATTCTTACTGTTCTTCCTCAGTACCTCTTAAATCATTTCCGCGGGAGGAGCTATCATCGTGCGTGCCGACGCTATACGCATGCCTGGAAGACCGCGCAGCCGACGTGCGCAAAGCCACCGCAGACTGCATACTCCCATTCATGCTCCATCTAGGATACGACTCTATGCACAAGCAACTCGAGAAGCTAAAGGTAACTTGATACCCTTGACACCGTACTCCCATAATCCGCCTATAGTCGGACACAAAGAAGAAAATTAGTTTTTGTAATGTAAGTCCCTAAAGGTTACGGTTACATAGAGCATTGTTTGAATAATTTCTCGGTTACACGCATAATTAGGCAAAACTAAAATTAATGCGGAAAAAATTCACTGATTTAACACTTTACTCCCATAGTCCACCTTAGTTTGAACCAACAGGAGGAGTTTTTTCTGTTGTGTGCTAAAGTTCGCTCTTGTTTCGGGAATGGTGCATGTGATTTTCAGGAGGCATCATATTCATTGGTTCATGTGATTGCCTACCACCCTTGTTTCCGTAAGAGGAATAATCTCAGCGCGCGCTGAAAATGCTACGGCGATCATTGCGTTAACATGAAGCGAAAATTAGCTCATATACCTTCTGGTCTTCTTTTCGTGTTGTCATTGTAAGTGCACATGGGCATAAAGTGTTATAGTAAATGCTAGCTATTTTAAACAGGCATTTAATGGACTTTCTTCAACAGCCCGGCTCTAAAACGGTGGTCCAAGCAGCGTTAGACAAGGCGCGTCCGAACCTGCCCGTACAACCGTTACCAAGCAAGGGTAAGAAGGAGGAACCGCGCGGCGTCAAGTCCGCGGGGGCGCTTAAGAAGGAGGGTGAGAAGAAGGGTGCTCCTCCTGCCAAGGGCAAGGTAAATTATTGTGCTTAGAACAATTAATTTTAAGTAGATGTTGCCCGCGACTTCGTTTGCAAAGGGTTTGTTTGTTGCTGAAAGTACGCTATTATCCAGGATAAAAAGTAGACTATGGGTTATTCTAGTCTTATCTTGTGTGCCTAATTTAATCCAGATCTATTCTGGCGTTTAAAAGTAACAAACATCCATAAATCCATAAATCCGTACATACATTCATAAACTTTCGCATTTATAATATTGAAATAGAGGTAACAATCGATTATTCAAAGTTATCGATAGTATTGACAGTTTGTATAATATTTAAAAGCAATAATATCGAGAATATCGATGGTTTATTCGTCGTGAAGGATCAATGCTATCTATATTGTTGTTTACCGATTAAGTTTTTCTTGTATACAACTAGATTGAACGCACAATTTGTGATTTTTTGATTAGGGTCTAAATTATATTATTTTGGGGTTTATTATTATAGGGTCCTGCGAAACCAGCACCTGCTACCAACCGTGGCAAGAAAGACGATGAGGATCTCACTCCGTTGTTGCCTCAGAACAACGCTAAGAATCAGCGAATCATTGATGATCAAAAATTAAAAGGTATGGATATTTTTTCATGATATTACCGTCCTTCGCTTAGGTCATAGAAATCTATGGACTTCATAGTCCCGGTAGTGACTAATAGATGAATTATTTGAGGATTTCGAAACAACCGAATTTGCTGCGATACGCGTCAATATTATTTGTAATGGATCGCGATAATCGTGGATCACACGATAATATTGATCGTCTATTCCATGCCATAGTGATTCAAATGGAAACTATATACCTATAGTCTGATAACCCAACGAAGCTGAAGTAAGTCGCTAGTATGAAATATATCAATCAGGAATTATTGTAGTTGTATTAAAACATTTTATTTTTATTACAGTATTAAAATGGAACTTCACGGTGCCACGTGAAGAATTCTTTGAACTGCTGAAGGACCAGATGGCCACCGCTGGTTTGAACAAACAACTTGTTGCCAACATGTTCCATAGCGACTTCAGGTCGGTCATCATCATCAACATCATATCAGCCATAGGTCCTCTGTTGGGCATAGGCCTCTTCCATAGATCTTCAGCCTCGGTTGGAAGCGGCTCGCATCCACCGTGAACCCGCGACTTTAACCAGGTCATCCGTCCACCTCGCTGGTGGTTGGTCTATAAGTCTAAATGTTTGAAAAATTACTCTTAGAGATACTAGATAATTTCAAAGTGATACGCTTGTCTCCTTATATACGAATATAATTTTACTTCCTTCATTACGTACAGGGGGTAAATCGTTTTTTAAATATTTTCTGACTGTATGGACCTAGAAATTTCTTTAGAACATCAAAATCATGTCTTTTTTTTCTCTGATGATGAAAGCGTCTCAAAGATGGTACAGCTTCTTATCGACTATACAAGAAGTAATTAAATGCTTTTTTTTTTTTTATTTTTTTTTTTTTTTTATGTGAATAGGAAGGCAAACGAGCAAGTGGGTCACCTGATGGTAAGTGATCACCACTGCCCATAGACACCCGCAACCCCGGGGGGATTGCAGATTTATTGTAATAATATAAAGAAACAGATATAGTGCACAATTAAAATTACATTAATATAATGCACAAAGGTGAACTAATCCCTATAAGGGGAACATAAGTAAAAAAAACCGGTCAAGTGCGAGTCGGACTCGCGCACCGAGGGTTCCGTATCATTATCTATAAATATCTAAAACCAGTGTAAGCAGAGCCCTGTTCCAAAGCAAAATGTACGCAGTGTGGGGTTACTTTATATTGGTCACTGCTATATACAGACATACATACACATTTACGGTTTTCGCAATTATTCTTTAATCTGTGCTATAAGACCTACCTTCATACCAAATTTCAAGATTCTGCGTTCACGGGAACTACCTTGTAGGTTTTGATTCCCTCGAGAGTTGAAAATTTGCGGAAATTTGCGGCATAAACGGCTGTATCTTTTGATTGCGTTGGCTTAGAAGTTTGATTTTTTCACAGCTTCAAGGGACAGTAGACCTGAGTAATTGATATAAATTTCAGCTTCATACCTCCACGCGTTACTGAGAAAAAGGGTCTTGACAGACGGACAGACGGACAACAAAGTGATCCTATAAGGGTTCCGTTTTTTCCTTTTGAGGTACGGAACCCTAATAAAACAACAACTCTAAATCTCACCATACCAAATGTTTGCGGTCCTTGCCCGTAGTCCACCTACAGTTTGTTCATCTGGTTTTCGACTTGGCTTCGTCCAAGGGAGGAGCTCCTTTTTTCTGAGTATTTTGCCCCCTGGGCAACTGAGAACACCCAACTAACGTGACCTACCTATGTTTGTATTAACATACCGGGGCGAATTAGGTGGACCACGGGTAAGTCCCAGTATGCCTAGCACGAAAGCATACGAAAGTCGCGTCGCGCGAGAGATAGATTACCCATCTCTTTCTAAAACGAATAGTAAGAAAAAGACGGGCAATCCGACTCGCGCGCGACGCGACTTTTGTACGCTTTCGTGCTAGACGTACTGATGTATGCATTAATATACGATTCTCTATTTCAGATACCATTTGAAAGCTATAGAATCCCTTTCTGACGATCTTCATGAAAACGGTCCAGCTTTAATGTGCAACCTGGATCTAGTACTCAAGTGGCTGACCCTGCGTTTCTTCGACACTAACCCTTCAGTCATACTGAAAGGTCTCGAGTACTTGGCCACAGTGTTTCAGTACCTGAGCGACAACGACTATACGATGGCCGAGTATGAGGCTAACTGCTTTATACCGTACCTTATTCTGAAGGTACGTACATATATACATATATCAAGTCTTTATCCCTTACGGGGTAGACAGAGCCGAAGATAACAACCTTAAGGCCACGTTTTGCATGATTAAGGGCGTATAGGTGGAAAGGGAAATCAAAATAGTGGTGGGTTGCTAGCCGCATCGCCTATAACATGATTCCTAAGACTCGCCCATTCCCTCGATGGGCTTTTGCCATCTGCGCGGGAAGAGAAGCGACTGGTAAATTCTATGTTTTTTTATGGAAGCTTTGGAAGGTTGGTATAAAAAATATATTGGGAAGCTTTGACTAGATAACTTGTTAATTGAAAGTTTAAAACAAAGTGAAGGTTCTACATAAAATTATGAAGGCGTGTAACTATGTGTAAAAGTTCGTATCGTACCATCCCTCTCACGCCCAAGCTAATGACTATTAGTGTGAGCGGACGGCACGCAACGAACTTCGAAAATCGAATTTTGGGGTATAAGGCTTGATGACGCCTGAAGTTAATTCAGCAGCGGCGTCACTCGCTGATGTCGCAGCCGCCTTGCTTGCAATTCCAGCTAAAATCTCACATTTGATAATGAATCTTATCACCAGGTCGGAGATCCTAAAGACACCATTCGCGCAAGCGTGAAGGCTCTGTTCAAGCAGATTTGTGTGGTCTACTCTGTCACAAAGCTGTTCGGATATTTAATGGAAGGAACGAAGTCCAAGAATGCGAGGCAGAGGGCTGGTAAGCATTTTTGATCATGAACTAATACCATCCGATTGCTTGCATAAGTTTCCCTTAACATCCAAAGTCCAAGGTCGGCTCAATAGGAGCACCCTTTGACATGCTAAGTTAAAAAAAAACTAGTGTCCGACCGAAGTTTCGGTTTCGGTTTCGGTTTCGGCCAATTTCGGCCAAAAAAGTGATTTCGGCCGAAGTTTCGGTTTCGGCCAGAATCCGGCCGAAACCTTCGGCCGGGCCGAAATTACTTCGCGGCCTCTCGCGGCTCTCGCATCGGGAGCATTCGGCTTAATTGGCATTGTTCATTTTTTTTAAGCTGTGCCTTTAACACCTTTACTTTGGACTATTGGACTTACCTACTTTGGACTATTTCAAGCAACTAATTTGAATATTATGCTTTTACGTAGCTTTGTTAATTAATAATAAATATTTTTTCGCTGTTTGATAATTCGTGAATTTAGACAGAATCCCAATCGCCTTCGTTCGGTTGGCTATAAAAAAAACGGCTTTGTCTATGGTTTTTGTCGATTTGACAGTGGCACGTGACAGTTGCCTTAGCTAAACTTTTTTTTTAATTTTTGTGGCAAACATTCGATGCTGGATTCTGTCTAAAAACCGGGTCGTTCGGTCAAACAAAGGTTCAAAGTACTTTTACAAAAATATCTGCAATCATAAAGTATTTTTGAAATCGGACAAGATAAAACGGATAAATGATGGTTTTCCTCGAAATGGTTTTCGAATTGGAGCATACTAAAAAAAATGAACAATGCCAATTCGGGCGCGTAAAGTAAAAGTACAAATTGAAATATGTACTCTAAGCTCCAGGAAGAAGGACTACAAAATATTCCGAAACATGTCGAGCATCACTCGACTTTTTATACGTGAGTTATCCGTTTGTGTAATTATGATTAAAGTCTCACGGTAGTTTCATGTACGTATATCTATTTTCATTAAAAATAAACGTTTTTTATTTTGTTTAACAAAAAAATAAACGTTCTCAAATAAGAAATCCTTGCAATAACCTTTTCCTTACGATTTGTACAGTAATTTTGAATATTTTGATACATCTTCAAAAATTTCGGTTTCGGTTTCGGTTTCGGCCGAAATCAGAAAAAAACCGAATATTCGGTTTCGGTTTCGGTTTCGGCTAAAAATCGTGTTTCGGTCGGACACTAAAAAAAACCCTTGCTGGGCTGCCCTCTGGTGACTCCGTTCGAAAAAAAAAACTTGACTGCGAGACCATACGAGTAAGACAGTCTTTCATATAATGTCCTGCAATTTCTTTGCAATGTACAGCACAGACTGCAGAATTGACAGCGTGCGCCGCTAGAGACGTCTTCAACAATTTCCGTTCAAATCTCATCAAGGCGACGCTGTTTCATTTGAAGTACTTCTGTTTGTGTTTAATTTCTAATGCCGGCTGTACACACTCGCCGAGAGGCTCTTTGCGAGAGTCTCGGGCGAGAAGCTCTCGACGAGAGGGCACCGTGTACACACTCGGGGCGTCATTTAAACAGCGGATATCGACCACGATGGACCTAGAAACTGCTGCGGCCGTTTGCCTTTGTGCTGTTAGTTACTACAATTATTTACACATATATCATAAAAAAAATTACTAAACCATGGCGAAAACGAAGGTGGTGGATGATTACTATGCCCCGCAAAAGAACCCAGTAATTATTCCCTTATCAAGTTTTTTTTTGGTTCCTGTTGCGACGAGTATGTACATGTTCAGTCTCGTTTTCCTCGCGAGAGCGGACGAGACCCTTTGACTCGGCCGCATAAGAGTTCAGACGTGTTTCAAACTGCCGGAATAGTTTGTTTCTTAATAACAGGCGCGCGAGGTTTACTAATGTTTCGCAAAAAAACATCCCTGATAATTTGTTTCCCAAAAAAATCATACGGGATTTCACGATTTTTACAAGACAAACCTAAACTATAAGGTACTATGGGCTAGTTTCGAAATAAATCCAGAATAGTTTACGGGTTTCAGAAAGAAAAGCATTTGCCATATGTTTTTTTTTTTTGAATAAATAATTTGGGAAAAAGCTTGTAAGGTGTTCAAGGTCAGCGGCGGTCGTCAGCGTCTTAAGGCACGTTTCCGTCTGTCCCAGAATGCCTGGAGTGCATCGGGCACCTACTGGAGTGCTACGGCTGGACGGCCATGAGCCCGTCGGGCAGCGCGGCGCTCAAGGAGCTGGCGCGCCACATCGGCGACCGCGACAACGCCGTGCGCTCCGCCGCGCTCAACTGCGTCACCTGCGCCTACTTCCTGGAGGGCGAGAAGGTCTACAAGATGATTGGACAGGTCAGGGACGAACTCATGACTATCATTTTTATTGTATGATTGCCATACTGTGTACATTGTCTGTTAGTGTTAAGTATAAAGCTATCCATATACCTATGGCTAGATCAACTATTTCTTGTGGTTATAGAATAGTTAAAAATACGTCATGTTTGGCAAATTTTAAACCTTAAAAGTGACTGCGAGGATCGTAACCATAGCAACGAGTGACAAGAAAAAGTTGATACACCCATATAACTTGCAACCGTAAAAAGATGTCCGAAAATCATTGATTTGTATTAAAACAAGTTTTTTTTTCGTACACACACTACGATCTGCAAACTTGTCTGTACCCTCGATGCGCTTGTCCTGTTTTTGAATGCTAGTTACAAAAATACTCTGGAATCTGAAATGTCTTTTGCCAACAGATATCGGACAAAGACTTGTCTCTCTTGGAGGAGAGAATAAAACGAGCGAGCAAGAATCGCAGCGCCGAAGCTCGCCGCTCGATGGTCGTGCCGCTGTCCGCCACGGGGCGACCTATACTGCAACAGCCCGAGGTAACATTGGTTGATTATTCTACGTTTTTATGGGTTGTCGTCGTCAGCCTCTCAAATCCTCTACTGCCACATAACACATTATAAATCCCTCTACCTCTCAAATTGTTAAAACAGTTGGTGCTAGAGTAAGCTTGTAATGAAACGCAAAGACGAAGCAAGAGAGAACTGAAGCTGCGTTGCGAGGAATGTGTTTTTCACGAAAATAGAAACGCTTTTACCTATCCTCGCTCAATACAGCTCTGGTGAAAACACCCCAGCCGAGCGAGGTTTTTGTTTATACAGAACAAGGAGTTCCCGCCTAACAATGCTCAGCTACCTTCGCTTAGCATCCTCGCACCGCTCAGCTACCTCGCACATCTCTGGTGGAAACGTCTGTCAATCGACGTACAAAATCGCAACCACAGAAATAAAAACAAGCCAGGTACACAGATCCATCGGACGAAGCGGAATTGGGATTCAATGCCGTCCGGTTTGTCGAGTCATCAGTGAACATAAACCTCGTCGTCTATCTAGTCTGACAAAGCACTCTAACCATGTGGCCAGAGCGACGGAACGGTGACATGGTCAAAATTCGTGCAGGAAATAGATGGCGCCTGTAAATTGCACGAGGCATTGAAAGCGAAGCGACCGCTTAACATGGCCTTCTTATTCGCAGGAAATGGAACCTCCACGTTCTGTGGAGCCACCTCCTCAAGAAGAATACGAGGAGGAGGAGGAAGAAGAACCCATCCCGCAGCCTACCCGACCGTGAGTACTACATTTGGTTTAAGATACTGTGTATGTAGTATCAGACTGGTCGAGGTCTAACTTTGTACAGTTTATAATTATAATATATGTATTTTTCGCATTTTTGGTTGTTTTTTGCGATTATTTCACAGAAATTGAATGAAAGCTTGAAATATGCCTCTGTTGTGTTCTTTGTTTTTATTTACTGTATCAATGTGTCCAATGCAGTTATTATTGTGATTGACTTTTATTTCCGTGTTAAAGGGATATAAGAATATATCTCGTTTAATGACAATGCAAGTACAGTCAACAAAAAGTACAATCAGTAAAAAAGTTTGTATAAAAATATTTTTTTTAGGTTTTTGTTATTCTGTCCCATCAGCAAAGGGAGCAAAAGTAGGTAGTACAGTTTGTTTAAAGAAATGTCGGGTCTCATTATACTAACATGCTTAGCAGATGACCAATAAAATTATAGAAGAGACCATCGACTGCAAAAACGCATGGTTGATAAATTATAAACTTAAAAACTTACGTTTTAAGGAGTGACCGAGGAGAACGTATGCGTTGCAACGAGTGACAAGGTAAAGTCGACCCACCCAATTATGTCGTTTGCAGTGTGATCCCCTCGCCGCGCGTGATCACGGGCCCGTTCGGGCTGGACCCGGAGCTGATAGCGCAGCTGGACGCGGCGGTGCCCGTGCTGCGGCGGCCCGAGCTGCCCGAGCACGACCTCAAGTTCCTGGACGACCCCATCCCCGTGCGCCCCGCGCCCGCCGCGCAGCCCGCTCCCGCCAGGTACAGCAAGAGTAGAGTACGCGAACATTACAGGTTTGAATGAGCCGGTCGACTGGCCGAAATTTCATTTTAGCGGTATTTTTCTAGCAATACACAGATTTTTATATATACCACTTTCGAATGATATTTTCGAGTAATGTTGTTTCAAATCGGGACGCCGGTCGAAGGGTTCGGGCTGAACGTTTACGAGTCGAGTTATAGCACTTATAGCCAATAATGAGTGTGTGAATTTGTTTGGCAGTATGGTGTTGACTTCCCCTCGTCACATCGCGCCGCACCCCCTGGTGGCGGCTCAGAACTCGGCCGTCGATGATTCACAGCTCGCCGACACCATACACTCCATAGCAAGCCCGGATTTGAACGTGAGTGAATTATAGACAGCACGAACAGCATCCGTGATGGGAAATTTTATTGATCGATCGATGTGGTTGATGACACGCTCGTTTTCTGTTGAAGGCAATCTGGATTTGGAAATAAATTATCTCGAAATATTACCACAAAAAGTAACGCCAGCAACAAAGAGCTAAGATTTTAATATTTTTTTCAATTATACTTCATCCAGAAAAGGCGAAGGAATTAATATCCATACATGAAGCATTAATGACAGTACAGTATGGACATTAATTCCTTTGCCTTTCCTGGGTGAAGTCAGATTGAAAAAAATATTAAATCTTAGCTCTTCGTTGCAGACATTACTTTTTAACCGACTTCATTGTTGTAAAATTTAGATGTTATTTATTTCCAAATATCTGAACAAATTGCTTTTATTTAAAAAAAAATGCGTATTAGAGAAGTACATTGAAATGCTCTTCTTTCGATACCATTTTACCGTCTGTATCTGTATAAAAAGGTTCCCGCTAGGCTTTATTGTCCAATAACTCGGGTTTTATCGAATATACCTTATTTATAACGTGTGATTCGAAATTTACATTGAATGAGCTTTCATTTGATAGTCTCTAGGCCTTAAAACAACAGCGCGGTGGGCTTGCTCCATAATAACTTCAAAGGCTGTTTATACCGTAATGGTGATGGTATTTCGCGAGGTGTATTGAAATATCTACTGGCATTAGTTTCATCCACATAGTACAGTGAGTCCCCGCTAGGTGTAAACTGTAAACACACTGAATGTGGCATGTTTGTACTCAGGCGGCGATCCGCGCGATGTCCCTGATATCGAACGCCATAGTGTCGGGGCGCAGCGCGGCCCTGGCGGCGCACGAGCAGCGCCTGGTGAGCGCCGTGGCCACGCAGGTGCGGCGCCTGCGCACCTCGCAGCGCCCCAAGCACCAGACCCTGCCCGCCTACAAGTGCATCGCGCAAGCTCTCATCGCGGTAACTATACACTATACACGCATTTACCAATTGGAGTGCTAGTTAATTAGGGCTATAAAGTGCTGGCAACGTATATGACATTTTCGACATATACCATACTGACACTTATTTTTCGCGATTTTCCTTTTATTTTCTACACGGAACAAAGCCAATTAGAATTTCGATCATAGATTTATTTTCTGGTTTATCAATATTAATCTAGTTTCATTCACTATGCTATAGTTGAATCATCGAGAGCGTGGAATTGCATATGTAGTAGTATTGTTTGTTTACAGGCATTCTATATTTGAATTTTCTATTTTCTTGTACTATCAGCATACAAAGAGGTTGTTATATATATATCGAAGAACTAAAAACAAAAATAATGTCAGTGTGAAATTGTCAATATTATTTACGTTGTGCGTATATTTTTCATTAAACATGCAAGGCATTATGAGTTTAGCAACTGAACGAATGAATACCATCACTGCTGAGGACTGGGAAAATATTTGTCACCACGTCGAAAGTGAAGAAAATAAATATCGATGTCAGGAAGGAGAAATGGATCAAATAACAGACAATTTTATTATCAATACTTGTGACAGCTCAGATGAAGAACATGATAGCGAATAAAAGAAAAAAACAGAGGACTACTACTTATTCCACTTCTTGGGTATGTCATTTTATTAAGTTAAGAGAAAATTATTCTCCTTTTGTTGCAAACGGTACAACCACTACAAATGCAATTCCATCTTCTCGATAATTCAACTATACACAACGATGGTTTACATGGTACTTGTTAGTGAACCAATGTTTTTTATATGAGTTTAAACTTACGACTGATAAAATTAAGAACAATAAACATGCTATAACCACCAGACACACCATTATGCGGTTTAAAATAGCGGAATTCAAATTATTTATTGAATCACCCGTTACTTTTTCAGGTGTTTTACAGTTCGTATCGCAATTTTTTTTCAAAGTCGTGTTAGACGCCGGCTGTATTGTAATATGTCCGCTTGCTGCCTTGTTATTGCCTTCCATACTGCTGTTTACCAACCTAGTTTCAACATCGTATCTTGACTCTTTGTTGCACGTTATTCCTTGGATATTCTCGCTGTGGAAGTCTTTATTCTTATTATTAACTTATTATTATTAACTATCCATATTGATCATAATAGCTACTTGCTCAACTCTAGTGAGCTGTTTGACCTTCAGTTGGCGAATCAGGATGCAGTAATCGCCAATTTCGGCTTTGCTTAATTTTATCTCGTAAATTACATGAAATTTCTTCTCTATTCGGTTGTCTGCTCTATGCTATACACTATGTCCAGCAGCACTGTATCCACGCTCTCGCCGCGCCGTCTGTGCGGCCGCCACAGACGGCTCGGGGAACGTTAGTGCGGAGGGTGCCGTTGTGAATGAACTACAAGTGAACTGTAACGAAATCTAATGAATTTGCAATGAATATACTATTTGAAAAATTCTTAACAAATCAAAATCAAATCAAATCAAGTTGAATCAGTACGACGTTGGTTTGCATGTGTAACAGTTGTGTTCATTAAACTTTGATAATGATCCCGTAGAGGGATCGAAACGCGTCAGTGTTTGTGTGGTGTAGGGGATAATTAAGTTTGTGGGATTTATATGTGTTTTATTGGTAGCAGTGGATGGAGGGATTGCATGAAAAACATATATATTTCACACAGGGTTGGTTATCTTGCACGTGAGTAGCGGAGTAGCAAGGTAAATTTTTTGTTCATTGGTACTGGTACATGTGCGAACTGAAACAATTGTACCCAAAGTACGAAAGATGCGAGCAACGAAATGCACGTGTGTTACGTTTCGTAACTCGGTACTTTATGGCGCACGCGTTACTCAGTACCGAATGCATACGGTTTGCTACAGTACTAGTGAATGCCACTCGCCCTTTAAAAAGATCGTGGACACGTAATCATGAGTGAAACGCTTATTTTGTACTTTTTATAAACTGTAAGATTGATTTATTATGTTCATAATACAATTTACACTGCAATACAGTACCAAAAACGAAACGCTGGAGAACTTAAATTAAAAAAACACAAGGCAATAAAATGGAACAAGAAACAAATATTTCCTGCGTATTCGGGTTGGGAGGCCAACCAAAATAATAACTCTAAACAGCTAACATACAAATACAAAACAAACTGTGAACTTAACACTAATGTTATTTTAACTATTTTAAGGATTCGCTTCTAAATTATCATAAAAACAGTTTCTAATTAAAATCCTGTTGTACCAATGAAATATCGCTATGGTTTACATGGTACTTATTTTATTGAATCAGGCGTTACTTTGCGGAGGTCCATTTCAATGAACAAAAAATTTTACCTTGCTACTCCGCTACTCACGTGCAAGATAACCAAGCTTGTGCGAAATATATATGTTTTTCATGCAAACCCTCCCTCCACTGCTGCCAATAAAACACACATAAATCCCACAAACTTAATTATCCCTTACACCACACAAACACTGACGCGTTTCGATCCCTCTACGGGATCATTATCAAAGTTTAATGAACACAACTGTTACACATGCAAACCAACGTCGTACTGATCCGAAACCGTATTTATAAGCATAATGTACCTTCATTCATATTTTTTCCCAAACTACCCTATTATTTATGATTTTTAATATACACTAACAACTACCTTCAAAAATTTTTCCGACTACAGTAAAAACAAATAGGGTTATGTTTTTTACAAAAATATTTTTTATTCGTCAAAATGAACACGCAATAAAGGCGATGAACCCAATTATCTCCAACTGCTCCAATATATCTAACCGTAAACCCTTCTCACAAAAGTGCAAAATATCGAAAGACGCTGAATCCGGCAACGAATGATTTGCTTCTAATAAATGTCTAGCAAAATTAGACTTATCTGGGTGATTCAGCCTATACGAGGCAGTATGTTCCTTATATCTAGTAATGAAACTGCGACCCGTCTGCCCCACATACACACTATTGCATTCACTACAAGTTCACCTGATCATTAATTATCGGACCGCTATTATTGTACCTAATTATCTCCAACTGCTCCAATATATCTAACCGTAAACCCTTCTCACAAAAGTGCAAAATATCGAAAGACGCTGAATCCGGCAACGAATGATTTGCTTCTAATAAATGTCTAGCAAAATTAGACTTATCTGGGTGATTCAGCCTATACGAGGCAGTATGTTCCTTGTATCTAGTAATGATGTATATGTGGGGCAGACGGGTCGCAGTTTCATTACTAGATATAAGGAACATACTGCCTCGTATAGGCTGAATCACCCAGATAAGTCTAATTTTGCTAGACATTTATTAGAAGCAAATCATTCGTTGCCGGATTCAGCGTCTTTCGATATTTTGCACTTTTGTGAGAAGGGTTTACGGTTAGATATATTGGAGCAGTTGGAGATAATTAGGTACAATAATAGCGGTCCGATAATTAATGATCAGGTGAACTTGGGTTCATCGCCTTTATTGCGTGTTCATTTTGACGAATAAAAAATATTTTTGTAAAAAACATAACCCTATTTGTTTTTACTGTAGTCGGAAAAATTTTTGAAGGTAGTTGTTAGTGTATATTAAAAATCATAAATAATAGGGTAGTTTGGGAAAAAATATGAATGAAGGTACATTATGCTTATAAATACGGTTTCGGATCAGTACGACGTTGGTTTGCATGTGTAACAGTTGTGTTCATTAAACTTTGATAATGATCCCGTAGAGGGATCGAAACGCGTCAGTGTTTGTGTGGTGTAAGGGATAATTAAGTTTGTGGGATTTATGTGTGTTTTATTGGCAGCAGTGGAGGGAGGGTTTGCATGAAAAACATATATATTTCGCACAAGCTTGGTTATCTTGCACGTGAGTAGCGGAGTAGCAAGGTAAAATTTTTTGTTCATTTACATGGTACTTGTTAGTGAACCAATGTTTTTTATATGAGTTTAAACTTACGACTGATAAAATTAAGAACAATAAACATGCTATAACCACCAGACACACCATTATGCGGTTTAAAATAGCGGAATTCAAATTATTTATTGAATCACCCGTTACTTTTTCAGGTGTTTTACAGTTCGTATCGCAATTTTTTTTCAAAGTCGTGTTAGACGCCGGCTGTATTGTAATATGTCCGCTTGCTGCCTTGTTATTGCCTTCCATACTGCTGTTTACCAACCTAGTTTCAACATCGTATCTTGACTCTTTGTTGCACGTTATTCCTTGGATATTCTCGCTGTGGAAGTCTTTATTCTCTGCCGTAATATCGATCTCCGCATTATTTTGTATGCATTGCAAAATAAACGCACACTTAAATAAATTATCGCCCAGAGTTAGTTTTTTTATTGGGCTCCTCTTAAGTTCATAACAATTTAAATTGTTTATATAATTATTATCGAGGGCAAGGTCATGAAGTTCTAAATTTTTATAAAATAGATGGATAGCGATACTTGGCAACTCATTTCTGGAAAGATTAAGATAATTCAATCGAGTCATGCCGTCAAAAATACCAAATTGAAACGATTGCAAATTGTTATTATGCAAATTTAAAGATTGTATGCTCTGTGTGCTGACAAACGAACCCGGTTGTATTGAAGCAATCTTATTAAAATCCAAATTTAAAATTTTTAACTCTTCTAATCCCGAAAAAGTATTATTTGAAATATATTCAAGTTTGTTGTTGGATAAATATATTTCTCTAGCTTGGTGTATATTTTGATTGTTTACTAGAAATGTCTTTATCTGATTGTTTGACAGATCTATTATTTTGATAAATCGAGTGCCATTAAAAAAATTAAATTCTATTGTATTGATGTCACCGAAAGACGCATTAAAAGTTTGTAAGGATAACATTTCTTGGAGTGACTCATTCTTTAAACAAGTGATATTTGAATAACTTAGATCTATACCCTTTGGTAGATTCAGTCCTAAGAATATTTCTGCTTTTATTGCTTTAGAGAGCGGATTGTTATGTAATACCAAAAACTCAAGGTGGTTTAAATTCACAAAAGATTGATCGTCGATATCTTCAATGGCATTATGAGAAACATCGAGTAAAGTCAATGAAATAAGATTCGACATAAAATCTTTATTAATTTTTTTTATGACATTATTTTTGGCATAGAAATGCGTTAGATTTCCAAGATCTTTTGTGCTAAAATTAATGCACTGAAGTCTGTTGTTTGAAAGGTCTAATTTAGTAAGAAGCTTTACATTATGAAATGATGACTGTTTAATATTAAATATTAAATTGTTGCTGAAATTTAGCACCCTTAATTGTAAGTACTGCCCTACAAACAATTCTGATCCAAGCTCCAATAGTTTATAACCACTTAAGTCTAACTTATCAGAATTAGTACCTTCAAATGTATTATCTTCTAATATACCGGTAAAATTATTATTATCAATTTTAAAGTTTGTAATATTCTTACCTTTAAAGGCCATAGGTTCTATACTTGAAATATTATTGTAAGTCAAATCTAGGCTAGTCAGGTGACTAACAAATCTAAGAAATGACGATTTTAAAACTATCTCTATATTATTGTGGCTAAGATCTAATTCAGTGAGAGCAAGTGTGTACTTTAGTGAGCTTCTAATATATTTTAAGTCGTTGTTACTGACAGAAAGTTTCTGTAAAGAGGGTAATGCACTGATAATAACGTCGTCCAAAGTTTTGAAGTTATTAAAATCCAGTTTCAGTTCTTGAAGGTTCGTCAATCTTCTAATAGCTGAACCAATCTGGGTTAGCTTGTTGTTCGTTAAAGTTAATGTCCTTAGTTGAGTGAGGCCGTCGAACGTTAAGTCATCAAAGAGCGCGATGGCGTTATGAGACAAATTCAAATGAAGAAGCTGAGGAGCATACTGGAAGTAATGTTGTGGCACGGTTTCAATCAAATTGTGACTCAGATCGAGTGCATATAAAGATTCCATGGCAACTAGTGGTCCGTTGTCCGTCTTTAAAGTATCTATGGCATTGTGGGACACGTTTAAAATCTCCAGGGTTTTCATTAGTGAAAACTTGCTCAGGGCTAAGGTTTCAATTCCGTTGTGTGAGAGTTCTATGTTTGTCACGTTTAATAAAGTATAAACGAACGTGTCAATGCTCTCCATTGGTACATTTGTAATTGATATCGAGATAATGTGCAATTTATATTCGTTAAAGTCACTGAAGTCCTCTTGAATTTTATGTGCGGGAGACAAATTACGAAGTTTGACATGTAGATAAAATTCTTTGTCTGGCGGGTAAATGTAATATTGGTGATTTTCAGATAATCTTCTACAATTCCATTCTTCAATTTCTGACGTAACACTTGTGATGCTATCCAAACACGTGACCATACCGACACAAGGTTTTCCATGTCCCAGCCTAAACATACTACATTCACAAGTTACTGTTGCAATTTTGGCATAAAGCAATATGAGCATATACTTGACCACTTTCGATTTTTCTGAAATGAAAAGGAGGTTATGTGAGTTAAACACTGATGAAAACTAATATCAATAGCACGGGGCCAGCCAGAAGGACTGCATCCCACCTGGAATGTCACTGCAGCAGCCATCAGCGCAATATATATTTCAATAGCATTTTCTCAAACATTGTCGTAAATGAGTCGTTTTCAAAACACATGTACATAGTCTAGGTCTTAATTAAAACAAAAGTTAATTGATTCCTTTTCCCCTTATTGCAATGGAATAAAGGTAAAACGGTCGTAACACAATGGAATCAATTAATTTTAGTTGTGATTAAGCCCTTAACTATGTACATTTTTCTTGAAAACGACTCAAATGTCGTCATTGTATTCTAAGTAACAGAACACGAAGGGCCTTGTTGACGGCCGAAGTACATTGCAGGCTCGATTTTCTGACCATAAATCGAATTGTTGGACTGTTTTTCATTTGTTTTTAACTTTTTTTAAAGAGAGACTGGAATAATGAACAACAATGTCATACAGCCAAGTCGATGGCTGAGGAGTGCGCGTTTTGTTCGAGTCTAACGTTTTTACCAATGTCTCAAATAGCTTACGGTGACAGATGACATTAAAAAAAAACTTAAGAAAAAAGGCGGGATCGTGAGAACCACCTAAGTTGCGAGGAAGTTTAGTGCAAAATTTATTTTCATTTCCTCTCAATGTTTGAGAAAAACATTATATCTGCCTCAGCTGGAAGAGCAATTGCTGGATTCGTAACTTTAAAAAACACTCACTTGCGGTTCGTGTAAGTTACTTATCCAGCAATTGGCTGCTTCCCAGGCCTCGGTATTAATCTACTATTAGCGTGTAGTTACGTCGACTGAAACAAAACTGCAATAGAAAATATACGGGCAGTTAGCAGTTGCAGTTACGTTGCAGTCTGAATCCCTTCTTACCCGTAGTACTTACTACCAGTGGTGCTACTGTAGCAGTCCATCTGTTGTTTTCAATAGAATGTAACAGTCGTGTTAACGATGTAATTTACCATAATCTCCCCGTAGTTACTTATATTTTAAAATCAACCCTTATCATATTTACTCACGTCGCAATGGACCCACCGTACTATTTGACGATATAGAATTGAAAAATTTATAATTGATGTTTGAAAGAATAAATTAGGATAATTTCGTCAAACTCACACGATCATTTTTTACTTATAGAAGTCGAACGCGCAGTAAAGACCAGAAATATTTAGTTGGGGCTGGGGATCGGACCGTGATGGAACTTCTCGATATGGTGTAGTAGTTTCTATGTGTTGTCGTTTCAAGGTGAAAAAAATATCCTCACATTCGGGTGACGACCAAAAAGTTACACACCGTTAAAGTTGCGTTAGTAAGGTAGTTAAAATTCGCTAATCTTTATCATTGTGACACGAAAATTAGTTATACATTTGTATGGATAAGTACTGTACCATTCAGAAATCATAATTAAAGCAATAAGCATATAACACCATCGCTGTCACGGTTTTAAACAATTATACTCACCCATATTTAGGTCCTTTTTATAATAATTAAATTTTAATGTCGTGTTAACACAAGTCCCACATTACAGTATGTGACCTTATCTGGCTAAAGCAGTCTTGCTGATGTTATATTAGTCACAGGAAATAATGATAACTGCTTAGTTACTTTGTAACAAGTAAGCATTTGGCTGATAGTTTGAACCTAAATAAAGTAATTACGATAATTTATATAAATACAAACAAATTTAATGTACCACAACAAGTATGCTCTCAGTCTAATTAGCTGTCAAGTTTTACTTTTAAATTATAATTTTAAACATCGAAAAGTATACGATTCTGGCAGTATTCGTTATCCAAAATTGTCTTAAGGAATTTAAAAAAACTGTTTTATGTCTAAAGTAAAACGGAATACAGTTTCTGATCGAACTCGCGATTGATAATTGCTTGCTAGAGTTCAAGATTGTTTTGGTTTCAGCGTAAAATAAAGCTAGAAAATTAACTTTTTGGCCTTGGCCCGATTAGACGCTCCTAGGCAAATCGAATATTATATCCGCTCTGACTTAGATCGGTTGTATCTAACATTATACCAAATATAAAATGTTAATTATATCACTCATAAGCTGCGGAGTCCAGTACGCAACGCTGAGCCAATTAGCACTTTCATACAATCTACATATGCAATGGTAATATTATAAGAAGGTAATATTTGTGAGTTTAGTTTATAGGTAATCTTAATGCTACGTTATGACTGAGTAACATAAGCTACTTTCTATCCCATCAAAGTCTTCAAAAAAAAAAAAACTGAAAGTAAAATTCTTCTTTGATAGAATCTATTATTGAAAACAGTGCCATCTCTCGTCCCTGGTGAGCAGTAGATGTTCCACGGGTGTTTGGTAATTGTGTCGTAGAGACACATCATTCAAACAGATGGCGCTTGGTGACAACATTACTAAGTAAAATGACATGACAGCTAGTACAGATGGAAAAATTCGAACACTCACCTACCTGCTATGGGTGAAAGCACGCATCACGGATTAATGAGGTTCGATTGCCTGCCATAGCTTTACGTTTCAGATTTTTCCATGTGTTTTAGTTTTCAGTATTATTTATAGTACATTACTGCAGAGGCCGTGAAGTAAGGGATTGCTGGACGAGTTTGGGGTAGGTGGCCGAGTCGAAGACGAGGCCAGATAGAACGAGTCCTGCAATCCCTGTTCCGGCCAAAGCTTGTATAGTGCTTTTCTCAAACAATGTGAGGAAATATTAAAATTAAAATAACTACTAGACAATCAAGTAAACACATTTTCTGAAAAGGAGGTTGTCCGGGTTTCTTTTCGCCAGTTCATGAAAGCATCGTATGTTTTCATGTAAATCTCTTTACTTTTTTCCGGTAGCATATTTTGCATAGCTAAATTTGCCTCCTCTTTTAAATGAGGCGGAGTACAGTTCATAAGTTCCCCGTCACTTTCATCACTAGAAGTCATTTTTATTTCTGTTAAATTATAATAACAATCACTACGAAATACGCATAAGCAGAAAAAAAGATTTTCGATTTGCCACCTTTTTTATTTTTTAAATGTACTAATTTGATGCAGCTATTTGAGCACCATGTTTAACCGCACATAAATATAGTACCATAGATTTTTTTTTATGTCGCAATTATGCTTAGGTACACATTGTGGTGGTGGTTGGCTGTATGTAATTTTTTCCTTTGCCAATTTAATTTTAGTATAGAAATTTAAAAAATTAGAGCAGCGGACAAAAATGGATTTTCATACTAACTTTTGTGGCCTAAGCCAAGAAGTAATGTAGGGAGCCATAAACGAGAAACTTCATGTCCTCATATCGGGACATTAACGCATACATTTCCGAGCATGTTTGAGAAAAAAATATTAATGTCGAGCACGGTACATTTTACTTTTCAGTTCTACGAGACCGGCGGGTGTGGTATGAACGTGGACGCGACGGCGCTGTGCTCGCTGCTGTGCGAGCTGTTGCGGCTGCTGGGCGGCGGCGCGGTGTCTGCGGGCGCGGATGCGGAGCGGCTCGTGCGCATACTGAACAACGTGTGCGTGCGCGTGCTGGAGCACTCGCCGCGCACGCAGCTGCTGTGGTCAGTATCACTACACGCAGCGTGCTCCCCCAGCTGTTTTGCAATTTTAAACCATATATTCTGATCGGTTTCCCTAAAACAAAGTTCTCCGCCTGTCTGTCTGTTCGCAATAAACTCTGAACAGATTTCGCCGAGTTAGTATCTCACGTTGGATTAGATTAGCGCTAAAATAACTAAAAAAAAAAAATACAGCGGTCGGTGAACGTCTTCAGGCTAGTGATGATGATAATGATTTCTTATGTTTTTGATCTTATTGAGGGTCTAACCCAGGGGTCACCAATAGTTTTGCTCGGGGTCCGTTTTTAGAAATGTAGTGACGTAGGTCCGCACATTTTATAGAGAAAATATTGAGCTCGTTTGTTAGCTCGTTTCATCGCCAACAGAGATACTTCGGGGGATACATGTTTATTAAATTACGTACTATACATATAGTCTAACCTGTAAGGGGTAAACATGATTTGTGTATGTATGTATTTTGTAGTCAACCAAAGCTTTCCTCGCAGTGCAATAGTGTCTCTCCTCCACGAGTCCATCGGCGTGTCTGACCCGGCATACCCTCGCTACCAGGACCTGCTCCTCAAGTGCTTCTGGAAAACCCTCAAGATGATATCGTCGTGGGACGTCAACTCTGTAGACTATGACGCGGTGCTGTACAAGATACATCTGTTCTATAAAGCTTATCCGAACAGCTATTGGAAGAAGAATCCTGATATTAGCGATACACCTTATAGGTGAGTTTATTCTTGGCATGAGGTGATGTGATGAGGCATGATTTTGTTATACACATACAAAACAGTTACCTATATTTGTTGTGACTTGATTTGTTCTGTCTTTACCAAAAATGATGCAAGCATGAGATTCTGGGTACAATTGTATGAAATTAGTAACCCAGATAGGGGAGCTCTTCACTTGCTAAAAAACTCCACTTGTCAAATAGTTTGTGAAATGATACATTAAGGGCCTGTTTCACCACTCTCTGTTAAGTTCCAGTTATCTATGATGACGTCTCTGTCTGTTTCGTAGTAATAAATTGAGACGGAATCATAGATAAATGACACTTAACAGACAAAGGTGAAATAGATAGACCCTAATTGTAAAACGTTTTTTAGCAAATGACGATAAACTATCAGATATAGTCACGCGGCAGCGTGTCAAGCCAAAGTTCAAGCTAACAAAGCTGGCGAGCAGCACCGTGTGTAATATTACAGGAACCATTTGGAGCCACTTTTGACTCCCTCATAACTTAAAAACGATTTCACATAAACATGTGAAATTTGGCCAGACGCGTTCATCCCTTACAGGCATATAAGCAGTGCTTGTAAGCATACGTAAATGTGCCCGACACGCTTCGTACCAATACGGATTTTGTTGGCAATATGCCTACCCTCTGTCAAAATCCTCTGCACGCCCCTGAATTTGGCTCATATATTAAGACTTGCGCGATAAAATATGTGCTCCAAATTTCATAGACAATATTCTACATTAAAATCGAGGATATTCTTATCTCTTAACACACTTTTCTTGCCTGGATAATGGCCAACGACAACGACCAAAGCGAGACGAGGCCAAGTAGGAGATGACGGGATGATTTGGACGCGTTTATGGTGTGCCACATTGCACCGGACTGGGAGTTGTGAAAGCTGAACTCGACTGTTTATGTTACTGTTTCAGAACTGTAAAGACACTAGTCCACACTCTAGTCAAGATGAAGGGGGCGTCCATAACCAACCATCTGACGCAGATACCGGATGTCAACGACTCTGATCTCTACCCGTATCTGCTGAAAGTACTCAAGGTAATATTCAGCATATTTACAATCGTCAATGTTATCTGAGCTTACAACCTTATAATGTATTTTACTAGAAAGAGTTGAGCAAGACTAGTAATCATACTCTATTCTAATTCATCTTAAACTAAATAGCTGGGCTCCTCTGCGCAGAAATTTCCATGCGGTCCTTTCCGGGGTCTTTTCAATGACATGACTTCTACCTTCTCTTTCACCAGTTCCATGAGCGCTCTTCTTGACCTTCCGCTCCTCCGCTCCCATTCAACTTTTAATTCTAACGGTATTTGCGTATTCGTCGTGTCGTAATGTCTACCCTAACTATTCTAACTGGTAACTATTATATTTCAGCAATTAAAACTAGACGACAAAAAAGAGAACACCCCGGACGCGTTGAACGGCGCCTCTTTACTCCAGTCGATGACTGGCAACTCCGCGTCCATCACAGCCACGTCCCGCCTGCCGAGGGCCGTCCACGAAGAGCTCGCGCTCATACTGAAACGGATAGGCAGCAAGGAGCACAATAGAGAGGCCCTATCCAGCCTCTATGAACTCAGGGTCAGTACAATCTGATATTATAGACGCAGCAGCATATGTGGATCACAGCCGCGTCCCGCTTGCCGAACGTGAAGAACCACCTGTTCCTATTTACAGTCTTACCCCCCTAATTCTTACTCGCTAATCCTGCCGCTAAGTAGCAGTGCTTGCACTGCTGTGTTCCGTTGTGGAGAGTAAGACAGCCGGGGAAATTACGGGCACAGGAGGCATTTCATCTTAATCCTCTAGGTTGGCAACGCATCTGCAATCCCTCAGGGGTTGCGGGTGTCTATGGGCAGTGGTGATCACTTACCATCAGGTGACCCACTTGCTCGTTTGCCTTCCTATTCATATAAAAAAAAGAATCATAAACGCTCTAGGCCTCTGCTAACTTAGCAATCGTTTGTCCTTATCTGTTACTTTGACATTGCCTTTCACAGATAAGGACAAGCGATTGTTAAGCTAAGCAAAAGCCTATAGAGCGTTTACGAATAAGGGGCTAATATATATATCGATATCGTTTAGGTTAAGTCGACAAATGATATGTCACAACGACAATTCAAAAGTGGTACGAAAATTCTACTCTGCACATTATATTTGAGCAATTTTGTAGACATTTTGTCAGCCGGCTTGTAACTGACCGTAAATTAATCGTTTGCACACAGGAGCGGCACCCGGAGGTGGATATTTGGACGTTTATGCAGGGCTCCTCGTTTTACTTCCGCAACTACGTGGAGCGTGGGCTGAGGGAGGTGGCCGAGCAACGCAAGATGAGCTCCATGCCCTACAGGCACGATTTCAAGTCTGAGAACATCGGTGAGTACACAGTACCCTCCAATAATGTCGAATATTTTTTATGCTGACTACTGGCATTGTTCGTGCACCAGTAATGGACATGGATCCAATAATACACAATTTTAAACCGTATCACCTTTAAATTAAGAATGAAAGTGTCCATTACTGGTGCTTGTCACCTTAAAGTGTCCGACACTGGTGCCGTCACCCTATACGCTCTTGTTATTTGTTTTCAGATATAAGCAATGAGACTGAGGAAAAATCTCACTTAGTATTCATGGAGCGACTGAGAGTTCTGCAGGTAAGCATTTTGTTACTCTCATTTTCATTACGCGATGCTGAGACTCATCAACGTACGGCGCTTAAGTAAAACGACACAAGGCCATGCAAATTGTAGTTTTGTAACAAAAGTCTCAAAGGTTTGAGCGTAATGTTAGCAATAAAATGAGAAACTCGAAATATCAGTATCGTAGAAATTGCAGTGTCAACTAGCCACTATTAGAAGAGAGGCCAGAGGCCTCATTGTCTAAAGCGCGAGCGCTCGTGATCGCATTCACAGTCTCTTTATACCCTCACCCCTTACCGTGTGACTGATCACAATGAATGCCGATTCCGAGTTGATAAGACAATAAGGTCTCTGGTTTATTTTTTCGAGCAAGTAGAAAATTAAGGATGTTCATTCATCATCATATCAGCCGTAAGAAGTCCACTGTTTGACATAGGCCTTCCCCATAGACCTCCAGTTGCCTCGGTTGGAAGCGTCTTGCATCTACCACTAACCCGTGACTTTAACCAGGTCATCTGTCCATCTCGTTGGTGGACGTCCGACGGTGCACTTGCAGATCCGCGGTCTCCACCAGACCCTTTTGGTCCCAACGCATGGCCTGCCCATTGCCACTTAAACAAGCTAATTCGCTTGGCTATGTCGGTGATCCTTGTTCTTCTACGTGTCTCCTCATTTCTGATTGAGAAACCCCAAGCATAGCTCTCTCCATAGCTCGCTGAGCAACTCTGAGCCTATTTTTAAGGCCGGATGTTACTTATCAAGGTGTTTTACTATTTTAAAGGTAACGTGTACTAAATCTATGGTATAACTTGATTTTGTTCAGCAAAAGGCGGGCATGAAAACAGAGTCTGCGCCGACGTCGCAGCCACGCACCCCTGTCGGAGACAACCGCGCGATTGCCGACTCGATAATCGAACACTCGCTGCCGCGCGCGCACAGCATCGATCCGCAGCTAGAGGTAATATTTACCATCGATATAAACACCAACTATCCCTGTTATAATACACTGGCTGTTGGCAGCGACTTGGTCTGCAGAAAATTCGTTTATCGCTGTCCCACACGAACTAAGCAATTTGCCAAGTTAAAAAAGTAGCCTGCGTGCTATTTCTGACTATAATTCTATTATTCAATTTGACGGCCGAATAGACTAGTGGTTAGAGAACCTGACCACGGAGCTTGACGTCCCGGATTTTATTCCCGATCAGAGCAGATATTTGTGTGAAAAGTACGAATGTTTGTTCTAGGGCTTTGGGTGTTTAAATATGTATTTAACTACGTATTTATCTATACGTATATTACAAGTATTTTTATACATTGTCTAGTACCCATGGTACAGGCTTTGCCTAGTTTGGGACTAGGTAAATTGGTGTCAATTGTCCTAAGATATTTATTTATTTTATCTCCATGTCAAACTACAGTCAGATCTGTTCTACCGTGAAAGCGTAACAAACATTCATACATCCTCACAAACTATCGCATTTATAATATTAGTAGGATTTACAGTAGTAGGATAATTTGTTCTATAGGGAACAGATTTCTATTTATTTTATTTATTCCACAGCTGCACTCAACCCAACCGATGTCACACAAGAACGAGGCGGCCGTCGACGCGCTAAGACTCAAACTACAACAGATCAAAAGCTCCTCCAAAAGATAAGGCCGTCCCTTTCACTAATTGGTAGTTCTCTCTCTTCACCCGTCGTAACACCTGCTGAGGTTTCACAATCTTTTTGTTGTCTTTGAAACGTCAAATGGAGTCATTGCTTTGACATCCTAGTGACTTCGATTAAAATGATACGACCACGCATTGTCTCACTCGTTACTTATAGTTGTGAAAGAGACAAAATATTGCAAATTTATAGTCGTCAAGGTTGTAATATCGATGTCACTTGTAAAAAGATTTTGAATATTGCCCTATCTGATGACAAAAGGCTTCTAATTTATCGAAATCATTTTATTCCCATACATTATCTCAATATTAGTTCCTATTTCCTGATTATAGTGTTAGTGTTTGAAAACGGCCTATCTGTTTGGAATTTGGAAATGTTAGTAATGGTCCCTTTCGCATGTGACATTAATAATGCCTATACAGGGTAAACTATGCTTCGGACATGCGATATATGGATCATTTTCTATTAAACAATTGTTCCCAAGTTACATTCGTATAATATGGGGAAGCAAAGATCTGTTAATGGAGCCAACATGACTTGCATTTTAGCTGAAATTTGAACTGTCTTCAATAAGTTTTTGATCGTAATCATGCCTTTAAATTATTCTATACGGTTGGTGGAATAATCTAATCCGTCTAGAAAGGAACATAGATTAATGAACGTAGAATTAGATGAAACCTGGATCACGCTACCAGAAACGTTCCAACTATAGGCCACGGATAGGAGGCCTGTGTCCACCGCTGGAACGTATAGCCTGGATTTATGTTAATAGATAGGCCTGAATGCGGTACGTTATTTTATTACAGTCTTAGCGCAGATTTCATCTACTTATATTTTTATTAAACGATTTTATTTATTGGTCTGAGGTGAGGAGCTAAAGTTGTGCCTGCAAAATTGTTGCCATAAATATTAATTTTATATCAAAATGTGACAATTATGGAGAAAGTGGCGCCGTCGGATAATTTTTATTTTTTTTAGGCAGATTGTGCGCTATTAAGTAACTTGGGTGAGATAGCTTGCCTGTTTTTTTTTAAACATTACGAAGCACACGAGACGTTCGAATCATGGCGTACCGTCTCAGACTTGCAGACTAAATTGAAATTAAATTCAAAGTAATTATTCAAAATAAGTATCTCACTCAACACAATTAATCCAGTGTGAGAGTGGATGTATTGTTTATAATTTTCTCCTGAATTTAAAATTTTGAAAATACTGTATACATTATAAAAACCGGAAATACCGCCGGTTCGGAATCTGGTTCTTATTCGTGTTGTATGCGGTCACTTATTCCCAAATACTTTAAAATGCTAATGACTTGCTAATAAGAAATAAAGGAAGGTCGTATAACGCATTCGGAATCACAATTGCGTTCACCATTTTTTTTTCCTTCAAACCGCATATGCACCAGCAAATTGGTTAGACATTTATTTATTTTATTGACATGTTTGTGTATACGCATTATAAATTGATAGAGGTTGTTAACAATCGTGTGTTGGTGATAGTTGCACTTCTGAAGGCATGTTGTAATGTTTTCTCTTTGGATATGTCCCATAAATTATTGTAATTTTAAATTGTATTTCAAACATTGCGATTTTAGTACATATTGATTGAGTGCTTGCAAAATCTTCGGCGGCTGTTGCACGAAAAATGAAAATGAATTGTTTGATGTATAAATGAAATGTTATTGTAATACTAGTTTTGTAATCTGTATAACGGAATCCCTGGTACATACTGTAAAGTAAAACTCCAATAACAGAATAATCTATACTAATACTAAAATATAGACTAACTACCATTCTAAAATATGATGTGCTATGATTATAATATTTGTATGTTTATGAGACCAATGTAGTTTTCATCATACTTGAAGACTATTATTGGTGCATGCATCACGTATAGTACTTTGTATTGTTATGTATGTTATTAGGCCAGGAATGTAGTTTTCTGGTCTGTTATGTTTCAAAGACTGTTTTCGAGTTAATGTTTACCCAATACTCAGTGTTACGTTAGGTTGACCCTTGCTGATGCAGTAGAGTGCAGTCCCGTACGCACAGTAAGCAAATGAGTGAGATGACTAGACATACTCTGACAACTGTCTCGGCAAGTGTCAACTTTGGGTTATGTATGACGTATGTTATGGTTTATTGTATGAGATAGGAGAGAAGTCATCCAGTAGGTTTGTCAAAAAACTTGGATTAGCTGCGATGAGGCCATAATTTTATCATTTATTCAATTAGACAAAATGCTGCCCAGTTTCGACGTGTATTAATTAATTACATGGCAACACGACCTAAAAATTACAAATAACTGTGGTCTTACTGCCACTTAAAATGTTTGCAGACGTGAGTGATATTGTGATAGTGTTCTCAACTGAAAAAAGGTTGTGAAACTGGGGAAGCATGAATAAACTGTATTCAAACATTCCCACTCCAGTATTGGTTTTATTGTACAAATTTAATGTTTCATATTCATTCATCTCTCTATTTTAGAGCCAATCCCCATGTATGAAGTAGACATAGAACTATGTACTCTGTTAATCATGAAATTAATATGGGGCATGTAAGTACTGACCCCTTGTTTGGAATAGATGCTATGTATGGTTTTCATGGTCTTGTTTAGATTTAGAAATGTTACCAGTTGCAAAATTGGAATAGACGCCTTATTCATTTGCTTTAATTCGTTTATTATCTACGCTTTTTAAATGTTAACGAAATTTTGTATTTGCGTTTTTCAAAATGTGAGCTGGTTAAAATTATCACTGACTTTATTGTTTTGTAATTTTCAAGTTTTTCATAGTTTATTGCTAATATTCCTATGCTTATTATGTCTAGTATCGTTTTTAAAGGATTTGACTTCGCGTTAATTACAAGCATTTATTTATTATGATGTAAATTAATGTATTAAAATCATGATTATTAATAATTATAAAGTTCATACGACACTGGATATTTTGCTTTTATTTCCTGGCATATTTCAATGTATTTTACATTGCATTTATTTTAAGAAGAATAAAATAAAATGTTTTACTTAACCCGTCGAGCGTCCCGTGTGCACAGGGCGCATAACGTTGTGTCCACACGTGTGTCCACAGGACGCTCGACGGGTTAAGTATCGCCAAAACAATTTAGAACGAAAGGCACATTCAATATCTTATGCTTTTATTATACGGACAATTTTTTTGTTCTTAATCAAATTTCCTGCTTTGAATAATGATTATTCACTGGGAACACTTGGAGCAGGTATAGATAAATTATCGGTTATATCCCAGAAGTAAGAAGAAAGAAGAATTCTAGTTCCATTTGGAACTACCGGTACATATGTAAATGTCAAATAAATGATCTCAATAGTTCCATATGGAATTACATACTAGGCTTTTCACCTGGTTTGTTAACCACCTTCAAAAACATGAAATAATCCTCTAAAATCAGTTTTATGGCCTATACACACAAAACAAATTGGCCTTGGCACAAATATGAAGTCTACGTAATTCAAAGCATATTCCAACAGCACCATACCAACTTCATTTTTGTGCTAGGACATAAAACTAATGGCTTTAGAGGATTATTTCATGTGTTTTGAAGGCGGTTCTACTTTTTTTATTATTATTTTCGTTTTAAATCAGTTTAGTATCTTGAGATATGCTCTACCAAAAACATGTGGACTGAGACCTACCGATAGAAAGACTTGATATGAATATATGCCTGTAGTTCCATATGGTACCTCTGGAACATCTTCAAAACGGATATCCCGATTGTACCATATGGAACTTCTGCGATATACCCAAAATATCAAATGCCATTTTTTGTAAATATGGTAGGTTTTATGCTGATTCCGTAATTCGTATTTTTTTTTAATATCTTAATTTACTTGGTTAAGAGATACTGTTGTCAGACTGGCCTTAAATCGGCTTAGGCCTTAGCAAGACCTTTTCGACCTCCCTCCAGTAGTCTTGAATAGGCCTAAAAGACTAAGTTTTTATAAGCTTTTAGCCTTTCTATCCTCTTAAATACGAGTCTAGCCACCAAAAAAAGGCTATAGTCCTCGGGGAACACTAGCTCGTAGTCATTGTCATTATCATTACTTAAGTCTGAAAGAGATAGCATGACGATACGAACTTCGACATTTCGACGTCGTGCACTGGCCTTGCAGACTGCAGTATTAAGTTCACGAAAAACTTTATATTTCAGATAAGATACAATACATAATTTTACGATGCCCTGTCCCGGCAACAAACTATTACTAACCTTTCCTTTATTTAATTAAATTCAATTACAATCACATTTTGCTATTCCATATCTAGTACGGCGGGACGGCGTGGTCGCTCGGCTTATTGTCAAATTAGAAGATATAAATATGAATGAAATATTATTATATTTATCCAAGTATAGTACAGGTTGGCTTCGTAATTGTTGTCCATTCAGTTCGAATTTAGGGAACTTCGTCTATCTTCTCGGATTCGGAAGTTTTAAAACTCCCTCTGTCACTGTCAAAATTCCCTAGGGGTGGGGACAACTTATCATAGATCACATCTGATCTCGTGTCTTTTTTAAACAGTGTGGCATACACTTTAAACAAAAAAAAGTAACGTCTATGGCAATGGATGACATAGGGATGTCAAAGTTAAGATTTATAAACATATCGACTGAAATAATTGCTCCATTGCAATATAGGTTTTTTTTTCCTTTTTTTTCACTGTGTGTTTATTTCTACACCTCAAAAGATCACTATTTTCTCAGTATCGGGATAAGGTATCAACTAGAAATTAATAAGAGATACTTAAGGCTTTGGCCTCTTGCAACTGTATTAAATGAAATTTTTAACTTTTTTTTATACGACAACGAAGGCATTCCGATTAAAAAAATAAATCCTTCAAAGTTAATTTATATAGAAAATCAAGAGTATTAAATCTACAGACTTACTTCCATTAACATGGAATTATTTAATGAGAGCAAATTAGTATAATAAAATTAATTAACCAAACTCGATATTATAATTGTCGAAAGCTTGTACATCACTAAGGACGAATAGACTAATCATAGACAATCAGTTAATGGAGAGAGATGAATACGAACGTATAAAGGTCTGTGGGTGGATATGAAATGAAAGTCCGCCATATCTACACGTCTTTCCAATAGTGACTTCACTTTCGTATTATTTTGTGTTAGATAGCTCGGTTGTGTAGATATTTGTTTTAATTTAATTAATTTCAGTTCAATCAGTGCACGGTGAGTAAAGTGTTGATAAATCGCTTATTTTATTCTAAGCTTTTAATTTGGAACTTGTTTAGTCGCGACGTGCTCTACGAATTGTCAAAATGGAAAATTCTTAAAAAAATCCAATTTTAGAGGCTAATTCCCACGTGTTATATTTAATTCAAATTCACTCGAATTCTTGGCGCAATATTTAGGAGTGTCTCGTTGTTGTGGCTTGATTAACGTTTGTTTTCGTGTGTCGGCATTAGGTACATGGTGTGCGCGTAATTTGCAGACCTTGGCCGGAAGAGTACACCATGGAGTCCCCAAGGAAATTCAACGATTGCTACTTTTACTACTATTCCACATGTACCAAGGTATGTTAAATCATTGTTTCCGTAGCTGCAATATTTAATGCTGAAGGGTAGATGATCAAGCAACTCTCCCTGGCATTTTCTAAACAATTGAAGCTCGAATTTTAGCGCTTTATGATTGCCGTCGTTTTATCGATAATATTACTACTGTGTGACAATATAATTATAACTAATACTGTCACTGCATTGACTTTAATGTTCACATCATAAACCCATGGTGATTCCAATAATTACATGTGGTTAGTAAGCATACCTTCTGTTGCAAGTATTTAAAACAGTTGTTGATAGCTTTAGGATTACACCATAAATTATTAAGTGATTAGATAATGATGTTAATTATTACATAATGTGTTAGGGGGACAACTGTGTGTTTCGACATGAGCCATCCGCCCTGGGCTGTGAGACTATGTGCTCGGCGTGGCAGCAGGGCAAGTGCATGGATAAACGGTGCAAATTACGCCACATGGAGCTGAGGGTAAGTCCTTACTTATTGTGTTTATATCAACAGCCATGGTCACAGCTATTAAAAAACAAACAAATAAAATTACAATTAGTTTGGAACTAATTTTGAGAAGCAGTTGATGCATGACTGAATGAGCAATCTAATTAACCTTAGTATATTTGTTATGTTGCTGAATAATAATTTCTTTTCCACCTTCAAAGTAAATTACTGTCACACTTAACTATTCAACTTAAACTACACAATGTTCATGTATTGCCTAATCAGAGGGGAATTCCTTAAGTGTTTGTGTTAGTCACTCAATTTAGCAGGTTATTACAAAATTACACCAATTTGGGACTGTACCTAATTCCCAAAGGTGGAGCTAATCAGGATTCTTGATAAGGCAATTTCACCTGCACTGATAAAAATAATAATAACTGTATTGAGAATAATGATATGCAATATGCAATAAAATTGAAATTATTGCTACCTGTTTATTTTGATATTATGACATAGGGGTTAGATGTTAGTGCCAAAGGTGTTTGTTATTGAATGCCAGCAAATAAGTGCTGTATGTTTCTGCCATAACTAGCCTGACATGTTTATATCTGTTGTCACTTGTTTTGCTTTACTTTTAAATTTAAACCTACTTCCTATAGACTGAATACAGAACTGCCAGTAGAAAAGTGTTGTGTTAAATACTTAATTTTTCACTGTTAAATGGAGCAAAAAATGGTGTGTAGTCAGTACCAAAACAAGGTGGACATAAGTTCAGAAGTCTCTGGAGTCGTATTCGTGTAAAATTATTGTTTTAAATAAATAAATAAGGCACAATATCTGGGGATTGAACCTGGGGCTAAATACTAAACCTTCATAGTCAAGTTCATATACCCTTCCAAGTACAGCTACTTGGCTAATTTCTAGAATGCTCAATCAAATATAAGCATCTAAATTCAAACATATATAAATCACGTTTTGGCTGTTATGGGGTAGACACAGCCCAAGGTAACAAGACCTAAAGGCCACGTTTAGCATGATTGAGGGCTTGTAGATAGGTATTCCCTTTTTAAAATCCGGATGTTGTTAAATGATGCCTTGTGTATAAAAAAAGAACAGAAATTGAAGCCGTCAATGATAATAATTAATGATCTCAATTTGTAAAATGCTAATGCATATTGTTGTTTATGATGCAGGCATTTCTTGTAAATTACTTATCAATTACAGATAATTAGTAATTAAGTAATTGGTTGCCTCTTTAGTAGAAGTGTTGCAATGCAGCAGTTTGTAGCGGTTTAGGTTTAAAGAATCTTTCCTTTACTTTATGAATATATACTAAATTACCATGGTTGAAATTATTTCCAAACAGTCCGTTTGGTTTTAAGGTTCAACAGCAAGTTGACGATCAGAAGTAAGCGGTAGGTGAATCTAACTGTGAAGCTCGAGGTCCCAGGTTCCATCCCCAGTCTGGGCAGATATTATGGATGAAAAATAAAAATGTTTGTCCTCGTGACTTGGATATTTAATACATATTTATCTATACAAGTTTGCTTATCCGTCGTCTAGTGTTCGTATGACAAGCTTTGTTTGGTTAGAGTCTCGATTCAACAGTGTAATGTTATTGCAGAAAAACCGCAAGCAGATCCCCTGCTACTGGGAGAACCAGCCCGGCGGCTGCCGCAAGAAGCACTGCCCGTTCATGCACAAGAACCCCGACGCGCGCACCGACGGCATCGCGCCCAGCCAACCGCTGCTGCCCATCTCTGTACGTAGCTAATGTCTATACTGATCCACTTATTATATCCTGTAACTCTGTTTGAAATTATTTTAAATTATTTATTTCACAAGAGCAGTGGTACGGATATTATAAGTATAAAAAACATCCTAATGATTACATCATGATGATGATATGATCGATCTAATCCGTGACTTAGCAAAATATTACGTTGGTGTAATATTTCGTTGAGACAAATTACTTATCCTGGGCCCCCTGACACGATCATTGTCTCTCTTCACATTTGTCCTTCCGATAACATCGTTTAAACTTGAAACCTATGAAGATTTTAAAAATATTTCGACTCATGTGAGTTGATACATGGTATAGTGCGATAGATGAGGTTGACGTATCCCCTTGCAGCAGGCGGCGGCGGGCGGCGCGGGCGGCGCGGGCGAGGCGGCGGAGCAGGCGGCGCTGGCGGCCGCGGCGCCCGCGCCGGCGCCCGTGCCTCTCTTCTGGCAGCAGCAGCGCCAAGGTACGCGCACGCCCCGGCACCCCAGCACCCCAGCACCTCAAGCTAGGCTGCCGTTTATATCAGGATTTTATTTCTTATTCCAATAAATGGAGAAGGCCTATACCGAGGCACGCCGAATTACGCGATAAATTAAAAAAAAGACTACACTATGTATTGAAATTGTAGCGAAATAGGCTATAGTAGTAGTATTTCTTATTTTAAGTCATCGCACTTGTTTTTCACTGGTAAATACGTTTTGCCTTTGAAAAGTGAATAAAGAGATCGAGTTTTTAATTATTTTTTTCTTCCTAGTTTGACTACGACCTGACTTAAATTAAAAATGTAACGTACCTATGTATGACAAAATTAAAGAACTTTTGCTACCGGTTAACTTGAAAAAATACATGAAATAGAACCAGGTGTGGAACATACGTTCTTCACTAAAACTACTAAAATTCGTACTTTTTGTCCACAACAAAGTTACGAAGGGGGTTAAAATGCTAATACCTGAATTGTTTCTAGAAAAGGATGACACCGTTTTGTTGGACCCTATTTAAGTTTCCCCAAGTTTGCGCAGCTAATCAAGGTTCCCGAGGTTGACATGGTCGCTTCTGTTTCCAGTAGTTCTGGACCCGGCCATCCTGGACGCGCTGCCGGCGTCCAACGAGCTGCTGGGCGCGCGGCGGCTGGTGGCGCCGCACGCACACGCGCACGCGCACGCACACGCGCACGCACACGCACACCCACACGACGCGCCCAATCCGTACGCGCCGCTGCCCGTAGACCCGCTCGTCGTTAACTTCGAGGAAGGTATGCGATTGTTCTGAAACGCGATGTATTAGGGCCGACTGCGATTCGAGAGGCCCCACTGAGGGATCTTACTGAAGCCACCGACTTTTTACAACTTTATATTAAGATAAACTTAACCAAGATTTATTGCTATGACTGCTGACGATTTGTTCTCATAGAATTTATAGTAATTAATTAATGAATTGGGAAAATTAAACGAAATGGAATCGGAGCTTAGGTCTATCTTGCCCCATATAGACCACTTCGAAAGCGTCAATCAAGCTTAGCTTCAATAAGATTTGCCAAAGAAACAAGTGTAATGTTTTTCTTTTGAAGTAATAAAGCAAAGATGCGCCCGAGTACAAGCAAGGTTTAAAATAAAAGTTGTTAAAAGTCTTGTGGATTAAATAATTTCCTTGTGACTATGGAAAAGATTTATACGTCGTCAGTTTTTCGTGTATTTGGAACCGGACGCCTTGGTAATATTAAAATTTATTATTAATTGTGGCTAACGTTAATGCAATCTTATAGATGAATCTAGTATGTACCCTCATTTGTGAACCTCGGTTATGTCGGGGCTGTCTAAATAAAGAAAACTTAAGTGATTTTCCTGTTTATTTTTATGAACTAAAAGTTTACGAGTTACCGGTATTATTAGTATTATTAGTTGGCTTTGTAAATGATTCCAACGTGTAATCACATTGTCTGACTCACTTGGAATCACAATCGCATTTGCCATTTCTTTCTGCTCAACGGTATAGGATGTGGAAAGAGAGAGATGGCGGCGATTACGAGCGCCCGCGCGTTAGACGTATGACTTATGGCCTCAGACAGCTCCGGCGTTTGCTATCAAAATAACATGTCGTAAAATTCAGTAAACTATTGTGATATGTTGCATATTGTTACGTGTCGTGATCTTTAAAAAAAAAGTACGTGTAAAGCAATAAGAAAGTTACTTTCTCGCCTTATTATCTGTACGAGTTACTTTAGAACTAGATCCTTCATGTGATATCTCATTAATGTTAGCCCGTTGTAACTGGTTAAGATTCGTGGTTGTTACATTGTTTCATAATTAAATTACCATTAATGTAATTTAAATAGCTGATAAAATAGGTGACGTTATGATTTTCAACTAATACCTAAGTATGAGGTTTACTTATTGTTACGCTAATGATTACTTACGATACACTAGTGTTTGGATACTAACAATATGGAGATATTGTATATGAATGCTCAGTTTGTTTAGTTGTACGGTAACAACTGTGACGTATCGGTTACAACGTTTTGATTTGGAGGGCCTCTCGTATCGTGTTATTTATAACGAAACTCGTCGAAAACTTCGCATCACATAAATGGATTCAAATAGTCGATTAGCAATATCTGTTGTACGATATATTAATTAATAATGCGACGTTTTCTACGCGTTTTTTACCACGCTGGTGGATTTTTATAAAATGATTGTTATATGCACTAGGGTTTTCAATAATCGCTTCGTAAAATAGCTACAATTGTGAATGGTGTAACAGTGCTCGGTTATGATATTAAGTAGGCTCGACACGGCCGCACCGAGCTGTTATACGCTTTATTAACTCAAAATAATCACAATTGAAAACTCTATTACCATTTAAGGTTAAGAATGAAATTATTAGAAATTTTTGGAAGCTCACTCACTTATTTTTACTATGACACGTTGGAATAAAGACCCATTAGAAGTGATACTCTTGCTTGTCAGAATTATAATTGTAACAATTCAGTGTATAAGATACACAGTTGTCGTCGGAAGTTTTTTTTAAGGCATAAACATGTGGATATTTGACCATGACATGGTCTCGCTTTGACACGAATGTGTCAGACATGAGCTTCTATTGAAGCCTTTTGTGACAACCCAATACATTAATCGTTACAAAATTTATATTATAGATCATGATACGGAGGATTGGTATATGTATCTGACTAGCTTACCAGTTTCACTTGTAATGTGTCTACATTCCAACGACATAATGGTACACTGTGCTTTAGGAGGAAGCTCAATGCTGTGTGGCACTATGGTCGGTTTAGATTCTGTCTTTGAAATGTCGAGAAACGGTGAAAATTGCGCTCTGAGGATGTATGCGGAGCGTGGGCGTGGGATGATCGTCGCAGAGTTTCACTAGATAACTAGTTCAACAAGTGCCAACACAGAACGTGACGGAAGGACGGTGTAGTTATACCAAAGCGCGCGACATGTACAATTCTACAAGTGTATAATGGTTAGTAAGCAAGTAGAACGCGTATAATATGATATGATAGGAATTTATTAATTCCCCCCCAACGTCCCTGTTAACTCCCTGTTTTATTTTTCGGATTGGGACGTAAGCGAAGCAGTTTTGTAGAAAATTGCTGTGTGCATTGTATTCGCTTGCCCAACTTGTGGAATTGTGACTCGTTTCGTGGGTTTGGTCGGGGCGGCGCTCGCCTCCCCGCCCGATTGCAGACTGGGAGTTGTTTTTATTAATTTACGGGATGAGGTTTTTTTATTATTCGAATTAGTTTAGTCAATGTTTTTTTTTTGTAGAAAGAAAATACTTTTTATTTTGTTTGTTTTCCCAGTTTGTGACGGGACGTAATGTTAAACGGAACGCCTGTTCGATAGACGGCGCAAATGTATTTAGATTTTTTCTTCGGTAGTCAATTAATATAGTATTTATTGAAATAGTGTTGTAGTGGTTGGGCTCGGCTCGGCTCGGGCGGCGCGGCCGCTGCTGATGTGTTTTTGCGGCGCGCGCCCGCCCGCCGGCGCCGGCCCGAGTTTACATTAACAAGATGTTTTATTAGGTTTACGTTAAACTGCCGAGTGAGGCGCCGTTTTGTTTGATTCACGTACATAGACAATGTTTTAGTTCTATTTGTACACCATAGACAATGATTGAATACACGAGTATTAACTTCGGAGAAAGATTATTTATGGCTCTCTATGGCTCCGACTTCGAAGATGGTGACGGAGACAAAGCAGAGTCGGTATTTTTATATGTGCAATAAATTAGAGAATATAACCTCTTTCATATCTTAGCTAATTAGATTCATACATGGATATCTCTCGCTTTTTCATTTACCGTACGGTTATATAACGTGTAATATCACAGGCGGGGTGTCGCCGACGCCGCCGCTATAGGTTTTTAAATAGATGTTTAATAATCTTTGTCTATGATAGAACAGTACATAATAAAAATAGGATTAAATAATATATAAAAATACAAATAAAAATATATATACACGAATTGTAACTGATTTATATAGGCGAAGAAAAAAAAAAGAAAAAAAAAGCTTTATGCCTTTAAATCGTTTGTATGTTAGCAATTAGGGTGTTAGGGCGCGCGAAGCCGGCCGCCGGCATTGTATCGCACCGACAGCGTTAGATAGAGCTAATCAATGAGTAACAAATCCTTAGATATATCCACGTAGATAGCACAGTTCCATAATTACTGACTGAACGCGAGGGCCGCATTATTTTACTGTGCTCTCTATACCATAACAAAGTTATCGTGCTTGACATCGTATTACAAGTGTAGGAGATTATTATGTAAGGTCAAGCGCCGCCCGGCGCCGCGGCGCTTCCCAGTCGTACATGCTAAATGTTCAGGTTATTATTATTTGTTCTAACCTCCTCGAAAACGTTATTTTTTATATTTTTGCACTGAGAGTAAAGTTCCTATATTTATTACAAAAAAAGGAAAAATTGTACGCGTCAAATGAAATAGGTACTGTAAAATAATTTGTCTATGGTCCACGGTACGCCTAGTCATTATTTATGTATAAAACTAATTATCAATATTTAAAAGTAATATAAAAGAAAATAGTCTCTATTGGTGGGGGATAGCTTAAGATACGGAGAGATGAAATAAAAGAATTTTTGAATGCTCTTATTCTTTCTATAAAAAAAGCTCTTATAAAAGAGCATGTTTGCCAATAAAAATATTTATAAGTTCATAATTTGTTGTGTTATGTGTAAACTTAGAAGCGAATTGACGAGGGTAGACGTAGATTATTTAAAAGGTTTATTTTCCTGAACGCAGCAATTTTTACTATGAAACTGATAACTGAACGTAGTATTAGTTTAATGGTCCGGTTCGGACTGATAGTTTAATTGTTGGAATGTTAAAGTTTTTTCTGTTAAATGTAAAATTTCACGCGAACGTGGAATCGTCCCGTAAAGTACGGCGCGAGGCCGAGAGCGGCCGCTCGATGTTTTTATACCGATTGTGACGAGAGAGGTGTAGGCGTAGGCTCCGGCGGAGCAGCAGGCCGGGCGCAGAGACTAGGCTGTATTTATAGTTTGGCTTGTTCGCATCCAAGGGTTGTTGTTATGTTAATCATAGTCTTATGTTGTATAAGAATTTCAATATGTTTAATTAGTAACGCGTGTGTTAAGAACTTTCTTTTAAGCTAATTAACTTTCAAACTGATTAAGACTCGTATTGGAACATGTACTTTGGCTTCGTTTAATCAAATTGTGTTTAATATACCAACGAGTAAATAAAAACGTTTCATAATATGATTTTTGTAATTATTTTTGATTACCCCGATCACTGGAGGCTCCTTTATCGCGGTGGCGGGGACGATTCGATAGTATTTGGATACAGGAGCTATGAGATGTATCGTGGTACCGCGGTAACGGGGCGGCGATCACTTTCAGATCGACCCGGCGGGAACACACAGCTTGCTAGGCACACGGGTCGTTTCAAAATTAATTACGAAAATCTAATTGTCGGAATTATCGAGCGATCCACTGAGCTGTTGTGTGTTCTTGCAGAGTCGGATAACGAAAGTGCGCCGTCGACCACTCCCACCAAGCCCTCCGGCGCGCCGGAGCCGCCGCAGCGCGCCGACCAGGAGCTGCTGCTGCTCGCGAAGATCCAGGCCGAGGCCGCCGCGTACTACAGCTACGACAGCCTAACCCCCGACACACCCAAAGAACGCAAAGTCGTCAGGACCAACCTCTCCACTAAGTACGATAGGCTCTCGCTAGACGAAATATCAGGTAAACAGGCCAACGCAGAGCGACGAAGCTCGCTAGACTTTAAAATACTATCTCTCGACGAAATCAGAGCTAGGAAAAAGACTAGCGACACTATTGTCCACAGCACGCCTATAACATTAAATCTCAGCAGGAAACGAAAGTTGTCCACGCAGGAATCCGTCACGACTTCGGGCGATAAAATCATTAAAGTTGTTAGAAGTAACTCTGTAGTTTATAAAAAGGTTGATCATAACGCTCCGACAGCTAATAATCAGACGAAACCTGAACAAAAGCTGTCTGGAAATGACGACTCTAGCAGAAAGCGCACTATGTCCGAACAAAGTGACGTTTACGTGGTCCAAGAAGACGAGTTAGTTGATAATTGTTACGAATTCAAAAGAATAAAGGTAAATGAAACTACCTCAAAACCTAGGTTAATTAGAAATAGTCATAGTAATGTAACTAAGGAGCCTTTAGCTACTAATTATAGTAAAATGGACACAGACTCCGACACAGAAGTACAAATAGTAAGTATCGATATATCAGACTGCACTGAAGTAGATTTAGCTAGCGACATAATTGAAGTAGAGACTAGTAAGGTTAGCGAGCCTGTCGATATAGTTGATCTGAGCGACGACGAAGAGTGTGAAGTCACTATATCCGACTACGATCTGGGACTCATTAAGAATGTCCCAGATATAGTAGCGAGTTGTCAGAAGAACAATAAAACTGATAACATTGAGAGAGATCTGCTTAGCGACATAGACAACATTTTGAGTGACGTGTTATGATTTAGGCATTCGGACTTCTAATATATAAAGATATACGTACAAATTGTTATTAGGTGATGCATATTTAAGGTTAGTGAATAGAGGATTTGAGTTAAGTTTGTACTTTAGTGGTACGATTTTTATGAATTACGAAGTCGTTCGTAGTCAATGTTTTTGAACTTGTTTTTAATTGAGATTATAGTAATAGAGATGATAAAATTGGTGAGGTATGACTGTTTAGTACAATACAAAGTATTTATTAGTCGTTACTTGGTAACGTCCTTATAGGTCTGTTGTATGCCTCTTGTTTTTAGCAAAAGCTAAAAGTTATTTTTAATATTGGCAACAAGAGAAACCTCTCTGTGATTTAAATTGAAGTGTTCTGACTGTAATTGATTACTTATTTAGTAATCCAAAAGGGCACTGCCAGTAACGCCTTAAAACTAAAGTAAAAAAACGTTTGATCCAAAAATGTAATATACATACATAATGCTGTTAATAAACGGTTTTATCGACATGACACAATTTTTATTCACAAATCAAGTTTATTATGTTTACACCTTAATTTTAATATAATAAATTCGAAATTAATTCCTCAACACTTGAGGTTTGTCGCTAATTTGTGTGCTTGAGCACTTTATACAATTAACATCGTTTTGGATATAGCATTTTGGTTACCTACGTCGAGTACAGTCAGTTCCAAAAATACTGGAGGGTTCAAACCGTCAATATTTTGGACGCTCTGTTATGTTTGAATACTGACCGTACACATTTAATGAACGGACGCATATCTACAGAATGATTGTAATCACACAAATTACATTACATTGTAAAAGATTCACAATTATTTAACGAACATTAAATAAATTATATACAACTTACAATTAAAAGCCCTGTTTTTTATAAATGTTCTATAAAATTTGGTGTTATTGAGAAATATTTCAACTTTAATTTGTAGCTCTATCCTGTTTGTACTAGATTTAACCCTTAAATGCATACGGTATGAAAATTTATAACAACTTTATTGAAATGTCCACACTTTCTGCATGAAGTAAACGTACCTGGCCTACAAGTCGCGTTTGGGTATTTCTGTTAATGTTATTTTTTTTAATGTGCAATAAGAATACTTTTACAAGAAGCATAATCCATACATTATACATATAAGGGATAACTCTCCACTAGCTCTCCACTAGATGATAGGGATAGATAACATTTCTAAATAACACCACAGTTATGTTATTCTGTGCGTGGGTACTTGCAAAACTACGGAAGCAATACAGATAGAGAATGCTTCACGTTTCACACAGGCTATCTATCACATTTAGTTACCTATCAAAAAAGTAACTGGGTAGTGGTAAAATGCCAATAAAAATGTCGGTTTCCTGCCTACAAAATTGTTAAGGAGCATTACAGATGTCGTAAATCATTATTATACCATTGAATTAATTGAAACACTTGGCATTAGCTCAACAAGTTTCATATTACACAAAAATAATATGGTTAAACACGCCAGTCATTTAATACAATTATTTATTGACAGAATCGTGAGGCAGTTTTAGCGTAGTTAAGCTAATGAAAAAACGATCACTCTGTTGGCTTACTACCTAACTCGCTCGCAATCGCCATCGTGTTCATTTTGACAGTTCTTGTATGAATGTAACAGCTAGCTGATTCCGATGCCAATTGTCAGCCCATACATGAACTGTCAAAATGAACACGATGGCAATTGCGAGCGAGTTAGGTAGTAAGCCTACTGTACTCAGTGCTTTGTATTTTATATTTGAAATAAGTTGATCAAAGTTATTAGGCAAAAGTCTTAGACCAAATCATTATTTCTCTTTTCACATTTTCTGTTTCTTCTTTACATTGCATGTTTGTATGCACCATGCCCTTGAAACTTACCACTCAGTTCAAATAAAAAAATGGTACCTACACGTTAACAAATTCGTAAATTATTTTTTTTTGTTTTAGTTTGGTATTGATGTAATAGTTATTTTAATGCAATAAGTAACTGATATCGTTTGGAATTACAAATTCAAGTAATTTAATTGAGACTCTTACGCCCTATCTCTTATCGACATTTACAACAAATATACAAGACCTCCAGGCGTCCGCCTTTGAGCCAATATTTACTTATACCTACTATCTTACCTACCCTATCTATTTTGTGTTTATTGGCATAAAAATAAAATTTAACTATAACACTTAATTCGAAATTTTTAAGTAGTTAATTTATGTTTTAATTCCTCAGACGCCCGTCATTTCTTCGCTTGGACAAAGCATACAAATATAGGTACTGATTCATACAACGTGGGTGTTTTTTTCGAATCCAAAAGGAATGCTAACAATTTACTTTTTAAGACTTTAAACGCAAGGACGGACATAATATTAACCAACGCAATTTACCTTTTAACCTTTTCGACCATTGACTTCGTTATGGAATCGGCACATGCAGTGTAAAATGCACCCATGGCAGAATATCGTTGACAGTTGCGAGTGACACTACAGCTGCTTGGGGCCCGATTTTTGAAAGCACATATGTGAAAACACCACTCGAAAGTGGTGTAAAATTGTGCTTGATTTGAAATACGAGTAGCTTAGAAGACACTTACAGCTGTCATTAATCTTGTGAACTAGTGAAAACTTTGATAAGAGCTGTAGTTTAGAAGCTATAAGCTTATTTATACCACATTCGAGTGGTACCTGGTGCTTCAGCACTGCTAAGAATACCTGATGTGCTAGCAATACAGTTTGAAAGACCTGTACAGTTACCATAGACTTTTGGGTCTCTCACTCTGTCGGCTCTCTGCTGGGTTAAGAATGTTTCAATTACATGAGGTATAAACAAGTATAAACAAGTATTTTCACATATATGTGAAGATGAAGCCATTATATTTGCTTTCAAAAATCATCTTCACGTTTCATAGGTTAAAAAATAGTGTCACCATTAAAAAACAACTACTTAACTGGCAATAGACTTGTTTCTTTGTCAGAATATATCTATTATGGTAAATGGACAGTGATTTGATTTTGTTTTATTCCGTTTTTTTTATACCATAACAAAGTTAAATGACGGGCGTCTCATCAGAATAAATACTTGATAAATATAAGCGATAATTACAATAAAATCTTGCTTTGAGCCCACTGTTTGCGCTCTAATACTGTTTTGTGGAGACGACTAATGGATATGTTTATTCTTGTGCTGAAGTTGACTGCGTTGACACATATCGTTACAGTTGACGGTGTTTAAAAATATTTACTTGCACATCTCCAGTTTAACGATAGTAGGTACAGTCAGCATAGTCTGAAACATCCAGAGTGACCAAAAAGTTCGGCACGCCATACTGTATCTATGGTGTACCGAACTATTTGGCTGACTTGGACGCTTCAAACTAGGTATATGACGCTGGCTGTACATTAATAAAGACTAGAAAACGGACGAAAGCGGTAAGTACCTAAACATTTTCACCGGTTACGAAGACAATGGCGCTCTTAGTCTTATTTTATACTTTACAGTGTAAGTACTCTAAATTAACGCAAGTGGCTAGTAAATATTTTTTAACTGTATTTTGTAACACAAGTTTTCATGTGCCTGGGTAATGCGACCTTTACTCGGCTAGTTGGGTTTGATGACTGTGTAATGAAGAACAAAACGACAAATTTAACCCTAGCGGCGTCAACCTTTTCGACGTCATATTCCCTCAACAGGGATACATGAAACATCATCATCTGTGGCTACCCGCAGCCAATGACATTCTCCGATCTTTTCGAGATCGTCAGTTCACCTTGCGCGATATATGAATACTGTAGGTACAGTGATACACGAATATTTACTCTCGTACGTACGTGTATTTTGTTCATACATCCAGTGGCGGATTTACCATAAGGCTGAGAAGGCTCGAGCCTAGAGCGGCAGATTTTGGGGGCGGCAAATTTGGGGCACGACTTTTTTTTTTTTTTTTTACCTCATAAGTAATAAAAATTTTAAGAAGTCTGCAACAGATTTTGCAAGGGCGGCAAAAATTCAGCCTATACCTTGAAAATTTGTAAATCCGCCACTGCATACATCATTGTAACCCTGACGAAGTCTATTCATGATGGCGAACTTTAAAAAGGTTAAGGCTTTGAAAAAGTTCAGCCGGAATTTTATACAATTACAGGTCAACTATTAATTTGCGTTGTGTTCCTCATTCGCAAGTGTTGTCGGTATTTCTTAGCCGTTTATTTAAATTAAAATCTATTGTCAATACATGTAAAAGCTGAAATAAGTAATTCTGGAAATTATGCAGTTTATTTACTAATACTTATGGAGCGTGTTTTATACTATCCTTTCTCAGTGATATGCCCCATAGTGGTTTACAACCAAGATTATGCACCGGAAAAATAAGAGGGTAGTTTGTTATTTGATGCCGTCATCATAACAAAGCTTTAAACTATCCTCTTATTAATTACAATAACACCAATAATAGGTGGTAGTATCATAGTTTGATCAGACTTGCCCAAAATACTGCACTGTTTTATTTATGTAACCTCTTGATCATGCCTCACTTGGTGGCTCCACTTTAGACAGCACATCACTCGAAATTACCGATCGAAAGTGGCAAAAAAGTGAGTATAAGAAAATTATAGCTCTAATTGTTCTTAATATAGTTGATAACTAATTATTGAGCTGTATCGAGTGACGTGTTTTCAAAAATCGGCCACTCATGTTAAGATGCCTAAAAGCGCCAACGTAAGACTGAACGCACGGTTGGAATGGACGACATGATAATTTGGCCCACCATTTGAATCCTACTCAGTACCGTTAACCGGGGTTTGATAATTTTGGGGCTAAGCTTTGATCGTTTTAAAATTGCTATAAAATAGATATTGCCCATATGCGTTGAATATTGGCAAGTAGACGCAAAGGCGATCGATGAAGACATCGATTATAACTATTTTTTTTGTCACCCCGGTTTACGGTACGTAGATGTTCAGGTCCTGTAATCTTGGTTTGTGCAAGCTTTATGTGGAAGAGAGAGAGAGAATTAAGCTGACGTCTTGTCTAGACATTGACTGACTCTTAATGTTCAATTCAAATGGTATACCTAAATCAAACAGTGCACTGCTCTGATCAAGCCATTACTGCGTGTTCGGTGCTCCAAAAGGTGGAGGGTGCGAGCAAGGTTAGTGCCACCAGGGTCACTGCAGCCGAGACCAGTACTGCTGCTCCTGGCCTGGCACCGCCAGCGGGACCGACACCCCCGCGCCGAGAAGACCGCCCAGCTCTGGAAAGAGTGCACAAAATGTCACAACAAAGTCAAAGAACAACTAGAAATTAGAAGTAGGTAGCGTTAGGTTGATGTTTTCACTGCCGGTAACGCAACGTCAACCAATTTAATTCCTAAGGCACCAGGCAACCTTGTCATAATGGCATTTACGTCAATCGATAAGTATTGTCATCATAGATTGTCACGTTTACTTAGCTACCTACTAGCTGTGCTCGCGGCTTCGCTTTTTCTGGAGATAATAAAATAACGAACATAACAAAAAAAGAACTATCCAATTTGGTGCAATCGATTGGAAGTTTGCGTATAGATATACCTAGTGAGGGACGTATTTACGTACCACCGTAGAACCTTGTCACAATTGACTCGCCGTCACTCAAACTCGAATGATATTTGTTACTTTATTGCGATAGAGTTCTACGGTGCTACGTGAATACAAACCCTTTAATGTACATACATTTCGCCGTTTTCTTTTATTTACGAGTATATGAGCGTAGAGGGGTCGCTCCACTTGCCCTACCCTAAGGTTCTGTAGTTACCTGACGTGGGCGAGGGTTCGTGCTGGTAGGGCTGGTAGTGCGGCGGCTGGCGGTAGGGCAGCTCGTAGCGCGGGTAGCCCAGGAAGCCACCCTTGCAGAGCTCTGCGTCCGGCTCGCACACCGGCGCCGGCTCCGGCATGGCGCCGTAACCCATCGGCGTCAACGGGCTGGGGGGCAATTGACTATTAGGGAGTTGCACCGAGACTTTAACGATAGCTGTAACTGAAGATTTTAACATATATTTCACAGGTTTTTTTCCATGCTGGTCTGGGAGCAAAAAAAAAACAGAATGTACCAGTTGCTTCTCTTTCCGCGCAGAGGCTCGTCGAGGGATTAGGCATTAGGCGGAAATCTTAGGGATCATGTTTTATATAGGCGATGTGGCACCCATCATTGCACTGTTTTGATTCCCCTTTAAGATATTTTTAATTCCGATATATTTCATAGGCAGTTAGCAACCACATAATTCCCGCGGTAAGCGATAATTAATTCTACGTAGACAAGTCCTGGCTGACTTCCTTTCTGGTTCCTCAAACCATTGGACCAAGAAAGCTAAAATTTTGCACAGCAAAGCAAGGTAAGGCAAAGAACAAAGTTGTTTTACCAATTGCGAAATCGATTAAATGATAAAATATCGGATTGGCTAGAAAATTTGGCACCTAAGTTTCCTAGGTTTTGTTCGCAAAGACCAGATGGAGTCAACATATTAAACTATGAATGGTAAAGGGAATTGGCATAGGCATGAGCTGGTAACAGCTGGAGGTCGCGGCGCGAGAAATCAGGGATTACAGGTTGAAATGATGATGATGGTGATTTGTTCACCTGTAAGCATCCACGTTGACTGGCGGCGCGTACTGCGGCTGCGGCGGCGGCGCGTAGCACTCGGGGCTCCGTCGCTGGGAGCGGATCTTCTCCTCGCGCCGCCACTTCGCGCGCCGATTCGAGAACCACACCTTAACGTCGGGTCACGTTAAACACGCGCGGACGCGCGACTACCGGCTACGCCGTCCGTACGTTACGTCACGTTTCACTTGTGTGTGTACCCCATTTATATCTAACATTGTTTACCAAGCCAGCGAGAGGTCACCTAGACAATACGACTCCTAGCATCAACTCTACACACTACTACAACTGCGAGCGATATTCCAGCCATCTTTACGCGCCAAACGAAGTAGAGGTCGCAAAGAGCTCTTTTGTTTCTTTACAAGCTATTATTTAATTTCACTTTTACGGTGTCTGTAATCGTAAAAGTGATATCTGAGCCTCTTGTAGTGGTCGGTTTGACTTGAAATTTGGTACACTATGTACGATACGTGAAAATGCCAGTACAGCCGGCAAAAAAAACACACTTATGATACTGATATGGTTTGTTTTTCAACTAAAACGTATGTCTTACAACCAGCACTTACGGTAAGACCACCATTGCTTGCATTGCATGGTATAGGAAGACGAACAGCCGTAACGCTTGTAGGCACCTCGATAGCCCTTTGGCCGTAAATTTATTTTTATGAATACTTTGGATGGAATACATTACACTTTGCGAGGTCACTATAGTTTCATTTGTTTAATCATTTTGTCGTAGGCGTATCAGCATCTTGCTGTTTCCCTTTAAACTTGTATTACGTGACGTAACCCATGGACGGCTCTACAGGAAGAATGAGGAATGTACCATGAAATGTCTTAAGGATAGTAGTATTTAATATTTTTTGCCCAACTATCAGTGATCTAATTTCAAGCAAGATCTTCAACGTAAAGTCAACGTAGCGTATTGTAATAGATGTTTGTTATTATTTTGGATTATTCCTCATTCTATGTAAATACAGTATGTAGGTGATTTATGTAGTTAGGGTTTAAGATGAACTTTTATCCACAACCAAAGCTGTGCATGGAGAGAACATGACATAAACATGGGGCAAGGTGTTAACTTTTGTGTAACGTTCGGTTAAACTTCGATAAAAAATCAATTACTAATTTCAAATTTATCATATTTTTTACACCAACATTCATCTTAGTTTCGAGGTCTTTGAAATCTTGACTCAGTTACCCAGTTGAATGTAATTGCAATAAATAGGTCTGGATGATTATTATAGGAAACTAGAATAATATTTTTAAGGTACAGTAGGGCTGCCATCCGTCCGGGTTTCCCCGGACTTATCCTAGTTAGAGAGCGTCCAGGCAAGGTTTCGTGTGTAGTTCGGGTTCAAATTTGTTTAGTTAAAAAATTAACAAATAAAAATGAAGATTGTCAAATCCAAAGTATGCTACTACATAATTTTAATTTGAAAAGGTTTCTCACATTGAATTAAAAAAAATGTAGACGTGGCCGTGTTTCGAGCTCCAAAATCCGGGGATTTGACGCTTTTATCCTGGATGTCAAATTTTTGAGATGGCAGCCCTAGGTACGATTAAGTTGTATGTCGATAAATACATAATAAGCAGGTCTTTCTCTCACCTGTATCCGTGCCTCAGGAAGCCCTATTTTAGCCGCGAGCCGCTCACGCGCGAATACGTCGGGATAGTGGGTCCTCTCGAACTCTGAAATGTAACAACATGTCTAATGCCTGTCCGCATACTAAAATAATCAATTAACAATGTGCACTTGCAGAGTTCTATTCTGAAAGAGTCATTAGCCGTGGTCCACCTAATTTGACCACCCGGAAAAAATGCTGTCCTTATTTTGAATCACTCAATAATATATTATAATACAAAAATAGGTAGGTTAGGTTAGATATTGGGTTAGATATATCTTCAGTTGCCTGAAGAGCGGAGCTCCGTCGAAATCCAGGTAGACAAACTATAGGTGGACCACGGGTAAGAAAGGTGAGTGTTGCTTGTGTACACGTCATGCTATGGTAATTCTGGCAAACGTAAGACAGGCGTCGAATTAGTTTGGTTACCGACTTCAGAACCTGTGTATCTAACGCGGCCTTGAAATCCAAAATTTGGTCACAGTCACAGTCTGATCATTGCACTGCAATGCGAATGCATATCGCAATTCTTGGTTAGTTTAGTGGCTTTTTGCTATTTATTAAATCCACAGCAGATCCACAGCTACAAGCGAGGTATGTATTAACATACTTAGCCCGAAGCTGTCAATCTGCTCGTTGGAGAAACAGTAGTGCGGTTCCGCTGTAACTTGACCCTTGAATAATATCCTGGGAGCATCGTCGTCCACGCCGCTAGAGCTGTCGTTCGAGCTGTCACCCGACCCCTGGTGGCGTAAGGTCCAAGTCCAACCGTACCTCGCTCGAGACTTGCTTGACTAGCTTGGCGCTTGAATAATACTCCTAGCAGCATCGACGTCCACGCCGCTAGAGCTGTCGTTCGAACTGTCAGCCGACCCCTAGTGGCTTAAGGCCCCAACGTACCTCGCTCGAGACTGTCAATCTGCTCGTTGGTGAAACTAGTTCGGTTCCGCTGTAGCTTGCGCTTGAGTCGGAGCCTGGCAGCGTCGTCGTCCGCGCCGCTGGAGCCAGCATTCGAGTTGTCGCCAGACCCAGTTTCGTCGGAGTGCAGGCCTTCCAGACCTTCCAAAGGCTCTTCACCTGGGAAACGATGCCAGATTTGATTGAGACTGATTGAAGGATGGCTATAAATTGAAGCCAGATATACAAATACAATACTGCCCACTTTACGCTAGGGTAAAAATTAATAGGTAGTAAAAATTCTAAGCGACGTTATTGTGTCGCTTTAATGTTCTATTCGTAGTGCTTTTACGACAAACAGGATCTTGGATAAAAGCTTGGTGCTTTTAGTCTATTAGTTCTTTGAGCCTAACAATGCCCATATGACTATACCTACTGCTCAAAAATGTCCAAGCACGCAACAAATTGCACCTATAATTGATTGATCCCTAAACAACTTTATCGTATACCTACATGATATCAGCTGCTAGAAAGTGTCCAAAAACAGTTCTCAAAGCCGCAGTTCGAGCTTAGACCTCCGATGCGAAACGATTTCTTAAAATATTTAAAGATGACATAATTATAGAGCAATTATAGTAGAAATGGTCGAATTGCACTGGCATAATCAATAACATACATAATACATAAATCACGTCTTCATCCCTTACGGGGTAGACAGAGCCTAAGGTGACAAGACCTAAAGGCTACGTTTAGCATGATCGTGGGCGTATGGATGGAAAGGGGAATCAAAATAGTGATGGGTTGCTAGCCGCATCGCCTACTATAACATGATTCCTAAGACTTTCGCCCATTCCCTCGATGGGCTTTTACCATCTGCGCGGGTAGAGAAGCAACTGGTACATTCTATGTTTTTTCTTTGCTTCCAGACCAGCGTGGAAGACATAACATAACATATCACTCGTATGAAACATAATTAAAAATACAATCGCCAACACAAGCATTAAGTATAAAACGTTTCTAAATGTAGCATAAAGGGTCCCAGCAGTACTTTGAAACATAATATCAAACGGCTGAAACTCTAAATCATCAAAAGCGAAGTTTCGCGTCGGGAGTAATAATTAATTCCCACAAACAAACCTGATAACAGTTTAATTTATTTGAGTTGGCCATTTTAATAGTCGTTTCGCTTTATCTGCGCGTTCTTGGTTGGGTACAGATTATTAATTTTGAACTTGGCTTCGCGAGGTTAAAGGTATTTACTTATATGTAGGTTATATATGAGGGGTGGCGCCATAGTTACAAGTTTATTTGACTTGCAATATGTTTGTACGGGCTAAATGTTGCAAGTTGACTTGAAACTTGGTATAAATATAGTACACATAGTGATGGTTGTTCCTGGATGATGATGCACACATAAGTCCAAGGTAACCAGTATAAAATACCAGTGTTAGATTTAGTTACTTAGTTGTAAGATGTATTATTAAAAGATGCAAGTACGGCCAGCAAAAAACTTGGATTAAAATGTAATTTAAAAACGCCTTTCAATCCTTTGTCATAAATACTTAGCTTGTACTCATTTGACAAAATAGATTCATAACATACTATCAACATGAAACTACCGTGAGACTTAATCATCATTACACATAAACGGATAACTCACGTATAAAAAGTCGAGTGATGCACGACATGTTTCGGACTATTTCGTAGTCCTTTTTCCAAGAGCGCTCGCCCCGGCGGCAGCGACACGAAACACTGCGCGCCAGCGCTCTGCTCACGCGGCTGTTCGACGCAACTGACAGCGGCGCACAACTACCCTCGTTTTCATCGTCATTTCATTTTCGTCCGAAACATGTCGAGCATCACTCGACTTTTTATACGTGAGTTATCCGTTTATGTGTAATGATCATAACATACTAGTTTTCTTTCTGTCGTATTATATAGGATTCCCTATAAATCTTTATTTCACGGCGCTATGCTACGTAATCCATTGGGGAGCTCTTAGTTTGATCTAATAATTCTTTAGTCTAATGTTTGTCGAATGACCGTTTGGTCCAAAATTTCACCAGGTGAAACTGAATTCAAGAAATATTTTATATAGGCTTTGTAGAATAAGTTAGGTTAGGTTATGTTCATTTTAGAATGTTCCTGATTAAATTCAGTTAAATCTAAGACCAAACGATCAATCGACAAAACATTACATTACTCCATACTATTCGACCGCCTGAACACCTAATCCATGATCCATATTATAGTAATTGTCGTGATCTAAGTTGACTATTTTCTACTTTCAGCAAAAAATAAAAAACCTCCTAACCACATACATACACATACACAAATCACGTCTTTATCCCTTACGTAGACAGAGCCTAAGGTAACAAGAGCAACAGGCCATGTTCAGCAAGACACTGAGGGCGTAGAGGTGGAAAGTGGAATCAAAATAGTGATGGGTTGCTAGCCGCATCGCCTATGACATGATTCCTATGATTTTCGCCCATTTGCGCGGGATGAGAAGCAACTGGTACATTCTATGTTTTTTCTTTGCTCCCAGACCAGCTTGGAAGTAATAATCCTAACCACTAATAATATAAATACGAACGAAAGCGAGACAGTGTCTGTCACTGTGTCAGTATAACCTGGATTAATAGGTACACGTGTTAGGTACTGTAGGAATAGGTTCTTCTAGTTTTATGCTGGCAGGTTTCGGTTGCTGGCTGCCTTGAGACTTAGTGCAGGTTCCGGATATCGAACACTCGTTCGATATTTTAAAATATTTTGTTTTGGAACTTGGGACGGCTCTCAGATCAGCTTGGACCGAGACCCGAGACCCGTAAAGGGCTAAAACTTAAGACATACTTTGTATTAAATTATTGAAGCTGAAATAAAATCAAAAGTATATTTTCAATGATTGTGTTTTAAATCTTTGTAGCTTGGGCCATATGCTACATCAGTTTGTTTAGGACACTTTTAATCCGATTTTCCGTACAGTTCAAAGTGCCTCATCAAGGCAGCTCTACAGTAGGTACTTTATATCCCCAAAAATTGCAGTTCCAGGATTTATTTTACCGTAGATGAAGTCGCGGGGAATAAGTAGTTTAATTATTTTTTTGGAGTTCCCAGTAAAAACAAAAGGCAAAAGTTAAGCCTGGTTTACAAATGCAAGGAAACCTTGCGAGTCGCATTATATTGCAGTGCATGATCGATTACTTATGCTTAGCTCGTGTTCAAAGAAAGAAATACATAGAGACACAAATCCGTAATTAAACGTAATTTGCACGAGTTTTTGTAATTGTAAAAGGGTTTTTTTTTTAAATCTAATATTTTAACGAGGCTTGAGTGCACCAATGGTGACTATGTCAGCCTCATAAAAGGGATTTACAGTGTAGTTATAGTGAGTCTAGTAGTAGTAAGATTTCGAGCAAAGAACGACACTATAAAAAACAACCGTTTCTCCTATTGTTTAAATCCCAGCGTATCCTTTTTCAAAAAATCCAACAGGAATAGAACGTAAATAACTAATACGGGATGAGAAACGTTTGTTTATTCAAAGTGGACTTTAGACCCAAGAAAAAGAGAAACAGCACCGCAAGTGCGACAGAGCAAAAACATAAATCTCTAAACAAACCAACTTCCAACTCAGTTTTTAATCTACAGCACCGCAAATTCTCAAGCAAATAAATTAAGTTAAAGTGTCAAGATTCCGCGGTGCTTGTCTCCGCTCCCCCTCCGGGCTAGGGAAGGGGGGGGGGGGGCGTAACGCGCGCGTTCATGCAGAAACTGACGATAACGCGGGCCTACCACGTAACCCTGCCACGCTTAAAAATGTATGGCTTAATAATGGAACGATTTCGGAATATCTAATAACGGGGGAATATAAAGTTGAGAGGCAGGTTTATGCTACTGTTATCAAAGAATATTCTAGACTAGAATTTCCACGCTTAGCACAGGAGCCGTAAAACGGTTAATAACAGCTGAAATTATCGCATTATTTTCGCTGGTCCCAAGTTGGGCGCCAATATGAGTATTGAGGAAAAAATCGCTTCATTTGCATATTAATTGTATTTATTGACTATACGTCATGTATAAGCGCTACTAAGTGACAGTATCGGTCATGTTATCGACTAATTCCAAAACATTGGTTATTAAAATTCTATGCAATCCGTTGTCCTTTCGTTGATGTAGGTAGTAAATATTTTATTGTATTCAAAATATTTCATTTTACAACTTTGGGGATCTTTTTTGACATTTTGGTAGTAAAATCGTTCATAATTGCTTAATATTTTCTTCTCGTTTACAATGATGAAACTCGGTGGCTTTCAACGTCTTTTATCTAAGAGTACAAATTGCCAGTAAAAAGCCAAATATAAAATGTTAGGCTTTTCCAATGTTTAGGGAGAAAAACAAATGACAGCGGCGCTGTCGTCTAAGTTCATGCGATTTTGTTTTAGCGTAATTTAAAATTATGTATAAAATTAATACAAAAAATGGCACTGCTTGAAAATCATTAGCTCGATCAGAAATTGAGAAATTGTCATTTTTTTACTTTAGACAGATTCAATAGTTTAATAAGCTCTGAGTCATACATAAATTAACTAACTCTCTATCTTCTATTTTGTCAGAAAAGTTGAACGAGATCAGAGATTTTTAATATCCCATTTGATAGGTGTCATCCCAATACAAGTTTAACGTTATAGGTTAAAAAAATAGCAATGACAAAAAATTTACAAATCAGCGAGTAACATATTCTTGTAACTTATAGTAAGTGTAGTAACGGATTTGGAGGAATCATCGATACTAAATATCGATGGAGCTATTTCAAAAATCGAATTCAATTGAACTGACACGAATGCAATGTTCAAAAATGTTAAAAGGAGTGTTTCACTGACGAGTACACCTAGTAACGCTCTGTGGGCCGCGTGTTTTCACAGGCGCGCTGCTGGAATAAAGATAGTTTCGCTACTCGCGCAAAAATCATGTATTTTTAACGAAGTGCTTTTGTGCCGGGTCCCAGCTACAGTCAAGGGCACCAGTATGTGAGTACACTTGACACTTACCTCTTACAGAATGTGACAGACTTGTTATAAGAAATATTTGGTCTGCATCTCCAAAGGTAAATGTCAAAGAGAGAGATAAAGACAAACGATTGTTAAATTAATAAAAGCCTCTGTCTGATGAAATAAGTTATACCTAAGAAGGAGTTATGTATCTGTTGTGTCTGCGTATCTGTTATTTTGTGTTCGTGTGTGTGTAGCTTAATTAGTATGGTTCACGAGAAGTTCACTTGTAACTATGCTTGCAACTGTATACACACTGAGATTGATAGATTTTTTACTTGGTTTAGACAGAACTTAACAAGGTCTTTATCGAGTTCACCCGCGGCAGACTTTACGTCTTATAATTAGGACGTGCTTCGGTCAATGTAAAGTAAAGAGGCATATTTACTTATTTATATATCTAAAAAAAGAAAAAAATGTGGCTTTGGTGGCACGATGCAGAACCCATCAACCCATCATGCATATTAAGTCTTTCATTAAATACCAGATGGAGCTAAGAGACGCTAGCTAGAGGTAGAATCTTTACTTATCTTATCTAGTACCTTAAGGTTTATTTATATAATACCACCAAGCAGTGTTTTCGCTTGCGTGTATTGTGGTAATAATCGCTTGAAATATATATCTAAAGGTGATTGCAGACCATGGATAGATGAATGCCGGTAGGTAGATATTAAAATAACTTAAAGCTAAAAGCGAAAAGTGAATTTTTATTGTTCGCCTTCCAAAAATATTTTCAGAATTAAACCACATCTCATATTCTTTTCGGGTTTTCAAAACTTGTAACACCGCCAATTTCATAGCAACATTATTTGACGACAGATTCGCAATCCGTAGATGCGCATCGCACGATGCCTATGACAGGGATCTACGGCTTAAAATCCCATGAAAATGTATGTGTCGAGGGTAAAATATGATTTGTATCGTATTTGTATCAGGGACTCATCTGTCAGAGTGCGAAACATTAATGTATCATGAAGGCGGCGTAATGATGTGAGATCTGTATCAGATAATGGACGTGTCACTATTTATGTCTACTGGGATGACAACGGATAGATACACCGACTAATAAACATTTGCAGGGACTATCTGGCATTTTTTCAGCAAGCTTAGCTTATTATTTTAGCGATGCGTGAACATTTCATACCTAGGTACAGAAACTAGAGTCAGAAGTTTTCAATGTTTAAGCCGTTTTTCAATGTTTATGGAAAATGGCGTCCAAAACAGAACTACCAATGAAACGTTGAAATATTAGAAATGCGATATAGGTAAACTTTATTCAGTTTTAAATAATAAAAACACACGTGAGTTGAGATAATCGCCTTGTTAGTCAAATTTAAAACGTGGCGCCCAAACATGGGAATGATTATGAAGTGTGAAAAAACAAAAATAAAATCATAATTCATTACATGTTGTTATAATTACGCTTAAGAGTAATTTTTGGAGTTTCTTTCAAAATACTATACATGTATAATTCATTTCAAAGTTAATAGGATGCTTTATATTTATTAGGTTTTTTGACGACGTCATAAATAGGTAAGTTTCCCACCAAATCTAGTAAGATGGCGGCGAGAGTGTTGCCTTATCGCAAAAATGTCATCGCCGTGACGTGGCCTCCCTGGGGGAGGCATTCCGCAGTACCTCTGCATTTATGGAAATATTAACTAACGAATTCCTGTTTTTAATTAAGACTTTGTTCTGTGTTTGCAACAAAGTTAATGAGATTTTTGGTCATGGTTAAAATTTTGTGCAAGTCTTCAATGCATAACTACAACAAGACTCGGACGCATTAAAATAGAATAACATAAAATTTGTTACAAATACGCGAGTGATTCTATTTTGCTTAAGGCTAGGTAGTCCAACAGAGGCCGCGTTTTAGAGTTTTTAAAAACCATCTCAGACGTAGAAAATAGGGTTTAAAAATCTGAAAAAAATATATGTATTACTTAAGGATATAGTATAGACAAAGTCGCATTCCGTTACACGATCTAATGAACTTGACTCGATAGAAAAAAAATCCAAAGTTACCTCTTTTCGTAAAGCATTTTCAATATTATGACTAAACTATTGACATTTTTAATTAAAATTTTGTACTAAACTAAAGCCATTACATATTTGTAGACAAAATCGCAGAGTTTGAACAGATAAAATGATTATCTTAATTACTATGTCCAAATACCTACAAAATGTGCGAGCGCGGAGCCTCGGCAAGCCCGATCAGTCGCGCGCTGGCGCTTGCGGACGACGGACCTGTGTCAGTTTTATCCGCGACAGTTTCGTGCACCAAAGACGCAGTTTTTGACGAATTTATATAATTGTTGAAAGTTATTTATGATGGGCAATAAACAACGCAAACGAAAAAAGTCGTGCAAAGCTATAAAAATAACAAATAAAAAGAATGCACTCCAAAGATTATGTGACGAAGTAAATATTAATATAATTTTGTCGACAACATATCGAAATTGAATAAGTTAAATTATATTTCATTTTATCTCCATTTCTGATTGGTAGATAATTTATAAAAATATTATGCTTAAAATTACGGTCATAGTGCCATAGTATAAAAATATCAGTATAACAACTGAAGATCGCTACGATTTTTGACAATGCATATTTTGTCTCTATCGGTACCTCTGCCTGCCGTTTGAAAACGTAAAGTAACTATGTAAGTAAATACAATTACTCCATTTACTTTTTAGTGTAGGTCACTGGGGCAACCTCAAGAAACAGACAAGGACATTGCCGCTGTAATAAACAACCCAAATATACCGGGTAGGTATATTTAACGCGATGACGAAGACTGAAACGATATAGGGTGCTTTGGGGTAGGTAATTGCGAAATTGGGTATATTCCGAAAGTTTATAATAATAAATACCAAACGCCGCGATATTCTCTTACTGGCTACATTGGTTTAAACGCCATTGTCGCCGATTGGCTTTGATGCTCCAATCGCCGTTCGTCGCTGCTAACGTGTGTGACCGACATGCCATCTCGATAGACAAGTGATTTTCGCGCCTTTTTGGGTGATTCGCAATAACCCCAACACTCTTTTCTTGGAACCCAGGTAAGTTATAAAAATAATAGTTTTTTAGTAGGTATTATAGATTATCGTTTTTTACTATTGATTGCAGGGAACACGAAGTCGAGTGATGTTTTTTATTTAGTTTCGGAAATACCCCTCTGGGGTTATTACGATACACATATAACCCAACCTAATATTTTCATAGAAATGGCCAGTGGTTCTCGAACTAGGTATTTAGGATAAAGAAATATTTCAATATGTGAGGTCCATATTTTCTAGCAATATTCAATCTTAAGGTATTATAATGACAATTTAAATTTTCTTCTATGTACATAGTACTGTATTAAAATCGTCGTTATTCTCATTCATTCTTTCAACTTAATCCATCCATACATAATAGTAGGACATTTCACATAAAGTCACATAGGCGAATGCGCGGGCTAAATTTAGTGTATAATATTGTACCAAATTAATCACCAGCGGCTTCTTTTTCAGGGTCATTATGCCTCGAATGTATGTCACAAATAGAATAACAATATATATACGTCGTGTTAGCCTAGTGGTTTAACCTGTGGCCTCTCAAGCAGAGTGTCGTGGGTTCAAATCCCGGGCGCGCACCTCTGAGTTTTTCGGAATTTATGTGCGAAAATTACATTTGAAATTTGCTATGAGCTTTTCGGTGAAGGAAAACATCGTGAGGAAACCTTGCACACATCAGCGAAGAAATTCAATGGCGTGTGCTAAGTTCCCAATCCGCACTGGGCGCGCGTGGGAACTATAGCCCAAACCCTCCAATACACGGAGGAGGCCTATGCCATGAGGCACGCCGAATTACGCGACAATTTAATAATAAAACAACAACAAAAAAAAATGAAATTGTAGCGAATTCGGAATAAAAAGGCTATATTATTATTATTATTATTATATATACGTCTCAAGATTTGGCTACGGCCGTGGTTCTATTACGTTTAAGTTTTTTGTAAAACAATAAAGTTATTTCTCAGTTAAATGAGTTTTTTTATTACTTAAAATAATACGTATCTGTACGAAATGTTGAGAACCACTTCCTTTTACCGGGGTAAATCCGAAGTAATCTATTCGAAATAACCGTAAAAGCGAAACTATTAACAAAGTTACAAATATTACAAGTAAGGGGTAATTACAAAATGAAAAATAAGTATAAACCATCAGTTTATAAGTAGTAATGTCTACTTTTCAACTATTTCGGAATTACCCGGCCATATTTCGTATTTCCCCCAAATGTCCAAAAACGGGAGACATGACAATAAATATGCATAAAAAAGAAACAAGAGCGAATTTTTTTTGTTCACCAATTTTCAAGTTACGAAAATAAAGGCAGAAAATTTAAAAATAGAATGATTTTTTCACTGAAATGATGTCGTGTACTAAACTCGTCAAAATTTCTATCGTAATTACCCCAATGCACCTTACTCGATTTGTTTAAGAGATCATGCTAATTTGTATCTAATTTGTGTTATATTTATACAGGGTGTAGATGACGAAGACAAACCCTAGATCTAGTTTTGCGCGCAACTTATGTAGGTACTCTAAGTTTGTTATTCGAATTATTGTTACCCGTACGTGTGTGCTTTAGTTTCACCGTAATGAACTAAATAAGGTGCATTGGGGTAATTACGATAGAAATTTTGACAAGTTGAGTATACGACATCAATTTTGCTGCCTTTATTTTCGTAACTCTTGAAAATACTTATGGTTAGTAGACATTACACACAGAAATACGCTGTTGTGTGTTGTTTATGCATATTTATTGTAATGTGTCCCGTTTTCGAACATTTGGCGGAAATACGAGATATGGCCGGGTAATTCCGAAAAAGTTGAAAAGTAGACTTTACAACACTTATAAACTGATGGTTTATAATTATTTTTCATTTGTAATTGCCCCTTACTGTAATATTTGTAACTTTGTAATAGTTTCGCTTTTACGGTCATTTCGGATAGATTACTTCGGATTTACCCCGGTACAAGGAAGTGATTCTCAACATTTAATACAGATATGTATTATTTAAACTTGTAAAAAATCTCATTAAACTGAGAAATAACTTTAATGTTTTACAAAAAACTTAAACGTAATAGAACCACGGCTGTAGCCAAATCTTGAGACGTTTATATTTTTATTCTTTTTCTGGCATACATTCGAGGCACAATGACTCTGAAAAAGAAGCCGCTGGTGATTAATTTGGTACAATATTATACACTAAATTTGGCATTCGCCTAAGTGACCTTAATGTGAAATGCCCTACTATTACGTATGGATGGATGGATTAAGTTGAAAGAATGAATGAGAATACCGACGATTTTAACACAGTGCATAGAAGAAAATTTGAATTGTCATTTTAACACCTTAAGATTGAATATTGCAAGAAAATATGGACCTGACATATTTTAATATTTCTTTGTCCTAAATACCTAGTTTGAGAACCACTGGCCATTTCTATGAAAATATTAGATTGGGTTATATGTATATCGTAATAACCCCAGAGGGGTATTTCCGAAACTAAATAAAAAACATCACTCGGACTTCGTGTTCCCTGCAATCATTAGTAAAAAACCATAATCTATAATACTAAAAAACAATTATTTTAATAACTTACCTGGGTTCCGAGAAAAGAGTGTTGGGGTTATTGCGAATCACCCAAAAAGGCGCGAAAACCACTTGTCTGTCGAGATGACACGTTGCTCACACACGCTAGCAGCGACGAACGGCGATTGGAGCATCAAGGCCTATCGGCGACAATGGCGTTTAAAGCAATGTAGCCAGTAAGAGAATATCGCGGCGTTTGGTATTTATTATAAACTTTCGGAATATACCCAATTTCGCAATTACCCCAAAGCACCCTAGGTATGTATTGAGACACATGTTTCTTTAGTTCAATATTGGTTGTTTCATAGATAAATAATAATGTACCTACCAATTATTTCAGGCATTTGAGGCCCATAGTAACAAAATATCTAATTAAATAAGGATTTTTCAGGGTTTTTGTAATTCTGCGGTTTTAATTATAATGCATTCTACTGTAAGTTTGACTATTAATTATTCTTTTATTACCTATTTATTCAAATTCATATTAATTAGGTAGTTACTAAAAATTGATCATAATAAATGCGTTACTAAAGTCAAAATAAAGTTTTATTTCTTTACTGTGACGCTGCCGGGTCATGAGAGTTCACAGCCGCTGAGCCCGCGCGATGTATTTGACGCGCGGTCTTGACAGCGCCAAATGCCTACTTTCGCAGGAATACCCGGCCTTAAGTGTTGTGTAAGAAATTATAACTTATACAAGAAATGTATCGTAGCTTATATAATTATTTTATAAACAATCTGCGAAATCTTCGAGATACGATTGTTCTTTTTTTAAAACCAACATATTTCATTATTTATTCAAAATTAATTCCATATTTCTAACTAGCTGTTGCCCGCGACTTCGTCCGCGTAGAATTAAATAAATATAGCCTATGTTCATAAGGCATAATGTAGTATTCTAATGGTGACAGAATTTTTCAAATCTTTCAGTAGTTTCAGAGCCTGTTCAGTCCAAACAAAGAAAGAAATAAAAGTTACAAACGTATTATAAAAATACATGCATAGGCTTAGTTTTGCAAGCATGCAATATAATAAGCTTGACAAGAGTCTATGAAAGGCCATTTGCCTAAAATAATGCCTACGCTTAAATGCATCTAAATACCGTAAAATAAAGCTCTAAGTTAATTTTCATTCCAAAGGGCAACGTAATAACACGTTTTTATTAACAGCCACTAAAATTCAAACGGCAGCTGATGTGAAAAATGATAAGAATTACGATTTTGGTCACGCATCCGCCATTTTGTGCAAACGGCGGGAAAGGGCGGCGCGCAGGTGGGGTGCATACCGAATGTGCTTAATGTTCATTTTCACAGATAAGTAATCAAAACGGTATCAGGTTTCAATATACGTTTGTTGGCACGGTACTAGCGTGAGTGGGACGTTTAGACGATTTAAAAACTGTCAAATTGTTTTGAAAAGTTGTGTAGGTATTTTTTTGTCGTGTACCTACCTAATGAAATCGCAATTCTGTTTCATTTTATTTACTTAGGGTATTTTACGGCGAGTTACTTACTGTCCGGTTCAAAAGTTTAGTACATTACTGCAGAGGCCGTGAAGTAAGGGATTGCTGGACGAGTTTGGGGTAGGTGGCCGAGTCGAAGACGAGGCCAGATAGAACGAGTCCTGCAATCCCTGTTCCGGCCAAAGCTTGTATAGTGTTTTTCTCAAACAATATGAGGAAATATTAAAATTAAAATCACTACTAGACAATCAAGTAAAATCTCTTTACTTTTTTCCGGTAGCATATTTTGCATAGCTAAATTTGCCTCCTCTTTTAAATGAGGCGGAGTACAGTTCATAAGTTCCCCGTCACTTTCATCACTAGAAGTCATTTTTATTTCTGTTAAATTATAATAACAATCACTACGAAATACGCATAAGCAGAAAAAAAGATTTTCGATTTGCCACCTTTTTTATTTTTTAAATGTACTAATTTGATCCAGCTATTTGAGCACCATGTTTAACCGCACATAAATATAGTACCATAGATTTTTCTTTTTTATGTCGCAATTATGCTTAGGTACAGATTGTGGTGGGTGGTTGGCTGTATGTAATTTTTTCCTTTGCCAATTTAATTTTAGTATAGAAATTTAAAAAATTAGAGCAGCGGACAAAAATGGATTTTCATACTAACATTTGTGGCCTAAGCCAAGAAGTAATGTAGGGAGCCATAAACGAGAAACTTCATGTCCTCATATCGGGACATTAACGCATACATTTCCGAGCATGTTTGAGAAAACTATAATGTGTTCAGCATTCGAGGGATTTTTCTGTGACGATTTGCGACTATGTTAGCTCTATTTCGCTAGAACTACGGTTACTGAGAGTCAATTGTTACAAACTAAGGGCGGAAAATTGCCAGTTTAAGTAGGTATGTCTTGTATATTTTTAACTTTTCTACTAAAATTATACTTGCAAAAGATTGTGAAGATGTATGTAGGTACCTACATATGTTTGTTACTCTTTCACGCCAGAACGGGCGATAAAATCTGGATGAATTTGGCACAACGATACACGAATCCTTTGCAGACAAAATCACAACCAATGGCTAGTTAAAAATAAAAATTACCAAAACAACAAAGACAAACCGATCCAGAACAGTTTCTAAATGAGGGAGTTACGAAGTGCCCTGGCAACAGACTGTTTGAAATGTTGAAATGATTATCATTAATTATTTCAAAATTAGATAACTTCATTATTAATTAAGGTTATTATATTTATCGTTCATACTGTCCAGGTGGATTTTAAAACTGCAATAAAATTGTTTAAAAAAAATAAACACACTGGCCGCATAGACTCTACTGTCTATGATACAAGTGTGACGGAAACAACAAGCGTGTGTTTACCGCGTGGGAGGTACCGGGGCGGCACTAACGCGGCTCCGCCCAAACCGGCTGTTTTTTATTTATTACGCTGTGTTTATGGTGAATCGGTGGTTGCGGATTATTTTGCTTATTGGTTATATATATTTTTTAATTTATTTGCTAGTACAAGAGCTGTGAAAATTACTTGAACGTTTAAGATAGCGTTAGTTAATAACGTTGAGTCGAGCCTTTAGTATAAGTTTTGATAAAACAGTACGCCTAAGACGCGTTCGCGTAAACGTCTCGGTTAGGTAGGTACTATGGGCAAATTGGTAGCGCCACTAGTGGCAAGTAATGGCAACAAACTTCCCTATAGTAGGTATTTGAAACTCAAACATTTAACGTGAACGTATTCGAGTCAAGTGAAGTCAAAGTCAGCATCACTAAGTCAAAACTTTTATATGTAAAATAGAAGCCTTCCTGTAAGAAACAAGAGTCGCGCCAGTTTTTCGCTTATTCAAAGTTTAGTACATTAGCATTCGATGCGCCAATTTTTCATTTCTCCATTTTACGCTATCCCACGTTATCGTTCAATAGAGATGCTTTTCTGGTTTTATTGTTGACTTTGCGCAGTGTTTAGTTTTTCCTGTTAAAATACTTATAAACAGCTCTGACGCTGATCTGGACATAAGGATACATTCGGTGACAAGAATGAAACTATGTACTTATTTCCCGAAAATAATAAAGAATCACGCCTTAATTTCCAAAGGACATCCACATTAACATTACTTACTTTCATTCACGCAAACATAAAAGCCTTTCATATCAAAAGAACCCACATGTAACTAACATAAACATCCTCCGTACAACCTACACTGCGGTAGTTAAGTACTTAGTCAGAACGTACGCAAATTAACACATGTATAATTGCGCAAAGCTGTAGACAGAGGGTTCCGAACCGCCCTTTAGCGGCGTTTTCATGTTTTATAATCGCGTTTCATGCGTTATTGGCCGAAACCCTTTGTGGAGCGTTCGCGCGCATGGCAACCCCGACGTTGCCAATTACTGATGTAAATGAATAAACAAAGCGGTGTCTATGGTTTGTCGTGTAAAGCCTGAATAGGCTGTGTGGGGCCTAATCCCTTTGCCTAAGGGATGGATGAAAAAGCAAAGTCGGATTATAAATTATGGAACCCATGTAGATTATTTATTTCTTTATCTTTATTTATTGCTATAGAAATCGGCATTTGCATTTACATTTAAACAGAGGCAGATCAGGTGCCTTATCATGACGTCTTAATCAGTTCAGTTCAGGTTTTAGCTGTCATTTTTAGTATGGATCTGACAGCGAGCGAACCTAAACTGAATCGGAATTAAATCGCATCGGAAAAGGAAATGAACCGGGACGAGTCAGAATCGTGACGTAGCTTGTCTTGCAACAATATCGTGATCTTACTTAACACACGCTCAATCAGTGACAGTGCAGAAAGAAAACTAATTTATGACCATAACCTTACCAAATTAAGCTGTTTATAATATTTCCCCAATACAATTAGATAGGGCATAATTATGAGCGGGATAGACTGCGATTATCTATTCTTTCCTCTGTAAAGCATTGAAAAGCAGTAAATCGATTTTGTCAAATATGTAGTCAACAAAGAGATGGTTAGATGTGAATTAATGAAAGCGCACCCAGCGGGTGTTGATTCACTACTCAGTGAATCAACTTAAATCATGTCATGTATTGTGATAAATATTTACGTGTCTCCCCTCCACTCACACACCACTAAACGGTGTGTCACCAAGCAAATATACTATCGAAATCAAACGTTTAATTGCTATCATATTCAAGTAACAGGTCGAAAAATCTTCAAGGCAAAATGCAACGTATATAGCAGGTAATAGTGAGCTTCACAAGGCATTTAGGTCATTATAATCCATACGTACCACTCGGGATTAGTCACCAAAATACGTGTTGGTTACCCTACAACTGGTCGTGATAGGCTTTGATGGTTTGGGGACCGTACCGTTTCACATTCTAACGTATATGTTCTGATGTCTATAATTTAAAGTTTTAAGTTATCGACAGTTCGGCAAACGCAGCATAGCACCAACGAGGTGGACGGATGACCTGTCGGCTTATTACCTAACTCGCTCGCAATCGCCATCGTGCTCATTCTGACAGTTCTTGTATGAATGTGACAGCTAGCTGATTCCGATGCCAATTGTCAGCCCATACACGAACTGTCAAAATGAATACGATGGCGATTGCGAGCGACTTAGGTAATAAGCCTGCCTATTGGTTAAAGTTGCGGGTTCACGGTGTATGCAAGCCGCTTCCAACCGAGGCAACCGGAGGTCTATGGGAGAGGCCTACGTGCAACACTGGACGCCATATGGCTGATATGACGATGATGGTGATGAAGATATCGACGGAAAATCTTAAACTTAAATATAATCCAAATATTAACCCGCGTACATAAAAATTAGGTAACATGTAAATACTTGCTTTGGCAGGACAATTATGTGAAAAAAATGGTAGAACCTTAAGAATAGTAAACTTAAGAAGTTTAAGGCGGACACTTCGTTCGTACAACGTTAATATGAAGTGTGTGTGTGTGAAATAGTACATTACTGTCTAGGCCAGGAAGCCAGCAATGCTATTCTGGCCGAGGCAAGTATAGTGCTTTTCTCAAAAATCGAAAATATAACAACAACAAAAATAAATGAAAATAAAATAGTGAAAATTGTTTTGCTTTGCCGCCTTTTTCTATCAATGGCATTTGAAGAGTGTATTTTTCTACCCAGAACACCTAAAGCTATTTCAGACACAGATAAACACGTTGTCGTACTATTTTTTTTTAATTTGATGTTTTAAGTCTTGTGCCTTTCTTTTGTAATGGTGATTTGCATTTTTAAAAAGTTAATAACTAGACAGTAATGGAATTTGTATGCAACATTACTGTCGAGTTTAGCGCGACAGTAATGTTTTTTTTTTTTTTTAATTTTGGACTGACCGGCAACAATTAACTTCCTGTTCTGATATGTAGTTAACAATGACGACTTTACCGGACATTTTTGAGAAAAAACCATTGTGTGAAGAAGTTGACTGATTAATGCCGAGAACTGACTTCCAAATTCAAACACTAATAGTATTAACGTTGGAATTGGACGGTACGATACTAAGTTCGAATTTCGTATTTGGAGGTAGAATAGACTGTCTGAACAGTGAACCGTGACTGCAATACAAATACCTACCCCTGGAGCTAGAAGTTAGCTTGTATGCTCTATGACTCTGCTCTCAACTATGTACTAGCAAACTACTACTATCCCTCTCTTATATAGTTCTTACCTGAAGTTCATTGAAGAACTAAGGAACGAAGTTTCACGTTTTAAACTTCCATTTAAAAAGTAAAAGGGATGAAGGGAGGGAAGGGATTTAGAGTTCCGTAATTAACGTTTTGTTTATGAAGTATTGATATGTTTGCCCAGTACACTCACGAATATGTGGATGTTATGGATTTGTTACTCCTTCGCTCAAACACTACGCAACGGATTCTAATAAATTTTGCCACACTGTCAGTTTGTAGCCTACAGTAACACGTAGGTTATTTTCACCCCGAAATCTGCATACGTTTTTAGGTATAAATCTTGGCAGATGAAGTCCAAGGCAAACTGCTACCTTCTTGTCGACAAACAACGCTGACGAACAAAATAACAAAGCATTGTTTCGGCATTCTCAGGCGCAAACTTACATCATACAGATTCTATATTTTGTGCTAAGAGTTTTCTTCCATGCTGGTCTGGGAGTAAAGATAAAACATAGAATTTACCAGTTGCTTCTCTTCCCGCGCTGATGGTAAAAGCCCATCGAGGGAATGGGCGAAAGTCTTAGGAATCATGAGGCGATGCGGCTAGCAACCCATTATTATTTTGATGTCCCTTTCCACCTATACGCCCTAAACCATGCAAAACGTGGCCTCAAGGTTTGGTACCTTAGGCTCTGTCTACCTCGTAAGGGATATATGTATGCATATATGTGCTAAGAGTAAGTAAGTAACTATGCTGAAGAGTCTGTTAATACTATTTATGTTAACTGAGTAATAAACTCTTGTAAGTACCTACACAGTCAAAGTATTCCATTACTGCTCATCAAACAAAAAAACAATTCTATCCATAAGCATAATTCTGAATCAAAATATCTAACCCTGCATATAGCCCTCATGTATATCCGGCACATAGCATGCGGCATACAAAGCGGCCCCTTTGATCTACATACATACGTGTATGTAGCTGATTGTATGTAGAGGCCCTTCTATTTTCGTTGTGTCTTAACGTTTGGGTTTAAAGGGCTGGAAATGGGTTAGATTTTGAATTTTAAAGGAAATAAAAGGCATAGGAATGGTTTAAACCTTTAAAGCGATTTGTACGGCTTTGAATTGGCAACGACAAATAGAGAGTTTAATGGAATCATAAAATAGGAATTACTACTTAATTGTTTAATTTATTTATTGACGTTTCGACTATATTACGGGCCGAAATCCCAAGTAATTGTAATTTAAATGGGCTGACGAGGTAAAAATAATTTAAATATACTTTATTGGCTGCTATTTTGAACTATTGTGTATGGTTTTATTTCTAACATTAATATGAATAATCTCTAACTTATTGAATGACCTTACGATCACACGGGAAAAAGAAAATAATTCCTCAAAATCAGTTTAATAAACAAATGCTGTCGCCTCAAATATTGGCAACGAATTATCTATTTTTAGGATCTCCATTCGACTAGAAAATATCCTCAAAGAGTACGCCGATTTATGTGGAGCTCTATACGTATAGCAACCGTCTGTAGTCTGTCTGGTACCATAGATTCACACAGTTCGCAGTGTTCGTGTCCTAGATAAGGAGTTTGAAGCAGTTCAACTCATTGCTTTCGATATGTACCCGCTTATAAAAATTTACACTACTTAAAACAGCCACGTAAACGTATGGCGCGTGTGGACCGCTGTAGACCGGGGTTGACGATGATGACTCGTTAAAACTAAACTATGTTTTGCATGTCCGGGATCCTGACTAAGCAAGCCGCCTCGCGAGGCAACCATTTTCGATTTGACTTTGAGCCTTGTTTGAAACGAAATCATGCCTGATGCAGCTGCCTCGCGAGGTAGCGCAGTCTTGACAATGATAGTATTTCCAATAGCGCTGGCAGACTTAAAAACGATACGCAAAAGACTTCTTTTCAGTCGGCTTGATAAAGTAATGTTTAATCTTCATTTTGTCAAAGTAACTCAACAATCTGCTGAAATATTTCACAGTAATTTTAACACGCCTTGTATAATCTACAGTCTTCTCTGCTTACTTACCTACCGACCTACGTTGAGACCCACGTACATCAAATAACACGTCAACATGCAAATCGTGTTAAATATGCGTATATTAAAACGACACATATCAGAATAATGAATCTTAAATTGACACATATGACTCATAAACTAAACATATATTTTAATATCGCTATGGTTAGGTAAAGCGATCAAAGCAGTTTTCCTTTCTTACCCGTGGTACTACCGGTGGTGCTACTGGTAGAAGGTAGGTACCAATGGATTTTTTTTTGCCCGTAGTACTACTATCTTGTTTGGTAGTACCAACGGTAAGAAAGGGGGGGTACCAAGTCAATTTTAGAAAATGTTAGAGTTTGCTGCAAAATAATGTGAGATTGTTTTATTATTGTAACTAAACAAAACTTAATCGCATACAAATTTTACTTATTACCGGCGTCCCTTGACATGTCGTAATTTTTTTTATCGAATTACATTTCATCGAAAACGATTCATGGAATATTATTCAGTTTCAATCCTTATATTTACTTTTCGAGTGATATGGTTTCATTGACTATTCATTACCAAGTTTTACAATTATTAGAACAACGTTCCAAGGATTAAGGCATTTGACACAGTTTCCATTCCTATACTGCTTCAAAAACTCGCCGGCATGGGTATAAGAGGTACCACCCTTGAATGGTTCCGCAGTTACCTTACAAATCGTCGTCAGTGCGTAAGGATTGGGTCGTTAACCAGTGACCAGCTATCAGTTAACTTTGGAGTACCTCAGGGTAGCATACTTGGTCCAACTTTATTTATTATTTACATGAACGACATATTTAATACCTCAATTCAAGAAGCAGAACTCATATGTTACGCTGACGATACTGTTATCATATTTAACGATGATTCCTGGGACGCTGTTTTAAAGTCAGCTGAAAAAGGAATGTCTAATATAGCTCTCTGGTTTAGCAAAAATCTTCTGACCCTAAACGTGAAAAAAACAAAATACCTCACCTTCCATAAAACACGCATCTCTAGTCCTAGTGAGTTGCAAAAGCTCAGGATACACTCATGCTCACAAAACATATTATTATCGCCACCTCCTAGCTGCAACTGCCCGTCTACAGATATCACCGATACGATTAAGTACCTTGGTATTACGATTGATAATAATCTTTCTTTTAAAGAACATGTCTCTTCGCTAGCTGGTAAGATACGGAAAACTATTTTTATTTTAAAATCCTTACGTAAATCTGCACCTAAATATATATTAACTTTAGTTTACAAGGCTCTTTGCCAGTCTGCCCTCACGTACTGCATGTTAGCATGGGGGGGTGTCGCTAAGACCACTCTGCGTGAGCTGGAGACTGCGCAGCGAGCAGTGCTGAAGGTCATGTTATCCAAACCTCGTAGATTCCCTACAAATGATCTTTACAAAGCAGCCAAAGTCTTACGAGTACGTCAATTATTCATTTCAAAAGTAAGCACCACAATTCATAAAATTACTGTCTCTTCCAAAGATTTCGTTAACCTTGTCAAACAACGCAGATACAAAATACCAATCCCCACTATAAGATCAACTTTTGCTAGGCGTTTGCCACCTTATGCCCACTCGCACATCTATAATAAATCATGTAAACACATAAAAAACATTAAAAATCTGACAAGCAAAGAACTGAAAAAAGAAACTGAACGCTGGCTAATGAGTTTGAATCACGACGAAACTGAAAATATTCTTTCAGCCTGTACCTAATTAAATGCACTAATACTCACATACTACACACACACGCGCACACACACACACACACACACACACACACACACACACACACACACACACTCACATACACACGCACACAAATTATTTCAGATTTTTTATGTTAAGCCCTTATTGTTATAACTATCTCTAGTCTCCGCGACACAGGCCCTGAGTCTAGTGCGGAGGCTGCCGAACAAACATGTAACCTTTTGCATATTCTAAATAAAGACTTTTTTACTTTTTTTACTTTTTTTTTATTATTATTTGCTTGAGAATGCATTTCATTGAATATTCAAGTAACAAAGTAATATAATATCGTTTTCTTCTCTTCGATGTATTGTTACAAAACAGTTTTATTTAAACGAACCGCAAATAGTTAAGTAGGTTAGGTTAGGCTAGAATTTTGACCCCGTCTGAAACGACCTGCTATCAGAAAAACAGGTTAGGTTAGGTTAGAATTACGACCCCATCGCATGATTTATTGTAATGAAATAACACATAACTACTTCCATGCTGGTCTGAGAGCAAAGAAAAAACATAGAATGTACCAGTTGCTTCTCTTCCCGCGCAAATGGTAAAAACCCATCGAGGGAATGGGCGAAAATCATAGGAATCATGTTATAAGCGATGCGGCTAGCAACCCATCACTATTTTGATTCCACTTTCCACTTCTACGCCCTCAGTGTCTTGCTAAACGTGGCCTGTAGGTGTTGTTACCTTAGGCTCTGTCTACCCCGTAAGGGATAAAGACGTGATTTGTGTATGTGTATGTATGTATGTAAATAACACATACCTATTGAAATGATTTTCTAAGACTTGTCATTTTCAAGAATAAAAAAAGTAATAATAAAACATGAAATGAAGTTATGCAAAATAAACAATTTATTAAGTAACATTCGTACTGTTTAAAAATCGGTGACTTAATAATACTTGATGTAATTGATCGACGTAATGAATTGTCGACGAAATGAAATTACGTAAAACGTTGACTTTGAACTGATATTCGATGAAAAATTTGTCGACATTTCAAGGGTAAACCGTCTCGAAGTGACTCAAAAACCCCGTTTAGTTAAAATACTTAATAAACTGAGTGCAAATCGTGAAAGTTTGAATCAGTTAATGTGCGATTGCTACAAGAAGTGAAGCGTAAATTCTTTAGGTATTTCCTAAGCTCGAAAATCGATGACAGTTTTAAATTCCCCCTCTATAATGCTCACCCTCTTCTCTTTATCGTTTTCTTTTATTTCACTACTTACTTTTGATAGTTTACTCATGTTATAAATCCGCACTTTTAATATTACAAATGAAAAAGTAACTGTCTTTGTTCATCTAAAGGTTTGCTACCTCTTCACGACAAAACCGCTGCACGCATCTTAATGAAATTTAGTAAGATGATTATTTTCAAATGTTTTGGAAAAAATAGGATTTTTCAATTGAGACATTAACATTGTTTAAATCGTAGTTCCCTAGTTACGTTTTTATTGAGTAATAATTGTTTAGTTCTTCAACAATTATTGCGTTGATACTTGAATACAATGACTTTCCGATGGATAGCAATAAACGAATACTGCGCAGACAAAGTCGTGGGTAGCAACTAATACCTCTGTAATCCGGGAATAATATTAGCACATCCAAACACCGTTTCACCCGTCGCACAATACTTAAGACAATAATTCACGGCCCAATAAATAAATATTCAACGCGCCATACATCTCACTAATTTAGTGCTACGGGACCCCATAACGGGCCCCGCAGATATATATCCTGTGACATTTTTCTTTTTCTTATCTGGCCTCACCAGACGGTTGTCCCTCTCTTTTCATCGCACAAAGCTTTACATATGTGCGTCCCGCTTTGAAGTTATATTTATCACCGGCCAGTGTTCGTTTTATTTGGTTTTGGTCGTAATGGATTTATTCTGTGTCTTGACCTTGCGTTTGTCGCGACTGAAAGAGACTTTGTGTCGAAGCCATATTCAAGTGTCTATGGATGGATTATCGTTCGGTTTGTTAGTTGAGAAATTTAGCGGGCAAATGTACGGTGCTCAGTATACAATATAGATCATTTTGAATAAAGACTAGACAATTTTCAGCCTCTGAGTATATTAGTCTTATGAAATTTGGTAGGTAGGTATAATTTATTGTAGGCTATGCCTAATTACGATTAATAAATAGTCAATAATAAGTTACTGAAAGTTATTAATTGTTTCTTTTTCATTATTAGGTACTGTCAGGTTTCTTTGAAGACTCCAGACTAAAAGCTTTTCGTTCCACTTAAAAAACAACTTGCTAAACGTGCCCTGTGGTTCTTGTTACCTTAGGCTCTGTATACCTCGTAAGGGATAAAGACGTGATTTGTGTGTGTAAAAAACAACTTCAACCAAAAACAATCGCCAAATCCAGGCATGTACCGGACACTGTTAAACGCGCATAAATAAATTAACATTAAAATAACGAGCCAAATCCCGTGGCCGCTGATAAATGGTCCCCCTACATTGGGGCGAAAATAAAATTAGTTCCGCGTCTATCGCTGTGTAGGACCCTTAACTGAAGCTTACTCCGACCCCTAGTTAGGGACCTTAACGTTTCCTTAAATAAATAGTTGCATTTTTGGTGTAATACTTTTTGAAGCGTAGTGTTTTGTTTATTTAAATTTCTAAATGTCAGTGAAAATTAGAACACATAGAAAAATCCGAAAAGTAAAGCTATGGCCGGGAATCGAACCCGGGTCCTCGTCATTCCGTGACGCGTGCTATACCCCTACACCACCCATAGCAGGTGGGTAGTCTCCGAATTTTTCTACCTGTTACTAACTGTCACGTGACCTTTTTGTTACTATGCGAATTTTTGTCGCTAAGCATCATCTGTTTGAATGATGTGTCTGTACGACACAATTACAAACTACAAATTATTAAACAAAAACAACAAAACAAAATTATTACAAATTACAAATTATTTGTTTATTTGTCTAGAACTTTTTTGTAAAACAACTTGAGACGTTTATTTTCAAACTAGCTCACGCCCACGGCTTTTAGAAGTACTTACTATCCCGTGAGAATTAAAACCAAATCTGCCTTTTTCTTGTCTATACGTTAAATTATGTTTAGTCTTGCTTTAGCAGAACTCTACTTGTAACTGTTCGTAACATTGTTTAAGTACACAATCCACTTTGATTGTTAAACAAGCGTTTAGTGTCAAAACCGTGGGCGGCCGCGGGCTGGCAACCCTTTGTGGTAAAGGGTCCTATATCGGGTAATCGCTTAATACAATGTTGCCAGCTTAATTAGAACGGCCATTTTGGATTCTGTAGGGATACCAGTCCTTATTCGGTATTGTTTACTGGTTTCAAATACCGTTCAGTCGTTTCTTACATTTTTATTTCGGTCGTGGATTAGCTGTTTCCCGTAATTTGTCTCTATCTCGCGAGTTATGTAATTTTTAGGAATAAAAAGTTATATTTTAGGTTATAAAACTATGTGACCGAATTGTTTTTTTACGCATATGTCAAACTTTCGCAATAGTTATCTGTAAGAATTAAGTAATCATTACGTTTTAATTCTGATTTGATAGTTTCAATGGGTTAGTTCTTACACTTCAGATCATATCAGATCATCATCGACATAAAGTTAACATTAAAGCCATACTATACTATAACAACATACTTTCAGCTTCCGAAAACCCTAATTGTTTAACTTTCATCATTAATCATTGCCTAGTATATTTCACGTATCAAATAAAGCTATCGCCAGACGTCGTAAACGTCTCATTAAACCATAGACTATCGTTTCCGCACCGTGTGGCGAGCCTTTTCCGCCACTTTCACGGTGCACAAGCACGAGTGGACTATCAAGTAGCTTGCGTTTGGTAAGTGGAAAACAAACAGTGCTTAGTGTGAGCCGCACACAGTTAACTATAACCGACGATTTTAACGTACCTATATTAGACAGAAAACGTGAAATTTTAAATTTTATAGTTAATATTATTGTTATTATTGGCGCTTGGCGACAATATCGCTAAGTAAAATCACGTGACAACCAGCTGGATGACAGAGGGAAAAGTTCGAACACTTACTCACCTGTTTTGGGTGATGAGGATCCGGGTTCGGTTCCCGGCCATAGCTTTACTTTGCGGATTTTTCTACGCGTTGTAGTTCAGAATCAGTATTGTGTAGAAATATTACTGTTAAAGTAATTTGGTGTAAAATACACACTTAGCGTGGGTTACGCCAAGTTATTTAAAAAAAAATTGCCCTTAAAATTACAATGCACGATAACAAAGAATAAACAAACAGACAAAATCACATCTTTATCCCTTATGGGGTAGACGGAGCCAAAGGTGTTCAGCCAAGGTGTGTGCCACAATTCACAGTATAATTAATAAATTATAATTAAAAGTCGCTCAGCATGTGCGGTGAGAGCTGTGCTTCCATGCGCTGGTTTTCAGCCGATAACTAAAACGAGACCGACGATTTTGACATAATAGTGTGAGATTGGTTTCGCACCGTTTCGTGCCTCAACTGGCGATGGCGCTGCTAATTTTTCTGTACCTGCTGTAGTACCTATTTTAGATTTGAGACCTTATCCATTACAAAAATACAACCGGCTACTCAGACAAAAGTTGTATCATACACTTAAGAAAAATACCTGCTTGATATCTGCTTGAAACATCTGCTTGAAAACTTCCTCCTTTTGTTTTTGTCAGTTGAAAATAAAAATAAGTAATGTTTTCGAAAGTTTTCTTTTTACATGCGGCTCTAGGGTACCTTGCATAGGTTAGACAATTAGACCCTTCGAACCGGTAACAATTAGCTTGGCTAGAACTAGATATAATCAGGCTGTAGCCAGAGCGGCGACGACGCATCCTAAGTCCTTGGATCTTTCTGTTTTTTTTTTCAAATTCTGTTTTTGTTGCCAGTAACCGTTCATTTTTGTAACGTTAGTTCAATTAATTATTCACAAACTGTTTACGCGTAATTTTAATTCATTCACAAGACAATCGATCGACCGAGGCCCTATCGAAATTAAAAATTCCACAACTCCACTGCAGTTTGCGTGGGACCAGAAAAATGTTCAAAGCTACCTAATTGGATACACAGAGAACCGCTACAAAGGGGATGTTTGAGATAAAAATGAAAATTAAATCTTCCAGGCGGATGGGCAGAGTAATGTTTTTGACGGTACTGTAGGCGAGACCCCCCCTCTACCCCCACCGGGGGCGACCGCAAATCGACTATCAAAATGCTGGTGAAAAAAGTTGAAGCAGACGGCGTGACGGCGGTCGTGTTTCGCTGCGGATGACTATTCGATGCTTGCGGAAGAGTTGGATTAAAATTGCCACATGATTAAAAATGGAACAGTTATTTGGTTTTAAATTGTAGGACGTTTCAGTGGTAGTGTCACGACACGCGTGTTTCTGTGATTAAGTAGCGGTAGATCTAGCGGTTTTAATTCATTTACTTATAACGTTTTTTTTTTATATGAAGTTACACAATTTTAATTTTAATAATTTCATTTCATTTCATTTTACTATACCAACAAATCATGGACCTGTTGTCAGAATAAATATAATTTATTATTGTTTTTTACGCTAAATGAGGTCCAGGAAGTTCAACCTACAGAAGAACACAATGCGTGATTTTTGAAACGGCAATTTTATCTTTTTTACGGAATTGTGCCCTACCAACGTCTCATGGTTTGATAGCTCCAGAAATCAGTGCAAGCTTGCCGATAGGTATACCTAAACCTAGTAGATTCAATATCTTTGAAGGTGTCTAAAGAGAAGCCTTTGATGACTTGTAAAGGCTTTTCCACACATTAGGCTACCATCGACGTAAGACACGCTAGATTAGATTGAAAGATAAAGGTGTTAATTTTTTTTATTTTGATAATTGAATTTTAATAGAATATACTTCAATAGTTTGTTCTGGGGGAAAACAGTGTAGTATTATCCTCTTGCCTTCCACACCGCAGTGCTGGAGTCCGGGTTCGAAGTTGGCAACAGAGAGCGCTGATGCCCACTCTTACGTCAGATTCGACAGTCGTATTTTACAACACTTACAAGGAGAGATTGGGCCGTCCTATTCAAAAACCATTGTTATGATCCCAACTCCCATTGTTAGATTTACAATGGGGGTTGGGTTCTTGGCGATACGATGGGATTTACTCACGGGGTACATCCGTACGGATAGCGTCAAATCGAGCAGGAAGGAGTGGTCAACCCTTTTATCTGTGGGCCAACCGATCAACAGAGTATAGTCAGCAAACAGTCTAGATCTTAGGTCTAATTAAGTTGGCTACCCCTGTAATGTTTAAAAGCTGTTGCCAGTGGCGTAACTATAATGTCAGGGGGATCGGGGGACGTGGAAAATTCATCAATGGGAATCCTTCCTCAATATAAAGAAGTCCTACTATCCTTTGTGTGCCAAGCCTGTTAAGGGCCCGTGGTATTTTGCCAGTCCTGCCACCCTATGGGTACGCCACTGGCTGTTACTCACCTTTCTTCATGGTAGTCATATCACCGTTGCACATCTGCGGCCCAGGGCTGAGGCTGTGCAGCTGGTACGGCGGGGTCCTGGTGTCGATCTGGCCGGGCCAGGGTGCTCTCGGCCAGGTGGACTGGGATCCCAGGAGCCGGAGACGCTCGTACACAGGCGTGTTGCAGTCCGACGGGGTTGGCTGCGAGGTGGTCTTCTCTTTCTGAGCTGCTAGGTTGCGAAGGACTCGGTTGATTGAGGATACCTGATATAATATAGAATAGGTTAAACCGCTGGAGTGTGTTTTAGTTTTAGGGCACTTCTATAAGTGGAGTGGACACATTGTACCTATTTGTAAAAATGGAAGGACACATTAGTTGAATTCTATCTCGCGTGTTAGCTCACATTAGTAGAATTTTGTCATTACTGCATTATATATGTATGTAGGTACTCTTTATTGTGCAAAATAAACATAAAACAAATACAATTGACAAACGCTGAGACATAGTTTGGGCATTACTAGGATTGCGTTCACAGTGATACTTATAATGGAGATGAGAATGATGAAGGTAGGTACTCATAAAATTCAAAGATAGAATGAGTTTCATGTACAAGATACCAAAATGCTAAAAATGATCTGAATGACAAGAGATTCGTTGATGTATGATGTGGTATACCTACATTTTTCTGTTCGACATGAAATCTCATATTGTATTAGTTATTTTGCTGGCATTGTACCATGTACGTACAATGCTACTTACTTAATTAGAAAAAAAAAGTTCAAAGTGAGTCAACAATGATTATTATATGAATTAGATCTCCGTAAGACACTGAGAGGTTTTTTATATCCAACATCGATAAATTTCGATAAGGGGCCGCGTGATGACATGTGATTGGAAAGGCGTATTAAAAATCGATTATTAATTTCATTCGGAGCCTTCGTCCCGTTGAGACTGAGGGTTGAAAAAAAAGGTGGTGCAGCATCGATGGTTTTGTTTTATTTTAACGTTTATTAAAGGTACGCAACTCGCTACGTATAACCAATGATCTTGCAAATGAAGGTTTTTGTTGCAGTAGTACAGACCAATAACTATCATTTTATTAGGATAATTTATAGACTCATAGAGTACCTACATTATCGAAAACATTAATATTGGAATTCTTGACTGTATCATCACACTATAGGTGGTGTGATGGTTATGACGCAATGGTATACTGGATAAGTGTGGATCATACTCAGTTTTTCTCATCATTTCCAGTTACCGAGAAACCCGTTAGTAGATCTTAAGATAATCCCAATCTGAGATAGTAACATCACAATTAACCGACCACCCAACGCAAGTCAAATTACAAAATTCAATAATGTCGCCGCACCATCTGACAGCGCGCCAAAACGGACGTACGACGTAACTTAGACGTAGAGGAAGGCCGTAAGACGATAGATGGTAACTCGATACGCTGCCGCGGTGGTCTGCGCCGCGCGGTGACTGGCAGCTGGCACGATGGCCGATGGACCGAGAAAGCGCGGCACGTTCGAACGCGACTTTTAAAAAATGTTTTGTTTTTTCTTCTTAGTCTATGATGAGGATGGTTGACAGTTCTGTTCGTATTTGGATTTAGTTTTTTTATTCGTGTTTTAAACGGCCAGTGCTTATGTTGTTGTGAGGAATTCTATTTTGCTTACTGACTAATGTTAAAGTTGGTAATGGTATGAAGTTTTCAAGTCAGATGTCCTCAGCACTGAGTTTCCCTAGCTTGTTATCAATCAAATAAAATTAATAGAGTCACGATAGATTTGTTCGACTAGAAAATTATAACAAGCCAATAATTAAAAGTCAACAAAGTCCAGGACGCTCGCGGCACTCACGTAGAAAAATTGAGAATATCTAGAAAGGGTTGAATATCGACAAGTCTCGCAGATGGAATGGAAATTTTTAACAAGCTGTTTATAACGAGCCCGATGACCCAATAAGTTGCGCCAATTAAATATTTATTTTCAATTACCTTCCAATTAAAAAGTAATTATGAAATTGGTGCAAACAATTGGCAAATATTCAGCCAGCGTTCATTCTAAATTTAAATTTTATTAATACAATCATGTAATGAAAGCATAAACAAACCGCGCGCAGAAGTGTGGCCATGCGTGAAAAACGTCTGCGTGGCCGTTTATAAAAAAAAAACTCGACGCAAAGTACAGACCTGTAAACAGTCGCTTAATTCGAATTACACACACGGATTGACTCGTTTCCATGACTCTACTAAAACCAATTAGTAAATAACCCTTAATTTTGTTTATGTGTATGAAATAAATTTCTTTTAAAATGAACATAGACAATGTAAGGTTAACAATGTGTGCATGTTCATCGGATTTAAGTGTTTTTGTGGTAGTTCACGGTGCGTTAGTTCTGGTTGCGGTTTAATTCGGTTTTTGATTCCGGTAGCTGGGAATTTTACTTTTGATTTCACTTTAGCTTTTTTTTGTATACTTAGGATTAAGAACCTGCTTAAGCTGATGGCTCACAAGAAACCATGACTATGAACATGGTGTCCCTATGCAAGAAATAATCGTAAAAAGTGCTATTACAAAAATACGAATCACTTCATGCTTTACCCTCAAACATCTTGTTTCTTTGTTCGGCAGTCAAATGTATAGGTACTTACTTAAATGAAAATGCTGTTGTCTTACGGAAACTCTAAAATTTGACAGAAGAAATAATTCATTTTACATTTATTTCATTTATATTTAAAGGTACTACTAATTCATAGAAAGCTACAGTTATTTAGCTAAAATGGGTTTTTGCGTCAAACGTACGCAAATGTCAAATTGGAAGTTAAGGATAAACTAATGGTTTAAATAACACAGATTTAAGTATTGTAATTAATTATTCTATTTCACGTTAATTTCATCTCCGTTCTCGAGACAATCTCTTTGGTTTCATGACTTCTTCGGCGAACAGCCATACGGTGCAAGTATTAAAACAGATTAAAAATTGAGATACATAAAAAGCCAGACACAGTTTTTTTCTTTAACTTGAGTCAATTCAAATAACAAAAAAACATTTAAAACGCCCTCTCTGAACTCCCAAATACCTCTTTAACTCTAACTAGATTACATATTTCATATTTACTAACAAAACTTAGCGCAATCAAACGCTGCGATCAATACCGCCCCTCTATTTGCGCGGACTCTTTACAAGATGGTTCGTAAAAAAAAATTCGCTCTAAGCTTATTGAAAAGTATTCGCGCCCTGCCTTCACGGACTTTGAGCAAATATAAGATAATTTTCGCGCTTCACCTCTCCCGGTATTTAGGGGGCACCTTTCATACTTTTTTAGCCGTTTGACGGTACGTTTTTGACGCAATTTATTTTGTATTCAAAATGCGCTGTCGCTGTTTCGAGGTTTGTGCTAAAATGACGGTAATTATTTTATGAGTGGTACTTAAATTACATTATCGACTTCAAATGTTTAGGTATTCTGCGTTAATAATGTAATATTCCTATTGTAGCTACCTATTTATATATATCTTACTTTTGAATCGAATTTAAAAAAGGTGTTGGTTTGATTTATATCTAATATACAGAAAACAAATGACATCGAGATTTTGGAATTAATATAGTGACACAATCATATGGTGGCTTATACGTCTTAACTTACTCTGGAACTTCCAGTTCTACAGATATTGTAGGTTAGAAATGTACCTCCACTCGAATATCGATTATATGTCTAATCAAAACCGACTTGTTCAAGTTTGGCTATCGATGTAGTTTGACCCTTCATAAGTTTACTTAGTTACCGGATAACGTACCGTATAGGCTAAACAACCTCAGTAGAGAAAGTAAGTAGTATAGGCATCGAAGTAAAGCAATTATTATTTAATTAAATTTATAAAATGTACATGTGGCGACTTGTCGTTCATTATGTGTGCTAAGGGGGAGACCTTTGTTCAAAAGTGGACGTCTTCAGGCTGATAATAATGATGATGATGAATAAAATGTACATTTTGTTTTAACATAATGCATAAGCATAATTTTTAAGAAAACTTCGCATACATCAATTTAAGTAAAAATGTAATTAGTTAGGAAAATAATAATAAAATATACTTTTTAAATATTTGGTAATAATAATAATAATTCCATCTATTTCGGATTAAGTAGTATCCGTAATAGGTTAGTAACACAAGTTCTCAGGTTCTCAATAAAACGCGGTGTGAAGCTTCATCCACCTTCGCGAAGAGGAGTCCCATGGGTCCAATCCAAACACACTCCCAGGATACCGTTAATAACCAGTAATATACTGAAAGCCCACATTAAACCGAATATGATCATAACAAATAAGCTAAATACGACAGGGCATTCGGCGCATCTCTACCTCAGCAGATTTTTTGCATTGAAAATAGTTAGACATTACGTTTTCCTCCCCAGCACTTCACCCATAGACGGAGAGACGTACACAGCGTCGGGTATCAAATAAAAGCAGTACATTACGGCCATTGTTGACAAAAGGGCGAGGCAACCTGCTGGGCATTGTCGGCGGCACTTTGCGCCAGTATTTTGGGTGACTTTCGAATGTTTTTAGCTGTACGCTTACTAAGCGAACAACTGCTGCGTTTCTATGATTCCTTTTGTTTTTGCGCTTTTTAATCAGTCGATTGGATTTTGGATTGGATGGAGGTGAGTTGTGAGTTCCTGCTATTGAGTAAATATGTTTTGTTTGAGCTTTAGAATACTGCAACGACATCATTTGACTGGATTTTTGTAGAGCGCTTGTAGTGCGACGACTTTTAGTTAAAAAATAATTCTTGAAGTAGACAAGCTGGATGTTTGCTTATTTGGATTATTTGTGGAATGTTACGACTCAAAAATCTTGGTACTTTTGATCATTTGGTAGAGTTTTTTTTAATGAAATAGGGTGGAACAAGCAAGTGGGTCAACTGGTGGTAAGTAAACACCACCTATGATCACTCGCCATACCAACGGATTGCAAATATGTTGCCAGCCTAGATGACTAAGATGAAATACCACATGTGAGAGTGTAGATTAAATTAAATTAAATTTATTTATTGGCTCAATCACACGGTTCTTATAATGAAATTCAGCACAAAGACATTCAAAGTTAATAAACAATACTGCTAAAGCCACGCACTACCAATGCAACGCCTTTGCGACCCCGCCCAAACCAAGATGACAGCATAAGTCAAAACTGCGCTTAATTCGCGCATTTCCCACGGAATTTAAATTTAATTGTCGATTTACTATTGTTGGCAATCAAAGAAATAGGTCAATAACTAAAGAAGCTTTTGTTTGATTGAGTCTTATAGGCAGTTTGTCAATACGTTATAGTATTGTAACGCGACGCGGGGGGTGTATAGCCCTTGTAAGCAAGTCTAAGGTGCGTTCAATTGTATTCAAAATCATTTGAGGGTGAAATGATATGCAGCGATTTATTAGGTGCGTTCAGAATGTTCTCATCGGCGGGACAAATGTGTGAATGAACTGTTATGTTGGCAGCATTATTTGCCCATAAATCAATTAAAAGGAGGCGGTGTGTGTGGAGCAAGATGTCCCAATGTTTCGGTGTCAAATGTCACTTCATTTAACCGTTAATTTTTATTCCATAGACGAATGCAAAGCCTTTATGTTGTGTCTTGGATTATAAAAAGACCCGCATTTTGCTAAAGTGATTCGAAATTATTGTACCAGTCAAGTGAACAAAAAAAACTGCAAAATATCCATTCCACTATATCCGTCAGAGCGTGCAACAATCCTTGTTATATTTGTAAATAATAAATAAGTGTGATTTTTCCCGCCTTATTCCGTCTGAGTCGGCGGCAGGACGCGATTTTCCACTAGATGTGTTGCCAGAATAATAAAATTCCGACAAAAATTCGGACCGAACGGCTGGCGGAAAATTGATTATTGATTTATTTTATATTTGTGTATTATTGTTAGGGTCGTTCGTTGCTATGCTATCATGTCTTGTTTTAATTTTAAATATGAATAGCAATCGTAACTTTTAGGAAAAAACATTGCAACATTTATCACTAATATTTGGCAATGCTGATATTATAAGCCTCTATAAAGTCAAGTGTGCAAGAAAAAGAAAAAACTATGCTATACATAATGGAAACTATACTTTAGTTTGGTAATTTAAATGTCAATAAGGTGTTGTTTCATAAAAGTCACCATATTGGTACAATAATGAAGTGAAAACCGAGGGTCAATACAATTAAATACCTACATCTTTGAAGCCCAACCAAATGGCAAAAGTCAATTGTGTTTACTTGGCGAACCGGTCTTCAATAATAATTTTACTTTAATGGCAATAATAGTACATTATTATTATTAAATAATGGTGTATTATTGCAGTCGGCACGGGGATGAACGCTCCAACGATTATGAATGACATTCAACGGTTTTATTTTAAGTACATTTTTTCGTTACTCTTGTACGGGTATTGTGCGAAAACATTATGGTCTGACGCGTGCTGTAGACAATGAATAAAAATCTAAATGAGGACTGACTTTAATGGCATAATACCACCTCCAGTAACGTAGAACTAAATGTCAAATTATGCTGAATGCTGATTTCACTATCGGTGACTGGCTGGAATGGAGCGTCCTCTTTGACTAGTTTTTTTTTAAATGAAATTTTTTTAAATTTTTTTAAATTTTTTTAAATGGGCCCGAAACTGTTGGTTTAACTATTTGGCAACTGCTGGAATGGAGCCTCCTCTTTGTCTATGGCTAGTTGCGATTGAATTGACACTATGATAGGTAGGAAATCAGTTGCACCGTCCAATCGGCAAATTGTTTGGCTTATTTCTCTGATTACTTTCAATTCCATGAGTTCTACACTAGAAGATGTCCAACACTTACTAGTGGAATGTGTTCGGAATTGTGTTGCGAGGGAGGCGTTGGTTGCAGCAGCCAATCTGAATATGTATGACGTGTTTCTAGATATCTTAGCCCAACCGACCTCAGACGTCGCGTTGATGCTGTTCAGGTTGGCTGATGTGACCAACAATATGAGCTAGTGTAATATATTGTTCCACTTGTATAATTCGTTGTTGCCCTATGGGCTAATGTGACAAAATGTACGAAGCCCGTTTTAAAAAAAATAAAAAATAAAAAAATCCATGAGTTCCATGTGTGTGTGTGTAAATGATCTAAGAAGAAATAGAATACTTTAGAAAACTTTCTAGTACCTTTCTAGTCTTAATTCGGAGGCGATAAAGCATATTCCTATATTTTTTTAAATATTAGTTTGTCAGTTAGTAATTTTGTTGCTTGGCAGCACTAAAAACAAACTAGAATATTTTGAAAATATTTCCCAATTTAAAACAACCACTCGATCTCAGTCTATTCCAAATTTACGAGATAAAATCTTATTACACATCTGTTACAAACAAATTACAGAACGGATTCCCCACTGTAACCGGACCGCACTTGCGGCAATATCTCTACTATAATTACAGCTGTAATCACCGAATTAAATCTAGCATCGAATTCATTGAAAAAACTCATAAATATTCAACAGTCACGATACGCTGTTATTACGTTTAATAGCCTCCCTCGAACAACAAAAACCCGACAAGGACATCGTTTAATACACAAAGCAACACTCGAGAGTGTGGACGCCGCATAAAATTATAATAAATATCAATAGAGCGGGACGCAGACTGGATTTAGTGTGTTAGATAAGGATGGCAGCGGTCATCCCTTGCATGGCGGTCTTTATGCAGTGCTGCCAACTTACCACAGTAAATTCTAAAGGTGACAATGCATTGACATGTCATTTGGACGGGGGGCTACTACGTGTCGCGTGGGGTCGTAATGTCATAACTCATGGTTCTAGTAGGGACTAAATGACTATGAATTCTGATTTAGATCGCTTCATGGTGATTTCGCGCCGTCAGCGCACGGACGGGACTGTGAAATTGTAAAATGCGTTTATATTTGATAAATAGATGTGTAAAGTGAATGTGCGATTGCCCTAATGTGTGAAATTCGCACTTCAACGGGTTGCTTATTGAAATGTTTTTAGCTTTAGGGATTTTAGTAGTCTCTATTTTTTGGGCCACTAAGTTACGGTTTCTTCAGAATCAAGTCATACATTATGCGTTATTATATTAACGTTGAGTGACGGAAAAACAAGAATATTAAAACTGTACCGTTATCATTATATTTTTAAGTCGTCGCGTAACCCTTTGCTACGGCGCGTAGCAACGTAGGCGTAGCAACGCTACACCGTATACATTATTCATTATTATTCCACTCTTAATGTCATATTTAACATATTTGTACTTGCAAAATATGACACTGAGTTTCTTTAGCATTTGGGAGAAACCGTGATATTTTGTAGACTGACGGCTTTTTTCTGCTATCGTTTGATTTTAACTGCCTGCAGATTTATAAACTTTTGATAAATTTTAAAGCTGGTATTGGATTACTTAGCTTAGTTTCCTGCTCGACGCAGAGAAGTCAATTAATATTTAATCGGACATTCTCATCGACTTCCCTTAAGTACCTCCGGTGGCAGAGAATGAATCACGTATCTCTTTGGAACCTTTTCTCACACGGTTTCGCAATAATTTATTTGGTAAGTATGTCATTATGTCATTTTCAGTGAATAGAATTCACAGTCGTACGCGATTCAGTTTCTTTCACTGTAGAATGTAGTAGATAACGATTTCAGGATCCATTAAAACTAATTGGCGTCTCTGTGTGCAGCAGTTAACTTATTAATAAAAGAGAAACGTTACCCAAAACTTAAGCCAAACTTCAATTACAAACGGTCTTAAATGTTGTATACTCATCGAGGTTATGTTACGTTCCTAACAGTATCCATTTTCCAGCTAACACAACTAACTTCCATACCTAACTCCGTACCCAATATGTATGTGTTTATGTATGTACTCGTATGTACCGCAAGCTATGTAACTAATAACCGGCATGGGCCGAGCAGCGGTCAGACGGTACATAGCATATATGTTCACACAAACATGTATATGTATGAGGTATCAGTGATGGGCCTATTCGGATAGTTTGTGGTTTGTAACGATGGTATACGTATCATACATACGTACCGTGTGGTATTTAGAATGTTTAATTCTGTGTCAAAAAAGGCGACATGAAAGACAAAGAGATATATTAACATTTTACTTTAAATATTAAACTTGAATTAATAAATATACTTTATAACTTAAGCACTATATTATAATTTAATCCTTACCACTGAAGCATACTTGATTTTTATATCCTTACTAATATTATGAATGTGAAAGTAACTCTGTCTGTCTATCTGTCTGTCTGTTACACTTTCATGACCAATCCACTGAACTGATTTTAATGAAATTAAGTACACAGAATGTTTCAGTCCCGAGGAAAGACATAAGATAGTTATTATCCCGGAAAATCGCATAGTTCCCTCGGGATAGCGGATAAATAGTAGCCTATGTTTTAATCTAGGGTACCAGCTATCTCCGTATCAAATTTATTTCTTTTAAATTCTTTAGTTTAAATTAACGTCACTAACTTTAAATAATCAGTAATTAGGATAAAATAAAAATTCAGGCGACATATTTCGAAGTATCCAGAATCGCGTCGGGCCAGTCGTTATTCGCTAATGAATGGCGGGCTTTGCATCCGTGCAAAAGGCCTGCCTCGGCCATGGATATTAAACGATCGTGAACAGATTCCCATGCACTATTATAATAAGTGTTGTTGTTTGTACTTTTGCAGCATAGACAATTTTTTTTTATATTAGCTCCTTTGAACATGAACATTAGTTATGGCAGCCAATTTTTGAACTCTACCACTTTTAGTGGTCAGATAGACTTGATTTGGCTGGTCTGGGAACAAAGAAAAAACATAGAATGTACCAATTGCTTCTCTACCCGCGCAGATGGTAAAAGCCCATCGAGGGAATGGGCGAAAATCACAGGAATCATGTTATAGGCGATGAGGCTAGCAATCCATCACTATTTTGATTCCATTTTCCACCTATACGCCCACAATCTTGTAAAAGTGGCCTGTAGGCACCTGTTACATTAGGCTCTGTCTACCCCGTAAGGGATAAAGACGTGATTTGTGTATGTATTGACGTGCAAGACCATGCCTCCTTTCAGACTGAAAGAGCTTAGTTTATAGATCCTAACCGGCTCAGTGCAGATGGAGAACCAAACACACCATTGAATGGCTTCGCAAGCGTGTGTGATTCTTCACGATGTTGTTTTTCATCGAAAAGTTCATAGTAAAACTCCAAGGTGTGAGCTTGGCTGCGAACCCACGGACCTCTGCTTGAGTGGCGGCTTTTACATGGTCATACACCATCCATTTCCTACACATGCATGTCCAATATCCACCACGCATGTGTTCTCACATCGCATATGCAGAGTGGATTAAAATTAAAACGCCGTAAAACGCATAGCATATGCCGAGGGAGTCACCCCAGCCCCGTCGATCGCAACACAGAACGCCGTATGTTCATTAGCGTTTGCGTGACTTACGACGGTTTGGTTCCGCGACGCGGCTAAACGAGATTCCCGGCATACACTTGTTTACGAAACTTGCGTAATAACTACATATGACGCATTAAAGTTGCGTAACGTTTATGAAATAATATGTGGTTAAATCCTCGTGGAAACAAGGCGCCCATACAGGAACGACGTTACATTTGTTTGCAAAGAAACGTTACTCCAAGAAACTTCCTTTCATGCCGGTAAAAAAAGCCTGGTTATTTTTTCTATGGTTTAGTATCCATTGCCACAAAAGTGCTCCAATTAAACTGTAAAGGTACTGTAAAGACAAAGCGTTCCAAGTAGGAATTTTCGTGAAAAACGAATAAAGGACCGACCACACCAGACCTCCTATATATTGCGTGAATGCACCGTCAACATCTTTACGCACTGGCGTCTTCGGACCTTGACTCTTACGCGTCGAAGACATCTACGTCCTACGTAACTGTCTACGTACGTAACGTACTAAGTAATAACTAAAATACACATTTTTAAGCAAATCTACATAAATACGAAAAAGAACTGCTCACCACTGCTTTAACGGACTTACCAATGTGTTCCACTTCCACAGGCATCCAAAGCCCCCCTCATACTTGAAGGGTTTTAAAATAATATGTTCTCTAAACCCCAGCTAGGGCCTGCTACCTCCATCTGAACACTAGCGGGCCCTCACGCTTGGTCGCACTTCAAACGCCATAATCAGTCAGATAGGCCTTCTTTGATAACATTAACGTCTCAAGGAATTTCATTTTGTCTTCCCAAGTTAATTTAATTGTTAATGTTGTGAGTGACACGGTAAAGGCATGGACTCTCAAAGTGGTGGGTTGTGATAACGGTTCGCTTTTAAGTTTGCAGTTTCGTAAGATAATTTGGAGGTTGAACTGTTGGCGTTAGCAGAACGGGTTCTAGATGAAAAACAGCACTGATGTGGTCATGAAGTCTCTGTCATACCGTCAGAATTTGCTGCAGGGGAGCACGTTCCTTACTGTTCGTTCTAGACCGAAACGGGTAGTCTATCTCACGCGCGACATAGCTTTCGCACGCTGTCGTGCTAGCCGTGATGATGCAGAACCATTTGCCACTTAATCTTTTTGTTCTTATTTTCGCGGGTAAGTTTTTGTTTAATGGTAAAAAACTAATTTGTTGTATTATTTACATTGGGATTTTTGGGACCAAGAAACAAAAGTAGTCTTTGCTGGAAGCTTGCTTTTTTTTAAAACAAAAACTTACTTTTACAGTTCTTACTGGCCAGCGATTATTTTTAAATCGTCCTGTCATACTTTTTCAACATGTTGCAAGTGGGATTTGCATGTAACGCATCTAAACACTTGCGCAGTCATTATGTTCACATGCCGGCTTATGCGCACGTGGCATACTCGTCGCGCTTGGCTTGACGCGCTGCGCCGTCTCCTTTATTTGATTTTATTGCACCCAGCATGGACAGGCTTGGGTGTACTATTTCTACTATACATGCATACACATACACACTCAAATCACGTCTAAGGTAACAGGTACCTACAGGCCACATTAAGCAAGATTGTGGGCGTATAGGTGGAAAATGGAATCAAAATAGTGATGGGCTAGCCTCATCGCTTATAACATGATTCCTATTATTTCGCCCACTATCGATGGGCTTTTACCATCTGCACGGGTAGAGAAGCAATTGGTATCATCATCGTCTTCAGCCTCTGTAAGTCCCACTGCTGGGCACAGCAATGAGAGGGCTTGGGCTATAGTTCCCACGCGGGCCCAGTGTGGATCGGGAACCTCTCAAACCATTGAATGGGGGCTATCACGTGTGAATTTCCCACTAGAGGCGCTAGTGTCGCGTGAGGTCCAATAACATTCACTTTTCACTGGTTTTGGCGGGCTTCCTGTCATAAATTATAATTTCTTTCATTTACCTGTTGAAAAGTGATCTTCGTGAAATTATCGCAAATATGAATTATTTGGCGATGAATGTGAACGTTTTGATAGCGGTTTTTTTCCCGAATAAAACGGAACTGCATAACATTGCAGCATATAGCTTCTCGATATGACGATAGTTATTTATAATTAATAAATCTAATGAGATTGAAGATTTAAAACTTTGTTTACCTTTGCTTTTTTTTACCTCTGGACCTCAGTCATGCCAGTTCATGATTATCGTGGAAATATCGTTATTAAATATGTTGTACCTAATATCAAAAATCTGTTCTTAAACTTTATTAGCCCCGTAGCTAATAGGTAATCCCTGTAAAGAGGTATTGTATAATACCCACGTGAGGAGACAGGGGAGAAGCGGCGCAGTTTATTGGATCTAAACCTTGTAATTAACTCGTTGTGGATTATGAGAGGGTGAGATTACATGATCACATGTAGCTGGGGAGGCCGGGGAGATAGGGAAAAATGTTACGCTGATAAAATCGTTAAGTAGCTATCTGTGATGTGATCAATTTGCTGGCTCAGAATTTACATTTCAGATGAAATATGTTTCTTTTTTTAACGACTTCCAAGAATGTGGTTTTCAATGGGACGCATGTTTTAGTTTTTTTAATTTTAGACTGCGTTATGTCTTTAAAATTATTACAGATAAATTTGATCAATCAATTGTATATCACGATTTTATTTAAATTTAAGTCGGATAACACTTCCATTTTGATTGAAGTAAGTTAAATTGGGAGCATTGATAATTACTATTTTTAATTTACTTCCATGCTGGTCTGGGAGCAAAGAAAAACATAGAACGTACCAGTTGCTTCTCGTCCCGCGCATCTGCGCTCTCTGGCGTTCTCTCACTCATCTGGCGGAATCCTTAGGAATCATGTTATAGGCGATGCGGCTAGCAACCTATCACTATTTTGATTCCTTTTTCCACCTACGCCTACAATCATGCTAAACGTGGCCTTTAGGTTTTGTTACCTAAGGCTCTGTCTACCCCGTAAGGGATAAAGACGTGATTTGTGTATGTATGTATGTATTAAATTTAATACAGCCTGTATTATCTGTGCGTAGATGCAACATGGTGATCCAAAAAATACTTACCCTTATTTTAAAGCGCTCAAGGCGTTTATGCTCTTGACGTTGCCATTAAACCCACATGCCGGCAGACCTCGCAATTACATATATTTATTTACTCTACCGATTACACTCAACATCAATGTAAGCCTTAAATCCTTCAAATTGTGGTATTAATTTCCCTCCAACACTTCTTATTTTTAAGCAACATTGCAGCCTCATTCTTTCAAACTAAAACCCACCCTAACTCAACACTGCAAAAATCTTTTCCATTCAAAAGCCCACTAACTTTATGAATCTGTGCGATATCAAAGAGAATACTGCTTTATTGCTTTGTACAAAGGCAGCTTTGCGATTGGTTGCCTTAGAGTAGGGTAGATGCACCGATCGCGGGCCGCGCTCTCGCCACGCGTCTGCCACGCGCCATCGCCGATAATCTTCTTTACCGGACTCCTTTGTTACAATTTGTTTCTAGCGTACTACCCCTGTGAGATCCAAATCTCTGATATGAGACTTAATGATATTTTAAATCAGTGTAGAGTTATTGGCTTGGTTATTGCAATGTTGCCGTTTGGGGAGCTAACGCGCTAATCAAAGCTTGGAATTTATATACCCTCTAAAGTAACAAATTAAACTAGTTATTTGCACTGACATTTGCAAAAATCATCCAAATGACTAAGCAAGTATTTGTATTGTAATGTCTGACATCGAGATGTTTAAGTAGCATTAAATTGTTTAACATTTAAGTAATAGCGAAACTCTAACATTAAAATCACTAATAAAATATGCTAAATATGGTACAACCTGTTTAAATGCTAGTCTGACTCGCACTTGGCCGCTTTTTAATCATAGTAGGTTTAAAAAAAATTAAACGAATACTAATAAATTATTGAATTATCGATGAATATGTCAAAGTGAGATAGTACTACAAAATACAGTTTTAAGTACTACCTCTACACCGCTAATGTTCTTGATAACTTCCTATTAAAATATTAAACATATTCAACTTTAATGCAAATCTAACATAGACAAAAAAACACAGCATCGCTCGTTACTGACGTTGAAGTGACAAGAAAATATCGGGACACAATGAAATAAAGTTGTCATCCCCAGTCGAGGGTAGAGCGTGCTAAATGCATTAATTTGGCCTGGATTTAGTGGCCCGGAAGTGATTTGCTACGGGAACGCATGTCACTATGCGATATGACCCCACTATTGACTCTCTTACCCTAAATTTTAAAAACAAATAAAAGTCAGCCTTGTAATAAGAGACGTGTGGTTCAAGTTAGATCGTGACGTCGAGCTATTTAGAGTTATATTGTTTAAATGTTTAACAGGGTTGAATGTCGTTACTGCTTTTTAGTTAAGGGTCGTTACTGCTAAAGCTTAGCGATATATTTGCCGCTGCGTTAGTGAGTTCAATAAAATGATTAGGAAAAATTGAGTTGTTCAAATAGGTTAAAGAGGTGTGTCAAATTTCTTTAATTAGCAATTGTAAGATAGCTGAGATATTAATTGACGAGTAATTTTTATAGGCTGACTGATTATCAGTTTGTGTTAATAAACAATAACAAGTTTTTGCTCACTGTGACCTAACATAGTATTACACAATCTGCGCTGTGATAAAGTTCTGTGTTTATCAACAAACTATTTTTTATAACACTATCACAATTCGGGACTTTATCACGTACGTCAAAATCGCGGAAGTCCAAAACGTTAAATGATTATTTGGCAAATGACTTTGAACGTCGACCACAATTAAAAAATCCTGAAAACATTTAAGTCTCAACTAACTGCTGTTGTATTACAGATTCATTTTAAGTCAGTGTACGTATATACGGATATCAACGAGGTATCATCAGCTACTGATAATAAAATAAAATATCTTTATCTTTATCTAAATATGTGATCTGCCATCCCAAGGTTGAAATACTTTTCACGCCATAAAGTGTATTGCCGAAAGACGCGTCGGTCAACTTGCGAGGTCGACTTTAGCGACACATTCATTTGATAGAAAGTTGTATAAACAGTGATAGATATTTTGGCTGACCGTACTATGTAAATTTTTCTATAAATACACCGTCTCGTTGACTACATGTGTCGCAAAGCTGCAAAATCCAACGATGAAACGTGTCACACGCAGCCTACGCATGTAGCCAACAGTATCCACTTCTCCCGTCAGCTTAACAAAATGAGACGGGTTAACCGTACGGCGAATCGATATCTTGACGTTAATATATTCTACCTCTAAGCACCCTCTTATGGCGTACGTAAACACAATATCAACCAGACTTCGATAAATACGAAGACATCAAACGCTCCTACACCCATACCCTACCTGTAGGTATATCTCCCCTGATAACTTTAAGACTTTATCCCTTGTACAGGAATTTTTACGGCAACAAAAGCCTTCATATTTTCTTTATTCATACCGTGTCAAAATCGCCCTGCTTCCCCCTTCGACGACGAAAAAAGAGATAGCCGCCCAACTCTTTCGCTTTCATTAAAAAAGGTATATATCCGTCCCGCTCCGTCCCTCTGTTTCGGTTTTATGTTTTTCGCGATATTCGGAGTACCAACCTACTTAATGCGCTGGTTTTCTCCCAAGAAAAAAACCGTCAGCCTAGGGGTGATGGCGCGAATTTCTTAATTAATTTATGTTAAGTATTTGCAAGGGAGATGTTTGTGAAAGGGTGCTCGGCTTCTTTCTCTGTCTGGGTCGTAAAATGACCGTGACGTTTCGTTAATGGCGCAGAGATGTATTTTTATGCCGCGTTAATTTTTACACGTTTTTAATTGTAAGAGAAGACGAAATGGAATAATAACGGCATGAAAAGCGGTTAAAGATAACGTGCTGTAACTACGGAATACATTGAATGACTTAACAATTTTAGTGATATTCTATAATCTCTGTCTCACAGCTGAAACTATCTTAGGTTTTCACTAAAACTATGCTATGGTCTCACTGTGTTTGCAATAAGAAACCAATAACTTTTCAACTGACGCATCCCTTTTGAAAATCCATCGTGTCATAAAAACTCCATCGGCATTATTAAAAAAGCATCATCCTCTACATCCGAAGACGATACGTCTAAAGGATGTCCCAGAAGGGAGCGGCCCCGTATTCAAAAAAGGGAAAAAATGAAGAAAAAAGTTATAACGTCATATTGTTTTGCCACGAAGTGGTGGGGAGAAGGGGGACAAAGGGGAGTCCTGTATAGTGTCAGGGAAAGATAAGGCGTTATAGCTCCGACGTAATATTATAGGTAGGTACGCCATTGTGCCCGTCTCGCCCTTTAGTATTTTCATACTTTCCAAAGGCGCCATAGGAGCGCTATTTTGTGTGATTTAGAAACAAGAGAGCGCTAAAGATGATTACGCGAAAGCGTTTTTGCTGTGTAAGGTTCATTTTTACTTTACTGTTCATAATAGTTGATTTTTATAAGTATTTTTTTAAATTGAGTTGAGTTTTGAGATTGAAAAAGAAATCCTGAAAGATAGGCACATATAAGTGTAATAATGTATACTTATTTATTAAGAGCGCAAATTATTTATCTTACGTACGTGTTAAACTAACTCATATTACAATTTGTATTAAGTTAATTTGCTTTGCGTTTGAAGCCGACTTTAGATCAATAAAACGACAAAAAAAATAACTCACTGATTTACGTATTACATAACTTCTTCAACTTGGAAGTCTTCAAGCAACAAAGTTGGTCAACAATAATAATACGATTGAATTGACCTAATGAATTGTTTATTCCGAGTAAATAATTTACCTGTACCCGATCGTTGCAGAGTGTACTATTTTCCGGCGGACTGGGCTGGACCAACACTTCATCATCAATTCTGTTCTGCTTTAAGGAAGCCTTACATACACTACACATACACATACAAACACATACACAAATCACGTCTTTATCCCTTACAGGGTAGACAAAGCCTAATGTAACAAGACTTAAAGGCCACGTTTAGCAAGACCTATACGTGGAAAGGCGAATCAAATTAGTGATGGGTTGCTAGCCGTATCGCCTATAACATGATTCCTAAGATTTTCGCCCATTCCCTCGATGGGATTTACCATCTGCGCAAGAAGAGAAGCAACTGGTACATTCTACGTTTTTTCTTTACTCCCAGACCAGCATGGAAGACTTTATCCAATGAAATGGAAGATGGCTGTCTTAGTGGTTGATCTAACGGTCTAATGTTCACTCACCTTCATGAAATCCATTCCCAAAACTTTTATCACTTTAAGAAGGACGAGGTTAAATCTTGAACACGGCTTAGTCGAGTATACTGCTATTAAAGTAGTATAGTTATTTTTTTTGCGTTCTCTACCGTCTTTGTTAAGTATTTGCGAGGTACCTTGCCTCATTTTTACACTTAAAGCCGACTACGCATCTGCCTATACGCCCTTAATCATGCTAAACGTGGCCTTAAGGTTGTGTTACCTTAGGCTCTGTGTACCCCGTAAGGGATAAAGACGTGATATGTATGTACTCATCTGCGAGCTGCAGAGCGTATTTCAATAAATAAGTCTACATAATCAAGTTTTCCAGAATTTAAGTATTTTTCGTTATTCTTACTCAGAATAGTTTACCATATCGATTATCATACAAGAAAATGAGTCCCTGATTTTACTTTTTTTTTTTGCTGTACCTACGTCACGTTAAAAGAACGACGAAGAAAAAAGTGTCAAATAGGGATGGAAGTTTTGGGAAACATTTTTTCTTGTAAAGGGTAAACAATCAATAGGGTAAACAATTCTGAGTAAGAAGAACACAAAATACTTAAATTCTAGAGAAGACGATCATGTAGGCTTTTTAAAAAAAACGCTCTATATTCGTAACCGTTGTACGTTACATACACATACATACACACATCACGTCTATCCCTTACGGGGTATGCAGAGCCTAAGGTAACAATACCTACAGGTCACGTTTAGCAAGACTGTGGGCGTATAGGTGGAAAGTAGAATCAAAATAGTGATGAATCATGTTATAGCCGCATCGCCTCTAACATGATTACTAAGATTTTGGCCCATTCCTTCGATGGGGTCTTGCTATCTGCGCGGGAAGAGACGCAACTGGTATATTCTACGTTTTTCTTTGCTCCCAGACCAGCATGGAAGTAAGTAAGTAAGTAAGTAAATGCTTTATTGTACAAATATAAGGGATTTCTACCAGTTAACCTTTGAGTAGATGAGAGGAGCATTAAACGAAGGACCGACAAAGTGTAAGCTTAAAATTCCAGATAGTGAAAGCCACAATAGAGCGTACATAAAGTGCGTTACAGTAACCAAAAAACCTAGGGTGCACGAGGGGTTCCTGCGGCAGACTCTTTTGGATAGTGTGACTGCAATAGTTACTGCTACAGCAGATGAGACCATGCTTAAATTGATAATTTCCTTAAATTTTACTCATTACTCACGCTAGGGATGTTATCCGAGGAGCACACGCCTTCGCTGAGCAGGCGATCCCTGATCTCCCACGCGAAGATCGAAGGGCATTCCCGCTTGTACTGTGCGATTTTGTTGACCACCTCTGCCGTGGCTACTCGTGGCTTCGAACCCCCGATGGCCCGGGGTCGTATCGACCCCGTCTCGTAGTACCTAATAGAGAAAATTGGTGTATTAATTGGGAATCTCGAAATTTTTAAAGAAGGGATTCAGAGAAGTGTTAGCTAATAAGAAAATCTACATTTTACAGTATTATTTCTCAATCCTATAGTCTAACAAGGTATACTGTCTTCAGCAGTGGCCCGTAGCTTGAAGCTGGGCATTTTCCAAAAAATTTCTACATGAACATTTTTTCCAGAATTTAACTATTTTGGGTTATTATAACTCAGAATCGTTTACTCTAACGATCCTCATACATGAAAAAATGTGTTTTCAAATTAAAAAAAAAAACAAATTTCGGCTAAGATGGCTAAAAATGTTCAAAAATACCTCGGCTATCATTCCCTCAAAGCTTTGCACCTAGCTACCAAACACCCTGTTAACCAAGCCAGCCTTCTAAAGTATTTTATTACTCCCATTTCCTTGGACATGGCAACTTTCGCAAGCAAACTGTCACAGTATGGCGTATCACATGGTATCACCGAGCGGCGAGGGTGGCCGTGTCGAGTTACGTGCGTTATGTGTCGATACCTCCGTGGAGGTTGTCTTTTTACCTGCCAGCTGTCACGTTTTTTGTCTCTGGTTCATGTTTTTTTAACGGCGAAAAGTAGGGGAAAGTTGGTTTGCGAACGGTATCTGTAGTTAGTATCGAATAAGGCTTTGAATTTTTAAGTTTTCTGTATTGATTCTGTATGTGAAACCTTTATTGTGCAAAATGAAAATAAAATGAATACAATTGACATACATTGAGATACATACACAAAGCGGACTTATCCCTTTAAGGGTTATTTTCCAGTTAACCTTTGATTCTGTGTCACTTGTAAAGAGGAGACGTCAGTAAATATACGCTCACAGATCAAAATAGTTTCAAACTACATTTTAATACATTTTTGCTACACTATGAAAAGTTAAACGGTACATAAATGATTACTTAGTACCGTTGAAAAGTTAATCTACCCTTACATTTATTTTGAACTCAATTTTGCATATTCGACAATCTATCACACTTTAAAAAACTACGAAACGAATATGAACGCAGACGTAGAAACCGCAAGCGAACAAAACAAAACACAATCGACACCCAATCATTTCAAAAATAGGCTCGTTTCGGATTACCCTGTCACCCAAAACCAACCTTCAACGTCACCTTGACGGCGCAACCCGACCGTTTTAAGTACAACCGGGTAACTAATACTTTAACTAGATGTCAGGGGTATTTGTAAATGGTTCGTGTAATAGGTAACCCTGCGGTTTCAGCCACGAGGTGCGGTAGACAACTATGAGTGTGGTAACGACCGGTTAGACCGCGGTATTTGTTTCAACTGCATATTTGGAATTGTTAGGTGTTATGTTGCTCTATTTTAAACTAATGTCCGTTTGCGGTTGGCTTTTCTTGACATTCGCGGGTGTGAAAAGTTTGTAAAAAAACGCTAACTAAATAATTGAATTTGATTATAACCAAGTATTTGAGTTAGGCTTGCGATTCTTTGTATTTTGCCAAATTAGTTTGAAATAAAGTCTTTCCATCCGGGGATCTTAATAGAGCTTTGTAACAGGTTAACAAAACTATCGGATATACAAAACAAATATATATCTGAAACCGTTACAAAATCGTTCCAGCTCGGCAATCTTCTGCCGTGTGGAGTCAGTTAAGTGTCAGCTTCAGTATTATATAGTTAGAGTACAACTGACCTGCCGAGTATTTAGCAGTCGTTGGACACCTGCAGGTTTCGGCTAATATTACAGTCTCGGACTTCTAACTTTTGCCGTGTGGAGTCAGGTAAGCGTCTGCTACAGTGTACATGGTCAGAGTGCAACTGACCTGCCTAGTATCTTGCTGACGCAGCCGTTGGAGACCTGCAGGTTGCGGTTAATATTACAGGCCCGGGCTTCTATCTTTTGCCGTGTGGAGTCAGGTAAACGTCTGCTACAGTGTACATGGTCGGAGTGCAACTGACCTGCCTAGTATCTTGCTGACGCAGCCGTTGGACACCTGCAGATTGCGGCTAATATTACAGTCTCAGACTTCTATCTTTTGCCGTGTGGAGTCAGGTAAGCGTCTCCTACAGTGTACATGGTCGGAGTGCAATTGACCTGTCGAGTATCTTGCTGACGCAGCCGTTGGAGACCTGCAGGTTGCGGCTAATATTACAGGCCCGGGCTTCTACCTTTTGCCGTGTGGAGTCAGGTAAGCGTCTCCTACAGTGTACATGGTCGGAGTGCAACTGACCTGCCTAGTATCTTGCTGACGCAGCCGTTGGAGACCTGCAGGATGCGGCTGATGTCGCACGGCCGGGCTCCCGAGTGCGCCAGCTCGACGATCTTCTGCCGCGTGGAGTCAGGTAAGGGTCTGCCTCCTACAAACACGCCGCCGAGCTGGTTAACACCGCTGTGACCTGCCGCACCATAAGCTTGCTTACTCCAATTAATCAGCGGTTCAATGATGTTTTGCTTAGTCTATGTTATATGTGTCTATGCATAAGAATAATACGTATAGAGGCGACACTGGCGGCTTTGATTAAGATCACGTTTGTTCAGTAAAGGTCGAAGGATATATTAATTATGTTTTATAATTAGTACTGGTATTTTCCATAGCAAAAACATAAGAAAATCGGAGCACAGGTTAATGCTTCTCTTTCTTACTGGGCGAGAAGGAATAGAGCCAACGTTGAACAAATCTGCTAGCTGGAGACAAATAAACTTTCTCTTTACAGTTGTACTAACAGAGTAGTCTTAAAATATAAATAAGTGTGATCAAGAAGTATAGAAAGCAAAAGTGTCTGGGTTTACATATGTTCAGCTTATTTATACCAATAAAACAATGCGTACAATTCATCACTAGAATACAGTTGTATTTTATATCCATCTATAAAAAGAGTGTCACCTCTGTACGGCTTTTTTATTCTTATGGTTACAGGCAGGTAATAAACGCACTAAAGTTGAGTATGAGTTACTTTTGCGATGGCATTCTTGGTTTTATAAAAAATTGGTCAAGTGTGAACCAGATTGCATTAGAAGGGTTCAGTACTACGAAACAATCGGCAGTGCTAAATTACCGCTGAGAAACAGATTAATTGGACCTCTTTTTTTTTTTAATATCTTTAATTATTGTTAAGTGGCTATAATAATATTAATAAATGTCTATATATATATAGCTATTAGCATAGAGCTCATTAGTATTAAATTTTTACTGCCTTAAATCTAATTGGGAGCATCACATCGAAAAACATAAATTATACAAGTACTTACACATAAATAGTAACGGCTACAATTTGCAATAATCCTTTGGGTTGTTGCAAGAAGTTGCCGTATATCTTAGTCTAATTGCTAAACCAAATCCTGAGTGAAAGAGCCTCTCAAAGCCATCGATTTTGTCACGACTTCGAAACTGTAGGCTTACCTATTACCTAACTCGCTCGCAATCGCCATCGTGTTCATTTTGACAGTTCATGTATGGGCTGACAATTGGCATGAGATTCAGCTAGCTGTCACATTCATACAAGAACTGTCAAAATGCACACGATGGCGATTGCGAGCGAGTTAGGTAATAAGCCTACTAAGCCAATATAAGCAATATTCCAACATAATGTTCGGAAATATCTGTACCTGGTTGCTTCTTTCAAAAAATCTCCCAAATTAGAAATTCAAAGTTTGTGATGAGCCCTTACACTCACATGAATAGTGTTCAACGGTAGAGTGAGAGAGACGGCATACAAGTTTCGATTTTGAAAGTAACGTCGTTGCTTGCTTGAATGTGCTTCCTTACTTCTTAAGTAATACTAGCACCGGTTCCAAACCAAGCGCAGACGCACGTGTTACTTACATTGTGAATCCTTTCATTAGGCTGAATTTCATCACATCACACTAATATTGTAAAGGCGAAATTTTGTGGGTGTGTGTGTGTGTGTGTATGTTTGTTACTTCTTCACGCACATACAGCTGGACGGATTTGTATAAAATTTGGAACGCACATAACTGATACCTTAGATTAACACATAGGCTACTTTTTATCCCGAAAATTGCATAGTTCCCGCGGGACTGAGAAACATGTCAAACGTAAATAATTATTGCAGAATATAACTATCAACATCAGTTCTTCAATCTAATTCTAGCCGGACAAGTCGCGGGCAGAAGCTAGTATAATAACCATAATGTAATGTTTGTCATAAGTATTTTTTAATATCATAATTTTTTCAGGAGATTTGAAACGCCATTCTGTCGAACTCTATTATTAGTTTAGTTTTATAACAATGCTGAACAATCAACAGTACCTATAAGAGAAGAAAGAGTAATTATGGAACACAGTACGGAACCCTGATATAGTTATTTTATTGAGGTATAAATAGTTTGAACCCCCACTTTTTAAACGTGAATAGTGCACAGATAATTCCGACCATACAAGCTTCTCTTGTGTTCTCTTCGTACTGAAGTTTGGAGGTCAGTGACCCCTCGGCTCGCTCACTCAGGACAAGGTAAGTAAATGGTAATCACCATTACCTTTACCTTTGTGGGCGAGGTCATCCATGCGGTCCAGCACAGCGTCCGGCGGCCACGGGCTGATCGGCGGCAGCTGCTGCGCCGGCAGCATGGTGTATACGCCGTAATCTTCTATGGTGCCGCCCTGTGACACAGAATTAAAAAAGTTGTTTTTTTTTACTTGTAGGCGACGCTGAGTGTAAAAAGGTTTGTTTCGTTTTTGAAACTGGCCGCAAATAAGTTGTGATGGCTCGCGGTGCGGAAAAGAAAAACAGTTGAGAGCTTACGGGTTTTTTTCAATCTCTACTAATACTAAATACGAGAGTAACTCTGTTTGTTACGCTTTCACGTTTAAACCATTGAAGCGATTTTAATGAAATTCGGTGCAGAGATAGTTTCAGTGCTAGGAAAGGACATGGGATAGTTTTTATCCCAGAAAATCGCGTAGTTCCCACGTGCAGCTAATTTTTATAATAATAAAAGTATGAATACATTTTCAAAATTGGGAGAATCAGCTAATTACTATCATACGTAAATTATGCGTTTCCATATAATCCACAACAATCTGATACTACTCTATAAAAGAGCATGGAATGTTCTAACCAGCATATCCTTGCTACCAAGTCGACGAATATGTCGACGGATGAACTAAAAATTCAAAATTCAGCTTTCTTACGGCGTTTCTGTGTAAAGTAAAACAGTTTTTTATACGGCAAGGAAGGCAAACGAGCAATGGGTCATCTGGTGGTAAGTGAGCACCACTAATGAACACAAGCAATATTACAGGGCAGATGTGTTGCCAGCCTATGGTTAAATAATTTTTATTGTGTTTACTTGTGTGGTTCACTAATGTTTGACCAAAACATTATTGATAAATGCATCGTCAGACAAACACTTCATTTGACAACCTTTTATTTTCTACTAAAATATTGAGTTTTCGGAAAACTTATCTTATATGTAAGTAGGTACTTGATTTTGTGATATTTTGTTTTTTATTTTTATTGTTCTTTATTTTTGTGACATTTGGTATTCTTTTTTTATTTATTTTCTGACGACATCAATATGAATTATCTTTTCTTGACTTTCTGTGTAAGCCAATGTATTTTTTATATTGAACGAATGATAAACTAAACTAAACTAGAGGGCTAAGACAGAATACATCTTGTGCCAGTAATTTCACCGGCTATCTTACTATATACACTGGAACACAGCAGCGCAAGCAGTTGCTGCTTGGCGGTAGTAAAATGTATTGCACATAAAACACATTAATTTTACAGGTAATGAGAAAAACCAGATGTACAAAGGCGAACTTATTCCTTAAAGGGAACTCTTTCAGCTAACCTTCGAACGATTGACAGGACAACAGAAACCAGAGTAGGCAGAGTAGTATTAGTAAGACTGCTGAAAGATGCTATTGAAGGTGTTTTATACAAAAATGATATGGGTTCAATCAATGCCTAAATAAATAAATACATTATTATTATTATTATTATTATTAAAAAGTATGTAGGATTTTTCATTCGAAAGCCTTTTTCCTTGCGATGGTTCTTGGAAATGTTTGGTATATATCGGTCCAGCTGCTGCAGTTCGAAGAGTATCAGCTCTCTGTTGTAAATGTGTATCAAAACAAACTCCTTTTCAATAGTAGCGCCATCTGCAGTGTATTTTTGTCAATGTGTTTTGATCTGATTATTAAAAATAAAAAACAGGTAGTCTGTTGGAAGCCATCTTGAAGTTTTATTAGGTTATGGGCCCAGACCAGCTTTTTATTAGTTTTTGTCGTGTTTAAAATAGTGCACTGTTGTGAAAATGGCAGGAAATTACTCAGTGAACGTTCCTAAGTTGAAGGGGCGAGAGAATTATGATGATTGGGCGTTTGCCGTGCGAAATTTTCTTATCTTGGAAGGCGTCGATTTGGATTGCAGTGAACCGCTAGAAGTTTTAAACGACAAGAAAGCCAAAGCGAAGATAATAATGACAATCGATCCATCTCTTTACGTCCATATAAAGACCGAAACTACAGTACAAACTCAAACTCAAACTTTTATTTGCTTTGATACAAGATACAATGTACAAGATCAAACCCTGTAGGGGCACTGCAAATATAGAGAGACAAGATTTGTGGATTAAATTAAAATCATTGTTTGACGACTCCGGTTATACACGCAAGATCAGTTTGCTAAGAAATCTTATTTCTATTCGTTTAGAAACTTGCGAGTCCATGACTAGTTACGTTACACAAGTCGTGGAAACAGCACAGAAGCTGAAAGGTACTGGTTTCGAGATAAATGACGAGTGGGTCGGTTCTCTACTTTTGGCAGGCCTTACAGAAAAATTTAGCCCAATGATCATGGCCATTGAGCATTCAGGGATGGCCCTAAGTGCAGATGCTATTAAAACAAAACTATTGGATATGAGTACCGATTTCGAAGTGAAATCAGAGGGTGCATTTATCGCTAAACATCATAAACGATTTGGAGGTAACAGCAAACCGAATTCAAATTCCAAGCATTACGATAACGAAACGCAACGTCAAGCGTCGACGTCGGGCGGCAAAACGTCAAAAGTTATTCGTTGTTACAAATGTAAAGAAGTCGGTCATTACAAGAGCCAATGTACCTCAGAAAAAGCAAAAGCGAAGATGAATGCATTCAGCGCAGTATTTCTAACGAGTGATTTCAGTCAAGACGACTGGTACGTGGACTCGGGCGCGAGTACTCATTTAGTTTCGGACAAAAGCCGGTTGACAAACATCTCGTATGAACCGAAGACAAAAGAAATTGTAGTAGCTAATCGAACAACCGTTCAGGTCGTATGTTCGGGAGACTTGCAAATTACGACTTCAGTTGGAAACAAGCAGTATGAAGTAAACGTAAACAATGTTTTGTACGTTCCTAACCTCACCACGAATTTGCTATCAGTGAGTAGAATCATCGCCAGTGGAAACAAGGTCACATTCAATGACCGCGGATGTTTCATTTATAACTCGCAGAATGAATGCATTGGTGAAGCACGGTTAGAAAACGAGGTTTACAAGTTAAACATTGTGAAGTCTCAGCAATTCTTAGCAGCGTCAGTTCAAACTTCAAGCACGACATGGCACAGACGACTAGGTCACATAAACCTAAATGACCTATGTAAGATGAAAAATGGAGCAGTTGAAGGTGTGACATTCCTAGACAAAAGTGGTGAAGTTGACAAGTCCACTTGCACAGTATGCTGCGAGGGGAAACAAACAAGGCTGCCTTTCCCTCTTAGTGCAAGCAAAAGTCAGGAGGTGCTGGAATTGGTCCATACGGACCTGTGTGGACCAATGGAACAAAAGTCACTAGGAATGGCTTCATATTTTCTTCTGTTTATCGATGACTATAGCCGAATGTGTTTTGTGTACTTCCTAAAGTCAAAACAGGAGACATTCAAGTACTTCAAAGAGTTCAAAAAGTTAGTCGAGAACCAGCAATCTAAAAGGATAAAGACTTTAAGATCAGATAATGGCGGCGAATTCTGTTCCAATGATATGGAAAACTATTTGAAGCAATGTGGCATAGTACATCAAAAGACCAGTTCACACACTCCTGAGCAGAACGGATTGGCTGAAAGATACAACAGATCTGCAGTTGAGAAAGCACGTTGTCTTCTTTTTGATGCCAATTTCGAAAAAAAGTTCTGGGCAGAAGCTGTTAATACAGCCGTGTATTTGAAAAACAGATCGCCAGCAGCAGGACTTGACAGGGATATGACACCCTATGAAGCATGGACAGGTAGAAAGCCAAATATTGGTCATTTGCGAATTTTTGGCAGTCCAGTAATGGTCCATGTACCCAAAGAAAAGCGTAAAAAGTGGAGTAAAAAGGCAAAGAAGATGTTCCTTGTTGGCTATTCAGAGAACACCAAAGGTTGTCGCCTGTTTGACCCACAGTCACAAAAGGTCATGGTTGCCAGGGATGTGATAGTCATGGAGGACACCAAAGACAGAGCATCCGCAACTGTACTGGTAGAGGATCAACAGCTACCACCAGCACCAGAGCGCACAGGAGACAGTGAGTCAGATAGCACAGTTGTGACAGAAGATAATGAGAGTGATATAACATATGTTCCTGCTGAAACATCAAGTGAATCGGAAGAAAGTTACCATGAACCTCTCACATCTGCTGATACAAGTGTTATGACACAGTCGCAGGATAATAATCTTCCAGAGAAGCGCATCAAAAAGAAACCAGAATACTATGGTTTATCCAGTATGTGCATAGAAGATGTGACAGGTGAGCAGATCTCATTAAATGAAGCTATAAATGGACCTGAAAAAGTGCAGTGGCTAAGTGCAATGGCAGAAGAAATGAAATCTTTTAGTGACAATGACACTTGGGTGTTAGTGGATAGACAAAAAGATGTTACAGTGGTGAAAAACAAGTGGGTTTTTAAAAAGAAGTATAACAGTGATGGTGAAGTGCGTTATAGAGCCAGGTTAGTGGCGAAGGGTTTTACCCAGAAGAAAGGTATTGACTTTACTGAAACTTTCTCGCCAGTGCTAAGGTATTCTACTCTCAGATTACTTTTTGCTTTAAGTGTTATATTTAATTTTGAAATGAATCACCTCGATGTGCCCACAGCATTCTTAAATGGTTATTTGAGCGAAAATGTTTACACAGAAATACCAGTATGTTCATCCTTTGAGAATTGTCAAAATAAAGTGTTGAAATTGAAAAGAGCAATTTATGGGCTCAAACAATCGGCCAGGGCCTGGTATACTAGAGTGGAGGATTGTTTGCTTAACTTAGGTTACAGAAAATCCAAGTATGAGCCTTGTCTTTTTGTAAAGTGTGATGAGAAGGTAAAAATATATATAGCTCTTTTCGTCGATGATTTCTTTGTGTTTTATAACTGTAAAAACTCTTATCTGCAGTTAAAGAAAGAAATTACAGATAAATTTAAAATAAAGGACTTGGGGCAGATCAAACAGTGTCTTGGAATGAGAGTTAATATTAAAAAAGACTGCATTACTGTTGATCAGGAGCAGTTTGTAAATAAAATTTTAGCTAAATTTAATATGACAGATTGTCATAGCTCAGACACCCCCATGGAAGTCAATTTAAAGTTGGATAAAGATGTAAATAATAACTGTGATAAGAAGTACCCCTACCAACAGTTAGTTGGGAGTCTTATGTACTTGTCTGTTTTAACAAGGCCAGATATATCCTATAGTGTTAGTTATCTCAGCCAATATAATAATTGTTTCAAAGAAAATCATTGGAAACACTTGAAAAGGTTATTGAAGTATCTGCAAAAAACTAAAAGTTATGGTCTTGTATATAAGAAGAAAAGTGATAGAATTTTGCATGGCTTTGTTGATGCAGATTGGGCATCTTGTACTTTAGACAGAAGGTCCTATACTGGATATTGTTTTGTAATGTCAGGTTGTGTGGTCTCTTACGAGTCCAGAAAGCAAAGAACAGTAGCTTTGTCAACAACCGAGGCTGAATACATGGCCATATCTGAAGCCTGCAAAGAGGCTATTTATTTAAACAATTTGCTATGTGATATGTTACAAGTAAATGAAAGGAAACCTGTGTGCTTATATAGTGACAGTCAAAGTTCGCTTAGTTTAGCTGCTAATCCGTTATTTCATAAACGCACAAAGCATATTGATGTGAGGCATCATTTTGTCCGTGAATGTGTGTTTCATAATAGAGTTAAACTTCAATATGTTTCTACTTGTGAAATGCCAGCTGATTTGCTGACTAAGAGTCTTTGTAAAGAAAAACATAAAAATAAAAAACAGGTAGTCTGTTGGAAGCCATCTTGAAGTTTTATTACTCTCATCCGAAATCATGTAAGGCATTTTTGGAATAGAATTGAATTATTTCTTACTATAGCTTCTGCCCACGACTTCGTCTGCGTAAAAAAACCGCATCAAAATCCGTTGTGTAGCTTTGAAGATTTAAGCATACATAGGGACATAGGGGCATACGTAGGGATATAGGGACAGAGAAAGCGACTTTGTTTTATACTATGTAGTGATTTACGTAGGATTACTCGATTAATGCGATTTTTGACTTAATTAAAATGCTGTCTTCCATGCTGGTCTGGGAGCAAAGAAAAAACATAGAATGTACCAGTTGCTTCTCTACCCGCGCAGATGGTAAAAGCCCATCGAGGGAATGGGCGATTATAATAGAAATCATGTTATAGGCGATGAGGCTAGCAACCCCACTATTTTGATTCCATTTTCCACCTATACGCCCACAATCTTGCTAAGTGTGGCCTGTAGGTACCTGTTACCTTAAGCTCTGTCTACCCCGTAAGGGAAGACGTGATTTGTGTCAAAATAAAGATGAAGATGAAGATGGAATATAAAGATGTCTTTACAAAAATATAACTATGAATATGGAATGAATTTATGTTTTTTTTTATGTTATTACTGGCTAGAAAAATTCGGAGACTAACCACCTGCTATGGGTGGTGTAGGGGTATAGCACGCGTCACGGAATGGCGAGGATCTGGGTTCGATTCCCGGCCATAGCTTTGCTTTTCGGATTTTTCTATGTGTTCTAATTTTCACTGACATTTAGAAATTTTATTACTGGCTGTTTGTATGGTATCAGTACGAGATCGACTTGCGCTTGGCCGTTTTAATCTCAAATTAAATTTCACTGGTGCGGTCATGCGCCACCGTCGCGTGCGCAATTGCCGTCACATCGACATGTATCACGCGCACCATGGATCTACTAATTCGTGTATGCTTAGTGGCAACATTTTTGACGAGCTTCTGTGGAACGGAAGACATTTTGAATATCGCCGAAAATGATATGGCAATATTGTACAATAACTACAAGGAGGCGCTAGCAGGTAATTTGTGACGCGAATTTAATATATCTGGACAGTTTTTTTCATGCTGGTCTGGGAGTAAAGAAAAAACATAGAATGTACCAGTTGCTTCTGTTCCCGCGCAGAGGGTAAAAACCCATCGAGGGAACGGGTGAAAGTCTTAGGAATCATGTTATAGGCGATGCGGTTAGCAACCCATTGGTATTTTGATTCCCCTTTCCATCTATACACCCACAGTCGTGCTAAACGTCTTAAGGTCTTGTTACCTTAGGCTCTGTCTACCCCATAAGGGATAAAGACGTGATATATGTATGTAAGTTTTTTTTAAGATGATTGTAAACAAGATGGTACCTAAGTGATCAAATAACCATCAAGAAATATTTCAAAATTTTAAGACTTACCAAAGCCGGACACCAAAAAGCTAGGTGCACCAAAAACAGAGTGTAAGTTTTTTTGGTGGGTACCATCTATATTTTAGTAGGTAATTATAATTACCGTTGCTCACGGAGACAAGCAAAGCCTTTTAGTATAACAAAGGTTGTAATAACACAAGCGACACAACAGGAGAAGCTCTGCTGTTTAGCGACTGATGCGGACGAAAAATTCCTGTCGTCTACTATTTAATGATACAGTATACATATAACATTCATACATCACGTCTTTATCCTTTACCGGGTAGACAGAGCATAAGGTAACAAAACCTTAAGGCCACGTTTAGGATGATTAAGGGCGTATAGCTGAAAAGGGAAATCAAAATAGGGATGGGTTGCTAGCCGGATCGCGAGAAGCAAGTGGTAAATTCTATGTTTTTTCTTTACTCCCAGACCAGCATGGAAGAATTCAATGATTCAATGATCAATGTTCTTAAAAGTTATTAGTGTTACTTAGGTGACTCTAACTTCTGATAATATTTAGAGGTTACAATTCAGACGCAGTTGTTTTGCACCCACATTTGAATAGGTACAGTCAAGGGCATAAGTATATATATGTACGTTATCAAAACGTCCAAAACATCTATATAACTTTATGCCACAAATAATAAGGTCGGTGACACATACTTTTGACATGATGGCTGTATCAATATTTATGCCGTCGACTGTACGTTAACCCTATAGTCAAATACTAATAGTTCAAATACTAAATTAGATACATAATCACATCCTTATCCCTTACGGGGTAGACAGAGCCTAAGGTATCACCGAAAGACCACGCTTAGCATAATTGTGGGCATACGGATGGAGACTACATTAGAGATTAAATTTTCAGAAAACCGGCCAAAATCATCCCGGCGAATGATTATAAACAATGTTGAATATCAGATGCACGTCAATAAACTAAAAGACGTGAACGGCCTCAAATTGCATAATCTGGTGCTGAGAACAGGCGGCCAACCTGATGTCAACAAAACTATATACATAAATAATCCTCTGGAATCTAAACTGCCACAGGCTTTCTTGTCTTTTGATGAGTTTAAACAAACTTTAACTGATAGAATACAGAAACAAAAGGAAGAAGTACGAGATGATAATCTGAAAGCTAAAGCTCGTAACTTGAGAATGGTTAAAACAAAAACGACTGTCAAACGAAGGTCACCGAGAACTATTTATTTCATAAGAGCCCCAGACTATCCAGAAACGAAAAATTATGAAGAAGACAAAGACATCAATACAAGTCACCGGACTGCACACAAAATAGAAAAAAAAATCGCAGTGAAAAGTATTACAACAAAAACGAATATCAGAAGAACAGCCAACAAGGAACAAAACAAAACTACATTGCTTAAAAGAACTACAGCTATAAATACCGAAACCACGATGGTAATTACTACAAATAAATTAAAAAATGCCGCAGCCGATCATTCAACTACAACTACAAAGAATAATGATGAAACTAGAGAAAGTATAACTTTGACAGAGACAGAACCGAACAAAAAAATAGAGACAGATACATTTTCTAAAGAAACGAATACAGAAAAAATGGCTTCTAGTGAAAATGAAACAACTGAAGCGATCGTTAATAGTACTAATGAGGCAGAAACGACATCTGAATTAGAAACAACAACAACAGCTGTGGAAACAGAGACTACAGAAACAGAAACTGAAGAACTTACAACTACTACTATGTCAACACGGGCTACTTTGGGGGTAAGCTAAGCAATATATGACTTGCCAGGTAGCCTAGTGGTTAGTGAATGGGTCTATCTATCTATCTACAGCCATTGTCCGTCCACTGCTGGACGTAGGCCTCCTTCATATTGCGTCAACTTTCGCGATCCTTCATCCAGCCACTGCCAGCTGTCCTCCTAAGTTCATCCGTCCAACGCGTCGCAGGGCGTTCCACACTACGCTTTCCCAAACGTGGTCTCCACTCTAGGATACGTTTGCTCCAACGGTTGTCAGTTTTACGGCAAACGTGACCAGCCCATTGCCATTTCAACGTACGAATCCTTCGGGCTATGTCGACGACTTTCGTCTTTTGTCTGATATGCTCGTTGTGACTGTTGTGAGTGAATGAATGAATGAAAACTATTTATTGCTTGAGTATGATCCTGACTGCGAAGCTACAGGTCTTATGTTTCAATGACGGTACTGGATGATACTGCGACGTGGTCCCTTACTGTAGACCTTATAAGAAGGCTCAGGGCGTCGCTCAATTGGCAATGGTGGAGCTATGCTTAGTGTCTTTGCGAGATCGTATTATAAATTAGGAGATCCGTAGTACCTTACCGTCGTAGATCAGGGAATTGTGCAATTATTGTCAGTGGGAGCATATTGCTCTTAGACCTGCTGACCATGGGGGCCCGTGAGGTTAAAGGTGGCAATCGGAAAGTAAAATGTTGGTAGGCTTCCGCAAGGTGGACATCTTCATCTCCAGCCTGTATATGTCCCATTGCTGGGCACAGGCCTCCTCTAAGGACGAAAGGGCTTGGGAGTTTCCCCGCGGGCCACTAGGATTGCGAACTTCACACACACCATAGACGTCTTCTTTCACCGAAAAGCTCATGGTAAATTTCAAATGTAATTTCGCACATAAATTCCGAAAAACTCAGAGGTGCCCGGGATTCGAACCTACGACCCTATACTAGAGAGGTACAGGCCACTAGGCTACCACGGCTTTTGTAAGTGGTAAATGCAGCCTAAGGTTGTGCGGATGCCTGCGCCGGTGCGTGCGCCGACTGCAAAATAGATCCCGAGTTTAAACAAAGTTTCTGTTTCAGAGACCGGCGGTCTACATGGGCAGATAAATTAAGAGAAGTTACAAAATAGTTATTTTTATAAATTTACGTTTATAAGGAAAATAATCTAAGAACATTATTAATTTAAATTTAGCAAGGAAAATTTTTGTTCATTGAAATGGACCTCCGCAAAGTACCGCCTGATTCAATAAAATAATTTAAAATTGTTTATTTTACCACACGATTAGGGATTGTAATGTTATTTTTTTTCACATCTATTTCCCATTTTTCAGGATCGGTACTACTTTGGAATTAAAAAAACGAGCCTATTATTTTCTTAAAGGGCCTGCAACGCACTCTTAACGACTTTTGTTATTGCTATGTATTCATGTATTCATGTATTTAGGATAAGAATACTGGGGCCCAATTTTTGAAAGCACATGTGTGAAAATACCACTCGAAAGTGGTGAAAAATTCTGCTGAATTTGAAATACGAGTAGCTTAGAAGACAATCACAGCTCTCATTAATCTTGTGAACTAGTCAAAAGTTTGATTAGAGCTGTAGTTTTGGAGATATAAGCTGCAATACCACTTTCGAGTGATGTGCTTTCAAAAATCGGGCCCCAGCACAACATAGCGGCATAGCTACTCGATATGATGAGTTATTTATCATCACTACATAGTATAAAACAAAGTCGCTTTCTCTGTCCCTATGTCCGTATGCCCCTTTGTATGCTTATATCTTCAAAACTACACAACGGATTTTGATGCGGTTTTTTTTAATAGATTGAGTGATTCAAGAGGAAGGTTTTTATGTATAATTCTACGCAGACGAAGTCGCGGGCAGAAGCTAGTAATTAATAAACTGAATGAGATTCAAGATAAAATTTTTGTTTCGGCGCCGATTTTATAAAGTCGCCTTTGACGGCTATACCTCTGGACCTTAGTCAACAGTGGCACCAACTGGTGAGCAAAGAAACGATAGTCCCCACTATCCCGGATTAGTTTTAGGACTGTGTTACACTTGATTTTAGTCAAAAAGAAACTAAGGGCTTTCACCACTCTTGGTTAAGTTCCAGTTATCCTAAGTGTCAGTTATCTGGTTCCGTCTCTATTTATTACGAAATAGACAGAGTTGTCATCATAGAAAACCAGTGCTGGATTTAAACATTTGCAGCCCCAAAGCTATTCTATTTTTGCTGCCCCTACTGACCCTTGAAAGTAGATACACTGATCACACACACACACAAATCACGTCTTCATCCCTTACTGGGTAGACAGAGCCTAAGGTAACAGGTACTTACAGGCCACATTTAGCAAGATTGTGGGCGTATTGGTGGAAAATGGAATCAAAATAGTGATGGGTTGCTAGCCTCATCGCCTATAACATGATTCCTATGATTTTCGCCCATTCCCTCGATGGGCTTTTACCATCTGCGCGGGTAGAGAAGCAATTGGTACATTCTATGTTTTTTCTTTGCTCCCAGACCAGCATGGAAGAAACACACTGATCACAATAACGTTAATTTCTTTTCTAGATTTTCTTACAACTTTTTTTTTGGCCTTTTCAGCTTCTATGGTAAATCCTGCCCTGTAGATAACTGACACTTAAGATATCTGGAGCTTAGCAGAGAGTGGTGCAACTGGCTCTAATAGGACGATAGTAAAATGTTGAGTATAGACCTACAACGCGGTCGCGTATAACGGCTGAAACCACTTTGCAAAAAACTGGCACTTTTGTTTTATTTCGATATTTAGGAAATTACTCATTTAAAAATATGCGGCAACATCAATTGACTTTCTCCTTTATTTAGTAAACTAGTGAAAAAAGAAAAAAGTTACATGAAATTATTATGTCTATCACTACATAGTATAAAATAAAGTCGCTTTTTCTGTCCTCATGTCCCGATGTATGCTTATATCTTCAAAACTACACAACGGATTTTCATGCGGTTTTTTTAATAGACAGAGTGATTCAAGAGGAAGGTTTATATGTATAATACATGCATAATATACTGTGCGAAGCCGGGGCGGGTCGCTAGTTTAATTATAAATTGATCGTTTTTAATAAACTTTAACCGCTGACGCTAACTAATCCTAAATAGGCAGCGGCTGAATGGTAAAGGTGATTTAAGCCTAATTAGCCTAAGCCTGTATTCATAATTTTTTTGTGTACCGGTGAATAAAAACGTCTTTTATTTATTTTAATTTTATTTAGTTGCTTCTCTTCCCGCGCCGATGGTAAAAGTCCATCGAAATGGGCATAGGAGTCATGACTTTTATAGGCGATGCGATTTGATTCCTCTTTCCACCTGTACGCCCACAATCATGCTAAACTTAAGTCTTGCTACCATAGGCTCTGTCTACCCCGTAAGGGATAAAGACGTGATTTGTGTGTGTGTGTATTTTTATTTATTTATTTATTTACAAAAGAGAAGAATAGAACAGTATTTTTTGGAAACACCGGAAAGCGGGTGTCTAGTAGGTTGGTAGGTAGGTAACTAAGCTTTTTGCAATTCTTTTGCAATTATTGCAATTATTTTTTATGTACAGAAACAAATCATACTGAATGAAGATATTTAACCAATTTAGGAGAAATTAAAAGCTATGATAAACATCAATACCTACTTAGATAAAGCAAAGCTTTCATAAAACATTTTTGACATTAAACTATACTTGTCTAACATAGACTTATTAAATGGTTAACATCCAACGGTCGATTTTTCAATCGTCAGTAGGTCCTAACCTATTCGACGAACAACTCTATAGGTATCTGTTAGTTAAGTGCTTATCTGAGAATTGAAAAATCGGCCCTAAATCATGCATAGAATTTGCCATTGGTTAATTTAATCACGCGATTAGGGATTTAAATATTATTCCATTTCCATTAAGGACAGCATTTTTAACGAATTTCGCAGAGAATATACGTACGTATATCTACCCAGAAAATACCTACCACTATTTAGCTTTTGCAGTAGGTACGATCTCGCATATCTATACTGACGAGCAAAAATAACAGTTCGCTTTTCATGTAGCTTCGTAAGAAAAGTGACCGGTTATTTTTGCTCGTCAGTGTAGTAGAGACCTGATACTCGAATTAACAACAAATTCCCAATTTTTAATCACGGATAAACATAGCTCGTTTGTGTTTAAAAAATTGTTACAGAATAGCGTGCTTACCTTAGCTAACTCCTTAAAATAAAAATCCAAGTTATTGCAAAAGCAATAACTGTAACAGTCTTCAACTGGCCGCTTCCACCATCACTTCAACTTTCTATTAAAAAAAAAGTACACAGGACTATTGGTCGCAGCCCGTGCCTCCGAAAATTTCGCGCCAAATAAAACGTCAAACTGTCAAACGAGCCGACATTGTGCTCTGCTCCTGGATAAAGACACCACTTCACTGATTACAAAACACAATCTCACGTGGGGCTACAGTGAGCCTATACCTTTATAAATATGAAGGGCCCAGCGCCGCGCAACAGGGACAGATATATACTGTAATAAGTACGCGACGGAAAGAGAAAGCTGGCGGAGCGAGTGTCAACTCCTATTGTAAGCCGCTTACTGCATTTAGGATTGCTCATTTGTGCGAGAGAGATGGCTTTTTATGTGTGTTTCTGTTTTAATTTATGCTCCGCCCATTTCTCATATTAGACCCCCCCCCCCCTGTTGGTGGGGTGAACTTGGCCAGTTTTAAATTATCTATTATAATAAAATTATTTCGCAAAATAAAGGCTTGGTTTGGTAATTAAATGATGGTATTTAATTTATTGCGATAAGTTTCTTATAGGTCTCATTTTAATCGAATGTAGACTTAATTCCATGTTTATTAAAGTTACTTGACGTCATTTTCAAGCACACTTATATTGAGGGTTTCATATGTATTGTATTGTAACAATACGAACACAAATAATGCACCCCCAAAAGTAGGTACATAACCACTTAGTATCTAACTAATTTTAATTTGTTATGATTGCATTATTAATTAAATTTAAAAATAAAAATACTTAGGTAAATTATTTTTCAATGACAGAACCGTCAATTGTTTTTTCTTTTCACGAAAAGTAAATGAAAGCGAACCACCGACCGTTCCGAGTTCAAATGAAGCGTTTATTTTTTATTGTTAATGTTTAAATCTCACGCATGTTTTATGTGACAACTTATAAGCAGAGAAACTGTTACTGAAAAAAATGTCTGACCTTCTTGCGTTTGAGGTTTTAACGAAAGTTTTTTTAGAACTATACTTTTTATAGCTAGTCAAAATATCTCATTAGTACCTTAGTTTTACCTTGAACTTAAAAAAACTCTCAACAATTAATACCTACATACTTACCTGAGGTTTCATACAGTTTAGTGACCCCTACATCAAAACGATTCGATTTGTATCAGGCCTTTAATTTAATTAGGGCTTGTGGTCTCTCTCATTTCACACTAAAACACCACTAGGCGATTTTCCATCCTCTTCACCCCACTCTCTGCAAATCACCGCAACCACCATATATAGCCTACAAACAAATAGAAACTTCAAACGTAGATCAGTTAAGTCCTTTTTTGCTGGTATGGTTTGGAAGGGATCTGTCGACATTTGCGGTCGAATTTAGGTTTATCTCCCCCGCACAAAACTGTTAGTCGCACAAACATTGTCTTTGACCAATGGCATGTAAGCGCCGGCCTTTTTCAGCCAATCGAAGCGTTCACAGTATTTGGTTTCGCGCGCTTTTGAATTTGAATTTCGCTTGTTTTGTTCCGTTTTTGAAATGGGCATATAGTTCTTTTTGCTGCGCTGTTAGGTGCGTTCACTTGTTACTGTTTTGATAGAGTTTTATTTCGAACGTTTAAGGTTTTACTTACGTTAAGATGTATGTAAGTAATATATGCACTATTAAAAGAATCTGCGCGTTATAAAATACTGTCAAACGTGGCTACATGTACAGTCAACCAAATAAAACCCAAGGACACTGTATACATTTATCGCATTAAGTTATTTTGTGTCTGTCAGTGACGAATTACTGTAAAGACATCTTTACTCCTTATTGAATTCTTAATTTGAAAGTTTAAAATTAAAAAGAAAAGGAATTCGAAAAGAAGGAAAAAAGCAGTTAGCTTCCGCTGGAAGCAATTGTACCTTGAATTTAAATACATACATTCATATATCACGTCTTTGTCCCTTACGGGGTAGACAGAGCCTAAGGTAACAAAACCTTAAGGCCACGTTTAGCATGATTAAGGGCGTATAGGGGAAAGGAAAATTAAAATAGTGATGACGAACATGATTCTTAAGACTTTCGCCCATTCCCTCGATGGGCTTTTACCTTCTGCGCGGGAAGAGAAGCAACTGGTAAATTCTATGTTTTTTCTTTAATCCCAGACCAGCATGGAATAAAATACCGAAGTTATAATCTAAAGTGCTTTTTCTGTAATAGTTCAAAAGTATATAGTGCCGTCTGAGCTACACCGTCACAGTACTCCGACGTTGATTATGAAAAGGTTCTACAGTGGCTTAGGGTTCCGTTTCGCTGACTGTAGGTACCTATATAAGCGAAGAACCTTAATTTCATGTAAATCCGTGCTTTTCTTTACTTATATAAATTACCCGTAGCGGGATCAAGCTTCTCCCAAATTTGACTTTTCAACTTCTTTTATTCTTTTAGGGAAAGGCAAAGGAAGTGGTTTGCGCAGCTTTGTTTTTTTTTTCAGTTTGTATATTTTGTTCGTTCAATAAGGCCAGCGCCTTCTGTCAGGCCACCAATATTCCCACGTGTTTTTTTCTGTTACGATTTTTTTCTTTTTCCAAACGATTGTCTTAGATCTCGTGCCAAGATAGATTGTCATCATCATCAGTATCTCCAGCCTATATAATTCCAACTGCTCGGCACAGCCCTCCTCTCAGAATGAGAGAGCGTAGATTGTATTGTTGTAATGAATAGGAAAAAAATATACACGAAGGGACGAACCTTGCCGGACCACAGATTAGATAATAGTTATTTCGCTCCGAACCGTATGCAAAGGCCCGAAAAATTGAGAGCGGGAAAAGAGTAACGAAGAATAGAGGTTAAAGTATTTTTCAAATAGAGCTTGATTTTTCAAAGCATAATTATATCACTCGAAAGTACTATGCGAAGGTAGGGTAAGTCTCTGCATTGCTACAAAATCACAGCTCAAATTTAATTTTCCACTAGTTGTCTGGATTAGAGCCATAATTTTAAATTTTGTAATAGGTACTCTACTCGTCCCTATTTCAAATTCTGCTTAATTTGTCACCACTTTCGAGTGAGTCGTAAGTCGTATTGTCACGGGTGTGCTTTCCAAAATCGGTCCCTGTTATATCGCGGGTGATAAGACGCAGTGAATTAGCTTAGTATTCTTTGGAAGCTGTCAGGGGCCCGATTTTTGAAAGCACATGAATGAAATACCACTCGAAAGTGGTATAAATCTGTTTACATCTTCAAAACTACAGCTTCAATCAAATTTTTGACTAGGTCACAAGATTAATGAGAGTCGTAAGTACCTATCTTCTAAGCTACTCGCATTTAAAATTCAGCACAATTTTTTACCACTTTCGAGTGATATTTTCACACATTGGCTTTTTTTTTGTTTGTTATTCTCAGAAGGTAGGTACATTTAAAACAAAATTTTAGAAAGAAGAAAAAGCCGGAACTGGCGAAGCCACGAACAACAGCTAGTTCGTAATAAAACTGGTGCAGCATCTGAAGCGGCCGAAAAGCCAAAGCTCATAAATATAGTGGTAAATAAAGGCATTCGGTGTTCAGACCCTCAGTCCTTGGGCCTCCGAGCGCTCTAAGGCTATTTAAAGTAGGTAGATACATCACAAAGAAACTAGACGACGACGTCACAGGAAACCGAAGAGCTGGGCCCCGATTTTTGAAAGCACATGACTAAATCTCTCCAGCCGTTAATGTGTGATGCCATGACCGAGGGAGATAGGGATTCGTTATTACATAAATAGATTATAATTGTCATGTGAATTTCATATTATACTTATCGACGTTAAATAATCGAAAACTAGTAGACAGGTAGTCCTCTTAGGTTCTAACATACATACATAAATCACGTCTTTATCCCTTACGGGGTAGACAGAGCCTAAGGTAACAAGACCTACAGGCCACAAATAGCAAGATTGTTGGCGTATAGGTGTGGAATCCGGAATCAAAATAGTGATGGGTTGCAAGCCGCATCGCCTGTGATTCCTATGATTTTCGCCCATTTCCTCGATGGGCTTTTACCATCTGCGCGGGACGAGAAGCAACTGGTAAATTCTATGTTTTTTCTTTACTCCCAGACCAGCATGGGAGCTCGATGTAGAAGTAGAGTAGTAGTGGTAGTGGATGGCCGAGTACTATACTAATAAATTCTTGAATGGACAACCACCCTTACCAATAACACTAGCTGCATAAAACTACACAGAAAACAATTGCATTATGTTATCTCGAGCATCCACTGCACTTCCTTCGCGCAAATTACAATGTAAATTGCGATACGCCATTGTTGCAAGTAATTATAATGTGGGTGGGTTTGTAGCGCAGTTTATTACGTAAATTATTATAGTAAGTACCTATAGTATAATATACTAGTGGCCGTCCCCAGCATCGTTTGCATGTTATAGTTTTTATAGCAAAAACGAATTATAAATTAAAAAATCTATTTTTTTATTTCTGTGTGTCTATGTAGGTAAGTTTTTTTTTATGTTAGAGAGGCAAGACAAACGAACTAGTGGGTCGCCTGATGTTAAATGATCACCAGTGTCCATAGACACCCGCAGCGCTTTACCTAATATATATTTTTATTATTTTAATCATTTGCCGAATTTGTTCGGAATCCTTGGTGCTCAAGTCCTACTCGTACTTGGTCGGTATTTTTAACTATTCAGCTATTTCAGACTTCAACTCTTACATAAATATAAGTTAAGACTGACAACCTAGGATACTCCATGCTGGTCTGGGAGTAAAGAAAAAAACATAGAATGTACCAGTTGCTGCTCTTCCCGCGCAGTTGGTAAAAGCCCATCGAGGAAAGGGCGAAAATCTTAGGAATTATGTTACAGGCGATGCGGCTAGCAACCCATCACCGTTTTGATTCCCCTTTCCACCTAAACGCCCACAATCATGCTAAACGTGGCCTTAAGGTTTTGTTACCTTAGGCTCTGTCTACCCCGTAAGGGATAAAGACGTGATATATGTATGTATGTAATAAATTTTACCTCTTTAATCAAAAGTACCTACTTTTCTAATCTATCTAATAAAGTTCCTCTTATCCTTTATAATATTTACCTTTGCCATTTTAATTTGTAAATTTTGTTTTATTCGTATTTCACATTAGTTCGTCACTTTCGTCACTTTTTCACCACTTTTAAGTGAGGTGCTTTTCAACCATGCATCATTTCAAGTCTTATTTTTAGCAGTGACATCATCTATGAACAGAAGACTGTCTATCAGCTAACAACAAATTTACCAATCCACCACCCACCGGACTACCTGACAACACGTTTCCGCTGCCCTACGCTAGATGGCATTACTTTATAGGTTTCATGCACTTAAGTAGATGGCAGCACTGCAAACTTACTAAAGTTCAGGAGGTTTAGCGTGCTTTAGATTTCACCTTCTTGTTAAGAGATGGCGCAACGAGTGCTTTGCTAAAGTCTAATGATGGGTGGGTAAGAGTTAGTTGAAACAATTTCAAGCGTTATCCATAGGTGGCGCTTATTCTAGATTTTAATTTTATCATCTTTCTAAATCGCTCGAGGAAACCTGAGTATCTTTATTTTCCTAAAATTGTTCTACTTTTCTTGTAAAAAATAAACGGAAATTATTAGGTATATAGAAGCTTTTGCTCTTGCTTTGAAGAATCAGTTAGTTAGGACTTATACTATCATCTAGAAAAAGTAACTGATACTTACATAATAATGTAGAGCCAATCAGAAACTAAATACCCGATACGTATGCAAATTGCATATCAACATGTAAATAGAATAATTATTTTTACACGTCTCTCTGCAGGTGGCACCTTATTAGAACAGCTTTATAATATTTTCTAGTAAGTAAACCTAAATGTTGGCTAAAGAAGAAAAGTATATTAGGGACACGATTTTCAAAATCATATCACTAGAAGAATACATACATACATATATCACGTCTTTATCCCTAACGAGGTAGACAGAGCCTAAAGTAACAAAACCTTAAGGCCACGTTTTGCATGATTAAGGGCGTATAGGTGGAAAGGGATATCAAAATAATGATGGGTTGCTAGCCGCATCGCCTATAACATGATGTTGAGAATGTGTGACACCCTTTATAAAACCATAACCAATTGTGTTTTGTCTGTGTCCGTAGACTAACAACCTCTCCCTTGTCTTTGACCCGGCTCTCGGTCATGGTGTGTAACTTTGTGAGCTCCGGCATATTGATATTATATCGAGTTAAATCCTTCTTACTGTGCTTATGAAAACGGTGTTTGTTAAACCCACAATAAACACAAAGTGTGATCTGCCATTCCTTGGTTTTATTGAATATCTGCTGCACGTCGGTGACATACGACCGGCTTATCAGGTTATGGGCCCAGGCACACCAAAGATTGGTATTTCCGCAATTAATAATCAGCAGAAGGTTTGTGAGAACTTTATTGCGAGGAATCGTTGTAACGGAATTTCGGCGTGTTCGTCGGGTCGCGTACTTCTGGCCATCGTAACGTTCTTATCGTGCCGCCGTGGAGCTGAGCTTGCCCGCGTGTTCGCATTGGCCGCTCATTATGCCACCAGTTCTACCAGACACAGCTGCTTCGACTACATCGGTCGCAACAAGCTATTCTACACAGCAAATTGATAAACTACGTGGTGCAGAGAATTACTCGACATGGAAGTATCAAATGAAAATGTTGCTGACCTTGGATGGTCTGTGGAATGTCATTGAAGGAGGGGACACTGACGCTGTTCGCGTGAACCGCGCACTAGCCCGCATCGGTTTAAGCGTGATGTCGTCGTGCCACCAACATATTCGAAACGCTGAGACTGCTAAAGAAGCGTGGGACAACCTTAAAAAGGTATTCGAAGATAAAGGCCTGTATAGGCGTGTTCTTCTGTTACGTCAGCTTCATCGCGTTGAGTATAAGCAGTTCAACTCCATGTCTCGCTATATTGAAACTACTAGCTTTTGCCCGCGGCTTCGCACGCGTGAACCATGAGCGTTTCAAAGAAGCAAGCAATCAAGCAAGCGAGCAAGCGAACCTGCTAGCTTTCAAGCAAGCATGCAAGCATGTAAGTATGCAAGCAGGCATGCAAGCAGGCATGCAAGCAGCAGGCATGAAAGCAGGCAAGCAAGCGTGCAAGCAAGCATGCAAGCAAGCGTGCAAGCAAGCACTCAGCGAGAATGCATGAACCTGAACATGAAGCAATCAAGCAAGCGAGCAACCAAACCTGCAAGCTTTCAAGCATGCATGCAAGCATTTAAGTATGCAAGCAGGCATGCAAGCAGGCATGAATGCAGGCAAGCAAGCATGCATGCAAGCAAGCAAGCACTCAGCGAGAATGCATGAACCTGAACATGAAGTAATCAAGCAAGCGAGCAACCAAACCTGCAAGCTTTCAAGCATGCATGCAAGCATGTAAGTATGCAAGCAGGCATGCAAGCAGGCATGCAAACAGGCATGCAAGCGAGCAAGCGAACCTGCAAGCTTTCAAGCAAGCATGCAAGCATGTAAGTATGCAAGCAGGCATGTAAGCAGGCATGCAAGCAGGCATGAAAGCAGGCAAGCAAGCATGCAAGTAAGCATGCAAGCAAGCATGCAAGCAAGCATGCAAGCAAGCGTGCAAGCAAGCACTCAGCGAGAATGCATGAACCTGAACATGAAGCAATCAAGCAAGTGAGCAACCAAACCTGCAAGCTTTCAAGCATGCATGCAAGTATGTAAGTATGCAAGCAGGCATGCAAGCCTTCAAGCAAGCAGGCCTGCAAACAGGCATGCAAGCAGGCATGCAAGCAGGCAAGCAAGCATGCAAGCAAGCGTGCAAGCAAGCATGCATGCAAGTAAGCACGCAAGCATGCAAGCAAGCCCCCGCATTGCCCCGCTGCCTTAATTTTTCTGAAACTGTAAATATTGCAGGATTTTTATAAAACAAACCTAACCTAACCTATAGGGCTGTCCTAAAATATACCCTAAATAGCTTTTGCCCGCGACTTCGTACGCGCTAAGGTGTAAAACGAAAAAATAAGTTTTTTCCCGTTCCCGTGGAAATTATGGGGAGTGCTTTTGAAGTACACTGCCTTTAAAGAAACACACGTTATAAATGTTAAGTCTCTTTCTTCCGCTGTTTCGTCTGGAAACGTAAAATCCCGTTTTTTCTCGTCCCTGTGGGCGTTTCGGAAAATCCTTTCTTAGTATTCTCCTATACCCCCGAATAAACCTACGTGACAAATTTCAACTTTCCCCCGCTTCCCGTTTTTCCCGTTCCCGTAAGAACTGAATATATAAATCCCGTTTTTTTCCTTATCCCGTGGGAATGCAAGCATGTAAGTATGCAAGCAGGCATGCAAGCAAGCATGCAAGCAGGCATGCAAGCAGGCAAGCAAGCATGCAAGCAAGCGTGCAAGCAAGCACGCAAGCATCCATGCATGCAAGTAAGCACGCAAGCATGCATGCAAGCAAGCATGCAAGCATGCATGAAAGCAAGTATGCAATCAAGCATGCAAAGCAAGGACTCAAGCAAACATGCAAGCAAGCCCCCGCATTGCCCCGCTGCCTTAATTTTTCTGAAACTAAATATTGCAGGATTTTTATAAAACAAACCCAACCTAACCTATAGAGCTGTCCTAAAATATATCCTAAATAGCTTTATCTAGGTTTATCTTTATCGCTATCCCGCAGGAATTACGCAATTTTCCGGAATAAGAAAGAAAGAAATTAGCCATGTGTTATTCCAGATTATAATCTATGTTCCAAATTTCATCCAGATCTGTCCGGCCGTTCTGGCGTGAAAGAGTAACAAATATCCAAACATCCATAGAAACTTTCACATTTATAATATTACGAGGGGCACACCGAAATGATCGAGAATAAAGTACTTTAAACTGAGTTACATTAAATCCTTTTTTATCACATGCGTACTGGCGACTGACAGTCACGATGCCGTTTTCACAATTAAAAAAAATAACGTCATATTTTTTTAATTCCATTTTCAAATTGACAAGTCGATGGACAAAATGGAGCTCACGCGTGAAAATTTTCGTGCAATTATTTATCACAACTTTCGTCGAGGGTTATCTCCAGATAACTGTCTTAATGAGCTTGTTTCTATATATGAAATTGAAGCACCTAGTCAAACGACAATATATCGTTGGTATGCAGAGTTTCGACGGGGTCGTGCCTCTCTCAGCACCGTACCTTCAACAGGTCGGCCGAAAACAGCGGTGTCGCCTGAAAATGTCGCGGCTGTGGAAAAAATACTAAAAGAAGATAGACATGTGACATACGACCAGATTCGGGCAACCATAGGCATTGGAATGACTGCAATCCACACTATTCTGCATAGTGAGTTGGGTGTCAGAAAATTGATTTCCCGGTGGGTACCCCATAATTTGTCAGAAGAGCAAAAGGCGGCTCGTATTGATTGGTGCCGATCTACTCTAAAACGCTACAATGGAGGAAGGTCAAAAGCCGTTTATAATATTGTCTCGGGTGACGAATCCTGGATTTATTCCTATAAGCCTGAAAGAAAGCACCAGTCGGCAGTTTGGGTCTTCGATGACGAGGTCAAACCAACGAAAGTTGTGCGTTCCCGCAGCGTGTCGAAAAAAATGGTGGCTTCGTTCGTCTCAAAAAAAGGACATATTGCCACAATTCCTTTACAAGAACAAAGAACGGTTACCGCTGATTGGTATATTACAGTTTGTTTGCCAGAGATGCTGGCCGAACTTCGCCGAGGGAACCCCACACGACGTGTCATCTTACATCACGATAATGCGAGTTCCCACACCGCCCGTAAAACAAATCAATTTTTGAACGAGGAAAACGTTGAGTTGATGTCCCATCCTCCATACAGCCCTGACCTGAGTCCAAATGATTTTTTTACGTTCCCTAGAATTAAAGATTTATTGCGTGGTCAGCGGTTTGAAAACCCAGAAGCCGCCGTGGAAGCCTATAAATCGGCCATTTTGGCAATGTCTAGTTTAAACTGGAATTACTGTTTCAATGACTCGTTTAAAAGAATGCAAAAGTGCATTGATTGTAACGGAGAGTACTTCGAAAAACAATAATATATAATTTGTGTATCAAGTGTACTTAGTTTTTTAAATTCCCGATCATTTCGGTTTGCCCCTCGTAGTAGGACATATTTTGCTAATTTTACTAATAATTTGATTTCTTACCTGCAATCACAAATCTCAACGTAATAGTAGTAATAGTACCCACTTAGTAGTAATATATTCATCACCATCATCATCATCATATATCCCTGGGGAACCGTTCATTTTTCCGGAATAAAAAGTAGCCTATGTGTTATTCCAGACTATAATCTATCTATGTTCCAAATTTCATCCAGATCTGTCCAGCCGTTCTGGCGTGAAAGAGTAACAAACATCCAAACTCACAAACTTTCACATTTATAATATTAGTAGGATTATGACGTTGGTACATCAATTAGCGGACATCGATAAAGTGATTGATGACAAGGAAATTGTTGAACTTCTCCTAAGTGGCTTACCGGAGGAATACAACGCCTTAGTGAGTAACCTTGAGACCGCCAGCATCACTAACACAACATTATCTAGCGAAATGGTTCGCTCTAGATTATTACAAGAAGAATCCAGAAAGACAAACTGCAATGCAAGCAATGAAGATGCTGCTTTCTTGTCTAACACCAAGAATCACCTTTCTAGTGGGAGTAAAGCCGTGAAGAGCAAAACTTGGAAAACTGGCCATTTTAAAAATAAGTGCTACAAGTTTAGAAGAGACAAGCAAAATGACAGAACTAAAAATCACTCGCTTCTTGCTACTGATGAGGCTACAACAGCATTCTTCGTGAAGAGCACTGGATGGTACGTGGACTCGGGATGTTCAAATCATCTTTGCAACAATAAGGATCTGCTCTGCAACTATCAACAACTTCCTGGAAGTGGCAGCAAGGTGCTGTTAGCAAACAATGAGTCCCTGACTGCTGTGGGTGTCGGTGAAATTCAAGGCGCTGTAAACAAAATTGACAAGGTATTATATGTTCCTCATTTGTCAGCTAATTTATTGTCTGTAAGTAGATTATGTGAGAAGGGTCTTACTGTAGTTTTTAATAAAGACAAATGTAATGTGTATGATAATTGTAAAATTCATGGCAATCCTATTACCTCTGCAAATAATTTGAATGGTTTATATGAATGGCATGGGTGTAGTCATGGTAAAAGTACTTCGCAAGAAGTGCATTCTTCCATGTTCTTGCGTGATAGGCAAGGAACACAGAGTGCTAATGTTGCTGTTTCTGTGTTGCCAGCAGAGCTTTGGCACAAGCGATTAGGGCATTTAGGTTTCAGGGACATGTGTGCTCTCAAGGACAATCTAGCAACTGGAATATCATTTCAGGTTAGTTCTGATGTCAAGTGTGAGACCTGTCTACTTGGGAAGCAAGTTGCCTTGCCGTATCCCGTAGGCGAGGCTACACGAGCTTCTAAACCCTTGGAAATAATACATAGCGATGTTGCCGGCCCTATGCAGCAGTGCAGCTTTGGAGGTGCGAAGTACATGGTGACTTTCACGGACGACTACACTAGAAAATCATATGTGTTTCTGATGAAGAACAAGAATGAGGTATTTGATCATTTTATTAATTTTAAAAATGAAGTAGAAAAGCAATTGGATTTGCCAATTAAAATTTTTCGTTCAGATAATGGGTCGGAATATTGTAACAACAAGTTTGCTCAGTTTTTGAGAAAAGAGGGCATCATTCATCAAAAATCTGTGGTATTTTGCCCTCAACAGAACGGCGTTTCCGAAAGAAAAAATCGTACTATATTAGAGAAAGCAAGGTGTATGCTGTTTCAAGCTGGTCTTTGCCCGCGATTCTGGGGGGAAGCTGTCATGACAGCTACGTTTCTGAAAAACAGAAGCCCCACAGCCGCTTTGGCAGGAAACACTCCTGAAGGTCTGTGGACTGGATCAAAACCTGATCTTAGCCACCTTCATGTGTTTGGATGCATTGCATACTCGCTAATTCCTAGTCAAAAACGTCGTAAATTGGATGCTAAGAGTAAAGCTTATATTTTTGTTGGTTACAGCGATAGAACTAAAGGTTATAGGTTATTAGACCCCCTGAACCCTAGTAAAATTATTTTGTCACGAAATGTGGTGTTCTTAGAAAATAAATTTTATAAAAATGTTGATGAATTGAATTTTAATGAAATTAATAAGGAGAATTTATTTTACCAATATGATGTGACATTTAATAATAATAATTTTAATAATAATGGTAATTCTAGTCAAAATAATGTCACTGAAATGTCTAGTCAAGACATTAATGCTGATTCCATGGCTTTTACAGATGATGAGGTCTCTGCAGGCAGTGGGAGAAACGAGTCAGGCTGTGCTGCATCGGGCTCAAGTGACTCGTCGTGCGAGTCTGTAGTGACGACGCAGCGAACGTCACAAGCAGAGGAAGCTCTGCCGGCGCCCGCGCATAGTGCGCCTGTCGTACACTCTACCAGACCTGTACGCTCTACCAGGTGTCAACCACCATCAAGGTATGATGATTATATATCAGACTTCTCTATGGTCGCTTATGATGCATCTTCGGGAGATCACTGTGTACCCCAATCCTATAAGGAGGCCACTACTGGTCCACTTAGTGCAGAATGGTCTGCTGCAATGATGAGTGAGTATAATTCTCTCATAGACAACAATGTTTGGACATTAGTTGACAGGCCCCAGAATGTTAATGTTGTAAAGGCAAAATGGGTATATAAAATTAAAAAAGATGCATCTGGTAATATTGATAAATATAAAGCGCGACTCGTTGCCATGGGTTTTACTCAGGTTCCTGGAGTTGATTATGGAGAGACATTTTCACCTGTTGTAAGACATAGTACAATGAGAATACTTTTTGCTTTGGCTTGTGAATTTGATTTGCACATAGATCACATTGATGTGGCTACAGCCTTTCTAAATGGCGATCTTGAAGAGACAATCTATATGGAACAGCCACCAGGTTTTGATAATGAACATAAAAATAAAGTATGCTTGTTAAGAAAGGGGATCTATGGGCTGAAACAAGCAAGTAGAATCTGGAATAATAAAGTTAACAAATTATTATGTGAAAATGGCTTTCTGCAAAGCAAATGTGAACCTTGTATTTATGTGAATAAGAGTGGAAATGGTCTCATAATAGTAGCATTGTACGTCGATGACTTTTATGCATTTTATAATAACAACTCGTGCAAAGATAAACTTTTTAGTTTGTTAACAAATGTATTTAATTGTAAAAATTTAGGCAATTTAAGGAACTGTCTCGGCATCAATGTTGTGAGAGAGAAGGATATTTTAAAGTTGGATCAAAGTAATTACATAAAAGGTTTGCTCAAGCGGTTTAATATGGAAAATTGTAAACCTGTATCAACACCAATGATTGTAAATTGTAGGTTTGATAATGATGTTGAAACTTTGTGTGATGAAACTTACAATTACAGAGAGCTTATGGGGAGTCTCATGTATTTGGCTGTGTGCACCAGGCCTGACATAGCTTATGCGTGCAGCCAGCTAAGTCAGTATAATTCTAAATTTAACCAGAGTCATTGGCTTGCAGCTAAACGAATTGTTAGATATTTAGCAGGAACGATTAACTATGCTTTATATTTTATAAAAAGTAGGAAATTGAATTTAACTGCGTATGCTGACGCCGACTGGGCTAATGATACACTGGACAGACGTTCATATACTGGTTTTGTTGTGAAACTTGGCTCTAACGTTATAAACTGGGAATCACGTAAACAACGTTGCGTAGCGCTCTCGAGTACAGAGGCTGAGTATTTGTCAATCAATGATGTCTGTAAAGACTTATGTTTCATTAAGAATTTTCTATCTGAAGTCTTGTGTGTGAAGCTGGACATTACTGTGTTTAACGACAATCAGAGCGCTCATAAAATACTTCACGCAAAAGAGTACTGTCACAAGCGTACAAAGCACATAGACGTCCGGTATCATTACATAAAGGACTTAGTGAATAACAATGTTTTGTCAGTTGAGTACTTGCCAACAGAACAGATGATTGCTGATGTACTTACCAAACCGCTGAGCTCAAACAAACATTCCTTGTTTATCCATAGCATGAATATTAGGTAATATAACTACTGTTGAATATTGTATTTCATGTATGGAGAAGTAGAGTCATATTATAGCATGCATTTTGTTTGCTCTATGTAAATGTAAAGTCTTTTTCATGACTAACCAGCATGCTGTTGTATGAATGTGTATAAGAGTCGAAATCTCTACATAGGTAAAGCATTGTTTGTCAATGTACTTCAATATAATTGATATTATATAGAATCATTCCCTTTAGTAAGAGATGCTCGTAAATACAAATGATGACTGCTCCTATTTGTTTGAAGAGTGTTCTTTTTTTTTTCTCTATCTTTGTATTTGAGTATCTAATATGGTTTTATAAACTGTGAGAGGAAGTGTTGAGAATGTGTGACACCCTTTATAAAACCATAACCAATTGTGTTTTGTCTGTGTCCGTAGACTAACAACCTCTCCCTTGTCTTTGACCCGGCTCTCGGTCATGGTGTGTAACTTTGTGAGCTCCGGCATATTGATATTATATCGAGTTAAATCCTTCTTACTGTGCTTATGAAAACGGTGTTTGTTAAACCCACAATAAACACAAAGTGTGATCTGCCATTCCTTGGTTTTATTGAATATCTGCTGCACGTCGGTGACATACGACCGGCTTATCACATGATTCCTAAGACTTTCGCCCATTCCCTCGATGGGCTTTCACTAGAAAGTAGCAAAAAAAAAGTACTTTTGCAATATAAGTTAGTAAACAGCCGTAGTAGCGTAGTGGTTTGATCTATGGCCTCTCGAGCAGAGGGTTGTGGGTTCGAATCCTGTTTTAGCACTTCTGAATTTTACGGAATTATTTGCGAAATTACATTTTAAATTCAGGTACCCTGAGCTTTTCGGTGAAGGAAAAAATCTGTGGAAACTTGTATACACTTGTGAAACCATGAAACCTGCTTTTTAAAGCACATAATGTGAAAATGCCACTCAATATTGGTGAAAAAATGCTGAATTGGAAATATGATTAAACTTTTCGCCGCCACGCCGAATTGAGCCGCAAGACTCCACCCGGACAAACATACCAACATACATTGCAAGTTACTATAAAGCTACAAATAAAAAAAAAACATTTTGCTGAAGTTTCAAAACATTAAAAAGAAGTAGGTAGGTATTATGCTGAGTGGGGCCCATTTTACACCATATCGGTATTATTCCCAAGTATATTGTATTTCTTCCTATTATATATCTACGTGTACCTATCGAATGTGTGTAAATAGATGTTTCTCTCTCTCTCTCTCTCTCTCTCTCTAACAAAGATTATGATTTGTTCTTGTGTTGCCTATGTATTGAAAATAAAAAATAGAAAAAAAATGTTCATACAATTTATATTCTGACCGCATTAGGTTCCCAATATATTATGACAAATTGCTGACGTCTGGTAACCTTACTTGGAAGTGATATAAAGGAAATACACACAAAGGTACTTTATTCCCTGTTAAACCTACAGAATCCTCTAAAGGTGAAAGTGATGCTGTTCCTCAAATTTTAGCCATTTATGCTAAAATATGCTAATGACGCATTTGATGATCCATCAGTTAGAAGCCTATTTACATTGTCCGCGTATATAAAGCAACACTCGCTTGATTTCGCACTAAGTTCGGGCTCAAGCTCTAAATACGTCGCTTAATTCTCTAAAATACGTCGCGTAAAATTTTAAAATACGACGCTTAAAACTTTAATTCCTTAACTACGAAGAAGTAAAAGAGGAAAGAAAAATAGTGGTTAAAATGAAGTTTATTGTTGTTGTTATGCTTCTTGTTTTGTCTTACTTCGGAACATATGGTAAGAATAGTACTAATATTATAAATCCGAAAGTAACTCTGTCTGTTTGTCTGTTACCTTTTCACGCTAAACCGCTGGACCGATTCAGTTGAAATTCGGTATGCATATAGGTTGAGTCCCGGGGAAGGACATAGGATAGTTTTTATCCCGGAAAATTGTATAGTTCCCGCTGGATAGCGATTGGCTAATTCTGCGCAGACGGGTCCCGGGCAGCGACAGCTAGTCGATCTTATTCTATATAAAATAACAATGAATGTTGTTAAGCTCAACGAGAACTGTTGCATCAATTTTACAGTTTTTTTATATGTATGTATGTATGTAGGTATGTATGTAAACTCTTTATTGCACATAAAAAATTAAAAAATACAGAAATTCAGACAAAAAAGTACAAAGGCAAACTTATCCCTAAGAAGGGATCTCTTCCAGCTAACCTACAGAAAGGAATAGTTGACGACAAAAAGGCAAGCAGTCATTATGCGCAAATAAGTAGTATTAATACTTAATAAATTAACAACTAAAGTACAATACATTATAAAACCATAATAAAATAATATATAAATAACGGAATAAAATATGTTCCTTAAGTTCCACGGAATGTTTTTAAGGAGAGAAAAAAAATACTAGAAATAAACAGGAACGAGGCGAAGTCGCGGGGAACAGCTAGTATTCAATAATTACCGCAGTTAGTTGACCCATTGACACCAACATCATCAACTCAAGCTTATACATTTCCACTGCTGGGCACAGTTCTCCTCTCAGGGTAAAAGGGTATGGGCTATAGACCCCACGTGGATCCAGTGGAGTTTGGGAACTGGGAACTTCGCAAACCAACCCATCCAGCTGCTGATGTATACCGGATTAATTTAAGACATCTATATATTATAAAGAGGAAAGAAGAATATTTTTGTATGTTTATTATTGATTTACTCAAAAACTACTAGACCGATTTCAATCATTCTTTCACCATAACAATGCTACATTATCCCCCGTCTCCGACGTTGACGACGTCCTTGTTGGCGCTGAGCGTGCTGAGCAACGCGAGCGCCATCGACCGCGGACCCTTCCGGCTGCACAGCCCCGAGCTCGGCAGGTGCAGCAACTGTGGCTCCTGGCCGAGGTCCCCAAGTAATATAGGCGTTAAAAAAATTAGGGATCCGTACGTATAAATGGGCAGTTTGATAATCACAAATTATTTCAGCTTACAATACACGGCCTGCCCCAAAAACAGGGTCGTATGGAGCTGATACTCCTGAGCCCAGGAGGAGGCTGCGCAGTGACCACTGCCAATGTAAGTTAACAACTGTTTAAAGGCACGCAACTTATTTAAAGTCTTAGCTAAGTAAGTAAGTAAATGCTTTATTGAACAAATATATAATAGATACAGACACAGATACATGAATCACGTCTTTATCCCTTACGGGGTAGACAGAGCCTAAGGTGAAATATATAATAGTATTAGAGATAAGCCGACTACTTGCCAACTAGTCGGGGAAACCAACTATTCGGCATTATTTTAAGTCAGCGATTAGTCTGTGTCTATCTATCCGGTAGAAATGAAGACTAGTCGATTGTTTTTTTTTTTACATACGCATACATACACAAATCACGTCTTATCCCTTACGGGGTAGACAGAGCCTAAGGTAACGAGACCTACAGGCCACGTTTAGCAAGACACTGAGGGCGTATAGGTGGAAAGTGGACTCAAAGTAAGATGGGTGGGTGTATATTTGCGTAGGCAGTTTGATGACCTTCAGCCTTAGTGGTGCTCATTAACAAACATAAATTGTTTCAGCTGTCGAAGGATCGTATGGGGAGACCAACCCCGAAGTTCCCCCGAGGCACGGCAGAGACAATTTCCGAAGTGAGTTAACAAAGTTTTGGCTAAGTAGTTATAAAAACCCCTTTCCAAAAAAATGGGCACTTTTATTTTGTTTTAATAATCATAATCATAATCATCATCATAATCATTTATTTGCATAAAACATGATACAGTCAAGTGTAATAATATGTATCTAGACAAAGTTTCAAAAATAAGTATCATACGCTCTTACACCAGCGTAATAAGGTCGTGGGACATATTTTTGAGAAGTTCCTATCGATACTTATTTTTGCACTTGACCGTACATATATTGTGGTATGAAAGAAAGAGAGTTTCACATGTTTTGTCACTATATGACGTACAAATTTAAATTACAAATTTATGTTATTATTTTAATAATTTAATTTATCTTATTATTGGTTTACAGTGTAAGTACATTAAAATTTAAATAAAGGTATATCATTTTGTTCTAAATAAATAGTTATCTGACAGTAAAAATTAGTGGATGTCAAAATAGTGGCTAATAGTAGAATAATACATTTCAATAAACAATAATTTCCAAATGTACAATTTTTAGTAGCTAGCCAAGCCCAATTTGGTTTCGTTTTAAAAATTCATTCAGCGAGGAAAAACATTCATTTTGGAGCCAATGAGAGTCTACGTTTAAATTCCTTTGTGGACAGACCCTTAAAATCAAATGGTAGCGCATTAGATATTCTGATGGCCATTGGATAACAACTATAGGTGTACCCAAACTGCCTTGAGTTGGTCTTAGGTAGGTAGAACTAAGTTATCTGGATTTCGAGTATTAAAATTGTATACATCACCAATCTTTTTGATCAGTTCCTGGTGTGTCCTTACAAACATACATGCTTCCAAAATATACAGAGATGGAACTGTCAATAATTTAAGACTTGAACAAAGGTCTACAGGATACATATTGTGGAACATCACATATGCTTCGAATGCACTGCTTCTGTGCTATAAAAACTCTATTTACATGGACCGAATTTCCCCATGAGAATCCCGTATCTAAGAACCGAGCATACATAACTATGGTAGGCCGGAATTGTAATAATAATATTTAGGATATTACTAGTTGTGATAAAAAAATGGTAACTTCAATTGACTTTTTCCGTTATTTCGGCCATTTTTTATTTTGTTGTCGAAAAACTTTTTTCTTGGATTTTGTTTTTTTTTTTAAGCTGAGGTCGCTTAGAATCAGGAGTGCTATTGATTTTAATAGGTGAAAAAGAGTATCATACAATGCAATATCGTTCGTTCCACTTCGTTACCTTTTCCATGTACACTTATTTGCACTGCAAAAAATGTTTGACAAATTTGTTAGAATTTTTTTCTCGTATTGAGATCGATAGTGCTCACGATTCTTATCATTTTCAGCTTAAGTTAATCGGGATCCAGGAAGGAAAATTTTTCGACAACAAAATAAAAAATGGCCCATTTAGTAAAAGTTACGAACAATAAATTAAATTAATTTTTTTTCCATGCTGGTCTGGGAGTAAAGAAAAAACATGGAATTTGCCAGTCGCTTCTCTTCCCGCCCAGATGGTAAAAGCCCATCGAGGGAACGGGTGAAAGTCTTAGGAATCATGTTATAGGCGATGCGGCTAGCAACCCATCGCTATTTGATTCGCCTTTTAACTTATATAATAAAGACGTGATACATGTATGTACGTAGTTTGATAACTTTCAGGTTTACTGGCCCACATTAACAACCATAAATTGTTTCAGTTGGCAAGGCATCGTATGGAGATTCTAGCCCCCATAACGACCGCCCGAGGAACCGCAGAGACCATTTCGAACGTATGTTAACAATTGCATGTAGGCTGACATCCTCGTTCAGCGACTAAAACCTCCTTTCTTTCTTACTTTCTTTATTAATAAAAGATTTAAAAAAAATCATGTAGCTACAGTTGTTCAAAGCGCGACGTGCAATAGGATCACCTGAGTGGATCACCTATGTGATCCCATTCGACGAATATGTCCAGTGAGATAACACAGGTGATCCTATTTGACAACTATGTCCAGTGAGATCACACAGGTGATTCTTTTGGCAGAATATGTCCAGTGAGATTACCCAGGTGATCCTATTGGACAAAAATATCCAGTGGAATCACCCAGGTGATCCTATTGGACGAATATGACCAGTGACATCACCCAGGTGATCCTGTTGGCCGAATATGACCAGTGACATCACCCAGGTGATCCTGTTGGCCGAATATGTCCAGTGAGATTACCCAGGTGATCCTATTGGACGGAAATATCCAGTGGAATCACCCAGGTGATCCTATTGGACGAATATGTCCGGTGAGATCACCCAGGTGATCCTATTGGACGAAATGTCCAGTGAGATCACCCAGATGATCCTATTGGGCGAATATGACCAGTGACATCACCCAGGTGTTCACATTGGAAGAATATGTCTAGTGAGATCACCCTGGTGATCCTATTGGACGAATATGTCCAGTGAGGTCACCCAGGTGATTCTATTGGTCGCATATGTCCAGTAAGATCATTCTCTGGGGGAACCTACTCGATATACATTGTTTTTGTCCAATATAATACCTCAAATAGAAATCTTTGATCTCTGTGGGATAGAACTGTTTTCATATTTATTTCAATTTCTCTCACTTAGTTATATGTAACAAAATTCATAAAAAAGTTAATATTTAACCATTAAATACAGAATATTTATAAAACCGATTATAAAATGAACAATAGTTATTTGTTATGCAAGGCTGCAAAGTGTTTGTTTGGCGCGAGTGCCTGAATTGAAACCCGAGCAAGCGAAGGATTCTATGATCCAAAGGAAGGAAGGAAGGAAAGGATGAAGGATTTTATGAGAAGAATCCTGAGCGTCGCGAGGGTTTCAAGGCACGAGATACTAAACAACTTTGCTGCCGAGCGAAACACACAATTTTTCACCTCACTACAGCGAGAAAAATGGTGGATGAAAGAAAAACAGTCTAATAGTAAATCAGTTTTTTTATTCTTTTTCTTCTAAATAAAAAAGGTAAAAGGATCTAAGCCCATACAGCCTAGTCTAATAATCTAATAAGTAAAACTGTTTTTTCTGATTGTTCTATCACATTAATTTCTTGTGTACTATACTGTTTTATCATAAACCAAACAACAATTTTGGTCAACTTTTCGGTTTCCCGACGAGCAATCTCTAAAAACTTTTTTTTTTTTTTCTAATCATAGATATATTTTTAAAAAGAAAGTAAAAAAATCGCACTAACTAGACTGAATTAAAAAAAATGGGGCGCGTTCTGAATTTGCATCATAATATCTGTTTTTTCCTGCTTGGTTGCTATTTTTGTGGCTAACCACAAATTACAATAATTAATAAAAACCAATATCGTTTTTTCTTTTAGCAACGAAAGTTAGCAAATCTTGAAAATAACTTAGGAAGTAACGGATTTTAAAATAAATTAATACTGGATACCGGATCGCGTTTCTGAACGTGACATTATGTTTTTTTTTATCGGATGAAAAAGTTAGGTGTCTGATAACAAGTTCGACATTTGAAGTTCGTATTATTCCGTCCTTCTCATTCACCTAATTAAGTACTATTCGTATAAGCGAGACGACATCATACGAAGTTCAAAGTTCTAATTTCTGAGTATATGAGTAGGTGGGCAATGGTGGTCATCGTCACGTTCGAATTTCAAAAACCTTTTCCACGCAAGCGGGGAAAAAGCACTTTTCCACGCAGATTTTGATGGAGAAAGACAGCCTTTTCGAGCAAGTGAGGTGAAAAAAATATTTACCTTGCTATTCCGCTACTTATGTATTGTACTCGTGTATTGATAAGTAGCGGAGTAGCAAGGTAAATATTATTTGTTCATTGAAATGGACCTCCGCAAAGTACTTAACGCCTGATTCAATAAAATACTATTTCAATCTTAATGTACGATGTTCTTCTACATCCGTCATAAAATAAGTGTTTTAATTATATGTACCTAATGTCAATTTTTTTTTCAGCGTACATTCCTTATGACATGACGCAGCCAGATGAATCCCAGCCAGAGTATATGGTTCTTGACAATATTATGCATTATCCATATGGTGAAACGGAATATCAAGGTTAATCTCCTGGTTCAAAACGACGAAAATAACTTGAGGTTCTGGTCACAGCGTTGGATGCAAATAACAGATGTTTTTTTTTGTCAATCCAGATTAAATGTCAAAGAACGAAGTAACGATTATCGAATCTGTGGTCAAACTGCACGGCAGCCGCAGCGAGCGCCACAGATTAGATAATAGTTACTTCTCCATATACGAATACACACCGTGGAATGGACGACTAGGGGACCGATTTATGAAATTATGTCTCCCAAATGCCACTGCCGTTCAAATGGATTTTTTGGATGGTTTCGAGCGACGTAATGATTTCGAGCTAGAATTTTTTACTGCTCTACTCGTAATTCGAATTCAACAATTTACTCTTTTCGATTGTTCTACAGATAAAATTTCAAAAATGAGCCTACAATGGTGGAAGCCGGTGAATTTTAACTGGCAAGACACAATAAAAAAAATCAGAGTACATATTTTGCTTTCCGGTCGTTCAATTGAAAACTATGAGAAAGAGCGAGTGACTTTCTTTCAAAATGGTGACGGCTAGTTGACTTGGTCTTATGAGCAAATTAATGTGTTTTGTGTATGTTTAATGAATCGTATAGAATTCAAATCGAACTTTATGTAAATTAGGCTTTGTAAAAAAAAATGTTAAATAAATGAGATAATTTATGCAAGTTTTTTTATCGTATACACTGAACCACACATCATCAACTAAATCAATTTGTCAAGAAGAAAAAACTAATTAGGTACCTACCAACCGACTACCCTGACCAGTTTATAAAATATCGTTATTAAGGAAATTAAATTAAAAACTAAATAACATATCAAAAAGTGGGAAGAATAGAATTAATATTTATGAAAAATAAAAAATAAAAACTCTAAAAGCGAATGAATTAGTATGAAAAATGTACCAGCCGAAACTTCTCTTATCTGTCTGGCTTGAAAAAATTGTTTCAACAACAAATTTTTCAAGCGCTGATTGTTGAGAGATATTTTTTCTTTCTGATTTTCCTTAAGTCTCACAAATCATTATTTATTCCTGAATTAATGTTTTGTCTCAAGGCCAATTTGTTTACATATTCGCACGACATGCATTAGGCGGCCATCTTATGGATCTTCGTTCTTTATTCAAAAGTGTGATAAACAAAACGTCTGCTACGCAGTGTTATACTTCAACTAAAGGTTCTTGGTCCTGAGCATTACAATGTAAATAAAATTAATAAATGCCACCCGCCTGAAGACTAATAACTCGCTTTTCCTTGTTATTTATAAACGAGAGAGAATCTTATGTTTCAATGTTTGGTTAAATTAAAGTTGTCCAGATATCACGTACTTACTCCTTACACAGAACTTACAATTGCCGTACGAAGCGATTGTTCCTACAGACACATATATCATCAACTCCTGGGTGACTGCTAGCTCCTTGGAGAAGTTCCTCTCACCAAGTAAGCTAAACACAAAAGAGCTACGTCTAGCACTTTGACACTCCACTGATACAGTCGAGTCCTGATGTTGGTAGTCTAAGTCAGCAGAAGAGCGAGCGCAAGTTTCGTCGCTGTTTTCCGTTACTGAATTACGTAGAGTAGCAGGCCCAGGTTCAAACTGATCAGCTCTAGGCCAATATCGTAACTAAATTATGTCCTTTAAATCACGTGTTTATCCCTTATGGGGTAGACAGAGCTCAAGGGAACAAACCCTAAAGGCCACGTTTAAAGGGGAGCCAAAATAGTGATGGGTTGCTAGCCACGCGCATCGCCCATAACATGATTCGTTATTCGAGCAATTCTTTATTCTAAGCTAGCTTCTACTCGCGACTTTGTCTGCCTAGAATTATACATATAAACCTTCCTCTTAAATTACTCTATCAATAAAAAAAACCGCAACAAAATCCGTTGCGTGGTTTTGAAGATTTAATCATTATATAGGGCAGACAGACAGACAGACGGCAGAAAGCGACTTTGTTTTATACAATGTAGTTAAATGTTATTTTAATTTTATGACCTGTTTCTCGAAAAAAGTTACAATTAAACAGGTCTAAAATAGCAACATTAGCCTAATTGTTAAAAAATAAGAAAAGTTTTGTAATGGTTGATTTTTGATCATTGTAGCTTAGACTTGTAAAATTGATCTTGTAGTTTCGAGAAACGAGCCACTGTTCAAATACCAAGATTGTTAGGTCAAACTATAGACCCCCGTTAATATTATCACGTATAGTATCCGCACTCAGTCTCAATTTGCGTTGTACGTGCCTTAAATTATTTAAATACTACATTGATTCCTGGAAACTTTTACTAGATACAAATTTATTTTACTATCTTGTAATATAATTTCAGCGTTTGATTTGCTTTTGCACGTCGAACTTATAAAGACTTTCAACAATTATCCAATTAGATTGAAACAGGTTACTCCGTGATTTGAATTCTTAAATTTTTTCCTTACCTTCAAGCCACGGATACACTAGGGGACAAATGTCCTGCGACAAGTGTCGCCAGCGACGTCGGTTGAAGTGGTACGACGTCGCCGGACTTCGGACGACACGTGTGGGAACATCGCGCGACACGTTTATCGCGTTCATTACATAAGGCGCGCGACGTCGCTAATGTCGCCGGCACATGACGAGGGACATTTGTCCCCTAGTGTATCCGTTGGCTTTATCTCATGGCAATCTACCACGGAGGATTGTTGAGAAACTCTGCGCGCTGTGTTTTTTGTTTTCTTCGGCTTTTGATTTTCTTTATTTTTTTTATTAACAACGAGTCACAGCCAGGATGTCTTGATCTGAAGCCTTGCACTATTATAGTAAAAAAGAGATATGATCTGGATCAAATCGTAACCCTGATTAGACTATTCGATATCGGCTGGGATACTTCCGCGTGTGATCAAGAGTTGCCGTTCGTTTTAGGATCCATCCGTGGGGAAGAGCAGTGTTTGGTCCGGTGCACCTTGGGCATCAGTTAATGATTTCCTGGCAGATTCTGAGGGATGTGATTGACCGTTGGCTAAGAGCCCGACGAGATGGCCCTGGCAAAATTGTCCAATAGACATGTCCATATTTTTTTAAAAAGAAATGAAGAAAAACTATCGATATTGGTTGGTTTCTAAACAAATTAAATTACATTTTCAGTCTATAGGTTATAAGCTCGATGACTTCAACCCTCCCCGTTTTCGGAGGAACAAAACGATCAATGAACCTTCAAAGCTAAGATAATCTTTTGATTTTCTTTAATGTTAAATCTTTACTGCAATCTGTATTGAAATTTATTCAAAAATATTTAAAGTTTTAAATAGGTACACTGATTAAACGAGCAGGTGTAGGTAATTTTTTAAGGTTGGAAATAAATATAATCATACACCAGAAAGAAAACTAAAAGGCTAACTATCGCATTGACTTATGACAGAAAAACTAAAAGTCTTTGATGTTTTTAACCGTACAAATCCTTGGACGGTAATGGACTAACTAAAATCGACTAACAAAAATATATAAAATCCTAACTTTTTTCCGCAATTTCATCAACAAAGAACTTATATTTCTAAATGTCAGTGAAAATTAGAACACATAGAAAAATCCGAAAAGTAAAGCTATGGCCGGGAATCGAACCCGGATCCTCGTCATTCCGTGACGCGTGCTATACCCCTACACCACCCATAGCAGGTGGGTAGTCTCCGAATTTTTCTACCTGTTACTAACTGTCACGTGACCTTTTGTTACTATGCGAATTTTTGTCGCTAAGCGTCATCTGTTTGAATGATGTGTCTGTACGGCACAACTTATTTCCAGCTATCCCGTAGGAACTACGCCATTTTCCGGGACAAAAATACAGCCTTGTGTTATTCCAGCCTATAATCTATCTTTGAGCCACATCCAGGGCCCCGAATTTTGAAAGCACATCTCGCACAACACACTCGAAACTGGTATAATAGATACATACATACATAAATCACGTCTTTATCTCTTTCGGGGTAGACAGTAAGTGTTAAGTAAGTAAATGCTCTATTGAACAAATATACAGAAACAGATACAATTCACAAAAAAATAAAAATAACATTAATATATGCACAAAGGTGAACTTATCCCTATAAGGGATCTCTACCAGTTAACCTTTGAGTAGATGAGAGGAGCATTAAACGAGGGACCGACAAAGTGTAAGTTTAAAATTCCAAATAGTGAAAGCCACAATAGAGCGTACATATCTAAGTACAATAAACAAAACATAAAATAAACTACTAAATATCATTACACACATGCATACATACAAAACACACAGACAGTGCCTATGGTAATAAGACGTAAAGGCCACGTTAGCATGATTGTGGGCGTATAGGTGGAAAAAGAAATCATAATAGTGATGAGTTGCTAGCCGCATTGCCTATAATAAGATTGCTAACATTTTCGCCCATTGCCTCGATGGGCATTAACCATCTGCGCGGAAAGAGAAGCAACTGGTACATTCTATGTTTTTTCTTTACTCCCAGACCAGAATGTAAGAAGTGTTGTAAATCTGTTTATATCTTCAAAACTGCCCTAAAAAAGTTTTTGACTATTCACAAGATTAATGACAGTTGTAAATGTCTTCTATGCTACTCCTTTTTCTAATTCAGCGCAATTCTTCACTTGTTTCGAGTGGCATTTTCACATATTATGTGCATCCAAAAATAAGTTGACATAGTTACTAACACCCAAACATCTATACGAACGTCCTCACAAACTTTCGAATTTATAATATCACTATCACTACATAGTATAAAACAAAAATGAAAAAATGAAATGAAAAAATGAAATGAAATGTTTTTATTCCAGACTTGCATACATATTACAAAATAAAATATTAAGTGAAAATTTAAATTAATTAAATGTCTTAAAATCAACTATGTTAAATCAAATTAAATTAAAATAAATCAATCAAATCAAATTAAATTAAATCAAATTAAAATTAAAATTAAAATCAAAATCAACTTATACTTTTACACTAGGTATACACCAACCAACATCGCGGGTTACCCCTATCCCGCAAACAAAGTCGCTTTCTCTGTCCCTATGTCCCTATGTATGCTTATATGCTTATATCTTTATAAGTACACAACGGATTTTGATGCCGTTTTTTTAATATATAGAGTGATTCAAGAGGAAGGTTTATATGTATAATTCTACGCAGACGAAGTCGCGGGCAGAAGCTAGTTAATAATATTATTGGAGCACTAGAAGCACGGAAACACTTATTCAGTTTAGATTTATCTCTTAATGTCTCCAGCAATCGCTAGGGTCAGTGTGGCCATTCAATAACTACACGAACCGTCCCTTCACTTTTTGTGTTGCCATACTTACGACTGTCGGGGTCTGCAGGAGGTCCCCCTATTGTCCTGGATTGAAGTAGGTATCAATCATAGTCACTCCTACGCTTTAGTAGTAAATTTGGGGGACGTGGGTGTTTTTTTATAAACAAAACTAGCTGTTGCCCGCGACTTCGTCCGCGCAGAATTATTATAAATATAGCCTATGATACTCACAAATACTATGGCTTTCTATTGGCAAAAGAATTTTCAAAATCAAAAGCGTCACTCGGAATCGAATATATAATTCCCGTTTTTTCCTTATCCCGTGGGAATTTCCAAAAATCCTTTATTAGTGGATGCCTACATTGTATAAGGTATCTATGTGCAAAATTTCAAGTCTCTAAGTCCAGTGGTTTGGGCTGTGCTATCCCGCGGGAACTATGCAATTTTCCGGGGTATGTCCTTTCCCGGGACTCAAACTATCTGTATATCAAATTTCAACTAAATCGGCCCAGCGGTTTAAGCGTGAAAAGGTAACAGACAGACAGACAGACAGAGTTACTTTCGCATTTATGATATTAGTAAGGAGTAAGGATAAGGATAGTAAGGATTAGCCGCTGCCCGCGACTACGTCTGCGGAAAATTCGTGTAATGCGCGTCCGAGGAAACTTTCCGCGATGAAAACTATCCATATTGGCGGCGATTGGAGAAAAACTTTAATTTAATTTTGTTTTTTTTTACGGTTTTTTCGTTATGATTTGTCATTGACTATATTTAATTCTGCGCGGATGAAATCGTGGGCACCTCACTATAATTTTGACAAGTCTTATTATAATGGTACTTTCTATGACATATTATCTTGGGTAGGTACTATATTTAGTCCCATAAAAATGAAGTTCCGTGTGTATAATTTGATATAATTATCGCGTTTTCTTTCTGACACAGATTACCTACTAACCTAACGTAACCTACTACATTATGTGATGACATTTCCAAAATGCACGATTTCATGTGACAAAAAAAATGACTAACGATTATTATGACTAAACGCAAATTATGGGACAAAAAGGACCAGATTCTTCTTATAATATTAGTGTCTAGTATAAGTAGGTACCCAAGCGCCCGATTCACTGACTCTCTGTTAAGGTCCTAGGTAAGTGATATCTCATATCAAATATCGATGTTGCCATCTCTGTCAGCGTCAAAATTGTTAGAGGCGTACATACCTGTTTCGCACGTGTGAGACAAAGTAACTGTTGTTGATCGTTACTATGGATCTCCGTAAAGTAACGCCTGATTAAATCAATTAATTAAAACTGTTGAAGAAATACTCTTCGTCCTGGTTTAATGGCTCCACTCCAAATATTTGTGGTTAGAATCGGTAGTCCTATCGAATTCGTAGAGCACTCACGACGCGAGCTTACTTTATTAATTCCATCGCTATTCGTGCAGGCGCGGTAAACACTTACTGAGCAAACAAAAAACGTCTCAAAAGCATACGCGTAAACGTCTCAATTACTACTTACATACAACACAGGGTAGGCAGATACTACTTTGTTCTACTGGCTATGGTCCTGACATAAATCTCTTTCACTTCATCCACATTCATCAATTTCATCATATATGCACGTTTCAATTACTACGAGTATAGAAAAATTGGTAGCGCCACTAATGCCACGTAAAGGTTTTGCTGCTCTCGTATTTTTTTGACGCTTCAACGCGAACGCTTTCGAGATTTTTGTTGCATCAAAAAACTTACACGAAGATAAGTATTCGCAAGCGTAATTCTATAAAAACAAATAATATTTAGGCTAAGTGGTCTACAACCTCTACAAACATACGACTCATAATCTCATCTCAAACCATCCGGCGAATATGGCGTAGCTGAGTTCCTACTAATCTGGTATAATATGAACGGGATACCTATGATGAGAGAGAGAGAGAGAGAGAGAGAGAGAGAGAGAGAGAGAAACATTTATTGATGACGAATAAACATTCATTTCATTTAATTTCATTTCAACGGAGGTGGCATTGGACACTACTTCCAGAATAGTCATTTGAAAAAGAAAGATCCCGTAGGAGATGCGCGCCAGGAACTTCCACAGCCGTAGCGAAAGGAACCAGTTGAGCGGACCACTGTGACAACATAATCTCCCTCCTCTGAAGACATGCAAACCATTGCGGTTGCCTGTCATATTGTTTGGCAGAGACGAAAGCAAACTTTGCCATCTCCTGTAATAAATGCTTTGAGATCGAATAGGGTGCAAGAGTCATTTGTTAATGTCAAGATGAACAGACTGCGGATATACGTTAATGCTACTATTTCTTACGACCGCATTTCACTTCGCCTTAAATTTTTGTTTTTTTTTCTTAAGTAGCAGGGGTAAAGGGGCATGCAAGTCGCCTGGATGGTAAGTAAGCAGCGCTGTGTCTGTGAGTAGGTGCTCGCTACACCAGGGGAATTGCTGATGTTATTCGGCCCGTACATATATTACGTCTTTATCCCTTACGGGGTAGACAGAGCCTAAGGTAACAAAACTTTAAGGCCACGTTTAGCATGATTAAGGGCGTATAGCTGGAAAGGGAAATCAAAATAGTGATGGGTTGCTAGCCGCATCGCCTATAACGTGATTCCTTAGACTTTCGCCCATTCCCTCGATGGGCTTTTACAATCTGCGCGGGTAGAGAAGCAACTGGTACATTCTATGTTTTTTCTTTGCTCCCAGACCAGCATGGAAGAAAAAGATATAAACAGATTTATACCACTTTCGAGTGATGTGTTTTCAAAAATCGGGCCTCTGGTGGGGAAGGCTGGAGAGTAGGATGTTTAAGTGTTCTAATAAACTGTATTAAATATTAATTTAATCTTTGATTAAGTACTTTTTTTTCTTCCTTGGGCCCGCACGAATGCATTGCCATACGTTAAGTTTTTTTTAAATTAAAAATTAGGGAAACTATTTGCACGAAAAAAATTATCTAAACTAACAAAACAAGTAGCCAAAAGGGATATGGATCAGCATGGTGGGGTATAATTAAGTACTTAAGTCTTGTGAACAACGCAAGTTTTTTTTCATCTAATGACGTTACAATTTTTTTTCCGGAATACTAGGGCAGGTGGTTGGATTAGGTTGAATGCCACTGTTAATGTTTTTTTTTTAAATTTTACTTGTCAAAGGTTGATACACGTAATTGGTCGATGTTCAAAGCATGCGCAATTTAATTTTTGAATCAATTTTAAGGTTTGTAGGACACTGAGTCGAAATATAGTACACTACATATTATAGTACGGTTGGCGACCCCAGTACAAACCCTTATTGCACAATGTGTTAGCAATCGAAATCGATACGTTTATTTAAACTTAAGTGAGGTGTGACTTCACTATTCTATTTTTAGTGATAGCTTCTCCGTTTCTATGGCAGCTCCTGTTTCAACAAGAACAAGTTGTTATTAAAAAAAACAATTTACCTAATAGTTTATGGTAGGTTTACGTTCACTCAATCGAGGGTAACTTTGACCAATGTAAAAACCAACATATAAATAGAGCATGCATACATATATCACGTCTTTATCCCTTACAGGGTAGAAAGAGCCTAAGGTAACAAAACCTTAAGGCCACGTTTACAAAATTAAATTTTCATCAAATAAATTTTCATTTTCATTTTCATTTTCATTTTCATTTTAGCATGATTGTGGGCGTATAGGTGGAAAGGGAAATCAAAATAGTGATGGGTTGCTAGCCGCGTCGCCTATAACATTATTCCTAAGACTTTCGCCTATTCCCTCGATGGGCTTTTACATGCGCGGGAAGAGAAGCAACTGGTAAATTCTATGTTTTTTTTACTCCCAGACCAGCATGGAAGATACTGCACAGGTGATTTAAATAAAAGGCTTATAAAAGCTTGTAAAAGCTGTTATGGTGGACGTGGTATGGTAAGATTATGATGAGATGGGAGCAAAGAAAAAACATAGAATGTACCAGTTGCTTCTCTTCCCGCGCAGTTGGTAAAAGCCCATCGAGGGCTTGGGCGAAAATCTTAGGGATCATGTCATATAGGCGATGTGACTAGCAACCCATCACTGTTTTGATTCCCTTTTCCATCCATACGCCCACAATCATGCTAAACGTGGTCATTAGGTTTTGTTACCTTAGGGTCTGTCTACCCTGTAAGGGATAAAGATGTGATTTATGTATGTATGTATGATGAGATCCATAATCCAAAGTGACTGGCTTGTGAATCCTTTGTGCATAACTACAAACAAGTCAACTAAGTCTTGTGCCCCACTAAATTCCGTTGCCCACTTACCCTACTCATGTCCCATAACCATGAACTTTCCTGTCGTCTTTATAATTCATAATTGAGACGCAGTAAGCCGCCTTGCCGTCGATCGGTCCGGCGTGTCGCGGCAAATCGTTTCGGGATGTAAATGTATTGGCCTCAAACATCAGACGTGATTCCCACCCGCCCAGCGGCAGCTAAACTTTACATACATACATACATTCTACTTTTTATTATTATATGTATTATCTTGCGATCAGTCGGACGACTATGAGCAGATGTGGTGGGTGTCTCATGTCGTGCAGAGCCAGCTCCCCAGTGGAAGCTTCTCAATTCGTGGCTGAGTCAGTCAGCCAGTTCTAGGATTCCTCGCCTCTTAAGGCGTCTTATCCCATCAGGCTCAGCAAGCAGGCCTGCCAGCTGGTTTGGGTGATGTCGCAGTCTCCCCTTGTACTTGGCCGAGTAGGATCGTATTTCCTCTTTTACCGTGTTGATGTTAAGGTGGTAGTGGACCTCTGAGTTCTTAATGAACCAGGGTGTGTTGACAATTCTACTAATATTATAAATGCGAAAGTTCCACATCGCTGGAATACCGCAGCGCAGGCCCTGTTGCTTGGCGGTGTTATAACCGCGTAAGATGGTGAAATGATCCCATTGGACCACGCACGAGATACTGTGTTTACTTACCATCAGGTTACCCGCTTACAGTCCGAATGCCATTCGTGGTTGTCTGCTGTCTCACTCTTATGGGTTTGACACTTGAATCGGCCGAGTGAGGGAGACAGCAAGACAAACCTGAATGACATACTAAGAGCTCACGGACTGTACTCGTATTCTTCCCTAGGGGCTGTCCATTAATGACGTGAGGCTCCGAAAGGGGGGGACGGGTTCGGCAAAAATCACGAAATATCACAAGAGGGGCAGGGGGGTGTAGTAACATATTACGTGCATTTATTTATTCGTCAAACGCGCGATTTTTAAACCATGCCAGTCAAAAACAACCTGCAACCTTTCTGTCTAGATATTTTTATCATGTTCCTTAATTTTCTAGAACATAATTAGATTATACTTTCATACCTGTATTTAAAGATAATATTCTAAAAATTTGAACATTCTTTGTAGGTACTAAAAATACACGTGGTTTTGGATGGGGAAGGGGGGTAGTTTTAAACCTCATTCACCAGGTATTACCAAGTGGGAGGGGGTCAAAAGTGCTAAAAAACCATCACATGATTAATGGACGGCCCCCTAGCTGTGTAAATTAATTTAACTGCGGAAAATTAATTTAATTGTATCTAATTGTTTTATTATTATTGTTTTTGATTTTGTTATTTTTGTAATATTCAATTGATTTGTATTAGGTATTTAATTTAATTTAATTTAATATTGACGACTTCAATCTAAATTTTCCTAACTTGATAATGTACAATATTTATGATGTAATTTTTATTGAATGATTAAATAATCTAAAAAGCGAATATTTTACTCGCCAGCTGTGGTCATCAGCATGTGGGACCAAAGCCTAAATAATTTAACAGTAAGATGTTTCAGAAGTTATAAATGTATATTCTTTGTTATTACTTTTGTCGAACTTTTTCAAATCTTTGTCTCGCTTCCACATTGTGCCGCATTCATTAAGGAAGTACTTGAAAGGGATTTCTTTGAACAAATTAGGCATATCCACTTTGTGATACAATATGGAATCGTCAACGAAACATTCAGTGTGCACGTGCATATATATGATATATATATATATATATATATTTTATTTATTGAAATGGGAAACAAACAGCATCAAATTACACGTATAGTTAAATGAACATAGTAACTGCATAAGCCAAAACAGTTTCCACTTATAATGCATACATCTATTTGCTCAAAAAGTAACACATGCCAAATAAATTTTAAATTTTAACTATAAATTTGACTAGGTATTAAAAAAAGAAAACAAAATACAATTTCGGAAAACAAAAAGACAATAATATTGGAACAGTACCTATCGGATTACAAGCACCTGAACTAAACCAAAAACATCCACAGAGACACCGGTTTGCTAACTTATACATACAAATCACGTCTATGTCTCTTGCTGGGTAGACAGAGCCTAAGGTAACGAGACCCAAAGGCCACGATTAGCGTGAGTGTGGGCGTATAGGGTGGCAGGAGTGGCAAAATACCACGGGCCCCTAGCTCTACGAGGCTTGGTTTAGAGCACAGAAGGGACGCTGATGCACTTCTTTATATTGAGGAAGGCCCCATCTATCGAATTTGCCACGGGCCCCAGACGTTATAGTTACGCCATTGCATATGGGTGGAAATGGGAATCAAAATAGTGAAGGTTTGCTAGCCACATCGCCTATAATTCCTAAGATTTTGGTCTCGATGGGCTTTTACTATCTGCGCTGGAAGAGAAGCAACTGGTACATTCTATCATTTTTCTTTGCTCCCAGACCAGCATGAAAGCGCGAAATATACAATGTGCATATACATTTAATATCATACTCGTATAGTTTAATTGTTTCAATTCAACATTGAGGGTAATACATCAACTTTAAACACCCCTAAAATTTTCCCCCTAAAATTTCCCCGAGTGCTCTTTGCCCGCCCGCCCAAAGTTTGAGCAGCCGGGGCGCGCGGGCGGCCAGCCGTATAAAAGCGGCGGACGCTGCCACGGGCCGCATTCTCGCCGTGCAACAGGTGGCAGACACAGGTAAGTCCATGGTCCTGGATCTACACACACATAATCAACTTTTGTCTTGTGAAGCCTTCTCTAGTGTCGGGTTAACTGGTAATCCCTTTTTAGGGGGTTTTTTCGGAAAAATAATACTTTACTTACTTATTTATTTAATGGAGTCGTAAAGAAAAGTTCAATTTGTTGACGGATAAATAACAATGCGTTAGTTGATTATACAATACCATTAACATGGTAATTGTTTGTTGTTTATTTTTAACCATTCCACCTCACTTTCTCTGAGAAACTGGCTCGCTCTATAAAACCAATTTTAAATTATTTATTTTATTTTATTTTTTATTGTGTCCAAGATATAGTAACTTCCGATAAAATAAAATATATATTTTTTTTAAATTCCAAGATTTTTTTGAAAAACATTACCTAAAGGATATTATTTTTTCCATCACAAAGTAATTCATCTAAATTTCTACATGATAATACCTAATGCTTACTAAAAATAAAACAATGGAATCGTACGTTAAACATGGTACCCTAATTAATTAAAACCCTTGACAACTTTGTCAAGTCTACGTTACCTGAGAATAAAGATTTGTCGTGTGCTTTGAGACAATTAAAATCTTTGATTTGGTTTAATTTACTTTACGTGCTCCTCAGGGGCTCCTACACCTTCTGTTCCATTTTAAACAACCCTTCTTTAACCGAATTCAAAAAAGAAGAGATTTCAAATCGATTGCGTATTTTTCCGATATCATCGCTGGCTTTGAATAGATTTCGTTTTTTTTTGTTCCTTAAAACGTGCCTCCGAAAGAAAAGCGCATTAAAAATGGATTCACTCATTTAATTAAATTTTAATCAATCGTCAATGTTTATACCTATTTTAACAAAAGCCGTTTCTATTTCCAATACTTCAAAGCATTTCCGAACGAATTCACCAGTCCACTTATGAGACAATACTTTTTCTAAGGACTATTTTAAAAAGAAAAACTTGGGTTGTCTACCAAGGGCCTTTGAGTTTGATTTAATTTTAGATCCTAATAATAACCCGCAGGTAACTCTAGCGAGTGCTTGGAAGTTGCTTCCTGTTAGTCAATTACCGCTAAACTATTGAATCAGGCTGTCCAGGATATGTTCACAGCAGCACCATATAACCCTCTACTGAAATAACTTAATCAACTAGTAAAGGATCACTATGTAGCACTATAATAATAAAAGGCGTAATGTGAAAAGCGTAATAAAAGGCGTATGTTTATTTAAAATATGAAAAAGACTTAAAACAAGTAGCAAGTAGCTTAAAATAAGTACCACTATAATAATAAAAGGCGTATGTTTATTTAAAATATGAAAAAGACTTAAAACAAGTAGCAAGTAGCTTAAAATAAGTACCACTATAATAATAAAAGGTGTATGTTTCTTTAAAAAATGAAAAAGACTCAAAACAAACTTAAATAACCAATGTAAATTGTTGTTTTAACTTCCTCTCATTAATTTATTCACTTTCAATCCTGAAAATGGAATAAAAATAGCAAAAGTACCGTACTTAAGGAAAAATTCAGTTCCAAATGTTTATTTTAACTTAACTTACTAAATTAGATTTCGTTAAACACATCAGTCGTACAACCCACAATATAATTAGAATCTAACTACAGAGTTTAATTTTATTTGGTTTCCATGAATTCCGAAATGAATTAAAGTTAATTCTGTAGAAACTGAGTTATATAAATGTATATGTGTTGAAGCAAATATCGGCGTTACCGACATTTGTAGCCTTAAGTAACTATTATCCCGACACAAGCACCTGTCGAAGTAGATATTTCGGATTAATTCTCAGATACAGTGCTATCTATAATTGGAGCATCAAGGGTTGTCATTGTCTCGGCGAAGGGAATATTAAGGAATCATAGTGTAATAATTAATTCAAAAGGTAAGTTTACAGCTACCCTGGCCACAAAACACAGAACGGCCCGGAACAGGATTGCGGCCGAAGCACTTTCGCTAAAGTGGACCATTTATGCAAAATGTTTACGATACATGCATTAGATTTGAATATTTTGAGTGAACAGTGGATGGAATTGTTTCTGTTTGAAATTACAATGACACTGAACACTTCAGTGCGGAGAACCCAACGGTTAGTTCTCAGTTTGTAAGCAGATTTAGTTACAAAGTGAAACATTTCCGTACAAATTCGACTACGACTATACATATGTTAATTAAAAAAAAATTAAAGGAATTAAATCTAGTAATTATACGTAAATCGAGGGAATGGCCATAGGAATCATGTTATAGGCGTTACGCCTCGCAACCCATCACTATTTTGATTCTCCTTTCCACTTATACGCAAACAATCACGCTGACGTGGCTTTTAGGTCTTGTTACCCTACGGAGACAGAGCCTAAGGTAAGGGATAAAGACGTAATTTGTATGGTTGTGTGAGTGTGTGAGTGTACACGTAAATAAAATAAATACTAAATGTTATATGCAAAAAATGCCTTACATCATTTGGAAAAGAGTTACCAAAACTACCGCAAGAAAACTGGCTTTAGAATGAATGCATCCAAATGCCATAGACAGACACACTCACAAACATAACCTCAAATTTATAGCGTCCTATTTTGCGTCTTTACTAGGAGTTAAAATGCTATTAGAGTAGTGCATGGCAATGCGTTCAGCGACAGCGAACTTCATATAAACTGCATAGTATAAAACAAAGTCGCTTTCCGCTGTCTGCCTGCCCCCGTGTATGCTTAGGTCTTTAAAATCTTTTTTTTTTGGAGTGATAACTTCTTTAACGACGTGCACTTTTTTGGGATGGGTAAAAAATGTTAAACTCGCGTCAGGTCACGAGACCGTCAGGCCTGGCTTAGTTTTGCATCCAAAACATATAACAATGAAAATCCTGTACAAGGGTATATGATTGAACTATGCCAAACACCAGATAAATATCACGGATCAATTCTAATATGCCTTGTGCACCAAAACACTCAAAGACCCAATGACACAATAAGCTCTCACAATACTATCTCGCGTTCCCTTCAAATCCCCAGTATTTACAAAAGTACGTAAGCATTTATTCAAAGTTTACAAATAGGAGGAAAATGCCGAGTCACACAAAACACGGAAATCTTGTCGTACGTCGATGATAATTGAAGCACATGGTTAATATACCATTGAGATATTTTTATCTTTTGTAAACCGTCCTATTGTCGAAAAGGTACCCAATAAAAATAATAATATGAGTCGCTTTATTGACTCATGCACTCCAGTTTCAACAATTCTACGAGAATAGGTTAACCCCGGACAGGCACAGGCTCGCCAAATCGGACCGATCCGTGTACTGCCTGGGGCCCTCCGTGTGCAACCGTCTGCCAGACGATGTCAGGAATGCAGCTTCCATCACGATTTTTAAAGGCCGACTGAACTTGGCTTCTTGCGTCTTTTTATGATTACGGTGAATTTTTTGATTGGCCACTCGCAGAATAAATAGAAATAAGCTTTAGTGACCTAATGCCTGATACCAAGAATAAATTTAATTTAATTTCATTTCTACGCATTCTATTTTCTCAATACATACAAAAACGACCAAACTTACAGTTGATAAATTTTAGTTCTTTTCAATCGTAATTTGTCTAACATTAAGTGGATATAGACTTATCCTTTTCATTGTTTGTGTGTGTGAGTTTAAGAATAAAGACGACGTCCAACTGCAGCGCACGGTCACGCTACGCACGTGGGTATCGCCCCGCATTAAAATGGACACGGTCGTTTCTACAGCAGTGTTACACGCTACGCACGAAATGACCAATGGACCCACGTGGGTGACATTCATATCGTGTCCGTGCACAGCGTGCGCAGCAAGATGTCTCAGAATTAATCCAGAATGATTCAGCAGGTGGCTAGGATGGCATAAGCGAACACTTCAATAATGATTTTTCAAAATTAATGCATATTATACCGGGAACGCATTTTTGCGTTTTGACTTTCACCTTTGGGGCCTTACCATGATGTCATAATGCGATTCAATCGACTCCGACAGCGACCGAGCCTAAACTGAATCGGAATTGAATCGCATTAAGACGTCATGGTAAGGCCCTATAAGTTTATACAACATGTAATTGTGTCAAGGTAAGATTTCGTCGTATTATTTCCACAAGTTCATATATTAATGATGATGGAATGGCTTCATTAAATACGTCTCAAGTGGAACGACATGTCACAGCTCATGTAACCCAAGCTTAAGGATAATTTGATCGTAGAGGCGTAAGCGTCGCACGCGCTACGAGATCGCTGTAGCACGCTGTAGCAGTGGCTACATTGTTCGTAGTACTTTGACAAGCAGATAGCCAAGTGGTTGGTGAATTAGCACTAAGTATCTACTTTTGTAGTGAGCGCTAAGGCGCCATTGTTTTATGTCGAGTCCATAGTTCAGTTTTAAATTCCGATTTCCTACTTCCTAACTCATAGTTAGATATTATAGCGTTTACTAACAAACTTTTAATTTAATATGTATGTACGTACAATGATTGTTTTAATAAATAATTTGAATTTGAATTTGAATTACACGACGAAACTTGAGGTCTCGGGTTCGATACCCGGTGGGGGCAGATTTTGTGTACAAATATTTATGTTTTTTCTCGTGTTTTTTTCTATTTTCGTAAGTTGCCTGGTACCAAAACACATTATATATTTTTTATGTGTATAGATTATTATACCTTTATTTTTGGGACTTGTTCAATTGGTGTCAGTTACACATATGTGTTGTGCTGTGATATTTATTTAAGTACCTTCTTATTAATAAAACGAATCATACATACACATACATACCGTCACGCCTCTTTCCCACAGGGGTAGGCAGAGACTACATTGTTCCACTTTCTACGATCCTGACATACTTCTTTCGCTTCATCCACATTCATCAATCTCTTCATACATGCTCGTCGGTTTCGGGTACTCCTGACCTGACCTTTTTCCAAAACGTCTCCTATTTGGTCTCGGTACGGAACGGATCGTAAATAACATAAATAGGAGTTTAAAAAAATAGTCGCCCTGTACTTGACATTTGCTATCGCCGTCACAAGCTATTATAAGAAGAGTGACGCCATAGCTTTCAGACTGTGTCTGCACTGGCTAGGACGATGGAGTATCAACATTAGAAAAAGTAAATAATATCTATCCTTCCCTATTGAAATGTCTCAAGGATAAAACTTTGAATGGCAATTCAATGCTATAAAATCTTTGATATGCGTTAAGAGTTCAAATTTAATTAGCGTTGAGCGTTGTCCAAAAATAAGTCCACATGATCATTTATTTCAGAATTTAACCCGTCAAGCGTCCAAGCGATTACAGTATTCCCTAACTTTTTCGGGCGGGAAATGTCCTAGGGACTGCATTATGCATTCACGCCACTGGCCAGGTCTTCCTCCCTTGGAAGAGCCAGCGACAACTCGCTATATATGCTTCTCGCTTTCTCTTTAAGCCTCCCGCCCGAAAAAGTTAGGGACTACTGTAGTCGCTTGGACGCTTGACGGGTTAACTGGATTTTATTGAAAAGGAAAAAAAAAACATAATAAAAAACAGTCAAAACTTGAACCTTGCTAAAACTATTATTAAATTAAAGATAAAAATCTCCCAAATCGCCGCCAATGGGGAGGGTGCCCAGAAGGCTGGCAGCATTGCCACGTTGTATGGCAATGCTTATTCTCTGAGCGAAATATGGCCAGCCCTCAGTCACGGGAGGCCTCTATAAGAATTTAACTATTTTAGGGTTTTCTTCCTCAGAATCGTTTACCCTATCGATCCCTATACAAGAAAAAATTAGTCCCACAATTTCTATTCCAGTTCGTCACTTTTTTAATATAGGTACCTATGTATGGAATACGGAACCTGACGAACAGGAAAAAACCGTAGTAAAATCTGGGACACATTTTTTCTTGTATGGGAATCGATAGGGTAAACGCTTCTGAGTAAAAACCCCCAAAATATGTAAATTCTGGAAAAAATGTTCAGGTGGACTTTTTTTTGGAAAACTTTCTGTTTTTTTTAAGTCTAGGTGTTAAAAACGAGCATTTAATCTTTGTCAACCTAGTGGAGTAATGGTGTAAGATAGAAATGTGCGGATTTTATTGCCCGCGGCTATGCACAAGAGACTTGGCCTATTTTTTACATGCCACAGTTTTGATGGGATCATGATTGCTGTAACAACCCCTTCACGGAGCCGATTTTAGGGTTGCTATTTATTCCTTTTATGGGAACAACGATAAGTGTGTCTTTTTAGTTCCTTAAAAATCATTTTTTTCGTTGTGAAATTACTAAATAAAAAAGTGTTCTCACGCGACACTTTCGTATGAAAAGGTACTTTGTACCTACTAATTTTTATTAATGAAAAAAATACAAAATGGGAATTAAAAACAAATTCAACTATTCATTAAATTAAAAACGAATTAAAAACTAAACTAAAACTAATCTCAAAATAAAATAATTAAAAAAGGAGGGGCCCCCGTGGCATAGTTCCACAGACGCTGGCAGCGTTCCCCCTTTGGACAGCGATACTTATAATACGCTGTCCAAGGAAGCTGCCAGCTCTGCGGTCCCCCGTAGCGTCTATTAGCCTCTTCGAAATATCTTTGAAGAGGCTAATAGCGCTAGGACCCCACGGACCAAGGGTCTCATCACCGAAAGGGACAAAGTTATATTGTTTACAATTGTGTATAACGAAAATTTATGTGGTGTATTTGGAGAGATGAATAATTATTTACACCATCAAGAGTTTCACGAACAGATTAATTATGCGTCAACCTTTCGTTAGTAACAAAAGAAATATCGATAATAATTACAGTTTTCTTTTTTTTTTATAAATGTGGCAGCCCTAACCGTCTCGCACGCGCTGCGTTTTGAATAATTTCTGATTTACCCTATGATACACGAAAGAGGATGCCGACCATTTTGTATAAGTCAAGGAAATAATAATACAAGTACTTACACTTTGTGAATCATACTGTAATGTAAGCGGTTGTGATAATAAAATAAATGAGTCAGTAATATCCAAGAGAAATGGCCCAAGTGACTGGTCATTTAGTACCGCTATCGAAAAAATTCTGTCACAATTTAACGTTTTGTTGAATTGAAAGTTTAATTATGAAACTTCAAAATGTTCTTTTTTTTGCGTTTAGCGGTAATTAGGAATACCATTAATTAATTTCAATCACTAGCCACCGGTGACAGTACTGATACATGCCCTCTAAGCACCCCATATAGATGCTTATCCACTAGAGGCTGCCTTGGGTCGAGCGGCTGCCTCGCTCCGAGGCCGCGCAAGTGGAGAAGTTACTTAAGACGTTGAGGCAGCGTTGAGTCAGCTTCTCCACTTGCGCGGCCTCGGAGCGAGGCAGCCGCTCGACCCGAGGCTGTCTCTAGTGAATAAGCACCTTTTGAAATCATCTAGCGTTCCATCACTTGAAAAAAAAACTCTAAGATTTTCTTGTTCAGCAGGCACCATGCAGTCCATCACGAGGATCGCCGTCTCCATGTTCTTGGTGTCGTCAGTATTCGCTGCTTCATACCGTAAGTCTCCGTAACAGATTTCTCAAGAGTTGTCCCACCAGACCTGGGGCCTTACCATACAATTCAGATTCAATTTTACGTAGCTGTCATTTTTGACACTTCTACCATGGATCGGACAGCGAGCGATCCAACTTTGGTCCGTAATTGAATCGCACTAAGACGTCGTGGTAAAAGCCCCTGCACGCTAGCACGAGTGCGCGCCAGTTAGACTTATCCGTCTTTTTCTTACTGATGCCTAATGAAACTTCTAGTTGTTCGGAGCTGAATGACGTTTATTTTAAATACTGACAATTAGTACAATGAACAGCGCTCAAGAGATGGCGCCACTGGTATAATTATGAGGGTATTTTGTTATCTATTTTAACACCCTCTCCTAACAAAATAAACTTATAACTATGAAACAGTTATACAACAATATAATTCTTACTTACTAACAAGCAATTTTTGATATGCCCATTGAACTTAAAAACTTGTTATGTTTACTTACACTAAGACTTTTTGTCAGTAAATCAGCTGGCATATCTGTAGTTGACACATATTCTAACTTAACTCTGTTATTAGATACACACTCTCTGACAAAATGATGTCGTACATCAATATGCTTGGTTCTTTTGTGAAACAATGGATTAACAGCTAACTTAAGAGAACTTTGACTATCACTGTACAGGCATATTGGTGTACTGTCACTTGGTTTTAACAAATCATCCAGTACATTTTGCAAATAAATTGCCTCTTTACATGCCTCACTCAGAGCCATGTATTCGGCCTCAGTGCTTGATAAAGCCACTGTTTGTTGCTTCCTTGATTCATAGGATATCACACATCCTGACATCATGAAACAAAATCCTGTGTATGATCTCCTATCTAAGGCGCATGATGCCCAGTCAGCATCAACAAAACCATGTAAATAACAACTATCTTTTCTATAAACCAGACCATAAAATTTAGTTTTCTTTAAATATTTCAATAGTCTCTTTAAATGCTTCCAATGAATTTCATTGTTACAATTGTTATACTGACTGAGAAAACTTACACTATAAGCAATATCTGGTCTTGTCAGAACAGACAGGTACATAAGACTACCTACTAATTGTTGATAAGGATACCGCTTATTACAATTATTATTTACACCCTTTTCTAATTTTAAATTCACTTCCATAGGAGTATCTGAACCATGACAATCAAACATATTGAACTTGTTTAAAATATGATTTATAAACTGTTCCTGGTCAACAGTAATACTGTCTTTCTGAACAATCACTCTCATTCCCAGACACTGTTTGATTTGACCTAAGTCCTTTATTTTGAATTTATTAACAAGTTCAGTCTTTAGCTGTTCATAAGAACTTTTACAGTTGTAAAATATAAAAAAATCATCGACAAATAATGCAACATATACTTTTATATTATTATGATATTTCATAAAAAGACAAGGTTCATATTGAGACTTTTCATAACTTAATTCTAACAAACATTCTTCAACTCTGGTGTACCAAGCCCTAGCAGACTGCTTGAGACCGTAAATAGCTCTTTTTAACCTCAATACTTTATTGACACAATCAGGAAAAGAAGAACTTTCTGGTAATTCCATAAAAACTTTTTCTTTTATAAAACCATTCAGGAATGCAGTAGGTACATCCAGATGATTCATTTGCAGATCTAGTTTTACACTCAATGCTAACAATAGTCTTAAAGTAGAGTATCTTAACACTGGTGAAAATGTCTCATTAAAGTCTTGGCCCTTCTTTTGTGTAAAACCTTTTGCCACAAGTCTGGCCCTATAGCGCACTTCACCATCACTATTGTATTTTTTCTTGAACACCCACTTATTCTTTACAACTGTGCCGTCTTGAGGTCTATCGACTAGCTCCCAAGTGTCATTGTCTTTGAAGGATTTTAATTCCTCCTCTATAGCGTTCAGCCATTGCACTTTTTCTGGTCCAGTCACAGCCTCAGTCAGAGTTATTTCTTCTCCCATCACATTCTCCACGCACATGTTTGAATAACCATAATAGTCTGGATGTTTTCTGACACGCTTAGGTTCCTCCGAAGTCTCCTGTGTCCCGCCAACTGCATTATCTGCGTCATGGAAGCTATTGTCTTCACTTGATGGCTCGCTTGGAACATATGTCACATCATTGACATCATCTTGTTGAAAGCTGTAATCTGAGCTACTCAAGTTACTGTTCTCTGCTGTCTGGCTCACTGTTACACACTCTGGCTGCTGTTTATCCTCTACCAAAATTGTTGCTGACTTTTCTTGAATATTTTCCATGACAACAACATCTCTAGCAACAACTATTTTCTGAGAATCTGGATCATACAAGCGATAGCCTTTGGTATTTTCTGAATAACCAACTAGTAACATATTGACAGCCTTTTTGTCCCATTTTCTGCGCTTTTGTTTGGGAATGTGAACCATTACTGGGCTACCAAAGATCTTTAGATGACCAATATTTGGCTTCCTGCCCGTCCACATCTCATAAGGTGTAGTATCTCCACCTAGTCCCGACGCTGGTGACCTATTTTTAATATAAACTGCAGTATTCACTGCCTCAGCCCAAAATTTGGTTTCAAATTTTGCATCAAATAGCATACACCGTGCTTTCTCAACTATGGACCGATTGTTTCTCTCCGATAATCCATTTTGTTCTGGAGCAAATGCCGTTGTCTTCTGATGAACTATTCCGCATTGCTTCAAGTATGTTTCCATTTCTGTTGAGCAGAATTCACCTCCATTGTCTGATCTTAATATCTTTATTTTCTTGGACTGCTGGTTCTCAACACACTTCTGGAACTCTTTGAAGTATCTGAATGTTTGATGTTTTGATTGAAGAAAGTATACAAAACACATTCTGCTATAGTCATCGACAAAAATAAGGTAATATCTTGCATTTCCAAGTGACTTATTCTCCATTGGTCCGCACAGGTCTGTGTGAACTAATTCCAGCACTTGCTGACTTCTGCTGACACTCTGGGGGAATGGAAGCCTGGCCTGCTTCCCCTCGCAGCACACTGTACAGCTGGATTTATCTAATTTGCCACTATTATCTTGAAATGATACACCCTCAACCACTCCATTCTTCATTTTACCGAGATCACTTGCATTTATGTGCCCCAGCCTCCTATGCCATGTTAAACTGGATGTTGTTGCTGTCGCAGCAAGCAGCTGTTGAGGCTTCACAGTATTTAGCCTGTAGACTTCATTTTCTAGCCTTGCGACGCCTATGCAAACATTCTTCGAGTTGTAAATAAAACATCCTTCTTTATTGAATTCCACTCGGTTTCCACTAGCAATGATTCTGCTGACCGACAGTAAATTCGTGGCAAGGTTAGGTACGCACAAAACATTGCTCACGTTCACATCAAACTGCTCATTTCCGACAGTAGTTGTGATCTGTAAATCTCCAGAGCCAACAACATCTACTGTTGATCGATTTGCTACAATAATCTGCTTAGTTTTCGATTGGTACGAAACATTTGACAACATGTTTACATTAGACACTAAATGAGTACTTGCACCGGAATCGATGTAAAAATCGTTTTGATTAAATTCGCTAGTCAAAAATACTGCGCTAAATGCATTGTTCTTCGCATTTTTCTCTTCTGGACACTGACTTTTATAATGCCCAACTTTTTTGCATCGGTAGCAACGAACTGTTTTTGTCATTTTGACGTTTCCATTGACAGCTGACTTAACTTGCGTTCCGTTGCACAAATTGCTACCGCAACTTTTCGGACAAGATTTTTTGCTACCTCCATTTCGTTTCTGAAAATTCTTAACAAAAAATGCATTATCACTGTTGACATCAAAATCCGTACTCATGTCTAATAACTTCGTTTTTATAGCATCTGCACTGATACTCATTCCAGAGTGCTCAATGGCCATAATCATGGGGCTAAACTTTTCTGGAAGGCCCGCCAGTAGTAATGAACCAATCCACTCATCGTTAATCTCGAAACCCGTACCTTTTAATTTCTGAGCCGTTTCTACCATCTGTGTCACGTACGCCGTCATAGATTCACTGGTTTCTAAGCGTATAGAAATTAAATTCCGTAATAAGCTAATCTTGCGCGTAAAGCCGGAGTCATCGAACAAGGATTTTAGCTTATTCCAAGTAGCACGCACTGTAGTTTCGCCTTTAATATGCACATAAAGGGATGGGTCGACGGTCAAAATCAACTTCGCTCTGGCTTTCTTGTCATTTGTCGCTTCTAGCAATTCTTCACTGGACAAATTGACTCCCTCCAGGATGAGAAAATTTTCCACGGCAAACGCCCAATCGTCGTAGTTTTCTCGCCCTTTTAGCTTAGGTACGTTCACTGCATAACTAGCTGCCATTTTAATTAATTATTGCGCACTATAAAAACTATCAAAAACTTCGCAAAACTGATTAAATTGTAAGAGCTGGGCCCATAACCTAATGAAACTTCTAGTTGTTCGGAGCTGAATGACGTTTATTTTAAATACTGACAATTAGTACAATGAACAGCGCTCAAGAGATGGCGCCACTGGTATAATTATGAGGGTATTTTGTTATCTATTTTAACAATGCCTTACCATGACGTCTTAATGCGACACAGTTCAGGTTTTAGCTGTCATTTTTAGTCTAGTGTAAGTTTTTGACACGAAAAATGTACCGAACGCGTTTGCGTAAACGTCTCAATAACTATGGGATAATTGGCAGCGCCGTTAAAGGAACAAACCGGCAACAAACAGTTCTCATAGTATTCGATAGTTTAACGTGATCGAGACGTGTTTTCCTGTCGAAAACTTACGCTAAGCATGTTTCAGCTTGAAACGTCGAACGGTACCTTAGATTTGATCGACTAACGCACTTGGAATTTGAAATTGGAAGCGCAATGTGGTCACTAATATGTTCGTATGCGAACTATATTCAAAGTCATTACGTTCTGATAGAATGCATATGCCCATCAGTCTTATTAGTCTAGGACCATACGACCGGCTTAGCTGAGTAGGTACCTATGAATATTATTTCTCAGGCCTTTTTTTCCCACCCACTTTCACTTATCTTCAATATTCTATAACGAAGCAAACGTGTCAATATTTGGCGTCGAAAACTAATGCAGATTAATTTCGGGAACATAAATGAGATGAAATCGGCTTACCGACTTACGGGTCTGAGCTTCGCGTAAGCAAAATGGCGTATGCGCCCAAGAATTCGACCTACGCATACGCCTGTTAGAACTTGCAAGGCGTGATAAGTCGAACCGTACTTACATTTAAAATTTATGAATGTATTAGCGTGAGGTGATGCTTCTTTGGGAAAATTAGTATTTCGTAGCCCACTGGCTCCTCGGGGAGTCAATATTTCATAGTTTGCGGCGACTTCGGCAACCGTATTGGTAATTATTATCGTTGCTACTTTGGAAATGTTTGGTTTATCGAAGGGTACATGTAAAGGTGGGTAGAGGTCGTCAAATTTAGATTTTCTTGATAACTTTACGTGGGTTCATCTGCTGTTATACAGTTTGGCTTGACCTAAGTGTAAATTAATAATTCAGCGTTAGCAACTCTCAATTGAAATCCAATTGCTTTAAATAAATCGACGGGCAAACTTACTGGCATATGACGTATTAGCAATCTCGGGTCATCGTACATATTATTATATTGACAGACACCCAAGGTAGCAAAACCTTAAGGCAACGTTTAGCATGATTAAGGGCGTATAGGTGGAAAGGGAAATCGAAACAGTGATGGGTTGCCGCATCGCCTATAACACGATTCCTAAGACTTTCGCCTATTCCCTCGATGGGCTTTACCATCTGCGCGGGAAGAGAAGCAACTGACCTAAACCTATTTCACCAACGCGACAATAGTCTCTGACAAGTGACAATTCTGTTTGCATTACAAGCTCGACCAAAATCCACGTCGATTGGCTTCATATTGGCAACACATTGCATTTTGTATTGTCAAATGTCACCGACTGTTGTCGAGATATTGAATGTAGCCTGGTGTTGCGGGTACAGGTGTTCACTAACCGTCAGTTGACTGACTTGATAGTTTGTTAGACATCCTAGTACTAATAAGAAAGTAGTAATTATCAACGATTCTATTCAGCGTAAGGTATAGAGCTAATATATGTAGCCCCTTTTATACCGTTTCGCTATAATTTCAGTACATTATGTAGTGAACAAAAAATTTTACCTTGCTACTCCGCTACTCAAGCAAGCGCAAGTGAGTAGCGGAGTAGCAAGGTAAAAATTTTTTGTTCATTGAAATGGACCTCCGCAAAGTAACGCCTGATTCAATAAAACATTATGTAGTCTTTTTTTATAAATTATCGTGTAATTTTCTGCGTGCCTCGTGGCATACTCCTCCATTTAATGGAAGGTTTGGGCTATAGTTCCCACACACCAATTGCTTTACAGATGTGTGCAGGTTTCCTCCCGATGTTTTCCTTCACCGAAAAGCTCATGGCAAATTTCAAATGTAATTCCGCACATAAATTCCGAAAAACTCAGAGGTGCGAACCCAGGATTCGAACCCACGACCCTCTTGAGAGGCCACAGGTCAAACCACTAGGCTACCATGGCTTTTTCGTACAGAGCTAAATGACGGCTTAACTGTGTCCCTTACACTGAATAAAACTTGGCACGCATTAAGCGATTTTGCTAACTTTAATTTAGCGTTATAATTGTAATAAAAATACCTCAATTAGTTAACCTTATAGTTATATGTATAGATATTAGTTAACCTTACCAATGAACCTTAAACATGAGCAACTTTCTTACCAAATTAATTAAAAACTCCAGCCTTGACTTTAAATTATATCAAAGGCAGGCAATAAATGTAACTATTTGAGGTCAGTTTCAGTTTAAACTTATATTAAAGTAGTTCCATAGATTAAAGATTTACTGAAGCGTCAACTACCGGTTAATTCGTGTTTGCTAACTCAACTGTTAACTGAACTTTCGCTTTGTCATTTGACTTGTAAGTAATAAGTTAAATTTAAGTCTTGTGTAGTTTCGGCTTCGCGAAGCGAGAAAGATTTTACTAAAATTAAATTTTCTACTAATGTTGCTTAGTATTTAGTAATTCCTCAAGCAAATGGAGTTTTTACTAACATTGAAAGAGATGAAGAAAACGCGCTAACATTCTTTTCTCGTATGCATAGCGTAATAATAACATCTCGTGAGATAACTCGACTATCTACTAGATTTACGTGGTGCGGTGCGGATCAGGGGGTCTACTACCTAGTTTGAAATTGGAAGCTTTAGTCATACCGGCCCTCACGCTTTTTAATCTATATGTACCTGTATGTACTATATGTATAAAAGAAAGTCGTGTTAGTTACACTATTTATAACTCGAGAACGGCTGAACCGATTTGGCTGAAAATTGGTAGGGAGGTAGCTTAGGACCAGGAGACGGACATAGGATACTTTTTATCCCGATTTTCCCACGGGATAAAAATAAGACTATTTATAACTCAAGAACGGCTCAACCGATTTGGCTGAAAATTGGTAGGGAGGTAGCTTAGAACCAGGAGACGGACATATGATATTTTTTATCCCGATTTTCCCACGGGATTGAAAAATTCCGAAATGTTGTACTAATAAAGCTACAGACGTTAAATTTAGCATGCCTACACATTACTCCTTGATTAGTAAGTATAAAGATGCACTTACAAAGTAATTTTTCAAATTTCCCACGGGATAAAAATACGACTATTTATAACTCAAGAACGGCTGAACCGATTTGGCTGAAAATTGGTAGGGAGGTAGCTTAGAACCAGGAGACGGACATAGGATACTTTTTATCCCGATTTTCCTACGGGATTGGAAAATTCCGAAATGTTGTACTAATAAAGCTACAGACATTAAATTTAGCATGCCTACACATTATTCCTTGATTAGTATAAAGATGCACTTAGTACAAAGGAATTTTTCAAATTTAAGGCGGAACAAAGTTCGCCGGGTCAGCTAGTGACTTAAAAAAATAAACTTAAAAGGCGTAAAATTAAAATTTTAAACATCTTGGTGGCCGTTGTGGCCCGTTTGGTTCTGGAGTGGCTACCGTGCGAAGCCAATATGGTTACGGGTAGCACTAAATCAACAGTCATATAGATATTCTTGACAGTGGACTTCTTCCTGATAAATGTTGATGATAAATTACACTCATCAGTATTTATTAATGAAAAAAAATACAAAAGGGGAATTAAAAACAAATTAAACTATGGTTAAATTAAAAACGAATTAAAAACGAAACTAAAATTAATCTTAAAATAAAATAGTGAAAAAAGGAGGGGCCACGTGGCATAATTCCACAGTCACCCTTAGCGTCCATTAGCCTCTTCGAAAAATCTTTGAAGAGGCTAATAGCGCTAGGACCCCACGGACCAAGGGTCTCAACACCGAAAGGGACAAAGTTATATTATTATTCGGTGCTAAGACCGATGTATTTATTTATTTTGCCTAATTCGGCCGCTTCTGCAGCCGCGCATGGGGTCCTAGCGCTATTAGCCTCTTCAAAGATATTTCGAAGAGGCTAAATGATAATAATAAAGATGATGACAGTTCAACGAAAAAGAACCTAGCCAACATTGTATTGTCGTCTAACGTTTTACAGTCTCTTGTCTTCCACGCAAAGTTTAGCCTGATTTGTGAACCTCATTGATATTTATCGGCTGGCTTTGTTGTATTTATAGCAGGGACGAACGTTTGTCAGTCAATTTGTGGTTGCCATAATGAATTTGCTTTGGGCAGCCCAGTGATGAGGGTATATGGAAAATATCGGATAACGAACATAATGTAGAATTTTGTGTTAAGATTGTTGAGGAGGTTTGCAAAGTGGGTTATGCATTGTTAGTTTATGAGATATTATATTCGGATTTACTTCTCTAAAGTGAAGTTTGCCTTTGAATTATTCAATGGAAAATGTAGCTAGGTAGAGAAAAAAAATATTGTTGCGGCTTAGTTCGATGTTATGGAAACATACGGTAAGACAGAAGGTCATGTTTTTTATTTAGTTTTACCACTGAATGCATTCATTGCCGGGAACCCAAATGTGCTCAAATGTCTGTCAGCGAGTGCCGCTGTTATGATTTGATATTCATTTGAACGCACATGTGCGTTTGTAGCACCTGACGAAGTCGCGGGTTTGACAGCTGGAAACGAATGCGTTAATCTTCTATTCTTGTGTACCTAAACCGATTGGTACCCAGTTACTGGCAACATCAGAACAAAAACCTAATAATATCTGACACGTTCTATCTACTATATCCAAGAATTACGTAGATATTTTTAGCTCTTTGTCCTTTATATTATAGCTGGTGACTGTACTAATCAATTTATTAAACAAATTTTATATCTAATTAACTAGTCAAGTCACTTTGTTAATTGTTTTAAATTCTTTTCTCCAACCTGTTTAACTGTGCCCTTTCATCGTGACACGATTTTTAATCAATCGATTCGTAATTCAACTGAGTTGAATGTCAATTTGATAATTACATTACGCGTAAATCGATACAGAGTTCCAGCTTTTAATCGAATGAGCAGTCCAAAAAAAGTATAAAATGAATGGGGTTGCCCTTCCGTTGTAATCGTAATTTTGACGTAAAGTAAGCACATTATTCAATTGAACACGGCAACAATTTCGTCATAGTTTTATTAAATTAGGTTTTCAACATGCTGACTGACATTTAACTTTCTTCGTCATATTTAAATTTCAACTGAAAATTTTATAATTTTCGAGCAGTATGGTCACCTGTGTGATCTTTAAAGTCGACCCTTCTCAACTGGCTTACCGACGGTGAAGAACCAAGATCTCCTATCTTGTAATGTCGGGTTAATGTAAGATAGGTATTGGTTCTCTCAATAGAATTCAAACTACAATAATTAAAATTGGTAAGAAGAGATCTTGGTTCTTCCCAGTCGGTATGCAACATTTCTGGCCTATCTCTGTCTCCTTTCCTCTACAATGTTATTAAAAAAGAGAATCAAGACGTGTAGTGCTTAGACATCCTGACGAGAAAGTTTAACGTTTTTCCGTACCTCAAATAGAAAAAATGGGAACCCATATAGACTCACTCGTGTGTCTTTTATTCCGTCTGACACAACACAACCAATTTGACAAACATGGGCCGTTTAAGTAGGTACAAATTTGGTAGACATACGTAAGTCGGCAACCCAAAAACGAACGTAAATTAATTAATTTTGAACATGGAAGCTAATTGGGTGGGGGGCGGCGGGGGTAATTTTTTTTTTTAACTTGCAAACTGAAAGGCTATTTCAGATTACCAGTCCCCTTTCAATATCTGGTACCTAAATGATGGTACTCTCGAGGAAACGCCAGAAACCCTGCAGCAATATTTGCATACTCTTCCTTCTCGGTTATTGGAAATGATTTTGAAGTTCAAAAGTAAGTGATATCTTCCCCAGCCGTATCTCGTTCTTCCTTTCCCTTATTTGATGCTTTACCTGCTGGCCTCATAGTTATCTCTTCAAACTTTCAATTTATTGGGCTCTGCCATTTTCCCATCACCTGCTTCTCATGCATTTGAGGTGAGGAGACAACTTCTTCTGGTTGCTGGGGAGACTGACGAATCTTCCAGACCACGTAGCTCTGCTTTTATTGCGGATTCCCTTGCGGTTTCCAAGCTGATCTATCTTTTGCCTGCACTGAGCTGAGAACTGAGCACTGGGTTTCTTAATTCCTTTGACTGTTTTGAGAGAGACTGTTAAGTTTTTATTGAATGCTCTCCCAATCAAATGTTAGTTACCAATATAAAATGACATTGCACGTGACATGTATGTGGGAGATCAAGGGAAAATACCAGGTAAACAGCATTATAATCAACACATGTTTATTCTATAATAAACAATCACAGGCAAAGCTGCGTGGAAAGCACAATGAACAAATATAAATATCTACTACTTAGCCTTGTAATTAAGCATAGTAAGTAGGCACGGCAGAATAAATCATATTGGCGTTAATTTACAGAGATCTTACTATTATAGACAGAGGTGACATCCTTTAATCACATAGTTAAATAAACACAGCATAATAGGCACAGTAACAACGGTAGCTTATAAAAATAGCGTCACCTGGGATTCGTAGACAGCTCAGAGCGCAGATCGTACCGTGTTCGCAACTGAACAACTTCTGCCCCATCGATAGGCGGCAGCGCCTTCTTATTAGCTTACACAAACAAATGACGTCACAGCCGGTGGGAGCGGGTGAGCGACCAACTTGTTTACGAACTCGATTGATACCGTTAAAATTCAAACAGATATCGTTAAAAATTACCCTATCTCCCACATGTACATTTCGCTAAGGGCTCTGCTAACGCTGGATTATCGTACACACGGCCATTTATAGCGCTGACACTTTTGTTTGATTGGAAGTAGCTGTAGCATGGGGGAAACTTAGAGCAAGCCTTTCTCAAGTAGCCTTTTAGGCCTTGGTCGTTCTTACCCGCTATTCGCTGCGGAATCCATACTTATGCTGGGTTCGTGAATGTTCGTTCTCGCCCGCCGTGCAACGTAAATACCACGGCGGGTGAGAACAACCACTTTCGACCATTCATAAACACCATAGCCGCGGGCGACGGGCGGGTGTGAACGACTAAGGCATTAGCTATCCTGACATGTCAACGGTGTGTGCAGATACGAGCACGAAGCTGCGGAGGGATGGCGTTTTGAACCTGTACCCGTTCCCGAGGGTCGGTCGCGCCTCCGCCCAGACCTGGCAGGTTCCGCTGAACGACTTCTACTTAGGTAAGAACACGATGATACTGATGCTAATCTTAACACAGGTAGATGGACCTTGTGCTTGGGTGTCCTGGTCACTGCTGCCATCTTACTCGATTAAAAAAAAACAAGGGGTTGCACTCCGGGAGTGCCGGCAGACACGCACACTCGTACAAGCGCCCAGCGTCGCTTAAACGACCCAGCAGCATCTCTCCCTTCGTCTTACGAATTTTCGATCAGGTCACCTTTTTTTTTTTTTTTTTTTTTATATGAATAGGAAGGCAAACGAGCAAGTGGGTTCATCACCACTGCCCATAGACACCCGCAACCCCGGAGGGATTGCAGATGCGTTGCCAACCTAGAGGACTAAGGTGAAACGCCTCTTGTGCCCGTAATTTCCCCGGCTGTCTTACTCTCCACACCGGAACACAGCAGTGCAAGCTCTGCTACTTAGCGGCAGGATTAGCGAGTAAGATGGTGGTAGCGATCCGGACGGACCTTGCACAAGGCCCTACCACCCGCAAAACCTCACCTGACGCGAGTTGAAAATTTTTTGCCCATCCCAAAAAGTGCACAACGCCGCTTAAGAAGTTTCACTTCAAAAAACACTTGCTGCCCACTGTGCCATAAGTCATCGCTGATTAATATTATTCCAATTTCAAAATATTTCCCCTTATTGCGCAACATACTAGGAATCGAAATCCATTGGTTTATTTAAACTTTACTTATGTAGTATGACTTCGCTGTGTAAACTGTTGCTTTAGTTTTCCGTGTATGCTTGTGTTTATTTTTATGTAGCTTTTTATATGTTTTTTGTTTTTTAACTACTTTTGTGATTGTCATAAATAAACTTTTTCTTTCTTTCTTTCCTTATAAAGACAACGAAATAATTCGTTTACTAAACGTATCAATAAATAACAAGCGGGATGGAGATACAAAGATGAATACAGTCTTAATGCGATTCAAATCCGATTCAATTTTACGTTTTATCTGTGATTTTTGACACTTCTGGTATTGTATCTGACAGCGAGCGATCCAACTTTGGTTCCGGATTGAATCGCATTACGATGTTATGGTAACTTAGTAAATAATAAATAAATTGATTAAAAGATAGCCCAATCTAAGCATTGCACTCATTGCAAGAAGGATTATTTGTTTCGTCAAAAAAATTCTCGACGTACAAACGATGTTACATTACACAGATAGCATGAATGCAATGAATGAATTATTGATTTTATTTTAAATGAAACTTTATGTTTGAAATCAATCAGTAGAACAGTAACAAACACAAAATCTGTGTGTTATTTTTAAGTTACTCTTCATGCATTCCATTATGTAGACAAAAATACGAGACGTTGGCTCGTTGAATTTTTATTGGCTGTAACAGATCGCTTTAACGAGATACCAGAGTGCAAGAAGGATACTAAACGTACCTATCATATTTTTGTGAGACTTTTTATTTTGTGAAATTATATTAGCCCTTTTATTTGGTGAAATTAAATAGATTTGCTACAATTTGACCCGATTTCAGTAGTCCGATCGACTTATAATTTTATGTGTACCCTAGGTCTAGTACAAAGCTATAGGTACCTAGGAAACATGCATATTAATAGATGATCAAACGAACTTCTCAAGCGAAGTTCGATCATTATTATATGAGTCGTTTCATTCGAAGATATAACATATAACCAGGTAGTCCTTTAAACCTACAGGCGACTTGCACAGTGTTAAGAGACAATCAATTGACTATTTAACGAACTTTTAGTTCACTCGTTCGTTCAATCTATCCTTCCAGTCAATCCTCCATTCCTTAGACCTCATTCTTTTGAGAGGTGCAAAACTTTTTGGGGATTAATTTGGGTGGGAGGGTGCTTATATCTTCGAATGAAACGACTCATATAATAATGATCGAACTTCGCTTGAGAAGTTCGTTTGATCATCTATTATATTTCGTCGTTTCATTCTTCAGATATAACATATAACCAGGTAGACGTTCAGAGCTTTAAAAGTTTTGCTTCAGCTTCTGCTTCATAATCAAATAAAACAGAAATATTACAAAACATCAAGTGTTTATAATTTTTCTTTCCTGGCACAAAGTGGTTTAGGTAAATAACACCGCCACGTCTATACCACTTCCCGACAGCACATTCTTAATCCATCTACTGATGGTTTGGGAAGTAGCAGCTCTGTGTGGCAATTTATATGTCAGTAAAAGGTTTCCTATGCTATCAGCTCTCTTATTTTTTGTCACAAAAATATAGTCTCTGAGAGTTGTAGCAGGACAGATGGTAACGTTTTCTCTAAAGAGTGGTAGGAAGAGAACCGGTTGTTCTCGTTCAGCAGCAGACTTTTTGGTGACATCTGTGATACCGATTTTGATGCCATTATTTGTGGTGATAATATTCTCGATTTTAATCAACGCTAACGTTTGAACCCTATTTGCTGTACATACAGCCAGTAACGTAACTACTTTCTTTGTTATATTAGGCTTGTATTGGGGTACCAATGAGAGATGTGGTTCAGAAAGACCTTATATTTTTGGGGCATTCGGTTTTTTTTTTTTTTTTTTTTTTATACGCTCCTTTTAGGAGGCGTTTTACGCAGACGTCTAAACCAATGCTATTGCCTAATAACAAGTTGAGTGTGCAATATGCACAATTTTGATTAAATTGTTTGCTAAAAAGGTCAACTTTACTGCGTTAGGGGGATCAAATCAAAACACTGATATCATTTAAGGTGCGAAATTGCCACCAGGGCTTATATGTTACGTTATAAGCTCTATAATGGGGGGAACCACGGTTGTGATGGCCAATACGGAAATACTGGAATTCCTTTTGCTTGGTCATCTATAATCTTTCGGAGGCGTTTTTAAAATTAACGCGAAAAGCGGGAAAGCGTCAAAAAGTATTGAACGCCAGCTGGTTGTAAACGCGTCTACATTCAAGGCGTCCGGATCTAGTTTCCAGGATATGAAGTTCGAGCATTTTGCATTGGAACGAGAAGCGAATAAGTCTATCTCAGGTTTTCCAAAACGCTGTAAAATAGTTTCAAACGCTTTGTCTGACAATTCGTTTACTTTCGTATTTACATAAGACGCGTAACTCGATATGTTTCGCTTCTCGCACCACTGCCGAATGAGACGAGATAACTCGTTTAAATGAGGAAACTGGATAACGCCCATGCGGTTCACATAACTTATGGCGGTTGTATTATCAACACGCAACAAAATTGCACCACTAGTCATATTTCTAGTAAAACTCTTCAAGCCCAGGTGTACAGCTAGTAATTTTAAATAATTAATATGAGACTCCCTTTCGGACGATTTCCACGTACCGTTAACCTTATTCTTGCCGCAAGCGGCGCCCCAGCCGGGCCTAGATGCGTCCGTATAAGCGGGAGGTCTCATCAAGTTATTTGATGTAAGAATACTAAGAATATTGTTTAACCACCATTTCAAGTCTTCGAGAATAACATGTGAAGGTTTGATTTTGGTGTGATAGTTATCGTTTTTTTTTTTTTTGACAGTTCAAGATATTTTTGTCTATCTAAAATCTTCGTATAAACCCAATCATAATTGACGTCGGGACAAGCCGACACTAAAACACCGATAAGCTGTGCAAATTCTCTAATGGTACACCTAGGGAGACTTAAGAATTTGCGAACCAGCTGTGCTATTTTGTCTGGTTTATCTTCCGGTAAGGGAACAGTAACGGTTAGCATTTCAGTTTCGAAATCAGGGGCTAAAAATTTACTAGTCTGTTTCGGATGTAATGAACTTTTGTTGTAATTAGTTACAAACCCAACACATTGCAATAGCTTTAGTGTTGTGTTTATTGTAATTGTTTTTTAAATTTCATAAGTTGTTCTTGACATGAAATGACATAAAATAATGATAAAAATGACATGTAATAACTATAATTATTACGAATAAATGAGTATGAGTATGAGTATGAGTAGGTATATTATCAAGGCATTCCTGAAAGCTATCTGCTATGCATAAAATATCATCTAATGTCCATGGGATCTTAAGTTAGCTATCACAAATTCTTTCATTATTTTGGTAAATACTCTAGGGGCCACGGAAACACCGTACGGTAAAGCTGTAACCTCATAGGTAAGATCACCGTATTGAAACCGTAAGAATTTTCGGTCATATATATATATATTTTTTTTTTTTTTTTTTTTTTTTTTTTTTTTTGGGACAAGGAGATAGGCTTCTTTTAGGTCTATTGTGGCTAAATAGCCGTTTAGAGGAATACGTTTTGACGCGGTGCGAAGATCCTCTATCTTGAAATTACCGGGCCTTATAAATTTATTAAGACCTTTTAAATTAAGGATAAAACGTTTACTCCCGTTAGGTTCTGGTGCGAGAAAAAATTTAGAAATAAATTGATCTTTGATCTGAGTACACTGATATGACTCCTAGATCGAATAGTTTTTGTATCTCTAATTCTATGTCGTCTTCTTCGCTCTGTGAGAAGGTGTTTTTTGGTACAGTTATTTGTTTTAATTTCGCGTTGAAAGAAACCGAGTAGCCATATCTGATCCAATCTAGGATCAAATCGTTTGAGGTTATTTTAAGCCAACAATCATAAAAATGGAAGTGTCGACCGGCATGTACCTGTGCTACTGTGCTTGCTGTACGCATGGTTTGGGCGGCTGCGCCGTCCTGGCCGGCTGTGGAGCTGCCTGCGGTCGCCGGGCGGCTGGTGGCGGCCTGCGGGTTCCCCCGCGCGGCCCCTGTGCTTTGTGTACCAAGGAGGTGCTGGCCAGTTTCCCGTGTTTAGGCACTCGCTTGTACGTAGACTGAGAAGTCCTTGCTTTTCTATAGTCTTCGTGGCCTTAACTTTCTCGGACAGGTTAGTCCCGAATAATGTTTCGTTACGTCCGACCTCTTGAATTATATGTAAGGACGTTTTGTCCAAACTTGTTGTAACGAGTTTTATGCGATTCTGAGTGGATACAGCATGAAGATCACACAATATGCGTCAGCCGTTGCTGAGATGTTTCAGAGCTTGGATTTTATCGGCATCGAAGCCTTTTAGTAAAACATCCATAGCTCTATTGACAGCGGTAACCGAGCCCAGCTGTTGCTGCATAGCCGCTAAATTTTTGTCTCTGTTCCGGACCATGTCGGGGACAGCAGTCGGAATTTCCGCGTTTATTCTTGGGGCTTGCAACAAGCGACAATTATCGGGAATGAGATATTCCTTCTGGATTCTCTTTGCCGTTAACGTACCCTTTTTTTTTTTTTGTGGGTAGTTCGAAAAATAAAAAGTTAACGATTTTCTATTCAAAATTCCCGTATGAAAAGCTATACATCATCGTTGGAGACCCGCAGTCAAACCCGATGTGCTATAATCATGTTACTGACTCGCAGTCAGTCCCGTGTGAGCTTGTATACGTATGTAAAGCTTAATATCATCATTGGGTACTCGCAGTCAACCCCGATGTGTTTTAATCATAGCTACTGGCTCGCAGTCAGTCCCCATGTTAACGTGTATTTCTTTTGGAGAAAGCACGTATGTACAGCTTTAGATGCATCGTTGGAGACTCGCAGTCAACCCCGATGTATTTTAATCATAGGATACTGACTCGCAGTCAGTCTCCGTGTGAACGTGTATTTCTACTGGAGAAACACGTATGTAAAAGTAACATCATCGTTGGGGACTCGCAGTCAACCCCGATGTGTTTTAATCATAGGATACTGACTCGCTGTCATTCTCCATGTGAACGTGTATTTCTACTGGAGAAACACGTATGTAAAAGTAACATCATCGTTGGGGACTCGCAGTCAACCCCGGTGTATTTTAATCGTAGGATACTGACTCGCAGTCAGTTTCCATGTGGACGTGTATATCTACTGGAGGAACACGTATGTAAAAGTTACATCATCGTTGGAGACTCGCAGTCAACCCCGATGTATTTTAATCATAAGATACTGACTCGCAGTCAGTCTCCATGTGAACGTGTATTTCTACTGGAGAAACACGTATGTAAAAGTTACATCATCGTTGGAGACTCGCAGTCAACCCCGATGTGTTTTAATCATAGGATACTGACTCGCAGTCAGTCTCCATATTGTGAACGTGTATTTCTACTGAAGTAACACGTATGTAAAAGTTACATCATCGTTGGAGACTCGCAGTCAACTCCGATGTGTTATAATCATAGGATACTGACTCGCAGTCAGTCTCCATGTAAACGTGTATTTCTACTGGAGTAACACGTATGTAAAAGTTACACCATCGTTGGAGACTCGCAGTCAACCCCGATGTGTTATAATTATAGGATATTGACTCGCAGTCAGTCTCCATGTAAACGTGTATTTCTACTGGAGTAACACGTATGTAAAAGTTACACCATCGTTGGAGACTCGCAGTCAACCCCGATGTGTTATAATCATAGGATACTGACTCGCAGTCAGTACCCATGTAAACGTGTATTTCTACTGGAGTAACACGTATGTAAAAGTTACATCATCGTTGGAGACTCGCAGTCAACCCCGATGTGTTATAATCATAGTCACTGACTCGCAGTCAGTACCCATGTAAACGTGTATTTCTACTGGAGTAACACGTATGTAAAAGTTACATCATCGTTGGAGACTCGCAGTCAACCCCGATGTGTTATAATCATAGTCACTGACTCGCAGTCAGTTCCTATGTAAGCTCGTTAAATAAAACACTTCCAAATACAAAAAATATGTATAAAATGGCTGAACTTACCCTCATTTTCAGATAATGATGAGTAAATAATTCTCGACCAACGCTGTTGATCGTGTTGATGGTAATACTTAATATTTTCTTCGTTTCTGCGTTTCGACATGCTAATTGCCGTGTCGTAAGCAGGAACTACTTGAGGGCGCGTGCGCTCGTCGCCGTGCACGAAAAAAGAATGAGGTCTAAGGAATGGAGGATTGACTGGAAGGATAGATTGAACGAACGAGTGAACTAAAAGTTCGTTAAATAGTCAATTGATTGTCTCTTAACACTGTGCAAGTCGCCTGTAGGTTTAAAGGACTACCTGGTTATATGTTATATCTGAAGAATGAAACGACGAAATATAATTACAGGCAAACTCCAGGCTTTGCAGCTAGAAATTTCATTTTGATCAATTAGGGGACAAAAGGGTGCATCAAGTCACTAATTAATACCGTGTTATGAAAAGGTTATTAGAATTTAGTTTTTATTAACTGAGTAGCTGAATATAACTAATTTTGAAATAACAAGGCACTTTGACAACAGCTAGTGCAATGTTTTTGTTAAGTATGGAATCTCCTTATGAAATGTTTTATCAATTTATTGAATCAGGCGTTACTTTGCGGAGGTCCATTTCAATGAACAATAAACATTTACTTTGCTACTCCGTATCCGTGACGTGCACGTGTTTTCTGTTCATTTAAATATTTTAATCAAAAGGTTCGGTTTTATACATACATACATACCGTCACGCCTCTTTCCCACAGGGGTAGGCAGAGACTACATTGTTCCATTGACTACATTGTGCTACGATCCTGACATATTTCTTTCGTGTCATCCACAGTCATCAATCTCTTCATACATGCTCGTCGGTTTCGGGTACTCCTTCGGTTTTATGTTTGATTTTATTCTTTGAATGTTTATTCCACTGCTGGACATAGGCATAATTTTTCGTTAGAGGCTTTTAGTTAGCGGAATACTCGTATTTAGAATGATGATAAATCCTTGAGTAAGGGATACAAAGACGGAATACCAAGCTGTTTTGTAGTGGCTTTCGCAACACACGTTTCATACACACACATATACGCATTTCATATACATTTATCTACATCGGCTTCTCACCTACTTTCAATGTTAACAAGACAATAACTGTACCACAGAATACAAACCATCAGAAAAGCGGCAGCTCTACGCCTTCCCACGCGTGGGCCGCAGCGAGCCACGAGAGCATCCCAACCAGCCCATGTTTCGGATTGAGGATCTGCTGTTCCGCCGGCATCTTGGCCCCAAGAGATCCAAAACCCAAGAGACCCAGGAGAGCACAGGGCCAGATTCTACTGGCATGTGGTTCGGGCCTAGGCTTGGAAGGGCCTACAAGAGCGAAGAAGGTAAGATCACAATTACATGTTTTTTGTTTTAATCCAACTATTTATTCTTGCCACTTTGGAAATCTTTTTTGTCATTTTTGTGGTAAAATCCTATTAATATTATTATACCTATTAATATTTTAAACGCGAAAGCTTGTGAGTATGGATGTATGGATGTTTGTTACTCTTTCACGCCAGAACTGCTGGACAGATCTGGATGAAATTTGGAACATAGATAGATTTTAGTCTGGAATAACACATAGGCTACTTTTATCCCGGAAAATTGCGTAATTCCTGCGGGATAGCGATAAACGAATTCTATGCAGACGAAGTTAAGATAAGCAACAGCTAGTCGTTTATGATTGCGAAATATTTTTTTTTATTTGCACTGGCGACATACAGTGACTTTCGACGTCTGTTAACAATAATTACACGTTGCCAATAAAATGGATCTGTAGCACTGAATTCGCAACATAACGAAGGCCAAATAGAAAGTGTTAGGCTTTAAGTATTAAATTTATATTTTCAGACTACCCAGTCAGCGAGCATAGTGACCCAGAGCACATTGACCCCGAGTTGAACGAAGAGAGAAAGAAGAGGCAAACAAAACAATAAGCTCCACCAATCACAAGCCTCCGCGTCACGACTGAAACAGATTTTAATTTTAAGCAGTGTACCGATGTAGTTACACTTCCCCAAGCGCTTGAAAATAAAAAAAGTATTTATTATTGTGTATACGAAACGAAACGTGGCCGTCAAAATTATTGTGACTTAAAGATATGTATATTCGCTTATGTATAATTATTTTTAATTGATAATAACTTAATAATAGTTAGGCTAAGAGCCGGAGTGGTTCTAAAGGCTGGATGGGTTTATTATAGTAATCCATGGAACCGCTTCGGCGTGTAATTTGTTGTTCATATTTAATAAATAGATAATTGTTTATATGCGCCAGTTTATTGAAACAAATAAAAGTGACGCTACTACGCGCAAAGTGCTGGTTTTCATTTTGTTAGTTGACCCCGAAATTTTAGACAAAACGTAAAGTGCAAACTCAGAGCGCAAGTACTCGTACATATACAGTCCGTAAGCTTCTAGAATGGCATTCGGGTTTCGGGCACAGAATAAAAGTACCTACTACGTACAGAAGTTGCACTCTTTTGATCTTGAACAAAGCCGCCGTTTTAATAGCCTACAGAATTAGGTAGGTACCGCGTTCAATATAAATTGCACCTTAACGCCAAACGCGCGAGAGTAGTTACTGTGTTGTACCGCCTTTTGTTCCGAACATAACTACGCCGCCAACTCGAGTGTAGATAAAGGTTATTTAATTTTACAAAAAAATAAAATAAAACAATCCGAGTAAATCCTTAGAAAACTTATTTATTTTGCAATATTATGTTTTTATGGTTGTTGAACCTTTATGTAATGCGTGATGAAATTTTTACCTTCTCTAAAGGTCATAGGAAACAATTTTAGTAAGACTATTTTTTTAAACAATTGATGGACGTATAATAGTGGCCACAATAGCTATCTCTCTCCAGGCAGATATTATTCCATGCTGGTCTGGGAGCAAAGAAAAAACATAGAATGTACCAGTTTCTTCTCTTCCCGCGCAAACGGCAAAAGCCCATCGAGGGAATGGGTGAAAATCATAGCTAGTAACCCATCACTTTTTTGATTCCATTTTCCATCTATACGCCCACAAATTCAATTTTAATACCTCTGTGGGTAAGAGCGCGAGGGCATTATCCAATGAGGATAATGCTGATGATGACATGACGATTTAGTTAGGGGATGATTGGCCCCTTGGATCGGTCTGTCTTTTGTAAGAGGTTTAAAAATAGTTGTCTGGTGGACATATATAAAAATGGAGCATCAGAATTTACGTGAAGTTACGTAATTATTTTGGGAGCTTTAAAGCAACTGCAAAGCAATTCCGCCGATGGAAAGTGTCTTTTTTTTTTTTTTTTTTTTACTACGAACTGACCAGTGATTGGCCTCTATCTCACTTGTCTGGGAGTATTGGCGACTTATTTTTAAGGATATTGCCTAAAATATACGTAAAAATCTGCTTTGAGAATTTACGTTAGGCACGTAATGTTTTTACATACCTTGATTACCTGATACCTGAAAATTGGCCGTCTAAGCAAGCTAGCAGGTAGGCATGCGCTCTTAGTACATACTAACACTACGCAATAGGCCACATTTCGTTCGTCAGAAAATACGTGACGTCTGGTGGCCCTGGGAGCTTGAACCACAACGTTTATAATGAAATTTGGTATGCGCGGGGTTTCGGGGGCGATAAATCGATCTAGCTAGGTTCCTTTTTTAGAAAACGTACCAAAAAATACCGAGCAAAGCTCGGTCATCCGGGTACTAGTAATTAGATCTACTTCATGTGGTCGGTTTACATGTGGCAAGTATGTATAATCAGTTGATAAAGCTAATCCTTTCAACATGAAACTACCGTGAGACTCAGTCATAATTACACATAAACGGATAACTCACGTATAAAAAGTCGAGAGATGCTCGACATGTTTTCGGACTATTTCGTAGTCCTTCTTCCTGGAGCGCTCGCCCCGGCGGCAGCGAAACGAAAACCCCCTTGAAACCCCCTTGTCTTGCCTTGTGTTCGTTTCGCTGCCGCCGGGGCGAGCGCTCCAGGAAGAAGGACTACGAATAGTCCGAAACATGTCGAGCATCTCTCGACTTTTTATACGTGAGTTATCCGTTTTTGTGTTGTTCTAAAGCTAATCCTACTAATATTATAAATGCAAAAGTTTGTGAGGATGGATGGATGTGACAATGTGAGTGTGTACCTATGTTTGTTCCTTCTTCACGCTGAAACGACTGGACGGATTTGGCTAACATTTGGAACGGAGATATCTGGTTCCCTAGATTAACACATAGGCTAATTTTTATACCGGAAAATTGCATAGTTCCCGCGGGATAGCAAATAAACATGTCAAAGGTCGTAGCTGCCTTTAGTCGCGACGTTAATAATTATTGCAGAATATACTATCAACATTATTTCTTAAGTCTAATTCTACGCGGGCGACGTCGCGGGCAGAAGTTAGTGACAAATAAATACTGTAAAAAAACGAGTATAACTTTTTTTACGAACACTTTTTCAAATCGCACCTACGTCGACAAGTTAAAATTAGCACAACAGCGGCCCCGGACCTTCAAAAGTCAAATAAAAAGGCACAACGCTTTTACGCGGTTGGACACAAATTAAAAAACTCTGTAGCTCCACTTTTCCGCCTTTTCGGCATCATTACCATGTCCGTTAATTTTGAATAGGTGGAGCTTACCATGACGTCTGAAACGCGATTTAATTCCGACTCAGTTCAGGTTTTAGCTGTCATTTTTAGTATTGATTCGAATTAAGACATCGTAAGGCCCTTGGCGTTAATTGGATGACGCCTTACCGCACAACGTGCTACCGAACAACGGCTGAATAAAAACAAGTAGTGTCTTCTTCAACCTCGACATTGGCAGAATCATCGACAGTATCGATGGAGCTAGATTTTTAAAAATTGAATTGAATTGAATTGATGACGCCTTTCGACTTATCTCACGCACACACACACACAAATCACGTCTTTATCCCTTACGGGGTAGACAGAGCCTAAGGTAACAGGTACCTGCAGGCCACATTTAGCAAGACTGTGGTTGTGTGGTGGTGTGTTTAGCGACTTATCTCGCGTGTATTAAAATACATCCTAACGTGTCTTGTCAAAGTTGAGTTTGTCTAAACCAGTCGGTCTCGTAAATTGCCACGCGGCGGTCACATTCATCAGAAACAATATGGTTAGCTAATCAGAGTAATTCAAATGGGCACAGATAGTCAACAGAACATTACTTTCGCTTAAATGTGCCGGCGGCGCATTCAAAATGTGCACGCCCGCTTCTCAGTAATATTTCACCATATTTATGTCTTCTACTTTACTAAAGGGCTCTGGATATTTTAAATAGAATACGGAGATAGAATTTGTTCATTTTCAATTCATTTCCTTCGCTGCCCACGTGGCTTATGGATACAAATAAATAAATTAAAAGGCGGATAATCTCGCCCGCGGCCGTCAGCAAATTAGATGATTCTCCATTCCTATGTTTCTACAAAACTACGTGATGAATAAACTTAAATAATGGTCCGTTTGTATTTTTAATCAACTGAGGCCAGTTACAGCAATAGAATAAAAAAAAAATTACAAGCTTTTATTTCCCTTGCTGTGTACATGTGTGTCTTACAAGTCAAATTTGTTTCACTTCTAGTGGACGGATTGAATTGGTATCTATATAAATTTCTAAATGTCAGTGAAAATTACAACACATAGAAAAATCCGAAAAGTAAAGCTATGGCCGGGAATCGAACCCGGGTCCTCGTCATTCCGTGACGCGTGCTATACCCCTACACCACCCATAGCAGGTAAAAGTAAAGCTATGGCCGGGAATCGAACCCGGGTCCTCGTCATTCCGTGACGCGTGCTATACCCCTACACCACCCATAGCAGGTGGGTAGTCTCCGAATTTTTCTACCTGTTACTAACTGTCACGTGACCTTATTGTTACTATGCGAATTTTTGTCGCTAAGCATCATCTGTTTGAATGATGTGTCTGTACGACACAATTACAAACTCCCATGGAACATCTACTGCTCACCAAGGACGAGAGAAGACGCTGTTTTTCAAATGATAGGTACTATCAAATGAATCAAGAAATTTTTATTTCTTGATTTTTATGTTTTACTTTTTCGGTTTTACCGTTAGAAATTAAATTTCTAAATGTCAGTGAAAATTATAACACATAGAAAAATCCGAAAAGTAAAGCTATGGCCGGGAATCGAACCCGGGTCCTCGTCATTCCGTGACGCGTGCTATACCCCTACACCACCCATAGCAGGTAATCTATATGTTATGGTATCTATATGTTATGTAGGATTAATGACATTGTATTGTTTACATTTGCAGCTTTAAGGAAATTAGTTTCTCAGTAAGTATCGACCGGCTGGAAAGGTGATCATTTTTATTCATATTCATACTCTTGGTGTAATGGGTGAGGATCAACTTTTTCTTCTTACTCGTTGCTATGGTTACGTTCTCCTCGCTCACACTTTAAAACATAAGTTTACAGGTTTAAAATTTTCCAAAAGATGTATATTTGCGGTGCATTTAAGCCTCTTCCATAATTGGTCATCTATTAAGCATGTTAGTAGGTATAATGAGACACAGCATTTCTTCTAACAAACTACTTTTTCATAGTTAATTAATTTATTAGTCTTCCATTTTTATTTGTTATTACTTTCCAATGTATCTTTCTGTATAGTTTATAGAACATGTGTAGGTAAATAAATTATTATTTTTCCCAAACTACTACTTTCGTCCCCTTGCTGATGGGACAGAATAACAGCAAGAAATAGTTCATCCATATACATTAGCTGTGCAGTTAAAATGTAACCTAGATGCTGACCCAATAAATTTCGTGCAATGTAAAGCCTATTCATACAAAACCCGTGTAACAATCGACCGGTGGATAAATAAAGTGCTCGTGCCACATAAACAAGCGATTTGTAACAGCATCGGGCAAATAATACTGTTTAAACTGAAGCAGGAACGGTGGGCGCAACTCTGTGGGGCCCGAGTCACAGCGGGAATAACACACGATTTAATAATTAATTTACTAGCGACTCGTCCCGGCGTCGCACTGGTGTAATGAAGACTAAGTGTACGCCAGAAGCGGATGCTCGAGCGGAGCGTGCAGCGAGGCAGGGTTTTCGGCGTTCATGTCAAATAAAAGCAAATGTATGTGAGCGTCCTGAGTGCATGCTGGATATAACCGCCGTTTAACCCTTGGCCGCTGACCGCCCCGCTGGACGCTCCGCTGACAGCTATCGCGTGTGACTTTGCCACTAGAGGCGCTAGTGTCAAACGGGTAACTCACGTATAAAAAGTCGAGTGATGCTCGACATGTTTCGGACTATTTCGTAGTCCTTCTTCCTGGAGCGCTCGCCCCGGCGGCAGCGAAACGAACACTGTGCCGTGTGTTTATATGTGTAATTATTTATAATTAATAAACTTAATGAAATTCAACATTTAAAACTTTATTTCTACGAAACGGAAACGTTATCATAGATAACTGGAACTTAACAGAGATTGGTGAAACAGGCCCTAAACTTTCCTCATTAATCACTCTTTATTGGTAAAAACTGCATGAAAATGCGTATAGAAGTTTTTGAGTTTATCGCGAAGACAGACGCGGTGGAGGACTTTGTTTAACATTTAATATACAGGGATTTACTTGTGACAAACCTCTCATGCTGTGGTAGCCTATTGGTTTCACCTATGGCCTCTTGAGCGCTTGTTTTTTGGGATTTTCTCTCATGACATTCACCTTTTCGGCGAAGAAAAATATCATGTGTGAAGCTCCCAATCCGTAATTTGCCCGCGTGGGAACTACAGCCCAAGCCTTCTCTTCGTGTGAAGAAATATGTGCCTAGCAGTGGAACGTAAACAAAAACATGATTTTCACAAATCTAGTTATCCTATAGGCGATCCGGCTAGCAACCCATCACTATTTTGATTCTCCTTTCCACCTACACGCCCTTAATCATGCTAAACGTGTCCTTGAGGTTTTGTTACCTTAGGCTCTGTCTACCCTGTAAGGGATAAAGACGTGATTTATGTATGTATGTAGTTATCCCATTTCTGAAAAATCAATCCAACCTCATTCTACGCTATAGAAAAGATGACACTTATAAAAATATTTCCATTTTACGTATACGTTAAGCACGTCTAAAAAACGGTTTTTTTTCAAAAATACTATTCTGCTTCTTGGCTTTGATTTGTATGCCAAATTATAGCTTTCTAATATTAATATGAAATGAGTGCCCACCAGTGGGACACATACGGGCTGGATATTTCGTCATCCCGCTAGCACTGAGGCCCCAATACAGCTTAACCTAAATAAGTGCCGTGTAAACGCGCCGTGAGCTGTTTAAATAGCGTACGGCATCATCTCCAGCCTATACAAATGTAACAAACACCCACCATAGCCATAGAAGCTGAAAACAACAAAAGAAAAAATATAGGTACCTACCTATTTCATATAGGGCCATTCAAGTATTACGTAAGCAGATTTTTTACAATTATTTACCCCCCCCCCCTACCCCTTGTCAGCAAAAGTAAGCAAACCTCTTACCCCCCCTCTCATGCTTACATAATCATTGGTAGCTACCTATATGCATTTTTCTTTTAATTTATTCTTTTTTTTATTGATTCGTGAGCAGCAGTTCGAATCGAAGCTGCTGACGTAATCACCATATCGACCCCCCCACCCCCCATGTCATTAAAAATACTTATGCCTAGTACTGGCACTATACACTAAATAAGGGTTGTAGGTATTTACTACCACAACTAAATTCAGAGGCGCATAACGAAAAAAAAAGAAAAACTTTTAAAAATTAAATTTTTTGAAAATTATTTTGTGACCGAAAAAAATACTTATTTATTTTTAGCTTCTATAAATATAATTACATATAAACGGATAACTCGCGTATAAAAGCCGAGTGATGCTCGACATGTTTCAAACTAATTCGCATGGCATCACTCGACTTTTATATGATTAAGTCTCACGGTAGTTTTTATAGATATGTCTACATACCCCTATTAAGTAAACTTCGTCCGGATCGGAACCATCATCTTAATCAATTCTACCACCAAACTGAGACAGCTCTGTGCTCCGGCGCGGAGAGTAAGCCAACCAGTAAGACCATCTTAGCCCTCTGGGCTGGTAACGCATCCGCAATCCTTTGGTGTGGCGGGCGTCCATGAGTGGTGATACACACTTACCATCAGCACTCATTTGGTCGTTTGCCACCATCATCCCTACATAGTATAAATCAAAGTCGCTTTAATAGATAGAGTGATTTTAGGTTTTAATGATAGGTTTTTTTTAATAGATAGAGTGATTCAAGAAGAAGGTTTACTAATTCTACGCAGACGAAGTCGTGGGCAGAAGTCAGTTTTTCATAAAACAGCACAGGTACAGGAGTACAAAGAGGCATGTTTGTGGCAAATAAATTTAATGTCTGTTGAAATAATAATATTGATAAAACTCAGGGTATTCAAGCGGGCAATATGTTTAAAAATACACGAAAAAAATATCACACAACACTTACTCATGTATTTGCACATTATCAACGGTAAATTAAGTCATTCCTTAAACCTATAGGACTTATTACAAAATTGTTACGAAAAATTATTTTTTTATAGTTTATCACTAGTTGTGATTTCTTCATAGCTTCAGCGGTACAGGTATAAGACTCCGGAGAAAAACAGGAACAGCGCTGCTGCTGTCCCGGAGCTGACCATCTCTCCGCTGTTACAGTGATCCTGGAAATACATAGATGATAAAAAAATGAATATGAAAATCGGAACGATTGATCTTCGGGCCATTAGAATCAATTTGACCCGTAGCACAGGAACAAAATGGAGAGGACTTATCTTTTTTGTATCTTTTCCTTGTATATGTGCATCTTTGCTTTCTTAGCATCACTTTAGGTAGGTAAATTTTATAAACAGTGATGAACAGCATCATATCTGGAGGAGCCCAAACTTGGTATGTTTTGAAAATGATTTTTATTTTATTAAAACAAGTGAATGAAATATAATGGATATGATATATTTTTAGAATCGGCTTAATATAGTCCTTTCATTAGATACCACACAGAATAGGTTTCAGAACAAAAAAGATGACGTCATAACTCCTCTAATTTTTTTTCGATTTTTCTGGCGTACCGCTTGCACTAAAAAGTAAACCGATCTAAATGACACGGATCGGTTAAGCCTTGAGCTATCTCACATGGTTACGGGCAGTGCGTTCTCTCGATTCATCCCGGTAATTATTAGACTACTTACACTGAAGCATTGGCAGACGGTCTCGAGATGGTTGCACGGCCGCACTGCTGGGGCTATCCCACACGACACACTGTTGCAGTCCCAGGATGCAGTACGTTCTCTCTATGGCTAACCCTCCCCATGCTAGCCAGAAGATACCCACACTGGAGCATTGTGAGACGGTCTCGAGATGGTTGCGGTTGTCTGCGCGGCTGCACTCCTGGGGCGATCAGACACCACACACCATTCCAGTCCCAGTTTGCATTACGTTCTCTCTCTGGCTATCCCTCCCCATGCTCGCTAGAAGATACTTACGCTGAAGCATTGGCAGACAGTCTCGAGATGGTTGTGGTTGTCTGCGCGGCTGCACTGCTGGGGCTATCCCACACGACACACCGTTGCAGTCCCAGGATGCAGTACGTTCTCTCTCTGGCTATCCCTCCTTATGCTAGCCAGAAGATACCCACACTGGAGCATTGTGAGACGGTCTCGAGATGGTTGCGGTTGTCTGCGCGGTCGCACTGCTGGGGCTATCCCACACGACACACTGTTGCAGTCCCAGGATGCAGTGAGCTCTCTCTCTAGCTGTCCCTCCCCATGCTCGCTAGAAGATACTTACGCTGGAGCAATGTGAGACGGTCTCGAGATGGTTGCGGTTGTCTGCGCGGCTGCACTCCTGGGGCGATCACACACCACACGCCATTGCAGTCCCAGGATACAGTACGATTTCTCTCTGGCTATCCCTCCCCATGCTCGCTAGAAGATACTTACGCTGAAGCATTGGCAGACAGTCTCGAGATGGTTGTGGTTGTCTGCGCGGCTGCACTCCTGGGGCGATCAGACACCACACACCATTGCAGTCCCAGGTTGCATTACGTTCTCTCTATGGCTAATCCTCCCCATGCTCGACAAAAGATACTTACACTGAAGCATTGGCAGACGGTCTCGAGATGGTTGCTGTTGTCTGCGCGGCTGCACTCCTGAGGTGATCACACACCACACGCCATTGCAGTCCCAGGATACAGTACGTTTTCTCTCTGGCTATCCCTCCCCATGCTCGCCAGAAGATACTTACGCTGAAGCATTGGCAGACAGTCTCGAGATGGTCACTGTTGTCCGCGCGGTAGCATTCTTTTAGTGACCGAATCCAGCCGCAGCCGCGGGTCACACGCACCTCGTTATCTCTCTTGCTGTTGAATACTGAAACAATTCATTTGTGATCATTAAGTCTTAGTGTCTAATGTGGACACTATCACTAACTTTACCCAAAAAAATTGCGATTAACTTTTGGTAAGTTGAAGACAATTAGTTAACAAGTATAACATTAAATGGTGTACCTTCTTATCGATGACAAGTTTTTGTCATCACCACAAAATGTGATAAAAGATGATCCAAGATACAAGGTTACAACGTGTTTCACGGTTTAACGGATATAATAAGTATAACAGTTTTCGTTAGAAACAGTTCTTCTAGTTAGCTGTGCAACACGTTTGTTGTATACAGTGGCGTAACTATAGGGTGGGAGGAGTGGCAAAATGCCACGGGCCCCTAGCTCTACGGGGCTCCGAACTGGCTTGGTTTTAGGGCACAGAAAGGACGCTGATGCACTTCTTTATATTGAGGAAGGAGCCCCATCTGACAAATTTGCCGCGGGCCCCAGACGTTATAGTTACGCCACTGGTTGTATGATTACTGTTTGGTTTGCTGACTGAATGATCTTGTGGCAGAAGAAGTTGCCAGTGACGGGCACGACAAACGTCACGCAGTCATGGAACCGCGCATGTCGTCGTCCATGTCGTTTAAGTGAAGACAGGTGTTTAAGTTAGCGCAGTTTCCATAGCAACGGTTGTTGCCATACTTACTGGTCTGAACGATCTTGCGGCAGAAGAAGTTTCCGGCAACGGGCTGCATGACGGAGGTGGCGCAGTCAACGACGGGGATGATGCGCGCGCGCGTCTCGTCGTCCATTTCGTTTACGTCGAGGCATGCGCTGTTGTTCGCACTGTTGCAGTAGTAGCAGTAGATTGCTGACGCTGCAAGAGTAGTGAGAGCATTGTAGTGTAAGGTAATACTTTATAGGAACGTCAGAGTGCGAAAGAGACAGAATGCGTGATTTTATTGATGAAAGACAGAGACGTATGAATAGTGAGTTTGAGCGATGAATGAAAGGGAAGACTAGTCTATATAGGCCTATAGGGTTAACGTAATTTGTTAGAGAGGGACAGACGATATTGGAATAAATGCATTATGGCGGATCCTGTGTTTTAATTGGCATTGTTCATTTTTTTTAGTATGCTCCAATTCGAAAACCATTTCAAGGAAAACCATCAATTATCCGATTTATCTTGTCCGATTTCAAAAATACTTTATGATTGCAGATATTTTTGTAAAAGTACTTTGAACCTTTGTTTGACCGAACGACCGGGTGTTTAGACAGAATCCAGCATCGAATGTTTGCCACAAAATTTAAAAAAAAAAGTTTTGCTACGGCAACTGTCATGTGTCACTGTCAAATCTACAAAACCATAGACAAAGCCGTTTCTTTTTATAGCCAGCCGAACGAAGGCGATTGGGATTCTGTCTAAATTCACGAATTATCAAACAGCGAAAAAATATTTATTATTAATTAACAAAGCTACGTAAAAGCATAATATTCAAATTAGTTGCTTGAAATAGTCCATTTTATCAAATAAAGGTGTTAAAAGCACAGCTTAAAAAAAATGAACAATGCCAATGTAGTTATTTTTATAACTCTCAAATTTGAGTAGGAAGCAGGGGCGGGCGTACATAGAACTCGATTCCCACCAGCTTGCCTAAGGCACTTGGGCACTTTACTGTGCAGAATTAGAGGAAAAGGCTAGTTAAATTCCCTTCGGTTTGCCTTCTGATATACTTGTCGCCACGCCACTGGTAGGTAGTGAGTTTGAGTAGTTAGTTTTAGTTAGTAAAATAATGAAATTTTATCTGGATTGTAGATTATTTTATATTGTATTAACTGATGATACTTCGTCACGGACACGGAAGAGTGGCCATGCACTTATGCGGTTGAGCTCATGATTTGGTCTGTCAGAAGAAGAGTTTTTAAAGTAAAAAAAAGTTAACAAAAATACTCACATTTATATACTAAAGATAGAAACACCAAAACCGCGACCAGTTTTGAACATTTTGCTGCCATGATCGACTGAAAAATAAACCATACACTTGTTATTTGGACAATGCAACGTCTAATCGATCTATACATAGGTACTATATTCTTATCAATATCCTTACTAATATTGTAAATACGAAAGTAACTGTCTGTCTGTCTGTCTGTCTGAAACACTTTCACACTGAACCAATTTTAATGAAATTTTGAATAGAGATAGTTTCAAATCCCGGGGAAGGCATACAATAGTTTTTATCCCGGAAAATCGCATAGTTCCCGCGGGATAGCGATAAGAAAGAATTCTGCGCAGACGAAGTCGCGGGCAACAGCTAGTTGCTACATGCATAAATCACGTTATCCTTGCGGGGTAGACAGAGGCTAAGGTAACAAGAGCTATAGGCCACGTTTAGCATGTTTGTGGGCATACGCTTATACAGGTGGGTAGGGGAAGCAAAATAGTGATGGGTTGCTAGTCGTCTAGGTAAGATAACATGATTCCACTGTTTGTTTCTATTAATTAACATAGGTAAAATACTGTCCGGCTTTTAAAACAAAGATGATTCCATCTTACACAATTGATAATAACAAGTTGATAAAATTACGCGATGCCCTGACCTTTTCAATGGAATTCTATTTATCTATTCGACATGCAACAGCAGCGATGGCCTATTTCAATATTTTTTTCTTTTACACTAAACTATTATCCTTATACACTACAAGCCCATGGACAAAAAAATGTTTTTTTTTATATGAATAGGAAGGCAAACGAGCAAGTGTGCATGTGAAATGAACCAGCATGAATGAAGCTTAGAAGGCTGTTACTATATCATAAAATAACTCTGAGCGATATGCCGTCATTTCTGAGCGGCACAGATTTTTTCTCGTACATTGAAAAAAAATGCACTAGGTAACTTCCAGCACCACCACTTTAAAGCGGCACTAGGTTTTTCGACATTTATTTTTAATCATCTATAAGCTATAAAAACGCCGTAAATTAATAATTACCTAGTCGTAATTTCTCACTTGTACCTGAGAAATTCCATAAATGTACCGCTCAGATATGACGGCATAGCGCTCAGAGTTATTTTATGATATAGTAACAGCCTTCTTCATTCACGCTGGTTCATTTCACATGTTTTTTTTCCATGGGCTTGTAGTCTATTATATTCTATAGACCGACCGCCTAAATGAGTCCTCGTCCGCGCCTCTGCCGTAAATTCCCGTGGGATAGGGAGTTCTACGAAGAAGCCAAAGCCGTGGGTGCAAGCTAATTTTAATTAAGAACAAACCATTATAATGAGTAATAGGAATAATGTTATAGGCGATGCCGCTAGCAACCTATCACTATTTTTATTCCCTCTCCCACCTGTACGCCCACAAACATGCTAAATGTGGCCTTTAGGTCTTGTTACTTAAGCTCTGTCTACCCCGTAAGGGATATAGACGTGATTTATGTTAGTCTGTTAGCATTATAACTGTTACCTGCCACACTGAATCATTAAATTAATTTGGCCAGAAGGGCTCTGCTGCCGTGACCAGAGAAAAAAACTATTAATTAATCTCAGTGTAATTTCTCAATAGAGCATCTAATTCTGAGTAACTAATTCAATAATTAAGTCCCCTAAAATTGCCGAACAACAAAACAAAAAAGCATTCCTTTTAGTCTGTTATCTAAACAACAATCAAACAGTTTGTGTGTCCTACTTTTGATATGCAAATAATACATAAACATGGTCTTGTATATTCTTACCGTAATTCATATTCAATAATCAGTGACCAAGTAACAAATATAGGGGTCTCAGCACCGAATATAACTTAGTCCCTTTCGGTGCTGAGACCAAGGTCCGTGGGGTCCTAGCGCTATTAGCCTCTTAAAAGATATTTCGAAGAGGCTAACAGACGCTACGGGTGACCGCAGAGCTGGCAGCTTCCTTGGACAGCGTATTAGTATCGCTGTCCAAAGGGGGAATGCTGCCAGCGTCTGTGGAACTATGCCGCGGGGCCCCTCCTTTTTAATTATTTTATTTATGATTAGTTTTAGTTTAGTTTTAAATTCGTTTTTTAATTCAATAGGTAATGTAATTTGTTTTAATCTCATTTATTTGTTGCTCTAAAAAAGCCGTGGTAGCCTAGTGGTTTGACCTGTGGCCTCTCAAGCAGAGCGTCGTGGGTTCAAATCCCGGGCGCGGACCTCTGAGTTTTTCGGAATTTATGTGCGAAAATTTACATTTGAAATTTGCCATGAGCTTTTCGGTGAAGGAAAACATCGTGAGGAAACCTTGCACACATCTGCAAGGAAATACAATGGTGTGTGTTAAGTTCCCAATCCGCACTGGGCGCGCGTGTTAACTAGGTATAGCCCAAACCCTCCAATACACGGAGGAGGCCTATGCCATGAGGCACGCCGAATTACGCGACAATTTAATAATAAAACAACCACAACAACAACAAAAATGAAATTGTAGCGAATTCGGAATAAAAAGGCTATATTATTATTTGTTGCTCTAGTGACCAAGATTAAATATTAAAATACTTACCACGGAAATAATAAAATGTAACCAATTTAAATAGCAACAGTCTGTCCGTGTCCAACAGCCGTCGCCGGTTCACTACACTCACTAACCACCGATAACTCTATAGCGCAACCGCGTTATTTTGATACTTGAAGTGTTTTCAATGCACAGTTACATTGAGCGCGTTCTGTCATGCGATGAGACATAATACCCACACAGTCGACCCATGAAAATGTTGAGCATACTTAGGGCCCATTTCATCACTCTCTGTTAAGTTCAAGTCATCTTAAGTGTCAGTTATTTATGATTCCGTCTCTAACTATTACTACGAAATAGATAGAGACGTCATCATATATAACTGACACTTAAGATAACTGGAGCTTAACAGAGAGTGGTGAAACATGCTCTTAGTATCTTGTCAAGTCGAAATAAGTTGCTGTTTACCAAAATTCGAGGGGATAGGGCGAAAATCTAAGGAATCATGTTATAGGTGATGCAGCTAGCAACCCATCACTATTATGACTCCCCTTTCCATCTATATGCCCACAATTATGCTTACCGTGGCCTTTAGGTCTTGTTACCATAGGCTCTGTCTACCCCGTAAGGGATATAGACGTGATATGTGTATGTTCCCAACATTTAGTGCCAGTTTCACCACTCTCTGTTAAGTTCCAGTTATCTTAAGTGTCAGTTATCTATGATGAGTTTGCTCTTTTACTCCCAGAAACGCCATCTTGCTCACACAAATATTGTTTACTATAAGAGCGAGACGAACGGTACGATACACCTGCTTTTTTACATCCTTTATAATGTGATAACAAATCGATACTTTAATGTAATGGTTATGATTTCATTTTTATGGAAGAAGAAGAAGAAATTTTGAGTGGTAATTTATTAGTTGATAAATGATTGCAAACAATAATGCCCAATAATAAACGGCCTTTACATACATACTGAAATTTAGAATAATTACTTTTTAAAACTACTTTTTTCCCCTATTATTGTGTCCCATTGCTAGGCAAAGGCCTCCCCTTCTTTCTTCCACTCGTTCCTGTAAGCATGCTCGTGCCACCCATTCTAAGTCGTCCGCCATCTCATCTTTGGTCTGCCTCTGCTCCCATGGCCTATTAATTAAAACTACTATAACATTAAAATAATTACCCAGTTTATGCCTCATAAAACACCTCATTTCGGTTTATTTATATTTAGTTAATTACGTAAACCTTTCAAACAGTGGCGTACAGTAGGGGACAGCCTGGGTAGACATCGGTAGGCGTTGACGTAATACATTTTGTACGCGCTGCCTACCGGCAGCCATCCCAGTACACATCATAGCTTTCAAGTAGGATAAGTTAGGTTCCTGCGTCGATGGTTTCAGTATGAATTCTTTAGAACAAACGATCATTCCACTATACTAGGTATACAATTCTTCGATATAAACCCCCAAAAGATCCATAGTGACATACTGCGCGTTTGGTATTGAATGGAAATCGGTATCACGTAACGGACAATGAATGGCCCAACCTAGACGTTTGGTCAGTGGTCCGGATATCACACAAAGCGTTGAAAAATTGCGCCAAACACACGACCGAATTGCCCAAGCTGCCAAAATATAGCAAAGCGCCTTTATGACAGGAGTTGTCTTTGCCATATGTTAACTAACACTGCATTTTTTTTTCGTATTATAAAAAGTAAGCGTTCTTGAACGCTTTTTAATCATCAGTACCTACCTAGGTAAGAGTCACTTATAAAAGTACCAATAAAATATGAATGACTGTATCACAATGTTATAGTCTGTAAGTGCTTACAATGCCATCCGGGTTTTCTTGTTGTCTCTATTCGCTCTTATGGGTTTTATACTTGAATCGGCCGAGAGAAGGAGACAGCGAGACAAATCTGAATGGGATTCTAAGAGCTCACGGACTGTGTATAGTGAAGAAATGATAAGTCAAGAAAGGGCAGGCATTCTCAAAAAAGCAAGAATGTTCGCAGAAGTTTCTGGAATCTTTCACGAGAATTTATAGTAAGTTCGCTTAGCGAAAGTTTCCGAAGGGAATTTTCTAAAAACTGCGTACCTATGTATTTTTTTTTGTTTTTTAGTGTGTGTTCATTAAATAATCAGTTGAAACACATAATTATGCTGTGGACTCAACGCGATCCCATTAATTTTAGAATTTAGATTTCTGAGAACATTCCATTCGAAAATTTCGCAACTTTGGTAAGATTTCTAGTGCATTGGTAGGCCCTATATAAATGGCTGTTGTACTAGATTTATTTTAATAAAATAATAAACAGACAAAGTAACATTTAAAAAAAATACAACCAAAATTTTAAATTACCTATCTATCTTACATTACCTACCTAACTGAACAACCCGCCCCGCATCATGCCGAGCGCAAAGGTGGCCACGCGCTGCCGCGTTGCACGGCGACGGACACTCTCTGCACCAGGAATGATCCCGGAAGTCCAGGTCACGCTCTCGTAACCAGTAGGTTTATTACCTAACTCGTTCGCAATTGTCATCGTGTTCATTTTGACAGTTCCTGTACGAATGTGACAGCTAGCTGATTCCGATGCCAATTGTCAGCCCATACATGAACTGTCAAAATAAACACGATGGCGATTGCGAGCGAAGTAATAAGCCTACTGCGTCCCACGTCTTCAAGGCCCAATGGTATTAAATTAATCATAATTTTACTACTTCATTCAAAGTCTCGTATCAAAACATGTTAAGCTACAACCATGTTCGTTACTTGTTATCACTGACCCCTGACATCCCTAAAACAAAACTATAAATTTGAAAATGCGATTGTATTGGCACTTAGTAGAATTACGATAGTCATTATCTTGTTACATGCTTAACAAGACACTTATTTGTTTTATTTATGTTATAATGTCTCGCGAAGCGATATGGTAATAATTGGTGTTAGTAATGGACTAGTTAGTCCGTTGTTTTTTGGTAAATAGTAATTAGTATTTCGCGAATTAAAATATATAAAGTTTGAAATACATAATCGGTCAAATGACATAGGTACTTAATGGTTTGAAATCCTGCTAATATTATAAATGCGGAAGTTTGTGAGTGAAGATGGATGGATGAATGGATGTGACGATAATGTGTAGGTATGTTTTTTTTTTAAATATGAATAGGAAGGCAAACGAGCAGGTGGGTCACCTGATGATAAGTGATCACCACTGCCCATAGACACCCGCAATTGACGCATTGCAGATGCGTTGCCAACCTAGAGGACTAAGATGAATGGCCTCTTGTGCCCGTAATTTCCCCGGCTGTCTTACTCTCCACACCGGAACACAGCAGTGCAAGCACTGCTACTCTGCTATGTTTGATTGAAAACAAACTTAACCTAATCTAAACCAATCTGTACCTAGAATACGCGATCAAAAAAGTTCATCTAGCTAATAGTTTCACCGAACATTACATTAATATTATGTATTTTGAACCACTGTGTATTTTTACCCATAATACATTTAAAATTTTATGTACCCGCGCATTTTGTTGTCTGTAAACTACCTACTCTCTATTTAAAGCGTAACTTTGTCTTTCATGCAATTTAGCTTGTCATATGGAATCCTTTACTCCTTGATATTTGATATAGGTACTTGCTATGGCTTCGCGGGTAAGTCTGCGAGGAGTTGATACTTTAGTAATTATGTCCTTTTTGCAGGCATTTATTTTTAAATTGCACTGTTCGTATGTAAGTTTGTAAACTGTCCGTTTTAAAATTTTCAGGTCTTTGGCTGACTCTTAGTGGTCGGACTGACATGATATTTGGTGTTCATTATATTACTTAGGTAGGATGGAAATGACTGACTTCAATATAAATTATATTTGCTTGACATTTTTAATGTTTACTAATGTATTTTCTTTCGAACGAATAATAAACTAAACTGTACTAAAAAGTTATGTCAGTAAATGGTCTACTTCCATAGCCAATTTCATCTTGTTTATCCGTCTGTCTGTTTGTCTATTCATCCCTGTCATTCTCTGCGGACTTTTTGAAAAAATATTGGGTATTTCTGCTTGGTACTGTAAAAATAATAAGAATAAGCTTACTTAAGAACTTTCAACTGAATTCTTTTAATATTTCATTTCCAAGTAATAATTTATGCTTCCCAGAACCCAAATATCTCCTAAGAAAGAACTATAGAAAAACTTTAAAAATATACCTATATCACCGATAAATATGCAAAAACTTTACCAAACAGTTCGATTTCTCATTTCTCACAAGTTATTCGCATTTGCATTTTGATGTGTACTTTAGGAAGAACAAGAAAAACTGGAATGATTCTCTGTTTGTTGTTGGCCAGTTTCACATTTCGGGGTTCCGCGTAAAGTAAATAGGTACTTTATTGACACTCGGCTAACGAAGAGTTTAGTTTTTAATTTGACGTTGATAAGAATAACTAGCAACCGTGGGACTTAGGGCCTGTTACTCTCTGTTAAGTTCCAGTTATTTGAAGTGTCAGTTATCTATGATTCCGTGTTTATTTATTAACCTTTCAAGCGTCCCAGCGACTATATTATTAGTCGCTAAGTTTTTCGAGCGGGAAATGTCTGCATTATCGTTATAAGCGTGTCGTTATCTTTGGTATTTTTTCTACGTTGGTTATTGTGATTGGTTGACTTTAATACAAAACAGACAGACGTCACCATAGATAACTGACTTTTAACATAACTGGAAGTTAACAGAGAGTGGTGAAGCAGGTCCTAAGTAAAGTTATGATGGAATACCTCATGTGCCAGTAATTTTACTGGTTGTCTTACTCCCCACGACTCGCAGCAGAATTGGAAAGTATGATGGTCCTAGCCATCCAGATGGAACTTTGGAGCTCTTAGAATGCCATTCGGGTTGCCTTGCTGTCTCCCTCTTATTCAAGTATGAAACCCATAAGAGTGTGGAAGATAGCAGGATAAAGCCAACCAACTGGGCCTTAGTGTGAGTTGCACCAAGTTAACAGAAACATACTTCAAAGTCGTCGGTTATTGGCCAGCAAAGACACTGATTTGAAACATGTCGGACCACCACCACCTGCTCAGATCCGTTCTGTTCTCAAGTCCATTATGGTTGCCTGGTAGAGATCGCTCTGTAGCGATAACGCCGTCTATTGTTACCTTGTAATATTCTGTATACCTTTTTTCTGTTTTGGTTGCTATATGTGGTGTTCAATAAAGAGTTATTGTATTGTATTGTATTGTAAAACGTTGACTACGAATACTTGAGTGGTGTACTGTATTGGGGTAAATTCGAAGTTGGGGGAATTTTGAAAATCGTGGATATCCACTAAACGGGGAACAATTCCATGATCTGGCAACGCTTATTTTGAAGCCAAAGACATTGGAGCTTCCAGGTAAGCGTTGCTAGATTATGTAATTGTTCCCTGTTTAGTGGATATCCACGAGTTTCGAAATTCCCCCTATTTCAAATTCACCATACACACACAAATCACGTCTTCATCCCCTACGGGATAGACAGAGCCTAAGGTAACAGGTACCTTCAGGCCACATTTAGCAAGATGTGGGCGTATAGGTGGAAAATGGAATCAAAATAGTGATGGGCTAGCCTCATCGCCTATAACATGATTCCTGTTATAATCGCCCATTCCCTCGATGGGCTTTTACCATCTGCGCGGGTAGAGAAGCAACTGATACATTCTATGTTTTTTCTTTGCTCCCAGACCAGCATGGAAGACTTCAAATTTACCCCAATGCACTATATTCCATTATAAATTATAGTTTTTTTTTTAGCATAGATATGTGGTTTTTAGGATTAGTGTTTGTATATATATATATATATATATATTCATAAGTTTAATTATATATTGGTGCTCTTTAATAATTGTAATTGGATTTTTGCTTATAAATAAAATTATAAATTACTTAATCATTATTTTGTTAGTTGGTTGTCGCTAAGTTATAGATTAATCGAGACTACAAGGTTAAGTAATGTTATTAGAGCGGAGTGCATTCGACATTAATGACATGGCTGAGTCGCAAATTGTCACCCACTTTGTACTTTAGTAGCAATACTACTATGTCGCGCGGCGTCTATTACGAAAGCATTACTTTACGTTAATCCCGCACTCAGAGACAAAACAACACTTACCTACTCATTTATTTTACTATCACAACAGTAAAATAAATGAGATTACAGTTTATCGTCTAAGAAATCAGACACGGAGTAGTAACATTTCTCTATTTGCATTTTTTTAATTTATTAGAATATAGAATAGTTAAACCAGAAAGCCGCATTACAATAATACCTACACAAATCCCCGTACCGAGACAAGTGTGTAATCTCTAAATATATATAACTCAAAGGCGACTGACTGACTGACATAGTGATCTATCAACGCACAGCCCAAACCACTGGACGGATCGGATGCAGACAGATGTTATGACGTAGGCGTCCGCTAAGAAAGGATTTTGATCAATTCTACCCCCAAGGGGATAAAATAGGGGATGAAAGTTTGTATGAAACTTTGTCAATTTTAAACCGATCGGGCTGAGACTTTGCATGCATAAAGCTACTATGACGTAGGCATCCTCTAAGAACGGATTGCGTAATTTCTGCGGGATAGCAATAAACGAATTCTATGCAGACGAAGTTGCGGGCAACAGCTAGTGTAATATATATTTAGGAGTGCGCTAGATCTGTTTGAAGGATGCCTCAGACGAGCCTTTTGCCCACGCACCAAACAGTTTGGACCTAACCTATATACCTATACTTACCTGCATAGTAGATTAGATACTTGTTTACCTTTTTTTAACGGAGAGCAAATCTTTATGGATGCCCCCACGGGGGTACATAGGGTTATGTGGGACTCCCCCCCGAAGGGGTAAACCCAATATCCGATTTTCCGGGATAAAAACTATCCTATATCATTCCCCGAGACTGAAATTATCTGTGCCGAATTTTATTAAAATCGGCTCCGTGGTTTAAGTGTGAAAGCGGAATAGACAGACAGATAGAGTTACTTTCGCATTTATAATATTAGTAGGATAAGCGAAGGAACCAAAGCACCAAGTCAGACATAAAACTACGTGATAATACAGACAGACATGCCTTAAAATATCGTCAGTAGTAACACACTCAGACAATTGAACTAGCTTTTAAAACAGTCGTTACTGCAATTACAATTGCCGTCCTATCGTTATAGTCTTTTGCTATTCCGCCATTATAAGTAGAACAACCACCATGCAGCGCGTCAAAAGTAAGCGGAGAGATAAAATTCACAGTAAATACTTACTAGATTTCTATTTAAAGGATTTTAAGTACATCAGTCCTGAAATGCTGGGTGTGCACCGCGTGAAAGACGGTAAAGTGATTAAGAGAGATGAAAAGACTGATAAGGTCTTCTTTAAGACGTGGGTGGCTGAAATATTTGGGGGTATGAAGTTGCTCTTTTGTCAAGGATCTTTGCATGGGGTGAAGTAAGTACCAGTTTCTACACTTTGAGGATATAGGAGGTCCTAAGTGGCGGATTTACCAGAAGGCTGAGAAGGCTCGAGCCTAGGGCGGCAGATTTTGGGTGACGAGCTTTTTTTACCTCATAGAAATCAAAAAAGTTTTTTCTATGACAGAAGGGCGGCAAAAACACTATTCAGCCTATACCTTGAAAATTTGTAAATCCGCCACTTTTCACTAGGACCGTCCTAGTGAAAAGGGATATAATTGTGAATTTTCTACGTAACTATTTGTGTAAACGAGCACCACCATCCATTATATCCATACTAAAAATGACAGCTAAAACCTTAACTGAGTCGGAATTGAATCGCATTAAGACGTCATGTTAAGGACCCTGAACAAACACTTTGTGACCTTTTACATAATCACATCACACTAATATTATAAAGGCGAAAGTTTGTGAGTGTGTGTGTGTATATTTTTTTACTTCTTCCGCGCAAAGGGCTGGACGGATTGGGATAAAATTTGGAATGGGGACAGCTGGTACCCTACATTAACACATAGGCTACTTTTATCCGGGAAAATTGCATAGTTCCCGCGGGATAGTGATAAACATGTCAAGGGTCGTAGCTGCCTAGAGTCGCAAAGTAAATAATTATTGCAGAATATAACTATCAACATCAGTTCTTAAACATAATTCTACCCAGACGAAGTCGAGGGCAGAAACTATTATAAGTAAAATAAATAAACTCTTTTTAACATACTTTCTTACTTAAATATAAGTGAGTTCGTCAGTTAACTACATTTGAAAGTCATCCAGGTTTAGACTAATTACTAATTGCTTTTTCGTCGGCGGTTATACAAGAGCCTTAAGCCAGGTACCTACGAGCTATAACCGTAACTGTTTTGCACGTTACAGTTCACCAAAAACCTTAGTACCACGCCAGGATTTTCAAAATCAAAATAATTTGTTGCAAATCCCATTACAGGCACAAGATGGAATATTTTGTTTCGATGTATGTGACACTCTGCAAGGGCACGCCAATATCAGAGGGCTCTACTTTTTTTTGGTCTACATATTAATATTACTTTACAAGTTTTGCGCTAAACTAAACCGAAAACATTTTCACATTCATTATGCGCCACGACGAGCCATAGTAACATAGTAAGGTCTATCTTACATAAGTACAATCATACACATTTTTTTTAGTCACTAACGTGCAACAATTGGTCTGGGATCAAAGAAAAAACATAAAATGTAGGGGAGACCGAGGAGAGTTGAGACAGATGTGAGTTGATACAAAGCCGATTTCTCTGCACCTATGGCAGTTAGCGAGGTCACAACTTCACACAAACTGTGGAGTGTAGAAAGAACAACTAATTAGCCAAGTTACCAGCCCGATAAACTATCAAAGTTCAGAGAAATCGGCTTTGTATCAACTCACCTCTGTCTCAACTCTCCTCGGTCTCACCTACCAGTTGCTTCTCTTCGCGCGCAGATTGAGATTAGCAACCCATAACTATTTTTATTCCCCTTTCCACCTATACGTCCACAACCATGCTAAACGTGGTCTTGGGCTCTGTCTACCACGTGGGGGATGCAGACGTGATTTATGTGTGTATGTGCAACAATAGCGGTTACAACTCGCATGTGGTAACCTGCTTTAGCTGGAGATGACACCTCGTATCTCGGCAGGTACATCTTCGAACCCACCTTCTCCCGCAAGGAGCGTGCCGCATGGGTCATCATCATGATGATCAGCATCGCCATATGCGCCGTCAACATAACCCAGCTGTTCTCCAAGTGGACGTCGACGCCTTTCGTGAACGTGATTGACTCCCTGCCCACGCCGGTGTGGGCTGTGCCGTTCCCAACTGTGGTGCTGTGCCCACACTTGCATGTGAAGCTGTCGTATAAGAATATCAGTCAGTTCACAAAGTGAGTATTTTTAAATTTAATTATAGGCACGTCTTAAGAAACCAAATTGCAAATATTCTTTCAAGTAATAAAAAAATGTTTTTCTTCTCCTTTACCTATTTTGATGAATGTGGATGAAGGGCAAAAGGCAGGAAAAAGGTATTTCAGGATCGTAGCAGGTGGAACACCTCTCTGCCTACCTGTATGGGAAAGAGGTGTGCCGGTATGCACTATCGAACAATGTGTTACCTGACCCACCGTAACCGTCACCGTCTCTCAGTAACCGTCACATGACTATCTTTATCAATTCAATGTAACGTCAGTATGGCGTTTACTGTGAGAGGGTTCCAGGAATCAATTTGTTCGGTGGTACTACATATGTATGTTTGTAGCTATCTTATCCGCGAATTATAATAGCACAGAGATGGTATCACAAAGGCGCTTCTATTGCTGAATCCAAATTATAACCATTGTAAATGGATGTATGTATAATCAGTGTACATTTTGTAACTGTCAGGGTGTACAATGTCAATTCAGTTATTGTAAAATATCTTAATTGGGCATTTTTCTGAAAATATATCCACTCACTCTTTTTCTCGAATTACACAACTTTGAAGGCATTTCTGCTTAGAATCACGAGCACTATTGATTTTAGTAGTTTTACACAAAAATAAAAAAAATAAGTATTATTTTTTGTCTATTTCTTACGCAAAAATAACAACCCACTAACTCTCAGAACAAAAATAACCCAAACAACCCGACGTAAACGATGAAGAATGAGATCAAAAGCCCGTATCATTCCCTTTACAAAAGTTGTATTGTAACATCATGTTTTAATAATGGATACCCCGTACCATACAATAACCTGATAATGCCTAAAAGCACTACATCGAGCAGAGCTTTTAAAGATTTAAAGCTACGGTTAACGTAGCCCAGTGGTTCGACCCGTGGCCTCTCAAGCAGGGGGTAGTGGGTTTGAGCCCAAGTACACCTCTGCGTTTTTCGGAGTATATTTGCGAAATTACATTTGAAATTTTCCATGAGCTTTTCTGTGACGGAAAACATCGTGAACCTGCACAGTGCACACACCTCTAAAGAAATTCAATGGGGTGGGCGAAATTCCCAGTCTGCACTGTAATTCAAAAACTACTTTATCGAAATGGGTTAAAAATAAATAAAATACAAGGGATCGGAAACATAAATAAATAAAACGTAGAAAATGTTCTTTGTCTTTTATTTTTTTATTTTATTCATAATTTATTTAAAGTTTTACAATAAGGTTTTTACAAATTGAGCCACTACTGAAAACCTCAGAGGTTTATGTAATAAGTGGCGAGATCGCGCGGTTCGATACGCTCCCTCGTGTAAATACAAACATAACACCTCTTATATTTAATTTAAGCTAACAAAGTCTTTGTTCTATACGCCCACAATCTTGCTAAACGCGGCCTGTAGGTCTTGTCACCTTAGGCTCTGTCTACCCCGTAAGATTTCACGTGATTCATGTATCTGTATCTGTATCTGTAAATGTTCTTTGTTCATTCATAATAATAACCTCCGCCAAGTAAACACCTGATTTAATATTTAAAAGTGCCTTCAAAAACCAAGACGTTGAAAAATTTTTTTTCAACGCGTTTTACACGTGTTACAGTGCCCACAGGTAGTTTCATATTAATACTAAGTACGAATGGGTAAAATTTGGAATATAAATAAAATACGTCGTTAAATTTTAATATTATGTGTGTGTGTCTCATTAATTTCGCAGTCTTGAGAAATTCTTCGCTTCACTAGTGTGTCCACACATGAACACAGAAATAAGGGCTCTAGATGAAAGAATGACTGCAGAAGAAAGCACCATGCTAAAGGAGTTTATCCTAAAGGTACTGAACCTCCACGTCATTTTATAAATATTTAGAAAGAATATTTTGACAAGAACATGTTGGTTATAACATTTTTTAAAAGAGTTTACCAATACAGCTTTGAATTCACGTCGACACTAAATCAACCTCTAGCTAACCTTAATACTGATTAAACGAATAGTTAAAAAAAATCTAAATAATATTAAAATTTTAATTTTAAATAAGTGAATTTCCGTCACTCCTAGGGTAAACCCTAGTCATCCCATCATAACGATTAACCATGACATGTGTGCGCTATAAATATTTTAAATGGTCATCCTTTCTAGTATTCTGTCTCTGTCTCCATTCCATTTGTGTACCTATTTTACACACTTATTAAATTAGGTACGCATAATGATTCATCAATCCTAGTAATATTATAAAAGTGAACGTTTGTGAGCATTTATATCTCTCTGTCTGTATGATTCTTTCTTACTTTACTCATTCACGCTAAAACGGCCAAACGGATTTGGGTGAAATTTGGTATTCGAACAGTTGGTTCTCCGGAATAACACATAGGCTGCTTTTTATCACGATATTCCCACGTGATTTGGATTTACCCAAGCAAAATCCTGAAATCACAATTAGTCAAATTCACAATTACGAAAGTCACATTAAATTTTGCTCGAATGTTCATGTTCTTCTTGCAAAATAAATGAAAACTACAATAGGTTTTTAGGAACCTCTGAGGTATTTATTGTATATTCCAGCGGCTGTTCAGTAAAATACTATAATATCAACCGCTAGATGATGGTCCAGGCGAACGAAGTCAAAGTTTAGAGCTAGTTACATGTAATTTTCTAATTCTACCGTCAGGGCTCACCAAAGTGTTCGGAAATCGTCAAGTCGTGCCATTGGAGACCTTCTGACGCCAACTGGCTGACTGAGGAATGTTGCAGCCAATTCTTCCAACCCATCTTCACTAACTACGGCCTTTGCTTCGCTTTCAACAGCCTCCCGTTGAATGGCATGTAAGTAGGACTCGAATATACCTGTTGAACTATCAGTGAATTTATTGGCATCCATTGGAAGGGATACTAAAACATCGAATGAGTCGCTTGACTCCAAATTTGAATAATCTAAGACTACATTTTTTATGATTATTATTAATCACCTCAACCGACTTCATAAAACGAAGGAGAGGTTCTCAATTCGTCGGAATCGATGCAATTCGAATCATAAAAAAACAGAATTGGGTTTATCTGAACTTGAAGTTAAGCGACTCAATTGTGATGGCGGGACTTTTTCTCCAATCTTTGGACATCTACCTTACGCATTGGAATTACTACAGCATCTACCATTTCTTTCCATCAAACGGTATAAAATGAGGGTAAAAGAAGAAGTAAATGCGATCAGAAGTGTCCACGCGGTAGAACACATAGCCACAGGTCTATTCCACAATATTTTTAAGTCAACACATAAGCCGAATTTGTATAAAATAATTACCGCTAAGCCACAGAGAATCCTGCAAAAACTACCTGGATAACTTTTAACCATGTACTGAAGATAAACTACTTCATCTTCATCTCCTCTAGGACAAACATGACCCTCCCATGGCAGCGATCTTTCAACCAAGACGCCTACCAACAGCCACTGAACTGGGGCCTGGACACGGGCTACCCGAAGGTGTTTCCCCCCGACCCTACCATGCTACCCTTTAGGGTTATGTCTTCCGGAGAAACCAATGGGTTGGGGGTGGAGCTGTATTTGAATACCAGCGAGCACCAGCCTGATTGTGAGGGGGGGAGCGTTGGATTCAATGTGAGTAGACGACGTGGTAATGCACGGTCAAGGCAATACGTAGCGGTTTTTTTAATTATGGAGGTGCTTTTCTGTTTCTACTACCCATTGAACTGTGCCTTATGGTAATAGATAAACCCTCGCTCGTTGATTTTATCATCGACAACGTTTTAATCGTGTTTTTCATTTTGGCTGGTATTTTATTGGACTGTAGACCGATTACAGTTTCAAAGTCACATATCCCAAATTTATACTCTGTAACATTTGACCCAAAATCACTCAGAACATTTCTTTTGAAGGAGGTTAAAGAAGAATCCTGATCTAATTTCGCCTTTTCCAGATAATCATCAGCTCTCCAACGGACCACGTTTACACTAGTACCATCATCCGCCTTCCAATGGACAGGATGACGACCATCGAAGTATATCCGATCACGTACAAAACTGACACTTCCCTCAGAGCCTTACTGCCGGACCGACGGCAATGCTTCTTTCAGGATGAACGGCAGCTCGAATACTATGAGTCGTACACGGACAGTAACTGCAAGCATGATCTGCTGGTGCGAGAGGCAAGGATCGTATGTGAATGCGTGTCCTATAATTGGCCTAGTAAGTTGTTTTTTTATTTATTTACAAGCTGTTCCCCGCGACTTCGTTCGTAGAATCAAATATAGCCTTTGTCCATCAGGAGTAATGTGGGTTTTAGAAACCTCTGAAGAATTTCGGGATTTTTGAGGGATTTCGATGTCGGATTGCATTGAATCAACAACAATTTCCTCTTTATAATATTAATAGACATCCAGTGGAAAATGGACATTACATAATATTGTTTATTTTATTATGGAGCTTGAAATGATTGAAATTTACCAAACATGCATTTTTGTTTTAGTTTCAAGCCACGTCCATGAATACTTATAAATTCCATGACTAGTTTCCAAGCATGTTTAGTATCATGAGATACGACATTCCTTCTATCTAATAAATAAACTGTACATTTGCTCTGTCGCATTTGAAACAGAAGCTCAAAATAATGTAAAATATTGAATACCTTTACTTGAATTCGTTTTTCATTTGAATATGTTTTTATTGCCCTGAATACAACATTCGCCATTTCTTTCTGCCAAGTGGTAAAAGATGAGGATAGAAAGAGATGGTGATTAATATGGGATTGTGCTGCCTCCGGTCCTTCAATTAGATTAGGGGAAGGTGAACGATGTTACTATTAACTACTCAACCTGAAAACTTCGTGTACTAAATAAACGTTATTCTAAGATTATTGTTTTAGGGAAACTACCTTCGGATCCCATTTGCTCGACGAATTTAGATTTCCAATGCATAAATGATGTCAAAGGTGAGTAATGATGCGTAGACATTTTTGGTGACCTTTAGAGAAATTTATTTTTATTTGTTTGTCTTAAGTTCCGCGTCAATACCGCGTGTTGCTTTTGCTATAGCACAAAATTACTCATAGACTATCCGACAACAAACATTAGGTAAGTGATGAAAAGGGGAATAAAAAAAGCCGGTCAAGTACGAGTCGGACTTGCGCACCGAGGGTTCCGTACAAATTCGGCAACAATATCCAGTGTTAGCAGAGCCCTGCTCGTACGCAAAATGCAGGCATTGTGAGGTCATTTTATATTGGTTTTTTACATGTCCGTCTAGACCGACGTAAAAAATATTTTTAGTCCCATTTCATTAGTTGTTCTATAAGAGCTACCTTCATACCAAATTTCTATTTTCTAGGTAGCTTGAAGTACTCACTATTTTTTGGGAGCACGACAATCTGTATGGAAATACCTTACCTATCTAATGACTGTACTTCTGATAGAGTTGGCTCTATGGGTTGATTGTTTCACAGCTCTAAGGGGCCACAGACTTAAGTATTTTGTATATACGATCTATACGATCTATACTATATTTGGTATTACTCTATACGATCCTGAGAAAAGGGGTCTTGACGGATGGACGGACAACAAAGTTATCCAATAAGGGCTCCGTTTTTACCTTTTAAGGTAAAGAACCCTAAAGACATTCAATTTAATTTGGTCTGAGTTTGAATTCAACAAACAATCCAAACGTAGACCAAGGTTGACCCTGGGCTAAACCTTGAAGCATCTTGGCAGATGTGATTGTTGTTAAGAATTTAATAACTCGCTGAATACTACGCTAATCTAATTACATTTTCCACTTGCTAAATACTTAGTTATCTGTGCTTCGTGAAGCAAAAGTAACAGATATAAATTATTCACAATTACTTAGTTAATTAAATACACAAAATGTAAACATCCATGACTCGGGTACGGTCATATTCATCACACAAGTGCCTGTCCCTGTCGGGACTCGAATTGGGACCTCTAGCTTCATAGTCAGTGTCACTAAGCATAGGGTAAGGCGTGGGTGGATGCTTGAGTTGAGCGTGCGGCGTGCATGTCGAACAAATGAAAAGCGCCTCACTAGAAACAGCCTCGGGTCGAGCGGCTGCCTCGCTCCGAGGCCGCGCAAGCGGGGACGCTGCCTAAAACGTTGAGGCAGCGTTGAGGCAGCGTCCCCACTTGCGCGGCCTCGGTTCGAGGCAGCCGCTCGACCCGAGGCTGCTTCTAGTGGATAAGCACCTCAATTCATACCCCTATTTCACCAACGCGACAATTGTTGTCAGCAGTGACAATTCGAAATGACATGCGTATACAATAAGAAGCCAACCGGTTGGTCGGTCCAAAAATAGGTATGTTTCCAGCAAAAGTGGAAGAACAGCTGATATACGCGTATTTCGCGGACAGCGAGGAGCAGAGGCGGCCTGGGACTGGCACCTCCAGCTCCTGCCACCCAGCTTGCAATGACATCCTATACAACAGCCAGGTGTTCTACTCGGACCTGAAGCTGGACGCTAGCGAGTCTCCGAAGTGGGGCTCCCCTGGACCGTGAGTAACCCAAAAAGTAACACTAATTTTATTATAGACCGACGGCTTAAGTGAGTCCTCGCCCACGCGGGCACGGGGGCGCGGGGTAGGACCACAAAGGGGACCGAGAGAGATGCGGGCGGGTAGTGCGCCTGCCGCCCGCACCTCTCTCGGTCCTGTCGTCCTTCCCCGTGCCCCAGAACCCGCGAGAGCAATGACTCATTTAAACGGTCGGGCTATACATCATTTCATCATCAACGCACTTATGATTGGATCTATTTGAATGTTACAGCACATTGTTTTTTTACTGTATTGCTATAAATTTCTATTGATAAATAAATAAATTGCAGTAGAACAACTGGTTACCTAACTTAAGTATAAATATTAACATTTGCTTCAACAGGGGAGAAATAACCCGCATCAACGTACATTTCTACGACGACAATTTACAAACTACTTCGCTGGTAAGTTGAAGTTTACAGCATAATTCGTGTCAATAGGAGTAAAAGAGACGCGAATATTTATTAGTTGATCAGAGCTCACACTGCCGGCGAGTAGGCACAGTTTATCGCTTCGACAAGAGTGATCAAAGACAAAACTCGCTGAGGGATACGCGTTCAATATCGCCGTCAGATCACTTGTCGAGAGACAAGCAGACCAACAGTCATTCTACTAAACGAACGGTGCGAGTAATCGCCCGTCACACTCGCATATTCACCTTAAAGCCCAGCGACCAAACTGTTGGAACTCGCTCTCTTCTCGCTGTTCTATCTCTAGCTCTTCTCGTTTCTAGTTACTAGCTCAACTCGCTTTTCGCTCATCGTTGGCGGTGGGACTAGTGCCTAAAGTACAGTCGAAGACTTAAATATCGATACAGCCAAATACATCTGATATAATGTATCACTGACCTTATTGTTTGTTGCATAAAGGTGTATAGATGTTTTTGACATCTTGGTAACGTAAGGTGAATGGACACTATTCCGGCATTAATATAGTATTTATAACCTCGAGAACATGTTTCTTCATCAGCGTGTAAACGCCCACCGTTGGGCATACGCCTCTCCAGTCCGTCTCCATCCCGAACGGTTACCGGTTTCCCTCTTCCAGACTGGTTCTGCTATCTCCTTTATGTCATCGGACATGTTACCAAGGTTTAATCAAAACTTACGGATTCATGTACTATGCCGGAATATGTACACTTAGCTTACATATATTTATGTCCTTGACTGTACATTCTATGTAACACTACAATCTAATTTATTTTGCGTAGGTGCGGTTGGCGGACTGCTGAGCTTGTTTCTTGGCTTTAGCATCATCAGCGTGGCTGAACTGGTCTACTTCATTATCCTAAGGCCTTTACACGTCGTCTTCACTGAGATTTGTCGGCGACATATGAATTAATGCAACTAACTAGTTAAATACTAACTAACTAAATGGTTCATTTAGATATTAGCTAACTAATATATCAATTATGTAGTTGTTTGGCGTGCAATAAAGAATTTACAATTAGTATCAATTGGTCTAATTTGAAAATAAACCGGAAAATTCCCATGAAAAGACAACCACCCCTTTGGCTTGACCTTTTTGGTCAATATTTAAAAAGTTTGTAAAATAACTCTAAACAACTTCATCGATTATAGCATACCTAAACGTCATCACATGTGTCACCTTTACACTCACATTTACACTGCAATTCATCAAAATACTTTCACTGAATACTTTTTGCGCTAAATAAATTAAAAAGATCGGCATACCCACAGTCAATCTAAACTGTAGCCATGTTTTCGGGAGATGGTTATCTGGGAGCCCCTTGTGGTGTGGAAAGCTTGAGGTCACTGAACGACGATCTAAACGCCAAGGTGCTGGAACAGGTCAACAGCACACAGCATCTGGTCACCATGAACAAGTTTGAACATGAGACCAATGAGTATCTGTTTAAAAAGTGTCTGCAAGAGAGGTAAGACGGACTAGGTACTTGCCACTCGAATGGTAGGTACTAAATACTCAGTTTGCAGGATCAGTTGTATTGGTTAGGATGTTACTGTGTGATTCTCATTCTAGTTCTTTCCGTTAGCGCATAACCTTTTTTTTGAGTAAGTTATGTTAGGAGGTAGCGAAACATTACAATCAGAGACCGAAATACCGAATCAACGCCTGTTCAAAAATGTCACCCTGACAATATCTACTATGTTATAATATGCCCCAATGATATCAGTAGGCAGTGAAATTTTTATCATCGTCGTTATTCACTTATAAATGAACTGTCCAGCGCTTTGGGAGACCTCCTTTGGTTATAATAAGACTGGTCAAAGCGTAGGCATGAAAATGATGCAACAATTTATAAAATGAATTTATAGTAGTACAATATTTTAAATTTTACTAATTCTTGAAGAAGCCGGCCATTAGAGCTTGCATATCACTAGAATTTCAGACATTGAATCCTGGCGCTGGGTGCTAGAAGACCTCTCAAAGCGTTTAGAGGGCGCCATCGCTGCGTTGCGATACGAGCGTGATGCGTTGCGCGTTGTGTTGCAACGGCTCGAAGAGGAGCTGGGACGGCGGTCGCGGGAGGGGAGCCGCCCGGGGGCGATGACCCCGCAATCTGACAGTGTCGAGGAAGCCATCATGCTGGTAAAAAAATAACTCTAGAGAGCGCTGTCGCTGTGTTGTGATACGAGCATAACGCGTTGCTCGTTGTGTTGCAACGGTTTGAAGAGGAGTTGTGACGACGGTCGCAGGAGAGCAGTCCCTTGGGGGCAATGACCCAGCAGTGGATTGTTGAAGAAGCTATCATGCAGGTAATAAATTCACATAAAGCATGGCTATTCTTTTCCCTTTTTTCCGAAAGGTAACTTTGACAAGCTGCTAAGGTAGCTTTTATCAACCTCTTTGATTATATTTTTATGCAAGCGTGTCTTGGTCCACCGGGTGGTCTTTTTCATCCCCAAAGCCTCCTATTGTGAACAAATCTAAACAGATGAAAGTTTTTCAAATGATTATGCCGAGTTAACCAGAGATGCATAAGTACTTACATAGTCATTAAAGTTAATTTCTTTGACGCAGTATCTTCTGATACAGGAACACAACTTCCTTCGTGAACAGAAAAAGAAGTTCGAGAAAATTATAAGTGAACTAGATGAAGAGACCGTTGCACTCGAAAAAGTTCAGAAGAAAATAGAAAACGACGTTCTAATGAAGCAGCAGACTATTGAGGTTGAGGAGAGCTGTGCTAGCATTGACCTAAGATCAACGACCAGAACTGCCAATGCGGTTAAAAGCGAAAAGTTGAAGAAAAAGTTGGTATAGCTTTTGTACATCAACTCTTACCTTAGGCGCATTTCTGTCCCGTGGGATATAAAGACGTGATCTATGTAATCATTTTCTTTCCTCCCTTCCGTCTTTTTCTGTATTTGTTACCTCTTCACGACAAACAATCGATTAATGCATTCGAGGTATCTGCGATGTTCACGCGTCAATTCGTGCAATTCGTGTAGGAACATCCACATTCTGTCATTGCTTTTCAACGCTTTCTTTCATCCCCTCCGCTAAACTATTCCGAGCGTTTTAGCCACTCAGCTGCCGGCAGCCAGCATGTTCCTTGCGATCTATACAAATTTCCTTTTGGCCTCTACATAGAAATATACTTCTTGCTTAGGCTTGTCTTATTCCAATCCCAAATCCTAATGCACTGGTCAATCTCTCTCTAGTTCAGGATAGGTTTGATGAAGATGTGGCTCACACCTTAAAATATTCATGGAAATATTCCTGTATTTATTGGGTTCTTTATTTTAAGCCTTGTAAATATATTTGCGGCTTTCAATACCTATTTGTAATTTTAAACTCATTATTTTTCGGTCCATAATAAAATGCTCCTCTCATACACTCAAAGGTTGACAGATAGACACTCCTTAATGGGGCCAGTACGACTTTGTATGTGTACCTATCCTAATGTTTTCCAGTTGTGTTTGTACAGTCAAGGGCAAAGATATGTAAACACCACTGAGTGTCAAAAAGCATGGTCATCTAAATGGTTATAAATTTGGCAACATACAAAAGTACATAAATTAGTATACATGATTTGAGAGATAACTATGTATACAACATTTGCAATAATATGTCCTCATGTATTAGGCCATAAACTTAGAAACACCGTAAAGTTCAAAAATATGTATACACTATTTAACCATTAATTATGTATCTAATATGATAACCAAAAATATGTAAACAATCCAAAATTCTATTAACACAACTCTATTGTCAGGAGCTTATGAACGTATTTTTTGCGTAACATCGAACTCTGTAATCTTAATGTAATCAGCCAACCACTTGAAGCTTCAAGTCGTATACAACAACTGCTATTCCGAACTCTTTAACTGATCATTACTCTATTTATTTTAAATCACGTCATGTGCCCACAATCTTGCTAAATGTGGCCTGTAGGTTGTAGGTACCTGTTACCATAGACTCTGTCTACCCCGTAAGGGATAAAGACGTGATTTGTGCATGTGCATGTGTCATGTGTCACTTTTGGATTTTTTAATTCCATTTGACTTACCGTTTCTTATGGTTTATCTGGCGGCTTTTCATTAATTTTGAAGGAGAAAATGTATCGTTTAAGCGATCATTTAAAACATAGGATTGTTGCCTCATGCGAGGAAGGTATATACGTGCTTGATATAGCTCTGCTGACGAATTAGGCATCACGGTAAGAAATATTAAACTTGTTAATAATAACCTACTATAGAAAATATTACTCTCTAATCACTTTGTCTTAAGTTTAAGGAGTGGTTTTCTTTATTATACAGTTATTTTAAGTATACTTTGCCTTTTATTAAGTAAAAAAGTGGACTTGTAATGGCTGAAAATAAATGATGATGATGATGATGGTGATGAAGTAAAAAAAAAATTGAAAATAGCGTAAATCGTCAATTACTGTATGATTTGATATTGACGACACGGATGGCTCAGTGGTGAAGCAACCGCTTTCTGAGTCGAAGGTCCCGGGGTCGAAACCCGGCCAGGGTAATGTTTGTGTGATCAACTCGAATATTTGTGCTTGGGTCATGGATGTTCTACATACATACATACATACGATATACATATATCACGTCTTTATTCCTTACGGGGTAGACAGAGCCTGAGGAAACAAAACCTTAAGGCCACGTTTAGCATGATTGTAGGCGTATAGGTGGAAAAATTAATCAAAATAGTGATGGGTTGCTAGCCGCATCGCCTATAACATGATTCCAAAGAATTTCGCCCATTCCCTCGATGGACTTTTACCATCTGCGCGGGACGAGAAGCAACTGGTACATTCTATGTTTTTCTTATACCTACATACATACATTCACACATACATACATACATACGTACATTCTATGTTCTATATATTTAAGTATGTATTTATTTATATAGGTATGTATATCGTCATCTACTCGTAACTAATACCCATAACACAAGCCTTCTTGAGTTTATGTATACATATTTCGATACTTTGGGTATATATTTATTTTTGTCCCTGAATGTACCTAGCGTTTTCATCTTCAATCAAAATCAACGAAATCTGAATCTGTAAAATCTATTAAACATGCCGATTGATAACGTCGTGGTGACAGGTCAAAACATGCGACAAACATATGCAATGACAAGTCTGTACTGTTTTCGTGAATTGTCAAAACATACTTTACAAATTTGTTTCGTGTGACTAGGCCGTAAAGTTGATATTCGCAGATTACATTTTGTATACATATTTTTGTGGCAATTACTGAATCTATATTTAATTACATAAGTATGACTATAATATTTAGCATTATTTGCAGGATACTAATAATGGAATTTTGATTGTATACAAGTTTTTGGACTTGCCAGGTACATATTTATGTTGCCAGTGTAGTTTGCATATTAATTCCCATTTGAATGAGTATATATCTTTTTAACTTTATATGATTACTTATTTTCTTTCACATTACTTGCATATATATCTTTGCCCTTGACTGTACAATAAAGTGTTTACATATATATATGCAGACAGATAGGTACATTGACAGTCTCATCATTATAAGCATTATAAAATGAGCTATGCGTCTTTATGAAGCCGTATTCTCAACAGTTTAGAAAAATTAGTGATACGTGGGCTTGTCCTTCTCGCTATACAAATAAACCGATTTATTATTGATGATGTAAAAATTTGGCAAAAAATGCTCATCTCGTTTGCATTGAGCAAACCAAGTTTTATCTCATTAAGTGGGCTCGTTGATAATAGAAAGTAGGAATAAAATTATCATTATTTATTATTTTCAGGACATATTCGCCTATAACACGATGGGAGAGCCGATGTATCGCACTGAAGAGAAGGGGTTTAGGCGCTCTGGCCGACGCAATGCTTATAAGGCAGCAGGTAATTTATATTCTTTTTACTTACCCGACTGCGGCGATGATCAAAAAGAGGGTTAAGTGTATGACCCACTGTATTTACTTATGTTACGTTTTTATTTTCGCACGTACCTAGACTCGTAACTGAATAGAGTAGAGTTTTCTGGTCTTGTGTCAGATATTTCAGTACCTAGCTATATATCTATGATTTCAGGTAAGAGGTGCGAGATCTCAATTGTCACTGGCGGCGCAAGCGCATGCGACTCGAGTGGACACTGCCTTGAGAAGGAGACAGCACGTTAACAAAAGCAAGCTTCAGGAACTGAAGTGGCAGAGAGAGGAGGTAGGTAAAGATATAGGATAGAGGTTCTCTTTCTTCCATGCTGGTCTGCGAGCAAAGTAAAATAATATATAGAATGTACCAATTGCTTCTCTATCCGCGCAGATGGTAAAAGCCTATCGAGGGAATAGGCGAAAATCATAGGAATCATGTTATAGGCGATGAGGCTAGCAAACAATTACTATTTTGATTCCATTTTCCACCTATACGCCCACAATCTTGCTAAATGTGGCCTGTAGGTACCTGTTACCTTAGGCTCTGTCTACCCCGTAAGGGATAAAGATGATTTAAAATAAAATAAAATAAATAAATAAATATCTTGGGACAAATTACACCAATTGTCCCAGCCCCAAATAAGCAAAGCTTGTACTATGGGTACCAGGCAACGGATAAACATACTTATATGATCTAGATAAATACATACTTAAATACATACAACATCCATGACTCGGGCACAAACATTCGTATTTATCATACAACTATCTGCCCCTACCGGGATTCGAACCCAGGATCTCTAGCTTCATAGTCAGGGTCACTAACCACTAGGCTATCCGGTCGTCAATTTGTGTATGTATGTATGTATGTGTATGTGTATAGAGGTTGTGTGTGTTGCCGTGACGTACCTCGTCAAAGTTCTTGTTTCGCCTATTGGCGGGTTGCGATCAGTTGCACATGTTGCTAGGTGACCGCCCAATAGAAGAACATGGCAATTTGAATACAATTGAAAACATTTTGAAGTCCGATGATGCCGAGACAAATTAGGAAATTAGACGCATGACGCTTAATTCTCATGCGTTTTTACGTTTTAGCTGTCATTTTTGACACTTCTAGTATGGATCTGACAGCGAGCGATCCAACGTTGGTTCGGAATTGAATCGTATTAAGACGTCATGGTAAGGCCACTGGTGCTGCAAATTTGCCCGCAGTAAAAACGCTAACGCGAACGCTTTCGAGACGATTAGTCTTGTCAAAATTATACTCACTAGTTTTCTTCCACAGGCTGTACGGGACTACAATTCTTTAGCCGAGGAACTGATGACCTCTGAGCAGGATACTCTGGATACAATGGAAAAGATACGTCTAATGGAAGCCAGATTGGCAGATCGCAAACAGCGACCAGCTAAAGAGTTCATTAGAGATAACGTGGATAGGAAGCTGAAGGATGAACTGAACAGGCTTAAGCAGTATTTGAAGTACTTGAGGAACAATATTGATAGGATTACGTAGGTATATTTTAAAGGTTTTGGTTGGGTTTCGATGTTGTAGTTGAGAGTAGGCATGATGTTGTCCTGTCGTAAATTGATTCTAAAAACTCCAAAATTAAAAAAGTGGTTAGAAGTTAGGAGTCAGTTTTTTATATTATATACGACAAGGAAGGCAAACGAGCTAGTGGGTCACCTGATGATGAGTGGTGAGCGAGCACCACCACCAATACACCCTTACGTTAAGTCAAAGACATAGGAAACTCACTTGTGAACCTCAATTGAACTAATTCATTAGCCACTAAAATCCCCAAAGGGTGCTCTTTTACATTATTTGGTAGACCCATGTTTTTTCCTTGGCTTAATAAAAAAACAAGTCAATACACTAACCAACTTCTCATAATGTAACAGTTTGCTGAACTCAACTTTCGACCCTTTTGAGAGCATAATCACGGGACTATAAAACTTGGAACAATGTTGAGGGTAGTTTGTAAACTTTTAATCGAATTTACAAGAAGCCTAAATAAAGCACGTGACTGAACACCGGAAGTTCCTTTTAAAGTTTTAAAAGCGCGCAAAACTCTTCACTTCCTGTTTCGAGTTACAGCATTTTGTGGGAGTGAAAGAGAGCGGCCACTTTATTGGGTTTCACGTGAGCAAATACCGAAACATTAAATGAAGTACCAATAATAGATCACAAAAAAAGAGGAGTTGTAGTTCATTAGATTTCAATACCTATTAGAAAGAAGAGAATAGCTATGAAATGCGAAACAAGTCTTTTCGTGTCCGTCTGTGCTTTAATTCTACATTTAGGTAATTTTAATTCTGCGTGGGCGTAGTTGCGGACAACAGGTAGTACATCCATACATGAAACACATCTTTATCCCTTACGAGGTAGACATAGTCTAAGGTAACAAGACCTAAAGGGCACGTTTAGCATGATTGTGGACGTATAGGCAAAAAGGGGAACGATGGGTTGCTAACCGCATTTATTTACATGATTCCTAAGATTATCGTACATTCCCTCCATGGGCTTTTACCATCTGCGCGGGAAGCGAAGCAAACATTAAATATTATAAAACTATTTCCAGCTCTCTGCAGTCGGAGCTAACGGCATCTGTAGCGAAAATAAATTGCGTAGAAGAGGACATAACTCAAGTGGCAAGACTGGACGAGGACAGGGTCCGGGGAAGAGACATGGAGTCAGAGGCTGTTCAAACAGCTGTTGTTTCTAAACCTGACTCTAATATGTCTAACTGTAAAAGTAGAGTTCAACCAAATATCCCATTGAGTACTATAAGGGAAGATGAAGAGATAGACGACTATCCGTTCGATTATTAAATACTAGCTGTTGCTCGTGACTTCGTCTGTAAATAATTCGTTCGTCGCTATCCCGTTGGAACAATGGAATTTTCCGGGTTAAAAAATAGCCTGTGTTGTGGCAATTTTTATCCAGATCTGTTCTGGCGTGAGAGTAGCAAAGTCACGTGTACAGTCGGGGGCATAAATATCGGCCATCATATCAAAAATATGTGTCACCGGCCTTATTGTTTATTGCATAAAGGTGTATATACATGTTTTTGACGTCTTGGTAACGTACATATTTTATATTTGTGCCTTTGACTGTACCTATGCGTTTTGGTTCAGACGGTAGTTTGTCAACGCAGTATATACAAAATATAATACTTCAGATCGCGCAACATTGTGAGCTTTTTAGATCCATAAATATTCAAAGTTATATATTTGTAGATGATATTTAGTTTAGACGTGACTTTTTATAAATAAAAGTATTATTGTTATTTTAACGGATTTTATTTAACAAACATGCTTCGAAATTATGAGTAGTACTATATATAGATGAAACGGCACAAAAATTACATAAATAAACCGCATTGAACACAAGCTGGTGCTATGAACCAAGCAGGAATATTGCAAACAACGTTAACTAATTTATATACACAATCATTAATTGCATGCATTAAAATTAACAATATTTATAATTATCGATTTGCTAATTTACAATCAGTCGACAGTTTTTCTACTCTGTACTTACTTATATTTAACCTTTTCAATGCCCATTACGAACATATCCGCACAATAGGATAAAATGTTTTATTGACGGATTTACCCGTCCCTACCAAACGTAAAATAAATTCGGGTGAACATTCGTGCGTGCCGAACGATCGAATCAATCGTCGTTATTCTGCTACGGTTATTACCACAAGGAAAGGTCGAGTCGCAAAAATGTTGATCAAACTAGAGTAGCATTGGTACTGTCGTAAGTTATCATAAATTAACTCTCCAGTATCATCTCTTTTATCGATATTTGAAGAGGATACTAACGAAAAAGCGCAGCAAAACGCTGAATATTGACCCTTTGTAAGGGCATGACGTTTGATTCTAATGCGGTGTTGAAAAGGTTAAAAACGGAAATAGCATCGAAGTGAAATTATATTTTATGTAATTATGCTATTTTGTTATTTATTAAATGTATCCAAGTTTTTCAATGGCTAATCTTTCTACATCTAAAAGACACAATTTTCTTTGTTACTTTACTGGTTGACCTTAATCTCTGGCAAAACTAAATTCTACCCAAGCAACGTATTTAAACTAATCATTTATTACATTTCAATAAATTAAAATTATTATCAATCAGTAGGAGCATATCACTCAAATTATAGAAGTGATACACACCCGAGTGTTTAATTTAATATCAACGTTATTGATTTAAGAACATTTTGGACAGTACAAGTTAATAAGTAGGTAGAGTTAAACAATTTACTTACTAATAAAATTTTAATAGAGATTACTGTCTGCCTCACTCAAAGACGTACATTAATGAGTCATGTAGGTATAAGCAAGGATTTACATAATTAAAATTTTAAATTGAACAAACCATTAATTCATTCCAGTTAAATGATGTCTTTTAGCAGAATCATTAATAAAATACTAATAAATTATATTATTTAACCTTTCTCTTTTACCAGAAACAGTAGAAGTGTTAAAAAATAACCTTTTCTCATTGACCTTGGTCTTGTTTTAAAAAATTAGGATGTTTATATTTAGAGACCAATATAATCATCAAGGGTCAGATATCATTTGCTGATGGTTTAAAAATTGCTTTGGCATTGAACTATGAGAAGGTATTAACATCCAGAGTAATCACAAGGGGCAAAACCATCGGAATCACAAATTGTTACATGAAACTACAGTTACAAATACTTTAAATTAACAATAACAATACTCAGTATATTAGGAATAGGAATTTACATTTCTATAATCTATTATTTATGCAGATTATTGCAGATCACAAGTTTTTCTTCTATTCAACAGAAGTATTGAAGTTGTTATAAAAATACACAATTGATATTATACTTTAGTTTTCCATCGGATAATAATTGTAGCTATTTTTGAAAAAGGAAATATTGGCATACTGTTGGCCGAGGTAATCTGTTAGCTAAGTGTTGATAATTTTCATAGCCACAGACAACTACACCAAACGGGCATCTATATTCTATATTGATTTCTAATATATATCTTGCATACTTAAGGGAAATAACAACATGAATTTAATCTATCACAAAACCAATAACTTTTCCCAGAAAAAAATTGTTGAGCAGTGAAAGTGTCCAAATAAAACATTGTTCTGATATATTTGGACACTTTTGCTTCTACAATATATCTGACACTGACTGTACTTCCATTTAACTTTTCACTACCATTGACTTGGTATGAAGTCGATACATGCAGTGTAACCTGCACTGGACAAGAAAAGTTGAAAATAGCCAGTGACACTAGAGTAGTTGGCAGCTAAATGGTTAAACAGACAAGGAGAACATGATATGTCGCACCCTTCATGGAAGAAAGATGTAAGTCCTATTAAGGCTTAACAGGACTTACGTCTTTCTTCCACAAAGGGTGCAATGTGTAGTTAAAGTTAAGTTTGTATGATTAGACCAAAACAGTAAGTTTATACTCATGTTACCCCATCAGTTTCATAAACAAAATAAATTTTAATACAAAAATATTAACAAAAGTATGTGATTTTCTCAGACGGTGCACAAATAATTTCAATAACGTATAATAAAAATGAATCCGTATTTCCCTTGGTAACAGCATCATGCGTGTATGGCTGGACTGATTTTGCAAATTATTATTTTGTTGTGTTCATTATTGTCAGGACAAGGTTCTTATGTAACAATATTTTGAAGAAAAAAAAACTGGTACAGGGATGAAGCCGTGGGTAACAGCTAGTATGAAATAAAAATAAATTGCAGTAACTATGACCTGTCCCTTCTCCTTACAGGGTTGATTGGATAGTTAAATGAGAACAGACTAATGTATGGCAAAACAACTGAAATTAACTGAATTGGTTTAAATGTGAATCGCTGTACACATGTTCTTCGAGCTTTGCCAGATTGCAAGGAACTTGTAACTGGCATTTGTTGCAAAACGCATGCATCTCATGTTCATTCGCCAGATAATCGTCTAAAGAGACATCCTGTTCGTCAATCAGGTCTAATACATCAGTGAACCATAGCTGGTGATTTTCATCATCGATATGGTCCAGAATGCCTTGGACGGTGTTTTCTACATATGCCTCACAAAGTTTGCACCATACCTCATCATCATTATCCACTTTAAATATTCCATTTAGCGGTTTTAGTTTCTCAACGGTGTTGGATTGGTGGTCGAACAGTTTCACATGCTCCTGTATACTTTCTAGTGTACAGTTGATAGGCGTATTGCACACTTCACAGAATACATCATCTCTTTCGCAGGCTAAGTAACCGTCCGAATTGATAAATTCGTCTTCTAGTAGATCGTCCATAGCGTCCATCCAAGTCGAGTGCGTTTCGTTGTCCAAGTGTTTCGAAACAGATTCATCCTCTGACAGCGCCCGTTGGCAAGGCCTACAGTGAAGTACATCGTTAACACAATTTATACCATTTTCAGACATTAGCTCGATGTTCTCTTTATGTTTCACGCCGTTCGTATGCTGCTCGATACATTTTTTCGCCTTCGGTATGTGTACGCCGCAGAATATGCAGCGAACACGAGTTTTGGAGCTTGCGACAATCCCGTATAGTAATCCAGTTTTCATTTTAGGGTTTCACTTCAGGTTAGCGAGATTTAATTACAGAAAATATACTTGGAATTTCGCACTTTCTAGCAAATATTTTTGGTACAAGTACAAAATAAAATGTGTCATATGTCATAGAGTAGGTTATTGAGTTTTTTTTTTGCTACCGTCAGTTGGATTGGGACTTTGTGGATTATGTTATTTTATTATCTTGTTGTTATTTTATGTAAACATAATATTATGATTTTAAGCATAGCTTTGCTTTTTCCTTTGATAGTTTGAATTGGATGGTGGTGACACTTTTTTTCGGGTACAGGTGGCAGTTTAGTCTGCAGGTGTAGGTGCTTCGTATAATACAGAAAAACGAATCTGTCAAAATAAAATTCGCTATCAATTCATTATCTATCTTCGTAAAAACGGAGGTGAAGTGAACTTTTTTTGAATGAAATAAGTACTAAAAATGACTTAACAATTTACCGAATACGTAAAAAATTGTATTTGCTGACATATTATTATCTATAACAGCTTAGCATCTATAATGTCGCTTAATTCAGAAGAAGCTCCAGAAATATTCAACAATTTCGCTGAAGTTTTGGATGGACTAGCGGTAAACACATTTTTTTATTTACGTTATTAAATTGTGTTATCGTCAGTTAAAACATACAGTAACTTCTCTGTTTGGGTTATCAGCTGTTTAAATGTTGTTTATTTATGCACCATGTTTAAAATACATTACTTTAACCTCCTGAAGTTTAATTTTTGTGTTGCATTGACTTTCAGAAAGATCTCAAAGATTTGTTTGACTACCGGGATTTGTTCTTTGAAAAGAACCCTATAGAGTTAGCGCCGGATAAGAATAAACTAGTGGATGAGAAGAAAGAAATCCTCTTAGAAAAATTTGAGGGAATTGATGGTAAATGTTTTTTTATTAACTCACTGCATTGTAATGACAGTAAAGCCATTTTATATACTATACTAACTGTTAACTACGACTTCTTTCGCGCAGAATTAAATATAGCCTATGACACACATAATGTGTCTTTCTACTGGTAAAAGAATTTTCAAAATCGGGACAGTAAATCCAAAGATTACCCCTACAACGCAAAACTTCTGTCTAGTCACCGCCTGGCAGATGGCTGGTAAAAAAATAAAAACATGGTATGAAGGCACTTCAATAAAACCATAAACAATTTTAATTTTTTTTTCTCAGACAGTCTAATCCCATCCCCACTGCGAGCCAGGTTCCTCTACATGAAAGGCAGATGCTACAACATCAGCACAGCATATGACTCACGAGCCACCCAATGCCTCAGTAAAGCTGTCAAGCTGAACCCACAGATGGTGGATGCATGGAATGAGCTCGGAGAATGTTATTGGAAGAACATGAATGTGAAGGAGGCAAAAGCCAGCTTTGAAGGGGCTTTGAAACATGTGAGATACATGCTAAGTGGAACAAAATTTGGCCCAGTCACCATACAAAATTATCTTTACTTACGTACACATGTGGGCCAAATTTTTTGCCGCTCATGCACTTATATTACCACAAAACAATAACATTATTAAACAATTTTAAAATTACAAGGCATATACCTTGTCTGTTCCCGTGTGTAAAAATAAAACCTATTAAAATATTACAGAGGCAGTTTATGCTTAAAAAACTATGTGACACTGCATACTGTATGACATCATGTTTGTCGTAATGGGAACTTTATTTAAATAACTCATGAATAGTCATGGAAACAAGCATACAAAAAAAGAATATCTACTACTCTTACTGTTATTTCTATTCTAGGAGCGCAACTGCCTCTCTCTCCGTTGCCTCTCAATCATCCTCCGTCAAGAAACCAGCGACGGAAAGAAAGATGACTCAACCCCAGCCATTGTTCGAAGTGTAGAGCTAGCTAGAGAGGCAGTCAGCCTCAACACGAAGGATGGCATGTCCTGGACTATATTAGGGAATGCTTATTTGTGCCAATTCTTCCTGGGCAGCCAGGATCCAACGAAGATAAAGCTCTGCATGAGCGCGTATAAGCAAGCTTTGTTAGATCCTGTGGCAAAGGGTCAGCCTGATCTGTATTATAATAAAGGAATTGTAAGTATTCTATGAACATTTAATAAGTAAGTAATAAGTGGGTCACCTGATGGTATGCGAGCACCGCCACCCTTGGACACCCGCAACACTAGAGGACTGCAGATACGCTGCCAACCTAGAGGGCTAGGATGGAATACCTCCTGTGCCAGTAATTTCACTGGCTGTCTAACTCTCCACACCGAAACACAGCTTTGCAAGCACTGCTGCTTGGCGGCAGGATTAGCAAGTAAAGACGGTGGTAGTGATCCAAACGGATCTTGCGCATACAGTGTTTAACATTCATGGTTTTTTATAAAAATACTAGCTTCTGCCCGCGACTTCGTCTGCGTAGAATTATACATATAAACCTTCCTCTTGAATCACTCTTATCTATTAAAAAAACTGCATTAAAATCCGTTGTGTAGTCTTAAAGATCTAAGCATACATAGGGACAGAAAGACAGCGGAAGCGACTCTGTTTTATACTATGTAGTGATGGCTTAATCTTACATAATAACACTTACGCGGTTATGTGGAATCACAGTCAAATATTGATTAATTTGATAATTTATACTAATATTACTCTCTCTTGCTACAAGATAAAGCATAAGGAGAGGTTGAATATTCACCCCAACCGCCTGGCGAGCATGCTGCTAAATGCAGGCACAACCAAAAGATGGAAACGGGTGCATGTGCTCCCTGACTGAAAGAGAACTGGGCATTGGTCCAGCCCCTCTTCAATGACATAGGCCTACAAAATATCTAACTAAAGTCTGGTGACTGATTGTAGATGAGTATATTTTTTTTTTTTTTTTTTTTTTTTTTTTTTTTTTTTTTTTTTTTTTATATCTGCAATCAGTCGCAAGACTATAATCAGAATAGTTGAGTTGTGGATGACGCTTTCAGAATATGAGGGCCATTGCCCTAACTTCCATTAAATGTCCAGCACATCAGCTCTTTTAAGTCGCCTGGCATAGTGAGGCTCGAGTAGTGGGTTGATCAATGGATTTGGGTGGATAGTGAGGCGTTCCTTGTAGCTGTCACTATATCGTTTTGCCTCCTCGAGGACAGTCGGCATTTCTAGGTATTCGTGGATTTCACTGATGCGAGTGAACCAGGGAGCAGCGCACAGTACCCTAAGAATATTATTTTGGGCTCTTTGAAGGCAGAGGATGTTAGACTTGCTAGCTGAGGACCATATTTGGATCCCATAAGTCCAAACCGGCTTGATAACTGAGCAGTACACTCTTAATTTGTTGCTCAGAGATAGAGCGGACTGTCTTCCAAGTAGCCATAGTAGGTTTCTGAATCTGTTGTTGACTTCTCCCCGTTTGTGTTTTATGTGATCTTTCCAGGTCATTCTTCGATCCAAGTAAAACCCAAGATATTTAACGCAGGATGACTGCGGTAGTTCAGCTTGTCCCAGTCTAACTGGAGGGCAGGTATCACGTCTAAGTGTAAAGGTTATGTGGTGCGACTTAGGTGCACTAGCTTTTATACGCCACTTGTTTAACCAATCGTAGGTGTTGTCCAGCTGTGCCTGCAGGATTTTACTTGCTTCATTGGGATCATTGTTGCATGCTAGAAAGGCTGCATCATCCGCAAAGGTGGCCACATCAATATTGCTTGATTGGGGTAAGTCACATGTGAATATATTATACAATATCGGACCTAGGACAGAACCTTGAGGTACTCCTGCACGGCAGAAATGTAGTGAGGATCTTGCTTCACCATGTTTCACTTGAAACATCCTTTCATGGAGATACGATGCCATTATCGGGTAAAGACAGTGTGGTAATAGTTTCTTGATCTTGTACAGGAGTCCTCTGTGCCAAACTCGATCAAAGGCTTGTTGAACGTCAAGAAACGCTGCCGAGCAGTATTGTTTTTGCTCCAAACATTGTCGTACTGAATAGTATACTCTGTGAACTTGCTCTACAGTGGAATGCTGCTTCCGGAACCCAAACTGATGATCAGGTATGATTTGTTGTTCGTCAAGGTAGTATTTTAGACGTGTTAAAACGACTCTTTCCCAGAGTTTGGATAATACCGGAGTCAAGCTTATCGGACGGTAGGATGATACTTCGTTTACTGGCTTGCCAGGCTTATGTATCATAACAATTTGGGATATTTTCCAGAGAGCAGGAACATGAGAGACTCTGAATGTGGCATTAATGAGGATTGTGAGGAAGACAATGCATTTCTTGGGCAGCTCTTTAAGTATTCGAGGGGTTATTAGGTCAAAGCCTGGAGCTTTATTAGCATCCATATTTGCTATTTCTTTTGCCAATTCCCGTGGAGAAGTTGGACGCAGAGGTAAGCATAACTGCAGGTCTTGATTGAGTATTAAGTCTATTTCTGGGTCTTCTGGAGTGTTTGCATCATTGGGCTTAAAGACGTCCGCTAGGTGGTTACCAAACAACTCAGCTTTTTCTGAGTCGGTTCGAGCCCAAGTATTGCCTGCCCTGAGAGGCGGAAAGCATTGTTGAGGTTGTGGCAGGTTCTTTGTTGCTTTCCATAGTGAGTGTTCACCATAAGCTGTTGGCGACAGGTTTTCCAGACGTTGTTTGATTGTTTCATTGGTAGAATCAGAAAGTAGATCTTTAAGTTCTTTGATCGCTCGGTTGAGACGGGTCTTATCCTCTTTGAGGCGCGAGTCTTGCCACACTCGACGGAGTCGACGTTTTTCTCTTAGTTTCTCACGAATATTCATTGGGATTAGTACATGGGTATTTGCTGTTTTCAGTTCAGGGGTGCTACTCCAAGCAGCTACTTGAATCAAATTTGTGATGTACAAGCATGCCTCGTCCACGTCATCCTGATCTTTCAGACGAATATTTAAATTGGTGTTGATGTCAAGATACTCTCGAAAGTAGTTCCAGTCAGTTTTATAATTATAGAGACGTTCATGATTTGATGAGTATATATAAAAAATAAAAACTCTTATTAAAATTATTTATACTAATGAACGCCGCTAATTGAAATTTTAGTAATGGAAATTTCTAAATGTCAGTAAAAATTAGAACAGAAAAATCCGAAAAGTAAGGCTATGGCCGGGAATCTTCGTCATTCCGTGACGCGTGCTATGCCCCTACACCACCCATAGCAGGTGGGTAGTCTTCGAATTTTTCTACCTGTTACTAGATGTCACGTGACCTTTGTTACTATGCGATTTTTTGCTAAGCGTCATCTGTTTGAATGATGTGTCTGTACGACACAATTACAAACTCCCGTGGAACATCTACTGCTCACCAGGGACGAGAGAAGGCGCTGTTTTAGTAATGGACACAAAATTTCAGGCACTGAAGTTTGAAGAGTGCTATGCAGAAGCACTCTCGGATTTTGATTATGCTTGTCGATTGGACCCGCCCTGGGATCTACCTCGACAAGAGCTGAACAAGCTAACGCAGTACCTTACAGCTGCCAATGAGCTGGTGAGGACTAGAGGGAAGGTGAAGAGCAAACGGCTACAGCAAATGGTTCAGGTAGTTATATCCTTTCAGTAAATCGGAGTATAGCGGCATACTTTACTTGGAGATGTGCCTTAGCTTTGATAGATGTTGGAGTTTTATGTAATGTAATGAATTATGAGACATCTAGGAGAGAAGGGGGTTGTGCAGAATCTCATCCAATCTCACGTGGGTTCAAAGGGGGAACTCGTCAAATATGCTGTAATTTTTTTTCTCAAACAAAGCAGTCGAAAATTACAAGAGTGCGCTAGTTAGACTGCACGTCTCTTTGTAGAACAATCAGTAAGAAAAAGGCTATCTCAAATGAACTTTTTTAATTCACATTTCCAGTCATTAGACAAGAAAATGCTTGGAGTGTACGCGACAGCAACAGTCGAGATGAATGGTGCGAAAGAGAACGCTTTTTGCTTCACGACGCTCGACCAACTAGTGGATGGTAAAAATGCAGGCAAAGTGATATTGGGGCGAGTCGTCGGCTCCATACATAACGAGAATGCTGTGCCATTGTGAGTATACCTCTGTCTGCCTGTGTGTAGTAGTTATTAAAATAAATTGAGCGCTGATGTTTAGATAATTTAATTTAGATTTACTTCTTCTTTCATAATTTGCTTCTTTCTTCAACCGTTTTCTTGTAAAATGAGAAAATCCACGGTAAGAAACACTTGGCGGGGAAAGGAGGGAAGAGGTGTTCAGCGGGTGTAATGGGTTCGTTTAACGTATTCTGAATTAATATACCTACTGTTATTGGGCAATATTACTACTGGTCATTATTAAGTTTAGTCAATTTCATTATGGGACATTTTTAGTTTGACTACTTACATTAACACTGGTAATTTTTATATTTGGGTAATTATCATTGGAAATTTCTATGGTTAGTTAATTTGAGCCTTTGGTCATGCCTTTGGACATTTGTCTTTTTGGTCATATTTCTCTTTGGACATTAGTCGTGCGAAGGAAATTAGTATTATTTGTACCAAGTTGCTGGATTTATATTGACTGAAGTGCGACTAGCGACTGAAGCGCGTGGGCCTTTCTGCTCTTGATAGTCGGTAACTTAGTTGCTCTGTTTGCGTCGTGGCAATCGATTCCTCTGTTCTAGTCATATCGGCCATGTTAAATTCGCAACTGTCATTGTTCCAGTACATTTGCGATAGTAGACGCTAGCATGCAGTGCTTTCTGGTGACCGTTTACAACTGGGCGGACGGTAAAGGCGCCATCATAGGTGACGCAGTGGCCATACCAGAGCCGAAGGTCAAGCATCACAAGTTGGACTCGCCTCTGGCTGTAAGTATATCTATTTATGTATTTCGATCAAAAAACGTTGTTTTAATTTTGATAAGTAACTGGACTGACTAGTAAATTGATAAAAAAGAAAAAAAGTAAAAAAGTCTAAAAATTCTGTTTAAAATAAATTAATCCGATTTAAATCCAATTAATCTGATTACTAAGATTTTTTTAAAAAGATCATGATTTTTGTCAACCCTGTTTTGGTTATGTCTACTCCGTAAGAGGTAAATGTCTAAATCTTTTAAATCTGTTCCAGAAGTTTGAGTTTGGTTCTATACGCGTGACGGACCCGACGCAGATGCGCGTCAACGGGCGTCGCGTGGGCATCGAACAGTTCGCGTCCACCAAGGTGACCAGCACCTACGAGGTTCACTGACCCAGTAGGACCTACTGCTGCTTAGTTGAGAGAGGGGTTCCTAACCTTTTCTTGACATTTACCCATTTGACGGACAACATGACATTTCTAACCTTAAAACAATAAAACTTCCGGAGACGTCAAATCCTACTAATATTATAAATGCGAAAGTTTGTGAGTGAGTGTGTATGTTTGTTCATTCTTCACGCTGAAACGACTACACGGATTTGGATCAAATGTGGAACGGAGATAGCTGGTACAGTTTGACAACAAAAATAATGCTCCACAATGTACCTGCGCAGTAGACCAATTTTAGTAGCGCGGGAAACTGGCGCTGTTATTGGTCGATCGATTTCGTACCAACAATGGCAAAATCGTGTAAGCGGGACAGAGCTAAGAATGCAAAGCAAGCAATACTCTGTCAGTTGCGCTTGCAAATAAAGTTCAATATAAATTATTTACACGTTCGGCTACCATCGGAAACTGGTCTGCGCTTCTCTGCGCAAACGAATACTGCCGATGCGCATTATATTTGTTGTCAAACTGTACCCTAGATTAAAACAAGCTACTTTTTATCCCGTAAAGTTGCACAGTTCCCGCGGGATAGCGATAAGGTCGTAGCTGCCTAGAGTCGGAACATAAATAATTTTGCAATCGAATTGCTAATTCTACGCGGACAAAGTCGTGGGCAGAAGCTAGTTGTCCATAAAAGTGAAGTGACCTGTTTCTCGATTGTGCTTCTTTCTTGTGAAAGTATTCTTGTTGCACATTAAAAAAAAAACGCTAATAACATTATCAGAAATACCCAATCGCGACCATTGTTGCCAGGTACACGTTTACTTCATGTTGAAAAGGTCTACACTTCGATAAAAACTTGGTATCAATTTTAGGGCTAAACTGGCAACATTGGTAAAATCCTAACTGCTTATACCAATAATGATTGGGCGAATGTTGCTAGTTAAGACTTATAAAATTGTAATTTTTCAGTTTTTTTCGTCTCATTCATTTTTCCTTCAATCCATATCACAAAATTTATCTTTTGTGAAGAATTTTACAAGTTTTATCATAGATTTAAAAGTTAGCGACGTAATATTTACTTTTTATCTCTTGTGTAGATGGTACATTTAATGTGCAAATATTGGAAATAGTACGGTGTTAACAGTCCAAGGTCACTAAACGCCGGTTCATTTTCATCGCGGATAGACGTTAGTAATCCGTATTCTTACATATTTATATATTTTTAAAGATACGTCAAAGATAGAGATGCACGTGCCAATCACGATGATGCCCACAGTGGTTCTTATTACCATGTCGTTAAAGTTTAACTTTGATAATTCCACGCGTCTTTGTGAATGACAGTACTTAATAGCAAAATATCTTCTCTTTCTAGCTCTTTATTTAGTGTGTCAAATGTGTTTGGTAAATAATTAAACACTTAAGACTGAATGTGAAGTGATAATTTGTAGATCTCGAGTGTACCTACACTGTCCTATGTGAAAATGAGCATTGTCAATTCTATATATTTGTATATCATATTAGTAGGTTTCTGTATAAAGGGGCAATTACACTTGTTAATTTTTCACAAGCGATTATTTAATAAAAAAAGTGATACATAACTGCTACGACGCACAAATCAAGCGCCGGCGTTTTGCAACTCCGACTCTCATTCGGACTTTATCACTCCCTAGACATAACATCTGCCTGGAGAGGGATCTTTCTATCTTGGCCTTTCCCCACGGCATAAGTCACATAAGTAGAGGATTTTGATGAACGACCTTTTAACGACTTTGAAAGTTTTTGCTTTAACAAGCTTTAAAAGAAACGCACATAATACACATGGAAAAAATATGTTCGTAATCTCATTAACACCGCCCACCATAAGGGAAAATTCGTAAAAGCATTGTCATAATAATATGCTGTAAGCTATTCCTACATTACTGACATTAGGTTACTCTATTGCTTTTGGTAACCGTTGCTCGTATAATTATGAGGTAAATTGGTTGAATTCGTTTAAGCGCGATCGATCTGAGATCGAAGATATGCAAGCCAGTGTAATTGTGCCTTTATTTCATGAGTTACGAATTTGTATTTTGAATACTGCATTGCGATTTGATTTTGATCTTAAATTCAAAAGTCTACATGGTGGTGAATTTTTGCAAAAAATACTATTTATTCATAGGCACTTTTTTTCGAAAACTTTTTTCACTGTACCCAAGTGTTGTGGTTATCGATAATAGTAATTCAATGTGCTAAATATAATGTTAATACATACTTAGTATGTGTTTTTTAACGTATTATTTTAAGATGTAAAATTAACTTTGAAATTATGAATTGAAAACTTAGCTCTAACGAATTATACTACTGTATCATGAAAACGAGCTTAATATAGGTATGTTTCGTGAAAATAAAATATATGCTTGACTAATTTATAAATTTATTCCTTAAAAATACTGCGTTATAATAAAATTGGTTTCGCTTGGGGGCTACCACGATAGCTTGATGCGTGCCAAGTTCTCAGGGTAAGGGACACAATTATGCAGCCATATAGCTCTGTCCCTTACGCTGAATACAACTTGGCACACTTTAAGCGATTTTGCTAACCCATGGAGAGCGAAACTATTGTATTTCCTACCCAAGTGATTGAACAATAACTTTTATAACCTACGATTTTGACATAACTTTCATAGATTGTCTGTAAAATATACGTCAACGTCGTCAGTTACGGTTAAGATTATTGTTAAAGCAACTCGGTGCAACTCACACTAAGTAGTCGCTAACACTTCACGGCAGGGCTCGGAACCGGTTTTTTTGTTAAACTCCCGAAATTGCCTAATATATTTAATTATTTTATGCTCTTTGTGTAGGTCTCAATCATGTATTGTAACAACTTCATGTATTAAATTGTCGCACTAAAAATTAAATGATAAATCAAAGAACGAAATAGAACGCACTAATACCGGTATTTTTGTATGCAGAAATACCGGTTTCCGACCCTTGATTCCCGGTACCATTCAACACGACTCGAAACTGACTGAAAATCGACCAATTTGGAAACATTATTGTCACCCACAATTTCAAAATCCCTTCAGCGTGGCGTCCATAGAACTCGATTCCCACCGGCTTGCCTATTTTAAGGCAGTTAGGCACTTTAACAACATAGAATGTACCAGTTGCTTCTCTTCCCGCGCAGATGGCAAAAGCCTATCAAGGGAACTGGCAAGTCTTAAGAATCATGTTCTTATGAACTCTCACACTCATCAATCACTATTTTGATTCCCCTTTCCACCTATACGCCCGCAATTATGCTAAACGTGGCCTTTAAGTCTTGTTACCATGATTTGTTATGTATGTAGAATTTAAAAATCCAAAATCATCTACTGAAGTAGGTACCTATTGCGTATTAATTTTAAGACAGTGTTTAAGTGAAAATTAATCTACCTATGCATTAACTTCCCAGAGCCTCATATCGTTCTCGACCACTTCGACATACTTCCGTCTCTTTTCCTCATCAGCGAATAATGGCGTCAACGTTTTGAGGCCCAGGCCCAACAGGGCCCCGTTGTCCAGCATATCGTTCAGTTTGTAGGCGAGCATAGGGTTGTAATGCAGGCGGAGTAGACTAGGCCGGTAAAATAGGTATTGGCTGTCGCGGAGGTTCCGACGCGCCCACGCCTCTACTGTTTTGTTGCCGCTTGCTATCTGTAATTAAAAAAAAATAGATGGTAAAGCGCTATTTTACGTTTGGATTACATCTTAAAGCTGAAAGGGGGTAAATTTACTAGGAGAGTCTATCAGTATAATTACATTAGTGTATAGGGTGGTGAAATAAAGAATGCCTCAGGTCGCAGGAACTTGTTGCACGAGCTAAAGGCGGGGGCGATAAACATGCGACCTGAGGCTTTCTTTATCGCCGCCCGAGGTGTGTACGGTCAAATGCAAAAATAAGTATCGATAGGAACTTCTCAAAAATATGTCCCACGACCTTATTACGCCGGTGTAAGAGCGTATGGTAGCTACTTGTTTTTGAAACTTTGTCTACATATTATTACACTTGACTGTACACAATTTTACGTCTTTCTCTGGCCGGGAAGTGGAAATTTTCTCTCGCATAGCGGGCGGTAAATTACTATTTACGGCTCGGGGTGACGTAAAATTTATAACGTACGTAATACGACACTTATGAAGTATTACCGAAAAAAAATTGTTTCTATAAAATATATCATTGAGGAGCAATCTTATTTAAGTATAATTAAAGAGTAAACAGCACAGATAGTCTAATGCTCCTTTGGAGGGGTAAACGACAAGAGCAGTAACAATTTAAATACTACCTGTCTGCGTATAAAAAGTCGAGTGATGCTCGACATGTTTCGGACTATTTCGTAGTCCTTTTTCCAAGAGCGCTCGCCCCGGCGGCAGCGACACGAACACACATCGCTTTTTATACGTGAGTTATCCGTTTATGTGTAATAATGATTAAGTCTAACGGTAGTTTCATGTTGAAACTACCTGTCTGCTAAGATACTGAATGCCAATTTGACGAATATGTCAACCTGCTGGGATTGACACAGCTTTTGGCTTTAATGAATAAATATATTTGTGCTATGACGCTTACCCTGATGTCTCCAACTTGTTTGAGGAAGTACGAAGCGAAGTAGAACCTCAGGGTGTCGGAGCCAACTTGTCTGTTCCCTCGCACCTTGATGTATGAGCGGAGGAGGTTGTATCCAGAACGCTTGTATTTGAACACCTGCATAATGCACTGCCAGTTAATGTTCATATTGTTACTCGCTTATTCATAAACGCTCTATAGGCTTCTGCTAACTTAGCAATTGTCCTTATCTGTGAAAGGTAAATGTCAAAGTGGCATATAAGGACGAACTATTGCTAAGTTAGCAGAAGCCTACAGAGCGTTTATGAACAAGGGGGTTAATGTTTAGTTCAACTAAACAACTATGAACAACTATAAACAACTATTGCGGGTGGTAGGGCCTTGTGCAAGGTCCATCCGGATCGCTACCACCATCCTACTCGCTAATCCTGCCGCTAAATAGCAGTGCTTGCACTGCTGTGTTCCGGTGTGGAGAGTAAGACAGCCGGGGAAATTACGGGCACAACAGGCATTTTATCTTAGTCCTCTAGGTTGGTAACGCATCTGCAATCCCTCCGGGGTTGCGGGTGTCTATGGGCAGTGGTGATCACTTACCATCAGGTGACCCACTTGCTCGTTAGCCTTCCTATTCATATAAAAAAAAATGACTTGAACACATACAAATGAAGTGACAGGCTCTGTACGTTACTGGAGAAACAATCGACAAACTAAATTGATTTTTAATTCCATTGCAGAATTAATTTCGAATTGAATGCTGGTCATATACATATATGGATGACGTTGGCGTGTGAGCCTTGTCATTGGCTGTTATGACTGGATGACTAGGGCGGTCGCGAGAAGAGGTTAACCGAACGATAGTTCTGGCTATGGTATTCTAGTAATGTACAAAAAGAACTTGGACCTTTAAAAAAAAAAAAAAAATGGTACTTTATGGCATTATGTATTGCTAAGTTACCTGGTAACTTCCGTGGTCTGGGAGCAAAGAAAAAACATAGAACGTACCAGTTGCTTCTCTTCCCGCGCAGATGTTAAAAGCCCATCGAGGGAATGGGCGAAAATCATAGGAATCATGGTTATAGGCGATGCGGCTAGCAACCCATCACTATATTCATTCCATTTTCCACCTATACGCTCACAATCTTGCTAAACGTCGCCTGTAGGTCTTGTTACCTTAGGCTCCGTCTACTCCGTAAGGGATAAAGACGTGATTTGTATGTGTAAGTTACCTGGTAAATGAAGTTCCCAGTCGAAAACGAATCTATATAATGCGTCCCATAGCTCTTCATAAACTTCCTTACTTCAGCCACATCGCTAGTATTTAATGTATCTACTGCTCTCTTGACGTAACTTGTCACGGCAACGTCTGTCAAGTCGTCAATTTTGACAGTGCGATGCACCCTTGTCAGCTTGAGGAGCACGTAGCAACAGCTGTCTGGTCGCGGGTCGTATTCTATGCCTAGGGTGCGCATTATCTCGTCCAGAATCCAGTCCCCCATGAAGGCTTTCCAGGGTTTATCTGTTCTGAAATAAGAACGTGTAATAAAAATGATAAGACGAGCGTGTGGCCCGCGGGCCGCAAGTATAGCGAGCTTGTGACCCGCGGGCCTCATATATGGGGATCGTGTGGCCCGCGAGCCGCAAGTATAGGAAACTTGTGACCCGCGGTCCTCTTATACGGGGATCGTGTGGCCCGCCAGCCGCAAGTATAGGAAGCTTGTGACCCGCGGGGCCTCATATATGGGGTTCGTGTGGCCCGCGAGCCGCAAGTATAGGAAACTTGTGACCCGCGGTCCTCTTATACGGGGATCGTGTGGCCCGCCAGCCGCAAGTATAGGAAGCTTGTGACCCGCGGTCCTCTTATACGGGGATCGTGTGGCCCGCCAGCCGCAAGTATAGGAAGCTTGTGACCCGCGGTCCTCTTATACGGGGATCGTGTGGCCCGCCAGCCGCAAGTATAGGGAGCTTGTGGCCCGCGGGGCCTCATATATGGGGATCGTGTGGCCCGTGGGCCGCAAGTATAGGAAGCTTGTGGCCCGCGGGGCCTCATATATGGGGATCGTGTGGCCCGCGAGCCGCAAGTATAGGGAGCTTGTGACCCGCGGTCCTCTTATACGGGGATCGTGTGGCCCGCGAGCCGCAAGTATAGGGAGCTTGTGACCCGCGGGCCTCATATACGGGGATCGTGTAGCCCGCGAGCCGCAAGTGTAGGGAGCTTGTGACCCGCGGTCCTCATATACGGCGATCGTGTGGCCCGCGAGCCGCAAGTATAGGGAGCTTGTGGCCCGCGGGGCCTCATATATGGGGATCGTGTGGCCCGTGGGCCGCACATATAGGGAGTGTGGCCCGCGGGCCACGCGTATGGAGAGTTTGTAGGCCGCATTTAAAAAAGTGATAAAAGATTTCCACGAAATCCACCGACGAAATATTTTGTGGACGGTACCTAAAAATAGCTTTTTCTACCTCTCTCTACATAAGTACCTACTTCTTTGTTTCAAAACACGTGTCATTAATAAAATGATAAATTATTTTACGGAATTGTGGCTAACTCACACAGATGAATCATTTTCTTATTATTTTATTCGTGAATCATAACCTCGTGTGGTATTTTTGATGGACATTCTTGTGCATGTTACCTGTAGATACCTATCTATTTTATAACAGGTAACAGGTGGCATGGTGACGTCATGTAGGTACCTAATCAAGAGTAAGGAAGGAAATTACAATAATCCACTATAATGGGAAAGGCTGAGGTGTTTAGGGTTATTCATCATCATCATCATCATCAGCCTGAAGACGTCCACTGTTCAACAAAGGCCTCCCACTAAGCACACCATAGGCTTATTACCGTTTGACTATATAGGTGTTTTATGTTATTCTTTAAAAAAGATGGCTCTGTCCATTCGAAAATTTTGCCAGTGTCGAAGTAAACGACAGATTAAAAACATGTGGCAATTATATGGTAACACAGTAAAGTACTCCAGAAATAGTGTCAAAATTCAAGCAAATTAGGAGCTAAATTTCTTAAATTACTCTGAAACAAAGGCCATGTAGAGACCTCCGTTCCCTCGGAACTCACATTGTTAAAAAAACGACGCTTCTAATACATACCCTTCAATATGAAAATTCTGGAAGTATCCGTCCAGCAAATCATCAAAGGTCTCAAACAGGAGTATATTCATGTCCACCATGGCGTCTCCAGGGTACTCCTTGCTGCTGGCATTGAGGAAGACCCTGATGTTCTTCTCTCTGAAGGGCTCTGGTGACTCCGCATCGTCGTATTCTTCTTCGTAGTCCGCTGAGACAACTTGAGTCACTTGGGAAAGGTCGCCATAGCTGAAAGAACGGATGTGTTCGCTGTTCGATGTGTCCCTTTTCTACTGTATTGGTTAGAAAAGGCTGCACCGAGTAATAAATTAGAGCAATTGGAAAGTGTAAGTCCCAGCTCGCGATACGAAAGATTCTAGGCGAGCAGTGGCGTAACTATAACGTCTGGGGCCCGTGGCAAATTCGTCAGATGGGGCTCCTTCCTCAATATAAAGATGTGCATCAGCGTCCCTTCTGTGCTCTAAACCAAGCCAGTTCGGGGCCCCGTAGAGCTAGGGGACCCTGGCATTTTGCCACCCCTGCCACCCTATAGTTAGGCCACTGTAGGCGAGCCTATATAGGGGCATTTTCCTCATGAGTTTCATCTATTATTTCCACTAATTTAGTAGGTATCAATATATTTTACAGATATTCGCTCAACTTGATTCCTATTCATATCAGATGTTATTGTCTACTGTTGTACTACTTACTTGTGCGTGGTTGTTGCTCTACTAAGAATGTGTTTAACCAGAGAAGCACTCGTCTCAGATTAATTCGAAGTTATGGCGTTCCGTTCACACTAAAAGACAGTCATTAATACCTATGGGAGCGAGAGGGACAGTAGAATACATACTTTGAATTTCGGAGTAGCCTCCAGTAGTGTTCTCTAAAAATAACACGCCACGAAGTTATTGCTGCGCTTGATGCATTATAACTTGACCCGTTCTTCAGCCGGCATTATACGGAGTCGGAGGTCTTATATTATTGGTCGAGCGTTGACTAGTATCTAGCATAGACAAGGCAACCTTACCTTTTCAAAAAAATCTATTAATTGCTCTATGTAGACATGGCATTTTTTTTTGCTGACTGTACCTACTTTTTGACAACTTTACTTACGTGGTCATCCATTCTACATAATGTATACCAAATTTGAAGTCAATTGGACTAACCGTTAAAGAGTTTGCACCGCTCGCTTCCGACTTCTCAATTTTCGCGCGGTTTTCGAAAACGGGTCAATTTTGAGTCCCGGAGTTGATTTTGGGGACACCGGAACGGGTAATAAAAGAGACAGTTCCGTTCAAAACGGGACGTCTGTCACGTTATCTATGCCTCTATTTTTTCCACGAATATAATAATGCCTATGGTCTGCAAACCCCAGATTGGGAAACCCTCCGTTAAGATATGTAGCGATTGTGTTATGATGTAGACATGTATTCCGAATGATAATTGATATCAAAGTAAGATCATTAACTTCACAATCGTGCTCTATCTGACAGGGGCAATAAAGATTCATGAATAATTAAACAATTGTGAAACGCTGATATGAGTGGACAGAAAAACGCTTCTTATGACACTTAAAACCGTTTAGTTATAAAGTTATAATAACATTAAAATGGAAATAGTTTCCAAAGGTTTCCAGAGGTACTAAGGGGTCGGTAACCAGCTTCGAAATGGGTAAAATCCCAATTCGAAGTTAGCTACGAAACGGGAATTTTACTATAGGTACATACGTTTCATTTCGTAATTTGATTTGGTAAATAGCTGGATACCATGGCTGGTTTCATACTCGGGATATGAGTACGGGACGTCACGTCACATTTTCATTTCGAAGCTAGTAGTTGCCTGGTTACGAGGTGGGTCTTTTTGTTTTTCTTCTGAAGTAGATAATGGAATTATCTTTATTTACATGCATAAGTATTTTAGTTGGACTTACATATGTACTTATTTAGTAGGAACTTTATTTGTCTTTTAACGAAACTCCCTAGTCGACGTAGTTTATTTATGACAAAACTTTCCAAGTATCTCTTCAATAAGCTATCTCATATAAATTGATGCTATAGAAACCTATAAGTATAAAATATTTTGCTAAAAATATTGCTTACCTACCTAGTATTTTTTGTCGATTACCTATCAACCATTCATTCCAACAAATATCAGTTTGAAACTCACATTGCACTTATTTAAAACCGCGCATTTAACACATTCCAGGAATGTAAATACTGTGCTGTACCTATATAAATTAAGACTTTACAACACATTTAATTAGGTCTATATTACAGCCAAACTTCATTTAAATGCATCCTATTTGCATATCACTAGGTAATTAGAGGACACAGTGCTATCATTTTACATGTGCATTAAAAAAATACTTACTTTGCGAACACGTCTATAGCGTTCCCTATATTCAAACTGTATCCCAGATCACTCTCCTCACTGTTACATCGGCACACAGATAAACATATGACGAACAACAGCGTAAACATTTTTTGGAAATTGTAACAATTGTTGTAAGTTTTCATGGCGGCTCGCCGCGTGGAAGCGGCGTATACACTGAGGTTTTTTCACATTTCGCTAATGTTGGACGAGTAAACATAATCTGAACTTGACCTAAGAGATTAGACTTCGGTTACGCGCAGCGTTGTAGTGCGTACAATTTGAAACGGGCTGTGCTTATATGCGGCGTGAGACACACAATTAATTATAACTTTTTAATGAATGAGTTCAAAGTTACGTAATACCCAATGGTAAAATAGAAACATTCGTAATCCATCATTGGAAATGCTCACAGGTGGACGTCTGGATGATTTTCCTTGTCAGCCATACAAACACCTCGTTGTTACGCTATCTCCTGTCTAGGCTGAGTTACCACTCTAATTGCTATTTATTACGCTATGTATTCCGTGTGCTCGAAACGGGAATTGCCAATAAAGTCGAAATATACAATTGTAATGGGCAAAAACATTGCGCAAAAGTTAATGGCCTGCTGTAAGAGATACATCACTGGTATACTATGTTACATATGACCACATTTTTTTATTTCTCGTTAATGAAAATTTGTTAGTTATAAATATAAATTTTGAATAGTAAGAAGTCTCTGGATGTATTTATCTCTATTTAACTGCTGTTACAGTTTAAATAGGTACTGTAGATATGATTAATTTAATAACCTTATGGCATCGGGATTTTCCCGAAAAAGGCCCGACGTGTTTTCAATGGCGTGCGTTAAAAAATTATGTTAGGTATACTCTAGTGTGTTTTTAAACAAAAAAATCTATAGATACCTAGTTAGGTTAGTTTACTATCAATTGTAAAAAAAATACTTACTGTTTCAGATAGAAAACATTTTATGACCAACGAAAATTATGGCAAACCGTAAATTGGAACTTCAATTTTATGGAACATAATATACGCCCGTTATAAATAATATCTCCGGGACTATACTGTAATACTTTTCTCTAAGACATTTTCCTTGTACTAGTTCCTATTTAGTACTACTTCATTGCGTCATTGCAAGGTGTTGGATTCGAGGAATGTTTTTGCCCTTGTGAATACGTTGTTTTTTGTCGTTGCGTACAGTCACACACACATATTATCGGTGCGTCGAGCATAATAATAAAGCCGTTCTGTGACTTTAACAAGTTCGTGTTTGTAGTTTTACATCTGCTGCTGATTGTACTTCGTTGAAGACAAAAAAAACAGCTATTTGAGTATCTATTCTATGAACATAATTGAAACCAGTTGATCCAAAACACAAAAAATATGGCCCAGTGTTCTATAAATTATACTCCGACGACTAAGCATTTTTCCACCAGCATGGCAACAGCTTTGTTGTAATCTTTTGTCTAAATTTACATGTCAATTTATGTTTGTATATTTGGCTGACGTAATTCAAGTAAATTATGTCCACCTCTGGCCTTATAAGTCCTCGCGTACTTAAAAAGAACAAATTGAAATATGAGTAACTGCCGCGTGTAAAAAAAAGATAACTCTAAAAATATGCTGTAATAATCTCCAAAATTATAAAATCGATGACTCGTCTGTACCTATATCTTTAGCACTAAGTATATCTTTCAACATGAAACTACCGTGAGACTAGCTGTGGGGCGAGCGCTCTTGGAAAAAGGACTACGAAATAGTCCGAAACATGTCGAGCATCACTCGACTTTTGTAATGATGACTAAGTATATCTGTTAAAAAGGGTCGGGACTCAAGAGACTAATGTCCAAATAAAAACTTACTAGTTAGGTACATTTTTTTCGGAGCCCATCATTGGATACTACTTTGCTGTGACTTTAAGTGCCGTTTTTTGGTGCGTAGATAAGTGAAATAAGAGCGTTTACCAATATTTAGAAAATTAGTATAATGTTCATAATATTCACTTTAAAATTTCGTTCGGTGCTCAATTTATTATCAGACTAAATAATAGACCATATAATAGGACTATCTTGGATGCCACTGCACTTGCCATCAATGTGCCTGTTAATGCGATTGAAAGAACATGAAGCTCAAATCAGAAGATTACGAGGAGGATTAAATAAATTGACAAATTTTAATTATTGTACCTATCTGTCATAGCATAGTCCGACCTTTTTTTTTAACGGACCGGAAATCTTTATGGAAGCCCTAGGCACGGGGATGCCTAGGGTTATGTGGGACTCCCCCTCGGAGGGGTATGGTATACCCGAACTAAAAACGCCGGCGTTGCCTCAATCCGGTGTGATGGGGACGCAGTGGGACGCCAGTAGGGTTTCAAGCATAGTCCGACCAGCCGCGAGCAAGACAGAAGACAGAAGAAATATTAATTCTGGGGCCCGATTATTAAAAACGCATCACTCGAAAGTGTTAAGAATCCGCGTTTCAAAATATTTTCAAAACTGCAGACCGAATAAAATTTTGTTCACAAGATTAATTAAGATTAAGACACCTTCTAGGCAAACGTGTACCATCTTAGGCCTCGTCTTCGCCTTCCACCAAGGTCCAGAGTTATAGCTCTGCTGTCAAAGGCGACTTCATAAGATCGGCGCCGAAACAAAGTTTTAAATCTCGAATTTCATTAAGTTAATTAATTATAACTAAATATCAAATCGAGTAGCTATGCCGCAATGTCGTGCAGTTCCGTTTTGTTCGAAAAAAAAACACTTTCAAAGCGTTTACATTCATTATTACGATAAGTTCACAATTAATTTATGTTACGAAGCCCGCCAAAACCAGTGAAAAGCTAACGTTATTGGACCTCACGCGACGCTAGCGCCTCTAGTGGCAAAGTCACACGCGATAGCCCCCATTCCGATCGTTTTAATACTCGTTTTAGTATGTACGAACAGCGCCTCTGGCGGGACGCAGTGGCAACTTAATACTCATTAGTTCAAATAAGGATCTTTTTACAAGCAACAATCAAGGTTGTCGAATTGCGTGGTGACAGATAACCCACGACCCTAACGTATGAATTACTCGCTATCAAGCGCTATTAGCGAGACAAAGAATAGAGTGACAGTTCTATCAGAGAGAATGACCTATTCTATGTAGGTACTGTAGGCCGGCCACAGGCCTCCTTTCGTAGTTAGAGGGATTGAACTATAGTTGCCACGCGGGCTCAGCGCGGATGGGAACTTTACACTTTACACACTCCATGAACTGGGCTTGTTTACTCACGATGTTTTCCTTCATTGAAAGCTCATGGTAAATTTCTAAACTAATTTTGTACATAATATATAATTTCCTAAAAGCTCGATTGTGAGCCCGGGATTCGAACCCACGACCCTCTGCTCGAGAGGCTATGGCTCGAACCTCTACGCTGGCACCGTTTTTTTAAACTACCTGCAATTAAACTGTGGATTGTGATTGGATAAGGACATATGAAGGAATTATACCAAAAAAGGGTAAAATTGTATTGTACTATCAAATATTGTCATAATTCAAGCAAATTAAGAGCAGAGATGCGATTTATTTGAAATACTTCTATTTAAAATGCAAATGCAAAATGCAAAATACGTATTTTGTATTTTGCATTTAAATGCCTTTTAGTAAAAACCATTTTGTATTTTATTTGAAATACCTTTCGAGATGTATTTTGCATTTTCATATTCATTTCAAAATGCAAAATACTTTTTGATTAAGTTTAGCCAACATTACCAGTCAAACAAAATGAAATGAACGAATGACGCTTGTATTGCCGCACTAGATGCACAATCAACCGAAATAAATGGCCACACAATTCACAAAATGGAGCCATGGCTCTCTTTTCATTAGTCTACTTGCTTTACATTAATTTAAGTGAGTATTATTATTCATTACACATAAACGGATAACTCACGTATAAAAAGTCGAGTGATGCTCGACATGTTTCGGACTATTTCGTAGTCCTTCTTCTTGGAGCGCTCGCCCCGGCGGCAGCGAAACGAACACAAAAAAACGTTAAAAATGACGATGAAAACGAGGGTAGTTGTGCGCCGCTGTCAGTTGCGTCGAACAGCTGCGCGAGCAGAGCGCTGGCGCGCAGTGTTCGTTTCGCTGCCGCCGGGGCGAGCGCTCCAAGAAGAAGGACTACATGTCGAGCATCACTCGACTTTTTATACGTGAGTTATCCGTTTATGTGTAATGATGATTAAGTCTCACGGTAGTTTCATGTTGAAAGGAGTATTATTATTATTAATTATTAACGTAACAGAATTTATTGATACGCGTACTGATAAATTTGACCAAAATGTCATGCATAAGGTGCCATGTTATTAGACGTTTTTGTTCGGCTCGCCATTGTGTCTCTATTTCTCATGATAAATACCTAAAATAAATAAAAATGACTGATATTTGATCAAAAGGTATTGTATTTTGAAAAAGTATTTTGAAAATACCTATTTTGCATTTAGCATTTGAAATACAAAACGCAAAACTATTTAGTATTTTGCTTTTGAAATAGTAAATTTGAAAAGTATTTTGCATTTTGTATTTAAATGCTTTTTTAAAACCATTTTGTACATCTCTGATTAAGAGTATTAGGCAGGATAATTCTAATGACGTTTCGTGTAGTACGCCGTGACGTCCTCAAGGCTTCATTTAACTTATATTAATTTACAGATAGAATGTTATTTTGTTGATGATGTCAGAAATATTGTTCTCAGATGTTAGAAGGTGAATGGCCAGCTATCAGACTTGTGTAGGCTTTGATGATACTAGTCTATGATTCAGGCAATGACCCCGTTTGTATGATAAGAATAGAATTTGGAGCTAAGACAATGATAGTGGTGGTATCTAGTCCGTTTAAAAAAAACTGAGCGCAATATTTCTGTAGGTATTTTTTTGGCCACTAACAACATTTTACGTGAGGTTATACCCAATTTTGGATAAACCTCCTTTTTTCCTAGGTAATATTGAAATCTCATGAGATTCAGTTCGACCCACTCAATCCCCCCTGCCAAACATCACGCGAGGTTTTTAAAAATGCGTATATTTTTAGTGAAATTAGGTAAACATACGTTAATTTGCGCTTCTTTGGTTTGGATTCATTCAAAAAACCTTTTAATTTTGTAGGTTTTAGCCATATGTCAACGGAGAACGTGTTTTACTTTATTACGCTTAAGTACCTAGGGCTCGATTTTTGAAAGCACATGTGTGAAAATACCACTCGAAAGTGGCATAAATCTGTTTATATCTTCAAAACTACAGCTCTAATCAATTTTTTGACTAGGTCACAAGATTAATGAGAGCCCTAACTTAAGTAAATCTTCTAAGCTACTTTTATTTAAAATTCAGTACAATTTTTCGCCACTTTCGTGTGGTATTTCCACACATGTGCTTTCGAAAATCGGGCCCCAGAAACTCGAAATAAAACCAGTTGTCAGTCAGAAATCAACTTTATTCCGTTAATCTATAGATAATTATCAAAAAATATTTACATCTTTACTTATTCAACTAGCAATACGCTATAATGTAAATGCATTCTCGAGTGTGTTTGCGCAGCGCGCTACAGAAACTAAGTTGCACGATTCTTATTCACTTTTTTGGATCATCAAAGATTTTTAAGTTAATTTATACGTCTTATCGCTAGATGGCATTAGTGTCTAAATTTTTTCAACAACTGCCGGAGTGCTAAAACTATAATTATAAGCCGGTTTCCCGAGTAACAGTTAAATAAGCTGATTACTCGACATTAATACCATCCTCTGATATTTTCGTCAATAACTTTATTCTAATTAAACTAACTCACGTGCAACGTTGTGACGCAGTAGTTTGTAAACGTTAAGATAGATGGCGCTGTAATAAATTATCTGTAACTATGGTACTTTGTTTGGTTGTTAATGTAACTATAACGTAGGAAGTAGGAAGCATTTAATAAGGCACTTATTTTTATAATATTTACATTTACGACTTAAATTAAGCATAAGTAGTTCGTTCAATTCACTGCGTCTAATTTTTTTAATTTATTTCTATGATCACAATTTTATTGTATATCTAATTTGTTTCATACTTTGCTAAAAATATAAATATTTTTATTTTAAAATTCACATTTTCATTAGACTCATTGTTTTATCGTCAGTATTTGGCTGATTCGAGATTAAATCACAATAAAAAATAATTGATTTAAAAATCAACAACATCTTGTACCTTTTGTACATATGGATATGAAAGGAAATGGATTTAGGCTAAGTTGTTATAAATTATAACTTTTAAAGGAACTCCATGAAGTATCTAAAAAACATTTTTTTAACACAGGAAGTCTTCTTTATGAAAACAAAAATTGTACTTAACAAGCCCAATAAATTAAGATTTTATTTTCTTGTAGCACCAATTAAGTTTTGTTTCCTGTATTTAAATACATAATTTTACCTACAAATATTACCTTAATTATCACATGTTACTCTCCCATAATTTCAAATAATTATCTATGACTTCCTCGAACCACTTTTTCTTTTTCACATCTTTGAACGCTGGCGACAAAGTTTTTAATTCTAGTTGTAATAATGCTTCGTTGCCTAGTAACGTGTCTAGGTTTCTCAGCAAGGAGGGTTCTCCGTGCAATTTTAGTAGACTCGGGTATGAGAATATGTAGTAATGGACTCGTAGTCTCTTCATGGCCCAACTTTCAACTGTCTTGTTGCCACTGGCCACCTGTAAAATATAAAAAAAAAACTTTTTAATTTTGTTGATGGCCTGTATCATGAATGGGTAGAACTTTGCGTGTAGGTTTTATATTGAAAAGGTAAAGATTTTTTTAACGATTTATTGTTGCTCAACAAAAAATAACTTGTGGTTAATCCTTTTTTTATTGTGCTTTGGTAGAAAAACTTTTTAATAAATTGTATGCATTAATGAAGAAATCAAAAATGTGCGTGTTACGTAGACAGTGGCGCCCTCATTTTATTTCAGTAGCATAATGTAGGTTGAAAGCTAGAAAAAAGGTGAAATGATGATGATTACCTTGATTTGTCCGATATGTTTTGCATGCCAAGGCGAAAAGTAACCCTCCAACTCCTTAGCGGTGATATCGGCGACACCCTTACTTTTAAGTCTCTCTTTTATCATAGAGTATGCGGTTCTAGAGAACACAAACACCTGGAGTGAGAGCATAGACAAGATTCATTTATTTTATTTTATTATCGTTTTAAATTTGGAACGCGTACTCCAGGAGTTTGGTCAAAATTGGGACTGAAACTTCTTTTCGTATTCGTTATCGGTTGAATATATTGATGTCCAATATTTTTTATGTAACAATTTTTTTTCACAAATCTTTTTTTATTACTTTTTGATTTCCGAAAATGTTTTATGTAGGTAATGGTCCCTCAATGTAATATGAGATGACGTGAAAAGTGGCAGAAGAGATGAAAGAGTTCCATTAACCATGCTTCGAGAAATTGATGATGATGAACAAAACAGAAAAGAAGTTTTTGATGACGCTGATGATGGAAAGCAACATCCAAAAGTTTAATGATGATGATCCATACACATTTGATTTTACATTTGATTCATAGAACATTCATCAAGTTATACAAAAATAAAATACAACAAAATAAAGTCGATTTTGCAGTAACTCTAAATAAACGTTAGCTGTAAAGATTCCGGACTGTGCGTACAGCGACATCTGTTAACGAATAGAAGAAATGCACACTACAAAGTGTACCTCACAAGTGTAGTAGTACAGCTATCCACCGCTAGATGTCGCTAAGCAGTAACACATCGCCCTTTGTCAACTTGTTTTAGTAACTTCTAAAATGTTCTACGTTCAAATGTCAGCGTCGTCCAAACCTTGACCGCGCCGACGTGCTCCGCGAAAAAGGGAGAGAACAGATTGTTCATCTCGGCCGGTGGTATGTCTGTCACGCCTTTGGACTTGACCCGGTCCTTGATCCGGGAGTACACGTTCCGGGAAAACACGAATACCTGGATTAAATCAACATGAAACAAAACGTACGGCCCGTGAGCTCAGAATGCCAGTCGGGTTTGTCTAGCTCTCTCCCTCGGCCGATTCAAGTATCAAACCCGTAAGAGCGAGTAAGACAGCAAGACAATCCCGAATACCATTCTAAGAGCTCACGGACTGTAGCCTAGCTACTTTGAAAAATCACTACATAGTATAAAACAAAGTCGCTTTCTCTGTCCCTATGAAATGAAAAATGAAATGATTTTTATTCCAGACTTGCATCTATAATATAATTTACAAAATAAAATATTAAGTGAAAAATTAAATTAAATGTCTGAAAATCAAAATATAAATCAATAAATATGTCCCTATGTATGCTTATATCTTCAAAACTACACAACGGATTTTGATGCGGTTTTTTTAAATAGATAGAGTAATTAAAGAGGAAGATTTTAATGTATAATTCTACGCAGACGAAGTCGCGGGCTGAAGCTAGTAAATAATAAAGCCAAGGCGATCAAACTCTCATATTTATTAAGTTTATTTTAAGTTACGGAAAAAGTTATCGGGAAGGGTTTTTACTTTATAAGAGTACGAACTCCGAAATCTCCTGTCAATCACTATCACTATCACTACATAGTATAAAACAAAGTCGCTTTTTCTGTCCCTATATCCCTATGTATGCTTATATCTTCAAAACTACACAACGGATTCTGATGCGGTTTTTTTAATAGATAGAGTGATTCAAGAGGAAGGTTTTTATGTATAATTCTACGCAGACGAAGTCGCGGGCAGAAGCTAGTAATGAATAAAACACGCAATTCTACTCAAGATTACTATTAATCTGTCTCCTATTTCTAACGATACACCACCGTGGCAAAGCCATGTGAGTTTAAACGTGGAAACAGCACAGCGCCGACACGTGACTAGCGTTGCCACAAAATCGATAATTTCCCCACCGTTTTAATCGATAAATCCCATACTATCGATAGGTCTATCGATATAGACCGACCGCTTAAATGAGTGGTGAGAGGTAGTGCGCCTGCCGCCCGCACCTCTCTCAGTGGGCGAAAATCTTAGAAATCATGTTATAGGCGATGCGGCTAGCCCATCACTATTTTGATTATACTTTCTACCTATACGCCTACAATCAAGCTAAACGTAGCTTTTAGTCTACCCCGTAAGTAAGGGATAAAGACGTGATTTATGTATGTATGTGAAATAAAGGTAACAATCCATTGTTCAAAACTATCGATAGTCCTATTGATAGTATTGTAGTCTACCAATAATATCGATATTATCGAAACACTATCGAGCGGCAACACTACACGTGACGGCTGTTCGCGGATAGTTTGCAAAACATTGCGATAACTGGATCCATTAATATCCGTTGTAGATACCCTTGTTACGATCGATAGACGATTATCCTTTTTTTTTAATTTCTAGAGAAACACAGAAAAAACAACAAAAAAGGCCGGGGAACCTTCAGCATATTCACCGTGATACGTTCGAATCAAATGACTTTTTATCTATGTGTTCTCTTCTCAGGAAAACCGTTAAAAATCTGTAGAGCCACTAACAGCTACATAACAATGATAACCATGTCTCACCTGATAAAGAGAGTTGCCAGTAATGTAACTAGCAATATAATGCGAGCCATATTTCCTGATGAAGTCCGCTATGGAGACTGTGTCACCGATTATAGACTCTTGAATGGCATCAAAAACTACATCTTCTACGGGAATGTTTGTGGGCAAGTCGTTTAGCTTCGCAGTCTCTCGGTACCTGAAATTGTTAAGTATATGTCGTCAGATATATCGGAGCGGTAAAGGAGCTCAAAAATATTTGGAACTCACTCTGGAGGCCCGAATTTTGAAAGCACTACTACATTGTAGATCAGATAAATAAACGGTTCTGGCTGTGAAAGGATGATAATATGTGAAAATACCTCTCGAAAGTGTAATGTGAACTATAGTATTGTAAAAATACACAAACTTTTACCAATTTCGAGTAGTACTTTCGAATGCTTTGAAAAATCGGGTCCCTGATACCCATAGGATTAGAGTAGCGTTCGTATATTTTTGGGCGCCTTCACCGCTCCGTTATATAGGTGACTGCAACTGCATGTAAATACAACTTAAACAGTCCTCGCGCGAACTGCGAGGAAGCGGGGGGTGTGCCGCCCGCACGTCGCTTCATACCCCGCACTCGCCCAGTGAGTTAGGCTTGACGTGAGAACAAGCTGGTTAATTGTTTTATAACCTTTTCACTGGCGATTCCGCAGAGTTCCCGCGAGGACTGTACATAACATACCTATGTGTGCGCAAGTAAAATGACACAGTAGTCGTGAACGCGACACAAATTACATTTTACCATTTCAGAATCAGTCCCCAGATGCCGATTGAATTGTCATCAAAACTTGCGCCTTTTTGGTAGGTGTTTTGTCTCTCACTAAAAAGGCATTCATCCTCATTTTGAGCAAACACACGGAACTCAGGATTCAGGACCAGTAGAATTTAGAGCCCTGCCTCTTCGGGACGCCATAGCGACATCACCAGCTACGTATCCTATTAAAATCAGATGTCTAAGGATTCACTACCAAGTAAATAAATGACAGCCGACAAATTTCTATACGACTTGTTTGGCAAAGTCGCCATGGCGTCTCAGTGAAGCAGGGCTCTTAGGTGTCATCGAGATCAATGAATCGTGCATGAAATTGTCCTATGTATAGTGACAGAATATCAAACTATAGGTGGAGCGATAACTTGCAGTCGAGACCGCGATGACACCGGCTACTGGTTCCCAGCTTTACCTGGAAACCCTGACGAGCACGTAGCAGTGATCACCGGTGATGAAGGACGAGTTGATACCGAGGTTCCGCGCCATGATGTCCGTGGGCCACCCAGCCGTGAACGCGCGCCACGGACGCTCTAACCTATCATCAAGATCATCATTTGAATACCGAAAAATTTGTGTCCAAAACGTATAAAATAACTTAAGCATATTTTCCACTTGAAAAGATATCGCTACTGACTATCGCAATAAATCATTGGAAATGATCGCTACTATTATGAATCGATCGCGAGTTTTCACAACCTTGCTTGGATTGTAATGGAAACATTTTTTTATTTAGTTCCGGCAAAAGTGTTAATCGTCTTGCTTAACACATTCATTGCTACTTCTGCCTTTAGTATACAGGTTAAGTTATGCTTGTTCGTGAGTGCCGCTCTAAATAAGCAAGATTCTAATTGAATCTCTTAGAGGGTAGCTATCCATCAGTCTCAGGGACTACTCGAAAACTGCAGACACTTACATGTCAAATAGCCGTCCCAGTCAAATGATCACAAAGGTTCCTTCCAAATCATAGAGTTGGGTATCTCCAAGCTGCTTCCGTAAAGCTCGCAGATGACGATCCCGCTTAATGTCGAAAAGATCTTTTCTCAATTCGGCAAGCAACCACTGGACCCAAGACAACATTGGTAACCGTAAACAAACTCACCTTTCAAAGCTGAAATCCCTGAAGTAAGCCTGCAATAACTGCTTCAGGTTATCGCAGAACTCCATGTGGAAGTCTCCGTCGAACAGCGTCTTCGGCTGTCGGGGCTTGGGCGCCACTGACAGCCGCTCCACGTCCCGGAAGACCGAGACCGTGGGCTCTCGGAAGACCCAGCCTTCTGTGTCGTTCCGCGGAACCACCCGCATGCATATGCTGAGGTAGCCATATCTGGGAGGAGGAAGGGATGTTAGCAATTTTGACTTCTTAACGGCATGATTGTTTACGTTTTTGACACAGTCACTTTGGGATAGAGTGACGAGTGACATGATAAGAATTTGAAGAACTGACACCATTACAACGATCCAGTCATGACAGCTACCGGCAGTGGGGTCACCTATTTTCTGCTCATATCAAGTACAGAATCTCTTAAAATTGTTCCACAATATTTCAGTAAGTGGCTGGGATAGTTTCACTAAATAGCCCTGCAATTTTTGAAGTGAAAACTTCTTTAGCGGCGCTACACTTTTTTGGGATGGGTAAAAAATGTGAAACTCGCGTCAGGTCTGACGGTCACGTGACCCTGATCGAAAATGCGTCCGACGGCGCAGGGCGCTTGCAGGACAGCAGCCGTAAGAGGTTTAGTGCGTGTGTAGTTTTTTTTTGTAAGCGGCCAGTACGGTACGCGTCTTGAGCGTCATGGAGGTTCAACATGTTACAACATAAAAATCTAAGTTGCGGTTTCGTTAAGACGGCGCAGGGCGCTTGCGCGAGATTGCGTGTGTTTGTACTACAGCCTGCTACGCGCATCTCTTTTTTTTGTTGAGTCGCGAGAAAAAGTTCTAAGACATCAATATAATATTAGGTTTGATGTAAGTCAAGTCCAAGCATTTACCTAAAGCACTAAGTATTACGTATCTAGACACAAAGTACCTTGCCTTGGTGAGTCATGCGACCAAAATAAAAAACCTTTAGGTACAGGTGATGCTTCTTATGTAAACAAACTAATAAACATGATACCTAACATCGCCAAATTAGGTAAGCCAAGTCACAAACCATGTCGTAAAGAAGGTCTCAATAGCATTAAAGATCTAGAAAGAATATCAACAGTATACACAAAAGAATAAGACTCAAGTTAGATCTAACAAATTTTAGTTGTTCCCTTTTATTGTAAGGTTACAAACTGTCAGCACCTTACTCGTGAAAGGTCAGGGATACTAATTGTCAGCTACAAGTTAGTACTTATTTTGTTTGTGTTATCTCTCACTCTGTCATCATCTTACAACAGTAGTGTGAAAGAGAGAGTATGAGCTATTTTTTTCGGAAGATGTTCGAGTTGTGAGTTCACTATTGTAAGCAAATTCTTGTCTTATTGTTTGGTGGTTTATGGAAGATGAAAGTTTAGCTGTTGTGAGTTCTAACAATAGATTGTGCTTTTGGTGTAAAAATCTAGTTTAGCTTTCACTTTGGACATTTTTGGGGAATGCAACAGACGGAAGTTAGTATATACTCGTATTGGAGCATAGTTTTTGTCTACTCTACACTCTACTTATATCATTAGACGTTACTACTAGTCGTAGTAACTAACTTGGATATATTTTTGGTACCTATGCGTCTGCGTTTACCTATGTGGAGACTTACAGTCGCGGACTAATTAGTGAGACCGATAGAACCTTATCGCATAATGTCAATGTCATAATAATATTGAAATTGTTTGTTAACATGGCGTTACTAGCCGTGGTAGCCTAGTGGTTTGACCTGTGGCCTCTCAAGCAGAGGGTCGTGGGATCGAATCCCTCTGAGTTTTGCGAAATTACATTTGAAATTTCCCATAAGCTTTTCGGTGAAGGAAAACATCGTGAGGAGAGCTGCACTTCAATGCAGCAATTCAATGGTGTGTGTGAAGTACCCAATCGTTACTTCACTATGACAGCGTCTTCACACACACAATGGTGAATTAGGTTGCAGTAGGTATTTTTTTCTAAAAAAATCATATGATTCGCCGAAAAGTTCACGGTAAATTTCAAAATGTTATTTTGCAGACAAATTCCGAGAAACCAGGTGCGCGGCTTCGAACATTGTTAGATACAATATTTTGTATTGAATTAAACTCATTAACTTTAATAAAAACCAAAAATTAAATAAGTATATAATCAAAATCCTAATTACATAAAATTAAATGGTTTTGTTCCATGTTAAATATAAAGGAAAAATAGTTGCGAAAAATTTGCGATAGTATGGCGGTGTAAGTCGAAAAAGACTGACGTGTTGCCACAATTGTACAGCCCTTATTACCACTCTCATTAGTTGTGTCCTCTATGATTACCTCATGAATATGTTGATGGCCTTCCCCACGCCGAGCTCGGAGTCCAGGGTCGCGGCGCGGCACAGTGCTACCGCCAGCAGCAGCACCGCGGGCCGCACCATCACACCCGACGCAGCGTCTGCAAAACAAGTCTCTTTAAACACCAGCTTGAAAGAATTTCGACGGTACAGATAGATGGACGACCGATAAGCGGCAACTTTGTTAAGCAGCGACGAAGTTATACATAATTATACGCCAATCGAAGATACAATCAAAAAGATTTCGTCAATAGTACAGTCGAGTTCTCCAATATCTATACAGCCGACCGTTCAAACATACAGACATAGAACTTTTTAATCTTTACCAGATAATTTTCAGAACTGTCATAAAACTTTAAGCAAAAGTGTTTTCTCGATTATTTACGTACCTACTAAAGTAAACGGCGCCACCATCTGTTTAGAACTACACATACGATACGCATTCATACGAAAGTGTTAGTTCCATCTTCAACCGCGATTCTTGTGAAATATCATAAATATAGTTTACAATTTTAAACGTTAGCGCCACTGTCTTTATTTCCTGCAAACTACCTAGTTTAAAATTCCGGAATGCAGAACAGCCGATGTAAAGAAATTATAATATGACATTAATTATTGGACTTAAAAATCTTTTTATTTACTTAATGATTATTGTAGTGTCCTACTAACCGCGTGCTCTAGCCACGTAGAGTTACGGCCTAGTTAGAACTCCGAAGTCAGTAACACACAAAACATCGAAAATGTACTAATATAATTAAGTAATCACTATGTCAGTGTTGTTAATCTGATAAATTCAGAATTAAAAATCAACAAATAAAAAACCAAAAAGATTTGTCAGAAGTGGGATTCGAACCCACGCCCTCAGAGAGGACCAGAACAGCTCATACCCGTTGAACGGGCAAGGTAAACCTTGAGTCTGGCGCCTTAGACCGCTCGGCCATCCTGACAGTTGAAAACATGGGCGAAAATAGCCTACACGTTCACAGTACCAGTTTGCGCGTCGATATTATAGATGGCGTTAGTAGTATGTTGACGGCGGTGTTTTAGAATGTTCGTTTATAATTCTGGTGATTTTGAAGTCATGATAAGAAACGTTTGTTTTTTCGTTACGATTAAGCGGTTATTTATCAGGCAAATATTAACCATATCGATTGCAGTGTTATCTTATTGGAAGGAGTATTCTCTTAATTTTATTAATTGATCGTTTTAAGAATAATAAGAAAGCACTAACGCACTAAGATCCTATAATGTGAATTAGGTAGTGAAATAGTGTTGTACCTATTATGATTTTTCACTTCATTTTAGAGGTAAGCACTGACTCAAAAGCTTTCTGCCATCATGCCTATGACTTTATTTTTTGTATGAAAAATAAGTTTAAATTCATTGCTACATAAATATTGCATTATTACCAAACTAAACCACATAAACGCAATAAATAGATTTGTGGTGTTTTGGTCACGAATACTTAAAAAACCACAATGAAATCGTTGAATAAGTCTATAGGACTATGTGAAATCACCGTAGAAATATCGGATTTTTAGAATAAAATTTAAATGCAATGCTGGTCTGGGAGTAGGTAAAGAAAAAACATAGAATGTACCAGTTGCTTCTCTTCTTCTCTGTGAAAAGGAAATGTCAAAGTGACAGATAAGGACTAACGATTGCCAAGTTAGCAGAAGCCTACAGAGCGTTTATGAACAGAGGGGTTAATATCCATTTATTTGAGCGTCCGAATTCCATGCAATGATAAAAAAGTAAATATTCATAACCAGTAAGTTGTGAAAATTCAAACGGATATTTATTTCGCAAATCGCAACAAACATGTACTTATTTATTAAATATAATTAAAAAGTTAATCAAACAATAGCTAACCTTATCGACGTTTAGTTCCGGCACAGATTATACAATAAATAATACAAGCGAGTAGATTAGTAGCTCGAACGGGCCAGTGACTCGACCGGCCCTTGACCCACATTTGGATAGGTAACTAAAAAGTTCACTATAAGTCTGTTAGACTAACGTCAGACGCGTAATTGAGAATAACATTAAATTAAATAATTGGCGAAATACGCCTTGTTAAAATAAAGCAAGGGTGAAAGCCACAACAAAAAAACAAAAAAAAAAAAAAAAAAAAAAAAAATTAAATAATTGGAAAAACCCCTCACGCAAAAATGCCTTACATTATGTTGGAAAAGAGCCGATACTCAGACTGCTGGACCGTTATTTATTTATTCATTGTCAAGTAATGTACATACATATAAAAATGTTAACATTGTTCTAAGTCAGTCCATGACGCCCTGTAAGGGCAAACAATAGTAATTAATACCTAAATTTAGGATTGTAATATGATGTCAAAACATGCCATGAAATTAATTAAGTACCTACATTAAACTATACATTTACCAAACATAGGTAAGTAAGAACCGCAAGGAAACTGGCTTTTAATAGTCGCAGTATAATTGTTATAAAATGTCGTGAGATACCAAGAATGATCCCTCAACATTCAGCAAAATGAGTTTGTATGAGAATTTAGATGAAATTGGTTGGTTTACAAAGGCGTTAAAATGGATAGGAATGGCAGACGTAGCGTAGTGTTTTTTTTTTAAAGTCCACATGTTTTTTTTCCAGAATTTAACTAGGCGTTTTGGGTTTTTCTTACTCAGAATTGTCTACCCTATCGACCCTCATGACAAGAAAAAAAATGTGTCCCAAAACTTCCATTCCAGTGTCCGTCACTTTTTAAGGTATGTATGGAACGTGACTAACATGATAAAAGTCCATGGTAAAGTTCGGGACACATTTTTCTTGTATGAGGATTGATAGTAGGTATAAATAAAGGACTGTAAAAAAAAAACAAAAATAAAAAAATAATAATTGCAAATTGGCAGCCAAGGGCTCTTTTGCATGCCTTTTTTGAAACTACCAGCGCATTCGGAAAAGACCATTATTGCCAAGAAGAATACGCCGCAAGAAACTTGGCAGAAAGTTATTTTTTCAAAATAAAATACTGTAAAAATACTTAAATTCTACTTCAATTAAATACATTTATAAAAGGGATGTATGGTGTCCCCGAGCCTTAAATTATATTAGTCTATAGTAGAGATGTATAGAGTCTCTACTAGTCTGAGTAAGAAAACCCCATAATATTTAAATTCTGGAAAAAATGAAAAAAATCTTTTAAGAAAACGCAGCAGCCGACAGTACTAAAATCAATACTGTTGTCGAACCCTACCGACGTAAACTGTTCCATTATAGCTTCATAATTCACAATCAATTCTCGTTTCACAGTCTGTACTAATTAACGGATTTTAAATTGTAATTTCACTGTCAACGGTTCAACGTAGCATGACATCGGATAATGCCCACTGCATGACTACCAGACCTTGACAGACCTCACGCGGGACAGCATCGTTCTGTCACGACATCGTTATTGTAAAATACCAAGTTTTTTTTTTCGTATTTAAAAAAAAAATATTTTTAGTTACTAGAATTAAGGTGCGACCACACCGGTGCGTAAAAGACGTTGACGGTGCATTTACGCTATAAAATGTATGACAAAACGATGAGAACACGTGACGCCTACGACACGTCACTGCGTACACGCGGTGGTGTGATCGCTCCATTACTCGTGTAAAATACCACCTCCACACTAGGGTTTTTGGTTACTGTAACGTGCAACAGTTACGGTTACTGCTCGCAGATGAGTACCCAGCTTAATCATCATCTATGAGCTAGTCAAGAGAAAAAAAACAGGTCAAATGCTTGGACCTGCGCACCATGGATTGCGCACAAATTCGGCAAGTATATGTGATAGGATATACAAAAACTTTTTATCCGTTAAAAAACGTAAGTATCCCGAATCCAGTCTTAACTTCTTGTACACTACCACGAAAAAGTTTTTTTTTTACAAGAACAACAACAAAACAACGAGAAAGTTACGACTTAATTGTTACACAAGCTAGCTACGCTATTTCCTAAATCAGGTCAGCAAACCTGCGCCCGCGCCTGTGGGGCGACCGGTCGCCTTCCTGTTTGTTCTGACTTCATTAATCGGCTGACTTGTTGAAAATTAGTTACGATGCCATTATAGATCTATCGCGAATCATAGCCGGCTAGGTTCTTTTGTTAATCAATATAGTTTTTATTTAATTAACAGGTATACATATAAATACAATAATGACAGAGAACAGTACAAAGGCGAACTTATCCCTAGAAGGGTTATGTTCCAGTTAACATGATGTAAGAGAGAAAAATTTAACAAAAGTAAGCATATGTTTTTCCTACAAAAACTTCACGTGCATTGTCATCCATCCTACTTCTGTCTCTTTACTTGTAAGTTGTATAAAAACTTGTAAAAATAAAAATAAACTCGCGTTGTCAAGCGCTTGCAATTGTTTGTTTGTAAACTGCAGGTGCTTGTAAACGGCACACGACAACCTTGTAACTGGCTATACACGTCAGAGCTGATTCTTGTTGAATTGCAGAATAGCATTTTTTTAACATTTGGCGCTAAAACACATTTGTTCTTTAAAAGCTAAAAAAATGGCTCCTATGTGATTTAAAAGAGTTACATTGCTCTCCGCAACCACCGTTACAGTTTCGGTTTGGTTCTGCCATCTAAAAGGCCCCTTGCTGAGCTGCCCGTCTGGCGACTCGCCCTCTCTCCGGTAAGCCGTAAAACCCGTCTGAGGCTAACAGCAATAGTCCGTTCGGAAAAAAACTTCTAAAAGAATTAGACACCAAAAAAAATTTTTCATCGAAATTTTTGATCCAAAATTTAATCTTGCCTTTTATACTATTCACTTTGAACATCGATCAATGTATGGAAACATTTTGTGAAATTCAAAAAACCTGAAAAACATTTTCAAAATGAACCGCGACAATGGCGGCTAAATTTTGAATCAAAAATTTAAATGAAAAATCTTTTCAGGGTACAGTCGAACTCGAACGTTCAGTTCCGATTTAGTGCAGGTTTTAGCTGTCTGGTAGATATTGCTGGCAGGTATTGGCTTAAAGAACTTCTAACCCGGCCATAATCTAAAAAAAAAGGTTAACAAATGCTTGCAAAAAAAGCGATATTCCTAATTTGAACGCAACATAACGGTTGTGAGAGCAAGACTTGTCCGCATTCTTTCTCATTCATAAAACGTAAAGTGACGTACAAGGACGTCACATTTTTTTGGCATCGCCAAAATCTTCCACCAATGTCGTCAGTTGACAAACTGTTGCTTCCAAAATGCCGGAACGTGCCTGTCTTTAATCGAGTCGAAAAGGCCAGCTGGTGCTTTTGCAAGAACCATTAAATAACATGTACCACGGATGATTACGATTACTGGGGCCTTACCATGACGTCTTAATCCGATTCAATTCCGACTCAGTTCAGGTTTTAGCTGTCATTTTTCGTATGGATCTGACAGCGAGCGAACATAAACTGAATTGGAATTGAATCGCATTGAGACGTTGGTATGGCCCCAGGTACCAATATATCGAGTCAAGTATAAAAGGTCGCTAACGCTACGGTGCGCGTGCGCAGGCGTCTCCAGCCAGTCGTAACTAGATGGTAATTCAATTGGCTTCGGGGCAAGGCCGTGTCAATGGATCGGTTACCTTTTGCACCAATTTATTACTGATAATTCATTTCACAATAGAACAAAGTGCATTGAAAACCGAATTTGGGTGATAGTTACACAAACGGATAACTCACGTATAAAATGCGAGTGATGCTCGACATGTTTCGGACCAGTTCGTAGTCCTTCCTCTTGGAGCGCCCCGGCAGCGAAAGGAAGACTTATGATAGAGTCACGGTAGTTTCATGTTGAAAGCTAATTTGGGTGTAAGAACTAGAGATAGATGGAAAGGGGAATCAAAATAGTGATGAGTTGGTAGCCACTTCGCCTATGACATGATTCCTAAGTTTTTGCCCATCCCCCCGATGGGTTTTTACCATCAGCGCGGGAAGAGAAGCAACTGGTACGTTCTATGTTTTTTCTTTGCTCCCAGACCAGTGTGGCAGTAAGTATTGTACCAACATTTAATGCGGATTTAAATGGCAATCAAAATTTAATGTCCCAATTAACCTTAATGCCTCTGAAGAGCCACTCGATTGCACTTGAAGCAAGCGTTGCATTAACGGGCATGCATTAGGAATTTCATTAATTGAATCGTGCATGTACGAAGGTTCGAGAAATCCTTGCATTTCGGTCATTGCATCTTCGTAGTTCACATTATAAGTTTTAGGTATTTGAGAGCGTTAAGGAGTATGGAAGGTATATCACTGAAAGATAGAATCAGGAACAGTGTGATAAGGGAACGTGCTGGTGTGAAAGAGGATATAGTGACTAGAATAGAAAAAAGTATGCTTAGTTGGTTTGGGCATGTAGAGCGGATGGATGAAAGTAGACTAACTAAACAGATCTATATGGGGAGTGTGAATGGTTACGTTGGGAGGGGAAGGCCTAGACGGACGTTCCGAGACCAAATAGGAGACGTTTTGGAAAAAGGTCAGGTCAGGAGTACCCGAAACCGACGAGCATGTATGAAGAGATTGATGACTGTGGATGAAGCGAAAGAAATATGTCAGGATCGTAGCAAGTGGAATAAAGTAGTCTCTGCCTACCCCTGTGGGAAAGAGGCGTGACAGTATGTATGTATGTAGGTATTTTTTTTAAATACAAGCTTACTTTTGTACTTTTGACTGTACTTGCATTGTTATGTTATCCATCCTACATAGTACCAAATGTCAAATTGAGTCAAATTTGCCTTGCCATATTTGACCCAAACAAACATAAAACGAACAGTGGCCCGTTTCTCTAAGCTACAAGTTACAATTATTTTACAAATGTAAACTAGCAACTTTGGTCAAATCACAAGCACTCATGGTTGGTTGGGCTAATGTTGCTAGTATAGACTTGTAAAATTGTAACTTGTAACTTCGAGAAACTGGCCAAGTCGAACTGGCCACAGGTCAAGTTAAATAAAAGATTTTAAAAAAGTACAGACGGTATTGAAGTTAGCGCCATCTATTGTCATGTTGCGGGACCAAGCATTTGCATTCTTGCGGCTGATGTATTTATAGTACGGGCTACGACAACAATCCCACTCGTGCGCATCTGTGTACCGACAGCAGCGACATTGTGATAATAGGTACACAAACTTACCTGGTTTTAACTTTGGTCGTTGTGTTGAAAAATGATGGCTATTTGTATCTTTTTGGCAATGAACAGTTTGTTCAATAATAAATCTGTGAAGTTAAATAAACGTTACGAATTTGTGTAATCTTATATTGGTAACCCCCTTATATTGGTAATCTGACTTACAATTAGCGTTTTTTTTTAAATCATTATGTCACGTATGACTACTTTAATGTGGATCAAAGAACGTGATCCATCCACCTAAGCAAATGTTGAAATCAATTCCGGCCATTCCGACAAGATAATCGTTCCATTTTTAATCGATCCGAAATTTGTTAATAATGGACAGATTAATTAAGTAACTTGAGAGGCGTGACATCATTGCAAACAGTAAATCGTGTTCGATTCGTATCGGTTACCGTTCAATTGAAATCTTCGTACAAATTATTTACGGATGGTAATAACACAGATTGATGCCATCGATTAAGGAAATCCATGTTAATATTGTAAATGCGAATGTGCAATGTGCCTGTCTGTCTGATACATTTTAAATCGTTATTAGGAATTTGGTATGGTAAGGACACGTTTTTAATATCCCGAAAAATCCCATAGTTCCCGCGGGATAGCGATAAGCGATATTCTGCGCAGACGGAGTAGCGGGCAATAGCTAGTAATGTATATTTGTAGAATATTGGCTCTGATTTTTTTAAATACATTTCATTAATTATTATATTTTAGCGTTCCATTTACTCGCATAGAATGATAGAAAGACTTCATTAGTGAAGATTCCCAAGTCGTAAAAACGGTATAACAAACTGTTGTTGTTGAAATTTTCGCGATTTTCAATTATATCATACTAAGACTCACTGATCCTAATTTTACTACTTAAGACCACGGCTATTGCAATACAGCAGAAACGTCGAACTATAAACGACAATTAAGCGCGATTAAGTCCACGTTTTTATGCCGTCCGTACCAGCCTGGAGGAGGATTTAACGCGTTAGCATTTACTCCCTAATTGGATCCCGAGTAAACAGTCTTCAAAGAAGATAAAAATAGAGACCATAAAGACCTCATTTATCATAATGGAGGATAAGTTTCGTCTGTGATAGTTTTAATGAGTTTACGTATTAGGTTGTTATTAGGATGCGGTTGCATTTACCCATATTTTATTTAAGACAAATTAACAAACAAATATTCAACTCTCAGGTTTAGCCAGCAGATTAATCTATGTTAATTGGATATTGCATACACAGGGCTTTGAGCATTTAGTATATTATAGACTAGATGCTCTGTTGTTTCGAAAATAGTTCCAGTTGTCCTGACAATGCCTAGGTCAAAATCGACTGCCAAGACTTGAAGGAAACGTAAATAAATACGAGGTAAAACTAAATAAATGCTACAAAAATACGACAGACTTTTTCTACTAACTGTACTCTTTACATAGAACATAACGTAAAAAACATCAAATCAATCCTAAGAACCGAACCTTCAAAATGGATCTAATTTAATTTGCAATACACGACGCATATCACGCATAAAAGCTTATAAAAATGTTATAAGTAGACAAAGACAAAGAAATATAAACTCTATGCAGGTAAGTTATTATAATGACATATTAAGAATTGTATGCACCTCACACACCTGACTGCAAGTTTCCTTTTAGGGTAATGCTAAGTATATACCATAAACTACCAGCACGGCAGCACAAGAGTGCGTGAGAGCGGTGTCGCGTGCGTGGTAGACTACCCCACTCTTTCTAGAAGTTACAGTAAGAAGAAGACGGATATTCTTTATCGTGCGCGCTTGTGCTAGCCATTCAGTTGTTGTAACGCTACATTGCGGCGTTCCATCGATTAATTTTAATTCCTTAGCTCCTCTACTTCGCAATGTATCTCTATGCTCTTGTAAATTGTAAACAACTGGTACTGGTTGGGTAGTAGAAAAAGGGATTCAATCCAGAATCAACTGATCATTTGAATTTCACTGTTGTCACAGAATGTAGATCCAAAATCAAATTTGACTTATTGGTTGGCCAGCTCTTAACCAATCACAAGTCGTGCTTGTTTTTTTTTTTTGGTAAATCTACTTCCGATTATTACAATGTCAGAGATTACCAAATCTCAAGTCAATCCGTCAACTGGAAGCGAGTCGAAATTAAGTTGCAAGATTTTGAAAAAACATCCGCCATCTGTGGACCATTTCTCGAAACTACAATTTTACAAGTCTGAGTTGCACCAAGTTACTTTAGCAGAAACATTGACTATAACCGACGATTTTGACATTAAGTAATTTGGTGCAATTCTCACTATATTGGTTAAATCAGTGTTTGGTTGATTGGGCCAATTTGCTACCTCTAGACTTGTAATTGTAACTTGTAACTTCGAGAAACGAGTCACTGATTTATGTTCTTTGGGGTATGCTACGCTACGTGGTAATTTTTAGTGGTAAATGGAGATTTTATTACTTATATTTCATTGAACCATGACCAGAAAAGGTCAAGAGTAGAATTTCTTGAAACCTTGGCTTTAACTGAAGGTAAGTACACAAGAACAAAATGATGTTTTTAGCGTGTTTGTGTCAACATGATGCTTTAAAATGTGTGTATCCTAAAGCCTTTAGACCAACGTATTGTAAAACACAAACATATTTTGTAATTTTCAATCACTACATAGTATAAAACAAAGTCGATTTCCGCTGTCTATCTGTCGCAAAGTGGATCGCTTCAAGGGCATGACTAAATGAATAAAGATGCAAATGAAAAATCCTTGTAGGGGTGTTCAGTCGAACTAACATATGAGACATACATACATAATTCACGTCTTTATCCCTTACTGGGTAGACAGAGCCTAAGGTAACAAGGCCTAAAGACCACGTTACAGTGATACGGAATTAATAATTGTATCAGTACTTCAGACATAAGATGATGCCATTATACATCTCAAGATCCACAAGTTCAGATGCAGTGGAGTACATATGACTTCCGTTCCTGTAATAATTGATTCATCATCATCTCAGCCTATATAAGTCCCACTGCTGGCCACAGGCCTCCTCACAGAACGAGAGGGAGAGCTATAGTTCCCACGCGGGCCCATTGCGAATGGGGAACTTCACACAAACCATTGAATTGCTTCGCAGATGTGTGTGCTCACGATGTTTTCCTTCACCGAAAAACTCAGAGGTTCGAACTCACTGCTTAAGAGGTCACAGGTCACCACTAGGCTACCACGGCTTTTTTTTACAATTGATATTCTTTAAATATTATCTTTGCTTTCGTTTTAAATTAATAATACGTTAACTGTACCATTAGGTCAAGGTTGCATAAATATTGTAGTGTCATCAAAGAGAAGCCATTGTTTGATTGTGCTAATTTAAGTCACTCATTCATAAACTGTGTCATCATTTACGTCATTAGCCATTGATCGAAAGTTCGCAAATCATTCATACACACACACACATAAATCACTTCTTTATCCCTTACGGGGTAGACAGAGCCTAAGGTAACAAGATCTAAAGGCCACGTTTAGCAATATTCATACCTATATCCTGTCATAATCTCTCTGGAAGAACAAGCTCGTATAATTACTATTGAACTTCCCTTAGGTAAGTTTCTTTTAATAGTTAATTATATGTGGCTTTAAGTAAATAGGAAGTATACGGTGCTCGAATCATTTAACTAAATGGATACAGTTTCTTTGCCAGTTCATGATACTCGTATACTGAAGTCAAGTTATGCGGGTGGTAGGGCCTTGTGCAAGGTCCGTCCGGATCGCTACCACCATCTTACTCGCTAATCCTGCCGCTAAGTAGCAGTGCTTGCACTGCTGTGTTCCGGTGCGGAGAGTAAGACAGCCAGGGAAATTACGGGCACAAGAGGCATTTCATCTTAGTCCTCTAGGTTGGCAACGCATCTGCAATCCCCCCGGGGTTGCGGGTGTCTATGGGCAGTGGTGATCACTTACCATCAGGTGACCCACTTGCTCGTTTGCCTTCCTATTCACATAAAAAAAAAACCCTCCCGTGAATTTATATGCTTTTTTATATTTTTAATGTATTGTTGTAATAACATCAAATTAAAAGAAATTTAATTCCGCTCGCATTAATCGAGTAAAAAAACCGTAAACTAAAAAAAACCACAATGTTTTGCCGAAAATGCCTTACATCACTTTGGAAAAAGCTGACACACACACGCACACATAAGTATGCATAGAATTGTCACTTGTCACCGACAATTGTCGTATTGGTGAAATAGGAGCCTGCTAAAATATTCTAGAACAATTGTAGACCCCAGAGCTGGCGCTTACCTCTCCCAGCGAATTTCTCTGGCTGTACAGAGAGGTAATGCCGCCAGTGTGTTGGGGTCTATGCCGCAGGAGGGCTTTTTAGATGGTGTTTTCTTTTTATAGTTAGGTATATTTATTTAGTTTTAAGTTTTGTATATTTAGTTAACTTTTAGATTTTATCATAGTTTAATTTTTTTTTGTAATTCGATATAAATATTTATTAATTGTAAGTTAATCTTATCCTACTTCACTACCTACATAGTATAATCAAAACTATAATCTTATAAATGCGAAATTTTGTGAGGATGTGAGTGTGTATGTTTGTTCTTTCTTCGTGCTGAAACGACTTTGACTTTGAATCAAATTTGGAATGGAAATAGCTGGTACCCTAGATTAAAACAGGCTACATCTTACCCCGGAGAATTGCATAGTTCCCCAGTTGGCATAGTTGCATAGCTGCCTAGAGTCGCGACGTAAATAATTATTGCAGAGTAGGTTTTTAAGTTTTTAAGTCGCGGGCAGAAACTAGTATTTAATATTTAACTTAAATGCCCTTACCCTAATTCACTAAAACAAGCTAATCTACATAACATTGATTTAAAAACTCATAAAGCGGCAGCATTAAGTCTTCAAACAAAACTAATTATGCCATAATTTCTGATTCCCACGGCATAAGAACCTGATATTCCTACAATGCTGTATATTTACAAAATAGAACTTTCAGTGCCAATACCGAACGAACCTTTATTAACAGAGAATAGAGTTGTTTATATGATAATGGTAGACCGCAAGACGTTAAGACGATGGAAAGAATTGCTTACCGTAACGCGATCTGTTTTGTTTCAGACTCGCATTGTAAAATCTAGGTGTGTATAGGTGAAAAATAATCCTACTTACATGCATTACATGCGAGGCATTTAGATCCAAACTGAGAAACCTTTTGTTGGATAAACCATTATACTCTGTTGGTGAATTTATATTGACATGATGTGCGTGCACTTCTTTTTAATATTTTATTGTGATTCGACATTGAATTGTACTCTTGATAATAATTTTTTATTTTACTGAACATTGGTATTTTAATTATTTTATGTATTTTAATTGGATGATCCTTGTTTGGTGACATCCATATAGCTATGACGATCCTGAGTGGAGAACCTATGTAAATGTAATGATTTGTTGCTTCTTTATTATTTTATACAATTCCAAAATTTTGTGACATTCAATTAAATTTTCAATTTTTATTTTTTAATTTATATGTGTAATTTTTGACGATTTCAATATAAGTTCTCGTAACTTGACATTGTACAATTTATGATGTAATTTTATATTGACTGAATAAATAATCTAATCTAGTCTATCTAATCATGATAAAAAAAACCGGCCTCCGTTTTCAATACAGATTAAGTAACTGGATAGAATTAATCCTGTGTTACCAAAATGTAGGCAGTGTTAGGTAAAGTTTCCGTTTTTTCCTTTTGAGATACGGAACCCTATAATTATGACATGTGATTCAGATTCATAGTCTGTTAAACGTTGTTTGTTTTCCTTCAACTTGAGCACAGAAGATATTGCTTTTTCGTAAGGAAAATATGCGTTCATTACCCTGTGTTATTACCTAAGTTGGGAATTCTGTTTCCAACCCATGAGTAGTAGAGTAAGTAGACGATTTACATCAAAATCACGACAGCGCTGAGTTCAACGTACTGAACAATAGCTTGATCGTCGATATCCTGCAATTTATTACGGACGCTAGATTTTAGCGCCAACGCACAGACCCAGCATAATATTTGTAATAATGCAGTGGTGCCACGCCTTTGCTTTTTTTTCCACTTCTTCTGTACCAATTTTGAAAATTCTTTTACCAACAGAAAGCCACATTGTTTGTGTATCATAGGCTATATTTAATGCGTGGACAAAGTCGCTGGCAGCAGCTAGTGTTCCCATAAAGTCAACGGAACCGTCACACACATGCCCAATTTGCGGGTGGTAGGGCCTTGTGCAAGGTCCGTCCGGATCGCTGCCACCATCTTACTCGCTAATCCTGCTGCTAAGTAGCAGTGCTTGCACTGCTGTGTTCCGGTGCGGAGAGTAAGACAGCCGGGGAAATTACGGGCTCAAGAGGCATTTCATCTTAGTCCTCTAGGTTGGCAACGCATCTGCAATCCCACCGGGGTTGCGGGTGTCTATGGGCAGTGGTGATCACTTACCACCAGGTGACCCACTTGCTCGTTTGCCTTCCTATTCATACAAAAAAAAAAGGAAAAAAAATGTGATCATATTATTTGCAGACGATATGAGCACTTCGCTGATTAAATACAAAAGCGACACATTTCAAAATCGGACACTGTTGCATTTTGAAACCTTATAACTGCCGACTTTTGTTTTTAGATGCAACGGCGAATGATTTTGGAATGCGTCCGTTTTGTAGTTCATCAACGACTAAATTGAAAATTCGAAAAGTCGTGCCGTCTCACCCACATTAACGGTGTTTAATTACTATAGTGAGAGGGAAAGATGCGCCACCGAAAACTTCAATAACCGTGGTCCAATTTGGAAATATCTCCTTTTGTTTCAGAGTTTCTTGTTATCAACTTTCTTCAATTTCAGCGATTACGCTTTTAATCGCATTTGATTTTGAATTTGAAGTCGGTTTTCATTTATGTAAAAAAGTTATTATAAAACGTTTGCACAGGCGGTCAAGGTCGTGAATCTCTTGAATGGCATGTTACAACAATGACACACTGTTGCACAGGTGTGGTCCACCATATTGTTTGGTGCAGTTAATTCTGTATACGTTATATGGTTGTATGTTTACGTAATGTCTTTGTTTTTACACGGTTAAGTAACTTTGCCAATAAACTAAAGTACATGGTTTCATGGTGTGGCTAGTCAGCCTTAAAACAATTAGTTACTCGGTTATTTACCAGTAAAACTTTACAAATAGTTTTCAACAAGGCACTAGTATGAAGATGAATAAAATAAGAACTACATACAATACACACACAAATCATGTCTTTATCCTTTATGGGGTAGACAAAGCCTAAGGGCCACATTTAGCATGATTGTGGACGTATAGGTGGAAAGGGGAATCAGAATAGCGGTGGCTTACTAGCGGCATCGCCTATAACATGATTCCTATGATTTTCGCCCATTCCCAAAAAGAAACTTCGATTAACGAATTTTTCACACTGAGAAATTAACAAAGGATTTAAAAAAAAGTAGGTAGGTACGTTCTCGCCACGGCGGATTTCAACGGTTTAAGGTTTTCAATAGTTTTAATGAGTATAAAGTTCTTGTATATGGACGATTTACCGTAGGCTCATTAACCCATTGTTCTGTTCAAGCCAGACAACTAATTCTATACTTCCTAATAGGTACGGATCACATAACTAAAGAGTACAGCCATTATCATCACCAAGCAGCAAGGGTGCTGCATTCCAGATTTAAATGACCTAATTAGAGATACGTCTTATCTTAAGAGTCTAATGTCAAGCTATTTACTACTTCGTGTAAGTGCGTAAGCACTATCTCGGCCTATCTGAGAGTTGTGCTAGCTATAAACATTATAATTATATATCTAATGAAGCCTATACATATATCCTTAGTTATGTACTCGTAGTCTTACAGTAAACATGATTCTCTGTCCTACTCGTAAAAGCTTTTGTGAAAAATTTAATCGTAGACAGTAATCACTACATAGTATAAAACAAAGTCGCTTTCTCTGTCCCCATGTCCTAATGTCCCTATGTCCCTATGTCCCTATGTATGCTTATATCCTCAAATAAAACTACACAACGGATCTTGATGCGGTTTTTTTTAATAGATTAGAGTGATTCAAGAGGAAGGTTTTTATGTATAATTCTACGCAGACGAAGTCGCGGGCAGAAGCTAGTTGATAATAAAACATAACTGGGGCCCGATTTTTGAAAGTGGTATAAATCTGTGTACTGCTGCCAAACTACAACTCAAATTAAATATTTGGCTATGTGACTAGAAATTAGAGATCTACTTTTCTTCTAATCTACTCATAATTCAAATTCAGCACAATTTTCACCACTTTCGAGTGGCATTTTCACAAATGTGCTTTCTAAAATCGGGCACCTACGAGTATACTCACTTTATTTGCTGTCAAGACAAAATAATTACTAAAACTAGTTTATGACACGTAAGGTTGTTTGGGGAAAACGTTTGAAATGATTATGAAAGTAAATGATTGCTGAAAATCAGTGCTGCAGGTGTCTAACCTAACACCTCAGCGTAATGCTGAGCCAGCGACCGTTTAACGTTTGTGAAGACACACTCAACACTGAAGATCTATTTCTCATGTCCGTGTTCTTTGTTTCTATTCTATAAAATTGTATGTATGATCTTATATTTGTGTGTTTTGCAAAAAAAAATGTTCTATTCTATTCTCCCTTAATGGCGGCCGTAAGGCTTGGGCCAATGTCAGTTTATAATAAATGTCTTCTTTCTTACAATAAGGTCTTAATGAGATTCAATTCCGAAACAAATTTGGATAGCTTGCTGTCAGATCCATATTAGAAGTGTCAAAAATGACAGCTAAAACGTAAAATTGAGTAGTAATTGAATCGCATTATAAGGCGCCAGTTGTTATAAGCCGTTCTTCTTAACCCGGGTACATCTGCGAGCTGTAAACGTACCTGTTGCACTTTATAGGTTAAAAACTTAAGCAAATGAACTGTTGTATGTAAGTACAGAACTGATATGGGACTTAAGTCACTTTTCTAATTCGGAACGTCAATTTGTCTATCCGCACACATTACTCACACATGCAACGGGTAATTACTTAAAATTTTCACCTATAGTAACCAAAAAGCTTAGTGTGCGTGGCTCACGAGCGGAACGCCGCGTGAGTACCGGCATTAAAAACATTATGAATTTATGACAATTTAACTCGTCTTCCACGAATTTATGATACTTACCAAGAAAAATAGATGAAGGCTTTGAATGAATCAGTCATCAAAACTATAGTACCTACTGCTTACACGTGCCCACAGATCATGACCCGAAGTTACGTGACAATACAATACACAATACACAAATCACGTCTTTATCCCTTACGGGGTAGACAGAGCCTAAGGTGACAAGACCTACAGGCCACGTTCAGCAAGATTGTGTGGCAAGGTATAGATGGAAAATGGAATCAAAATGGTAATGGGTTGCTAGCCGCATCGCCTATGATTCCTATGATTATCGCCCATTCCCTCGATGGGCTTTTACCATCTGCGCGGGAAGAGAAGCAACTGGTACATTCTATGTTTTTTCTTCTCTCCCAGACCAGCATGGAAGTATTTACGTGACGGACGGATCATATACATTGTCTCAACGTAACAAGAACCTCGAATTCCTCAGTTGGTTGGATAAGTTTGAGTGAACGCATCTGTAATGTTTTTTTCCATTTTAGGGTTCCGTACGCAAAGGGTAAAAACGGGACCCTATTAGAAAAACTTCGCTGTGTCTGTCCGTCTCTCACCAGTCTGTATAATCTCTTGAACCGTGATAGCAAGACAGTCGAAATTTTCACAGATGACACAAGCACTTTATCTCTTGAACCGTGATAGCAAGACAGTCGAAATTTTCACAGATGACACAAGCACTTTATCTCTTGAACCGTGATAACAAGACAGTCGGAATTTTCACAGATGACACAAGCACTCTTTATTGAACACCACAAATCATTACAAAACAATACAGAAACAAAGAAAAAAGATAGACCTAATAGGCGATCTTATCTTAGAGAAAGAAATGAGTTGAAGTCAGTTTAAACAGCTGGCGGAAAGAAATAGACAGGAGAAACGCAGGGATATTGTATTTCTGTTGCCGCCATAACAACAATTACTTACTAAAAACCGAATACTTTTATGCCTGTTCGTTTATGTAAGCAACCAACATAAAATGACCTCACATTGCATACATTCTGCTTAAGACCAGGACTCTTCTAACACATTTAATAATAACTTGCCAAATTTGTACGTTGCGAGTCCAACTCCAAGTCCAACCAGTTGCTTCTCTTCCCGCGCAGATGGTAAAAGCCCATCGAGGGAATGGGCGAAAATCTTAGGAATCATGTTATAGAGATGCCCGTCACTATTTTGAGTCCTCTTTCCACCTATACGCCCACAATCATGCTAAACGAGGCCAGGTCTTGTAAACTTAGGCTCTGTCTACCCCGTAAGGGATAAAGACGTATTTATGTAATGTAATGTACCTAATGAGTCAACTCGCACTTGGCCGAGTTTTTTCTCATTAATGTTGACAGCTGTAGATCATCTCATGTTGTAATGCGCTTACGCAACAAGTCGGTGCAGTCCATCTGCATGAAGGTCATAAATTAGAACCCATACAAATGGTGCGTACGTCATTATGCCTGTTATTAATGTTATATTAACGCCTTGTGTCGTAACAATTGTAATGTTAATGTGGTTTGTGTTGTAGCCGGTAGAACTTGACATTGTATGCTGGTATACATGCCTTTTAAGCCTTTATGACTTGAAAAAGTTATAAACTAATGGTCAATAGACAGCAAAATAAAATTTACCTATTCATTTATTTAATTTTAATTACCTAAATACCTTTGATTGTCATTACACTTGTATTCAATACACCGGTCGTACTAATTTGTTTGTGTTCATATTTTCTTCTTAATTATATGTCAAATTACCTCAATAGGTATCGCAACTTGTAGTAATTATGGTTTATTTGTAAATATTAGACTATTGCGTCACATCAAAGCAAATTATGAATGAAAATACGAAATACGATGTCCACAGAAATTAATATTCGACGAGTTATTGCTCCATTTCGCTTAGAATTCAAGGTTGTTTACAAAACTTGCCAGCCACGCTTTATTATTAATAGATACATCATAATTTTATTCTTAGTTACAAATAAAAATCTATATGACAAAATGAAAATAAACCAAAAAGTAGTACGAAAAAGTTATCTACAGACATAATTATACCTAACTAGCTTCTGCCCGCGACTTTGTCTGCATAGAATTATACATAAAAACCTTCCTCTTGAATCACTCTATCAAATCAGGGGGTGCATGCCAAATTTCACGATAATCGCTAGAGCCGTTTCCGAGATCCAGATTATATTATATTATACAAGAATTGCTCCCTCAAAATTGTATTAGTTTAGATAGATAGATGTGTATATTTATTATTTATTCACCCGACTTATAAAAAGTCACCATAAATCATTGCTATTACTGATTCAAATTTCACGGTATTTATGTTTTAATTGTGTTATATAAATGGCCAAGGTTCCGTGTCAAGGTCTAAGTTTTGCATTCGTGGTGTTTTTATAATTAATAATTTTTATAGTGGTTATTATCACCAAGGATTTGCGATTTTAATAAGGCACTTCCATCAATAGAGAAAACAAAATTGATTTTTAATCGATGATTGCACGAAGGAAAACATTAATACATCCTAGGTACTAATATTATAAACGCGAAAGTTTGTAAGTATGGACGGATGGATGTTTGTTACTGTTTCACGCTAGAACGGCTAGACAGATCTGGATGAAATTTAGAACATAGATAGAATATAGTCTGGAATAACACATAGGCTACTTTTTATGAAGTATATGAAGTTGCGGGCAACAGCTAGTACTTACATAAATCACGTATTTATCCCTTACGGGGTAGACAGAGCCTAAATAAGGTAACAAGACCTAGAGGCCACATTTAGTACGATTGGGCGAAAATCTTAGGAATCATGTTATAGGTGATGCGGTTAGCAATCCATCACTATTTTGATTCCCCTTTCCACCCATCCGCCCATAATCACGCAATCATGCCAACATTAATAAATAAAAACAAATAACTTCTTGCGAGGAGCTGCTGTTAAAAAGGGCAGCTAAGCTGGCAATTAAAATAAAGATAAAATTGAGTTATGTCATATTTGCGCCCGTAAAAGCTTAAGTACTAAAATATAGGGCTCTAGGGCTCCGAATACTAATTTTTTAGTGGCAATCGCAAAAAGGCTAGTCGACGTCACAGGGGACCAAAGACCAGCTTTCTCGGGCAAAGAATAAGCAAAATCATTCAAGGAGGAAAATCCTCCGGACAGAAACATGCAAGGGATCTCTTTTAGCAATTTTAGTTTATAGTTATTTTATTTACATTGAATTAAGAATAACTCCAATACACGGAGGAGGCCTATGCCATGAGGCACGCCGAATTACGCGACAATTTAATAATAAAAACAACAACAAAAAAAAAATGAAATTGTAGCGAATTCTGAATAAAAAGGCTATATTATAAGAATAATTTTAGGATTTCTGTAAGTATTTCAAATATGTTTGAGTATGTCCAAGTCATTATATATAGTACTATGTTGCACGCGACTTCGTCCGCGCTGAATTCAATATAGCCTTTGTTCATCGAAGGCATTCTAATGGTGCAGAAATTTTTCAAATATGTCCAGTAGTTTCGGAGCCTATCCTATAGGGGGGGGAGGGGTTTGACAAAAATCACGAAATGTCACAAGGGGGGAGGGGGGGGGTGTAGTAAGATATCACGTGTATATATTTTTTCATTATTTTTTCAAACGCGCGATTTTTAAATTACAGTTACATGGTATTATAGTAAAATGACACAAAAATATATCATGACATATACGATACCAAATTAATATATAAATTCAACACGCGCGCTTGCGCGCGCAAGACAATTCTAGTTCTAAAAAATTTAAGATTTTTTGTACTTACGAAAAATACACGTGATGTTGGATGGGGGGGGGGGGGGTAGTTTTAAACCTCACCATGTATCACCAAGGGGGAGGAGGGGTTAAAAAATGCTTAAAAAAAGATCACGTGATTAAGGTGTCCATAGAACTCGATTGCCTATTTTAAGGTTGTTGGGCACTTTTCGCAGAATTAGAGGAAAAGGCTAGTCAAATGCCCTTCGGCTTGCCTTCTGATATTATTTATCCTACGCCACTGCTAGATACATTAAAACGTTGAGTCCAAGTTTTAGTTGTCCTCGCTTATACCACAGTATATATATAAGCTAAAGCAGTAAGGAAACTACGAACAAATCGGTTGAAACGAAACACGCACACAGGCGCGCGCTTTACACGGCCCCTAAGCGGACCTCGTCCACTCCGCTCAGGCTCAGGTCCGCTTAGGGGCCGTGTAAAGCGCGCGCCTGTGTGCGTGTTTCGTTTCAACCGATTTGTTCGTAGTTTCCTTACTGCTTTAGCTTATATATATACTGTGCTTATACGTCGTAATCGTAAACAACATATATATTACTCGAACAAGAACACTAGCTTCATAGACTGACATACAGTAAATTAGTTATGCTATTGAACGTTGACCTTTACATAATGTGAACAAAGGTATTCTGAAAGAGCGTCTGCTTTATGGCATTAAGTTTGTATAAATTGCATAGTAACGTTTTATTACAAATCATTATTTCATTTGTTGTATTGGAACTAATGAATGATGAATAAATATAAGGTTTTGCACACACACACACACACACACACACACACACACACACACACACACACACACACACACACACACACAAATCACGTCTTTTTATCCCTTACGGGGTAGATAGAGCCTAAGGTAACAAGACCTAATAAAGGCCACATTTAGCATGATTGTGGGCGTATAAGTGGAAAGGGGAATCAAAATAGTGATGGCTCGATAGGCTTTTACCATTTGCGCAGAAAGAGAAAAGCAACTGGTACACTCTATGTTTTTTCTTTGCTCCCAGACCAGCGTGGAAGCAGGTTAAGGTTTTGTATATGTATTAATCGATAAAAAAATAGTTATAAAATTATACATACAAGCACAGACGATTTACTTCTCAACGACTAGATCATGAAATCATCTGTAGCAACTTTAGAATAGACCAGTACATCATAAAATAACTCATCTCAAAAGAAATAACGATATCATCTTTCGAAAAATTCTCTAGCATTAATTATAATCATTAGTAAGTAAGTAAGCTTTATTGTACAAATATTAAGAAACAGATACAAATCACAAAAAAAACATTAATACAACAAGACCTAAAGGCCATGTTTAGCATGATAGTGGGCGTGTAGGTGGAAAGGGGAATCAAAGTAGTGATGGGTTGCTAGCCGCATCGCCTATAACATGATTCCTATGATTTTCGCCCATTCCCTCGCTGGGCTTTTATCATCTGCGCGGGAAGAGAAGCAACTGGTACATTCTATGTTTTTTCTTTGCTCCCAGACCATGGAAGCAATACATACATTTTTTTATGTTAGAGAGGCCAGACAAACGAACTAGTGGGTCACCTGATGTTAAATGATCACCACTGTCCATAGACACCCGCAACACATACACAAATCACGTCTTTATCCCTTACGGTGTAGACAGAACCTAAGATAACAAACAAGACCTAAAGGCCACGTTTAGCATAATTGTGGGTGTATTGGATTTATAACATTTATATATCTATATCGATATTTTGGAAGTGGATGAGAATGGCTTGAAGAACCTTGTGTTTATTGAAGTCACGTTTGTTCGTGCTTTAAGATGATTGTAAATTAACTGAATTCCTTGTGATTATTAATTACTTTGTTTGGAACGGAAAGGCCGGGTCGCAAGATTAAATTTGCACGGTTCATTCATTATGTTTATCAATGGTTCTAAATAGATTGTAGTGTGAAATAAGGACAAGTTTTAGCTGTACACAAAGAGTTCTTTTATCTTTTTTTAGGCAAGATATTTGTATGAGACGCCACCTCATCATCATCATCATCAGACCGTGGCAGTTCATTATACATAGGCCTCTCTAATGGCACCCCACCTTTTTTATGGTGTGGAAAATGCGCCTTATGCATCCGCCCGGTACGGGTTTAAAGAAAAACATAATTTACCAGTTGCTTCTCTTCCCGCGCAGATGGTAACAGCCCAACGAAAGAATTGGCGAAAGTCTTAGGATTTTTGTTATAGGCGATGCGGCTAGCAACCCATCACTATTTTGATTCCCCTTTCCACCTATACGCTCTTAATCATGCTAAGCGTGGCCTTAAGGTTTTGTTACCTTAGGCCCTGTCTACCCCGTAAGGGATAAAGACGTGATTTATGTAGGTATCAGTGGCGTGGCGACCATAGAACTCGATTCCCAGTGCCTTGCCTATTTTAAGGCAGTTGGGCACTTTATTGTGCAGAATTAGACTAAAAGGCTAGTAAGATTCCCTTCGGCTTGCCTTTTTTTTTTTTTTTTTTTTTTATGTGAATAGGAAGGAAAACGAGCAAGTGGGTCACCTGATGGTAAGTGATCACCACTGCCCATAGACACCCGCAACCCCGGGGGGATTGCAGATGCGTTGCCAACCTAGAGGACTAAGATGAAATGCCTCTTGTGCCCGTAATTTCCCCGGCTGTCTTACTCTCCGCACCGGAACACAGCAGTGCAAGCACTGCTACTTAGCGGCAGGATTAGCGAGTAAGATGGTGGTAGCGATCCGGACGGACCTTGCACAAGGCCCTACCACCCGCTGCCTTCTGGTATACTTGACGCCACGCCACTGGTAGGTATGTATTGTGAGGGTCGTAGCCAGGTCTACACTAACTCAATAGGAAACTCCTGGATTTGAGCGTAAGTACGTGAACCTAACGCAGCGCGTAACATTTAAATAATAAAATTGTTAAGGACTTCAACCGTATATTCAAACTTAGGTACTTAATTATTTATCATACAATAGTCATGCCTTCGGAGGCAGCTGTCCAGGTGCCCTGAAGAAACACATTGTTTCTTTATTCCATTAAAATTCTAAACTCAAATTACAAATAATTGCGTTACCTGCCAGCAAGTTGGTTTGTTTATACAAACCTTTGTACAAACAAACTTAAGTTGTTACACTATGTACGTATGACCAGAAGGTTGGCAGCTACATATTTTGGACAAAGAACTACGATGACAGCTTAATTACTGTCTTAAGATTGCTTGGATCAGACAAAAAATTGCATTTACAGCTAATTTAAGTAATTTTACCTTGAAGCTAAAAGGCTGTAGAAGGAAGTCGCACGTAGCCTTGCACGCACAGTTTTGTCACGTCTTCATACGAAATGTGCGTGCGTACCTACTGCGTAGGCGCACAGATATCAAACATAATAACATCAGTGGCGTGCACAGAGTTTTGAGACGGTCAGACTAAAAAAACAACTAACCAAACTTACCAAAAATGCTGCTAGTTAATTTAGTGGTCAAGTCTGTTAATTATGACGTAAGTGATTAACCACCTCAAATATCCGAAAGGGGTGCGAGTCGGGTTACCTCCGCGTGTGGTCAAGAGCTGCGGTTCGTTTTTGGATCCGTCCGAGGGGAAGAGCTGTGCTTGGACCGGTGCACCCTGGGCATCGGTTAATGACTGGCTGGCAGATTCTTAGGGATATCATTATCCGTTGGCTAAGAGCCCGACCAGTCGGGTTTTACCGTATAATGTTGCCGACATTTTTGTCACAAGATTTTTGAATGTATTTCTTTGACATTGGCGAAATCATCGCATCGCTCGATGGGGCCATATTAGAAAAAGAAGAAATATCCGAAAACAGATAGCAATTACAGCAGGATATACTAGGGTGACGGGCACCAGTAATGCACATGCCCTGGTGCCGTCACGCTATGTCTTTTTGTCTGTATGAAGTGCACGCGACTGAATAACATAGTACATTAGGTACGCAAATATCACGATTTCCAGTTCCAGATGTAACCAATGAAAATGTACCTATTAAGCTGACACATCATTACATTACAATAAGTTTCTGACAAGCATTTTTGCTGACTGTACTTGCGTTGTCATTTGTCCTACACATGTGTACCAAATTTCAAGCCAATCGGACCAACCGTTGAAGAGTCTCCTGCGGAGACGACCCTGGCTGCATCACCAGAATTCCACTACCAGATTATTGTATTAGCGAGTCCCGACTCGCGCTTGACCGATTTCTTTTCTATTAGCCTACTGTTCTGCAGGTAGAGAAATAAACAGTTTTATCCAGGGCAAGGGCTAAAGAAGATTATGTAATGTGTATGCCAAAATAAACAATAAATGTTATAAATAACCATAGTGGAAACGTTTTGCAATGCGATAGTGAAAGGACACGTTAAAATCTATATCTGTTGTGTGGTCCAAATTATTTGAACGAGCGATTTATTGACTTGCTCTACTTATACTACTTTATTTTGAAAAAATGACTTTCTGCCAAGTTTCTTGCGGCGCATTCTTCTTGGCAATGATGGTTTTTCCGAATGCGCTGGTAGTTTCAAAAAGACATTTTTCAAAGAGAACAGTTTCAAAAGACGTTTCAAAGAGCCCTTGGCGGCCAATTTGCAAGAAAAAAAATTTCATTTTCATATAAGGTTTATTAACATTTTCATGAAATTTGTATAGTAAATACATTGAAATTTTCCGACACTTTCTACAAATATCGTCATATTTCAACCAATTTACATAAAACCTTGACAAATTATATACCCAAACCTTCCTCGTGAATTACTCTATCTATTAATGAACACCGCATAAAAATCCGTTCAGCAGTTTTTGAGTTTATTATATCAAACAAGTAGACAGACAGACGCGGCGGAGGACTTTGTTTTATATAAGTAAATATGCAGTGATTAGATAAGTAGTACTCAGTCATTTTATGTAGTATGTTAATTTAACTTATTGTAGGTTTGACCGATGACCCGCCTCTGACACCAGACAGCGTCTCATTTTCTTACAAATATGACACGTCATAATACTCGTAATGCAACTGAGTTGCCAAATAGATTCTTATCATATTATGTGTTTTTGGCGTTCCCCTTGACCGAAAATGCAGCGAACGTTACAAAAGCTTTGGAAGTCATATTTTAAGTTGCGACATGACTTTATGTATACTCAATTTTACAATATGTTGTACTGTACGCCCATATTTTTTATCCTTCGATATGTCAATTTAGTTTTGTCTCGTAAAATAAAAGAAACAGAAATTGCTACAAAAACAAAAATGAAAAAAAAAAACTTTTGACGTGCTTGGACTATGTCTATTTTAATAATCGCTTTCACTTTTGATTTGGACCATCAAATGTTGCAATAGTAGCCGCGTGGTACAGTAAACGGATCGTGGGTATATTGTTGTTATTTGCCTACTTTAATAAAGAAAAGTAAGTGAGAACCTGGTCGCCTGTTATAGGGTTCCGTAGGTATATACTTGCGTTAAAAAATACTTGTCATATAATGTGCATGACCTAAGGTCTTCTCCAGTGTTGCCGTTTGGTTCCGAAAGTTCCGTTTTGCGGAACTTTTGACACCCCCGCGAAACTTGGGAGGAACTTTCTATTTTGGTACATTTTTCGGAACTTTTGGGGTCCCGGCATAAAGATACGTGGTAAAAAAAAGTTGCCCAAGATGATTTAAATTAAAATGGAACTTTTAGGGATGACAATGTAATTTTCAAGGGAAGTGACCTAGCAATACTGGTCTTCTCCGAATTCGAGTAAAACTTTGAATTTCGAGAGCAGACTTATTTACTAACATAGTTAAAAGAATACTAAACATTATGAGTCTTGGTCACATGAATGAACGAATTGTTATTATTATAAAAATATTTGCCTTTTTTAAACAGCTAACAGAACGACACACAAACAGCAATGTCTATTTGAACTTTGTCACTTTGTAGGAACATTCAACGTTTGCTTCCATAAATAATTCCATTTACTATCATCATCTTCCTCTTATCCTTCATCGGCGATAGAGTATAATATAATCTAGTTTAAGATAGATATATGAATGAATCTTTGTTCGTTTGCCTCGCTAAAACTCAGGAATGGCAGTACCGATTTAATAATTTTGAATTTGAAACATTTGTGCAATTCCAGGGCAGTTGTAAACGGTGAGACAACATTAAAAAAAAACAGGAGCTAAGCCGCGGGCAACAGCTAGTAGACAGTTTTCCATTTATAATGATCCATAGGGCAAGGCAGAGATCTTGAGATTACTCTAGCTAGATCAACGCATTCTCTTCAACGCACCAACTTGAAAAAGGGAGCAGGTTCTGTGGAAAAATTGTGGTTAAAACTGGAAAATAGATAAGATATCAAGAAGTTTTCCCGGCCATAGCTTTACCTTTCGGATTTTTTTATGTGTTCGTTGTTGCTGGCAACACAAAGTTAGCCCTAGTATGTTGGCAAAGCGTGCCTCCCCACTACTCTACTTCCGTCTATCATGGCGATTTAATGGTGTCGTGAAACCCCTTACTTGTTTTGTTGTACTTAAATGTTAAGGTGTCTTATCACTACATAGTATAAAACAAAGTCGCTTTCTCTGTCGCTATGTCCCTATGTATGCTTATATCGTCAAAACTACCCAACGGATTTAGATGCGGTTTTTTTAATAGATAGAGTGATTCAAGAGGAAGGTTTTTATGTATAATTCTACGCAGACGAAGTCGCGGGCAGAAGCTAGTTACTAATAAATAAACTCAGTGAAACAGCAAGTCTTTGTTTAACCGACCAGCCAAAAACAGCACCCAGAGTCCACGCTCTCAACATTCTTATTTTCAGTGTCGTTTCGAATGTTTTTTTTGGAAAATAGATGTAGATAAAACAAATAAAAATTATATATTCTACATTTTTAATGATATAACATCACTTGACAACATGTGTAAGCACGTACAAACTAAACATGATGTAAACCGATCTCTAAATCTCACCGTGCTGGTTAGCGTGCTAGTTCGCGGTGGTAACGTGGTTAGGTTAACCTGGTGCAACTGCCTGGGAACCGATCAGTTAACCGTGCTACAATGAAGATACAACGCTTGCACACAACGGTATGTGACACGCGTTTACTAGAAGCGTAACGATTGAGTTTCTTGAACATGCGGGTGGTAGGGCCTTGTGCAAGGTCCGTCCGGATCGCTACCACCATCTTACTCGCTAATCCTGCCGCTAAGTAGCAGTGCTTGCACTGCTGTGTTCCGGTGCGGAGAGTAAGACAGCCGGGGAAATTACGGGCACAAGAGGCATTTCATCTTAGTCCTCTAGGTTGGCAACGCATCTGCAATCCCCCCGGGGTTGCGGGTGTCTATGGGCAGTGGTGATCACTTACCATCAGGTGACCCACTTGCTCGTTTGCCTTCCTATTCACATAAAAAATAAAAAAAAAATAAAAAACCGATACACCATGATACTTTAGCAGTTTTGTAGAGAATAAATACTTACTTACTTACACAAATCACGTCTGTACCCCTTACGAGGTAGACAGAGCCTAAAGTAACAAAACCACGCCACGTTCAGCATGATTGTAGGCGTAGGTGGAAAAAGGAATCAAAATAGTGATGGGTTGTTATAACATCATTCCTAAGAATTTCGCCCATTCCCTTGATGGGCTTTTACCATCAGCGCGGGACGAGAAGCAACTGGTATATTCTATGTTTTTGCTCCCAGACCAGCATGGAAGAAAGACAGCAAATTAACAACTGCGAAATTCTCCGCATTAATTGAGCCCGCGTAGGAACTGTAGCTCAAACGCTTTCATTCTGAGAGGAGGCCTGTGCCCAGCAGTGGGTATATAGACTGGAGATGAAATGAACAAAATATTTTTATCAATTTTTGATACTGTTTACATGTTTTACGGCAAACGAAAAGTCATCAAAGGTAAAGACTAGGTTTCGAAGAAAGTATATCCAAAAAACCCCTTAAAAGTTTAAATTATCAGATTTTTGCCTTTAGTTAGAGTAAGACCGTAGTCATCATCATCATCATCATCAGCCTGAAGACGTCCACTGTTGAACAAAGGCGTCCTCATGCCATACCAACCCCATCCCATACTTCTTGCCAGAGTTCACAATCCTATGTTAAAGGGAAGTCTTCTGGTAGGTCTTTGATAAGTACCTACAATATGTACCCACGGTTTTTGTATGAACATACTAGTACACTATCTAAATTAATTTTAAAGTATGTATCGTTTGATCGCGTAAAATTGGAAACTTCATATTTTTATCATTGCAAGACGATACCTCCAAACTTTCTTGGCAGACTGACAATGAAGTTATCCTAAAAGGGTCCTTTGCTTTTAATTTGTGGAACATTAAATAACTAAGAAAACAGCATTTATCTATCAACGGAAGCAAATAAAGAGTGAACCAAATATCCATACCTTTACCAATACCAATCTGCTCAATATGTTCCCTATGTAAAGGTAGAGCTATAGAGGTATGACTGGTGTTCTTGGAAATTCGGTGTGCGATGTCACCAGCTTCAAAAACCGGTTTCATAAGGGCCTTCTCAAATAAAAGTGTTTTCTTTTGAATTTTTACGCCAAGACAATCGCGGGAGGCTTATGATACACGTGGAGATCCTTGAAGAATGCACATATGAACATCTCTCAGCTGATTTTGAAACAATCGTCGGCCTAAAAAGGGCCAAATCAAGGACCGGAACCGGTTACCATTAAAGGGGTATTAGATAGGGTATTTTATACAATTGTTTTTACAAAAACGATGAGTTTGGTAAGCATATCATCGATCGGGTTATCCGAAAGAAAGTCTGACCGTAATAACGTAGTTAATTCTGGTAGGCGATTACCGCAACTAAAAACCCTTCGTACGCATTCAAGCAAATTTAAATTTTAAGTGCAACGCATTCGTAACCCTATTAAATGGTAAGTGGTTAAATAATCAAGTTATCTACACCCTATTCGACTCGAAAACCGTATAGAAAACGGTTAACCTTATTCAAAACAGTTTCAGTAATGATAGCCTTAGCATAACGATAAGCTTACCATCATATGGTAACAGTTTAATAGGGTTACCCCGTGAAAAGGCTTAAGCAAATGAAAAGGTTTTCCGGTCCTTGTTCAAAATGAGCACTGTATGAACATATACATTTTAAAATCACGTAGTAATCATCGCATCGATCGATGGGGCCATATTAAAAAAGAAGAAGAGTTGCATTAAGACGTCATGGTAAGGTCCCTGTCTGCTGCGGATTCGATCTGCAAGTAGTGCTGCCATTTTTTTCATAGCGATTGAGACGTTCACTTGAACGTTTTTTGTGTGAAAACTTACACCAGGGGATCAGTTTTCATAGTAATTGACAGGTGTTTAAGTCATTCCGCCACCTGCCTCTGCTTCGATAGCCACCACGGAACCCAACAGCACCCAGCCAATACATCAATATAATGATGACTTAATATTTAGGTTCAAAAAACTATGAACATGGAAGCAATATCCAATACACTTAAGTGCTTTTGAATTCATTACAAGGCCGTAATGATGTCAAAAACAACATTACGTCAACTTGATAGTAAATCTTGTGGTTCAGGTGATCATAGCTATTTCAGATTTTACTGGGGCGTTTTAACACCTACAAATTAATTCGACATTATTTAATGTCACGGATATTTTTTGGACTGTATTGTTCATAAGAAAAAAAAGTTATTAGTGGAGTGGGGTAACCGGCAGGTCCGATTTTCAAGAACAGATCGAAATCACAACTCGAGTGTTAAAAATCTGTGTATTATAAACTAAGAACATTTGCCCAAATAATAGATGAGATCCGATCTCAGAGATCGTTTAGTATATCTTCAAAACTACGCAACGGATTTTGATGCGGTTTTTTAAATAGATAGAGTGATTCAGGAGGAAGGTTTTTATGTATAATTCTACGCAGACGAAGTCGCAGGCAGAAGCTAGTAAAATAAAAAAGTAGGATCCTTTTGACGTGTTAATTTTTATGCCGTAGGTACGAATTTATCGGTTGTAGTCAAAGAATGAGTAACACGAGACGTTAAACAAATTCGCGAGAGCAATGGTTTAATAATCTCAGCAAATTATATCTTTGACTACTATAGCTCTTATTTTCTTTTACTCTACTCGTATGTACCTGCTCAGATCTGTTCTCTTCTCGAGTCCATTATGGTTGCCTGGTAGAGATCGCTCTGTAGCGATAAGGCCGTCTATTGTTACCTTGTAATATTCTGTATACCTTTTTCTGTTTTGGTTGTTATATGTGGTGTTCAATAAAGAGTTATTGTATTTTATTATGTACGTCGCATTTCACAATCAGCTTAATCTTTCGCCAATACAGTATACAATAAGTGTATATCATAAGTATAGAGAAGGGAAACCAGTAAAACTTGTACTTTAATTACCAGCAACGGATAAACATACTTTTATAGTAAATCCACAACATCCATGTCCAAAAATTTCATAATTCAACTACCTGCACTATCGGAATTCGGATCCAGAACTTCTAGCTAAGTCAGGGTCACTAATCAGTAGGTTATCCGGTCATTTAGTCAGTCAATTAGCCGCAGACAGTAAAGGCTCCACAAGTCCACAATTCACAATACCCTGAGTAAGCAATAACGCTTGTTTCCACAAGAAAACACAGCATTCCCATTATGGACTCGGCCATGGCGGAGCGTTGCGAATCGAGTCGTTTTCGTTTCAAAATGTTTCGAAAGCTGATTTTATTATATTCTCGGAACAATAACCAGCGGTCACAGGCCAATTAAGAAATGTTATTGTTTGAATGTGAATCTACGCATTTCATCAGACGTATCGCCTTGAATTTCAATTTCGTTATGCTAATTGAGCATCCTATGCAGAACTTTTTGCATATTTCTAATTATTGCATGCAGTTTCTTTACACACACATACATACACATATCTCGTCTTTATCCCTTACGGGGTAGACAGAGCCTAAGGTAACAAAACCATAAGGCCACGTTTAGCATGATTAAGGGCGTATAGCTGTAAAGGGAAATCAAAATAGTGATGGGTTGCTAGCCGCATCGCCTATAACATGATTCCTAAGACTTTCGCCCATTCCCTCGATGGGGTTTTACCATCTACGCGGGAAGAGAAGCAACTGGTAAATTCAATGTTTTTTCTTCACTTCCAGACCAGCATGGAAGAAAGTTTCTTTTACTCAAATAATATCTGATGCAGTAGGTAACTGTCATAACAAACCAGCTAAGTGCGAGTCATAGCAGCAACAAGGCGACAACAGAAATACATCATCTGATTCATCTGTGAAAATTTCAACTGTCCAGCTGTCACGGTTCATGAGATACATCCTGGTGACTGGTCAGGCAGACAGACGAACAGTGGAGTCTTAGTAACAGGGTCCAGGGTTTACCCTTTGGGTACGGAACCCTAAAAATGATAAAGCATTCATACATTAATGATTAAATTTGCTACAAAAATAACTATATAATGTCAAGTAAGTAAGTCCCGTTCTCCCAGTTTAGTTAAAATCATGAAAGGAGAGCAAATCGTGAAAGTTTAAGCAGTTAATTACTATCACCATCTCCAAATTTTAAATTCCTTTAAAAGAACAGCTCGAATTATAGCGTTTGCCCGTTCAACCCTCAACATTTTCCTTGCCCCGATGTCGTGTGTACGTGTTACACCGCTACCGATATCCGATACGTGAGATCTCTCTAAAAAGTACACGATACGGGCACAGTATATATATAAGCTAAAGCAGTAAGGAAACTACGAACAAATCGGTTGAAACGAAACACGCACACAGGCGCGCGCTTTACACGGCCCCTAAGCGGACCTCGTCCACTCCGCTCAGGCTCAGGTCCGCTTAGGGGCCGTGTAAAGCGCGCGCCTGTGTGCGTGTTTCGTTTCAACCGATTTGTTCGTAGTTTCCTTACTGCTTTAGCTTATATATATACTGTGATACGGGCGCCACCGTTCGTAAATCCGCGGTACTGATGTGATGTCATCTTCCCGCGAAAAAACTTCATGTATAAGCGCTTAAACTGCCTAAGTATGATTACTTATTTATTACGCTAATTTTGTCTTACGGTTTTTCTTTGTCTTTTTTTATCTAACAATACACCGCAAAAAACTATATTCAGAGTTCCGTGACACAATGTTAAAAATGGTTATCAAGGCGACCATAGTGAAATATCATACTCATTTCTTAATTATTGACTACTGGAAAGAAGAAACGCTCGATCGAACTAGAATCGCATGTACCGAATAGATTTCATACTTATTAACTTCATACTTATCTACACCGCACCGCGCGGGCGAGGACTTATCTAAGCGGCCTGTCTGTTCTATATAGTAGAGTCTATCTAGTCAATCGTGGCGTGGCACTAAAAAAGGGCGGCAAATTCAAAACATCTGTCTGGTAACACAGAACCTCGGAGCACAGAACTTATTGCTGATTTTTTTTGATACTACGCTTTATTTTTTTTTTAATCATTTTATGAAAGTGTAGAAGTTAGTTCAACAAAACAAATTAATTTAAAATCATTTTAAATGACATTACCTGGCCTTCCCTCCAGAGGCTGAAGGGCAAGACAAACATGAGGGATTGAGGAACTGGTAAGATGAATGAAAATAGATACTCAAGAATGTATAGTTGTAATATCAACCTTACGTTACATTACGTGCTAGCTATCCAGATTTACCGGTACCATTCACGAGTCATAAACAAAGTCAGATTCTAGAAATTCAACACCCCATAAAGAATCATCTTTCGTAAACAACACACTGACACCACTGAGGTTAAATAATTGCCCCCCTTAATGGCCACATCACTGAGATGCAATGTTCAAGAAGTTTCACGGCTGCTCCCGTTTGACAGATGAAATTGTTGCCATATGAAGAATTTGGAAAATAGGCCAATTAGACTATATTCTCTGGTTCCTTACACTGTTTTTAAATTTCTATCACTACAGCTAAAGCCCCGCCTATTCCATTTGCTCGAGATAAGTTAACCAAGTCATGTAAGGACTGCATAGAAGGACAAATTGAAATGCAATCGGTTACATAAGTTTCGGCAAGTGGAGTACGACCTTCGCTTGCACTCGAATTAGGAAACTGTCCTGTATCGTTTTCGCAACTTTAACTTTACGAAAGTATTTATTGGTTGAACGTAGTTATACTTAGAAGTTTATACACTGTGTGTTAAATACGTCTTAGATCGCAGGAACTTCTCACAGGAACAGGAACGACCTGGGGAATGATTTTTGAAAACACCTCACTCGAAAGTGGCATTAATCTGTTTATATCTTCAAAACTACAGCTCTAATCAAATTTTTGACTAGTTCACGAGATAAATGAGAGCCGTAATTATCTTCTAAGCTACTCGTATTTCAAATTCAGCACAATTTTTCACCGCTTTCGAGTTTTATTTTCACATATGTGCTTTCTAAAATCGGGTCCTCAAGGACTTTCAGGGGCTTTCTTTATCATCGCCCGAGGTGTGTACACAATTTTACGCCTTCCCCTGGCCAGGAAGTGGAGATTTCCACTCTAGCTACTTACGACCCGGGCAACGTAAAAACTAATCCACAATACTTGAGCACGTGGATGGAATGGTTTGACTGAGCATCCACCCACCCAGTATTAAAGTTTTTCATTTTTTTTCATACATTTTGGAGTTGATAATTATGTTTCCATACAATGGTCGATGTTCAAAATGTACGGCTTAGGTTGACTTAATTTTTATAAATAACAACAACAGTCTCCAGTCAGTTAATCCAACCACCTGGTGAAATATTTTAAAATAATAAGACACCCTGTATAGACAAAATATTGTGTTTAAAAAAATGTGTGATTCTAAAACTTTTCATAATGTAAATAAGTAAATCCAGCAGCAGTTTTTTTTATTAGGTATTATATACGGAACAGTCGTACCAAAATGTGTTTCATGCGAGTCAGGTTGCACTTTATTTGCTATTGGCGGTTGCCTAACATCCTCATTAGCATGACGGTCAAGGTAGAGCGGTTTGCGTGCGGGTCTGAGGCTGTGTGAAGGTAAACAATGTGTTGCTCCAGGAATTAAAAAAACAAGAGGCTCGAAAACAGAACATCATAACTTTTTTACTGGTTGATTGTTGGTGGCCAGTACGAAAAGCATGTATTTTAAAGTAGGTACATAACAGTAGATACATGCACATAATAACAGCAATAACATATTATGCTAATTTTATTTTGAGCACGTTGTTTTTGCGCGAGATTACAAATAAAATTTAAAGTTATTTCAAGAATAAAAACAAGTCAAAAAAAATGTCAAACGCACTGAACTTGCTGGCCAGTACAAAATTTCTTCTGATTGTGTGTTATACTTCCCATTTTAAAAATCGAGATGTTGGTTTGGTGACTCACTGATTCTAACATATTGTAAATATTTGCTGTCTTAACCAGTAATTTACTTTGTAAACATTTCAAATAGGAATTAATTGAACAATACTACTCTAATTACGGTTCAAAACGAAACCTTTATGTAACAGTTGCAAGTTACAATTAGCTATCTATTGAGTTTCATAAACTTTGAACACAAATCTTTATTGACAAAAGAACCAGGTCAAACCAGGTAAGGGTTATGTCACCGACAAGTACAGAACGCAATATCGTTAACATGAATTATTACGTTATATGACGCCTACAAAAAAATGCAAGTTTAACTGTCAGTTTGTTATTACTAAGTCATTTGGCTTTGGTCCTTTCGGTTCCCAACAGTATGAAAATGACTAGGTATCTATTAAAATAAACCGACGTCATAAAATAACATATTAGAACTGCTAGCTCTGACGTCACGCGGAACGTGACAATGAGTCATGCTTTTTAGTGAGTGCAGCCGGCGTTTATCGATTTAATTAAGACATTTTCAAAAAGCGTAAATATTAAGTAATGTAATGTTTGTATCAGTCCGCATGTCTTGTACCAATTGTACCTATTCAAATCATTATTGAAGACTGTGTTTCTTTTATTCATATGAGAGAACGATTAATTTTGTAGCTATCAAAACATTTTATAAAAATTTACAAAAACGCTGATCCACGCTACGTGATATTAAATCGTGACTTACACATCAAGCAGGAACTGGCTGGAAACGTGCGTCTTGCTACGTTTAAAAAAAAAGCAATTGTCTCTGGCGAACACTTTTCAACGACCTCGAAGATTTCAAGTTTAGAACGTTTTGAAATTTACCATTTTAATTGGTACGGTGAATAAAACTGGAACTAATGTCGTTGCATACTAAACTCACGGCTTTTGTTTGGTGACAGAGTCAGAGTTGCCAGCAAGTATATTTTGGTACCCGCATTACTTCAATTGGTTTGGTTTTTACATTCATCAACTTGTTGTTAAAAACTATTGAAGTTATTGCAACTCATTAATCGGCAAAAAAACTTGTATCTAGAGTTGCGAAAAAACGTATAGGTTTAATTGTAATTTTTATTAATGACGTTAAGATTTTAAGTAGATTTAACAGTACCACACAGTACGCAGACGTTAAACCTGATTGAGTGCCAAGAAGGTGCTTTATTACAGGTTCTCTTGTTTGTATTTTTACTTAGGCCTAAAAGCGTATTAAAAATGTGCTTTTATGAAATTTTAGGTAGATATAAGTAATAAGTAAGTTAAATTTATCTCACTCAGGTGTACGTAAAGTAGCTGTGGTGGTATACTAGGTGTACTAATTGAATAAAAATTTGTAGCAAAACACCTTCAAAACATACCAAAAATCAATCATTTCAAAATTCCCAAAATCACGTCAGTTATTAGCTTAACCGTCGAGGCGTGGAAAAATTAACTTCCATAGACAATTAATAAATGGCCGATCGAGCGAGCAATCACCTCCGTGATCCGTGACCGTGTACTTAATATCCATACATTATTGATTATTTAAATTTACGAGTACATACACTACATCCTGCTATTTCCCATACTTAACCAGTTATATGTTCGAACGCGGATTAGCCCCTTATCGCATCGGATACGGCTAACAATCAAACACAACATCCTGCCCCTGCATTAATGCAAAAAGGCGATAGGGTGAATGTCTCAAGCGGGATATTGGTCCAGCTAACAAAGGTAATAAGACCTAAAGGCCACGTTTAGCATAATTGTGAGCGTATATAGGTGGAAAAGGGAATAAATAGTACTGGCTTCCTAGCCGTATCGCCTATAACATGATTCCTAAGATTTGCCTATTCTTTCGATGCCCGATGTTCTTTTATTTTGTCATCTATGCAAAGACTAGTATAGAACGCCGAGTTGTCATGTTCTATCTAATGATAGCTAGGTGTTTCGTGTCCGTTATAGAATTCAGTTAGAGTTCAGTTTCTTTTGTGTTTATTGACCATTCAATTCAGGACCAACGGTTGTGCCTATGTGACAATTGTAAAATCGATTGTGATACAATTGACCACCACAGCTGTGATATGTATTTTTGTACAATTGTATTAAATCTCTTCGGGCCTGTCTGGCTGTCTACTCACTCTTATCGGTTTAATACTTGAATCGGCGGATGGTTCCCGAAATCCAAATCCCGTTTTAAAAGCTGAGGTGTAGTGTACCAATTATTCTGTTAGTTAAAAAGTGGAAGTACCTGTAACGCTTCTCTTAAGCCTAGGGGGAGATGAGACGACAATATTTCGTTTAGCCAAGTGGGCGTGCGAACATGGTATAAATTAACCACATATAGGGGTGTCAAGGGACCAAGTAGATCAACATTCTTCAAGTATTCAAGAGCATGTTACGGTATGTTAATATCTATTATTTCCAAGACAATGGTACGCATGTTGCGCTGAACTTGGCAGTGTAATAAAAGGAATGACCAAGGGCGCCCCCTTTCACCGAGGATGCGCAATTTTTACGGCCAAATTCGCTGCAAGGTTGCGAATGTAGCTACTGTAAACGTTGTTCTACTTTATTGATCGATTTTAATGTATCCTCTCAAGAAATATCATACAAGGTGTCATATTTCAGCAGGTAGTCGGAAAACCGGAACAATTTAAGGACCCTGAGGGTTTACCATGACGTCTTAATGCAATTTAATTCCGACTCAGTTCAGTAGGCTTATTATAACTCGCTCGCAATCGCCATCGTGTTAATTTTGACAGTTCTTTCATGAATGTGACAGCTAGCTGATTTCGATGCTAATTGTCAGCCCGTACATGAACTGTCAAAATGAACACGATGGCGATTGCGTGCGAGTTAGACAATAAGCCTACAGGTTTTAGCTGTCATTTTAGTATTTTTGGGGTTTCTTACCTCAAAAGAAAACTCAACTTTGGTTGCCCGTCTGTCTGTCCGCTAGTCAAGACGCGTGTATACGTATCGAGCTGAAATTTTATTTAAGCGAGACATTCTTGGTCATTTATATATTTTTATTTACTTATATCGGGGATCTCGGAAATTTGGTAGGTACTTTTGGCGTTTTGGGAGATTAAAATCGAGCTAACTGCACCTTGTTGTGAGAAAAAGCGAATACAGACATCATAATTAAGTTCACAAGTGCTCATAATAGCAAAACAAGGTAAGTAAATTCTCTTAGACGATTCGATGATTCAACGAATCCAAGTGACAAAGTAATAAATACCAATGTTGCAATTATACAAATACTGAATACCTTCCGCATATTTCAATTTTCGAACATGGCAATACCTTACCCTTTAATGTAATTGCATTATATTAATAGTACATGTTTTTTTCTGCAATATCAAAGCTTGTGTTAAATGCATTTCATTATGTCAAGTTAAATTTTAATTAAAGTTTAATGTCAAGGGAATAAGGCATATATTTCGTTAAGGCACTACCTGCATAGCATGGTAATGATTGTCTCACATGTATTATCTATGGTAATGACTGTAGAATGTTATAATAACGGCCAGCAATGCATGTTTAAATGTTATCGTATGCAAATGCGAAACAAGGCATCCAAAGCGCGCCTTTTATGCTAAACTTAGCGTTTCCCTTCCCTACAATAATTATTTATGAAATAAACAAGAGAAAATCTAGCCCAAACAAAACTTTGAGATAAACTTATTTGACGCATACGAAGCCAAGTTACTTTAGCGATAACTTTAACCTTAACAGACTTTGACATAATATTTCATAGGTTATCCGTAAAAAAACGTCGGTAACGATTAAAGTTGTTATTAAATTAACTGGTTATAACTCACGCTTGAAGTTCCTTTTGAATTAAATTGAACGTACGCTACAATACTTGAGAATAATCTGTAATGGACCGTAGCAACAAGTCCCGTCTCAATATTCTCTAAAACTTAAATAATGACCTGGCAACACCTCAATTAGCCCTCAAACCCGAGTTCCGAGTAACGTGGAAACGTGAATGACCGACGCAGCCCGTTAGTATGCGAGCCACGGGTGGTGCTGTCAGTCATTTGGGGTTGTCAGCCTCAAAATTAGTGCTGATCTATTAGGATTTTTCTAATCCACGATTACAAGCATAATAAAAAAATAGAATTTGGAGATATGGACCTCCACATACGTGATACTCAACTCAAATATATTAGATTAGGTACTTGGCTGTTGCCTGCGACTTCGTGCGCGCAGAATATTATGTAGCCGACACTTACACATAATGTGGTTCTCTGTTGGTAAAATAATATTCAAAATCGGTTCTGTAGATCTAGAGATTAGCCCCTACAACCTCACAAACTTTATCTCTTTATAATATTAAAACAGAAATGTATTATAAACATTTCTTTTTAAAGTGAAATTATACTTATCCCTTGGCCTCCTTCGACCAGTTTATACTCTAGACTAGCGAACCATCCTGGCGTCGCACGGGTGCAAGTATTAGCGAAACGACACGAAAGAATTAAGAATGAGGGGGGCGGTATACGAATTTCGGAGTAGACCTCTGCTGGTAACCCCAGTTAAGGTAGCTCAGGAAACGGCGGCGATTTGTTTAGTCGATTGTTATCGTCCACCGTAAATCTGTGTGGTTTACCATAATATGGCAGGAGATACGAACTTCTAATATTAATAAGGTCTTGTACTACCTAAAGCTATTTTTATAAAGGAGCTCCGGCTATTGTTTTCAGTGTCTACTAACAGTTTAAATTCGTCAAAAACAAAAAACACATGCTAAGTACAAATATTTAAGAAAGAGAGCATATTTCGAGAATAGCAATGAATTTATGGTGGAAGTTATCTTCTAATTTATCTTAGTATCGTACTGCATTAATTATTTGCCACATTTTTGGACGAGATGTAGGCGTACAGAACAGACATGCCTAATTGCCTACACTCACGTCAAAATTAACATAACAAAACAAAAACGTTACACATACGTGATTCACGCACACAATTAAACATTATACCGAGACCATGGTCATCTCTTTGTCTATGATAGGGCTGACCAACTACAATAACTGATAGAAATAAACTTGAAGTATGTACTGTCCACAGTACACAAAAATACCGTAAGGGGGGTTGCGAGCCCTCGAGCCCTTCTCCGCCCCTGGGGCGAACCCTACCATAGACACAATCTGTATCTGAACTGGTACATACCAACCAATTTTTATCAGCTAATAACTAACCTCCTTATTCCTTATTCATAAACGCTCTATAGGCTTCTGCTAGCTTAGCAATCGTTTGTCCTTATCTTTGAAAGGTAAATGTCAAAGTGACAGATAAGGAAAAACGATTGCTAAGTTAGCAGAAGCCTACAGAGCGTTTATGAATAACGGGGTAAGTTTGTAGAGCCGAATCTTTATTATCCAAAGATCAAGCCCCCCATTAAAATCAAAAAACTATATGTGAACTATCGATCGGCTTATCGACGGGAAGAACCAAGATCTCCTATCTTACAAATTTTAATTATTGTAGTTTGAACCAATAGCACAGGTGACCCACTTGCTCGTTTGCCTTCCTATTCATGTAAAAAAAAAACATATCTTAAATTAAGCCGAAATTACAAAATAAGAGATCTTGCTTCTTCACCGTCGTTATGTTTCTTGCGCATAAGAGGCAAGCGAACATCTGATGATAACCGACCACCGTCAATCATGAGAAGCAGCAACCCCAACAAATGAAGAAGCCAGTTTGTTGCCGGCCTTGATATAACGTGCTAACAGTCACGAACTCAGATTTTGGCATGATTCGTTTCTATATATCGACGATTTCATAGTTGAATACAAAACGTGACTTGACAGAATTCCTGAGGAAGACCGATTTGATTTTATGATAGAAGAATATTTAATGCGTTACATAATACTAATTTTACAGGTAAATAGTAAAAACGGGTTCAAAATCTTGTAAAAACATTAAGTAGGGGAGACCGAGGAGAGTTGAGACAGATGTGAGTTGATACAAAGCCGATTTCTCTGAACTGTGACAGTTTATCGGGCTGGTAACTTCGCTAATTCGTTGCTCTTTCTACACTCCACAGTTTGTGCGAAGTTGTAACCTCGCTAACTGTCATAGGTGCAGAGAAAAAGGCTTTGTATCAACTCACCTCTGTCTCAACTCGCCTCGGTCTACCCTACTTGCTTAAATAATATTTTTAAATCTAAGTAGAGGAGGCATACCGAAAGGAAGTTGGCGCGTCTTGGATGTATTTATCAAAAAAAGTGTCGAGAGGAAGGGGAGAGCTTTGTTCAGCATTGGAACAGTTTAACATGGTAATAAAAATAGGCGTATGCAATGACTTTTTTAGTGCACTTGTAATGACGTTTGTATAAAGGAAATAGTTTTAACGCCAACAGTTCAGGGGCCTTACCATGAAGTCTTAATGCGATTCAATTCCGATTCAATTAGGTTTGCTCGCTATCACATCCACCCTAAAAACGACAGCTAAAACCTGAACTGAGTCGGAATTAAATCGCATTAAGACGTCATGGTAAGGCCCCGGTAATCGTAATCATCCGTCGTACATGTTATTTAATGGTTCTTGCAAAAGTACCAGCTGGCCTTTTCGACTCGATTAAAGACAAGCACGTTCCGGCATTTTAGAGGCAACAGTTTGTCAACTGGTGGAAGATTTTGGCGATGCCAATAAAATGTGACGTCCTTGTACGTCACTTTACGTTTTATGAATGAGAAAGAATGCGGACAAGTCTTGCCGTCGCACAACCAATACGTTGCGTTTAAATTAGGAATATCGCTTTTTTTTTTCAAGCATTTGTTTAGCTTCTAGCTAGCTTAGAACCTCACATAGAACATTAAAAAGTATAGAAATGTCATCGTTTGTGCCTTCTAGCATCGATATGGTCATTTTTTGGTTCTTTTATTAACGCGTAAGTATAATAATTAGTGAGTTTTTATGAGTTTTACTATATTACGCTATGTACTAACCAATTAAATGTAAGCTTTTTTGAACTTGAGATTGTAATCTCCGCGTTAAATAAAAAATGTAATATCGTAATTTACCATCGTACGTAAGTTTTTTTACGCAGTGATTTTTCCAATGTCCTCGGTGAATTAGTTTGGGTTTGCATTGATGTTGAATTGACTAACTCAACAATTAAACTTTTCCATTTAGTTTCATATTGTTTATAATGTGACAATCGCTGACAGAACAGAAATTAGTCGATTCCAAACAATTTCTCAATCGATTGTTTAATCGAAATGGAAACCAGAGATAATAGCATCATTGATAAAGGGAACAATTGAAAGGATAGACCGTGACCCACGACATTTGCTCAGACCGAAAACCTCACGAACTGTTTACGAACTTATAACTCTATTCAACCAGGGTCCGCACTTGCGTCGTGGTCGTGGCGTAGTTAAAGATAAAGATATTCTAATAGTAAATTACATTCCGAGGGTGTTGAACAAGTGTTGAAATAAAGAATGGCTCAGATGGCAGGAACTTGTCGGACGAGCCAAAGGCGAGGACTATAAACATGCTACCTGATGCTTTTTTATCACGGCTAGAGGTGTGTACACAATTGTACGTCTTCTCCTGGTCAGAAGTGAAGTACCTACTTACCCGATTTTTGAAAGCACACAACTTTTAAAGTAAAAAATAAAAAGTAAAGAAAATAAAGAACTCGTAGGCTATTGTCTACAATCGATATGAACAAGATTGAACTGTGGCATCAAATGCTCTGAATTCCAAGGCGTTTTCGTTTTCGGCCCGGGGACCAAATCGGGAAACACTTCTGGTAATATGGGTTAAAAGATCAACAGCCAATATAACTTTGTTCGGACGGAGAGACGGGAAGGACCAATTTAGAGATGTTTTATGAGGTCAATTGTGTGTAGCTGAGAAACACGGTAGCTGTGGGTCAGACGGGATTAAAGTGGGACAATTTGATAACATTTCATTGAATTATGATGAAGACTAATTTACGGAGTCATCCTGTATTTTCCGAAACGCGACAGGTTTAGCAAAAGGGCCATCCTACTAATATTATAAATGCGAAAGTTTGTTACGATGTGAGGGAGTGGGTGAGTGTGTATGTTTGTTCCTTCCACGCTGAAACGACTGGACGGATTTGGATCTAATTTGGAACGGATATAGCTGGTACCTTAGATTAAACCATAGGCTACTTTTTATCCCGGAAAATGGCATAGTTCCCGCGGTATAGCGATAAACATCACAAAGGTCGTAGCTGCTTAGTCTCAACGTAAATAATACATACACACATACACATACACAAATCACGTCTTTATCCCTTACGGGGTAGACAGAGCCTAAGGTAACAGGTACCTGCAGGCCACATTTAGCAAGATTGTGGGCGTATAGGTGGAAAATGGAATCAAAATAGTGATGGGTTGCTAGCTTCATCGCCTATAACATGATTCCTATTTTCGCCCATTCCCTCGATGGGCTTTTACCATCTGCGCGGGTAGAGAAGCAACTGGTACATTCTATGTTTTTTCTTTGCTCCCAGACCAGCATGGAAGATACGTAAATAATGATTGCCATAATATGCCATCAACATCTGAGTGAGTTACACCATGTTCCTTCACTACGTAGTATAAAACAAAGTTGCTTAACGCTGTCTGTCTGTCCCTAAGTATGCTTTGATCGATGCGATTTTTTTAAATTGATAGTGATTTAAGGTAAAAAGAGGTTTCTAAGACTTATTCAAGCTCAGTCATTTAAGGTGGCTAAAAATAGTGATAAAAAGTAGGAAAACAACTCCACTAAAACTTTACTATGTATTTCAACAAAATTCCTTTGTTTTAGATATCTAGTCTGCAATTGATCAAAGATGGCCGCTTGAGGGCTCATCAAAACACAACTCGAAGTCGCTTAACATTTTGCTTTAGCGCTTAACTCAGTCACCGGCAGTCGAACGTGTTAAATACGAACTCAAGGACCGAGAACCAGTTGGAGACGTAATCGCTGTGTCGTGGATACGACCAAATCATAGTGATTACTTATGACGTCTTGTGTTCGGTGTACCATTTCATTATAGGTGTAAAAAGAGACAGGGCTATATGGTTGTATCCTTTTGCCTACATCTGGAGACATGGAGAAGTAACGCTCTTTCCAATAACACCAAACACGGTATATTTATCTGTTTTTTTTAACAGAGTACTTTATGCTCGCTATAGGGCGCTAAAATTTAAAACTTTATTTTGCAAATAGGCTGCAAAGGGCTCTTTTACATGTCTTTTTTGGAACTACCAGCGTCTCGACGTCTTGGTAACGTATATAATCTATGCCCTTGACTATACCTAAAGGTTTATTAAATAGCTCGATCCCAATTTGATGTGGCAAATCAGAAAATCGTACATAAATGAGGCCGGAACTTTTGCAACTAGTATGTAAATGTTGATATGATATATTCTACCTTTTTTATTATTATTACAAGCTTTATATTAACTTGCAACGTAATGTACCTATGTTTGTCCGGGTGGAATCTTGCGACTCAATTTTGAAGCATACCTTCATCCGATTGAGCTGAAATTTGGCATACTTGTGTAAGTCTGATGACAAAACACTAATCTGATTACAATTAATACAACAGTTGGCCCGATTGACTAGAATTTAGTTAACATAAGTAGGACGGATGACAATGCAAGTACAGTCAACAAAAAGTACAGTGAGCACAAAAGGTTAAAAATGAAATTTTTAGGTTAGGTTATAACAAATAGACTCATTGTAACTTAAGTTAACGTTCTGTTCAGTGGAGACTGAGGTGCATGAACTACATGCCGGTAATTTTCATGTCAAGGATTTACCATATCAAGAGGAACGAATGCCACGAGAATATTTTAAGATGCTAGTTATTATCATACAAGATGCAACAGCGTCGTGATTGCGAAATAATTGGCATAAATCACAGTCACACTTAATGAAAATCATTTATATTTCCAACCTGACCTTTGTGCGAAATTACTTCAATTAAGCTCTATTAAAATTATAAAGAGTTATAAATTTTATAGTTTTGTTTATTATTCATGGATGGCGCTCGGATGGCAAAAAGTTGCGACGAAAGGATTTGCTCAAGACCTTGCGCAAACGCATCGTGTGGCGACAAAGATCAATAACGAAACGTGCGGATTACACCGAAACGCTTTGGGTTAAAATGCTCACAATTATTTTAACAGAGTAACTTTAACCTTTTCGCCACCACGTCAAATACAAGACGTCACCCATACGCCAGACTGCTTTATTGCTATGCCTTGAGTTGAACCTAAACCTAATTGGACGAAGGTTGCTTTTGCATTGAACTAATGGACGTATATATAGTTCGTTGGCGTTAAACCTGCGGTGCTGATGTGTCGTTGGCGTCGAAAAGGTTAACAAGGAAGTTTGAGTACTTTTACATACATACATATATACCGTCACGCCTCTTTCCCACAGGGGTAGGCAGAGACTACTTTATTCCACTTGCTACGATCCTGACATATTTCTTTCGCTTTATCCACACTCATCAATCTCTTCATACATGCTCGTCGGTTTCGGGTACTCCTGACCTGACCTTTTTCCAAAACGTCTCCTATTTGGTCTCGGAACGTCCGTCTAGGCCTTCCCCTCCCAACGTAACCATTCACACTCCCCATATAGATCTGTTTAGTTAGTCTACTGAGTACTTTTGTTGGTACGTATTTATGCTCTCGAAATTAATCTGGAGAACTTTGACAGGTGGTTGAGTTGCTTTGACACACTTATGTAATGGTACTGCATTACACGCCGAGGGTGGTGAAATAAAGAATGTCTCAGTTCGCAGGAACTTGAATAGAAAGAATAGAGTAGAATATATTTATTTGCAAAGAATAAGTAGATATAACAATGTCATTGGGTGGCACAGAGACAAGAGGTTCCTTATTCTGCTATTTGTACAATTTTATTATACTAGCATGCAAATTAATTTTATGGGTTGCTTACATTATACAAAGTTATCTTGCAAGAGGAAATCATTTACACTATAGTAGTTTTTTTCTATCAGTATCTGCATTAACCTATTTTTAAATATATTTTCAGGAGCTACCCGTATGTAATTTGGTAGCTTGTTAAAAATGTTTAGACACATAGCAGCACAATGTTTCCTATATAATGCGGTCCTAGGAACGCAGACATGAACTAGCCTTTCTGGATTCCGTCTATTTCTTGTTGAGATATCTCCAGCTGTTTTAAATAAATACATATATCTCTTTACAAACTTTCTTACTTACAAACTTGTTGCACGAGCCAAAGGCGAGGGCGATGAACATGCGACCTGAGGCCTTCTTTATCACCGCCCGAGGTATGTACACAATTTTACGTCTTACTCTGGACTGGAACTGAAAATTTCCGCTCTCGTAGCGGACGGCAAATTGCTACTTACGGCCCGTGACGTTAATGTTTTTTTAAACCTCTTAATTACTCATTTGGTAAAGGCAAATTGTGTCATAGCGGAAAATAATAAACACATGAATTTTGTTGACAAGCTTAACCAGCGTTTATTTGGATGTGTGAAAGTAAATATGTAGTGTAATGAAATGACAATGATGTGGGAAACAAACTAAGGGTTATTGTTCTATCATTCTCCACTCTACCATTTGTTTTTAGATTTTCTCTCGATTGCGCTTAAAAAACGAAAAAAATAGGCACAGGCATAAAAGATGCCTTAAAATACTGTGGCATATTACTGTAAAATATTGTGGCATATATTTAAGCAGATTGGAATTAGGTTGATTGAACGCCTCGGTCAAGATTTTTATCATAATTTTGGATTCAACATTAAAGTACACAGAAAAATCTAAAAAGTAAAGCTATGGCCGACAATCGAACCCGGATCTTCATTATTCCGTGATGCGTGCTTTTACCCCAACACCACCCGCAGCAGGTACCTGGGGCCTTATCTTAATATAGAAATGCGATTCAATTCCGATTCAGTTTAGGTTCACTCGCTGTTCCATACTAAAAATGACAGCTAAAACCTGAACTGAGTCGGAATTTAATAGCATTAAGAGGGCATGGTAAAGCCCCAACTATGTGTTCTATTTTTCAGTATCGTTTAGAAGTTCGTAAGCAATATAGGAAATGTTGCATCGAGACTTGGCCAAATTTTATGCCGCTTAGTAAAGATAGGAAACTATTTAAAGCTGATGAAGTATTGGACAAACTGGTAGCTGTATGTCCATGAACTTAAGGGCTCATTTACATAACGACTTAAGAGTTTACGAAAGTAAAAATTATGTTCAAACTATTTATGATCAAATTTTAATAATTTACTATCTGACCCGACAGACGTTCGTCTAAAGCTCAGTATGCCTAGGTGTAGGTTTTTTGCGTTAAAATGTCAAATACTATGAGAACAGTTTGTTGCCGTTTCGATCCACAAGCGGCGTTGCTAATTATTCCATAGTAATTGAGACCTTTACGTGAACGCGTTCGAGACGTTTTTATATGCGAAAACTAACACTAGAGACTCAGTTTAGGCTTTCAAAACATTCTGTAGTTCGCTCAGATCACCGCACTGAGATTTTTCTTACTAGTTGGACAGAACTAAGAAGCAGAAGCTATAACAAACAGATTTAAAAGATTCACGTTCATCAACGGCATATAGCAGTGTCTCTTAACTTTTTTCAGCCACGGACCTCTTGGAAAACTAGCCCAATTTTCAAGGACCCCCTGTATTAAAATCAACGCGAACTCGTAGCTTTTTAGCGACGAGACTTTGGGCGGCATTTGTTTTAAAATGGTGCATAGATGAGATTGCGGTCCTCCATTTGTATATTCACGGACACTCAGGTGTCCCCGGACTTAGTTAAGAAACACTGGCATATGTATATACCTAGTAATTTCTTTAGTCTTCCCGTCATCGAAATATCGGGAGCAAATTAAAGGTAATCGCGCTATAGGTATCCCGTTGATAATGTCTTATAAAAGCTATTACGTCTTACAGACAGTCAGGGAAAAAGATATTTAGATAATGAAGTGATCTTTCAGTGTTGCCAGGCCACTTCCCTTGAAAATTACATTGCGATCCCTAAAAAGTTCCAATTTTTGTAGAAAAGTTCCATTTCCATTTAAATCTTGGGGAACGAGCTTTTTTTTTTTTTACCTCATCATAGGAATTAGGAATAATATTTGTGTTAATAACAGGAAAATTAGTCTGTATTTTTAGTGTGTATGTAAAGTATTTTACCACGTATCTTTATACCGGGACCTTAAAAGTTCCAAGTTCCTTCCAAGTTCCGCGGGGGTGTCAAAAGTTCCGCAAAACGGAACCAAACGGCAACACTGTGATCTTTATAAGTTCCATTAATTCGTTCCTGGTTGGCCTGTAGGTCTTGTTACCTTAGGCTTTACCCCGTAAGGGATACAGACGTGATTTGTGTATGTATTAATTCGTTCCATTGGTGTACAGAACCCTAAAAATATTAAGAACTACGCGGAAGTTAGTTTTTAATGGGAAATTACTCTTCTGGAATATCGATAATTGTATCCGCAGACGGGTTTCGGTTGCAGCCGTCTGTCACAAGAATAGATCAATCCACTATAGTTTTTGTGCTTCTTTTTTTGTCGCAGCTAAGTAGGTCGGTGCAATGGCGGTGAGTAGTCGACATTTTGTCACATTTTAGGACAAAATAGTTTCCATTGTAACATTTTAAGTACAATGGAAGATGGCTTGATTTTTTTTTATTAGCTTAAGTAGGTATATTTTATACAGAGGTATTACAAGACAAGACAAAGACACATTGTTGGCGAATGGAGAAATTGGCTAATATGATATTACATATGGTTTGTAATGCGTAGGTAGAACAACATTGACTATAGAACAGGAATAGCAGGATAAATAAGCTAGATACTTAGGTACTGACTTAATGTTTACTTATACAACTTTACAATGTAAAACTTGCTCAGATGCAAAAACTAATTGGGTCATAAAATTTTATTTTGAGTTTCATTAAGTATGTAGTCAACAGTGGCACATGTAAGCACAATTTAATTATGATAATTATTAATTAATATACCTACTTATACTGGTAAAATACATTAGAATAATTGACTAACATAACGCGGAAGGGCGGTAGAGAAGTTATCACGTAGGTAGGTAGGTATATACCTACTTATATTTTTATTTGGGTTTTTGTTTTTCGAAAACATGAAAAAATGAGCGCGAAGTTTCTTAACCTATTTGCATTTTACTGCGTGACCTCAACCTCACGTATTTTTGCTACGAGCCTCTAAGATTTTTTATTTTTATTTTTTAGGTAACCAAGTAGTTAAACACAAAAGTCTAATCAGTTCTATGGAGTCGAAGTCATGATTTTGATTAGACATAGGTAGGTAAATGAGCTAATTGATTCTTTTAATTTAAAAAAGTACGTTTGATTCAACATGACTTTCCTCGTACCCACTTTCTTCGAGTTAGGTAGGACGTTGTTTTTTTTATAAATTATGTCACTATTTGAGAACATTTGTTATAAAATAAATTAAGTCACTATTTTGAGAACAAGTTCATCATGAAGTAGATACTCTAGGTAGCTACCTACGTAATTAATTTAGAAGGAAAATGCAGTGAAGTACATAGGTAAGTATGCTTGGTAAGTACTAAGTCACCTACCTATGGGTATAGTAGGTATATACCCCATCAGATTGTTAAGTTCAATAAAAGTTGTTACAAATAAATTATGTCTCATTTATTTCAGTCAAAGTATTTTTTTTTTAAATCAATATCCAACTCACCTGTGATCACAAATCCATCAAAATCCAACCAGAAGGCAATTTCCTAGGAACACGGACGATGAAAACATCCTCTTAAAACAACAACATTCGGCAGCTTTTAACAATAGCACGAACGTTACCGCGAATCCACAGAAAATGACGAAAAAACTAACCAAAAACCAGCACTTTTAATTTGAAAAAATAACATCTGTTTTATGCAAACGTTTGTTATAACAATCTCATTTAGAAAATGCGTTAAATCGTTCGTTTTTTACTCAGCCGATTTGAAATACGCGCGACACGATGCTCAAGTCGCGGCGTTCGGTCACTGACTGACGGACGAGTGTATCTTGGTCTATTTGTTTTGACTTGCAATTGCAAGCGACTGGTTGCGCTCGAACGAAGTTAACGAATTTAACTTTTGACTTAGTCTACTCTACTCTAAGACTCACTGTGGATCAATTTAAATACCTATTTGAATTTTATTCATACTTCTATTGTTTCTGAGTACTACCTATTCTGAAGTCTAAGTTGACATTCAAGCAAGTTCACATCCAAAACAAAACTAAGTTTTAAAGTGTAACTTAGAGCGCACATTACTGCCATCTAGTTTCGGTAGTAAGAAAACTGCCTGCCGACTGGCTGATCGTCGTTCGTCCATCCAGCTATGTCGGAAGAACTCGTAGTTGAAAATTATATAGCTAGATGGCGTTGCGTTAGTTGACAAAAGTGGCATCTATCGAGCAGTAGCAGAACTAACTGCAGTGAAGCTAGTGCGCCGTCTGGTTTGATTTCGGCAGAGTGATAACAACATAGTCCCAAATATTGTTAATAGATGTCATCTAATTAGAACTTTTCCCGACATTGCTGTGCTATGACAAATAGTCACAAGGATGGGTTAATAATAATAATTCCTACGGTATAAATAAAATACTTTTTCTGTATTTTTCGTGTCTTGAAAGTTATATAGGACTATATTGCAATATTAAATTATAACGAAAATAATACTTCACGAGTATAAGCAGGGAAAAAATGAGGACGAAAATATGCTGATATTCCTTTATTTGTAAATTATTAGCAGTCATCGTAGTCCATGCAAAACGCCAAAGTCGTCAAAATATTTCTACAAATTTTCTATAAATAAACATAATTCGGTACATTTTATACCGGCTGTTTCAAAATGAATAAACCTAAACCATAGGTATAATTACTATGCATAAGAAAATACCTTTTAAAGACTAAACACACCAAGATACTATATAAAAATTTTACTTTATAATAATCAACATAAATAGCTTATGGGTATACTTATAATTTTTTATACTTATATAAGTTATATTATACATACTTATCTTAATTCCACCGTGATATACCTGTCTTGTGGTTTATCGATTTATCTCAACATTTATATCCGTTTAATCCTTACCTGATCTTCCCCTGTTAGCCAACGGTGTACCGCTACCTACTGCAAAACTACCCCCAATTATTCTATACTCCGGTTCTTCCTCAGACAATGATTTACTGTCATCTTTAACAACTACCTTATGTCGAAGCTTTGGAGAGAGCTTCCCATCCCCGGATAGATGTCCGCTTATAAATTTGTTAAGCCTATTTTGTGTAAAACCAGGCTGTCGTTGTCTACCAGAACCATTAAAAAGATTAGTTTCTTTGGAGTCCACACGTGGCAGCTCCCTTATACCTAAAGGTACTATCCCTAACGTCTTCACAGGGTTTTTCAATGACACCAGCAACCCTTCCAGAAAAGGTGTATCAGTTGGTATTTTGTATTTAACCGATTTATCAACGTTTTTAAGGATACGGTTGTAGGCGAGAGATCGTCCAATGTATATAGGTCTCAGTTGAATATTATCCAATCGTAAAACATTACCATTTGCATCAATAAATACACCGCTTCTCTTTACTCTTATACCATTACTCTTCAGTGCCTTTTCTATTGCTACTTTAACAGTATAAATATCTTCATCGCTTGATGGTATCATGTTTCCATTATTTTTCATATTTTTAATTTGTTTCTTCAACCACACGTCGAAATTAGCAACCGAAAGGCCGCCATTCGAACTGTGGCTATATATTTTTGATGATGACGATGATGATCTGTGTTTCCAGCGAGTTAAACGATGTTTTTTGCCGCTGCTATGCCAATAGCTCCATTTTACGGATTTCGATCGAACAGGCGATCGTACGCTCTTCCAAATCCAACCGTAAACTTTACCATTTCTGTCGACACGAGGTACTTTCATTTTGCGCCATTTATAAAGTAAATTTAGATGGTCACGCGAATTTTCCCCATCCTCTTCTGAAGGCTCATCAAAGGGATGTGTATCAGAAACATCGTTAAGTTCTTGACTATACTCGTGATATTTTGGTATAATAAGTGAATAAATATCATCACGTATACCCAATTCTCCATTACCTTCTCTTGAACCAAAGTCTCGTGATGACATATCGTTATCTTCTTCTGAATTTAACTGATGTTGGATTTCATCGCTAAGTGATAAACTGGGGAACGGACTTTCTTTTTTCCTGACTGTTGGTGCCTTAACATTTCCCCTTATGGTTGGTTGCAAATTGTCGGGGTTATTAAATTCAGCAACAGGATTTTCAAGAGACGTTATTGCTGGTACCATATTTTCTTCCCTTATTATCGGTCGTATTTTGGGGCCGAGGTTATTATTATTTTCATAGGGCCTTATTACTGGCGCTTCAATGTTTTCCTTTATAACTTGTCTTTGTAATTTCTCGTAATCGTTAGGTCCATTAATAAGATTTTCTAGTGGTCTTAGGGGTCTTATTAGTGGTACCCCGCTAAACGGTCCAATGTGTGGCTGAAATTCGTTTGGTCGAACAGGAGCAATTATAGGACCATCTAGGGGCCTGATAACTGGAGCATTGTTATTTTCAATCACATTTGGTCTCATATTATCGTCAACAACGTTGATATTTAAATCTTGCAGTGTTTCACGATCTTGAGATTCAGGACCGAGCACAGGTGCGTTGATAGAAATGTTTTCATCTGGATATTCATAATATGATGAAGAATCCGGATTTCCTGGAAAACCGCTCGTTTCACAGTTGTCTGTACAGAGTTTGTCAACCAAGACTTCACCAGAGCCACTGTCAGGGTGAGGTCTTTTATCAGGTCCCCATGGAAGCTCATTAATTTTAGGCTCTTCAACAGGTATGTGCCAATCCAGCTGTTTATCGTCATCAATATCGTAAACTATTGGTACATTACTTGGCGTATCAGTATCGTATTCTGGAGCATCATTATGTCCAGTATCATCAGTGCTGTCGTATTCCTGAGATCCATGTATAATATTACCTAGAGGCGATTCTGTTATAAGTGCAGGTTTTATTCTGTAGCGTATGGTTCTATTCGGGATTCTTTCGTACAATTCTTGAATAGTGTCTCCATTGAAATGATCGTAAAGCGCATCTCCAGCTTCTTCAGCTATATCTTCAATGCAGTCCTGATATTTTCTCGATGGTATAAAAGGCACTATTTGGTGTGAGTTTCTTGCTCTATAGAAATACACTACTAATCTTTCTACACCGGTGTTGTCGACATCCAAGTTTTTGAGAATAGACGGCCCAGACAATTGTGGGCAGTTGTCGAATTTTGCTTGTAACTCTGCAAGGAGCCTGAAATCAATTGCATGGAATTAGATTTTCGGAATTGACTAAAGTGAGAGGTGCGTGCCCAGGAGAGAATTGTGGGTAACCCACAATTCTCTGCTTGAGGAATCTGAAATTTTATTTACTTTTCAGTGAAGGAAAACATCGTGAGGAAACCTGCACAAACCTGCAAAGCAATTTAATAGTGTCTGTCTGGTGCCCGCGTGGGAACTATAGCCCAAACTCTCTCATTCTCGAGGGGGCCTGTGTCCAGCAGTAGAACATTTATAGGCTGGTGATGATGATGATGATGACCTATGAAGTCGCATTATATCGTGATGGCTGACAGAAAACGTACAACCTAAACCACTCACGATGGAAAAAATTACAGACACGACTGTGTGTTAAAGGAGGTGAAAAAATAGGGATTTTTCAAAGTTCCTAAGTGATATACTATTTTTATTCTTCTACGGAGGCAAAGCCGCAGGATATAGATAGCAGTGGCGAGGCATCCATAGAACTCGATCCCACCGGCTTGCCTATTTTAAGGCAGTTGGGCACTTTTATTGTGCAGAATTAGAGGTAAAGGCCACTGATAGGTATAGTCACTTACAAAATAACAACTTACCCCAGACAAGCACTGGCAACCAAACATATTAAGGAGTAGAGCTGAAAAATAATGACTTTTGGTAAAATCTTATTAAGCCCGTTTAAGTTTGTACGTTTGGGATATAAATTGATCACACGCTAAAACACTGTCCACAAACATATCTCACAACATTCCGGGTAGTGTTTGACCGATATTTCGGTTTCGGTTTCAGCCTAAAAATCACGTTTCGGCCAAAGGTTGTAGGTTTCGGTTTCAGCTTCGCCAAAAAAACGTGTTCGGCCGGACACAAATTTCAACAAGCACACAAAAATTGTACACAAATGAAAATTTAAAAAGTTTTTACTCACCCTAATTTCCATATTTATTGCAAATACCGCATACAAATTCCTAAAATAAACTGCATTTATGCACCCGCCATGTCTCTGAGCGACTGTTCGTCTAAGTTTACCTTTTATACATGGAATAACAAATAATTAGTGCACTGTTAAAATCTCGGAGAACAACAAATTAGCGCTTATAATTTCTTATCGCACTTTTGTTCATTTCGCCTAATTATTATGGTGATTAAGACAGTTTTTGGATGAACGCCTCCGTCGATTCGGTAATGTTTTCTCGCTTGTGATCAAGAGTTTTAGCACCAATTAGATACCTGCCGGGCTAGCATGACAGCGCGCGAGATAGGACCACCCGTCTCTTTCTAGAACGCCCAGTTAGAAAAAGACATGTAGTCTATCTTGCACGCGACACAGCTCTCGCGGTTTAGTTCTCGTTGCCCCACTGTTATAAAAAACCTTCGGCCGTTTTCGAAACCGTAAGTTCGAAACCAGTAGAGAAAACTGAATTATTTTTCTTTTTTGGAAACCTGGTTTCGAATCAAGAATAATAATTCTGTTTTCTAAATTGGTTTCCAATACAGAATGTAGTCTTCTTTTGAAACTCAAAAAGAAATAATTACATAATTAGTAATTCTCTTACATTAATATGATATAACATTAAGTGATGTACTTTGTTTCTAAAGTAAAGTACCTGGTAATAAATTTGAAAAAGAGTCATAGGTACGACGACGAGCAAAGCGAGGAGGAGGGTTAGGTTTTTGCGACCACAGCGCGAGCTGAGCGAGCGCAGCGAGTGTGCCGCGGCAGCGGCCGGCGAAGCGCCAGAATCGAACTAAGCTTGCGAAAAGTAAAAGTGAAATAAAAATAAGCAAAGAATACACAAACTTTCAAAAGAAGACTGTACATTCTGTATTGGAAACCAGTAGAGAAAACGGAATTATTATTCTTGATTCGAAACCAGGTTTCCAAAAAAGAAAAATAATTCCGTTTTCTCTACTGGTTTCGAACCTACGGTTTGGAAAACGGCCGAAGGGTATAAAAACGTCGAATTACACTTCACCATAACGTCGACGGGTTCCTATTTCTATTTCATTTGCCTTTCGGACATTTGAAGATACCTAACAAGCCTAACCTAATTTTATTATCTCTAGTGAGGATTTTTATAACAGTGGGACCAGGAGGACGAAGCTGCTCTCGCGCACACTCGTGCTAGTCATGCTGCAGCCAATAGCAGCAAGCCTTAGGATTTTTCTGAGCACGTTTATTAGCTACCCCGTGTCAAAGCGTGTTCTTTTGGCCGAAAATCTTAGGAATCAGTGATAGGTGATGCGGCAAGCAAGCCATCACTATTTTGATTCCCCTTTCCGCTTATTCGCCCACAATCACGCTGAAGGCCTTTGCGTCTTGTTATCCTAGGCTCTGGCTACCTCGTAAGGGATAAAGACGTGATTTATATGCATTAAAACCTTGTCAATTCCCCTATTCATTTGTCGTGGGCATTTTCTTGTGTATCTTACGTTATGCTCATGCCAGATGATTCCCACCATCAAATTTTCAGGTTAGTCCTCGTGGTCCCACTGTTATGTCTCACTGTTATAAAAATCCTTACTTGAGAAAGTAAAATTTGGTTAGGTTTGTCAAGTATCTTCGAATGCCCGAAAGGCAAAACGGACCAGAAATAGGAACTAGAAAGGATTATGGTAGAGTGTAATTCGACTTTTTATAACGGTGGGGCCACGAGTACTAAACCAAATTGTCAAACAGTATTGTGTAGATAATTTTTGGCCACATATATCATGAGAGCTGTTCATTCGATCATACGAAACACTAGTAATATGAAACATAAAACACTCAAGAAGATCGATTGCAAAAAGGAAACTCATCTAGGACAGATACAGTCCGTAAGCTGAGCTCCTATGTTTCGGGTATCGTCGGCCGAATCAAGCATCAAAGCCATAAGAGTGAGTAAGACAACAAGACAGACCAGAAGGTCTTTTTAAATACAGTAGCACTGACACAGGTATCAGATGGATACATAATGAGTACGCAGATGTTTCTGGAATAAGACTTACCTACAGCTTGCGAGATAGGAAACTTGTTAAAAGAAACAATGTGATAAAAATTAATTGATATACTTATACAATACGCCAAAATTCATTCACAAATTATCAACATAAATTTACAATACATACAACTGTCCCGATAGCTCAGACCCAAAAGTGTTCGTAATTATGAGTAAAAATCGCGAAAGTTTAAATTATCTGTTTATCATGATTGTCTATCAGAATGGTCAGAGGTCTTTAGGTCTTGTTACCTCAGGCTTTTTCTACCCCGTAAGGGATAAAGACGTGACTAATGTATGTATGTCCATGAGAACTACGCGAGGACCAGAGTTGCGTTACTTTTTCTCAAGATCCTTACACACGAAATGGAATATTTTTGGGAAGTTTCCTATACAATTACTTCTGTTCTTCAGGTTCCTCCTTCGCTTCGTTTTTAAGTTTATCCTTAAGCTTCCTCAGTTCTTCCATCTGTCTGCTGTAGAAATAGCCTTCTTCCTGGGCAGTGCCAGCACGGCCTAATATACCAGACTGCTTCAGAGCCTCTTCGCGTTTCTTTGGCTTATTTTCCGGAGTCTCCGGGATGGTACAGTAAGTATTTCCTATCACGGAAGACTTTACATTATACTGCTGCAAAATCGCGTTGCGTTGAAAACTGAAAATTTTGCTTAACATTTTTATGTTCCGACCTGTGTTTCGATTTCTATTTTGATGTGTTGTTTATTCTTTTGACGTCATTTCTTTCAAGCCCCTATTGAGGCGTCAATTTAGCAATGCATCGATTGACCTTTTTTTCCCGTAGAAAACACTGGCTCAAAAAACTGAGCACACGTCAGAAAAACGTCAAACTCGACATAAAAACATTTGCGTAATAAACATAAAAATGTTTTCTAAAATTCATTGTTTTCCACGCAATGCAATTCAAAAACATGTGCCGAAGTCTTCAGTGATGCATGACAGTGTTTTTTACTGCACTATTCCCGGAGCGCCCTCAGGGAAAGGGGGAGGTGCGGGGGGTCCAGTAAAGGAATCAGGAGTACTTGGGAACTATGCCACTGCCCAAGAGGAAGGATACTTCTACAACAAGCAGAGGGAAATCTTGAGGAAGCTAAAGGATAAACTGAAGAACGAGTCGAAGAAGAGTCCAGAAGAGAAACACTAGTAGACTTGGTGTTTTTAGTGGGTGTAAAATTGTGGGCGGTACATTTTTTTTTCGCAATGGAACAGGTAAATGACATCTGAAATGCAAATAAATCGCTATACTTATGTATTTTTTTCTGTGGGGAAGAGTGCATTTATTAATTAATTTGCATTCAATAATCATGCTTAGGGGAGACCGAGGAGAGTTGAGACAGAGGTGAGTTGATACAAAGCCATTTTCTCTGCACCTATGACAGTTAGCGAGGTCACAACTTCACATAAACTGTGGAGTGTAGAAAGAGCAACGAATTAGCGAAGTTACCAGCCCGATAAACTGTCACAGTTCAGAGAAATCGGCTTTTTTATCAACTCACCTCTGTCTCAACTCGCCTCGGTCTGCCCTACTTGGCATCAACGTGCTTAGTACTTATAATTAGTGAGCGGCCGAGCACAGGTCGGTGTATGCAAAACTCAAAAAAAAAGTGTTTCCTCAGAGATGAAAACAAGTTTTCAAGTTTGCAACAGTGTTTTCCAAAAAAAAAGTTCGCTTGAACATTTTTCTAGAATTTAACTATTTTGGGGTTTTCTTGCTCAGGATTTACCCTATCGGTCCTTATGCAAGAAAAAATGTGTTCCAAAATTTCCATTCCAGTTCGTCACTTTTTTAAATATGTATGCATGGAATAGGTAGGTATGCATGGAACGTGACGTGACGATCATGAAAAAAAGTCCATAGCAATATCTGGGACACATTGTTTCTTGTATGAGAATCGATAGGGTAAACGATTATTAAGTAAGAAAACCTCAAAAAAATGATGTAGACTTTTTTTTGAAAACGCTCAACAACATTGAAAAACTCTTAGGTAGGTACATTGAAAATTTCATCGAAATCTTTAAACCCTTTTCCGAGATCCCGAAATAAATCATTTAATTATGAGTACTTACCTTCTTTCCAAAAATTTTAAACAATTTCTTTTCTAATTTCTCCTTTTCTCTTTAGGACAGTCATCATTCTCATCATCGATTTGGACAACTGAACAACGAGATTAAGTCCAGAAAGTTTGTGGTACTAAAGTTCAGAAACTCAAACCGTGTGAATAAACTTGATCTATATATTAATTCAGAAGGTACTGAAACTGCATTCAACGCTTCTTTCACTGTTATTATACTTGTTCGTAATTTACTTCTTATTTTACTGTTTTCCTTGATGAATAAATTGATTGATGAAAAGGTGGCGTCTTCAATTTTATTTAAATCCTTTTAAATGTAGCAGTTGCTTATCTTCCCGCGCATATGATAAAATTCCAACGAGGGAATGGGCGAAATTTTTAGGAATCATGTTATAGGCGATGCCGCTAGCAACCTATCACTATTTGGATTCCCCTTTCCACCTATACGCCTTTGAGTCTTGATACCTTAGGCTCTGTCTATTCCGTGAAGGATGAAGACGTCCTTTTAACATCAGGCCTGGATGGATTTGGATGGATAAACTACTAAAGGCGGCTGAGCTTATTTGATACTAATAATTACGCACAAACACAACATTCTAAAAAAGGAACAAAACGGCTTTCAAAAAAATAAATGTACTACATTGGCTACTTTCAATTTGATAAATAACGTTGTTAAAAATATCGATAGGAAAAAGGCGACAGCCGTTGTGTTCTTTGATATGACAAAAGCGTTTGATTGTGTATCTCATAAACTGTTAATAAATAAGCTTCATAACTACGGTATTCGAGGTGTTGCATTAGATTGGATACAATCTTACCTTGAGAACAGGGAGCAATGCGTGGAAATTTCGAATATACAGAACTATAAAGTCACTAAATTTAGATCCGAATACAGAATTAACGACTCCGGTGTGCCACAAGGTAGCGTGCTCGGACCATTATTGTTTCTATTATACATAAACGATCTCCCAGACATTACTACTCACAAATGTACACTTTTTGCTGACGATATTTCATTACTTATTACTTGTGAAGATAAATTCAATTTGAATTCTGAAATTAATAATGCGGTCAAGTTAATAATAGACTGGCTTGATTATAATAATTTAAGTGTTAACCTTAGTAAAACTAAATTAGTTCAATTTTGTAATGTGAAAAACAATTGTATGCCTCTAAATATAAGTGATAATAATAATACTATTATGGATGTTGACACAATGCCCTTCTTAGGCTTAATTTTAGATAAAAATTGTAATTGGAAAGCTCAAGTCGATAAAGTCTGCTGCAAGGTGAATCAGTTTGTGTACGTTATAAATAGACTACGCAGGACTTCCAACATAGACACGGTTCTACTAGCATATCATGGTTACGTAGCGTCGGTGCTGCGATATGGATTGTTATTATGGGGAAACTCGACGGACGTAAACAGAGCATTTATTAGCCAAAAAAAATGCATAAGAGCGTTTTGTGGTGTGCCCCAATATGAATCATGCAGACCGCTGTTCAAAAAATTTAAACTGTTACCTCTGCCTTGCATGTATATTTTCGAAGTAGTGGTATTTGTAAAAAAACATCCAGAGTTATTTAAGAAGGCTAAAGATACCGGTCGCACTAATAAAAGGCATGGAAACAGACTTGTGTATGATGCATTACCGACGACAGCGTTAAGTAGGAAAAACTGTTACTGCATGTGTGTCAAAATTTATAATGCTATACCTACAAATATAACAGAACTCCCATTTAACCAATTTAGAGTGAAAATGTACAACTGGCTGCATGAGAAACTGTTCTACTCAGTGAGCGAATTATTTTCAATTTAAGTAAATTTAGAGTCATAGGTATAAGTTTTTAATGTTGCATGCTAATATTTAGCAAAAAATGATGTTCAATTTCAAAATGTAACACCTTACCGTACCATTTTTTCTGCAAATAAAGATTATTACCTACCTTACCTTGTTATTATTATTATTATTATTAAAGATTAGTACCTGCTATGGGTGGTGTAGTGGTATAGCACGCGTCACGGAATGACGAGGATCCGGGTTCGATTCCCGGCCATAGCTTTACTTTTCGGATTTTTCTATGTGTTCTGATTTTCACAGACATTTAGAAATTAAAGATTATTATTATTATTATTATTATTATTACGAATAAAGTTAATTTGAGTAAAATTCTGTCTGGAAAATATCTGTCTCAAAGTCTGAGTTAAGACTGCCTTTTGCTTGTCATGCAATTCTCTAATAAAAGTGTAGAAAAATATCTAAAATGCGTATGAAAGAGGAACGAAAATTTCATCTGCCTAATCCTACCTACTAAAAAAGCGGAAAATAGTTGATTATAATAAACCTTTAACTTTTTTTTAAATATAACATTCAAGTTCTTAAATCAGATGTTATCTGTGGCTACTTCCACCTTGCCACCGACACGTCAAACTGCGTCAACCGTTGCCCAAAAATGACAAAATATCGCTTATCCGCCTAAAACAATAAACCATGATCACATATCACAAACATCGCTTAGTAGAATCCAAGTTTTGCATTTCCACACTTTCTACTATAGGAAAGTGACAATATAATGCATACTAAATATATTTTCGGAAGACCCGGTTCCGTCAACAATAATCTGGGTTACCTGGCCATTATACGTGGACACGTAGTTCCTCTTATACACAACGCTAAAAACTACACAGAGAAACATGAAGGACCTCAGGACAAAAGCAGGATTGAGCAGATTGACAAGATCAATATGCCAGGCTTCATCCATCCTGAAAGCAAGAACGAAGAAGGTTATTTCACGCAAATAGCCAAACAGCAGTTAGAAGAGCTGAAGAAGAAGTTGGAGAAGCCTAAAGTGGATAATGCTGAGAAGAAAGGCTAGAAGTTAAAGTCCTTGTGTTGATGTTGGTATGGTCGTTCAGATATTAAATTGACAATCAGGTATATCGTTGTCTTATTCAACAGTAGAGCGTTATAAAATACAATACCTATTTATTGAACACCACATATAACAACCAAAACAGAAAAAAGGTACACAGAATATTACAAGGTAACGCTACAGAGCGAACTCTACCAGGCAACCATAATGGACTGTGTTGTGTGGTATGTTGTACCTAGTGGCGTAACTATAGGTGGCAGGGGTGGCAAAATGCCACGGGCCGGTAGCTCTACGGGGCCCCGAACTGGCTTGGTTTAGAGCACAGAAGGGATGCTGATGCACTTCTTTATATTGAGGAAGGATCCCCATCTGACGAATTTGCCACGGGCCCCAGACGTTATAGTTACGCCACTGGTTGTACCTTCTGTATCCTCGTAAGTCCCGACTTTTTATAACAGGTTTAGTGCTTAAAACCGACCTATAAGGTTCCAGTAAATCCAAAGATTTAATTTTACAATATTTAAAGTTATTTTTTTGTTTACTGTTTGGTACTCCATATTGGCACCGTGCACGACAGTAGCGCCATCTCACAAACGCAACTTTAGTTTACTTTACAAACATACTTACGTACATATTACATCCATACCTACATACATTCCAAGTTAAATATAAGCTTGTAATAGTTCATGTTCGCGGTTAAGACGTTAGAAATTGACTGATTTGCGTAATTTTTAGCAGTAATAACGTAAAGCAATCAGCCGCGACAGCAGTGATGTAATTAAGGTGAACATCCCAGTATTCTCAAATGTACGCTGACCGTACTTATAGGACCTTGTGCAGAACCATCTTACACGCTAACCCTCCTGCCAAGTAACAGCGCTGTGCCGCTGTGTTCAGGCGTGGAGAGTATAGCCAATGAAATTACGGGCACATGAGGTAACTACTTTATCTTAGCCTACGCTGTCAACCCACGCTTCGCCCTTTAATGCTTCGGTATTGCGAATGTCCACGTGCAGTCGTGGTTCCTCAAAATTACGTGACCTACTTGCTCGTTTCCTTTCTTGTTGTATAAAAACATAAAATCCAAGATACTCTACTTCATTTGCCTCTATGTAGATTATTTACCACCTTCTTTTATTAGTGCACGTCCTAAATTGTTTTCCATAATTCATAGACAACTTCACTTTTAGGTAATTTCTTATAACTCTGTCACATTCGACTGTCACTGACAATTTTGGCATCTACATTGTTTGCATATTTAGTACTATCTTCTAAAATGTCCGTGAAAATTGTTTAAATCTGTAGTTATTGCGTCAAAGGTATAAATTAGAATGGGTTTTGTCAGGAATACGATACAAATATTGAGGGCAAAAGCCCTGAAACAGATGAAGTCTGAATTCCTGTCAAAGCCACCAACCCGGATGCAATATTGTAAGCTGACAAAACATGTGTTAGAAAGTTACAAAGATACTGGTAAGACTTCTAATAAAGTCCAAATTATCTTTATCTAGTTATTTTGCTTATCGTAACACCTTGGTTTCAGGATTCCATAATGTAGGGTAAGTAAGTACATTCCGTGAGCTCTCTTAGAACTCATGTGTTTGATACTTGAATCGGCTGGGTGAGGGAGACAGCAAGACTGACCTAACTGGCATTTTAAGAGTTCACGGAATGTACCTAGTTTATTGCGTCTTAAAATGTATCTGGTATACTTTCGTAAGTGGTTGTCAGGTTACCTGAACACCCTTGTTATTCGGGATGTTTTCTTGTGCTTGACAAAATGTTTCCATGCATTGCTGTCATAAAATTTTATAAACAAACATATTTACAAAATCTAAAAGTTAATACGAAAAAACCTAAAACTACTTTAATCTAATCCTAAATACTTATATTTACAAATATCGCCCACATCGTTGCCATGGGGCAAGGTGCCCATAATGCTGGCTACGCTTCCTGGTTGGATAGCAATGCCTATGCGTTGCCCGAGGAAAGAGCCAGCTCTGTGGTATGGCATTGCTCGATGTTTTAACTGTGAATCGAAAACTAGCGCGCAAATTACTATGGGAGAGTTGAATTAACCTCTACGCCAACGTCTCATATATAAGTAGAGAGCAGATTTGAAGTAACCATCTCAATATTTATATGGATATGACAAGTGCAATTTGTTACTTGTGGAAGCGAATTTTCACTTTTAATTTCTTTGAGTCGTAATAAAAAAAATACTGTGCATTGTGTAGAAGAAGTATTAAAGACTAGCTTCTGCCCGCGACTTCGTCTGCGTAGAATTATACATAAAAACCTTCCTCTTGAATCACTCTAGATATCTATTAAAAAAACCGCATCAAAATCCGTTGTATAGTTTTGAAGATATAAGCAATACACCCCCTTGCAAAAAAATCGGGCACCTATACTCCGTAGAAACCATACCTAATGTAAAAAACCGTGGAACATTTAAAATTGTTAAAACATACATACATAAATCACGTGTTTATCACTTACGGGGGAGACAGAGCCTAAGGTAATAAGACCTAAAGGCCACGTTTAGCATGATTGTGGGCGCATAGGTGGACAGGGGAATCAAAATAGTGATGGGTTGCCAGCCGCATCGCTTATAACATGATTCCTATTTTCGTCCAATCCCTCGATGGGCTTTTACCATCTGCGCGGGAAGAGAAGCAGCTGCTATATTCTATGTTTTTTCTTTGCTCCCAGACCAGCATGGAAGACTGTTAAAACAAGTCGTTCTTATTTCACAGATAGCCAATCCTGGCATCCGAACATCCTCCTGAGAAAGCAGCGGCACAGGCTATCCTCATCATATCCTCTATACCACAGCTCTGAAGCAAAGTTCCACTACTTAGCCGAAAGCGCATTAGCAGCATGGGTTAATAAAAACTCGGAAGTAATGAAGTCCACAGGTTCAGATGTCAGTGGTATCAGGAGTTATGCAAAAGAGGTAGACAGTGAAGATGCCATGGCTGGCAAACAGCCTACTTCCATGACGATGAGGTCGATGGGTGAGGATGGTAGTGCAGAACGATTAGCTCAAGCCAAGACGATGCTCATGGAAAAACGAGTGTCTAAGAAAATGGAAAGCCCGGGGAAGTCGCCTTTTGATGAGCCGTAACTTCTTTATGGCAAATCTTCAGTAGATAAAATTGGAAATGTTGAGTTAGGAAACTATGATGTGGAGGTAGCTACCTCTCATAAAATATAGTTGAATTGATTTCACCGTGTTGTTTGCTTTTGTTGCTGATTTGTCATGCTGGTTTGACCACTAGGAAATTTTCTCGTAACCAAACCAGTTTGGCAATCAGTTTGACCACGAGGAAAAAGGGGTAATTTCTGTACTAACTAAACTACTGATGCAAGTTAGTACATTAAAGCTACAGATTTAGCATGGCATGGCATGCTCTATGTACGCTTTAACTATTTGTATTTTAAACTCACTCTAGTATCCCTTTTTATGCTACTCTCATAAAGATCCCTTATGGGTACAAATTCGCCTTTGAGTAAATTTATTTTTGTACAATAAAGCATTTATGAAGTCTACTGAGCAATCCATGACGCCTAGTCCCAATACCCTTATAATATCACGTGGATTTCAAATAAGTGCTAAGAGTCCCTGCCTCGCCAGGACGCTACGGCGACGTCGCTGGTTACTGTACCCAAACGATTCGTACAGAAATGTATCGGCTATCATTCACTTAGTGACGTCTTCGCACACAACCGCTCGGCATCAAATCGGCGCCGCCTAACCTCATCGGCTCGCCGTCAACCAGGCGTCAACTATATGTATGCTCGTAACGGAAGCGGCTCGGTGCCTTCGTGGTGTCCGCGCGGCTACAGCGCGCTTACCGCGAGCCGGCGACTGGTTGGCAGTTAGCGGTCATCATCGACGGCAGGCGATGTCAGAGGCAAGCGGCGGGCGTTCGCGGGCCGCCCGCAGGGGAACCACCAGATGTCCGCGCGCCGTCCCCGCGGCGGCGACTCGACGTAAGCGCGGTGATATATGTAGGTACAGTCAGCGTTAAATATTTCTTGACACCCAAAGTGGATAAAAAGTAAGCAACACTACCTTATTTCAACTATAACAATGACATGAGCTATTTGGCTACTTTGGGTGTCACGAACTATTTGACGCTGACTGTACGTACGTAGCTGGTGACGTCGCCGTGGCGTCCCGGTGAGGCATAACTGATTAACTATTATTGCCTTAAATAATTTTATTTAACCAGAATTTACATTTACATTTCAGGGTTCTTATGTCTTCTTGAACCATTTTCTCAATGTGACAATCTTTCATCATCGTATACCATTCACCAGGGCCTGTGTGGCGGTCCGTCGTAGTGTTCATCTTCTGGATTCCTCATAAAACCTTGGTTACGGAGTCTATTCTTGATTTGCCCTATCTGTTGCTGTCTGTAATGGAAGTTGGGATCATAGAGATCGAAGTCTGTGTTATAAGTGTTCGTTTCTCGGAGTCTTGGGAAGCCTCTCGGTGCAGGGCTCATGTCGGCCCATTGGTCCGGTGTTACGAACGCGATCGCTTCTTGCATGGTGTCCGTTAGGCTCTTGCCTTTTAGGCTGTCAAATATCGAGACGTTGCTTGCGGGTATACCAGAGTTTGCATCTGTGAAAAAGATGCATTCATACATGGGGTGAGACGGCCTTATGTTTGCTGTTGAGGTTTCTGGCTTCTTTAAGATGGAAATAAGCTTCTGGTGTTTGCTGTTTGAAAAGCTTCTGGACAGCGGCGATGAGTGCAACATCAGAGTCGTTTGTACGGTGGCACCGCGGAGTTTGCTGCGGATCATTTTCTTGTGGTAGATGTTGGAGGGTTTGAAACTGAAAGGATTAGTGCGGACTGTTGCGAGTTTAGGTTATGAAAATGGATAATGGTCGGCTGGAGTCGACTTCACTGTCGTTGTTTAATTGTTTTTTTTTTATGACATAAGCGTCATGTCATGAAGAATATTTTGAAGTTGCAAATAATTCATTGGAACTATTTTCAGCATCAAATATTTTTTTCTTTTTGGACAGTATTAGAATACTAATAGCTTCACTTCCTTTCACTTCTAATGAAAGAAGTACAGAATTTTTATTTTATCATACCAGTAGCTAACAGCAATATATGTGATTTTAGCATTGCCTTTTATATTTGTCAACAGCGCCTTCTCTCGTCCCTGGTGAGCAGTAGATGTTCCACGGGAGTTTGTAATTGTGTCGTACAGACACATCATTCAAATATATTACGCTTGGCGATAAAATTCGCATAGTAACAAGGTCACGTGACAGCTAGTAACAGATATAAAAAAATCGAAGGCTATGCGCCCACAACCATGCTAAACGTGGCCTTTAAGTCTTGTTACCTTAGGCTCTGTCTACCCTGTAAGGGATAAAGACGTGATTTATGTATGTATGTATGTATTAAAAAGTGGATATGTTAGGAAACTTGCCTGCGTGTTACTTCCATGCTGAAAAAAATACATAGAATGTACCAGTTGCTCCTCTTCCCGCACTGACGGTAAAAGAAATTCGAAGGAATGGGCAAAAATATAATAAATCACGTTATAGGCGATGCTAGCAACTCATTAGGGTAAAACCCGGATAGTCGCCCCGAGGGTATAGTTGCCTTGATTGCAATTACTCTACTTTCGCGAATGAAACACATGTTATTTTATTTATCTATCGAGACTCTTCAACTACAACTAAGTTGACCGTGTTGCATGTCTCTGTGCGATTGCACGAGACGCCTAGGTGCGATCAAAGTTTTAGCGGGGTAAATGTCCTCTTTCTCAACAAGGCAACTATCCTAAACGTAATTTACATGGTTTAGGCAACTATCCCCTATATGGGATAGTTGTCCCAAAAATTAGAGGTCTGCAAAAATCGCCAATACTCTGGAAATATCAAAGATAATATTTATTCATTTCATAAATTTGAAGATAATAAACCAAAGTACCTACCCGTTTTACAAATAAAGAATCTTGCTTTTTGTACAAAGAGATATAAAGTAATTTCAAAAAGTGGGGCATCAATCCTGGTTTTACCCTACTTTTGATTCCTCATTCCGCTTACGCCCACATTTTTGCACGTGGCCTTTAGGTCTTTATCTTAGGCTCTGTCTACCCTGTAAGGAATACAGACGGGATTTATGTATGTATTGTATGTATGTATGTGTTAGGAAACCACATATCTATTCTCAAGCAATGTGAAGGGTGGGCCACAGTGGGTCCCGCGTTACGTGTAGTGGGGTCAGAGCGAGATAATCTCGGCGCGGGCCCACGCTGCGCTCGTCAGCCGGCTCCCGTGCGCGCGCGCATGTACAGACAACAAACAAATCGCCAGGTAAACTTAGAACTAGAGCCCAATTATTGTAAGCACTCGACACTACCACTCGTAAGTGGTGTAAATCTGTTTCATCATCATCCTCATCATCGTTATCTCCAGCATATATAGGTACAGTCAAGTGTAATAATATGTACATACATACATACATACATACCGTCACGCCTCTTTCCCACAGGGGTAGGCAGAGACTACTTTATTCCACTTGCTACGATCCTGACATATTTCTTTCGCTTCATCCACAGTCATCAATCTCTTCATACATGCTCGTCGGTTTCGGGTACTCCTGACCTGACCTTTTTCCAAAACGTCTCCTATTTGGTCTAGGAACGTCCGTCTAGGCCTTCCCCTCCCAACGCAACCATTCGTACTCCCCATATAGATCTGTTTAGTTAGTCTACTTTCATCCATCCGCTCTACATGCCCAAACCAACTAAGCATACTTTTTTCTATCCTAGTCACTATATCCTCTTTCACACCAGCACGTTCCCTTATCAGACTGTTCCTTATTCTATCTTTCAGTGATACACCTTCCATACTTCTTAACGCTCTCATTTCTACTGCATTTATTCTACTTTCATGCTTCTTTTGCCATACCCAAGTCTCGCTACCGTACATTAATGTTGGAACAAGCACCCCTCTGTGAACAGCCAGACGCGCCTTCTTCGACACCTTCTCACTGCTCACAAAGGCGCGCAGATAATATGTATCTAGACATAGTTTCAAAAATAAGTACCATACGCTCTTACGCCAGCGTAATAAGGTCGTGGGACATATTTTTGAGAAGTTCCTATCGATACTTATTTTTGCACTTGACCGTACGTCCCACTGCTGGGCACAGGCCTCCTCTCAGAATGAGAAAGCTTGGGCCATAGTTCCCACGCGGGCCCAGTACGGATTGGGAACTTCACACACCATTGAATTGTTTCATCGCGATGTTTTCCTTCACCGGAAAGCTGATCGTAAATTACAAACGTAATTTCGCACATAAATTTTAAAATCTCAGAGGTGCGAGATTTGAGAGGGCTCACTTATCATGGGGAAGTTAAAAGTTCACAGTCGCTCAGCAAGCTATGTGTCGCGAATGATCGCGATTAACAATTATTGGTGAGTTCGTTATACTGTTTCTGAACGCAACTTTGATTACTGGCAACACACTGTATGACGTAGGGAGAGAGTAGATTTAGGAGGGAAGCATGAATGTTAGGAAGTGAGGTTAGAAAAGAAGGAGGGATCTGGAGGGTGAATGATGGGGAGAATCAAGTGTTTGTGCGAAGCAAAGAGTTCAGGTGGTATCACTTTATCTGGTGAGTGCATATAAAACCTAATAAGTAAATGTAGTAATATTGAGATATAGACGAAAAGAACATTGCATTTGCTTGGAGGTATGGGTTGATCTAAGGGGAGGTGGAGGATCACCATGGGGCCCTCGGGCCCCAGCTACTGCTATCGCGTCTGGCAACAGATATACCCGTCCAACGAGAGGATCCTACCACTTTGTGGCTCTCGGGTGTATTTGCAGTGCCGGTAGCGCAAGCAGTGAGTTTAACGTTAATAGTAGTATATGTGAAAACACTTATATATCGCTATATCTCTATATTATCACACATGAGACTTTGTCGCATATGGGTAATTAATATTACGTTGAACCAAGGCGATCCGACATTGGGGCTATAATGTTGGATATGTGATTGTGGCGACACTATGGAAAGAGCTATGCTCGGAGTCTCTCTGAAGGACAGGATTCCTAACGAATACATCCGACAGAGAACCAGAGTTACCGACATAGCTCAAAGAATTAGCAAGCTGAAGTGGCAGTGGGCCGGCCATATATCGCGAAGAACCGACAACCGCTGGGGGAAACGTGTTCTTGAGTGGAGACCGTGACTCGGCAAACGTAGTGTAGGACGCCCTCCGGCCAGGTGGGATGACGATCTGCGAAAGACTGCAGGCAGATGCTGGATGCGTCAAGCTGAAGACAGGGCGCTATGGCGCTCATTAGGGGAAGCCTATGTCCAGCAGTGGACTAATATAGGCTGATGATGATGACTTATCATGAGGAAAGAAAAACTTTTAAATACTAGCATTATTTTTTAAATTGTTTTACTATCGCTACCATCAGCATCTTGAAGTCCGCAGTGCCTGTCAGAGGCACAGGTCAATCCGATCCCGATCCTCTCTGTGGGATAAAAACAAATTAACAACTTTACTTCACGATAGTGCGAGACCAAAACAGGATTATCGGCCGAAACCGAAACCAAAACTCATATTTATAGACAGTAAATTAGACGAGACGTGTAAAATTTCTATCGCATTACCTTTTTTTTTTTCTAAGTGAAAACTCTACGTGTACCACCGGGCACTGGGAGGCCCGGAGGGTTATGCAGGTCTCTTTCCCCCGGCCTCTTTCCGCACGGAAAGGGTCGGGGGGAGCATACCCTCTAAAACACTCCAGCGAAGCCCGTTGCCCGGGTTTAGGAGAGCGCCGTGGTATCCCTGATATTGGAGCCGACGACGCGTCGGACGCATCCCGGGCATCATAGAAATGTTGTAAAAATATGCGAATGTTTGTAGATGTATCAATGGATTCATGCATAGACGTTGGTTTCTACATCGCGCAAAAACTAGAGATCAAAAAAAAAATTGGCTCTCACATAGTTTGTAGCCGAGATTCACAATACAGTTAACGCGGGGAGTGTTTAATGTTTTTCATCCCGGAAATTCAGTTTCCGCTGGATAGCGGATTTCTATCTATACCTACTAATTGGGACTATTTGAGACGTTTATTTTAACACGTTGGAGCCTTTTTCTTGTATGAAAACTTACACTTAGAGGCTGAAATTTCACTACAAGCACTTTCATTATGTAAGTAGGTGAGTAGGTGTGCCCAGCAGTGGGCTGGACATGATGAAATGAAGTTTCAAGCAGTTTCGGCGCGGCCGAAGATTTAGCCAATTACTGGTTGAAATCGAAACTTTGGCCGAAACTACATCTCTTGCCGTAACCGAAACCGCGCCGAACCATCGGTCCGACTCTACTTAACATTGTAAACAGCTATACTTGGAAATCTTGAATTTCTTTGGAGAATAAACCGACGAGGGTTTTTTGATACAGAATAAAGCTAGATGGCCACTTAGTTTCGTAAGGTCCGTTAGATATTAGATATCTCTGTATCGCTTGAGATTGTTTAATGAAGTTATTAGTTAGTAAGTTATTAGTGCGATAGTAAGTAAGCAAGTAAGTAAGTACATAAGTATTTATTTACTTACTTACTTTGGGTAGTGCACAAATATACTAATAGGTACGTAATTTTGCATGAATATTCTGTAGGTATGCCACATAAAAATGAAGATTTTATATTTTTAGGAAATCCCATGGAATTTTTGTAATCACCTTGGGGATCCAGTAAAATTTCCCTTTTAAGGAACCTCAGGCGCCTGAAACCGCGGGCAAAATCTAGTTACTTACAAAAATAATTATAAAATTAGATATACTTAACAATTACGCCCGGGTACATCCTCTCATCTACTAAAAGGTTAACTGGAAGAGATTCTTTATAGAGATAAGTTCGCCTTTGTGCAGTTATCTAATCTTTTTTTGTGAATTGTGTTTGTACCTACAATAAAGAATTTACTTAGGTACTTAAATACTTACATACTTACATCCCTGTACAAAATAAACACTCCTCCATATCGAGTAACATCACCGAAATGTTCCAACATGTCCGTCCGTATTAAAAGGCTATTCTGTTGCGTCCGCGCACCTCAAAAGCGCCGCCATCTTTGAAATGCCGCTTTGTGCGCTACCGAATAGCGTACTGGGTGCCATAGTGTATATCGAGAGACCAGCACGGCTACAGACCGACCGCTTTATTTTCCCGCGCAGCACAGGCGGGGTACGCCGGTACGGCCGCGCGGGGTAGGACGATAAAGGGGACCGAGAGAGGTGCGGGCGGGTAGTGCGCCTGCCGTCCGTACGTGTCGTCCCACCCCGCGCCCCTGCGCGCAGGCGAGGATTCATTTAATCGGTCGGTCTATAGTACGAGAGAGCACGAGAGCTGTGTCGCGCGCAAGATAGAATACCAGCCTTTTTCTTACTGTCCGTTCTAGAAAGAAACGGGTAGGTTACAAATGACGTTTCAATCTGGCTCACTGGGACAGCACGGCAACGTCATCTACAAAAACCGGCCAAGTGCGAGTCAGACTCTTGCATCGAGGGTTCCGTACAATTTCGGCAAGTGAATATATAAGGTATAAGCTCCAGTGTTCAGAGCTCTACTCTTAAGCAAGATGTAGGCAGTGTGAGGTCAGTTTATATTGGTTACTTACATATAACAGACATAAAAATGTTAGATTTTTAGTATTTGTTGTGGGCAACAGAAATACATCATCTGTGAAAATTTCAACTTTCTATACCTACAAAGCTGTTACCTCATATTGGTTACGTCAAACAATTTGACAGTTACGAAGCAAGTGAACAATCTGTATGTATAAATACGCTGTGTAAACACGGTATTCATTTCAAGATTTTCAATAGATAATTAAGTCCAAACACACAATGATACTTTCTACTTGTTCAGATGAATACCTACTTGTAAAAATATCGAATCAGTGCCTTTTGTTGCACTGTCTGACACTAGTTTTGGATCTAATATCATATATGTACCTATTCGGTCTAGATTTACTTAAACATACATTCTTACACACATACGTACGTACATAAATCACGTCTTTATCCCTTACCGGGTAGACAGAGCCTAAGCTAACTAGACCTAAAGACCACGTTCAGCAAGATCGTGGGCGTATGGATGGAAAGGGGAATCAAAACAGTGATGGATTGCTAGCCACATGCTGGTCTGGGAGTAAAGAAAAACATAGAATTTAACAGTTGCTTCTCTTCCCGAGCAGACGGTAAAAGCCCATCGAGGGAATGGGCCGAAGTCTTAGGAATCAGCAACTCATCAAGATTTTGATTTCCCTTTTCACCTATACACCCACCATGCCTTCATCATGCTAAACGTAGCCTTAAGGTTTTGTTGCCTTAGGCTCTGCCTACCCCGTAAGGGATAAAAACGAAATATATGTATGTCCCAGTGGTTAGAGAACCTGACTATGAGGCTTGAGGTCCCGGGTTCGATCCCCGGTCGGGGCAGATATTTGTATGAAAAATACGAATGTTTGTTCTCGAGTCTTGGATGTTTAATATGTATATATGTATGTATTTATCTATATAAGTATGTTTATCCGTTGTCTAGTGCCCATATTACAAGCTTTGCTTAGTTTGAGGCTAGGTCAATTGGTGTCAATTGTCCCAAGATATTATTATTATTATTATGCATGTAACCCGCAACGCGAATACTCTGTAGCCATACTAGTAAATAACATATTGGTAAATTAAATATCTTCAACAATAACAACAGTAAACATTCCAATACTCCTTGGGAGGCAGCGGCCCTTTGAGGGATTATCCGTTGCGAACCAGCATTAGCCAATACATGCGCCGGCGCATTGTCGGCGACCCTATAAAGGATTTTTGTTGGTTTAATTCGCTATTTGTAAAGATAATACAGTCTGCGGTGATGCCGTATCATGACGGCGGTGCCTTGGCAATAGGAATCGGCAATGTTTGATTTTTTTACAGAAGGCCCACAACATAGAATGTACTAGTTGCTCTTCCCGCGCAGATGGTAAAAGCCTATCGAGTGAACGGGCGAAAATCTTAGGAATCATGTTATAGGCGATGCGGCTAACAACCCATCACTATTTTGATTCCCCTTTCCACCTACACGCCCAAAATCATGCTAAATGTGGCCTTTAGGTCTTGTTACCGTTGTTACGGTAAGAGAAAAGACGTGATTCATGTATGTATGTATGTACGTATAAAAGGCCAAGCAGGTCATCTATGAATCAACTACAACAAGGGAAATTTATTCACGTACCACCGTAGAACCCTATCGCAATTGCATTCTACAGTTGTAAGTGAAAACACTTCCCTTACAGTAAGGTCGGCCAAATAACTTTTCATGCAACTACCTATCAAATGAAACATGTCGCTAAAGTTGAACTTTTGAATTGCCAGCCACGTCTTATCGACATTCTATTTGATGACGTGCAAAGGAGTTTCAACATTGGGATAGTAGATCTGAGATCACATATTTGACCGTTAGTACATTAAGGAAAATGTATTCATATACGGAGTAGGGTTCTACAGTGGTAGGGCCCTATGGCAATAAGGTGACATATCACTCGAGTTTCAGTGACGGCGGTCTGTCAATTGCGACAGGGTTCTATGGCAGTTCGTGAATACATTTCACTTATTGTTATGTATAAGTGGTCATCGCATGAACGTTATGGCCTATAACACATTAATGGTCACATATTTATAATGTATTTCATTGGCATTTATTCTATTCACTTGTTTACATATTATCCTTCTTACCTATCACGCAATTTTATCGTAGGTAATTAATTATTAAAGTATTAAGAGGTACTAACTTACTGTCGCGTTCATTGTACACCAAAAAACAAGCTACAAATAAGCTAGACATGCAGTTATATACAGAAACTCACGTCACAAACAACCGTAGCATCTCCAAAAAACCAAATCGAATTTCTAAGACGCCTGCAAGCTTACCTACTGGCACGTAAGTACTTTATAGTGCCTCCTTTGACCAAGATAAATCGATTCAAGTTCATCGAACGAAACCAAATCACGAGAACGCCCGCGATTAAAAACCTACACACTTCCAAATTCAAAACGCACCAATGGTCACTTAGTTTTTTTTTTTCTAAAGCCGAAAATGGCGGCGGCCTGAAACGAAGGAGGATTTAGAGTAACAATTGTTTGTAATGGATATGCACTAGAGCGTATATTATATCCGTTTGTTTACGCCGACACCTCAAAAACGTATTGTTGTTTAAAAGTTGTGAATACGGCTTTTTGAAGACGCGGTGACCAGTGGGCAATGGACATCTGCGGACATTAGATTCTGCTCTGTTGCTTGCTTTTACGAACTTTACTTTGATATTGGTACAACACTTCAGATAAATGAATGTTGTGTGAAAAAGTCTTTACATTTTGGTGAATATTGTAGCTATTCGAGTGGCTGTACTCACGATATGTGACGACAGTAGACTTAGCAGAGGCATTACTTAAGCTACACAGGTGCATCTAAGATAAATTTATTTATTATTATCTATCCATATAATAATACCTTTAAACGAGCAACTTAAGAAAATTTATTTACACATTATATTCAATGACATTTATAATTTTATAGTAATACATTCACAATGACATTATATAAATGTTATTTCTATCAAGGATTATTACTATTATCGATCGAGTGACTAAATCGCTGATCTCAGATTTTCACATGCCTAACTTGTCTGAACATGTTATGGACAGCAACACTACCTATAAGACTTATGTAACCATATGTTCATTGCGAATAAATAAACATTTCATTAAGCATTTCATTTCATTTCAACATTTCATTTAATTTCACATTTCAATTCTTGTATATTACGCTCCAACGATTTTCATGAAAATTGGTATGCAGAGGTTTTGGGGGGCGATACATCTATCTAGCTAGGTTATGGTAGTAGAAAACGTACCAAAAAAGAGCACGGCCACCCAGTATTTGTTATTTTATTAATGTTTCGGTATCGGTACCCTGCGTGCTGTTTGTTATTATATAAAAAAAGAGTAAGTACCTACTTTTATTTAACTACATCCTTAACCGTACTCTTGACTCGTTCAAATTTCCATTATGGGCTTTTACCAATCTGCGCGGGAAGAGAAGCAACTGGTACATTCTATGTTTTTTCTTTACTCCCAGACCAGCATGGAAGAACTTACTCATTGAGCTACATATAACTAATCTGTTCCAAAAACCTTCAGACATGAACACTAACTTCATTCCATTTGCATGTATATGTGTATGTAGGTAGGTACATTTCTCTCCGACGTATCAAGGAAGCCTCTATTTTTCGCTCCAACGCACCCTGACAAGCGTACCTACAGGCTAGTAAAAGAACAAAAAACCATACAATCCTTAATCAAACATTATGATCATTTTACCATAGCGTTAAAGCACAGATTCCCATGATTTCAAACACGTAGAAAGTAAGTATCAACTTGTTTCAAGGGTCATTGCACCTAGTTAACTCTTTCATTTGATAACTGAATATTTGAAGCTACTGTTCGATTTGCTATTAAGTTTTTGATTAAGCACTCATGAAAGATAATTAAATTTCATTGTTAATCGCAAATCTAACGGCGAATTAATCGTCAGTGAATTTATAGTCATTGATGGTGCAAAAATTGGTACCTGTTTTTAAAATTGGTACCTACCCGTTTTTTTATTAAGGAGGAAAATTGAATGAGATCAAAGTAATAAGAAGTAACATTATAATCGAAGGGTTTTAGAAATATTCTATTTCATTAATTGTCACATTTATACATAAATAATATGGAATATGATATAATATAGAATCCTTTATCTGATATTCATTTGGTTTCACATTGTTAACAGGCAAAATGTCACTTTTTTTTACAAAAGTACCATTTATGCCAGAATACACAATATAAATACAATATACCTACTAATTATTTTAAAACAGACTTACCTATACCTAAACTAAAACTACTAATTATAAAACTATAAAGTAAATTTGTCTTCAAAATATTCCGGTCCAGGCGTCGACCCCAAGACGCCGGCCGCATTGCCTCTCTGAACTGCTAAACCTTTGAGAGAGGTAAGCGCCAGCCCTAGGGTCACCTGTGGCCAGCACTAAACGTGTCGAATGTTTTTTAGTTTTTTTTTGTGTCCGCCGACCAAGGTCCTATTGTCTCGAACGCGCATTGCGCCGCAAAAACGTAGCAAGTAATTCGTTAGTGCGGAATATTTGTAATATTCAAGCGAAAGCCAACATCATACACTTGGCCTCAAAACTCTATTACAGATCGAATCATATTTTAATAGCATATCAATTTCGTTTAGAACTGAATTATAAAAACACCGTATGATCTGAGAATGTTGAGTGTGAATTAATTGAATTACAATCTAACCTCTGCTACTGAGCAGGGGGAGGGGGAGTAATTTTGTGTGGCCAGCGGTTGATGGCTTGGTGCTCTGTTGTATGAGACTGGATGGGACATACTGAATGCGTTTGCTTCATTTTTTCAAGTACGATTCGAGTTTTTTTTTATTTTTTTTTAAATAAATGGATATATTATTTTATTGATATCTACTTACAAGATTACATAGATTAATTTTTCAAATAATGTTCTAAAGAGCAGCCGGGAAGTCACTTTTAAATTATGCTTTTGGATACGTGTTTTACTTTTAACTACACCGAATAATATAAATATTTTTTCAAATACCTACGTCAATTAAAAACATTTTTTTTTACTACCACACTACTCATTTTTGCCAACTGGAATTGCATAGTTCAATAAAAAACTACCACGTCCACCAAAAATGTTTACGTAAATTATGTCCGCAACCACAGCTTTTAAAAATACGAATGACAAATTTAGCTTTAACATTTTAAAAATTTAATTGTGAATTACCCCATCTAGTGATTAATAAGTACAACTCGGCTGTCAATGCTAAGGTGTCGATAGATCATTCACAACTGACAGGGGATATATGAAGCGGACGTTGACCTCTGGCCGACACATTTGTTCCTATTACGTTTTGATTTACTGTCTCATCTTGCGTCTCACATTAAACCTTTTGGGAGACGGTACAGGGTGGTTTTTTAACTGTAGTAAGGATGACTCGCAGAACTTTGTGGAACTGAGGGAGTCGGAATTCGGTAGTGATTACTAATTAGTAATATTGATAATGCGTTTTATAAAAGATATAAATTGCTCACGTTTGCGCATTGGTGATAGAAATAACTCTTCAGTGAAATTCCGTTACACATACCATCGAAAAACCCTATTGCTATATGGTGAAACATCACTCGCGTTTAAAAGTGACGACGGCCTGTCAATTGCGATAGGGTTCTGCTGTGGTACTTGAATACATTTCCCTTACTATACGGTCAAGGGCACAAATAGGTACCTACTATGTACGCTACCAAGACGTCATAAAAATCTACGAGTATATTTAACATTGTTGGCTGTATCGATACTTGTGCCCTAAGCTGCACGTTTTAAAACTGGAAATGATGAAGATGAAAATTCCGGTACGTATTTACACGATTTAGGATTTACTTAGTTAATAATAAATCAAAATAATATTGATTTAACAAGAGAACAAGCCAACAGCTTGGTAGCTACGGTACCTACTTACATTTTTATAGAAACTACAAATTTCGCGGATATTTAACGAACAAGAAAGAAAGTTTTTAATGCAATCACTAGCAACCCCAGTTTAAAAGAAAAGCTGCTTTAAGTACCTTCCAACTTTGTTTTAATAAGAAAAAAATTCTTAGAACGCATCCTTTCCCTCTCAAATCTGATATCTTACAAACAAACAGCTTAAAACCCGAAAAGGGATTACAATAATGACATTTCTTCGTAACAAAAACACTAGCCTCTTTTCTGGCGGCGATCGGGTGCTAACTTTTGCCAACTTTCTTTCACGCCGCAGGACAGAATACGACCTCTGTGTCTGGTACTTAAGTACCTTTTGGATTGAGCAAGTTTATGTAGCTTCAAGTTGTAGTTTTTAGGTTATGCGAATTTGTAAAATTAACTTTTGGCCAATAACTTCTGACAATAGCGTAGTAAAATGGCGGCTACTGGGCGGTCTGCCGTGACAAAGGTTCGATGATGTGATCATGATGAGATCTTTTGTTAAGTTTCGTTAGTAATGCCTTTTTTAAAATAAACGTTGGTGAATTTACACATTACAATGTTTAATTGTTTGTTTACATACTAACAAACCGTTTAACAATCTTTATCGAGAGAATGGGCGAAAAAGGAATCATGCTACAGGCGATGTGGCTAACAACCTATCACAATTTTGATTTCCCTTAGATACACCCACAATCATGCTAAACGTGACCTTTAGGTCTTGTTGCTTTAGGCTCTTACCCCGTAAGGGGTAAAGACGTGATTATGTATGTATGTACATTTTTGTCAGGCAAATTTGACCCGATTTGTAGAGTTCCGGTTGCTTTGAAATTTGGTTGGTATTCGGAGGATACTGATATTATGCAATGGGCAATGCAAGTCCAGTCAAAGTCAAACTCAAAGTTCAGTGTAAGAAATTAGTTGTAATCTTACCATGCCTTACCATGACGTCTTAATGGACTTAATGCGATTTCTTTCCAATTCAGTTTAGGTTCGCTCGCTGTCAGATCCATACTAAAAATGACAGCTGGAACCAAAATAGTGATGGGTTGCTATCCGCATCGCCTGTAACATGATTCATAAGATTTTCACCCGTTCCCTTGATGGGCTTTTACCATCTGCACGGGAAAAAAAGCAACTGGTACATTCTATGATTTTTCTTTGCTACCAGATTAGCATGGAAGCATGGTGTTTTAAGAGGCCTTGTATAGAAATGGAAATGATTTTACCTTTACATTTGTGGTCATAGCTGTTTGCGAGACCTCTCGAGCAGCGGCTTGGGCGTCAGTGACAGCTCCGACAATGGCCGCCAGAGCGCGGCGCCAGCGCCGGAGTGAAGTCTTTATATCGCGCACGAGGCTGTCAAAGTTTGCTCAACCGAGCTAAGTTTGCACCTCGGTGGAATGCGGCGTCCCGCCTGCTTCCCCGCCTACCTCCCCGCGATCGCCCTGTCGCGTCATTACGGTTAGCATCTAGAGATGCGCAAAACAACTCACTGAAGTGAAAAGATTCATGTCTTTCGCTCTTAAAGATATATATCACGCTTTTCGTTCATTTCGTTCAATTCGCTCAGTAGATCTATTGGCTCAAACTGCTCCTTCATATCTTATCACTCATTTGACTCAGTGGATCTATTGACTCAGACTGCTCGTTCATATCAATATATCAGTATGATGTATTCAGTAGGCATACAAAATGGGATTCTAATGATGGAGATATGTTTATACACTATAAAGTTTCGCTGAAAATGGTCAGATAATCATCATACTTTACTTTTTGTTTTGAAAGTGTCGTTTAAAGAGAAAGACATGAAATGGAACGCAGCAAATGAATCGTCCACTCACACCAGCTCAAATGAACGAAAAGAGCTCACACATTCATATATGCTTTTGTCTATACTGTAAGCTAGTGCAAGAGAGACAGGTTTATACGATAGATTTGTAGGTGCGAAAAGTGCAACCATGCATGCAACGGCTGACCACATCAGTACGAAATCCGAACGAAAGATATACTGATATAGTGAACGACTGAGCGACTGAACGAAACGAAAAGATATAGTTCATTTGAATCTTTCACTCGCGATTGACACATCTCTATTAGCATCTCTGTCGCTGATACGCATCTTTAAGCATTATCGTATCCTATTTGTTGAATTTAAAATGTTTGATCTTGTTCTTGTTAAGACTGCGAGGTGAAAAGTTAGCTCGGTCGAGTTGTAACTCCTGTCGTAAGTCTTGCGAGACCTCTCAAGCGCTTCGGCTTGTATCACTGACAGCTCCCACAATGGCCGCCCGAGCGCGGCGCCGGCGCCGGAGTGACAACGTCTTTATACCGCGCATGGGCTGTCAAAGTTTGCTTACTTATTTTAGCTATTCGTTCAAATTAGTCAAAATCAAATAAAATATATAAATCACGTCGGGGTCACCCTTTACGGGGTAGACAGAGCCTAAGGCAATAAGACCTAAAGGCGACATTTACTTATTGTGCGTGTGAAAGGGAAATCAAAATAGTGATGGGTGGCAAGCCGCATCTCTACAACGTGATTCCTAAGATTTTAGCTCATTCTCTCAATGAGCATTTATCACCTGCGCGGGAAGAGAAGCAACTGGTACATTCCATGTTATTTCTTCAAATAATTATTTTGTAAATAGGCTGCAAAGTTAATATTTAGTCATTAATTTCAGAGCGAGAGGGACAGTGTGATATGAAATTAAAAAATCAAAGCGCAAGCGCAGCCCAGCCATTATACCATTACAAGGACGGGCGACACCTTCACAGGTTCGATCGATCGATCATCGGATGACAAAGGCTCTCAAACGTTGACATTTAGTCGTCTGTCGATAATTTTTTCGATTGGACTGTTGCTGAGCTTCAGATGTTTTTTACATAATACGGGACGGAGCAGAGCTGCCAGAAAAAACGTGGATGGTAAGGGAAGAACATAAAGCAATCCCTGATGTGAATTAAATTTTGTTCATGCTTACGTCATTTTTCTGTCAATTTTCGTAACTGTTCCTGTAGCAGAGAGAGATGTAAGCTTCTTTGATATAGAACTAGCTGTTGCCCGCGACTTCGTCTGCTAAGAAATCGTTTGTCGCTATCCCGCAGGAACTACGCGATTTTTCGGGATAAAAAGTACCCTATGTCCTTCTCCGGGACTGAAACTATCTCTGTATACCAATTCATTAAAATCAGTTCAGTGGCTTAGGCGTGAAAGCGTAACAGACAGAGTTACTTTGGCGTTTGTAATATTAGTAGGATTTATTTTTAAAAATTATAGACTGCAAAGTTTGAGCACCGCTTTGGTCGCAGGCGGTCGCGCGATGTCGTCCGACTAATTATCGATACACGACGATTATTCCGAATAATTAGATCGACCCCACTCACACACACACACACACACACACACACACACAAAACGTACGTTCATAATTGTATTAAAACTAGGCATCATTACCAAAAGAAGTAACAAGAATGTGCGTAAATACAAAGGTCTAGGAACTATTCCATTATATTTCACCATTCATTTATTTGGTCATGCTGGTATGGGAGTAAAGAAAAAACATAGAATGTACCAGTTGCTTCTCTTCCCGCGCAGATGGTAAAAGTCCATCGAGGGAATGGGCGAAAATCTTAGGAATCATGCTATGGGCGATGTGGCTTGCAACCCATCACTATTTTGATTCCCCCTTTCCATCTATATGGCCACAGTCATGCTAAACGTGGCCTTTGGGTGTTGTTACCTTGGGCTCTGTCGACCCCATTAGGGATAGAGACGTGATTTGTGTATGTATGTATGTATTTGTTTTGGTTTGCCATTGCCATGGTTTGATCTATAGCTTCTCAAACAGAGGGTCGTGGATTCCGATCCTGGGCCGCGCCTCTGAGTTATTCGGAATTTACGTGCGAAATTATATTTGAAATTTACCATGAGCGGTGAAGAAAAACATCTTGAGGAAACCTGCATACACCTGGGAAGCGATTCAATAGTGTGTGAAGTTCCCCATCTGTTTTGGGCCCGCGTGGGCACTATAGCCCAGGCCCTCTCATACTAAGAGGAGGCCTGTATAGGCGTATACAGGCGACGTACATATTTAGTTGGTTGATTTGATTCAATACACCATTTTTATACACATACTAGCTTCTGCCCGCGACTTCGTCCACGTAGAATTAGACTTACTATGCAATTGAACTATGCAATTTTCCGGGATAAAAAATAGCCTATGTTTTAATCTAGGGTACCAGCTATCTCCGTTTCAAATTTTATCCAAATCCGTTCAGTCGTTTCAGCGTGAAGGAGGAACAAACATACACACTCACATCGTCACATCCATCCATCCTCACAAACTTTCGCATTAATAATATTAGTAGGATAAAGACAAATAAAAATGTCTAAAATAATCATCAAACGGAACCTAATTTTGTTCCAATTCTTATCACTCATCTAAGGGTTTGTGTTACCCAAAAAACACCCAATAGCTTTACCCTTTCAATGAAACTGGACTCTATTGCTGCGCAATATATCTGATATTGATTTGTGTTGTGAGAAAGTTTTTTCACGTCCCCGTGATCGGTCGACATTTTGACAATTTTGTTCTCAAAAATGTCGGAGTATTTTAAAGACCACCGAGACTGAAGATTGCCTGATAACTTTATTACATATTTACTTAATTGGTTAAAAAAGTATTTTACAAAAAAAAAACTTTTTAATACAAGCATGACGTCTTTCCAGCTTGGTTTGTAAATTTGCCAAAATTCAAATCAACATTCAATCACTACCTACTGGAATCGAATCAAAAATTCACTTGGAAATTTTAAAGGAAATACAATAAATAAATGAGCAAATGCATGCATATTCGGTGAAAATACCAAAAAAAAAACAAGTGCGGTTAAAATAAAACGAGAAAATATCAGTAATAAATTAATTAATACTTGATATTTCTTATTAATTAAAACAACATACATATATGTATATATAACATAACGTTAACGTTATTAATAAGTACGGTGAACCAAATGCAATCTAACCTTGACCGGCTGTAAACCCTTATCGCAATAAGTGATTAATCTCTGTCTGTTTTTAAAGTACTCCGACGTTGATTATGAAAAGGTTCTACAGTGACCTATGGTTATAATCATAAAACATAGAACATTAATTTTGCTTAAAACTCAATGTGACAACAAGCCGCTGTGGAATTTAATTAAGTAGGGTATTGTTGTCAAAACTGCTTAGCAAATTCTTGCGCTCTATTTGCGTTTAGTGTCGCTTCGATAGCCTGAAATGCCGTTTGTTGCCTAGTTATCTTAACGGTCACTGGCTTAGGCTTTTGCTGGCTCAATACAAACAGGACTATTAAAAAAAGAAAAAAAAACTAGACGATTTAAAAAACGAATAAAAACAGATCGCACAAGCAACTCTTTGAAAACCGGTAAACATACAATTTTTTAACAAACACCTCCACATTAAAATACCCGATCTAAGAACGAGTCAAAGCGTTGCCGACAATAAAGAAGCTTTAAAAAATAATCCGCCCCAAGTATCAAATAATGAACTTAGTAGCAAGTGAATTTTGGGGATCGGGTTGCGTTCTCGGCACGAAAAAAGACCTCCTTTTATTTTTTAGACGTACGTTCGAACAAACATGACGGCCAGTGTCAGTGGGTAAAAAAAGGTCAGAACATTTTACTTTCTTTTAAGATGATAGAAGTGATGAATACCACGTCTCTATTTCACCATCTCGACCAAATGACAATTCGAAACGCAATTCGTAGTCAACATGAAACCACAACTGTCGAGTTCGTAATGAAAACAGAATTGTCATATATTACCGACAATTGTCGCTTCGTTGAAATAGGGGCCTGTTCTTCTAAAAGCTGATATTATTGGTGTTTTAACGTTTCTAAAAGTGCAAAACGCTATAGGCCTTGCATAATGAGATTTATATAAAAACGAAGCATTACTTATTTTGGGAGGAGGTATGTTAAAGAGCACATTATTAAGAGTACTATTATTTTTAAATTATTCAATGACTTAAATACTTGTAAGTTATATGACAGCAAGATTTGGGATTTTATGCAGGGTAAAAATCAAGTTTACAAACCCACTGTTTCTGTCACAAAAATTACATAAAAACCACATAATGACAACGAAACATAGCCAGTACTTTTTTCTTTGAACTTGAACCAAGCTATCACGTGAAGTATGACGGGGTCGGATTAACAAAATCATAAAAACGCTTCCACTTAATTATGCATTCATCGCGTCCGATGCACGAACGAAACGAAATACCCCACAACAGGCCATCGAGATAACGGACGATTAAAAATTAAATTCCAATTCCAAAAGGCGGCGTACAAAGAACAACTTTATTTTTAAATTTTAAAGCACAACTTTAACTGACACTGGCCGGTGATTGAGAAGATAAAGAAATAAAATAAAAAAGGGCGGGAGTGTTTGAATAAGGAACGTCACGTCAAGTGAAACGTCAAATTGTGACAGTTTCCGCGCGGGCGCTCGGCCCGAGCGTTGCACCCAGATTCGAGGAATTGCACAAATGTTGAAACAATTGAAGATGCATGTCTTTTTATGAACAGACAAAGATAACTGATAACTTTGTGATTTTAGAGTCTCCTGTTGGTGCCACAAATTGTAGCAAAGATGCTACAGATGGTGGGTAGTTACATATAGGGCCAAAGTTTGCTTTTGCAAATGCACACGGCTTCTGACTGGCCAGCGACTTACCCCCTTATTCATAAACGCTCTATAGGCTTCTGCTAACTTAGCAATCGTTTGTCCTTATCTGTGAAAGGTAAATGTCAAAGTGAGAGGTAAGGACAAACGATTCCTAAGTTAGCAGAAGCCTATAGAGCGTTTATGAATAAGAGGGTTTAGTACCGAAGCAAATGTACATAGTGAACAATTTTATTGTTATCAGTAGCGTCAACTCAAAAGCTAAGTAATCATCTACGAACTGCACCCGTAACAGTTGCACGTTACACGTATAGCTCGCAGGCGCAGGTGAGTACATACCCGGATAACGACAATATCAGACATTTCACCGAATCTGGTGGTTCACCTTTACCTATAACCTGGGGCCTTACCATGACGTCTTAGTGCGATTTAATTCCGACTCAGTTCAAGATTTAGCTGTCATTTTTAGTATGGATCTGACAGCGAGCGAACCTGAACTGAATCAGAATTGAATCGCATTAAAGGGTGCAAGTCGGGTTACCTCCGCGTGTGGTCAAGAGCTGGGGTTCGTTTTTGGATCCGTCCAAGGAGAAGAGCAGTGCTTGGTCCGGTGCACCCTGGGCATCGATTAATGATTTCCTGGCAGATTCTGAGAGATATCGTTATCCGTTGGCTAAGAGCCCGACAGGGGGGAGGGGTCTTTTGACCGTGTTCTACCGTACAATGTCGCCGACATTTTTGTCACAAGATTTTTGAATACTGTATTTATTACTTTGACATTGGCGAAATCATCGCATCGATCGATGGGGCCATATTAAAACACAAACGAAATATTAGAAGAAGAATTAAAACGTCATGGTAACCACCCTAAGCTTACAACAGTATTGTCGGGAAAAACAAATACCTTTTAGAAGTAAATTATATATCTAAATACATTGTGGTACGACATAATTACGGTCATAAGATGGCAGACGATATTTCCCAGGCAATTACTCCCACAATCTGTCATTCCTTACAAAGCGTCTTATGTTCTTCTAAGCGACATTACCAATTTTAACCCTATGAATTTACTCATAAAGTGTAAATTACAAGAGCTGCTTAAAAAGAGATATGTTACTTTTGTTAACACTCTCAATTACGAGTTATTATCGATTTATCTACATGAACAAACAGACGTGACGACATAAGGCGTATTATTGTTATATTTATTGTATGCAGAAGAACGGAAACGAATTATGTTTTCAAAATAATTATTCGCAGTTCATTGGATTTTCGACGGCTGGTTTTTATGTCAACCTGTCTCATTTCAAAAATCTATCTTATCATCACTACATAGTATAAAACAACATTGCTTTTCACTGTCCGTCTGTCCATATGTAGGTATGCTTAGATCTTTAAAACTACGCAACAGATTTTGATGCGGTTTTTTTAAATAGAAGTGATTCAAGAGAAAGGTTTTTATGTATAATTCTACGCAGACGAAGTCGCGGGCAGAATTATAGTCTGGAATAACACATAGGCTACTTTTTATCCCGGAAAATTGCGTAATTCCTGCGGGATAGCGATAAACAAATTCTGTGCAGACGAAGTTGCGGGCAACAGCTAGTATTATTATATGTTGACGAAGTCGCGGGCACAAGCTAGTAATATTTAAAAATGAATTGCTGTTCGTTTGTCTCGCTAAAACTCATACTCATACTCGGTCATAGACCTTCCATGCTGGTCTGGAAGCAAAGAAAAAACATAGAATGCACCAGTGGCTTCTCTTCCCACGCAGTAAAAGCCCAACGAGGGAACGGGCAAAAATCGTAGGGATCATATTATAGGCCATGCGACAACCCATCATTATTCTTTATTTATTTATTTAATGTAGTATATTTTATTGATATCACTACATAGTATAAAACAAAGTCGCTTTCTCTGTGCCTATTTCCCTATGTATGCTTATATCTTCAAAACTACACAACGGATTTTGATGCGGTTTTTTTAATAGATAGAGTGATTCAAGAGGAAGGTTTTTATGTATAATTCTACGCAGACGAAGTCGCGGGCGGAAGCTAGTATATTATAGTATAAAGTAGCTTATTGACTGGTACGTTTTAGGAGTTTATGTATTATATTCGGTAAAGTTATGTATTGTGGCTCTCAGTGTTTGCAAATTTTTAAACTCACTCGTCCATCCCTAATATAATACTCCTTTCATCCACTCAAAGGTTGACTGGAAGAGATCCCTTAAAGGGATAAGTCCACCTTTGTGCATGAATCTCAGTGTTTGTCAATTGTATTTCTCTTGTTTATTTTGTACAATAAAGAGTTTACATACATACATATATTATTTCGATTCCCCTTTCCGCCTATGCGCCCACAATAATGCTGAACGTGGCCTTAGGTCTCGTTGCCTTAGGCTCTCTCTACCCCGTAAGGGATAAAGACGTGATTTATGTGTATAATGTATCTACATACCACGGAAAATATGAAAAACGATGACGCCTGCACAAGTTTAGACGTGTCGCAGATAGCAACGGCCCCCTCCGTAAACAAAGTTATGCATGCCAACGCTAAAAATGCGAAACTGTCTTTTTGTCTGTCCGTTTGTTACTAGTGTGAACTGTGGAACTAATTATTTTTTGGGGAGTGAGAAATTTTGATCGCCATGTTGACAAAACAACGCATAGGTGACATAAAAAGAAACATAATTACACGCGGGTGCTTTGGATATCAATTCTCGATAATCTCTCTAATCCCCCCCCCCCCCGTAGCTGAGGGTGAAGAAATCCTATTTTCATAGTTCACTTCACCGACCGCCGTAACTTTGTTAGTACGCCTCGCTGCATTGGGCTTCTGGAGTATACTACGTTTTTATGAACAGTCTTGATAGTAGGACAAATAGTCGTGACTCTCCTAGCGCTGGAAATGGAGGAGGGGAAAAGGGGCCCCGGACGTTCACCGACGACTTGGATGAAGACCATTCAAAAAGATATATGCAAGCCGCGGATATGACTCAATATCGAGTTTTGTGGAGGAAATGTATGTGCTGACCCCAAATAATTCGGGAATAATCAGAAATATAAACAGAAGAAACTAGAAGAGTATGATAGTGATAGTAGGACAGAGCTTCTAGTACAGGTGCACCAAGTTTCAGACACGAAAAACGTCTCGAACGCGTTCGTGTTAACATTCGAATTAAATGTGCAAATTAGTAGCGCCACTAGCGGAACAAAACGGTAACAAACGGTTCTCATAGTCATAGCGTTTGACAGTTTAACGCAAACGTTTGCTACAAACGTAGAAGTGGAACCAACGACCATTTTTATACCCTTTTCCACCTATAGATACGTCCACAATTACGCTAAACTAAACTAAAGACGTGATTAATATGAATTGTGTATGTATTTATATCTGCAAGTAAATCTGTTCATTCGTATCTACCCTCATTATTATTTCGAACTTGACAATCATCTCGTTTAAGATTTTGCAAGTGACGTTTAGCTTTTACCCAATTTTGTTCGTAGAATCAATCGGTAAGTACAGTCCGTGTGCTCTTAGAATGCCATTCGGGTTTGTCTTGTTGTCTCACTCACTGTCAAGGTACGTGCTCATTACTAGCAAGAAAGCATGCTTTTATTGAGCAAGTGCTCATTAGTAGCACGTGTGTAACAACATTGCTAGTAATGAGCATGCTTATTTAGAGCATGCTAAAAATCAACCGGTGTTGGATTTTCGAGCATGCTACCTGAGGCGCGGGTAGAGGGGCGTGCTCCGAACGCGTCTGAACAGGTTTTATGAAACAAGCATGCTTATTGCTGGCAAATGTGAACAGTTGCAGAGCATGCTAATTTTAAGCAAGCTTATGAGCATGCTTTTTTGAGCACGTCTGTCCGTACCTTTAAGGTTTTGATACTTGAATCGGCGGATGGTACCCGAAACCCGAATGTGCTAAGAGCTCACGGAGTGTATGGAGATTTGTAAATGTCAAGTATCAAAACTATTGGTGCCGCTGCGCCTTAGATGTTTACAAAGTTATTTCATATTTTCAATTTAAACAGTGCGGCGGGTGTGGGAAGGCGGTCTGATTTAAGGTAAGGGTTTATACAAAAGAATGGGCATGTAATATATAGCTTTATTTCTTAGAGGCTTAAAGTTTGGACGGAACCACAAACTGAGTAATTTAGACGTGGTTTTGGATGAAAAGTAAGTTGGTATGACTTCATGTTTGGTCTTATCGGCAACTTTTATTAGGTACTCCAAGCGCCGAGCCATTTTAATAGAAAATAAAATGTGTTTAAATTTATATAGGTACCTAATTGCAAAAAGTAAGGCAACAAGACCTAAAGGCCACATTTAGCATGATTGTGGGCGTATATACCTAGGTGGAAAGAGGAATTGAAATAGTGATGGGTTGTTAGCCGGCATTGCCTATAACATGATTCCTACGATTTTCGACAATTACCTCTATGGGCGGGAAGAGAAGCAACTGGTACATTCTATGTTTTTTCAACTTGTTCCTCGTACATAACCAAGTTACATAACCGGCACTGGTAAAACCAATGTAGAATGATTAATTTGGATTAATTTAGGTTTAGGTGCGGCGAACATTAAGCCGCGAACCGAACATGTTTGTTTTAATTTAGAAATAGTCTTTATTTTACCTTAGAATGTGCTGGTAATATAAAATAGTTATGTATGGAGAACAAGCATTTTTTTCTTGATATGCAGATTCCGTGCAAAAATATCAGCACAAGGGCTTATGTCAAGTGCTTGAGCATGTTTCAATATGGTCTCTATGGTCGCTGCGATATCTGTCATCGTCACTGACTTGGTGATTGGTGTTTGATACGAGTCACACTTGACCGTTTTTTTATTATCAATCTAGTCATGTTTTATCACAGAAAAAAACAACAGAACGTCTGCACAAACACTGCAAAGAACACGAGATTATCCAACCTTTTGTTGCGCTAGCGCGGCTTCGAATACGATAAAAAGTATACGGACTACCTTCAATGCCGCTTGTAATAAGGTATAAATTTTAATGGTCTACGCGTATAAAGATCTATACTTGCGTAAAGGCACCGCCAGACACTATATTCAATTGTCCCATTTGTGCGCATGACCGCTAATTTTGGAGCGTAAAAGGAGAATGAAGTTAAATGCCATGAGAACAACAAATATAGTTTCTTCTTGCAGCCGAAGAAGGGCATCGTAGAAGTGTAGCTTATATCTGTAAGTCAAATAGCATGGCAGCACTTTAATGTTAATATTGTCTACATTTTTTCGATTCTCTAGGGCGGGAAGGGGCAGTATGCTAGACACAGGTAAAAAATTGCTTTAACAGACTATTTTATGAGTAAAAAAGATTGAGAATGGAGAATTAAACCAACAGGAAAAGTATACTTACTCAAAGCTAAGTTTAGTTTAAGTAAGTTTATAAAAGCGAAATACTAAGTAGTATTACAAATTAACAACAGAGCCATCTATTGAGGGGTTTCTGAATCCGCTCGCCCTCTGAGGGAGGACTCCTCACCCTCCTAGCATTTGCAAAACTGAGGGTTGAGGAACGCGAAAAATAGAATGAAAATGAATACAGATGTCGCTAGTAGTTTCAAATTAGATAACTAATAAGAACTTTTTCAGTATTAACTCTACACCAACCAATAACCTATTTGAATAAATACGCGACAATAATGCGACAGAATACATTCTTACGCTGTAACTATATAATAAGCGTCTCCGATCCTATGTTATAGATTTATTCCCAAACATAATTAAGGCATTTAAGGAACCCTTATCATTATATCGGACCGGTAGACCTAAAAATGACACTTACCTAGCCATTGTGTACGGAACTACTTTGTTTATTTTAAACCTTAAAACATAATATTTTAATCGTGATTTCGTGATATAAGCGATGACGTAAAAACAGCTATTTCGGCCGCGTAGACTCTTAAATAGATGACGAGTGGTTAGCTTAGTGGGTAGCGACCTTGGAAGACCACTTGCTTGGAAAGCACTTGTTTTCTACCCGATTCATATAAAATAATAATGTATTCAGCTAGCACGCGTAACCAAAGCTTTGCTTCGTATTGGTGTAAATTGTAGTAAAATATTTGTTTTTGTAGAGTCACCGACATAGCTCGAAGATTATGCACGTTGAAGTGGCAATGGGCAGACCACATCGCTCGTAGAACAGACAACCGTTGGGGGAGAAAAGTTCTCGAGTAGCGACCACGAACCGGAAGACGCAGGCAGGCCTCCCACTAGGTGGACCGACATCGTGAAAGTTGCGGGAAACCGGTGGATGCAGGTGGCGAGTTGTCGTTCATTATGGTGTGCTAAGGGGGAAGCCTTTGTTCAACAGTGCACGTCTTCAGGCTGATGATGATGATGATTTGTTTATTTACTCGAATTGACATTTACTCACAAGTTAGGATACATGACAAAAATAAAACTACCTTTAGGGCTGTCCCTTTGCCAAAATAAGGGGTCGGCTCAGTGGGTTGCAAACGATAGTCGCCTTTATAGTATTTTTAGAAATTTTTGCGTTCGACCCAGATTTGAGGGATAGTGAAGCTAAACTAACTTATTGATCGAGTTAGAGGGTAATTTTTTACATACAACACACAAAACTATTAAGGTGCATTGGGGTAAATTCGAAATTGGGGGAATTTCGAAAATCGTTGAAATTCACTAAACGGGAAGCAATTGGCATTGTTCATTTTTTTTAGTATGCTCCAATTCGAAAACCATTTCGAGGAAAACCATCAATTATCCGATTTATCTTGTCCGATTTCAAAAATACTTTATGATTGCAGATATTTTTGTAAAAGTACTTTGAACCTTTGTTTGACCGAACGACCGGGTTTTTAGACAGAATCCAGCATCGAATGTTTGCCACAAAAATGGAAAAAAAAGTTTGGCTATGGCAACTGTCACGTGTCACTGTCAAATCTACAAAACCATAGACAAAGCCGTTTTTTTTATAGTCAGCCGAACGAAGGCGATTCTGTCTAAATTCACGAATTATCGAACAGCGAAAAAATATTTATTATTAATTAACAAAGCTACGTAAAAGCGTAATATTCAAATTAGTTGCTTGAAATAGTCCATTTTATCAAATAAAGGTGTTAAAAGACAGCTTAAAAAAAATGAACAATGCCAATTCCATAAACTGGCAACGCTTATCTAGAAGCCAAAGACATTGGAGCTTCTAGGTAAGCGTTGGTAGATGTAATTGTTCCCCGTTCAGTGGATATCCACGAGTAGTAGTAGTAGTAAAGAGTAGAAGCAATAAGATAAATTATTATAGGTTCTGTAGTACAATAGGTACCCACAGACAATTGGCCATAGACTAGATAAAAATATTGTAAGCTAAGTTAGCGGGACATATGCGTCGTATGGGAAAGTACTCACATCTGTCTATCTAATCTAATACCTTTAGACGAGCAATTCGTGTATATATTTATGTTGAATAAAAGAAAAACATAGAACGTATACCAGTTGCTTCTCTTCCCGCGCGGTAAAAGCCTATCAAGGGAATGGGCGAAAATATAGGAATCATGTTATAGGCGACGCGGCTGGCAGCCCATCACTATTTTGATTCCATTTTCCATCTATTCCATTGATTCCATTTTCTTGCTAAACGTGGCCTGTAATCTTATCACCTTAGGCTCTGTCTACTCCGTAGGGGATAAAGACGTGATTTGTGTATGTATGTATGGTTCTTAATATAGGAGCTTCGCTAGTAGTACACTAAGAAACGCCTGTGTTGACATATGCGGCGCTAGACAGGGTCTGAGATGGTTGCGCGGGAAAATGATTGTCATTTGTCATTAGAAAAACAAATGCCCGCGCAGACAGTGACTCGCGGAACTGTCCCGCGTTTCTTAAATGATAACTAGGCTTTTCTTTTCGTTACTGTGGATTATTGTAATTGTAACGTTACCAATGTTGCAGTGGAAGTTTGTAATACTGTAGGCTTATTACCTAACTCGCTCGCAATCGCCATTGTGTTCATTTTGACAGTTCTTGTATGAATGTGACAGCTAGCAGATTCCGACGCCAATTTTCAGCCCGTACGTGAACTGTCAAAATGAACACGATGGCGATTGCGAGCGAGTTAGGTTATAAGCCTACTGTTTCGGTGTTGAGTTTGCTACAATAGTAGACTTCAGATAATTTACTTTTTGCCCTCGTTAAAAATATGATTTAGATGGGTCATGGTCCTTTAAATTCTGTCTCTTCGATATATATTTATTTAGTAAGCAGGGGCTTACGGGGGCGAAAACTCAATCTAACTAGGTAACGTACCAAAAAAAGTATCGAGCAATCCTCGGTCATCCCGGTACCTACTGTAATCTAAAACGAAAAGTACACTGCGGTTATTTCTATCCAACCACAAAATTTGTCGAATGCCTACGCAAGTCACGCTGCAATGGAAACCCACCGTAAAGATCAATCAAGCGTGTATTTAAGTCACATTGATTTGGTATTACATTCCAAAATTAATTTCACACAGACACTTACAACTTTATTCCACGGGCTCTACGAAGAGTTTAGAGAAAATGACAACAGATGGCGCTAGTAGTCTCACAGCGAGTCTTATGAGATTATTTTTTGTTACACATTCAGGATAACATAAGCCTCTAGAAAATAAAAAAATTTTTTTTTTTTTTTAGAATAATGGGATTGTAAACCTTTTTTCATGAAGTTGTAATATAATTTGACACAGCGTGAACGAGTACAAAAGAAAATTTTACAGTGACAGTAATTATGACACCTTTATACAACCAGGGGCTTTACCATGATGGCTTAGTGATTCAATTCCGACTCAGTTCAGGTTTAGGCGAGCCAAATTAAACTGAATCGGAATTGAATCGCATTAATTAAGACGTCACGGTAAGGCCCTGTTATTTACCTCTGTTCTTTAGGTGTTTTATACGGACACTATCTTTAGTTATTGTAAGAACAAGGTTTTTGTATTATACCTAAACAATACAAATTACGATATGAAAGTCGCAAAAATTATCGACATTTATTAGGTATAGGTAATTTTGTATGAAGACTGGGCTAATTTTTGTGGCGCTGTCTTAAAGGCGACCAACTGTTGAAGAGTTCCCTCCTGCTGGGTCACAAGAACTCCACTACCAGATTATTGTATTGTCATCCAACTTATTCAAGTATGCAAAATTTCAGCACGATCGGTCGAAGATATCTGCTTCAAAATTGAGTTTCAAGACTGCACCTCGACAAACATGACACACACACACACATACACAAATCACGTCTTTATCCCTTACGGTCTACAGAGCCTAAGGTGGCAAGACCAACAGGCCACGTTTAGCGTTGTGGGCGTATAAATGGAAAAAATAGAATCAAACTAGTGATGGGTTGCTAGCCGCATCGCCTATAACTTGATTCCTAAGACTCGCCCATTCCCTCGATGGGCTTTTACCATCTGCGCGGGACGAGAGGCAACTGGTACATTCTATGTTGTTCTTTCTCTCCCAGACCAATATGGAAGTAAAGACAAACATGGCATTGCAAGTTAAATAGGTAAAAACTTTTAAAAATACTCTCTTTTTCCAAAATTTACACACAATCAAAGTCTCGTAGCTATCATTTGATAAACAACTGAACTCAGCTATAATTTCAAACAATATAGGGTCTCAGCACCAAATATAACTTTGTCCCTTTCGGTGTTGAGACCCTTGGCCCGTGAGGTCCTAGCGCTATTAGCATCTTCAAAGATATTTCGAAGAGGCTAATAGACGCTACGGTGACCGCAGAGCTGGCAGCTTCCTTGGACAGCTTATAGTATCGTTGTCCAAAAGGGGAATGCTGCCAGCGTCTGTGGAACTATGCCACGGGGGCCCCTCCTTTTTTAATTATTTTATTTTAAGATTCGTTTTAGTTCAGTTTTTAATTCGTTTTTATTTTAATCATAGTTTAATTTGTTTATAGAGAAACATAGCACATTAATCTATTAATGTTTGAAACTATATACATATTAACATTTTTGTTCAATTCCATACTGGTCTGGGAGAAAAGAAAACACATAGAATGTACCAGTTGCTTCTCTTCCCGCGCAGATGGTAAAAGCCCATTGAGGGAATGGGCGAAAATCATAGGAATCACGTTATAGGCGATGCGGCTAGCAACCCATCACTAGTTTGATTCCATTTTTTTCCATTTATACGCCCACAATCTTGCTAAACGTGGCCTGTTGGTCTTGCCACCTTAGGCTCTGTAGACCGTAAGGGATAAAGACGTGATTTGTGTATGTGTGTGTATGTATGTAGCTTTGTTTAAACAATTGTGAAAAACTACAAGAAATTCCTAAGGCAGAGCAAAAACCAATGTTTACGATTCACCATTTATATTAGAGTGACAGATAGAACAGTAAAAAATACAACGTTCAATTAAATGTCATGGCGCTGCACTGAAGAGGTTTCTAACATCCTCCCACCTTTGGGACGAAGACCCAAAACCTTCTATCTTCACAGCACCTCGTCAGGTTGCACTTCCAGCGGGTACAAACGTTGATATGCTCGGGTGTACTCGCCGTCAGCAGTGCGTACTCTCGCTACTCTAGCATTTCCATCATTCCCAGTATACACTTCTAAGATAACTCCTAAAGGCCACTTTATACGTTTCGCATCAGTCTCTACCAATACGACATCGCCTACCTTTATATTAGAGTCCCTCTCCTTACCCTTCTGTATGAGCATCCCTAAGTACTCGTTAACCGCTCCCGTAGATCTCCTCTTAGCTTATGCAGATACCTTAATCGCCTATTCAAAGAATCATGGTCGAGCTGGTCTAAATCTGGAGTCTCGCTGGCAGGAAGCCCTTGCACGAAGCAGGCTGGCGTCAGAGGCTTCAAGTTGTTTCTAACACCAATTTTAATATACACGAAACACTTCCGATGCCAAAATCGCTTGCAGGCCCGTCATCCCTCGGTCGATTCCGATCCCGATACTTGTACAATTATACTCCGTGTAGACTTATTACGGCACAATCTTCAGCACACCACAACCGACAAGCAACCCTGAAACAACCCTCATAAAGTCCACAACGAAACCCTCCCCCAACCCCAAACTTTCACCTCTTCCAATAGAAGTTTAAACCTAAATACCTTGGCGTAGGAAAGCTTTCACTTTTCAGGAATCATTTCCAATCTACAGCGTTCGAGCTTCAACTTTGTATCATTCTATTAGAGTTGTGTTTGAAATGTGGCACCAGGGTTTTTCGAAGGCGGTAGGCTTAAACTCTCGAAACCAATTCTCTAGGGTGCCAAAGGTTTAAAGCCTCCAAACAATGGATGGAACAATTCAATACTTAGCCGATTATAAATGTTTGTAGGTAATGCGCTTAGCGAGTGCTTAGACTTACTGAAAAACAGGAGTACTTATAGTGAACTACTGGAGGTTTTGTGTTACAAATATACATGCCTTCTAGTCTATAGTATAGGATAATGTAGAGTACCTATGACTGTGGGCGAAAGTCTTAGGAATCATGTTATAGGCGATGCGGCTAGCAACCCATCACTATTTTGATTTCTCTTTCCACCTGTACGCCCATAATCATGCTAAAGGCCACGTTTAGCATGATTGTAGGCGTATAGGTGGAAAGGGGAATCAAAATAGTGGTGGGTTGCTAGCCGCATCGCCTATAACATGATTCCTATTTTCGTCCATTCCGTCGATGGGCTGTTACCATCTGCGCGGGAAGAGAAGCAACTAGTACATTCCATGTTTTTCCTTTGCTCCCAGACCAGCATGGAAGAGAGACAGTATAATACGAATTTCGAAAATCGAATTTCGGAGTAGCCCCTTAGTATAAATACGGCTGGTCACGCCGCCTGCGCTTGCGCACTGAGACGTGAGACGCTGTAATTGGCCGAGTGTCGTGTGCACTCACCCTTAGCGAGATAGATAGCATAGGGGTGTATGTACTCTATATTTTTACGGTGATTAAATTCAAGTATGCAAATGAGAACAATTTTAGTAACATCCTTAATCAATTAAAAACACTCTGTATAAGGTGGTGTACAACATACTCGTACATTGCGATGTCACTTTTGACTTTTATTGCGAAATGGTTCCGTAATGGGTCATTCAAATAGTTCAATTGGTTTTATTAAATATTCCATGTTTGAATAGAATATGGTTCGTAGAGTATAAATTAAAATACCATAGATCCATAAATTATCTTCCTATAATACATATCCGCCCCTTTCATATACATGAAAATAATTTCTATTAGCATTTAGATCAATTAAGTAGGTAGCAGTGGCGTGGCGTCCGTAGAACTCGATTCCCACCGGCTTGCCTATTTTAAGGCAGTTGGGCACTTTATTGTGGAGAATTAGAGGAAGAGGCTATTTAAATTCCCTTTGGCTTGCCTTCTGATATACTTGACGCTACGCCACTGGTAGGTAGTTAAAAAAAACTATGTTAGTTGTTTACTTTATTCTGGCAAAATGTTAAAATACCTACGTACACTGCGTCTAGTTTCTCAATGTATTTGTCAGTTGCCGTGTTCTGAATAAACATGAATGAAAAATAATGTTAAGATCGAGAGCGAGTGCAGCAGCTGCAACGAGCATCTCTGTCCGAACTACTCGCTCTCGTCCCCAATAATGTACAATTTCATTCATGTTTATTCGACACACGACAACTGTCAAATACATTAAGAAACTAGAAGCACTGTATTCAGTTTCATAAACTGTCAAACTCCTAGTACCTACCTGCTACTGAACTACACTGACGAGCAAAAATATAGGGTCAGGGTTTTGCATGTGAGTATAGAATGTTGACACTTTTTCTAAGGCAACTGAGAAAGAAACAGACTGCTTAGTGTAAGTTGCCGGCTACAAAAATATATGTCAAATACTATGAGACTTTTAGTTGTTCTTTTATTCCGCTTGTGGCGCTTCTGATTTTCCCATAGTAATTCGAGACGTTAATGCAATGGTGTACGAGAGGTTTTTCGCGTCTAAAATTTATATTAGAAGCTCTAATTACGAACGAAATAAATAATTGGGGTCACGATTTTGATTCCTATATTTTCCCTAAGTAACAATATACCTTTAAAAACGCTTACAAAAAAGTCAAAATAAGAACCGTTCACTAGCATCACACACGCAATGTTGAAAAACACCAAAATGACACCAAATATGATTAAAAACGACCTGTCAATTCGTCCAAAAATTCATTTTCATCGAACGAACATCCTCACCGAACAAATTTCCGAATTTGGAACGCGAAGCGTCGGGAAAATGCCGTCGGGAGGTTGCCGACGGATTCCGATAAACGCCATTCTCCCCTCCACCAATCACGGGCCAGAACACGCCCCGACAGAGACAGGGACACAGCCATGCGGGAAAACTGCACGCCAGACTGAGACAGCGAATATACGTGTGTTTACATGCTATGGGGGAATATGATGCATCTGTGTTGTTTTAGTATCGGTTACTGTTCGGTTATTTATGTATTTTGTTTTTTTTCGATAGGTAAGGAGTGGATTAAGTTGAAATTATGTAAATATTGTGTACGAGTTATTGCGTTTGGGGATTAAATTATAAGCTACGAAGGTTAGGTATACGTAATACTGTTGTTACTTTTTTTAATGAAAGTTTTTTTAACATTTGAACTCGGACCTGTTTTCGGCTAGTAACAATTTTAAATTCCTTGGAAATTACAACACTGATGCGCGCCCATAGACTACAGCGACTATGTTGTATGTGTGCGTGCAGAAGGGGAAAGCACGGGAAACGCACTGGCAGCCGAGGTGCGTCACATTTGAAAATGGAATGCCTTTTCAACTTTTCAGATATTCGAACGCCAAGCCGCGTCCTTTGTTCATATTTCTTTTTCGTGTTCCGCGAGCCGTTGCTTTATTTTGTTTTATTTACGTTAATAAATGGTTTTTGCTGTCTACATAGCTCATTGGACATTGTACTACACGATGTACATCGTGAATAATAAGCTAGGTCCTACATAATTGTGTGCAAAAAACCTTGATTCCTAAATTATTTTTTTGGTTTGTAGGATTATAGCCTAGGTCCTAGTTTCTTATCCTGATATTTCTCCTTTGATGCTTCTCTGGCTATCATATTTCATTTCATCATATTTATCCATTCTGAAATCAAGCATGATTCTAATTTTAGGAACAGACGACAGCCAGTAGTGCAATCTCTTATACAATATATCAAGAGCAAGAATGTAAGTAGTTATTAATCCTATAGCGTAGATTCACCTATGTTGATTTTGTTTATTTAAAAAAAGTTGCTAGCTTTCATATAGAATATGCTTAGGTACTTACGTTCGATCAGAATCACGTCTGATGTTAAATTTTATATTAATTTATTGGTTCACGTGTAACTCAATTATTGCTACAAACAAAAACACTCCGTTTGTATCTACATACTAATGAACTTTTTTTACTAAAAGTAGGTACTTACCTAGAGTATCAAGCTCGAAATTATTAACTCCTATGTACAAAAAATACATATTCATAGCCTATAGTATTGGTATTCCCCCTTGTAATTACAAATACACGATTACATATTCAGTTCTTTATTTATGAATTTATAACGAAGGGTACATATAATTAAAATGTTTTGCGTATTCGTCCCATTGTTTTTGTTCGGTAGAGCAGGACTCCTTAGTTAAGGGCGTCTGGGACCCCTAAGACAAGATGTAGATACTAAAATTAAAGAAAGTATTTCACTTTGTACATTTTACCGAGTGTTAGGTCCATTGTCTTGTGACAGGAGTCTTAGCGACCCTATCACTATTTTGATTGCCCTTTCCATCTATACGCCGACAATCATGTTAAGCGTGGCCAACGTCTTGTTACCTTAGACTCTGTCTACCCTGTAAGGGATAAAGGCGTGATTTGTGTATGTAGGTCTTTGTGCAGCACTAGGGCTAGGATAGAATTCTACAAAGCATCCAAGTGGGTCAAATAGTTCGGTACCTACACTATAGAAATAGTATGGTTTCATAATGTAGGTATCAAGCAATTTCACTGACTCTCTCAGTTTACACGCCGGAACAGTTCAGCGCCAGCACTGCTGCTTGGCGGTAACGATCCAGATTCAACTTGCATAAAGCCTGCTGCCTACCAGCCACATCATAACGTCACTTTATAAAAGTTATTTTTTTTTTGTCCTAAGTCCATGTAGGATATAGCCATTCCATTCATTAGCTGACTAAAACCTGTGCAACAAGAAAAAACTTAATCCTTTACCACTCCGATGCAAAAGTGACATAACTCCGTTTTAGTCCATTTTTTGCGGTGCCGCGGCAAAACCACGCAACCCGCGGTTTGCGGAAGACGCCGATTGCCTCTAATCTGTAACCTATCGGCGAAAAACGCACATCCTTTTTTAATGCTAAATTGCGGTACAAATGCTTAAGCGACAGCGATGAGAACAAGCTGTACTATACTACTCAAAAGAAAAGAGCCGCCAAGAGAGCTTCAATGGTACAATCAAAATATGAGGAAATACCTAAGTGATTCTACTATGAATGACTTTTAAACTAGAAGTTTAGTGTTACGTACGAGTGCTAAACAAAACAAAATAATAATTACTCCGCAATGAAAGTGGTGGATTCAGGTAAAAAAATTAACTATTTTGTTAATTTGATTTTACTAATGAAACTGAAGATGCGCCAATTTTTTTGAAGTATTTCTTGAATACCTTTTGCGTACATCAACCACAAAGTCTAATTTCCAGTTCAAGTCCTTGGAAAATATGGCAAAAGTATTATTTATACCTAACCAAGTGATTGGAAACAGAGCCTTTTGGTAAACATATTTTTGAGAACGCAGTTCCGATGTAATTTATCGAAGCTGTAAGGTGGTGATCATTAGCAATATATCGAAGACTCAACAGATTAAAAGATAAGTTCCAAAGTTAAAAACGAAAAGTGAATCGATATCTGAAGACAACTGCTAGCTACAGCTAGTTGACGCAACTAAAACCGCTGTCTCTTGACCCTTAGACCATACGCTTTCGGTATGCACAAAGCACGCTGTCGTCCACTGATGCGTGTAAGGCGGCGCAGCTGCGTTGCGAACTGCACTGTTCGTATCTATTCCTAATGTTTGATCGTAGATATCGCGGGTAATCCTTATAGGTACTGATTTTGTTGAAATTGTGGTTGTGTGGTTGCTTCTTCTAGCCGCGAAATGATCTTAGTGTGACTTGGTAGGGACTAGGTTTGTTTGCTAGATTAATTTAGATTATTCGATTGCTGGTTGTTTAAAATCTATAAACATTAATAAATAAAATGAATAAATGGTGAGCATTCATCTTTTTTTCTTAATCAAGGTCATAAAGTCTTATATGATTGACTGAGCGACGCATCAACGCCCGACCCAAGCCTTTGGACCCAGAATGCTGAAATTTTGTATAGATATAGAATATAGAGATGACTATTAGATAAAATATTTATGTAACAAATACAAGAAAAAGTTTGAACAGAATAACGTATATATGACTGTTAATAAATGCTAAATTAGGCATTAATAAATTTCATGATTGCACTCAAGTCATAATGTTACGAACCAAACTGTCTCGCACACCTCTGACGTGTACTCGCATACGTTTCCCTATGCCCTGGCAACAAAAACCCGAACCCACAAAGCTTATGTATAAATCGTAAAAAAACGTCTCAAGAACAATCCGTTGCAAACGTTACTACAAAAATAAGGCCATCGATGCGTAAATTAAGGCCAACTATTCAGCGTTGCGCAAATAAAAAAAATAATAAAGATTTTTTTATTCTAGCGACGCCCCGCTGCGGTACTCCACATTGTTCTTAGACAAACACTTTCTTTATCAAAAAGTATTATTTATTTTTTAGGAAATCGGCCGTGCATTGTGCAACGATTCTCGTGCTTGACTTGATTTGAGTAGAAAATTTCAAATTAGCGCATGCCCTATTGTATAAGGCCAACGATTTTATCAGTGTTGCTTTTTGTTTGAAAAACACAAACTTTTTGACCTTAGGGACGCTATTGATCTGAAACTCCTTACAAATAAGGTACGGTTGAAATTAAAGAAGATAACAAGTAAGATTTATTACGCGCTCAAATGAACGCAGTTTAGTTTTTAACATGGACTTGTATGCCCGATAGTTCCACTATTTAACGCTGGACTGGATTTGATATTGGATTATTAATCATATTGGTATCCAGAATCGCGCTGCGAGAGAGGCGTTGATTGCAGCAGCCAATTTGAAATTTGAACAAGGTACCTATGACATGAACTGCTCAGTATTGGAGTCGGTGGAGAGAATATACAAGTCTAGACCCCAGGCGAGGAAATAGGAACTAGAAGTAAAGAAGAAGTTACGACACAGGAATGTTTCTGGGAATCTTAGTCTAGCCGACTTCAGATATGCCGTTGATGTTCGGTCGCTTAAAATTATTGCTAAGTGAAGTTCAATATTAAAGTGTAAAACCTTTAATTTTTAGTAAGGTTTGAAATTAGTTGAGGTAGGAAAAAGTACGAATACTAAAGTGAACAAATATAAGATGTTTATTCTTCGTCTCAGAAATTGATGTTTTGTTGAAGTTTACATATTTATCTAGAGGCCATTTTAGAGATAGTAGAACTCTGAAAGTTACCTATATTATAGGCCTCAGTTTTAAAAGAAGCGTAAACTAACTTGTATTTACTTATTTTAAGTTATCTGTAGAATATGTTTGTAGAGTTATTAAGGTAATCCTGCCTTGTAGTCCAACTGGAGGGTAACCAACGATAAACAAATCGCAATGGGAATTTATTTTACCATACTAATAAGGCCCAAAAAATGACAACTCAATCACACCAGCCTAACCATCCGAATCGAATACCGTGACAGAGTATAGCGAAATCCCACAAAGAGTAAGTAGCAAGCGTGAAATAAGGCCAGCTCGAATTAGGCCCGTGACGGCCGCGTGGCGCCATTGTTACGATTTTGGCTTTAACCGACTGTGCCTAAAAGGGGGGTTGCGTTCCATGATTTGTGATTGCGTTAGTTTTGAGAATAAACGATGCGGATGATAAAAAAGGGGAGTCTAAGATACTTAATTAGGGTTAGTTTAAATTTTTAAACGAGTGAAAGGTTAGTTATAAAAGGGTTGTTTTAGCAACGCGATTTACAAATACAGACTTAATTTTAGGCATACCTACTTATGAGTGTCTTGAGGAGCAAGGGAGTGTCAGTGTGTGTTTGTCTTTAGAATCATTGACAATTGCAGATAATTTCATGTTAATTAGGACAGCAAAATTTACACAACACCTCACATTTTTATATCAACCACATAAAGCTGCAACCAGAGAAAATGAATAAAAATCAGCAATAACTTAATCTCCTGAACCTGTTAAAATAAAATATATGAAGGTGTTTATTCCGTTTAATTGAACCCTTTAGCTTATCAACCACTCAAGTCTTAACTTTATTAGCAGAACAACTAATACCGACTAAGGTCCAAGACCATTTTTGCACCCTATCACTTAATGAATAGGGTTACAAATGGTAATTTCAGCCATGACTTATGAGTCTTATCTTACTATCAGCAATTAGCTTGTGCAAGATAGATACTATAATCCTGGATCCTGATCCTGAGTTCTGAAAGGCAAGAAAAACAAAACAAAATCCCATAAAGGCAATGGCGCTAAGTTACAAATTATAATTCGCAGCTTATACTTATTCAGGAATTGTTTTTTGGATTTTTTTAATTTTTTAACGTAATTTATAGCAGTAAAAAGTTAGGTACTTGTTAAGGTGCTTCGAGAATTTGTTTATTCAGTTAACAGCTCATAATTTGAATGGACGCCAAAAACCCCATTACGTGAATGACGTCAGCTTGGCAAGTTAAGTTCCTAACCAAACCTTTTACTGCGTTACAGTAAACCGAACATAACCGAGGCAGTAAACTCTTTACGACAAAACGCTTCAGCGGATCGTTTGCACTGGAACTGGCAACTCAGTTTCTGACACATACCAATTTAAAAATAAAACGTACACTTAAAAGGAACCACCCATTTAAAATTTTCAAAATATATGTAAAAATACAACTGGCACGTTCTAAAACAAAAAAAGAAAAAGGAACACTTGGAAAAATTGCAACTCCCATTCCATATTCAAAAATCATAAACAGAACAATTGGCAGCATTGTCAAATTCTCAAGACGGTCTCATACAACGTGCTTTAAACGACTGCCGTTCGCGAGGTGGTGTGCGGTTGCCGCTGTGTGGGTAGTATGCTGCGGTTGTGTGCGTCACCCACCCTACGACCGGCCCCTAGGCCCCGCCTCTTTCGATGCTCACACGGCTGAGTTGGAATCAGATGGCTGGGCCAGTCGCAACCCAGCCGTGACATCGTGAACGGTTGGTAGCTTCCGAACGTATCTCACCCAATACTTTAGGGCATTCGGTGATTAGGCTTACGCGGTACACTGACCATCGGTTGCGTTCAGAAACCAAATTTAAGAAGTCGGTTGCTTTTAAGGACCTGCTTGATTGGACTGTGATGTTTGTGTTTGTGTTGAACTGTTAGTGTTGTTGGTTGGTGATTTAGGTAGGTGGTTGTTTTTAAGACTTAGGTTAGGTCTCAAGTCTGGTCTAGACTTAGGTGTTGCAATTCACAATAAAAACATACAATGATATTGTATCAGTGACAGATTCGGTTTGGGTGTACGATTATTTGGAAGTTTTGAGGTTATTTAAGGATGTAAAACAGTTTACAGCGAATAGTTTTAATACACTTTAGGTTCTATCGTGACCTGAGGTCATAAACGTATGAATGAAATGACTACGATTTGTAAATGGACAAAAACTGGTAACACTGAGATAATTAAACGACGAATTAAAATAAAGGCACTACATATGGCTCTACCTTTCTTACTTGTGTCTATATTTACACCAAAAACATTCAGCCGACTAGGTATACTAACTTACTAAGAGTTTAAATGGAATCCAAATGTGAACATAGCTATTTTTTTATAGTAAAGAAAAAGCTACCTGTCCGATTTAAAAAAACACCCCACGTAATTTGATATTTTGGTTTGACCCAAAACTGGGTTTCAAAATGAAATAAAATACGCATTGTTGTAGATAATTTGTAAAAGTAAACATTTGGCGTTATTGTATTATTTGTAACTTGATAACTCTCAAACGTTATCTGAAGCGATTAAATGCGTTTTTTTTACTGCAAACCGTTTGTGAAATTAACGTGAAAATTTAATTGTATTTATTTAAGTAAAACATTGAGCTACAAATATAATGTTGAAAATTTAATGTGTAAAAAATAATTTCTATTTAGTAGAAACAATTTCAATTATTTTTATTTACCTAGTTATTATTTTTATTTTAGGACTTAAGTCTTTGTTGACAATTTAAATTAAAGTAGAGCCCAAAAAATCGTTATAGCAAGCAGCATCGTATTTTTTAAATATCCATTTTTTTTTCAATCTGCTAATTTTATACGCAACTGTGTAACGATGATTAAAAAAAATGGCGACTCAAAAGCAAACAAATGAAAAACGTCAATCGAAGATGTATCCATTCACTGGCATCTTTGATCCCACGCCGCCATTGTAAAAGCTAGTATGTCCAAAATTCGTAATTTCGTTAAATAGAGATCTTCGAGAGCATTGTTGGGAGCAAATAATTTTTGTGGTAAGCGATACTTGGGGCACAATAGCAGGCCGCCATTTGCTTTCGACAATAGATTTTTTTTATTCGTTAAATTTGTGTTTTACAAGTAACATTTTTAAATGAAAGTTGTTCAAAGGAAAATGTTGATACAAGTAGCTTTTTAAACCAAGAAAATTTCTGAAAATTTCTCGTTTGCATAATTTTACTTTTCATTTTATATTTTATTTAAGTAATTTTATTTTACAACTCTACGCTTATATCAATTGCACTTCGAACACAACTTCAATTTTTAAACACAGAATCAGTTCCTCTTCTAGTCACTTGAAAAAAAAGTCACTTCAAATAAATTTATTTGTAACTGACATGAAAGCGAGTCATAAAACTTATAAAAATCAATAAATCGCCAAGTCAAGCGTGCCGACTGCCGACTGTACTATTCACTAGCAAAACTATTATTTATTTCACTGTTCAAGTGTTGACACGCATTATAACAACTCAGAGGGGAATCGGCACTTTTGACACTTTTTTTGTCATATTAATGACACAGTTTTTGACAAAGAGAGACATAACCATTGACATTTTCGCGCTCTCACATGCTGTCATTACACGGATAAACGTATGAAAGCCGTGTAACGTGTGACATTTTTAAGTTACACAATTGATCTTTTTAGATAATTTCGAATTATGTTTAACTGTAATTGACACTAGGTTTGCAGTGCAACACAGCTGAAATTAAAGTTTGCAGTATATAAAACAATTTTTTTTTCGCTGCAGCGCTCTCTGTCTCAGTTGCACATATCAAAAAATCTCATGGAAAATAATAAGAAAATTGTTTTTTTTTTTTTCTTTTTAACAAAAACTTCTTTTTAAATCATTAACACTAAAAACAGCTACTTTTAGGTTGTTGTGACTCAAAAAACAATGCATTAGAAGATTTTATATCTGCAAATCAATCTATGGGTTGCCTGTCAAGATTTGGAATTCTCAAATGAATCAAAAACTAATTTGTCAAGAAGCAAACAGCATATCTGGGACCCCCGATACCCTTGGTGAATCCAAACAAGCACTTGGCCAGTTCTTTTTCTTCTATATAATTAGGAAAATATGTATATTGGGTTTGTAACTCTGCCTATAATAAGTTCGATGAATTGATATAGGTATCTTATGGCATAAAATTTGAAGGATTACGAAGAAATAAAAGATTAAAAGGTATATTAAAAGCCAGCTTAGCTTAAGGAAATGATTTTATGTACTTACGATGAAATAATCTTCTTAACAACCGAATAAAACTCAGGCAAACCGAACCGCCTCCTGTCTTACCGACTTGATATGATACCGAAGTGTTATTAGCCAAAAAAAGTAATCTCCTTCTCAAAATAACACTGGTCTCAATAGCCTCACCCTTTCGAATTTAATAAGGATTAAGATATCCTTTTTTTTTCAGTAAAAAGCTTTCCATGTAAGCTTTTAATTTTTTTTTATTCAAAACGCCGGCAAAGTGTTTTAAATAGCTTGATGATTTAAGATACTTTAATTTTATTTAAATTGGTAGGATACGTTCTTTTTGTTTCTTGTGTTGAGTGACATTTAAATTTCTGTTTGATTAAGGATGTCTTAATGTATTTACTGTTTTATATTTTTAGCATTTTAAGTTTTTGACAGTTTTTTACATTATTTTATTTATATCCCTGGATTTGTGTACCTGCGTGTATGATGTTCATACGACAGGTTTATTTTAAAATTATTTTACTTTGACTTAGATTTTTTTTGGTATGTTGATCACTTTTAAACCAGTCAATGACGAGTTCTGAGAATTTTAATTTATGTAACTGTGGCTGTCTTTTTCTTATGAAGAGTGATGACTAATTTTAGTCCCTTTACTTTCTGATTTTTTGTCTTTATCTTTATGTGCAACGCAACCTACATTTAAAATTTTATTGGTTGTAAATAGAATCTCACTTATAGCGTACTGGCTGGATAAAAACCTCAATACCCTAAACTATGTTTAAAAAAAAGAAAAAATAGTCCTGGCTTAGCATGAATGGATTGAATTCCTATGAGATCACGGGGTCAGAATATACGTATAATTCAGTAGTAGCCGGTAGAAAGGCGATCTACACATCACTATCACAATAGTGGACGATGGATTTATCGTGCCGACAAATCAGGCGCGTAGCGTCAGCAACTAACGTTGTCGGCAAAAAATGTACTTGACATATGACGTTATGTCTCTGTTACATTATTTATTGCTTATTTAGGTAAGTATGCCAACAGTAAAAAATATATTTCAAATTATAAAATTACTAATTATGCCCAGCATTAATCATGTTCAAGTATTATACAATATACTTATAAGTAAAACTGTGTACCTAGTTTTTTTAATGTGTTTTGATAAAAAAAACTACAATAAATCGATGACACATGATTCTATTGCACTTTTAAAAATGTGCACTTGACGGATGAAACAATATATTTATTATTTAAATGGTACCAAATCTTTTACACAGTATTAACCAAAATACTATGATCTGAAATGAAATCATCTTCGTAATTTTAATATGCTGTCGGTATCAGTCAAGTCTGAATCAATGGAACAAATCGTCGGCTGACGAACAGACGTACAAACGACCGTGCACTGCGGTAATTTATTTCTATTCTGACATTCCTAGTAGCTAAATCATACAGCCAAACATTACCTTGGCCCGCTTAAAATAAGTTGGTTTTGGATACTACCTTTTACTTGAGAGGGTGATGAAGAGTTCGCTGACATTATTTTAGTCTCGTGCATAATGTATTTTTTGGACAAAATAACAAACATAAAATAAATTTAAATATTCATCGAATACAGCAAAATCTTTTGCAAAAAACATTTCTAATTTTAAAATTAAAAAAGTGAAAGCACATGCTTGGTTACTGAAGCAATTTAAATTATCTATTACTTCAATTAAGCTTATTTTCATTACATTTAATGTTAATAACTGTTTTACAATATAAAATTAAATAAGGGTCACTTTTTACCCTACTGCTCAGACGGATAGTTCTGTAGTTATGTTACCTTATGTTATTGAACAGAATTTAAATGCAAAAACAGTAACAAAATTATACATGACAGAATTCAATGGCTATTTAAAATGAAATGCCTAAACGCACCTCAGCGAAATGTACAGGTAAAAGCGAAAAAAATGCAGTTCACGTTTCACTGTCAAATTTTAACTGAAATAATGAACGCATATATCAAAGCGACGACACTCAAAAATTCAAAGAACGTTATAAAATGTTTGTAGAGTCGTAATATTAATTATGTGGGTAGGACATAAAAGCTCGGAGCTTTTTAAAATGTGAATAGGAAGCGAGCTTTGAAGCCACAACTTAAGTTGAGAGCTCTTGGCTAAATAGGTATGTTTTGTATGTAACGCACACCCGTGTATTTGTATGGCTTGTACTAGACTTTGTTACTGTGGAAATAATTACACTAAAGGCCTATCTCTCCGTTCTCTGTTAAGTTCCAGTTACCTTAAATGTCAGCTATCTATGATGACGTCTCTATCTGTTTTGTAGTAATAAATAGAGATGGAGTTGTGGCTTCAAAGCTCGCTTCCTGTTCACATTTTAAAAAGCTCCGAGCTTTTATGTCCTACCCACATAATTAATATTAACAGAGATTGGTAAGACAGGCCCTAAGCATATTTGCAATACATTAAACTTGTGTATAGTAAGGGTTATAATTTAAAAACTAGCGTGGAATAAAAACTTTTTAATGCCAATTTTTTTTTAAAGTGTCTAAGTATTGAGATTTTAAAACTTAATAATAAGTTTTTAAACTGCTAAAGCTCAATGAAAGGATTATACGTGGCTGTGTATTATGTTTCCATAAATAAGATTACTGAAAACTAAACAGAACTTTTAGTGAAAAATATTACTATTATTTTCATGTTTTTACGTGAAATAAAGTGTTGCATATATATGTTTTTATTTCCAGCGCTGATGAAAAAAAACCTTAACAAAGTGAATAAGTAATTCCAATATAAACATTGGATATGGCATATATAAAACTTTCAGGGATAGCTTTTACACTCTTAAGTCATTCATAATTCACTGCCTCCGGTTATTTTGCTAGAATATAATACTAAGAACATTGGTACCAGACCGTGGTGGAATAGGCTATTTAGAAAGAACATCACTCCAAACCATTACTCGAAAGGGGTGAAAAATGGTGCTGAATTTGAAATACAAGTAGAGTAACTAGAAAATTACAACTCTACTTACTCGTAATCTTGTCAAGTAATCAGATATATAATTTTATTGGTAGTGGTGCAGTCTCACACTTTTATCATTTTTAGAGGGTATTTTCGAGAGATGTGCTTTCAAAAATCGAGCTCCGGGCCTTTAAATTTTCAAAAATCGCGAAAACAAACGAGAACAAAACCAACAAAAAAAACACTGGCAACGTATCAAAAACCTACACGAATAAAAAAGAAGAATGTCGACAAACAAAAAACTAACGCCATTACGGAATCAATCCCGCTAAAGACAGCGCATTAGCCGCACCTGCTCGCAAGTAACGTTGTAGAATCAAAGCGGGTCTAATGAGGTGTGCGCCACGAGCACACCAGACATCCGAGGACTATGGTAATAGGTTGCTTTCAGACGGGTGTAGATTTCTTAGTAGAGTGAAACGTTTTAGTGGATTTAGTTTGCGAGGATTCAATAAAAAAAATATGCCAACCTATTGCGACATAATATATAATATTAGTAACGAACTTTTTTAAAAGTAAATCCAAGTTTTTTTAAAGTAGGAGAGCAAAGGAAAAGATGAGTTGTCTGATGGTAGGTTATCACCTCTGTCCATGGTTATATACCGAAGGATTACCAGATGCATTGCCAGTCTGTAGGGCTAAAATCAAATACCACTTACTATAAATGTACTCTACTAGGTTTGTTTTTCAAGTCCACCTGATGTCAGACGACGTCAAAGATACCTTTATTCTTTAGCTAGTGCCTTGTCTCTCCAAGCACTTTGACAACTTCATATGAAAGTTCAAATGAAGTTACAACGACAAAGGACTAAAGTGTCAAAATATCTTTGACGTCGACTATCTCACTCCTGTCCCACAATAGGTGCAGTCATAAATATTCTCTTAAACACGTTTAACATAAGATAATAATTAGGTACTTATTATCTCTATTAGTTAATGGTGTTTTAAAATTACTCTGGCATAGTTTAGTTAAACATTTGAGTTAAGGTTTTTCATCACAATTTTTGATTCAAATTAAATCACCTCTTTGACGCTGACTGAATGTCAACCAATGTATGACATTTTTGTGAATCATTTCTAAAAAAAACCTGTAAATTATTTGTAGACATGCAAAATTAAATTGATTCAACCAATTGCCCAAATATTCCGGATTATTTTTAAGGCACGCTGTATATTAAACAACATCAAGAACCGAAACCCGAAATCTCCACTTACCACCTTTTACCGCGGTATCTACAACATTATCTCTAACTCAGAATTTTAAAGTCCCGACTTAGCGGGTTTTGCTCGGCGCTCTCCTTTGACGACATCGGACGCCCACTTACATAAAACTGTTTTTTTTTCTGCATCTTAAATTCTGTTTCTGACGTTAAAATTTAGTTCAGTTTAGTCTAGTTTTAAGTAACTAAATGGTATTGAAATTCAGATTTATTGGTAGTTTATTTTTCTGTGACACACGCTGATAGCTGTAAAATTTTTCGGACAGTTTTCAGTGGTTTCAGTGCTGATCTAATCTAATGCAGTATTTTACTATATCTATGGCAAAATACGATGGTTTATTTATAGCAGTCAATAAATTAGTAGTGCTTCTAGTTTGTCAATGCCTCTCAGCAAACTTCGTGTTCCTTCAGTTCAGACGTCAGTCATATGAAGTCTAACTTAAAAAAAATCAATTTCAATACAAGTTTTTTTTGCGGACTGTACATTTTGTTGCCTGTACTTCCATTGTCATCTATCTTGCATATGTATACCAAATTACAAGTCAATTGGGCAAACCGTTGAAGAGTTCCCTTCTGCGGAGACGGTCCTTGGGTCACCAGAATTTCACTTCAAAATTATTGTAATGTCACCGGACTTACATTAGCCAAATTTCACTTCAATCAGCGTTGGAAGTAGGTCAAAATTAAAAGAACGAATAGAGATTGAACGAGATAGTGGGAAGGAGATGGAGGGGAAGACCAAGGAGAAGCTACATTCAGCAAATTAAGGAGAAGGTTGAGGCTGTGTCGTAATAGAAACCGAAGCAGTAGTCGGAGGTCAGGAATGGATGGCGGCAACTCCACCGATAAGAGCGAAGCTCTTAAGCAGAGAGAGAGAGAAAACGTAGATTGGAGAGAGGCAATAAGAAAACAGACGCACTGTACTAATTTATCGACGTCCGTACATTTTCCTCTTTCGCACGCATCATAAACGCCAGCTAACTCACAACATACAACTATAGCCGACTAATTACACTAATTAGAAACAAGTTTTTGTCCGCAACCCGATATGTGTGGTACATAAAAGGCCCGCCGATCGTGCGCCGAGATAACAGTTTCGTTTGAGTGATGAATCTGTTGGCTGTGGGCTGCGAGAGAAAGTTGGAAGGATGGCGTTTTTTAAGTTGGCATGGTCGTGGGTAGGTCGTGGGTTCAAATTGTTTTCGCGACGGAGATTAGCTATGTAAACATGATGTGCTGATAAGCAATCTTTTTACTTAGTTTTTTATTAACTTGCAATGTATGTATGTTCTTCAACTGTAACTTGAGGTCTATGGGCCTATGTCTAACAGTGGAGGTCCTATGGCTGATATGATGATCTTCAACCGATTGAGCTACATTTTTTTTTATTTAACTTGCAACGTTTGTTTGGATGTATGTAAGTAAGTTTGTCCGGATGGAATCTTGCGACTATTTTGAAGCAGATATCTAAAACAGATTGAGCTGAAATTTTACATACTTGAGTAAGTCGAATGACAATACAACAATCTGGTTGTGGAGTTCTGGTGATCCAGTCAGGATAGGTTTAAGATATAGGTTTTCTGTCAAATGTACGTCAAAATCGTCTGTTAGTGTAAAAGTTATCGTTAAAGTAAAGGTGCAACTCACACTTGGCCACAGACAATCGGACAGTATCGAACTGACAGAGGCTACTATCTATTAGAATGAGAACGTCCAAGTCACTACTCTATCTTAAGCAGCAAGGCTTGCGTTGCTGTGTTTTGGCGTGGAGAGTAGTCAGGACATTCGGTTAAATAACTAGCGCATAAGGTGTTTATCTGCGTCTGTAATGCTCCTGTGTTGCGGATATCCACAGGCAGTAGTGATTGCTTATCATCCAGTAACTCACTTGCTCGTTTGCCTTACTTACAGTATAAAAAATCGTGATTTACATTACCATTCCTTTTTCCACCTATACGCCTATAATCATGCTCTAAACGTGGCCTTTGGGTTTTGTTACCTCAGGCTCTGTCTACTCCGTAAGGGATAAGGACGTAATCTGTGTATCTATATATGTACATTGGCATCTTAACTTTGATTTAAAGTATCAAATCATTGCCGTCACCGCGATCACAGGGCTCAAAACAAAACCATACGATCAAAAGTATGAAAACCAAACGTAGGCGTAAATAAAACGTTACATTTCTACCCTAGGGACCTTGTTCCGTACATACAAAAGTAACAGGTACTCAATTCGCATTTGATCTTTTCAAGTTCCAATATCGAGTGACTTTGATATTTCCCCTCCGCACAATAGAGGTCCCTTGAATTGAAGATTTGAGTCTAGTCAAAGTAAGTGGCACTAGAATGCAAAAAAGTTAGGACACAATTATTGGGTTTTTGCCTTAATTGGATTTTGTGTTGGTTAAAAAGGTTTGCCGCTCCTGACTGTTTATTTGAGGTATACTTATAGCATACAATAAAAATACAGTAGGCACGGTAGATGAGAAACAGGGTATGCGAGTAGCATGGCAGTAAACATAGATGGCGACACTATCGCTTCGTGATTTTTAACTTCTCGCGTACTTACTCTTGTTAAACAGTTCCTAAAATACACGTATGTATATGGAGTAAAACATTTTTAAACACATACTCATTAATCATAATTTAAAAATAGAGTTGTAAATAAAAGTGTGGCAAATGTTTATTTCCTCATTACCTGCTTATAGGAACAGTTCCAGACATAAACCAACAAGCAAAAGTACACAGTTTGTTCTTTAAATCATAATTGTATTTGTAGGTAAATATTGTACGTTACATCCTTCTTTGTCGGATACAATATTCGTTTAAAAGGATCGCTTGATTTCGAAGTCGAAGCGTGTTTGTAAATAATAGACGTATCGTTTTCACCTAATCACTTCAGGCAGACCGACCTCATAATTTCATTAGTTATAAAACAGCCACGTCATACATGGTAGCGGGTACGCATGACCCGACCGCTCGTCAAACAAAAACTCAAACAAATCGGCCGACAGATCGCCCGACCACTACCGTTCGTACTCTGGGTGGTATTGCCCCGGCGGCTATCATACCATCTAAGTTCATTACATCGATTACAATCAACTCACGAGAAAACTATCCCTGATATGCAACAATAGATGGCGCTCTCTAACGATTCAGCACCATCATTCAGCAATTAGCATCCACGCTGCTCTAACTTACGAAACGCCGCTTCGCTCGAGTAAGACGGAAGCATGTCGGGATCGTCTTCAAAGGAGTGATTGTGATTGATGATCCGATTGTTTAATACCGCATTAAGGTCAACAGATTTCTTGAATCGTCCGTTTCTTTTGCAGGTCGTAGGTGAAGCGCGGAAGTGAAAAAAGGCTTACAAACCACGCGTTCAATGACCGATTCACATCGAAATATTATAAAACTAGAGTTTCACTAGTGTCAACCCTATCTCAAAATTTGCATACGATTATCCAATAAGCGCGTCGCATTTGTTTACAAGTACCTTTAACGCGTCAGGGTTGTCAAAAATTTGTCGTCAAAGAATCAGTCATTGCGCTGGTAGTAGATCGTGGGTCTTTGTGGGGGCCCGGGGGGCAGTGCGGGGTGGCTCTCCACGGGGGTTGGGGGCGGCCGGCGCCGGCGCACGCTGCCACCACGCTGGTCGGCGGGCTGGTGCCGCCGCGGGAACCCACCACGGCGGCGGAAGCGTTCTGGAAAATGCCGCATAAAGGTGTGTATTAACTTAACAACCGTCAATATCATAATCAGCCGGAAGGCGCCCTCTGTTGAACAAAGTCCCCTTAAAACATCATAAAGAACTAAAACACCACTCGCATCCACGATTCCTGTAACTCTCGCGATATAGTTTGTAGAAAGGCCTGACAGACAACGCTACGTCTTCCGCTTCAAGGTCGTTATCCGAGAACCTTAAATAAAATAAAATAAAATCTTGCCAAGTTCAATGTCAGGTCCAGAAAAGAAATGAAAGAAGTCATGTGGTAGTTCAATAGAAACTAGCGCCTAATATATCTAGATATAAGTAAAATCCTACACCTAATTAAATACTTCCTAAACAGTTCACAAAGACATTAAGTCAAGTCTACACGAGTTTAGTTTGAGTTGTAGCGTTGCATCCGTTGCCATGGCGACAGCTCGCCTGCTCTTAGTTTATGAAGGGCTACCATTGGTCTCGTATTTGCACACTCTTCTATAATTCAAAGGTGACTGACTGACTGACTGACTGACTGACATAGTGATCTATCAACGCACAGCCCAAACCACTGGACGGATCGGGCTGAAATTTGGCATGCAGGTAGATCTTATGACGTAGGCATCCGCTAAGAAAGGATTTTTGGAAATTCCCACGGGATAAGGAAAAAACGGGAATTATATATTCGATTCCGAGTGACGCTATCTCAGTAACTATAAAAAGTAGACTCTTCAAATTTGATACAAAAGTAGGTGATTACAAAACTAAGAAACTTATTTCAGGATTTTTGGAAATTCCCACGGGATAAGGAAAAAAACAGGATTTATATATTCAGTTTAACGAAATCCTATGAACTATAATTACTAGACTCTTCAAATTTGGCATAGAAGTAGGTGATTATAATAGTAAAATAATGTTTTAATGCTTTTTGGAAATTCCCACGGGATAAAAACGGGATTTATGTATTCAGTTCTACGGGATCGATTTTTCGTTTTACTGGTCGTATAAAATTGAAATTTGGCCTTCAATTTCCCTTGGGGAGTGTAGGGGAGCGCTACAAAAGGATTTCCCGAAATTCCTGCGGGAACGGGAAAACCGGGACTTTTCGTTTTCTGGTTGCAGAAAGCTGAAATTCAGCATGTATGTTGCTTCGGGAGTGTAGAGGAGCATTAAGAGAGTACCTACTTTCCAAAATTCCCATGGGAACGGGAAAAAAACAGGATTTTACGTTTTACTGGTCGTAGAAAGCTGAAATTTGGCAAGTGGGTTCCTTGGGGAGTGTAGGGGAGCATTATGAGATAATTTCCCAAAATTCTTCTTCTTCGTTCCCGTAAGAATTTCGGGAAATGCTTTATTTGGCGAAATTCTTACGGAAACGGGAAAAACGAAAAGCGGGGGAAAGTTGAAATTTGTTACGTAGGTTTATTCGGGAGTGTAGGGGAACACTAAGAAAGTATTTTCCGAAACGCCCACAGGGACGGGAAAAAACCGGATTTTACGTTTCCAGACGAAACAGCGAAAGAAAGAGACTTAACATTTATAACGTGTGTTTCTTTAAAGGCTTTAAGTGTACTCCGAAAGCACTCCCCAAAATTTCCACGGGAACGGGAAAAAACTTATTTTTTCATTTTACAACTTAGCGCGTACGAAGTCGCGGGCAAAAGCTATTTAGGATGTATTTTAGGACAGCCCTATAGGTTAGGTTAGGTTTGTTTTATAAAAATCCTGCAATATTTACAGTTTCAGAAAAATTAAGGCAGCGGGGCAATGCGGGGGCTGGCTTGCATGCTTGCTTGAGTCCTTGCTTTGCATGCTTGCTTGCATGGGTGCTTACTTGCATACATGCTTGCTTGCACGCTTGCTTGCATGCATGCTTGCATGCTTGCTTGCATGGGTGCTTACTTGCATGCATGCTTGCTTGCACACTTGCTTGCATGCTTGCTTGCCTGCTTGCATGCCTGCTTGCATGCATGCTTGCATGTTTGCTTGCATGGGTGCTTACTTGCATGCATGCTTGCTTGCCTGCTTGCATGCCTGCTTGCATGGCTGCTTGCATACTTACATGCTTGCATGCCTGTTTGCATGCCTGCTTGCATGCCTGCTTGCATACTTACATGCTTGAAGGCTTGCATGCCTGCTTGCATACTTGCATGCATGCTTGAAAGCTTGCAGGTTTGGTTGCTCGCTTGCTTAATTGCTAGCTTCTTTGAAATGCTCATGGTTCACGCGTGCGAAGCCGCGGGCAAAAGCTAGTTGGCATATAAATGAAGTATCAGCGCCTACGTTACGATTCTCTGTTACATTATATTATTATCTACTAAGACATCTGTGATGCCATCTCTACGGGTACGTATTAAAATACATAAAGTTTAAAATGTATAATGGGTTAAAATACATAATGGTTTATAACATATAATGCGATTTTCTCAGAAAGTTACAACCCATTATACATTTTAAACTTTATGTATTCTGATACGCTCCCCATCTCTACCTATTCTAACGAAATAAATAGAGACCGTTATATCGCAGACATCTGTAAACCTTATTAAATCTTTAAGCAGAGACTTCACGTCAGCCAATTTTGATACAAAGAAACCTTTATTCTTTACCGTTTTTTGTGGAAATTTGACACCAACTTGCACGGTCAACGTCGTCACTTGTTCGTCTGCTGAAAAAAAGTACTTATGTCAGCATTTCTAAACCCTTTGTCTGGCTGCAGATTTTATGCGCAACATAGATACTAATGTCAGTTAATTAAGAATGTTACGAGCGAACCAACTTCAGAGCGAGTTCCAATCGAGTTCCCTTCGTAGCCGCAGCCGAATCTAAGTTCTAAGACAGTCTGCGAGTTCGCCAGTAAACTTGTACTTGTAACTTACTGTCGGCAACTATTGTGTTGTAAACAACTGAGTTGGCCAAATTAGTCATGCCGCTCGTTGTGGGTAGTTGCTTCTGTACCAACTGTACAGTAAAGTTGTCAAAATTGAATTCACGAATTGTTGGCATGCTATTGCGTGCGTGCTTGGCACGGAAGAAAAAACCGGCCCAGTGCAAAGCGGACTCTCGCACCGAGGATTTGTAACTAATTAGTAAGTATCGTAAATATCGGGTCAATTTTCAGACATCTTAGGATAGAAAGTATCATACAGAAATACCTTTTCTAATAACTGTACCTTTTGATTGCATCGATTTAGAAACTTGAATTTTTCACTGCTTCAAGGGGTAGATCTTAGTTGTCATCTCCACCCTTTATAATTATGTCCCACTGCTGGGCACAGGCTTCTCAGAATGAGAAGGCTTGTATAGTTCCCACGCGGGCCCAATGCGGATTGGGAACTTCACACACACCATTGAATTGCTTTGCAGATGTGTGTAGCTTTCCTCACGATGTTTTCCGTCACCGAAAAGCTCATGGTAAATTTCAAGTGTAGGATCTGAGTATTTAATATTAATTTCAGTTGGTATCCACTTTTTTTACACGAGAAGCTAGGCCAAACGAGCTAGTGTTCCATTAGATAGACGAATAAAATTGTATTTACAACACCGAGTATACCTTGGTACACGAATTAGCATTCGTCAGAGACTAAGACAAATTATAAGTAGACTTACATAAATACGCTACTTTCTGAATGTCTACAATTGATATGCAAATAGGAAAAGTTGAAAATGGCCGTCTTGATAAAACTTTAAATTTTAAAAATGAAAAAGTATCCACTAAGAATTCTGTTCATACTTCAAGTTTAAAATTTTCAACTATGACTTACAGATCGAGTGGCAGTGGCAAGTGGCGAGTTGTTAAGTCAAGTCGTTAGCGACTGACCTTTTGAGGCGCTTGTTAACATTTGCATAAAGTTCTCGACGACTCCACCGCTATAATCTCAGGTTTCGAAGTTTTTGGTATTTGCAAAAGAGTTTTGTGGCGTGCGACTGGTTTTGTGCAATGAAACTTGTATGTTACTTAAATTGATTCGGTAATTTAAGTACAATCTGTGTGAATCCTAATTAGTTTAATTAAATTTTATAATATAAGAAAATATTCACAAAGTTTTAGTTCTATAAAAACAATATGAATGAAATAATTTGTTAAAGTGATAATCATATATTTTCATCGTAAATTTAATGTTGATCGTGTAAAAGTTTTACCTGGGTCTGCCAGTCTATGGCTGGCAGAGTAACGACGGAGCACTTTTAGAGCGAGATAAGCCAACAAGTGCTTTTAGAGGGAATAGACAATATAGACTTATCCAAAGTCTTATTATGAGTGTTCTTATAGTGGTGCTCGTGATTACTAAATCACGGAAAATAATACAGGAGTAGAAAAAAGATCTAAGCGTACATACAGACAGCGTGTCGCGACTTCGTTTCACATTATGGAAAGATAATAGCAAAAATCTGAATCGAAATATTTTGTATTATCATTAGGCACAATATAAAAAAGTTTGTGTGGCCTGAATTATAGTTCTAAAGACAAGTTAGGTACCCGTATTTTTTAATTGAACATTGTGGTGGTTTCTCCAATAAATAAACTATATTTCAGCTTGACTCCATTTTCAGTCATTTTACGCATTACTATGTGTTGTTTAAGTCAGTAAGTGAATATTCTGAATAATAATTATGAACCAGAATTGTTTTCGCAAAACACGTCCATCCTTCACAGTTTCACAAAGAAAAATCTAAAGGAAAACACTTAAATTATCTCAAAACCGGCGACTTGGCTCGGTTACACGCGCCTTCGCCAGCCAAACCGAGCGTGCAGCGATTGTGTCACATTAGGCGCCAGACAGAGACAAATAGACCGGAAAAACGGTTGTAAGAACGGGATAAACAGCAATTGCATTGTCACCGCTTCAGAAGAATTTTAATGATTAAGCTCGCGGACTTACTATCATTTTGTCTACTGTATTTGGGGCAGTGGTTTGCAACCTATTTTTTTTATTTAATTACCTATTAGGTATTCCTTTTTTTCTATTTTTTATGGAAATTTCTGCATCATTATGAATCACATTGCATAAGGAGATAACCGTATGTTTGGAATATTATGTAATCAACGTTGCTTATTGTCTCTTCACAATAAACAAGTATGTATGTATGTATGTAGTCTTTATTGCACATAAAAATTTTAAAAATACAGAAATACAGAGAAAATAGTACAAAGGCGAACTTATCCCTAAGAAGGGATCTCTCGGGGATCTCGGGGAAGGTACAAGTGTGTGTAGAGTTTTCAAAATAATATAACATTAATAACTGAGCAGACATTTTTTAACACTGACAAGATACGAATCTTAGTTAATTATCATAGTAAACCCATGTGATGAATATGTTCTTTGTCAAAGCTCTACTGATTTTGAAAACTACTGAAATGAATCCATAAAATAAAGTATAATTTCATAAATTTGTTACGCAACTTTTCGAATGCAACAATAAAAAATAAACCTACGGAACAAAAACTTAATTCCTACAAAGATCGCATCAAAAATAAAGACAGCTTTCAAAGTCGCGACGACGTCCGACGAACGAATTCAAAAAAGGAATAAACAGAAGGACGCATGCGCGGTTCCTTTTTGACTGCCACGTGACTAGGCACGCACTGGCTGGCAAAGTTTCTTGGCTTCTCGTTTTATAAAATAAAATGTTAAGCGTTGTATTTCTGTTTTTTTTTAATTTGTTGTTAGAAACAATTTAATTGAGTATCGATAATTTAGTAATAACTCTACTGAGTGTAACGAGAACAACATAAGTCCCTCCTAAGATTTTCATTAGGCTTATACAGGTCGAATACCAAACGATATTTTTTTTTTTGGAATTTTCTGCTAAAACTAGATTTTGTTACGATAATTCATTTAACTTTGCAACCAACTTTTCTACCGAGTTTTAAAAGGGTAAGTCATGACTTAACCGGCCCGTTAATCCTTGTCCTTAATTAAGTACTATTATCAAAAGTAAAGTAAAGAAACCACAAATAACTTTACCTAAACCTTATTGTTTATTTGCTGTTTGTATGTAACGGTTTCTTAATCCTACTCATCGGAAAGTGTGACAAAGTAAAAATTGCGATAAGTGGTTTTGAGAATCATTTTGACAATAGCTTTGTGGCTCTTTATTGTTCGCGGCTAAAATATTTCAAATGGGTAGACGAATTTTAAAAATAAAGTATGCAAATGCGCACATAAATTCCGTAAAATCAGAGATGAGAGCCCAATTTAGAAGCCACCTTCGGCTTCCTTCTGCTCTGCTTGAAAGGGCATGCTTACTTGTATGTCAAACAACTAAGCTACCACGGCTCACTCATTGCATTTTCATTAAAACACATATATTTATTAAGCTGAGAGAGTGAAATCGCTTTATGAAATAATTCGAACATTTGCAAAAAAATCACAAACATAAACAGGCATCGTAAACCTTTTACACAAAACGAATCGCATAACATTATAAACTGCCTGTATAAGGTCTATGACTTTTTTTATAAAAGCAAAGGGGCGTGGTTGACAGCGTTCGCTATAAATTATGTCAGAACGAAACAAACGACTCGCGCGAATGGATGAATGAAACTGTGAAATCTGTTTAAAAAAAGGCATTCGATTTTTAAATGTGCGTGTGACTTTTTTTTGATAATTGAAAATGGTATGGATTGTATTTGATACTAAACTGCAGCGACAATAAATGAAAATTATATAAAACTTGACATTAAATTCATTTTATTAAGATTTTTTTTATTACATTAAGAGAGCGCAAAAAAAACTATTTAACCGTTAACCTACCGTTAAAATAAGTTGTTCGTGTTTATATAAAAGCTAACTAGTTGTTGCCCGCGACAACGTCTGCGAAAGACTCATTTACTAGCTAATATGCTAATTATAATAATCCAAACTATAATGTATACTTGTGCTTATATTTCATCCATATCCGTTCATCCACTGTGGCGTAAAAGAGTAAAAAACACCTATACACCCCGACAAACTTAGAATATTAGTAGGATTTTAACTAGGAAAGGTATAATTGAAAAAAAAAAGATAAAATTTTAGATTAGTAAAACTTTAAAGTATGAATAGTATAATATAAACTCTTTATTGTGCAAAGTAAACATAAAACAAATAGAACTAAAAACTTAACTAAGAACTTAAATTGTATTAAGTTATTTACTTATAGTTTCAAATTAAACCACGCATAAAATGAACCCGTGACGCTCGAACAGGATTTGACGGATTCAAAATGGCGTTTCCTACAATTAAACTCCCCTACAGATTAATTCAAAAACAGATACAAAATAATAATAAGGGGATGTCACCAGGTGTGTCTGCACCCTTATGTATTATTGGTGTAAATGTAAATAAATTAGGTACTACTTAATGTATTATGATGGTTTGATGTCATGTCATGGCTGTTGAGAAAAAGTTTGATAGGTAAAAGGCGTATGGTGCAATTTTTTTTTGATAAAAATTCATTTACAAGACATACATAAATAAATCACGTCTTTATCCCTTACGGGGTAGACAGAGCCTAAGGTAACAAGAGCTAAAGACCACGTTTAGCATGATTATGGGCGTATGGATGGAAAGGGGAATCAAAATAGCGATGGGTTGCTAGCCGCATCTCCTATAACATGATTTCTAAGATTTTCGCCCATTCCCTCGATGGGCTTTTACTATCTGCGCGGGAAGAGAAGCAACTGTTACATTGGCGGGTGGTAGGGCCTTGTGCAAGGTCCGTCCGGATCGCTACCACCATCTTACTCGCTAATCCTGCCGCTAAGTAGCAGTGCTTGCACTGCTGTGTTCCGGTGTGGAGAGTAAGACAGCCGGGGAAATTACGGGCACAAGAGGCATTGCATCTTAGTCCTCTAGGTTGGCAACGCATCTGCAATCCCTCCGGGGTTGCGGGTGTCTATGGGCCGTGGTGATCACTCACCATCAGGTGACCCACTTGCTCGTTTGCCTTCCTATTCATATAAAAAAAAAAAAAAAAAAAACTGTGTTTTTTCTTTACTCCCAGACCAGTACGGAAGAAGTAGGTACTTTATAATCTAGGTACGTATTGTATAGTATAAGTAAACCTTAGATTCACGTTACCTGTTACCTGGTACCACATGCGTACTGGTAAGTTAAAGTAAAATAAAAACTGAAAAAAGTCCAGTGGTAGTAAACCGCGAACTAAACTGCAGCGACAATAAATGAAAATAATAAATAACTTCAACTACACATGAAATTTATCGCGTCGCCATAAAAACGGGGATTAAAAATAAATCGCTCGAATAAATTGCACCTCTGAAATTAAAACACTCCCTCACACGACACGCGTAGCGCGGCGCAAGTCACAAGTGATTATGATAACACACTTAATACACTTTGGTATGTTTGGTTTGCATGTAATTAATTATTATTACCATGTACTGCATGCTTCAAATAATTTGTAAATATTTAAATATTCTTATTTATGTGAATTTCTGTGTTTTTTTTTAATAAAGTATTTTTAACCAGATAAATGAAAATTATAAAACATTGACACAGTTTGCAATCTACAAAGTTGAATGAAATTGACGAATAACTGTATGTTTAGTAAAAAATACTAAAATAGAGAATTTAATTGCGATTAGTCAATGAATTAGTAGGTTATCAAAAACACAATTATTGACAAATTGAGTAAATAAGTCAGCTAGTAGATTGTGACATTGGATTGTGTTTTTAGTCTTGTAATGTGTTGATCACAGTTTTGTGCCATGTAATTAATTGGAGTTCGTTTTTTAGAATCAGATGCTTTATATTTACCTTTTGATATAGATGCTTAAAGATCCTGGTATTTATAGTTTGTGAGCAACGTTTTTGAAAACATTGTAAGAATATTTTTTTTTACTAAAAATGACTATTTGTAAACTTTAAGACATTATAAAACCTTCAAAACTATGTAAAAGAAATACATTTCAAAAACGCCGCAGCGCTTTTTATGTTATATGATTTGAAACTTCGCCTGTGCCCGCTGTCGCCTGTGATTGAAACCACGCAGAGGCGGGGGCGCGGGGAGCATTGTCCATTGTTCTTTTAACAGCCATGCTTGTTAGTGCAACGACGGTTGACGACGCCTGCAAGAGGTGTGATTAATAACGAGTTTTGGCGTGAAATCCGTCACTTAATTGGCGAACGCCTGACGCAAAATTAACATGCAGATTTTCAAGGACTCAACTTCAAAAATACTTTTTATTCCTTAATTTGGAAATATAAAATGGCAGCGAAATTGATTTGGGCATAAGGATTACCATTTGCGCTTACAAGACTAGAATAATCAAAAACAAAAGAATAATTCCGACATTCGCATTCAATTCATGTTCAAGCCAAAATTATACGAGGCGACCGCAAAAAAGGGCCAAAACAATGAACTTTCCATCCCCCCTTTAAAGCCTTAATCAAGGGTCTGCCCCAAATTCGCCCACAAATTGCATCCAATTGTTCACTTTTTACCACGAGGCGTGTTTATAAGGGGTGATGAGAAAAAAAGGAATTATCTGGCGGACCAACGGTTGCGCGCATCTGACTGATGCGATGTGACGTCATTGAGGCCTATTGGCGTGAAAACGTTGGCTGGAATAGGAATGATTATAATCGCAAAAGGTTGACGACCTATTTTATAAGTACAGTCTTCTTTGCGGACTCGACTACTTGGGACTTAGGGGTTATGTGAAGAATTTTGTTCGCCAACTTCGTTTTTAATTATTTTACTTAATACGTTAGCCCATTTGAAGAAATCATAACTATTGCGATCCCATTTCCTTCACTCGACGTAGGTACTTAAAAAAGGTAATTTTTTCATATTCTATGTATGACTTCTAAATTAATATATCAACGATCGAATATCTAATAATTTTTATAAATGTTCCTATAACATAATACGTATGTTTACGTTTAGAAAAAGAATCACCGAAAAGTTTATCAGTTTAGAATATATTCTTGCCACGAAAATTGCAGCGGTAACCAAACCAAACATTATTTTTATAAATTGAAGATTTTCTTGCATATTCGAAATCGTTACATTAGAATATATTTTTAAGAGTATTTTTAAGATTCCGTATTTCAAAAGAAATGAAGAAACTGTTATAATCACTTTTCCGTTCGTCTGTAGGTCAAGGGACTTTTAATTTGACTTAAAATAATTTATTAAAAAAAACAAGTTTCTAAGTTCACGCTATCGATAAGATATAAATATAACGTCACAACTATTGGCATAGAATTATGAAATTTTGTAAGTAGACCTCGCACATAAGAAGGGAAAACTCCGAAATTCTACTATGTCTTCTTTTTCACGTAAATTCTATAAAGTTCAGATTATTTTTTCGCTTCCACGGAACTCTCATTGGCCTTTAAAAATCACGAATATATTAAAAAAAATCTATAACAATAGACGAGCCGCATCTTCGAGTGTTAGATAAAAATTTGCGGTTTGCAAATACAGAACCCTTCTTTTGTACCGAAAGAGGTTGTAAGCGGATTATTTTTTGAGTTAATTTTTTACCACTTCTATCTTTTATACGAAAAAGATGAGTTGAAGTACCTATTTATTTAGCAGCTGGCAGATTTGTTACGTGATTTTTTATTTGAGTTTAATAATTCTATCGGTTCAATACAAGCTATTCCAATATGGACAAACGTAAAAGCATACAAATATGATCTATCTGTTATAATATCAGGGACTAGCTGTTCCCCACGCCTTCATCCACGTACCAGATTTTTTTTCAAAATATGTATTGTTACATAAGGACCTTCTCCTGACAAACACAACAAAAAAGAATTAGCGAAATCGGTCCAGCCGTTCACGCGTGATGCCGTGACCAAGGGAAATAGGGATTCATTTTTATATAAATAGATTAGTAATTGTTTTACAATACCGGATAATACTTCATTTCTAAGCGGAAATCATAAAAACGGGCCGCTTAACAGTCATCATCTAACTTTTGTGCGTGTCACTGCTGGGCACAGGCTTCCCTTCGGAGAGGGTTTGAGATGTAGTTCCTAGGCCCAATGAAGTATCCAAACTTCAAGAACATTGATTTTTTGAAGGTATGTGCACGTTTCCTCACGATGTTTTTATTACCGAATCATGGCAAATTTTGAAGAAAAAATCAGATAATAGCTGCTTAATAGAATGTTGTTGAAATCACTGGGTTAGAATACATACATACATACATACATAAATCACGTCTTTCTCCCTTACCGGGTAGACAGAGCCTAAAGTGACAAGACCCAAAGACCACGCTTAGCATGATTGTAGGCGTATAGGTGGAAAGGGGAATCAAAATAGTGATGGGTAGCTAGCCGCATCGCCTATATGATTCCTATGCCCATTCCCTCGATGGACTTTTACCATCTGCGTGGGAGGAGAAGCAACTGGTACATTCTATGTTTTTTCTTTACTCCCAGACCAGCATGGAAGCAACATGGGTTAGAAGGTTTAATCTAATATGAAAAGGTAACTAAATCAAATCGAACTCAAGCTACTGTATTAGTCAATTGAGTGGCCCACTGCTGGTCAAAGGCCTCCCCTTTTTCCGCCAATCGTCCCGGTCGAGGACATTCTCGAAAGGTAAAAAGCCAGACCAAAATGTATTTTTTTAAAGCATAAATCACTGACTATGCCAAAACTCCCCAGTGGTTGGAATTCCTCGCAACCGCGGTCAAACTCAAAACATTTGCGTAATGAAGAATCGACACTACAATTACTGTGCAAACATTCTCTTGAACACCACAAACCAGTACAGTGAGGTTACAAAAATAGACAGGGTAGTCAATGGTTACGTAGCGGTATTTGGCAATGCATATCAAAGAGTGATTTTATTACTGTGCAACAAAACGCTAACGATCTATTCATTGGCACAATTAAAATCAGATCAATTGTTTATAGAGACCGAAACGGGTTAATGATATACGTACGGTGTTGATATGTTTCGTTGGATTTGTAGCTTTATATCTTTTTTGTAACGATTAGGGACGCTATCAATATTTGTGTGATTTTCAAATCTACGTCCCGAAAAGAACTTTTATGTTTTGAATCTTAAGTTAAGAAAGGATTAGGAGAAAATTAAGTGTTCTTCTTACGACATTTCAACGCGTTTCGGATAAAACGGTAACATTAGTCGCCTTACACTCGCATGACCTTTAACACAATAACTGTAGACTGAAAATCGCTTAAGCTTTTAACGTTAGTTTTGATAAAGCAGGTTCTAAATAAAAGTCAACTCTTAACTTTTTGCGGACATAACTAGAAACATAACTGATAGGGTGTTAAGGTAATGAATGACAAAACTCAATTTGAGTTGCAGACCATACCTTATATATTTTAAACCGATGTTGGTTTCGAAATTCGGTAGTAAAATCTCTTATAGACCATTATTTTGTTCTAGACGAGCTAATGCATAGCGCGGCGATGGGCGGAGGGGCACTCTTCGGGTGCTCCTCCGCCGGCCACAGTGGAGTCAACCAGCTCGGAGGAGTCTACGTCAACGGGAGGCCTTTACCTGACTCCACGCGGCAGAAGATCGTGGAACTAGCGCATTCGGGAGCCCGGCCTTGCGACATCAGCCGCATTCTGCAGGTCTCCAACGGCTGCGTCAGCAAGATACTAGGCAGGTCAGTTACACTCCAACTACCTAATACAGAAGCAAACCCTTGCGTGAATCCGTTAGATAGAGGATCGAGGAACTGACGCACTCGGGAGGCCAACCCTGTGACATCAGCTATATCCTGTAGATCGCCAACTGCTGCGTCAGCAAGATACTTGGCAGGTTAATTGCACTTTAAACATTTAAAACAGTAGCAGTCTTTTTTGACTTTATGAAGCAGACAATGGTGAAGTTAGCGCACTCAGGAGCCTGCTCCTGCGGTATTAACCACATCATTCTCGTCACCAACAACTGTGCCGGCAAGATGCTTTGGTAGGTTACTTACACTCCTTCTAAACTTAATTTCTAATTTTTATTTCTTAGTAAAAGCTACAGCGAAAGATACAGTGAGCCCTCACCTAACCCCAAGCTAGTATCCCAAACGCTTTGCTTAGAAACTTCAATAACATTGGCTGCAACAGTAAAGAGTTAAAATATATCGACTACGGTGAAAATTGTTAGCAATGAACCAGAAACCAACAGGTAGGTCATCTATAAAACGATGTAGTTCGACCAAACCTGGCTAATGAAGCAAACAGATACCATCGCAAGAGAAACCGTGAATTCCTAAAGTTACTAAACAGATGAAGATAAGGAATTATATCAAAATCCGCAATTCATCGCAACTCTGTGATTACGTCACAAAGTACCGCTAAGCACCCATAACAATAAAAAGTAGGTACTATTACTCCGACAGGCATAAACGAATTATTTAGCACAAAACCCATTGTCGCCTCAACAAAAGTCGAAGAATCGATCTAAGAACTAAGGGGTCAAATTCCGGGGCCACGCGTTAACAAATTGATGGAATTCCCATAATACCGCCCAAGGAACCGCACAATGGTTCGAGTAAGTATTGTCGCGGACAAAATTAAGGAATATTTTCAATGAATTAATCAATACAATACTAGTTTGAGTTTGCATTCCCATAGTGTATTGTTTTTGTTGAATGCGTCGTGTGCGCCGCGGGGTGTTCCCGACACTGGGAACGCATCGGGTGCTTGGTGTTAGGGTGTTCTAATTTCCCACTTTATTGTTTGATTGCGATTTTATCTGGAGATCACGGAGGATTCCGACCCTCGCTCCTTGAGCCTGAGTGTTTATAGTAACGTCAATGGGATTCGATTGTTTTTGTAATCGGAATGCAACTGACAAGCGTAGAATTACAGCCACCCTAGCCGTGTGAAGCACCGTCTGTAGCCAGTTGGAGACGCTAGAAAACCGTTGCAACTTCAGCGAAAGTATATTTGGAGAAACCGCCTCAGAAGAAATTCATCAAGCTATGCTAAAATAATTTTGGAAATAAAGGATTTAAGAGCAAAAAAATATTAAAATCTTCGTAACTTTAAATATAAATGTAAGGCAAACAAACTACAAATGTCAATGGAGAACAATATAAAAAATAAACGACGTCAATCAAAGAAATTTCACCTTTTTAATACACGGTATGCCTTTCAGGGCTGTCCCACGACCGCCCCTAAATAAAAATCAAAATAAAACATTATTTTCCTAGTAATTGGCACCCCTACTGAGGGAGACTGCTTGACGCCACTTCAAGAGATCTTATAGGAAAGCAAATTATGCTGGGACCCTAAAATACGCACAGGGGCCACATGTTATTATTTTTCGTGTTTTGGAAACAAATGTGAGCGCAGCTAATACTTGAAAAAACATGAAGATACACACACATTTGGTTTGAGATGTTTTTTCTTTACAAGCGTGTTTTCTGCAGATAACGCTCGCATCACTGTCGTTCGATAGAAAATCCTTCGGAGTGGCCAGTATTCTACCAAGAAATCTTAGCTTTTATAAAGGCCAAGATTTGTACACAAATAATTTCTTTTATAACCAAGGTATTCATTTATTGTAATTTATTTATAGATTCGTCGAAACAATTAAAAACGCCTGTCTTTTGCAATCCAAGTTTTACTTTAGAATTTAACTAGTTTCTGCCCGCGACTTCGTCTGCGTAGAATCATACATAAAAACCTTCCTCTTGAATCACTCTATCTAGTAAAAAAACCGTATCAAAATCCGTTGTGTAGTTTTGAAGATATAAGCATACAAAGGGACATGGGGACAGAGAAAGCGACTTTGTTTTATACTATGTAGTGATAGTGATGGACAATGTTCCATTTTTTTTCTTTTTACGTTTGTAATTAATTAAACGCATGTATTTCTATATTTTTCATATGGCTATTAAGACGTAAACTGGCTGCAAAAGCCGTTTTTCCCATACTCCCCTGGATCTTATCGTGCCAATTACCAAAGGGTTCTAGAAGGGGCAAGCGTGGCGGGACTCCTAATTAAGAGCTGCCCCGCTGTTACGTTCTTCATACGGTCTTGATAACTTTTGATATTTAAAAAAGTTGTTTTTTATTAATAGCACAATTTTGTGCGTCGTGGCTTTGTCGATGCTTTAAAGTTTTCGCTTTTACATTTTTTTTGACGCCGAAATTTTCCTTCTTTTTCTATGAATTCTGTTTTTTGGCTTATCTCATTATGATTCAATAATCTACTAAAACTACATACATATAACACGTCTTTATGCCTTACAGGTTATACAGAGCCTAAGGTAACAAAACCTTAAGGCCACGTTTAGCATAATTAAGGGCGTATAGGTGGAAAGGAAAATCAAAATAGTGATGGGTTGCTAACCGCATCGCCTATAACATGATTCCTAAGACTTTCGCCCGTTCCCTTGACGGGCTTTTACCATCTGCGCGGGATGAGAAGCAACGGGTACATTCTATATTTTTTCATGACCAGCATGGAAGAAGATATTTAAATCCTAATCGTACCTATTGCTTTATTATTACATTTCCTTTGCGTGTACATTAATTGCTAGTACACTCCCTCACTACTGGCAAATTTCGTATCAACGATAACAGATTCTAAGTAAGCGCCCACTCATATAAGTACAATTGCATTACATCAGTAACTTAGTTGCATTTGAATAACCACTTCAGAAACAATCTCAGATAAGCCCCCTTTTGCCCCCGAAAACGTTATCTACATCGCCCCCAGTGCATTTTGCCCTGTTATGCTCCATTCGCACCACTGTGCGAGTTGAAATATCTCGCGCTGTGCAATTTTGAGCAAAGTCAGGGTGCCCACTGTGCGATTTTCTTTGGCATTGGATAATATTAAATCAATAACTTTTTGCATTATGCGGAATGGAGCTGATTTCAATCTATTTGGTATTGTTTGGCGGGATGACTCGTCGAACAATTCGGTGCCGGTTGCGGGTAGAATTCACCTAGTTAGTCTAATAACGTTGGTTTCTGTCGATTTGAGGTATTGTGGATGGTTCACGTTTTAACAGTTCAGAATTTAGTTATGTTTCGTAAATTTCCATAGATAAAGTTGTCTTTCCGAACAGATGACTTCTTGATGAAGAAAGACTTCAGTAGCGCGATGTAGAATATAGGAGACGCTATCGGCGCCAGCTACTCTTGCGTCGTAACTGTTTTATGTAGTCGGTACTAGATGGCGTTTGGATTGCAACACAGTCGATGGTAAATGATATTTATACACCTATACACATGAGCGCTTCTTTTGGCACTTTTTCATTCAAGATATGTTAAACACTATCATATTAGGCAGGTTGTAAAAGGAAATGTAAAAGGTCATCGATAGAATGTGCGAAAATCTTAGGAATCATGTTATAGGCGATTCGCTAGCAACCCATCACTATTTTGATTCCCCTTTCTTATACGCCCACAACCATGCTAAGCGTGGCCTACCCTGTCTACCACGTAAGGGATAAATACATGATTTATGAATATATATATAATTTATTAGGTACATAAAATACATAATTCATCATTACCTCTGAACAAATAAACACAAAAAGCGTTTAAAACATAATTGAAAGTTCGCCGACCTTAAATAAACTGCCAGTCAATTAAAATGTAATCTACGCACCCCCAACGCAAAATCTGTTGCCCAAGGCAAAAGCGATTACCGAACTCTATGGGCCCCACAGGCCCTTTTCGCTAGGGCCTAACCGAACAAATCGACTCGATTGTCGAATGTCGAACGTACGACAGATGACATCGGGATTGCGATTCGATATTGTTTATTTGGGGTTAAGCCATTGTGGCGGTTTAGAATACTTTTACCAGATCCAGGTCAGGATGGCACGTTGAATCAATATTATGAATACTTGGATTGAAGTGAAAGGGATACGGTTATTTGTATTTTTTGTCTAGGCGCTTTTGATGTTGCAATTCGACTAGTACCTACTCAAAAATATACACGCGTGCTGGCGCGGTTGATAGTTGAATCGAGTCAAAATAAACACATTGTCAGAATGAACATATTGTGTTATATTATATAATTAATATGTTAAGTGTGTTTTCATTCTTACTTAAAGTAATATCTGAACTGGTAAAGAGTCTGTGTTTTCTGAACGCTACAGTCTGGCCGTTATGAAATCTAGGGCGAATGGGTATTCGCTAGGCAAGCGTGATTCATCTTAGACCACATATTTGCTTACCATCAAGCGTGATTGTTGTTAAACGCATGTTTATTTTAAGTTATGAATTAACTTTTAGTAGTTAAAAAAATAAATTCATTTTTTTAATTTTCCCAGTAGACTTTTCATTCACCATTGTGCTGAATTTGAAATACAAGTAAAGTAACATAGAAGACAATCACAGCTCTTAATCTTGTGAAGTAATCAAAACGTAGGTTAGAGCTGTAGTTTTGGAGATATAAGCTGATTTATACCACTTTCGTGTGATGTGCTTTCAAAAATCGAGCCCCAGTACTTATAATTTGTACCTATCTGTACAAGATTTCTCGTAAACCATAAATTCCATTCAAATGACGAAATAATTTCGAAATCGTCCAATTCTCAACCATTTCCTTTTTTGATCTCAAATATCGGCGCATTTCAGCATACCCTCGTTTGCAGCCACTTATCCCTAATATCTACATTGTCAACGCTACAATAGTATCTCGACAGTCGAAGTATCGACACATGTCGATCACACAATACCGTTGTCGAGTACTTACATCCTTGCTGCGAACACAGTCGCAATAAAATACAGTCTCTACGACCAAACGCGCAAGGTTTATAATAGATCGGGATCACTGAAAGATTGAAAAGGTCGAAATAGATAATAAAATCGACAACTCTAACGTTTTCGACTAAGGTCGAATTTGTTGGTTGGTTTCGAGATGGGATTATATTTCTGTAAATATGTTTTAAATACTGGTCGAGTGGTTACGGAAGTTATAAAAAAAATTGATACATTTTTAATCGTTATTCTATTAAGTTTGTTTTTCTGAGTCTTTGATTAACCATTGTGTTTTCCAAATATTTTCTATACTAATATTATAAAGAGGAAAAAAATTGATTTTTTGTTTGCATTGAATAGGCTCCGAAACTACTGGACCGATTTTAAAAATTCTTTTGCCGTTAGAAAACTACATTATCACTGAGTGACATAGGCTACTTTTTACCGCGGGAAAATACCCATTCCTACGGGAAAATTAATTTATCGCGGGCGAAGCTGCGGACGGAAGGCTAGTATTAAATAAAAACAAAGAAATCAAAACGTGATGTTAAATATTTTGAATTTAGACAGAAAAAGCACATCGCGTCATGAACATAGTTAACGGCTAGCAAAAGCTAACGCACGACATGTTTCAGTGTTAAAAATATATAGCTCGCTGTTATTTTGACTTTTAAACTCGTTCGGCCATTTGCTTTGCACCTACTATTTCCACGAAATTTCCGCGTATATTTATTCCTTTATTTTGCGTGACATCTGCGCCATTGGACCGATATCCGTACGCTGCCAAAATTCATTTGAATTGCGCATCAAAAAATGACAGCGTAGAAGTGAATTAAAAAATAGAAGTTACCTTTCAGTGTGCACCAAACACGAGCATATTTGAAAACAAAAGTAAAATCAATAAAATTTTCCTCATAAGATAGTTACTGAATAATGTTCATTCCAAGTGGCACTGCCGCTTTTAGTAATTCTAGGTAGGTATATAACAATGCACTTTATAAGTACTAAAGTGCTAAAATTCTTAACTTAGGTACTGCTTGTTCGTTTATACCGTCTACCGTCCACGTAAACAGTGTGCCGAAGGGGATCCGAAGCCCGGGTAGTCACTACCCCGGCAGCGGGTTTCTGTAAATACTTAGCAGTTTAAGCACGGAACGGTCACTACTAAGATAGTGCATGATGTCATTAGTCATATTTTACGCTCCCACGACACTTCCAAGTCGTTGTCGCAATTACAAGACGGGGTTTCATCAAGCTGTGTCATGACCCCATGGGGGGTTCCAAACTTTGGGTAGGCTACCCCGGTAGAGGGTTCCTAATCCTATACTTTCTACAGCCACTTGTATATACTTTAAAACTGACCATCATTACAACGGTACCTAGTACCGGATGACAGTGATGACTGATGAGTCTATATTTTGTCCCATAAAATTGAAGTTCAAATGTACGGTTGGCCATAATTTTCGTTAGTCATTAAGCGCTTTGTTTCCGTAAAAGTGAGTATTTTTTAGAATTGATAGTAAAGTAACGACGATTTCAAATGACCAAAAAAATAATATGACTAATGAAAATTATGACCAACAATGAAAATTATGACACAAAGAGACTTGTGATATTTACACTATTCATAGGAACCTTGTTTGTTATTCTGTATGTTTTACGCTCTCACAACATGCCCAAGTCCAAACTAAGTTCAGCTTTGCACGCAGATATTACGAGACGGGTTCCATCAAGCCACGAGCCATCGGGGGGTCCAAACCCCGGGTAGCCACTACCCCAGTAGTGCAGAAAATCGCTGACTACAAGAGGGAATGCCCGTCGATCTTCGCGTGGGAGATTCGGGATCGTCTACTCAGCGAGAACGTGTGCAATAATGATAATATACCTAGTGTGAGTATCATTTTACTATTTTTTACCTATCATCATAAATCACCCTTGTTCTTCGTACATAACCAAGTTACGTTACCAGGACATAGTAAGGTAAAATAAAGACTATTTCTAAAATAAAACAAACATGTTCGCGGCTTAGGGGTGGCCGCACCTAAACCTAAATTAATCATCCAACGTTGGTTTTACCAGTGCTGGTAATGTAACTTGGTTATGTACGAAGAACAAGCAGAAGTATTACATCGCGCACGTTGTTTTTCTCACTTGTCGCTCAGTCCATCCCTTTCTTACTGAATCAGTTAATAAAACTGCTTTTACACTAGAAATTTGCAAATCTGTGTAGAAGATATGTATTATATGCTGTCATTAGGGTGCGCCTATACAGATGGAGATAATCATAATTCGACCAATCACATATGATAGCTCATCTTAATCCTGCTGTAATTTGATAATGTGACGTGGATTTTGTTCGACTAAACTTGGTCAGTTCTTCACGAAAACTTTGTTCTGCTTTAGTGGAAGCGCACCTTTAACATCGTTAGTGTTCATTGCTAAGCTTAGCTGTCATACCATCAGCGCTAGGCTAAGGTAAGCTATTTTACAAGTCCGTAAGTTTAATTTACTAAGTACAGTGAAAGAAACTGAATTGCGTATCACCGTGGAACCTTTTCACTGCAAACGTCATAATGCCTTACCATACACCAGCCAAAGAAATTATTGCGAAATTGTACGAGAAAAGGTTCCATAGCAATACGTGATTCAGTTTCTTCAATCGCACTTACGCGCCAACTTTATGATAATAATCTTTAAACTTGACATTGACTTAAGAAAAACAAAGACGTGACGTCAAATAAATTATTTCACTGGCGGTCTTGGATAACTACTGGCTTATGTAAGTTATAATTACCATACTTTAATTCTAACCTACCATTCATAAGATAAACATCTTACGAGATCCGGTCACCATGACATGTCGACATTGCTTATACCTACTTACTCGTAGCAATAGACGACATTGTGAATGTCAAAACAATTGAACTAAATAGGGTATCTACCGTGGAGGTATTGATCAATTATTTCACGTAGAAGTTGAAAAAAAGTCAAATGTAGAGTTGACACATGTCCTGCCCATGCCCAGTGGGTCAGCGTCGAAATAATCCGGACAAAACCCCAACAAATTCTTAATCCAATTTTGCGATTAGAAAAATTTCACGTCACAATCGGGCATACCATATGTTGCGGGTCGGACACGGGTTCATTGTCCTGGGCCTTTTCAAGACGGATCCATGGACCCTACTCAGTATAATGCGTATTCTGCGCATTATTGATGGCTGCTTATAAAATTGCCGGCCGATATGTTTGATGACGTTTTATTAGATCTTTGTGATGTCCATACAAATGGTTGTCTATTGTCGCGGACTCCATAAATTTCTGAGTAGTTTGGCTATTATTTGAAGTTGCTTTGATATACTCAATTTTAATGTTGACATTGTGGAGTCCACGGTGAAAGCAAAAAGTTTTATGTACACCTATGTTATTTTTATGACTATCTAAGTGATAATGTTGTTCCAACATGTGTTATTTTTCATTTTAGTTATGCTTCAATTCAGAATGTTACAAATGCCACTTCCGAAAATACTCCACATGAATTAATAAACCTTCAAATTCTGAAAATATTACACCAAATACCAAAAAAAACCGTCGTAATCACATAAACTTTGTATACTCATATAATCTTAGTAACTCTTCAACAAACTTCGTCCTTTAAATGCTTCGGATATAATTAACTATGCCTCGCTCGGCCAACGATACGAAATAAAAATACGATCCCTACGAAAAGTATCGCGTACGAGATTATAAATAAAGCCGTGTACAAAATGACACGACGGGTAATCGAACCAGACGCGAGCGACATCTGCCCGGCCAATATAGGCAAAAAAATCTTGAAATCGTATTTTTTCAAACCAATATCTACGACAATAATGTCACAACTCCATTCCTATTTTCGCTCAAAGCAACGCATAATGTAAACACTCGCAGACACAATGAATGCCGCGAGCAAAAAAAGTTTTTGTAATTTCGAGTGTCGACTCGGTTTTGAGGACGTGTTGTGTGTCATCTGCTAATGGAACAAAAGAAACATTTCTCAGGTTCATAAAAACAAATCTAGTTCAATGACTTACATCAAAATTAGGAGGACTAGATAAAACGTGTATAAAGTGTCGACAACATACATCTAGTTACCTACATCCTCCCCCCGCTTAACAAGAGGACACAAAATCGAAATACCGTAAGCCCCTAGGAGATTCGGCGCCAAAGGGGCTATTTTTATGACTGTCGTACCTACGCACGCGGCCCACTGGGCAAATAGGTGAGCGGAGCGACTGATCCGCAGACACATGTGTTAGAGCGGGACGGTTACATGTCGTGCGTGACGTCGTCTAGTCATAACGGTCGAATGGGCGTGATGTTTCTTACCAACAGAAAGCGGACAAAAATACGAGGAACAATCGATTATTGCTCGGAGGAAAAATGGCATAACTGCGGTCGTGAGGCGGGGGGCGCGTTGATTACTTCTGCTGCGTGCCTACGTATACTCACTCCGTATACGTGTTTTATATCGTATTGCGAAAGTTCTATAGAAGTGTAAAGGCTCGAAATGAACGGAATTCGGAGCCGAACGCTTCGATCACAATGTGATGCAAGTCAGTAAGTTAAGCTTGTTGTTTCAGTAGTTTCGGGAGAGTTAGGAACTCGATTTAACTATAGTAATTTCCAAAGTAGGCTTTTTAAAATGCTTTCGTGTACGGTATTGGAGAGAAAAATGTACTGTATGACAATATAAGTTGACTTAACTATTTGTAACACTATTTACAACGGAATCGCTTTCAGCTGAAATAAGCAGTTTCTACGCATTTATTACTAACAACAGAATTACAACTGATACGAAACGAAAAGCAGTAAATTTTTGCAAAACCGCTTGTCACTTGGAAAATTCCATCACAAATTCTCAAAAGCGCACTTACGTCGTTTCGCTCCCGCGCCGCGATACTATAATTCCCCGTTTACGCGTGAAAGCACAGAACATTTGTTGCCTCTTTCACACGCGCACACTTCGCCCTATCCGCACCTATCCCGGCCCTTGTCCCGCGGATTAACGTCAACTGCTTATGGCATAGGAATTGACGGTTAAGTCCAGAATTTATGAAAAGGGAATTTTCGTCAAAATAATATAAGTGTTGGCTCGTCATGAATATTAATAAGTACGACGTTTATGCTCAATAGTATTAACATAATGTTGCAGAGTATTAGTAGTTTGTCGGACGACCTGGTATGAATTGATTTTGTAATGATGATAAAATTTGACATACATACATACATACATAAATCACGTCTTTATCCCTTACGGGGTAGACAGAGCCTAAGGTGACAAGACCTAAAGACCACGTTTAGCATGATTGTGGGCGTATGGATGCAAAGGGGAATCAAAAGAGTAATGGGTTGCTAGCCACATCGCCTATATAACATGATCCCTAAAATTTTCGCCCAATCCCTCGATGGGATTTTACCATCTGCGCGGGAAGGGAAGCAACTGGTACATTCTATGTTTTTTCTTTGCTCCCAGACCAGCATGGAAGAAGAAAATAAAAAAAAAAACTAAAATAAAATACTAAATACTATAGTAAAATTTGAACTTACGTATAAGTACTAAAAGCACTCGTATCCAGTCCTCTATGAACGCCAAGTTAATTACACTAAAATAAATTAAGTGCCGATACTGATAGACCAGCGATTGATCTTATAAAACTGTGTTTAATCGCTACGAGTATCAAGCGTAAAGATATAACTTCAATAGAATATTTCCGACTAACGTCAAACTAGACAACAAGAAGCTGGCCACTAACAAATTAAAAGCAAATCCAAAGACCGTTAAATACAAATTAAAGGCACGTTCTCAATTTAAATGTGGCGTTCGATCGCACAGTGGGTTAACTGTAACCCGACACCACCAAAACGCTACCGTCGAGCATTTTCGGGGCTTCGACGCGTAAAGTATATTATATAACCAGGTTTTGTTTTCGTTTACACGCAAAACGGTTGTAAATGAAGTGTGGTGTCCATTACGTGCGTGTGGCATTATAGGCTACTGGTGTTTAAATAGGCTTACAAGGTGGGATCCGTTTAAAGTCTGTCTTTGAATAAGCATAATGCAAGTCAAGTAAAGAAACAGACAGATAAACAAAACTAAGTCAAACTTATAGAGCATCAAGTATTTTTAACTCTTACAAAAACCAACGCAGTTTTATTTTGAAATGTAAGCGTGTTACTTAGACATGTGCTGTAAGAGACAAGTCACCTTCGATAGATGATAGAAAAAAATAAGCGAAATGGGGAATACAAGCGCTCTCGCCTTCTAAATCTTAATTACAATTGTCACTGCACCATTTTTCTGTACCTACCCATCAAAACGGTACCAAACCACCATTTCATTGCTGAACTAGTCAGACCCTACGTTTCTGTCCCACTAGGGCCCTCTGTCACGCAGTGTTACTCTTTAATTCACGACATAAGCGACATTGTGTCTAGGGGGAGTGATTAACGTCTGGGAAGGTTAATTATCAGGGTATCTTGGGAATATAGTGTGAAGGAGAGATTGTGTGATGAGTTGAGGTTAACATTTTGTAGTCTATGTCTAGCATCTAGAGCCTCTTCGGCGGCCTCGAAGTCTTGTTTAAAATACAGCCACGTATTAAAAGACGCACCTAATAGTTTTTTTGTAAAAAAGGACGTATAAAGAAACTCCTTGCGGCGTATTTGTAGGAATGAAACTGTTCGTTTAGTTCAACATGGACCTCCGCAAAGTAACGCCTGAATCTGCAATGTACAGGGTGTTGTTCCAATAAATGACTATTTTATTTAAGTTTTCAAGGTTTACGGCAGTGACCGGCTTAAATTAGCATAAAGTGCCTTTAAAATACGCTACGTAACTTTCTGTTAAATAAAATATTTTTTTACAGAAGCTTTTCTTGCTGTCTGAAACTTTTTGTTGACTGTATTTACTTTGCCAGTTTATTTATTACGTACAAGACGTGGCTTAAAGCAACTAACAAATACAAGTGAAAAATTTACAATTTCAAGTAACACATTGCTAAGACATCAAAATATTTTTATATTTATTTATATAGCCTTTTTATTCCGAATTCGCTACAATTTCATTTTTGTTGTTGTTGTGGTTGTTTCTTTTTATTATTAAATTGTCGCGTAATTCGGCGTGCCTCATGGCATAGGCCTCCTCCGTGTATGGAGGGTTTGGGCTATAGTTCCCACGCGCGCCCAGTGCGGATTGGGAACTTAACACACACCATTGAATTTCTTTGCAGATGTGTGCAAGGTTTCCTCACGATGTTTTCCTTCACCGAAAAGCTCATGGCAAATTTCAAATGTAATTTTCGCACATAAATTCCGAAAAACTCAGAGGCGCGCGCCCGGGATTTGAACCCACGACACTGCTTGAGAGGCCACAGCTCAAACCACTAGGCTACCACGGCTATTTAATATTAATAAATTATTATTGTAATGCATTATTCAACTGAAACAATGAGCGTTTAACCCTAAATAAATAAAAATCTAGCTAGTATGTTTTTTTCACAAAAAGTAAAAAAAGCTCTCATCGCAAATCGTCGATAACAATTTAACGTTCATAATGAAGCCGGTGAAAGCTCCATCAGTGAACTATCCAATCTCAGCGCCCTAAGAGAATGGCAAAAAACCTCCCTAACCAAAGCACCCTAACCGCTTTTCACCGGGGAATCGAACCCGGGTCTCCGCGGGTTAAGCGTGTACGTTAAAATGTTTATAGATAATACCAATGTAGGTAATAGTAATTCTAATGGGGACGGACCCTCTCACGGAATTTGTATTCAACGTAATGGCTTTTGTCCGGTTATCTTGTATCGGTTTGATCCTGAATAGGACTGGAAAAGTGTGACGGCTTAATAGAGGGGATTTTCATGTATGAATTTCTTTTTTGGCCCGGAGATTAATGAGTGGGACCACTGTGCACCAATTTACAGAATTGGCATTGTTCATTTTTTTTAGTATGCTCCAATTCGAAAACCATTTCGAGGAAAACCATCAATTATCCGATTTATCTTGTCCGATTTCAAAATACTTTATGATTGCAGATATTTTTGTAAAAGTACTTTGAACGTGTCACTGTCAAATCTACAAAACCATAGACAAAGCCGTTTTTTTTTATAGCCAGCCGAACGAAGGCGATTGGGATTCTGTCTAAATTCACGAATTATCAAACAGCGAAAAAATATTTATTATTAATTAACAAAGCTACGTAAAAGCATAATATTCAAATTAGTTGCTTGAAATAGTCCATTTTATCAAATAAAGGTTTTAAAAGCACAGCTTAAAAAAAATGAACAATGCCAATTGAGCAAAGTCACCATAGCGAAAAAAAAAGTATTAAGTCCAAATTTGAGTAAGACTAACTTTTATCATAATTTCAGTACCTAACCGCCAACGTCAAGAAGAACCAATACAACAACTGTGGCTCTTTAACTTTAACAAATCTCCAATTTTCGTAAACAAGGCATTGCATTAGCAAAAATCAATAGAGCTGTCAATAAACCATTTTTTCCTCCCGGACCACCAACAGCCGGATCTCTAACACTATCGCTCGCTAGATGATCTATCGCCATGTCACGTAATGAGGTGCGCGCGCGGCGATCGTGACACCTGTCAACTGTCAACTTCGAACAGGACCAAGCTTTTAACTTTAAAGCACCAAAACAGGCCTTAATAGTTCAGACGGTAAGTTCCTTAACGCTTGCTCAATTTATTAGCTATTCGCTGTTTTGGTTTTAAAGGTTCGAACTGATGCCGGGGAACGCCCGTGCATCGAATGATCTATGAGAGCTATCACTGCGAAATATGATACGTTAACTTTTAATTAGATGAAGATTTTATCGATACTTTGTTGGATTTTGTTTAAGTCTTTTAATTAACTTGAACTGATTCGAGAATTGCTTGTATCCACTAGTAAGAAGGTTTCTTTCGTTGTAGCTACGATGACAATATAATACTGAAACTGTTGTTAAATATAAAATTTTGTTTAGCTATAAACATTGGTAGGAAAATAACTTAAATTTGATACCTATCGTTAACTATATTGGTTTAGCTGGCTAATAAGATGCGTACGTAAAAAATTCGATAAAAAAACAGCGGCTATCAGAATTCTGAATAGAAAGAAAAATCAAACCGACGCGGTACCCAAATTTTCTGAAAACATCTGAAAAAGTTGGCAAACGATAAAATTATCCAAATAAATGAATTAATCGCACGCAAGGTCGAGAAACGAAAGTCGTACCATATCGTTTTACGTTGCCGGTTGTCCCGTCACGATCGTCGTGTCGGTCGTATCGGGTAACCGCCATGTACGGTAGTTGCCAGATTTCAGGCTTGACTTACCTTCGTTTCGATATTCTTGACAGCTGTTAATTATTGGATATGTCGGCTGAAGATAAACCAAGTGCGCTTGAAGTTTGATAAGAATGCATTTTCGAACCTCCGCAATTTACAGGTACTTAATTTAAGACTTGTTCGGATTGATAACACAAGGTTAACTGGTAGAGAGTCCTTATAGGGATAAGTTCGCCTTTGTGTGTATACTTAATGTATTTTTTGTGATTTGTCTCTTTTTCTTTATATTTGTACAATGAAGCATTTACTTACTTACTTACAAGTAACACAACCGTTGTCATCTTTGGAAATTTTGGTTTGTTAGAAATATTTTTATTTTAGTGAAAAGTTGCATTTGCTTGAGTGTTGTGAGCTAGTCCTTTGGTGGATGTAGACTGTCGATTTTTTGCGTTACTTTTTTTTTTTACGTAACCTATTTTCAGAATTTTGCACAGCGTTTCTTCGTGCCAAACCACTGTGCACATCAAACTACCGTAGCCAATGGCCTCAAAAACTTACGATCAAAGTTGGCTAAAAATATATTTTTTAAATCTCTTTAAAGCCCCTTGCACACGCACATTGTGTGTGGGGAAAGTTTTAGACCCGTTATACACATCAGTGGACACTAATTCGGGTAGCTTGGAGCAAAAGGGTGTAAGTCGACGGCAGGGAAAAAGGGACCAGAGGGCTTATTAAATTGTTCAAAATGGACAAAAATTTAAAAAGCGTCCTTAATGTCATCTGAGACAGCAAAATATGTAATAACTTTTAAGTGAGATTCTCTTTAAAACTTTTTGTACAATGTGGCATTTTCGAATCCGAAACTTTACACGATAACACGAATTAAAGTGAAATTAATGTTACAAATATATCGCTAACCGATACACAAAACCAATTAGTTAACAAATACATAAAAAACGACGGGTGCGTGCATTCTCGCGTAATAATGTGGAAAAGGTCGAATTAGGCCCGCCATTGCTCAAATAATGACATCTGAACAAATACGATCAGTAGAAAAAAAAACTATGCACAACACGTGCTCATTTCCAAAGATATTTATATTTAATCCCAAATTTAGCGACTTTACTTAGTGCATTTTGAATGTTGGTACCTAAGTCAATAAATAATGAGTTCAATGCTTGTTAATTTAATTTTGAAAAAATAATAAATTTGGTCTGTCCACTCCACGCGTGTCTAACACCTGTCCAGATTCAATAAAAATTCATGAAATAGGTACCAACCTACGAAAAAATCAATCCTTTAAAATTCGAACGAGCGCTTTAATCTTGCCGGCCTATCTGATTGGCCAGGGAGCTGTCAGAAACAGAATTTGTGTTTTAAATGCACCTCTCTTATTGGTCGGAGCGTTCGAATTTCGAAATGTTTTTGGCGTTTAGAATAGAAGGTCTTTTTTTGTCGTGCTATCTGATTGGGGAAGGATTTAAATAATTGGTTTTCCAATCGCTTATTAGGATACTAGAGTGTGCGTCGCGTATGAAATTGGAATCTAAAATGACCTTTACAGCGGTCGTGTGGCGTGAAACTGGTTTATTTTGTGTAGGTAATTCGGTAGCCATATTTATGTTCCCACGTTGTTTTTATCTGTATTATCAATATGTCTGAAGCGTCAATCAGTTGGAAGTCCGAATGCCTAAGTGTCTGCGACGGTATTCGTTTTTTTTACCAATCAGAAATTCGACAAGTTTTTCTTCCTTAATAGCGGCGAAATGTTTTGGATTTTTTTAGACAGTTGTGTTGTGCTTATTACTGAGATCGTAGAGTTAAGTTAAGGTACGAAAATTTGTTCAGACCGACTAAGTATCTTGATGAGTGTGTGAAATATTGTTAATGGTTTTTGGGACATCCCATATACATAATATTTAATATACTCAGCGGAAAAAAATTGGCCTCATATGAATGCAATGTACTTAATTTTGTATAGAAACTGAGCCAAATTTCGTACCGCTCAGTAGGTATATTTTCATTCACTTGTTAGTACCTAAGAATGTAGTCCTTGCTGGTCTGGGAGCAAAGAAAAAAACATAGAATGTACCGCTTGCTTCTCTTCCAGTGCAGATGGTAAAATCCCATCGAGGAAATGGGCGAAAATCTTAGGAATCATGCTTATAGGCGATGCGGCTATCAACCCATCATTTTGATTCCCCTTTCCACCTATACGCCCACAATCATGCTAAACGTGGCCTTTAGGTCTCGTTACCTTAGGCTCTGTCTACCCCGTAAGGGATAAAGACGTGATTTATGTATGTATGTAAAAATGTAGAAAACTAAGCTTTAGGGATGATTCGTTTACCTACCACAATCTGACCAGAACAACGAAAGCCATAACGAAATCTGTTTTCGCGCGTTCTGCTCCATTAGTGTAGCAGGGGATTAAATAGCAGCATTACGGGGCTCACTGTACCGCCTTGTTGTTTATGAAGCTGGTTGAACTGTACTTTTTACTTTTACCCATACTAATATTAGTAACTATTCGTCTCTGTCTCTCTGTTTGTTACCAATTCACGGCGACTTTTCAGTCGAACTTAGGCAAAGTTACCAAATTAAATAAATTAGATTATAATCTTATTAGAATTTCCAATTGGCATTTTGAAAACAACCTTCCACACGCAATCAGCTAAAACAGGCCGTAAACAAAAAAAAAATCTTTCATAAAAGTTATAATGCTGGCAACTTACAAAAAAAGCTAACCACAAAAGAAAACAGGCTATTTCGTATGCGCTGTTCGACCCCCGCCTATTCCCTACAGGGAACGTAACCCACGGCAACAGATATTATATAGATCTACGCATCCGTATAGTTACGTGTTAAAGTAGGCATACGTTCGTGTGGGTTTTTTACGCATGCGTGGATTTTTGGAAAGATATTGGGCTTTTTAGGGGGGTGGGAGGGTCTAATCTTTGTGCCCCTTTGAGGCCTCCGATTGGAATTTAGTAATCATATTAGATTTTAAATTACACGTGTTTGGGAGTTGGGGTCGCAATTTGTTTCCTATTAGAATAGTTGGGTGTTGTGTCGTAGTTAAGGACTCGCGGTAATGGGAAAAGGATGATAATAACTAACTTAGATAGGATAAAAACTACTATAGTAAAATAATAACAGAAGTGTGTTTACAGTTGATTTGTTCTTTAATGTTGGAGAACCTTAACTTAGTTAAAGTGTGTTAAAGTACTAAGTTTTGTTTTGCGTCATTTTTCGCTAATCTTAGCAGTTCCATGCGATTTTTTTTATTTGACCGCAGAAGTTACAGAGTTTTGCTAATTGATTCAAAATTTGATCCATGAAATTGTCCATTTTCTTAACATTCTGTACTCATGCAGTTATTGCTGAAAGAATTTCCTCTAAGTATCCTTAAAAAGATAAGTTCTTTATTGAACCGGCGAAATGCTAAAGTTTTCTAATCAAATAAAATTGTAAACAGATGAAGTTAAAAAATTACAAAACCATTTTTTTCTGTAATTTTTAATGTGTAATCTTTCCCGCCAGGTTTCATCAATAAACCGAGTCCTCCGAAACCTGGCTTCACAAAAGGAGCAGGCTGCGTCTGCGCAGAACGACAGCGTGTACGAGAAGCTGCGCATGTTCAACGGTCAGGCGGCGTCGGGCTGGTGGTACCCCGGCCTGCCCGCGCCCGCGCCCGCGATACCCGCACCGCTGCCGCCGCAGCTCAACCGGCCGAGCAGTGAGGAACACAAGAGAGGTTAGCAGATATTGTACAAGTTGCATGTTGAGCAGATTGGTTGGTGGTACCCCGGCCTACTGGCGCCTGCGTCCGCGTTATTCGCGCTAGCTCAACCGGCCGAGCAGCGAGGAGCACAAGAGAGGTGAGCCAGACAGCGTACAAGCTTCATGTTTAGCTGATATATGCTAGCGGTATCTCTGCCTGCCCGCGCCCGCTTTGTGCTACAACTTAGCCGGCCGAGCAGCGAGGAACACAAGAGAGGTGAGCAAAAAGTGTACAAGCTGCATGTTGAGCAGACATGGTTGGTGGTACCCAGGTTTGCCCGCGCTCGCGATATGATACAGTTTAATCGGGCGAGCAGTGAGGAGCGAGGTGACAAGAGAGGTGAGCAGACAGCGTGTACAAGTTGCATGTTGCAAGCAGACCTGGTAGTACCTACTGCATGCTCGCGCCCACATCCATTTTACCCGCGTATACCATATTTAAATGCAAAAACACGTAATCCCTTTTCGAATACTTAGTTGACGTTTATGTGACTAGCTAAGCCAACAGGAAAATGCCTTTAGTGTTTTTCTTTGATGTAACGCTTTCCCGAAATATTTACTCGCGCAACTTATTTGTCGAATAATATTTTTTTCGATTAGCAGAAACACGACGTTCGATAATAATATGAAGTCAGGCAACAGTGCATTGACCTCTGTTACTAAAGGTCTCTTCATTAAGCATTGAGCGTACAAATGCATATCGCTTGTGGTTTTTTTTTAAGTAACTAGCATAGATAAATTGTGTCTCTAGCATAGATAAATTGATGACTTAACCAATAGAGTAGGTTTAAATTAGGCCTTGTCTTGTCTCGTGCGCGCGTGATGATTTGTAAGCTGTGCAAGGCTGCAAGATGGAGTTTAATCCGGCCTCACTTAGCCGTCCGTAAAAGTACGTCTTGACTTGTTTGGTTGGTGGCAAGCAACCGTGCTTAATATCTGAATATTTTTGAACCTATCCAGCCGTTAATTTGCGACGCAAACACTAAAACTTTCCTATTTTAAATATTGCTGTGAAATCCACGGAAACTTCTTACGAGACGTCAAAATGTCCCGAACTGCACATTCGAACTTGCAAAATTTCACCCCTGTTTCCATTCAAAACATGCCACCCCCCACCCTCTTTGTTGTGGGGGGATACCTCTAGACTTGTGGAGATTACGTCGTGACCTCTTTTGTGTTGTCTATGTCTATGAAAATGTTGAGCGCACTTGGAACATTGTCGTGTTAAAATGTAACTTTGTTTCATACTGAAATGCTGATCCCTACTTAATTCGGTTCTGGGAAGGATGGTTTTTATCTCGGAAAATTGCTTAGTTCCCGCGGGATAGCGATAAGCGAATTCTGCGCAGACTAAGTCGCAGGCAGCTACACCAGTAGTTTAATTTTTGTACTAGCCGTTACTCTTTGTCTGCTCCCACGGGAATTTTACACTTTCCTGGTCAACATCATCATCTTCACTAATGGGGCTCAGGCTTCTTCTAATAGTCCTAACACACTTTGCCATAGCGAACAGAAGATCTAGTGTAAGTGTAAGACATTAAAAACGTCTTAAAGCCGCGTTTACTTCTCAATTACTATGGGCATATGGACAGCGCCACTCGAGACAGTCTTAGGGGTGCGTTCGGGTTACCTCCATGTGTGGTCAAGAGTTTCGGTTCCTTTTTGGATCCTTCCGGGGGGAAGAGCAATGCTTGATCCGGTGCACCCTGGGCATCAGCGAATGTTTTCCTGGCAGTTTCTGAGGGATATCATTGAGCGTTGGCTAAGAGCCCGACAGCGGGGGAGGTCTTTGACCATTACCGTATAACGTTGCCGACATTTTGTCAAAAGATTTTTTAATCATATTTTTGTTACTTTGACATTGGCGAAGTGGTCGTCGCTATAACGACTTGACACGCCACAAATAAGAAGAAAAAGAAGAAGAAGAGACAGTCTTAACATGACATTTTAAAGTAAATGTGGCCTTTACGTAATGTTACCTCAGGCTCTATCTACTCGTATGTTAGGCTCCAACCGTTTCCATCAAATCTGCAATAAGAACAAAACAAAACACGGTCGTGCCCATTTTTAATTTCCAAGGGTTTGTCAAGTCTTCGCTCGCGTGACTGTTGACGCGGTGCGGACGTGTTGACCTGACGCGACCCGTCAAGAACGCCGAGTCAACTAGCCGTCCCAAACGCGTCAAAGATGGAAGGGTCGGAGCTTAGAGTAGACGGAATGCGGGATTTAAGATTTTAAGTCTTATTTCTTACTGGGTAATATTACACATTTGAATTTTTTGAGGCAGGATGGATTGGTTGTTCTAATGTACTTACAAGAAAAATCTAGCTTGTTACTCCGCTACTTTAGTAATTAAGTGCGGAGTAGCTTGGTCTACCAAGTTTTATGTTCATTGAAATGGACCTCCGCAAAATAATACCTGATTCAATAAAACGTTGGCTGGTTCTTATGTAAAAAAAATGATACGCCACTAAACCCTGTCTGCTTTAATTCTTTGCTCGTATTGGATACTCACGCTGTATGTGGTGCTCTAAAAATATTAATAGGAAAAATGCAGAACTGTACGCCTGAAGAGTTTTAACAAAACATATCCATGGACTAAAACTTATGACAGTTGCGCGCTAACCCCCACAACCCGGCACAAACCCTGACTTCTGTTCTTGCATAAATACGCCAAATTTTTCTACAAAACATCCAAGGACTATAGAGGAATTTAAATAGAGTGTAATGTCTTATACCTTCTTCCATGCTGGTCTGGGAGTAAAGAAAAAACATAGAATGTACCAGTTGCTTCTCTTCCCGCGCAGATGATACAAGCCCATCGAGGTAATGGGCGGAAATCTTAGGAATCATGTTATAGGCGATACGGCTAGCAACCCACCACTATTTTGATTCCCCTTTCCACCTATCGCCTATAATCATGCTAAACGTGGCTTTTAGGTCTTGTTACCTTAAGCTCTGTCTTTCTAGTAAGGGATAAAGACGCGATTTATGTTTGTTTGTTTGTTTTATACCTTTTTTGTGAAAGGTCCGTTTGAATCGGTACCTCCGTCTTCCTCGCTAATCCTGGCGTCAAGCAGCAATGGTTGTGTTACTGTATTCCAGCATGGAAAGTGCTAATGCATGACGTATTTTATCTTAGCCCTCTGGACTAGCAACATATCGACAATCGACTAGTATTGCGAGTATCCAAAGGTGCTCATTTTACTCATTCACTCGTTTGCCACCACAATTTGTTTTTAATATTTTGAGTCATCGTCTCAAATAAGATTAAAAAGACCTCTAAGCGACTTTAAGAATTGTTTTGCCAGAACCCAATCTGATGTTGAGTATAAATGAAGTTTGCCAGTGTATTTTTATGAAAATATCAGTCTGTTGGTTATGTGCTCTTTGAATACTCGTGACAGTTGCTCAATGCTCACCCCCCGTGACCCGCCACGTATCGCGTCTCGACGTTTCCTCGCACTTTTCAGAGGCGTTGTTTGAGGCGCGTGGCCTGAATACTGAACGCGCAAGCTCGAGCCAACTTCCCGTGGCGTCTCGTTTGTAAGACTCCGCTTTGTTTTGCACGTTCTGTTTCGGACGTTCGTTGGCGTTTCTTTATATGGCGACTTTGTCCGCGCAGAATTATGTAGCCTATGACATTCACAATTAATGTGATCTACAAAATCTGTTCATTTATCCAGAGATTACCCCTACAACATCACAAACCCACAAACTTTATAATACTAGTATAGATTACGAGTTTTAAATGTTAGTTTCTTTTAAATGCTTCTTCAATGAGAGTATGTGACGACTGCAACCACCGGTAACTAGTACCTACCTAGTATTTAGTTAGTAACATTGTTAATAAGAGAAAACCCATTTAAAGTCTATCTGGAATTTAAACTTACACTTTGTCGGTCCCTCGTTTAATGCTCCTCTCATCTACTCAAAGGTTAACTGGTAGAGATCCCTTATAGGGATAAGTTCGCCTTTGTGCTTTGTATATTTATGTTATTTTATGTTTTTGTGACTTGTATCTGTTTCTTTATATTTGTACAATAAAGCATTTACTTACTTACTTAAAGTATTATCTAACCATCTAAACACTGCCGCATCTAAGGGCCAGCAACGCACCCAAAATGTTATGGGTTTCATGGGCGGCGGTGATTGATTACCATCAGGCGACCCGCAAGCTCGCTTGCCCCCTATTTTATAAAAAAGCATTACAGCAAACCACTTTTATATACGTGTCAAAAACGCCACAAGTGACGTCAAAGTTGCAGAAAAAAGTCATCCTGTAGATTCAATTACTAGCAGGTACACTTAAATTACCTTCGATATATGTACAATAATGTCTGCCATGTAAAGTACAGGCGGCCCAATAAAACCGGGCATACATAAAGCGGATATATAAGGGCACTTTTATTGCTGACGCTCCGCCGGCTCGGACACGACTATGTTTTTATTAAAGCTGACTGTACTCGTATAAACTTTTACGCATTTTATGTATTACGCAATCGAGGGATTGTACGTAAGTAACCTCTTAATATTAAGGGAGTCAATGCAACTAAGAATACGTGTGTTGATTTAGTCGTGAAAAGTGTTGATGTTGAGATCTAAATGGTTTTGCATATGGCCTCTTTTTTAACGTATGTGTTCTCAAGCTGCGCGTTGCTTCAAACCCTGGCTCATTTAAGATAATAACAATAACAAGAAAAAAGACAAAATTAAAATCGAAAATAAAACTGAATTTAACTCTCCGAATTAGAATTTAAAAACAATGGTCCGAAACGTGTCGAGAAGTACTTAACAGTGATAAGTGAACGATCAGTTTATTTCACGATACACTTCACAAAATACATTACAAACAAACACGAATCATGCAACATCATTACCCAATTCCAATGACCTAAACTAAATCAGGCGTTTGCACAGTGGTTCACAAATTCACAATAACAGCACAAATTGTTTGTGCACACGTTTAGAACAATAATGGAGCACAACTGCACAGTGGTGCGACCGCGGCGTGGTCGGACGTTAATTGACTGGTTGCGACTAAATTGGGCTGTTTGATTGCAATTTTTTGATGGTTTCGTACTACGTATGACGGCGTATGAATAAGTATGGTTTTGTGGATCTTATTTAGCAGTTATTCGAATATTTATTCGATTTTATGTGTAAAAAAGAGACTACACTTAATGTCCTTGAAGCATCATAAGGATTCTAATAAAATTTATTATCTTTGTCTTGTCTGTAGTTTAGTTGAATATATTTATTATGGCCGAAACTTTACGTATCCGAATATTTCATTGTTGACTTCAATAAGTCTCAAAAAGTATTAAAATGTAAAAAATACTTCTCTACACAGTGGGGCATTTAATAAAAAATAGGACAAAAAGAGCGCAAATTTTCTACATTTACGATTTCTAATTACAACATCAACTGCACAATAAAATACAAATTAATCGTTTTCGTTTACTATCCAGTTACTGTCGTCTATCAACCATTTAGAAAGACCTTTCTCTCCTTAACATTGAATAAACACATTTATGAGCGTCCAGGGATCCAAGTACTAGTATAGATTGGTTGACAACTAGCCCCGACGGACTCATCTAAATTACTTAGGGGCAGATAACGGATAGTTTTAACGACAGTTAGCTAAATGGGATCAAATGATTGGTTTTTATGTTGTTATTTTGATTGTTAGGGTGTATCTAGGAGTGGGGTGGATAGAAAAGCTATTATTGAGGGCCAATTGAAACATACAAGGATATAAATAATTTTGGAATTCAAAGATATTTCGAAGAGGCTAATAGACGCTACGGGTGACCGCAGAGCTGGCAGCTTCCTTGGACAGCGTATTAGTATCGCTGTCCATAGGGAGAATGCTGCCAGCGTCTGTGAAACTATGCCCCGGGGGCCCGCTCCTTTTTAATTTTTTTATTTTCGGATTAGTTTTAGTTTAGTTTTTGATTTGTTTTTAATTTAACCATAGTTTAATTTGTTTTTAATTCCCTTTTTGTAGTTTTTTATTAATAAATCATTTCATACTTCCTTCTTATTTTGGAAAACACAGTGTGAATGAAAAATCATGCCATACACTAAAATAAATCAAAATGTCCGGGTTCTGATTTATAGTAGTTTAAACCATTAATTCAAGACAACGTTCGATAATGACCTAAATCTTTATTACATGAAAAATTTAAAAACCTCCGACGCAAAAACGGCTAAACCGATTCCGAGATAACATTTTTAAGGAGCACCACTACAAACTGCATCTAAATTGATTCTCCCGTTTACGAGTTACGGTGTCACATATGCACACACATAGCGGTCAAAACTAAACACCCCCTTTTTACTACAATTAACGTGTCGAACAAAACGTATTCTTAGAACGTATAGGCACTTCAGTGAAGTCAATTACTGCAGCCAACCGCGTTCAGTGCAATCTGGTACCGCCACGGCATTCCGAACTAAGTCACAGCGGAATAGAATGGTTTTTCCTTTGAGGAGGTAAACAAGAGTTTAAATGGTGTACCATGCCACTTTATGGAGTGTTCAATTAAAAAATGGTATTGTTTCATTGAATATTAAATGGTTGATAATAAAAGGGGTGTAATGGAACCCCACTTAGTACCAAAGTTTGTGCGAAGTGCTAGCTTTAACGACACACCTGCGGCAACACTTCGGCGATTTGACACATTCAAATGTCAAAATTGACAGCTTGCCTGACCATGCGTTCTGCGGTCTGCGATTATGCTGCAAAGGCTTATTACTTGGGTATTCGGGGGTTTTAGTTTTTCTTAATTATGGCTTAAACTTTGATGAATTTGAAGTGATCGCACTGAATAAATAATTATTAAGGCTCGTTATAGATTTGATAGGATATGCGGTTAGAATTCCTCTTTTTTTCTGTCACACTTCGACAGCTGTTGAATATCCCGAAAAATGACGAAGGCTACGAATAGCTTACTAAGAACTCATCGCGTTCTCATCGGATTGTTTTGGGCAAACTGACATTTTGGCGACGCCGAACAGCAAATTAAACGTTTGGCTCTGCAAATAGTTGGTAATAGCTTTGGCGTGTCAACGCCGAATAGACGCCCTGGTTTCCGTCTTAAACTATGCCTAAAGGTTACCTTATTATTCTCGTGACAGAATAAATGATCATGATGATTTTGTCGGAAGGCAAAAAAACCACTACACTATTTTCCGAAGAATGAAGTATTTAAAAGTTGTTTTATGCAGGCAGTGTGCTTCTGAATAAACTTGTGGCAGTAAATGCGTCCTTTTCCGGGATAAAAACTATCCTATGTCCTTCTCCGGGACTGAATTTATCTCTGTACCAAATTTCGTTAAAATCGGGCCCGTGGTTTAGGCGTGAAAGCGTAACAGAAAGACATGTAGAGTTACTTTCGCATTTATAATATTAAGTAGGTAATTTGTGACCGTAACCTAGTCTAAACCTATTTAATAACCATTTTTGTGAAATATATTCGATTAAATATTTATGTATTTTTAAATATTATCTTCAATAGCTATATTTGTATACCTATGGAACTATCGTTTGAAGTGTTCGTGGCACTCTGTATGAAAACAATTAATATTTTAGATTTAACATTATATCAAAAACGATTATATGTTTTGTACATACATTCATACATAAATCACGTCTTTATCCCTTCCGAGGTAGACAGAGTCTAAGGCATCAAGACCTAAAGGCCACGTTTAGCATGATTGTGGGCGTATAGGTGGAAAAGGGAATCAAAATAGTGATGGGTTGCTAGCCGCATCGCGTATAACATGATTCCTAAGATTTTCGCACATTCCCTCGATAGGCTTTTACCATCTGCGCGGGAAGTGAATCAACTGGTACATTCTATGTTTTTTCTTTACTCCCACACCAGTACGGAAGACCAGTATGTTATGTAGCTTCTGTAAACGTAGTCATACAACAAATACCCTCGTTATTTCATAAAGCGTTCTCCTGGGAATGCAATTAGTAGGTACGCGCAAACAACACTTATTAGGCAATTATAAATTTAGTTTAGGATTGTTGTTTATTGCAATTACACAAACAATAAATATATTCTGTAATTCCCATAGCCAATTTCACCAAAATCGTACTTTACTGGTAAATCAAAGTAAATGTATTCATACCTGTAGGCTTATTACCTAACTCGCTCGCAATCGCCATCGTGTTCATTTTGACAGTTCTTGTATGAATGTAACAGCTAGCTGATTCCGATGCTAATTGTCAGCCCATACTTGAACTGTCAAAATGAATACGATGGCAATTGCGAGCGAGTTAGGTAATAGTCTACCTGTTTACACACAAATTTTGCTTGTCTAATATAGGAAAGCATTATCATCATAACAAAAACGTTAGTTAAAAATATCATCCTACAATTCAGCAATACGAAACTCCAAAACCACACACGAAAACAACAACTAACTTGAATAAAATTAGAATACACGACTCAAGTTCTCAAACTGGAATCCAATCCGGTCATCGATACATTTACTAGGCACTTTCTTACTCGGGACCCTATTACCAAAGCCGTCGAAACCCAGCCGAAAACAGGCGAACATTTTATTTGCGGAAGCGTGGCGAATTAGCCGCTCGCGCCCGGACCGGCCGCTGCTTAGCAGCCCAAGTGTAAGCGGCTGCGGATAAAAAAAGTTGACACTGGCCACAGTTGGCCAGGCTCATGGGCGAGAGGTAGCGTCTTAACCGCGGTATTGTGTCACAAAAATCAACCAAATGTCATATGCCTTGGAAAAAGTAAATGGCTGGTAAAATATAATCGTAACATCATAACAATATGAACGATGGTAACCCACTCTTGTTTATTTATTACTTGTTCTTACTTATTTTGCGACGGTTAAAAAGCCAGGTCAAGATGATACATAGCTTGTTACGTCTCGCACGCTCATACTATATGTGTATGTCTGTGTTTTTTTAAATTAGAGACGAGGCATCGATGAGTTACATGTCGGTTATGTATATAATTTAAAAAATGCAATATATATAAAACGACTTATTAAAAGCTTTTTGCTCGCTGCAACTAGGATTTCAATCTACATCTTATGGTTTGTCGTGCTATGTGAGCTGAAAAATATTTTAGAATTATTTTTAGTCCAGTAAAAAAATAATTAAAAACAGTATTTGTCCCCTTGGTTTATTAAACCTCCACCGTGCCCGCTAGCGCCGCTGCCTTGCGCCCGCGCAGAGTGACAGTATCGATCTCACATAATCGCCCCCCACCTACATCCCTCCCACTCGCACCAATACCAATCCTCCATCTTCCCCTTCCATTTTTTCCCCTCATTTTCCCTACCACTATTATTTGAATTATTTTCTTCCATGTATTTTCCCTTTTTCCTCCATCTGTTTATTAGGTGAATTGTGGGCAAGTGCTTCTCGAATCGGTTTTTTAATGAATTCCTGTAGGCCCAGACGTTGATAAATAATGAAAATGTGCCCCTTAATAGGGAAAATAATTCTTTGTTGCGGGAAAACTCTTTTGTTGGGCAATCCATTGGTAAAAAGGAGATTTTTTCCTTTTGCGGTATTAGAGGCGGCTTAATTAAGTTGCTTTGATAAATTCAACTGTTTGCGGGTATTGTTACAAAAGATCTGTAACTGATAGTCTATAGCTGGCTTTATAACGAACTAACTTTCATTTGTGCCTTCGTGCTTTCATCTGCATAGTTTTTTTTCAATGAATAGTGCTCAAATTCATTAACGTTCCTTTTCTCTATATAAAATAATTTATCTAACAAATTAGAGTAACTGCATGTAAAAAATCGAAGAAGTTCTTATTTGCTAAGGGCGCGCATGCACGATCAATCAAAATTGTCAACCGATTGGAAAGTCCGTCGCTGAGCGAGTGTCTCGCATCAATCATTTTGAGTGTAGCGCTCGCTTTATATTCGTACCGTTAGAAATTTTAGCAATTTTGTTTTCGAATATTTACGTTCGCCAATAAAGTTTAGCAATATTTTATTCTGCTGCTATTTAAGTAAATGTATTGCTATTGATATTGTAAAATGTCTGGTTTAAAACAAGTTGGTTTAAATTATTCCGTACTCCAAAATAATAAAACTAGGATTGTGTTTGGGTCACTCTTGACACCTGGGGCCTAGCATGCTACACGTGCTATATTTTCACGCTCTCCCACTGTCCAGCTTGAGTGCTTACCTAAATACTACCGCTAGCATGCTACCGGTGTAGCATTTTACGGTGCAAAGCTTCTTATTTCTTATTAACATTTGACGCAAAAACACGTCATCAACGCGATTGCGCTAATGTTTGAAGTTTGAACTGTATAGGGAAACTGACAGCGCCATCTAGTACGTATCGTCAAGAACCATTCTCTTAATTACTAGTGTTCTGATGCATTTCTACCTTCGCCTGAAGAAGCTAGATTGCGGTATTAAAGAAGAACAACTTACTAAAGTCCATTAGCAATATCATAACTTGCCCACTCTCATGGCAAATTTAATTGCTTCGTTCCATCAAAGAATTACCAAACGATCCGTGGGGCGTATCAGAAAAATGTGACAGATTGCGTAACAGAGGCCCATTCAGCCGAATCAGTAACCCATGTACCATTACAGGCCCGAGAACCGAACCCAGACTCAAGTGCCGACCATAAAGCAAATTAATCAATTAGCCAGGGGCATGTCGACATTACGAGTAACGTTTAATTTTAGACCCTTATAAGAGGGTTGAATCAACCAGCGTAACTCACCCCCTCAGTTCAAACAGATTGACAGTGAACAGGGACCTTTAATAATGGTCGGTGAGCCAGCCATGTACAGAGAACACAGACCCCTGTTAACAAGCATGTTGGGAAGTTTAAAGGGTCACGATGACTGGTCCTTCGTGATCTGTTGAGTAATCGTGCAGTTTTGTTGACGTCATTTAGTTGATAGTCGTTGAGTGCAGTGTTTGTGAAAAATGAGGATTTTTGCGAAAATGTGAGACGTAACGTGTCTATTTTTTTGCAATTGCATTAATCGTTTTCCTTTTTTGACACATAAATTCTTTTTCTAACCTAACCTAACCTAACCAGCAACAAATCCTCATTTTGCCTTGAAATTTGGGACGGAGATGAATCTCCGGTGACCATGCTATAACCAAATATCTCCAACAAAAACGTACACAGTCTCACTAGGTGCAATCACGTTCAAAGTTTTAACACCCTGTTCCACTTCCAGCAGACCCCCTCCAGTCCGAAGCTGGTTCGGATGGGAACAGCGAGCATGCGTCATCAGGAGACGAGGACTCGCAGATGAGGCTACGACTGAAGAGGAAGCTGCAGAGGAATAGGACGTCGTTCACCAATGATCAGATAGACAGCCTTGAGAAAGGTAAGCTAAAAGAATGATACCGTAAGGTCGGATTACTTTGACGCAACGGGTAACTTTGATCCTTTTATTGAAGTTTCTTGCAGCTCAGTCTTCCTGGCAATGATGGTCTTTCCGAATGCGCTGGCAATTAAAATAATACATCTAAAAGATCCTGTTTGATTTTTTGTTTTTTTTTTGACAAAATGATGATGATGATGACAAGGTAATGTGTCATAATTTCAATGCAATAATGATACCTGGACCGAGTTAATCCTAAAGGCCAAAATTATCGGGTGATAGGACTTTTGTGCAAGGCATCCCATGGTCGGTGTGGTCTGAAAAAAGTCTGGCAGAGACCATAATTACAAAGAAAAAACGGTTGTAAAAGGAACCAATTAGACTTAGTACGTATAGCAATTAGTTACAATGTTCTAAACACCTAGATAACGTCAAGTCTTCGGATTTCAGATCTCCGATGAGAGGTATTAAAATTCGTGATAATATCGGGTTTTTCAATATTTCTGCGACATTCAAAAGTATATTTGGCAAAGTCATTATCCTAAACGCCATCTATATCTATTGCACAGGGTGTTTCATTTGCAGCCAAAATTGACCGTCTAATCCGTCATAACGACCGACTGTAAGAGGTCCCTCCGGTCTTCATAAACCTATTTCCCAATGTCCCTTTCATCTTATTTATTGTTTGCCAACAACGGTTATTAGTAAATAAATAAATATTGTCCCCCGATATTTGCCCAGCTCTCCTACGGTGGCACCCGGACCAATTATTGCTGTTTACTGGGGCTAATCTTGGTCTGTTTGTTTGGTTGTTTATGAGTTTATTGTTTCGTTTTTATTCATTTGTCGCGTTTGACATTGCCAGTATTATTTTATTCGATTTTTTTTTTAATTCTTGTTAATGATGTTAAATGTTTATTTCAGGAAAAAAAATGCAAAAATAACAGGTCACTTTCGCTGTTTCGCTTAAATTTTTTATAAAATGTGATTTTGTTATTTTGCTAGACGGCGTATTTATCTCCTCACGGGTTGTTCAAAATCTGATCGTGCTTAAAACCATGATCACAGATTCGATTTGACGCTGGCCGCCTATGCGAAAATTCGAACGTGTCCAATTCGAAATTTAATTTTGGAATGTCTGTCCACAGAGTTCGAACGAACGCACTACCCGGACGTGTTCGCGCGAGAGAGACTGGCCGAAAAGATAGGATTGCCTGAGGCACGTATCCAGGTAAAATAAAATCCAGTTGTAAGGTGGCGATGATAACTGTTGTCTATGATACTAACGTTGCCGCCTTTTGGTACTAACGCATGAGGTTTAACAATCATTTTTAAGCTGCGAATGGTAACAACGAAAGCGCTTAATTTACAGCATGAAGCTGTATCTTCTGACAAATCTTCTTACCAAATAAGTATAACACGTTAAGCACCTACGTAGCGCAAAATGTTTTTTTTTTTTATTTATTTTTTCGGAAGTTGAGCTGAAGATTTGATTTTCTGTGACATATTAAGCAAATGCAAATCCGTGACGTTAATTAGAGAATAGAATCGAAGGGCGTTTTTTATTGAGAGCCCTTCCCGAATGCGTTCATAAGGGCTTGTTTACACTGACTGTTTGCATAGGCACGGGCATGTGGATGCGTCTTTAGCAAACATACTAAAAAAACAGGGGCATGAATATACCCCACCGTTGGTGTGCAAATACATGAGAATATTACATATTATACATGGCTTATGTAAATATGCCCGGTATGGAGGAACAATATGTTAAACATTGTTTATGTTGTTTGAATTTTTCATTTGTTCGCAATGTGCGAAATTGTTTTGTTTGGTTGGAGGCGTGAATTTGTTACGAGTGACGCGAAAACTGGCTTTCCTCGCTCTGTGATATTTTGACGTGTACAGTGAGGGAAATCAGTCTTCATCCAACTTCCTATCAAGTAAAAATGCCGTTAAAGTCGAACTTTCAAGTTGACGGTCACATTTTTCGACATTATATCTTGTAACGTGCAAAATATTTTCAACCTTATGATGGCAGACCACATATTTGGCTGATGATACCACCGTAGAACCTCGTCACTCGAACTCGAGTAAAGAAAAAACATAGAATGTACCAGTTGCTTCTCTTCCCACGCAGATGATAAAAGTCCATCGAGGGAATGGGCAAAAATCTAAGGAATCATGTTATGGGCGTTGCGGCTAGCAACCAATCACTATTTTAATTCCCCTTTCCACTTATACGCCCTCAATCATTACAAATGTAGCTTTTCGATCTTGTTGCCTTAGTCTCTGTCTACCCCGTAAGGGATAAAACACTATTGATTAAAAAAAACTTTTTTAATTCGACCCTCAAGTTAAAAGTCTGGTGAAAGAAGCTTCCCACTTAACAGATAGTACTCAGTGTTGCCAACTGTTTAAAACGTCATTTATCACTAGGGGACTTGGCGCTAGTTTCACAACGCTGTTCCGTGCTTTTAGCTTTTAACTAAACGGATTTACAATCGAATTATGTAAAATGACTATCGATTTTTAGAAAGGATTAATCGAGTTACAGGGAATGATGAATCGATGTTTAAACTCGGCTGGAGTTTAGTAAAAAGGATGTCATGATATAACAAATGTGGAAATTTTATTTTTTATTGTAATGTATTGGTTGTTTTTTATCTTAAACGTAGTGAAAAACATAGATTAGGTATAATACAAGTTTTTGTTAAGAAAATCTTTTTTAAAACAAGCTCTTTTGCTCGCAGTACTTTATGTTGGTGAATTTGCATTATCAAACATACTACGTTAAGTATTACCATGCTGGTCGGGGAGTAAAGAAAAAACATAGAATGTACCAGTTGCTTCTCTTCCCGCGCAGATAGTAAAAGCCCATCGAGGGAATAGGCAAAAATCTTAGGGATCATGTTACATAGGCGATGTGGCTAGCAACCCATTACTGTTTTGATTCTCCTTTCCATCTATACGCCCACGATCATGCTTAACATGGTCTTTAGGTCTTGTTGCCTTAGGCTCTGTCTACCCCGTAAGGGATAAAGACGTGATTTATGTATGTATGTGTGTATGTTAGGTATACACAGTAGAGCAAAAATAAAGGGTAACTTTTCATACAACGTTCTATGGGAAGTGACCCATTATTTTTATTCGTCAGTATAGGAAATTTCATGGCTATCTAACCACTACAAGTGGGTCAAATATCGCAAGTCCAAGAAAACAAAGAAAACAACAAGGTCAAGTTAGTTAGTAAAAAGCTTGTAGAAATATAGACCACAGATTTCTGTCTGTTTTTCTTTTTAATACTTACTGAAAACGTCGCACTCGCAGCGCACATTTTTTTTTAAACCTGCGTGGCCAAGCTTCATTATTTTCAGCCAGTGCAGCAGTTCTCCAAAGTCTGTTTGTGCCATTCCGTTCACACTAATAGTCTTTACAAGGACAGTGAAAGGGACAGGATAAAAATTTCGAATTTGGAAGCCCGAGTCGTGTTAACGTCTCAATGGTGTTTAGCTAGCGCGTGTAATTTTAGCATTCGACGCCGGTGCACCGCCATTTCAGCCGACAAATACATGTAGATCAGGGTTGCCAGGGTTACAATAATTAATATTGTTTTAAAAATACACAACAATACAATATTAATAGAGACTGCCACCAAGCAGCAATATACCAGTTCGCAGATAAGTCCCCGGTTTAATTTAAGCGACTATAAATTAGACCTAAAAATCGGTTTGGCAAACATATAAGTACCATGAGTTTTTTAAACAGACATACCAGGATTTTTTTGAATTACGACAGAATCGGAAACTAGTCGATTCTGTATTCTTCTAAGAATTCAAAGTAAGTTTTTTCATACATTAAAATACATAATGTACATGATGAATTCTAAAGGCCACGTTAAGCATGATTGTGCGCGTATAGGTGGAAATGGGAATCAAAATAGTGATGGCTTGCTAGCCGCATCGCCTATAACATGATTTCTAAGGTAAAAGCTGTCTAAAATTAAACATAACTCCAAAGCCATAGTAAAGTATTATTTTTATCAAAATACCTTCGGTACTTGAACATCCAATCGGTATCGGTGCAAAATAATTATCGTTCGCGCAACCCTGCTCCGCTCAGTTCGAGGCACATTGGTCTTTAACAACAGGCAACAAGGCCCAGTTTCCTTTGCGCGTAATGGAGGCTTTCAAGGACTTGTTTCCATCGGCTACCACGTGTTGCGATGGGTTCAAGGCTGTGTAGGGTGACCAGGGGTTAGGAAAAACTAGGACATTTTATTTAGTCGTTTTTAGGTTACGTTGCAAAGTTTGATAGTTTAGGTAAACGGAAAAAGGACTTTTTCAAAAAAATTTGGGATAAACGTTAAAAAATAAATCGCATTTATTTTGTACTGTTACGGAAGTTGTATATATGTACGGAATTTAAAGTAATTCGGTACATAAATACATATATACATAAATCACGTCTTAATCCTTTACGGGGTAGACAGAGCTTATAGGAACAAGACCTAAAGGCCACGTTTAGCGTGATTGTGGGCGAATGGATGGAAAGGGGAATCAAAATATAGTGATGGGTTGCTAGCCACATCGCCTATAATATGATTGAAGCTTATATTATCATATCATATTTGGTATGTATGTATGTATGTTCCACTGCTGCACACAGGCCTCAAGTGTCAAAAAGTTAGTTAAAACCGCGTTGGCTTTTGCCTATTAAGCAAGTTTTAACTTTAATCATTTTTTTAATTCATTAGGTATGCATTTTATCTAATCAAAGAATACTTAAAACAAATAACTGTGATTTGTTGAATAAAAATGAAAACTTTGTAAAATGTGCTAATTCAAACTACAAAAAAACACTTTAGAAAATAAGTTAATGTTCGCATGCCAATTTATTTGGTTAAAATAAATACGTGTCGCTGGACATCAACACTAAATACTAGATATTTTTTTACCAAGTCTAAAGCAAAATAAATTATTTCATTTCATTTAATTCCCATACGTTACTTAATTTTTTAACAAGGTTAAAATTACAACTAAATCATTTCGACATGCCAGAATTACACGATTACAAATGTATAGTATAACTTTTCCCCTACTTTAGTTTCTTGGTTGTACTACCCTCAATATTCTTTTGAAAAATTTGCAATATTCGCGCAACAGCCTGGTTACACTATGGGGGTGCCATATCGACCCAAGCCTACAGGAAGCGAAGGCGAATTTCCCGTGGGGGGTTGAAAAATTGGCGCCCACCGCGCATACCAACCTTCACACACAAAAACCACCCTTATTCCAACACTAGTAAAACCGATTTGACCTTAATACCATCATATAGAAACCAACCTTTCCGCATCAATGTATTTAAAATGAATTTTGCAATGCTAATATTAAGGTCGTTTTTTGGCTGTAGTTTATGGTGTTTTTCCGGTCGTGTCCTTTTTGATGAATATAGGTAAATAACTGCTTGTTTTTATGTTAGGTTTAATTTAATTTGATTTCTCGCTGATTGTACTTTGTAAGTATATATTTCTGTAAAACACTTAACTATAGTTCACGGTTTTAGTCAATAACTAGCGGTTGCCCGCGACTCCGTCTGCCAAAAATACGCTTATACTGCGGTAACTATACAATTTTCCGAGATAAAAACTATCGTATATCCTTCCTCGGGACTGAGACTATCTCTGTACCAAATTTCATTTAAATCGGTTCAGTGGTTTAGGCGTGAAAGCGTAACAGACAGGCAGACAGACAGACAGATAGAGTTGCTTTCGCATTTATAGCATAAGTAGAGATAGTTAAAAATGCAATGCCTAGATTTATCAAAATTAAAACAAATTAAACTTCTTCTTCTTGTTTAATATGGCCCCATCGATCGATGCGATGATTTCGCCAATGTCAAAGTAATAAATATTCAAAAATCTTGTGACAAAAATGTCTGCAACGTTGTACGCTAGAACACGGTCAAAAGTCCCCCTGTCGGGCTCTTAGCCAACGGATAACGATATCCCTCAAAATCTGCCAGCCAATCATCAACCGATGCCCAGGGTGCACCGGACCAAGCACTGCGCTTCGCCTCGGACGGATCCAAAAACGAACCGCAGCTCGTGACCACACGAGGAGGTTAAACTTAATCATCATCATCATCACTTTCACTACATAGTATAAAACAAAGTCGCTTTCTCTGTCCCTATGCCCCTATGTATGCTTATATCTTCAAAACTACACAACGGATTTTGATTCGTTTTTTTTAATAGATAGAGTGATTCAAGAGGAAGGTTTTTATGTTTCTACGCAGACGAAGTCGCGGGCAGAAGCTAGTACACAATAAAAATTGAAAACAAATCACAGACAGCCATTTAAAGCACAGAAGCGGCACTCAGAGGCAGCGCTAAACAAAATTTAATTGTAAATGACATTTACTCATAATTCCGTAGCACGGCTAATGAGCAAACTTCGTAACGAGATAAAGCGAGGAACTCTACTACAGTCCTGCAACTTGCAGTCTCGACATACTCACCTGAACTGAAAAACGGAGAGCTGTTTTATTGTACAAAAAAGGGACAACCTATATCGATGAACCGTTTTGTAATATTTGAAAAAGAAAAAAGTACGTTTACACTATCTAATTTTTTACATACATGTGTCACGTCTTTATCCCTTACGGGGTTGACAGAGCCTAAGGTGACAAAATCTGAAGGCCACGTTTAGCATGATTAAGGGCGTATAGGTGGAAAGGGAAAACAAAATAGTGACATTATTTTGGTCAAAAACACGGGAACCCGTGGTTTTTTATTTTATGTGCATAAAAGCTTACTTGGAAAGTTTTTATGCCTAAAAATCTGAAACTATAGGTGCCCTATTTTTTCGCAAGGGAGTGTAATAAGCAAGAGCTGTATTAGTATTCAGTATTGATGTCAAAATTCTACCGATTCTTAATCTTAGGGATCATGTTATAAGCGATGTGGCTAGCAACCCATCACTGTTTTGGTTCCCATTTCCATCCATACGCCCACAATCGTGCTAAACTTGGTCTTTAGATCTTGTTACCAGGCTATGTCTACCCCGTAAGGGATAAAGACGTGATATATGTAAGTATGTATGTTCTACTGATTCTATTATCAATCAACAAACCGTTATCGAATTTATACTACTTACTACATCAACAAAATAAATCAGCAAACGAAAAAAATCGAATCCGCAAACAACATTTCAATAACAACGTCAGACCAAAACAATTACTTTGCGGCAACTCGTTGTCAAAATAACAGAATTACGGGGAAATCTCATTTAGCAACCCTTGCAACAACTATGGGGCTCACAATTTATAAGAGGAAATGACAGAGAGGCGGGCGGCCTGTCATCGTCGAAATATATCTATGGACGAATAAGAAATAAGAAAATGTAAGAAAAACGTCATAATATTTTACCGAAAAGGCGTGGGACACAATGGGGTGTAGTTTGGGGGTGCGTTTTATCATTTTTATGTGTGCGTTGTGAGTAGAGGTTATTCTGGTAGGTGGATGTTATTGCTATGCGTATCTACGTAGAAGACGATTGGATGGTCTAGTGGTTAGAGACAGTAACGAAGCTTGAGGTCCCTGGTTCGATCTACGGGTCGGAGGAGATATATCTAAATATGATTAAGTACAAATGTTTGCCTTTGAGTCTCGCATATTAAAAATGTATTGTAATCTATAAATATGATAATCCGTATTGTATAATATTTTAACTGGCAACAATGAATTATCGTAAATAGCAGAACCGAACAAAACATTTTTTTTTGGAGATGTTCGTTTATCTAGTAGCTACCGTATACAGCTGAAAGAGACTCAAAAGAAGATGTCTTTATCAAACGCGATTTACATTTGAATTTTGCTATATTACAAGGCAAATAGCGAAATCATCACAATATTATAATGTGAACTTACATAACTATACACGTTCACACTCCGCCCTGCACGTAGCTTGGTCGGGACCCTTTTCCCCCATTTTGGGAGGCGGAATAAAATATAGCAGGCAGCAATTTCGGAGGCCGAGCAATAATATTATGACATATTGCTTTGCCGGCCTCTTTGATGGCGATGTTAGGGACTTTTCCTATTTTCCTATCAAATACGTAAGTATTTAAATAGAGGAAAGTTTTATGTGAAAGTCGCTGGCGATGTAATTTTTTTCCTCGGGGAAAGCAACAACATACCGTGTCGGTGTAAACTTACTTCGTCAAATAAAAAGTTACGGGCTTTATTAAATAATGTACCTACCTATACATTATAGAAACTCAGACGTCAGACAAAACGTCACTAATATATTAGTGACGTTTTGTCTGACGTCTGAGTTTAGTTTGCGGCGCATTATTCTTGGAAATGATGGTCTTTCCGAATACGCTGGTAGTTTCAGAAAGACATGTAAAAGAACCCTTGGCGGCTAATTTGCAAAAATAAAATTTTGATTTTCGATTTTGACAACGGCAAAAGTCGGAATGACAGATCAGACAAACGATTGTTAAAATACTTTATTAGTAGCTGAAAACATCTATGAATGCGAGGTTAGGTTTGGAACTTACTTAGGTACATAAGTTACACATCGCGGACTCATGATATTTTGCTGGACTTTATTTTTATAAAATAAAAAGCAACATTGAGCTAATTCTATGGTAGCAACTTTACAAAGTAGCTTAAGGAATTCCTTTACCACATTAGTTCAATGCCAGTACATTTCTTAAAACATTGAATAAGAAATATAGGAACTGTCACAATAAACTCATACACACTTAATTGGTGGTTATATTATAGTCCTAAACTTCCAGCCTGGCCACGTAAAACCTCAGAGCATAAAACAACCTATTGGATACGTTGTAGTTGTCAGAAGAACATAACGTCACAGATATTTACCTATGCACACATAGCATATACTTTTTAACATTTAGATTATGGTTACATCTTTTCTTACAATGAAACCATCAGTTGCCACGCCAACATTTCGTTTAACACGAAAATACCAATAGCATTTGACGTCGCTCGAAAAGCGCGGGAGACGCCATATTGCGTCGCCATGGCTGTCGGAAGGGACGCACGTGCCTACTTCCGGCGTTCTGTTCCACGCTCGAACATCGCCAACGGACCAACCGTTTAATTGTTCAGTTAATATTGTTGAGGCAACATGACGTTCGGCAACTTTGTTTTTAAGGGAACGGAATGACACTGGAACTTAACATCTTCCAAACTACCAGTAAGTTATACCTAAAAAGCTGTCAGAATTCAAAAAACCTTTTTGCTGTCGCACTAGCCAGGTTCTTTTAAAATGATTAGTTATCTGAATGGTTCTGGATGAGCTTTACTCGGTATTTTTTTTTGGGTACACTTTCTAAAAATGAAACCTAGCTAGATCGAATTACCGCCCCCGAATTTCATGAAAATCGTTGTAGCCGTTTCCGAGATACAGAATATATATACAAGAATTGCTCGTTTACAGGTATTAGATAGGTATAATAGATAGACAGTTAAACTTGTTTTTGTTTGAAATTACACATAAAAATACGAGTATGAAAAATCGTAAAGCAAAATTCCCACCGATTATGTTTTAAGTAGTTACCTGATTACTGGCCACACCCTCATAGGCCATTTACTTTTAATAAGCGATAAGACCTTCCACGCGCATGCATGCGAGCAGTAATTTGATTACCAACGCCCTTATAATAATAAGTTAAATGCTATTAACTTAATTACAGCCATATTATAATTCCATAAAAAGCTGACGCCTGGCAACACCAAGGCGATTTACGTCATTTTCGTTTAATTTTATCACTGTCACTCTGGATTATTCGATATTTGAAAATATGTCGTGTTACGTTAACACTATCAAATTGAGTAGGTAGGGACTACTTAATGAACAATGTCACGATTGTTACGGTCTTATCAAAAAGTACCTGGTTAGTAAAACACCTCTGTACTAAAGGCTAAACTTTATGCTTTATATGAACTGACATGAACTTAGCCGTGGTCTGTAAATAGCCGTTAGAACTTGGTACTTCATTCATAGCATTAAAATCAAAGTCAATATGTTCATACAATTGCAGCCGCCCGTACATTGTTTAATAAATGAATAAGAATAAGAATAAGAAAACTTTATTGTCCGATACAGATACACAAACAGAGTATTACATATGGATACTTATTCCAACCAGCCAAATGAATGGAAAGGCGTTTGCGTAATTTTAATTAATGGGGAGCCCAGATGACCACGAATCAATTGGTGAGGAAAGGGAATTTAAAAACAGTGCAAAGACCACTTTCGGGACTCTGCTTTAGGGTTGGACCTTCAATTTACTCGAGTATATTTCAACTAATGACAGCGGTTTAACTCAACGTATTCTTACAGGTATGGTTCTCCAACCGACGAGCGAAGTGGCGAAGAGAAGAGAAGCTGCGCAGTCAACGGCGGGATGCGCCCGCGCCGTCACCCCCCGCGCCCCCCGCGCCGAGACTACCCCTCAATGGGGGGTTCAACTCCATGTACAGCCCGATACCACAGCCTATAGCTACTATGGGTGATACTTACAGGTGATACATCATTTATACCACAGCTTATAGCTACTATGGGTGATACTGACAGGTTATACATAATTTATACCACAGCCCCTAGCTACTATGGGTGATACTGACATGTTATACATCATTTATACTACTGCTTATAGGTAGCTACTATGGGTGATACTTACAGGTGATACACCATTTACGAAATGAAATGAAAATGAAATGAAATGATTTTATTCCAGACTTGCATCCATAATAGAATTTACAAAATAAAATATTAAGTGAAAAATTAAATTAACACCAACCAATTAAATTAATACCATGACAGCTTATAGCTACTATGGGTGATACTTACAGGTGATACATAAATTATAACACAGCTTCTATAGGCTGTGGTATAAATTATATGTGGTATAAATAGCAGCTATCTGCTATGGGTGATACTTACAGGTGATACATCATTAACACAGCCTATAGCTACTGTGGGTGATACATTTCAGGCACATACCTACATGGTGTCTTAGTGAACATTCTTATTCTCCAATCTTATTCCAGAATATTTTTGCATTTTGTTAGGTTAGTTTGGCTAAATAGTCCTGTAAATGTTTTTCAGGATATTTGAATTACAGTTGACAAATGTTTCCACACATTGACCGATATTCATAGTGAACCGCGTCAAGCGACTAAATTTTTGATCAAAAATTTAATTGTAACATCTTTTTGTCCAGTCAAACTAAACAAACCACCCTCTGAAGTATAACGGAAAAATTATGAAGTGAACAATACATTCTAACGGACGAAAATATGTTTTAAGAATAAGAATAAGAAAACTTTATTGGCTGATACAGAAACACAAACAGAATACACATGGATACTTATTCCAACCAGCCAAATGGCCGCCACTCAGATATGTGTCACGATAAGATCCAGGATAATATCGTGAGGCTGATTTTCAGTGACGCCAGTTACAGAGTTACGGAGGTGGCTGTCACCAGGCACACATCCCAGTTCATACTGGTTTACGAACTTATACAAGAATTATGATTACAATTTTCATTTATCAGTACCAACAATTTAAATAATTCAACACATATTAATGTTAGTGTGTAGTGTAGTGTGCGTGTGCGTGTTTTGCTAAATGCAGATTCCAAAATCATAAAGATCACACTGACTTAAATTGAACGCTAATTATTATATTCCTTATTTCAATAAAAAATTTAGCTTAAGTTAACAACTAACTAAACCACCGGCGAAATCTACAATATCTCACAAGAAAACGTGAAAATTCTCACATAAAGCCAAGCGGCGTACATACCAAAGCGCTTTGAACTCACGTTCTTGTACTACCACCGCCATCTATCATCGAGTGGCGACACTAATTAAATTGCGCGCGAAATCGAGCGGCAAAGGTGGCGCCTTGCGTTTCCTGCCATGCACCCAGACGTTGTAAGTTCCGAAGGCGAAGGTCGGCCAACCTTCCACTTGGATTGATTTTTAATAGTGAACTTCGGGCTTTGGCTTTTGCCGTGAAGCAAATTAACTTAGCGGAACGACAAGTTAACCCTTTACACTCGATGGAATAACTATTTTAACACTTCTTCAAGTTCAGGACACTTTAATGTAATTTTTACAGGTTATTGTGCATTAGCACTGTTAACAAAAATGTGTTCTTGCAGAAAAGCGAAAAATTAGATATTTTTTTTCTGCTTCAACTAAACTAATCACCTTTCTTTTACATTTTTGATTTCCATACACATTTAACATACACACACACAAATCACGTTTATCCCTTACGGGGTAGACAGAGCCTATGGTAACAAGACCTAAATGCCATGTTCAGCAAGACTGTGGACGTATAGGTGGAAAGTGAAATCTTAATAGTGATGGGATTGCTAGCCGCATCGCATAACATGATTCCAGATTTTCGCCCATTCCCTCGATGGACATTTAAAATACAGAGAAATGGTTTCTAGTCATTTTTCAATTTTTTTTAGTATTGAAACTTAGTATTCGTCTCAACCCGCGTGTAACGAATATGTCAATGAACCACATGACTCCTCGAGCACGTGTAGTGTGTCTGCTTTCACTTCATGAACACATTCGTCCATTTTCGTAACAATCAGGATACGGTATTTGCGATGCTTCCCACCATTATCCATTTACAAGCACCTAATACCCCTTTTTGGGAGTTTTAACAATGATTTTACATTGATTGAAGAACCCTGTCTATGAACTAAAACTATGTAACCTTGATACTCCGCGACATATTAAGGCAAATGGTTCAATTTAAGTCTTAGCCATATCTTAACCTTCCTATGTTGCTCTGGGAGCAAAGAAAAAACATAGGATGTACTCAGTTGCTTCTCTTCTCGCGCAGATAGTAATAGCCCATCGAGTCCAGCGACAATGTTAGGAATCATGTTTTAGGCGATGTTGTATGCGGGTGGTAGGGCCTTGTGCAAGGTCCGTCCGGATCGCTACCACCATCTTACTCGCTAATCCTGCCGCTAAGTAGCAGTGCTTGCACTGCTGTGTTCCGGTGTGGAGAGTAAGACAGCCGGGGAAATTACGGGCACAAGAGGCGTTTCATCTTAGTCCTCTAGGTTGGCAACGCATCTGCAATCCCTCCGGGGTTGCGGGTGTCTATGGGCAGTGGTGATCACTTACCATCAGGTGACCCACTTGTTCGTTTGCCTTCCTATTCAAATAAAAAATAAAAAAAAAGGCGATGTGGGTAGCAACCTATCAAACTTTTGATTACCCTTTCCACCTATTCACCCACAATCATGCTAAACGTGACCTTTAGATCTTGTTACCTTAGGCACTATCTCATAAGGGTAAACCACGTAAACGTGATTTATGTATATTAACCTCTTCTTCTTCCCCAGCTCAATGTCGGGTGGTCTGTCATCATCGTGCCTTCAACAGCGGGACGGGGGTTACCCGTACATGTTTGGTGACGTGCTCGGCAGTGGCGGCTATTCTCGGGCACCAGCGGCGCATCAGCAGCATGCCGCGTATAGTCAACCGCAAGCAGCCGCCAGCACCGGTAAGAAAGTGATACATTATTCGTTTTAAGATCAATATATCTTTTCTAAATTATTCTCTAAAATAATATAGTTAAATAAATGAAACTCGGAGAGAACTTTTCATGAAAACTGGTACTGTTTTAGTACTGATGGTCCAGGCGGTGTTTTTTGTCACTATCATCTCAGCAAATATTGTTTAAAAAATTGGTCAAAGTTAACTTTACATGAAAACACCTGTAATATAAGCTCCGTGTTCTTCGAGAAACATCAGGTGATTTTGATACTGTTGACAGTTGCCTCCCATATGCTGCCAAATCCAGGTACATTTGAAGGCAGGTAGAGCGATCGTTAAAAAACAGTTCTTTCTCTAGTCTTAAATTGTACTTATAACTTAACGCGTGTGTAGATTAAACAAGCTCAAACATAATTAATAAGTTGATAAGCGACACATTTTGTCACCTGTTATAAATATGAAATGAAAATATTTGATACCTACTGAAAATATCTGAAAACATTACAAAACCGGCGAAATCAAGAAAGGCCTTAGAAAATATTTACCAACTTCGTAATAAAATGTAAAAAACGCTGAGTCAAGAGCAAGGGGCGTCTGGCGCACAAGACCGCGACATGACGGGGAAACAAAAAATAAAGCGGGGGAAAAGGAAAAAAATAAAACGGGGAAAAAGGGAAAAATAGGAGTTCAGGCTCCGATTGGATTTGCCGTTGTCTGTTCCTTACAAATGGGTTTTAAATTGATTTTGAATATCGAACGCTTTTGTTGACTAACTGAATTGCGGTCGTATTAATTTCAACACAATACACGGCGCGCGTAAAGCATACCTTCGCTGAGTATGCTTACGTTTTTCATTCATGAACGTGTTTTTGAACAGTTTACAGTGCGAGTATTCGAAAACAAACAACGAATGCTCGAAAGCGAGCTTAGTGTCCGTTTAACAGCAAAGCTTCGAACTCGGAATACACGTAGCTTGTTTCAACGAATTGTGAAACTACGCGCTGTTACATGCTAGGTTCAAAGTTCAGGATTGCTTAAACGATTTTTAGGTGCAAATTCAGAAGATACCTACTTAGTGTATATTAAAAAAGATTACTCCTTTACCTCTCCCTTACACTCCTTTGACGCTGTACCTACACTTTGAATATAGATCAATGCTCTATGCATTTTGTCAACCGGAGCCATAAAACCCTGCTGGGGCCTTGCCATGACGTCTTTGTGCGATTCAATTCCGACTCAGTTCAGGTTTTAGCTGTCATTTAGTATGGATCTGACAGCGAGCGAACCTAAACTGAATCGGAATTGAATCGGATTAAGGCGTCATGGTAAGCCCCTGAAGTATTCCAAATTTGAGACGCTGTGTATAAATACGTAGGTATTCTTGTGTGTGTCTTAATAGATAACGTTCAACACTTCTACAGACAAGATCCAGCCCTAACTCCTCGATGTTCCAAATGGCCATACTTACCTCTTTGTTATGCGCCAAAAGAAAATGCCAAATGAGCATTTCCGACGGCGTGAAACGCTAAACAAATCCGCGATCCAGATTTATTATTCAGAGAACAAACCGTGAGGCGTTCCCATTGTTTTATAAAAGGCAGTAACTTTTCCATTTGATATTATATATCACGCAGCGGACATTTTTAGCCGTAGGTGGCGGAAAGCGGCATGAATTATTGTTGTTGGGGCATTGTTCGACGAATTTCAGCGCGAACAAAAGAGTTTCCCATTCAAAATGCAGCGTTTCATTTAGTCTTGCGCTTTGGGTGCATTGCGTCCCAGCTTCGCAGGGTATTAAATAATGCGGATTTGTTTTGCTTTACGTTTTTTGGCGCTCTCTAGGCTCCTTTGGCTCGGAGTTCTATTATATCGCACGCCTTGTAAGAGATTTGTTTGATGATTGTTAAGGTTTGCAATATAATTCATTATGAAAAAGGCTTTGGAAAATTTGTACCAAATTCAAGTGTCTATAGTTCTGACAGAAATTGCGAAGTAATTGGATAGTTATGTTAATCACTCCTCAGAACAATCAGTCCTATTATAAGTTATTTAGCCTCATAATCATGATAATTATAGTGGAATATAGGGAACTCAATTCTTATTAGAAATTGTGTTTGAGGAGGTCCAAGCTATAATCCACTCGCATCTTGCGAACTAAGTAAAGACTTTTGAAAAAACATAATGTGGTTTTAGGTTTAGGAAACCACATGAACATAATTGAATGAATGAATTTATTTGGGCACCTATCAAATTAAATATACCCACGTTACAATATTGCGAACAGTATATTTTTAGCAAAGCCCACCCAAATACCTATGTATCATATCAAGTCCTTTACAAAGCACACAATATGATAACGCGGTGGGCGTACGAAAATGCAGACAGGCAATTTCACAAGCTGCCTACCAAAAACAATAAGCTATAAACAACGGAGCATAGACACAGCCCATTGACTAAGCTGCTGTTTAGAGTCGATAATGGCGTAATGAATGTACGCACCCCTTTGGCGGCGGGGTGTTATCGCGCGATGCACGCCTGGGGAAGAAAGCCAGATATTTAGCACTAGTTAGGTATTTAGAAATGCGGGGTAAATTCGAATAAGCGGTCAATTTTAAACAAACTATCAAATCTAATCCACGTATGTCCCCACTTTTTTTAATAAGTGCAGTGCTAAAAAACACCATAATTTCCTCCATGCTGGTCTGGAGTAAAGAAAAAACATAGAATTTATCAGTTGCTTCTCTTCCCGCATGGTAAAAGCCCACCGAGGGAATGGGCGAAAGGCTTAGGAATCATGTTATAGGCGATGCGGCTGACCCATCACTATTTTGATTTCCTTTTCCACCTATACGCCCTTAATCGTGCTAAACGTGGCCTTAAGGTTTTGTTACCTTAAGCTCTGTCTACCCCGTAAGGGATAAAGACGTGATATATGTATGTATGTATGTGCTTGAGACCGATACAATCAAGTTTCATTTTCGTGATGTTAGACATAACTTAAATTTTGTTTAGTTTTGTTTATTCTCCATACGAGTAGTTTCCATATCATAAGAAATAAGAAGATTAATTCGTAGTCCGAAACATGTCTAGAAATTCTCGACTTCGATAAGTTAGTTATCCGTTTTAGTCCAGAATAGGTACTATCGATTTGTAATTAATAAAGTACTTTGGGGTTACGAGGTCTACACCTTGTTTTTGTATTTAGATGAACTCTAGTCTACCAAATTAACAGACACACACACACACACATTAATCACGTCTTTATCCCTTCCGGGGTAGACAGAGCCTAAAGGCCACGTTTAGCATGCTTGTGGGCGTATAGGTGGAAAGGGGAATCAAAACAGTGATGGGTTGCTAGCCGCATCGCCTATAACATGATTCATATGCCCATTCTCTCGAAGGAAGCAACTGGTAGGTACATGCTATGTTTTTTCTTTACTCCCAGACCAGCATGGAAGCAAATTAAGTCTAAAAATGCAGATAGTATGTAATATAATGTAAAAATATGTAATAACATCCTATCCTATATAATTTAGTGATCATCACGAATGTTCACATCATACCAAGCATTATAAGCGTAAGTCATACAACCCGTCATCAATTTAGATCCATGTGATTGACGGTGCACTGCCGTCTAGCCCTATATAAAGTACATAGGGTGTACATTCAGCTTCATGACGCGAGATAACGCGGTTGTGTGGAATAAACGGCACTGGGATCCTATTAGACTTACTGAGGTGATAGTTAAGCTGAAATCCATTGAAATGATGAAATTAAATAGACTTTGACGCAAAAAGATAAATACCGCAGCTAACAAAAGAACTCGTACGTTGAAACTGAATCAATTTGATAAAAATATATTGTCTACTAGCTTCTGCCCGCGACTTCGTCTGCGTAGAATTATACATAAAAACCTTCCTCTTGAATCACTCTATCTATTAAAAAAAACCGCATCAAAATCCGTTGTGTAGTTTTGAAGATATAAGCATACATAGGGACAGAGAAAGCGACTTTGTTTTATACTATGTAGTGAAGAACCTAGTCGAAAATAAGTTCATTTTAAGATCTACAGTGTCACCGGAGCACACATACTAGCAGTCAGACTTATAACACTTCTCGTGCATTATGTTGGGGTTAAATATATCATGGTTTTAGTAAGGTATATTTAGCGCCGATTTTTCAATCGTCTCTATCGGTATCAATCAGTTAGGTGCATATCTAGGGCTCTTCAAGGCTAGAGTGAATAGGCTATTACTGAACCAGTGAGTTACACCTTTGGCCTCATCTGCACCTTCCACCAAGTGAGATAGAGGTCAATCACTGGTCAGTTCATAGTAAAAAAAAAAAAAAAAAAATATCTCTGAGGATTTAAAAATCGACACTTATTTGTATTGATTTAGTCAGATTGGTTGAACGTGGGTCCTTCAGCCAGATACCAAGAAATACATAGGTACATACATAAATTAAATCTCTATCCCTTACGGGGTAGACAGAGCCTTAGGTAACAAGACCAAAAGGCCGCGTTTAGCACGATTGTGGGCTTATAGGTGGAAAGGGGGATACTAAGACAACTGGGCTTAAACTTCGTATTGTAGGTAGGTTAGGTTTATTTGTTATTAATAAAAATACGTACCTACTCTGTGATATTTCCTTAACAAACTAAGAAATTACAGTTGTCTTCCAAAATTCCATCTCATAAAAACAAGCGATGCTCTAGTCTATTGTTCAATGAACAATATTTTGTATTACAAATGTTGTATTCTAATCGCTTGAAATTTCATCACGATTGTATAGCGATGTACTTTATTTTATAACCCCACCCTTTTTGTCGTAGGTGTTATATCGGCGGGGGTGAGCGTTCCAGTGCAAATACCTTCGCAGGGGCCAGACCTCGCGTCCAATTATTGGGGTCGACTCCAGTGATCGCAGCTATTCGGGTTCCCGCACCGACTACTCCCGATGCCGGAGAACCCGAATGAAACGCCATCCAGCGGCGAGATTCCGCACAACTACGCCGACGCGCACTTAACCATGAACGCCCTTAACATGACAGCGGGACACGACGCCGTGCTGTCCGGCGAAATGCACGAAAACTCCGTATCGTAAGTTTTTCAACCCGCGTGAACCAGATTAAGTTTAAAAAAAACGGTTAAGCAGCAACTGATGATGTTCAAACCTAGTGTTAAGCGTGCACAGTAAATTATGCAGCGATTCGCAATTATCACACATTATAATTTAACTTTATCGGGCGGCATAGTTTACTGTGCACAGTCGATTTTAAATAAGCTAGGGAGACGTTAGTGTAAATATAAAACAGCGCCATCTATGGTTGAGTAGCGGAAGTTTCTTTGTGAACGCTTCGCTGCGTCAAAGCGGGGTAATACTTGTAAATAATTGTTTGTGCCAACGTTCTATAATAAGTGTTATGCGCCCTTTGCGTGTACAACCCTTTTATTTCTTTGATGTATGCAATAAGGGGTGACAAGTATTAATGCAGTTGGGAAAAACGTGGAAACGCTTCGTTACAGCGATTTAAGTTGGCACCCCTGCACGCGCCAAACTGTCACATTAACAAATTACATTTGTATTATTTGTACAATAATTGTCACGTCATTTGTAACAGCACGTAATTAATTTAATCTATTTATTTACTTCTATTTATAATAGGAAACAATATTGCTGTGATTAAATTAGAATAGATTTATTTTACTTACCACAAAATTGTTGTCGTGAATTCATGTATGGCAGGCCAAAATTGCATTTAATTTTTTGTAAGACTAGCGTTACATGTTATGGGTTACATACCACCCTCTAAAGCAACCCAAAGTTTTGAACAAAACGAAAATAAAAAAAATATTGGGGAACTAATTGCAATGATATACGTCGACAGCGCCACCTGTGCTTGAGATAGGTAAAAGTTGTTGAATAGATATTGCCAACTTATTCCGCTAGAGGCGCTGTACAACATAAAAAGCATCATAACATTTGCATAAGCTTTAATTTATGCCAGTGTGATAAAGTTTTATGCGTGAATAAGTCAAATTTTACATCATAAATATTTATTACGAAAGAAACACCAAAGTTATATCTGTAAAATGGGTGTCCTGTGAGTTTGTATGAAACTAATGACATGCAAAGCTAGCATTATATTTTTAATAAAGTTTATAAAACGGTGCTGGTTCACAGCAGGTTCATACATTTCAATCGAATGTAATATGAACAATTATATATTTTTCATTGTTGTTAATGAAATGAAACGCAATACTGACGTGGTGAAGGCGATATGACATAAAGTGTATGTATAATTGTAATTTAGTATATAAGTGTAAAATAAATTATTACTCGATTATAAGTGCATATAGATTGAGGAAATCACAGTGAAATTTAATAAATATCGCATTAACCATTACTATTTTGTTTTATTATGGAGCCTTATGACATGGTCAACACCGTCGAACAAGAAGGACGCTGGTATACGTTGGAGTGAGATGGAAACAATGTACCTTATTAGTAGACCGAACTAAAGCTAACCTGGTAAAGGCTACCACAACTAGGCGGTTCATTTAGATTTTTTTTAATACAGGAACGGATCAGATTTGGGAACTCTTTTGCAGAATTGGCTATATTGGATTTCATATGCCGTTGCTCCCCCAAAATATTAGGTAGCAAACTTCACTGTAGTTTTATAGTAAAGTAAATAGGTAAAAAATTGTTCAAGTATGTATGAGACAGCTGGCCCTACTTTATATACATATTTAAATTCCTTCAAGTGCCTTCGCCACAGCCGCAGAAATATCATTATCAATTTAACAAGTCAATATCACAACCCCAAATAAAGTTATGATCATTTAAAATGACGAATGGGAACACTCGAGTGTATCTAATACCCCAACAATGGGCTAATAAAGTGCGGCATAAAATATTATTATTAATAACCTATTGTGACACAGCAGATGTTGAGAAAATCATCACAAAACACAACCCTATGCAGTAGTGGTAGCCCTGACTTGCAAACGTTCGAAACGCTGTATTATTGGACAGGCGCCGACATGTGTGCGTGTGTTTTACATAGGGGGCGCACACATGCAAAGCGCACCCTCCGCTAGGGTTGAACAAAAGGATGGGATTAAATGTTGTATTGTAGCATTATAGTGATCTGGGCACAGTATGGTGAATATTAAACGTTACGAGAGGTAATTGTTAAAGAGTGTTTACAGAAATATAGTTTATTTAAACAGCATTGGCAGAAATTGAATCACTAAACTATAAAGCATATATTAAAATATTTTCTGATAATTATAAAATACAAATAAACATAATTATACCTTGTGCGATTAAACTTATGGTTACATTTTAACTTGCATAATAATTATTTAGGAAAGCAGTTGCAAGCCTTTGTAAGCAAAGTCTTAACTGAAATTCGAAGTAATAATTCGAAAAACAAAACGTAAACACTAATCCGCTCACTCATAAATGGTCCTGAACCTTCTGTTAACTCAACATTCGTTTTGTCACTTTGACACCAGTATTTGCCCAGAAAAAGACAAAACATTATTTTCTTTTAGAAAGATCAAAACTTTATAAAAATCGGTTCCTATCCAACTTGTTGTTATTTGTTTTATAAATGGATTTTTGGATAAAATGACAGGTAAATATTTACATTGTGTGCAATGTAAAAAAAATGTATAATAGTAAGACACCACACTGAAATCAGAGCAATCAGCGATCAGCAGTTTATTCTGTTATTCGGAGTACAACGAAAGCGTATTCTTACGTGCAATTTTATATTAATCAAAAACCTATTCAAAATCTCTGGGTACAATTCAAGTTGGTTTTTTCAAATTTCAGCTTTGTGCTTTCAAAAATCGGGCACCAGATCCCAGTTTGCAAGATTTTAAGCGACAGTTTCAGAATAAAGTTTCACCACTAAGCATTAACGTAATTTAAAAGTACAAATTTCTCAAATGAGTGAGCCTCAAACACAGTACCCTTACCGCGTGGCGGGCATTTCACCCCACACACCCTACAACAGAATTCTATCAAAAACACGCATAGTTAAGGCTCGTCCAACAATTGTAGATTATCTACGCTTATAATTGGTTTAGATTTTGTCTGTCCATCCCTCCGATACTGCATTTGATTTGAATGCTTAATCTTTTCCTATAGATACATACAGCATTTTGGTTAAACGGATTTGGATTTAATTTGCAATGTTACAAGGCTTTTGTTAAGCTGTTTGCCAAGATGTTTAGTTGCACTGGCTGGGACTTTTGTTGCTATACAACTGTTTCAGCTAATGGGCTTAGGTAAGAGAGAGAGATTAAAACGCGACAGACAGCTAACGTGCGAGACCTGGTAACGAGAATATGACGCGGTCGCGGGTGACGGCTCAACTTTATTGGTTATTTTGAGTCGAAAATAATTGACAATCTAGATAAGATTGATATTGAATACGAATATTAAGTCCTCGTATGCCACACCGCGTCGTACTTTACTTTTAAAAATTGATCTTTAAATTACAATAAAATGGATTTGTTCCTGTGAAAGCCATTTTTCAAAAATTACACATTTGTGTGGGAAATGCCTTAGTATCTAGTAAAAACTATATTTAATGGACGCATACTAATTATCAAAATACATAAACGTAGTTGTATAATATCAGTACCTACGTATAAAATTTCGCCAGATTTGACTGCTTTTGGAACTTTGTCGAATTGATTCATATGGAATTATTATTAAAAACATATTCGACTTAAATTGACAAGGCACTGCAAGAAACGGAATAAGCAGACTGGACGTATTATACATACCTACATATAAAGCATAAATAAATAAATCACGTCTTTATCCCTTACGGGGTAGACAAAGCCTAGGTTACATGATTATAATTTTTACAGTAAGTACATACAAATTATCACAAACAGGCACAGTCTCAAAAGTTAAAAATATTTGGTTGCAATATGACTAAAAATGAACTTAATTTTATAACAAATTTCTTCCCCATGTTCATGAGACTTAAGTCTTCAAAATTGATGAAAAAATTAAACATAAATTTATACCTACCACCTAAGTAGGTACTTTATAAAAAAATACACATCGTTTACTTACTAAATTAAATTTCCCGACCGACCGTCACAAAACTACAGCCGTCTCTTTATATTGCTATTTGAGTAAACGAACCACAAAAGACCTTAAATTAATTTCAAAATAAAGACTATTTTTATAAAATTATAACTATAACAAAATTCTCATAGCCATAGCATAAAAATACAAAGGTACATAATTCTTGAAGAACATGATGTCCAAAAAAGCGAGATCAAATTTTGACAAATTCAAATGGGTTTTACTAATTTAAGCGTGCAGACATTAAAAAAATGACAACGAATAAAGCATGAAAATAAAGGCTATCAGAAACGAAACTCTCTTCACTCTATTTTTAGTTAATCGCAAACACGTTCACCGTTTCTTTCGTTGAAAAGCTATAACACAGTATTAGAAAGAGATAGTAAATTCGATTATGACCTAGATCTAACGCAAGGGCCAAGAGACAGAATGGTTGTCTATCTTTACGTACACACTCTTAGGGAGCGTTACGTAACGCAATTATTGAAGATTTTTGACCCTCCCTCCCCCCCTTGTAACGCGCCGTAACGTTTTTCTGTAACCCCCCCCCCCCTACCTCTCTAAACGTTACGTAACACTCAAGTGACCATTTTTACCCAAAAGTGTCAAAATTTATGTTGCGCAAAGTACAAGAAAGTCGCTATAATATCCTTGTTATAGTTTTAATCGCCTTTACGGTAATAATACTAAATAAAACAAGAGATGTTTAACCCGCAATACATGCGTAGTTTGTTAACTTGGCAGTTTTATTTAAAAAAAGAAAACGTTACGTAACGTGTTGTAAGAAAGACCCCCTCCCCCCTGTAACGCATCGTAACGTTTTACGATACCCCCCCCCCCCTCCCCCCAAATTGCGTTACGTAATACTTGAACGCTCCCTTATTTGATGCCTAGATTGTCTAGTCTGCGTGTGGGCGAGTTTCGCTTCTGTTAGTATTTATTCTTTGTTTTTAGGCGAGTAAAGGCGTCCTTTCATCTGTAGAGAGAGCTTGCGGCGCGTTTCGACCAGATGGAATTGGAGCAGATCTGAAAAATACATAGTTATATGTCAGTTAACATGTTCCGTAAGTAGTACGAAAAAAATTAAGTGAAAGTATATAAAAATTACCAAGAGGTCTGCCATAGTCAATTAAAAGACGAAAAATTGTAATTTCTTGAAAATGGCAATACTTTTCCTCAGGTTTTTTTCTCCCTTTAAGTCTGTCGCAATAGTAATGAAAGGGACACCTATATATGCCCCATGTTGGGCACATCAAAAGAAAGAAGAAGAAGATCAGCGACAGACCGGTAATTTGCCTCAAAACGTAAGCTTTGATCAAACTAAAAAAAAAAGAAAACTATAGTAGGCTCTGATTCAAAAAATCTTTCACTGATATAAAACAGGTATATTGATACCTGACATACAATAGTTATTTGTGTCACAAGGGTGCAAAATGATGTATACGGCGAGAGCGCTACATTGAATCCAGAATGTAGCTCCTGAGCGTAGCGAGGGATTCTAAAGTAGAATCCAGAGGATTCAAGTGTTAACGTCCAAGATGAAAATAATTACCAACTTTTCACACTGAACATTAAAAATACTTCAAAAAAGAATTGTAAATATAATTAAAGAGCTAACAGCACAGAAAATGGCGTGCTTTTACAATTCTCAACTTCAAAAAATTGCATTCGCAAAAAAAAAAACACTTAGAAAAGCCTTGAACAGAAAAGTAGCACTTTGACCCCTCTCGACAGGGAGCAAAACTTACTTTCCGAATGAGAGGTATTTTTAACCCGGATAAAAGCGATTAAAGTATCAAAACAAATCACAAGTATCACAACTTTCTTTCATTACCGGTTATCATACGTACCGTAAATAGGCAGGAGTGCGAATACCATAGTTGTAGACTTCTGGCCCTTCTCGAATGTTCCTCGGTGGGGGCGGGAAAGGCGGCTTGCCTCTGTTGTGGTAGTGTTGGAACAAGAAGCCTGTGACAGCCAGCATCACCCAGAGCAGGGTTAGTATGGCATCTGAAAGAGAACGTAGACAGAAGTATTTTGTGAACAATAGACGGGTACTTATCTGCGAACGATTAAAACGTGATTATCTATACTTCTATACTAATATTATAAAGAGGAAAGATTTGTACCTATTTTTGTATGTTTGTAATGAATAGGCTCAAAAAGTACTGGGCCGATCTGGATGAAATTTGGAACATAGATAGATTATAGTCTGGAATAACACATAGGCTACTTTTTATCCCGGAAAATTGCGTGATTCCCGCGGGATAGCGATAAACGAATTCTACGCAGACGAAGTTGCGGGCAACTGCTAGTCTAATATATAAAATTTCCATGTCTCAATGTTAGTTACCGTACTCTTCCGAAACGGCTTTACCGATTCTTACCAAATTTTATATGCGTATTCAGTAGGTCTGAGAATCGGCTACTATCTATTTTTCATGTTGAAATTTAGAAGAAAAAAAAAAACGGGAGCGAAGCCGCGGGCAACAGCTAGTATGTATATAATATTTACCATTTAATTCAAAAGGCGTTGACAGCACAGCATAGTTAAAGTTTTTCACAGTAGCACGCCTCACAGTATTTATGATAATGTACTTCAAATTGGACCCTAAGCAGTAGTCAATAGGGTATATCACTGCGTATGCGCCGAGGATAGCACAACATAGCACGTTAGCCGAGTACGTAGCGGTGACCAGAGTTAAAGACGCTATTAGCATTATCAAGAGGAATATTGTCCAAAAGTTTTGATCTTCCGTCACCATTTCAAAGCCCCCTGAAATTAAGAAAATATTTTAGTATTTTTTCCTTCGTCAGTTGGTGCTCCTGTAATCAGTGATGTGCATGGGTTGCCAGGGTACGCAGTAGTGTTGCCGCTTGACAGTCCACTATCGACAGTGTTTCGATAGACTATCGATAAAGATAATAGTATAAACAGTTAGCGATAGTATCGATAGTTTTGGTAGACTACAATACTATCGATAGTATTGATACTTGACGTCGAAAAACTATGGATAGAATCGATAGTATCGATACAATAGATTTTCAATTTTACATAAACTATTGTACATTATTTTGCTGTCCAAATCATAAAAAAGGCAAAATCTTACCAGGCATCTGATTGTACAGAACACAGGCGGAGAAAAACCCAAAGTTGAGGGTACAGAGTAGCACAGCAAATACAGGGATGCCGTAGAACCACCAGAAGGTCAGCCAGATGAAACCGAACAGTATACCGGAGAGGAACGAGGCGCCCATGAGAGCTGGAACAGGTTTAATGTTAGACTGGAGAGTCCCAAAGGCAAAGAGTCTAAGCGCCTGTTTCATCACTCTTTTAAATTCTAGTTATCTATTATAACGTCTCTGTCTGTTTCGTAGTAAAAAATAGAGACGGAATCATAGATAACAGAACTGACACTTAAGATAGCTGGAACTTTAAAGAGACACACATGCAGCGTGGTAGCCTAATGCCTAACATGCTGGTCTGGGAGCAAAGTAAAAACATAGAATGCACTTGTTGCTTCTCGCCCCGCGCCGATGATCTAAACGCCCATTAGTTGTGCCCAACGTGTGCAGTTGAACGTTCATTTAGTGTACACAAACGGCTTTATAAACGACACAGGCATACCAGAGAATGTTGAGAAATTTACGATTATCTACTCCTGTCACTATGATTATGACAAACCAAAAAAAATGCAATGTGCTGTTGTGTGTTGACGCGGACTTCGAAGAAGAAATTGCATCTGCCTCTATATAAGTTTATACAAATCTGACCTAAAATTCTGTATTAAGTAAATATGTTTTTTCTTCTATCTATCTATCTAAATCTATCTATCTAAATCTATTGCACAACTATCGATATCGATAAAAAATTGGTTCTAACACTAGCTTAATTGCGATAGTATTCTATTTTATCGTGAAAATTCCGATATCTGGTAACAGTAAAAATACATATACATCATAACCTACCAAAAATTTAAATTTTTGACAAGGTCAAGGTTTTTTGTTGCCTGTACTTGCATTGCCAACCGTCCTACATATGTACACCAGATTTCAAGTCAATCTGACCAGCCGTTGAAGAGTTTTATCCTGCGGAGACGATCCTGGCTGGGTCACCAGAACTCCACTACCAGTCTATTGTTTTGTCATCCGACTTACTCCAGTACCTACGCCATATTTCAGCTCAATCGGTTGAAGATAATCTGTTTCAAAATTGAGTCGCAAGACTCCATCCGGACAAAGATCAAACATTACCAAACTTGGGCAGAGGTGTCAAATCTTTTATTGCCGCAAGGGATATTAGGGACATCATCATGTCATCTGATAGAGCTTAGGTATTCACTATGATATACTTACGTACACACGGCAATATAATCAGGTAAGCAGCTACGCACGCTCGCGCCGTATCTATCCTGCTTACCGAATAGCTTTGCTGTGTACTACACTAAAGATAGCTGGAACTTTAGAGAGTGGCGAAATAGGCCCTAAATCTCACAACCACAATGATAAACATACAATGCAGCTTGGTAGCCTGATATGCCTAACATGCTGGTCTGGGAGCAAAGAAAAAACATAGAATTTACCAGTTGCTTCTCTTCCCGCGCAGATGGTAAAAGTCCATCGAGGGAATGGGCCAAAGTCTTAGGAATCATTTTATAGGCGATGCGGCATCATTATTTTGATTTCCCTTTCCACCTTGATCATCCAAAACGTGGCCTTAAGGTTTTGTTACCTTAGGCTCTGTCTCGTAAGGGATAAAGACGTGATATAATGTATATATTATGTATGTATACTTACGTGCTTGTTCCATCTCTGCTATTATAGATATCAGAATGTAAGTGAGGATGACACCGGACATCATTCCGAAAATGAACATTTCCGTTTTAAAAAACCGGTGTCCGAAGTAGCAAACAAAGAGGCCTAGGAAGAGAAGCGAGGCGCACAGTACTTTTGATAGGATGTCGCCTGTTGGAGGAAAAAATATTGTTATTTATTTTCCTTGACTATTGACCTCAAAAGCATTAAAACATGCTGTAAATAATTGACCCATTATTTACAGACACATTAACGCGTATTAGGCGTTTAACTATCGTTCGTCTTTTACAGTATTAGTATTATTTAAGCTACAACAGTAAAACATACGTTAGTTATAAATTAGAAGACCCTCCTCCTTTTTTTGAAGTCAGTTAGAAAGAAGTCATCATCATCTTATATAAGCCATAGGACGCCCACTGTTGAACATAAGCCTCCAGAAAAAGAAGTAGCTAGACACTAAAATACATATTGAATTGTAACGCACATTTGTGGCAAAAGGCATCGGCGTCATCATAAGCCACTAGAATACGGAATTTTCCGTGTTCAAAGCACTCTTGAACATGGTTTTTCAACAAGACCGAAACTAGTCGGACCAATCCGTATGAGTTAAGCCGTTTAAATTTAACCGGCGATGTAAAAAACATATGCACACTTACTAATGAGCCTACAGTCCTCTTCGACCAATGGGGAGCAAGCATAGTTGACGATCGGTACGTACACCGAATGCTTCATTTCCAGATTGATTACACCAGAGTCATTGAAACCGACGAGTTTCTTAGCTACTGCTACAAATACGGACCCCGTGCCCGGGTACGCACTCAGCGTACGTCGGAGGCTTTCCTTACTTGTTTTTGGGATCTAAAATTAATATTATAATATACAGTCAAGGAATTTAATTCCTAACCCACCATGGATCCTGTAAGCGTTAGGCATATTTTTTTATTTCGATTAATGCGTGGGACGTTTTTTAAATGTTTATTTAATGTTATTTCAGGTTCCTTCCATGCTGGTCTGGGAGCAAAGAAAAAACATTAAACGTACCAGTTGCTTCTCTTCCCGCGCAGATGGTAAAAGCCCATCGAGGGAATGGGCGAAATTCATAGGAATCATTTCATAGGCGAGGCGGCTAGCAACCCATCACTATTTTGATTCCATTTTCCAAGTATACGCTCACAATCTTGCTAAACGTGGCCTGTAGGTCTTGTTACCTTGGGCTCTGTCTACCCCGTAAGAGATAAAGACGTGATTTGTGTATGTATGTATGCAGTGGCGTAACTATAACGTCTGGGGCCCGTGGCAAATTCGTCAGATGGGGCTCCTTCCTCAATTTAAAGAAGTGCATCAGCGTCCCTTCTGTGCTCTAAACCAAGCCAGTTCGGGGCCCCGTAGAGTTAGGGGCCCCTGGCATTTTGCCACCCCTGCCACCCTATAGTTACGCCACTGTGTATGTATTTCAGGTTCAAAATACTTACAATCTCACCAATCTTCTCTATACTTTCAAAATTCATCATGGCCTTGATACCTTCGAAATAAGTATCAATACTGAAATCCCTCTCAGGCAGGTATACTCTGTAGAACGTCATGTCCCTCAGGTCGAGTTTATCGCAAGAAATGTTGAGGTCATCTCTGGGGGCGGCGCCATCGACGATAATGTAGTCTTTGTTAGGAGATAGTTCAGTTTTAAGGTAAGGGGCCTCGGGGACTGGCATTTCCATGTTACACCCACCAGGTATCGGGTCTAGAGGAACACAAAGTTACCGATTGTTAGGGCCTGTTCCACAACTCTCTCTCGCGTCTCTGATACCCTAAGCGCCTCTTTCACCACTCTCTGTAGTCTCTGTGTCTCTGAGAGTGGTGAGACAGACCCTAAGTGTCAGATATCTATGATGCCGTCTGTCTTTGTCTGTTTCGTAGCAATAAATAGAAACGGCACCATATCTCTGACCTTGAAATATAACTTAACGAAGAATGGTGGGGCAGGTCTTCGGGTAAAAATGAGTAGCTGTACTTTAGCAGCGTGGTTTGGTTGGAACAGAACACCCCTATATGATTTTTTTGAGGATTTTTCAATGTACATAGAAATCAAAATGTTTCCATACAATGGCCGATGTTCAAAGTGTGAAGCGCCAAAGTTGAATCCAAAATTACATTGAAAAACTGATAAGGTCCGGCCACACCATAACGTAAAAGACGTCGACGGTGCGTTTACCCAACAAAATGTATGAAGAAACGGTGAGAGAACGTGACGCATGCGACACGGCACTGCGTTACACAGCGGTGTGGTCGCTCCTTTATATGAGTGTTCCACATAACTAACCCAACCATCAGCTGAAATGCTCCTGCATAACTCAAAGAAACCCTGTAGAGGTACAGCACTAAGTAATAGGCATCATCATCCGGATCATCTATCTGGTAATATTTAGTGTTACCGGTTACTTGATTTTTGGACCTCACACACTGTGCGTTGAAGTGTCAGAGGCAGTTTTTAAACATGTGATTTTTTGACAAACACACTGTGTGGGAGCTCTTTTAGGAGAATAGCAGTCAATTCAGAGATCAATAAACTTTGTCTAGATTTCATTAACTCATTGACAAGATTGATTGTAGTTGCAACACAACATATTCTAAGATAAACTACCCTAATAAATAGCAATAAGATTCATTACTGATTATTCTTTCCATGAATGTATTGCATCTTCTCGTAAATATGCGTTTTATTTACACAAATATGATATCTTAGGTCAATGTCACGATAATTGGTTTGGAGTATTTATCGTTTCAAAATAAAAAAGTACAACAACTTATAAGTCACTTGCTGTTGCCCGCGACTTCGTCTGCAAAAAACCGCGGGAACTATGCAATTTTCCGGGATAAAAAATAGCATATGTATTTTCCCCTACTATAATCTATGTCTGTTTCAAATTTCATCCAGATCTGTTCAGCAGCTTTGGCGTGAAAGAGTAACAAACGTCCATCTATCTCTCCATCTTGCTCTGACATTGTGTGTAAACTTTCACTCTTTCTCTTCCATCACCATTTGTTATGTTAGCATATTCTATCTATTTTTTTTTTTTATCTAATATTTTTACGAGGCTAAGTGCACTTGTGTGACTATGCCAGCCTCATCGGATGTCTCTTGGGTCAGATTCATCAAACACTCCCCTGCCCACTACCAGATTCTCTGGCAGCAAAGGAGTATTTCACAAACCTGTATATTCGTACCGCATTTTCTGATTCCGGAAAACTTAATGTTGTGTTAACTGCTCCATTAAACAGGCTCACATCAGCAAGGTACCTCTCTCTATTATCCTTTGTCTATTCTATTTATGACATCAAATAAAAATATTAGTTAAGGTAAGATATAAATATAACTTACATGTGTCATCATAGCCATGTACGGCAATTAATATTTTCAAATCCATTTCGTTAGGATTATTAACATGGAACGTAGCCAATGAACTTACAGGGCTATATAAGCCCACATTCGTTCCTGTCACCGATGAATTCAGTGTTGTATAGTTGTACATAGTTATATTGTAAAAGTAGCTGTGCGCTTGGAATATTATAAAAAAGATATTCGGATTAACATTTTCAAAATCAAATTGGATAGTTGATAAAGCTTTTATGTCCATAAAATTGCTGTATAACTCTGCATTGTTCAACGTTGTCGTTTTGTTGAGAGCTATAATATACGCTTCTGAAACAAGTGCAACAAACATGAATAGGAAACAAATGACAAATATACCATATTTGAATATGTGACGAGCCTGGGTTGTATAACTCTGTATTGTACACTCAATAATACCAGAACCTATTACTCGTAAATAATAAATTCATTAGCAAGAATTACCAGGGCATGAGATAACTTGGTTGTACGTAGAGCAATCAACCCCAGGATTGGTTTGTAGTGAAAAAGGTTCGGGAACTTGGAATCCCTGAACATACAATCCCGCGATTGAATGACCAAATATTTTATCTACACAACCTACTAATATGTTTCAAAAGTCTGTAATTTTATATTTATTTAACTATGAGCACAAATGGAGCAGTTTGCAGGCTGGATTTTTGTGAAGGTTGAAGGTTATTAGTTGAAGTCTTTAATGTCTGTTGAATGTATGCACATTACAGATTAAAGGCACAGAAAAATAGTATATTTTAGAGAGACAGGAACCAAAAGAACCAGTGAGTTTGGTTTGTATTTTCTTATAATATTTCCAAGGTATCACCTTAAGAAACATTTGGCATCATATGTAACAAAATTATGAAGTTGTTGCCAAGCAGTCGAAAAATGCATAACACTGTAGAAACGTGATCAAATCAATTAGAAAACAATAGGTATAATCAAAAAGCATTGAAACTGGCATTTCATTAAGATAAAACGATAAAAGTTATAAAAAATAATACTTGATTTGTTATCATAAGTACAGTACCTTGAGCGTTGCATGAGGCACAAATAAAAAATATCACGAGAATATATGGAATCATTTTGATTCTTCTTGAAAATGATATCGTATCACAACATGACTCACAAACACACGAGCATTAACACAACCGATGTATAATTAACTACTTAAACAGTGCTGCAAATTTATAGATCTGTTTTATTTTGTATTTCCTGTATTAACCCAATTAATTATTTGATCTGTCAGTGTCAACAGCAATCAGCTGGCTGTGTATTGGAATTTTTGACAGCCACTAACTGTAACACCGGTATATTTTCCGTCTTGTTATTACTTCGAAACGGTTAACATTTTTCATTGAATGTAAAATCAATTAATTAAAGCTTGCAAATATGTATATTTCCACGGAAAACGGACGCACGATTGTACCACTGAAAACAATGGCATTAGCATGTGAGTGAAGTCAAGTGAACTGGTTGACAGGTCATTGACGTTTCGTTTCAGAACGAACGCTGAATGCAAGAACGAATGAAGCAAGTGCAAGTTCGGCCGGCGAGCAAGCGAGATAGTATTTAAAATGTGCTAAAGAAAGAGCGAGATAGACACTGCTACGGAGTACGGCAACCCGAGCATCAAAATATTTAAAACGCGTATTTTTATATTTTTAGATAGTAACTGATTGAATGAAAAGATAGGAAAAGTTATGTCTTTTTACAAATGCTTTGTCTAATTATTTATTGGAAATTTTAGAACGCTAAACGATGAAGCATTCGTGTGATTCCTGGAATTATGTCAGTGTCGTGCTATGAGAGCTGAATATCGATTCTCTCGCCGGCCGCTAGAGCGCACTCACGTCACATTGAACTAAACATGGCCGCGCGATCAATGAAGTAGTAGTGTGTAGTGAAGTCTAGTGTAAAAAATTGATATGAAGGAGCTTTGTGTTGTTTTTGTGTGTGGAGTTATATATTAAATGGGCCATGGGCAGAGGCCAGGAGTTGTTGGACGCTGCCCGCAAGGGCGATGGGCGCACTGTTACGAAAATACTTACACTAATAACGAAAAGGAGTGGTCCATTTACGAGGTAGGCCTTCATGTTTTGCGATTTTTTTTTGCTTTGCTGTACCTAATATTTTCTCAAGTTGCTATCAAGACTCGGTTTTGGAATGTAGTCGTTGACCTCCTTCTTTCTCCTGCCGTAGACTAACAAGAATCGATGTTGCCTTTATAAACAATAGGGTCTGACAATTGTTAGTAGTATTTTTTCCATAATGTTTACGTGCTTATCACTCAACGTCTTGTCTTGATAACGACTAAACGGCTTATCATGGGTTCTTGTAAGTTCTGTTGTGTATTTAGAGTAGATATAGGCGTGTTTTACCAGTGTTTGTACAGATCTGACGAGGCGAGAATATAGGTATATAGATACCTACTTGACTGTGCCTCCTTGATGCAGTCGCAGAATTGATTGAAACACCAATTACGGGATTGAAGACGAGGTTATTATCATCAAGTTTATGGTTTACCACAGTAACTGAAGCATGAGCATGTACGTGTGTGTTTTACGACCTTAACAACGCGATTTCTTAGTAACTATACATACCTTGCTACTTAGTACAATTGCATTATGGTTAAACGTATCTACATACCTACCTAGTTGTAACTAGTACCTACCAAACAGCTACCTCTAAAGTACAAACCTACTTGGTGGAAGTTTGGTAATTCAAGCTTAACTTTTTAGACATATACCAACCTATATAAGTAGATCTACTTGCGCTGCCTTGCCCAGTATTAGGCCAGCTTAGCTAAAACCTAATTACCTAAAGATTAACGAATTATGGACTGGCTGGGCACATCGAATAAAGTAATTATATTTCCCTAGATATTTGCTTACCTATTCATGTAAGTAGGTATCTATTATTGTTACTAAAATAATTACTTAATATCCATCAGTTGGTGAGTTAAAACATGATTATGAAGTTGGTATTGACAGTGTTGACTACAGTTGATTGTAGGTGCGAAAAAGTAGCAAAAAAAAAACGATTACCTGCAAAGTCGGTTTACGAACGATAGTTTTACGTGATGTCACGCGAGAAGATCGTGCCTCTCTATCGCTTGTTCCGCGGTCTCGCTTGCACACTGACGTCACGCGGAACGTAACGCAATAAGTCATGCTTTTTCGTGAGTGCAGCCGGCGTTCATCGATTTATAAGACGTTATCACGTCAAAAATGGAAACAACAATTGCTCAAGGCGGTGGTCTCTAACCGTTAACGCTACAGGAGGCGCCATTGCCCAGAGTGAACACAACAAACCAAACTACATATATATCAGATCAGTACTTTTGAACTGCACGAAAAAAATGAGAATTTGCAGACGTCAACACTCAAGATAATTTGTGAGCCTTACTGCAATTATTTACACAGTAGGTACACAGGTTGTTCAAATGTCCCTTTATTAGTTTTGACGACAATATTCCTCTATGCTAACGTGCGCCAATTCATGTTCTTTAGTCCTACAGTCGTTTAGAATGCAATAATATCTCTGGTCTTCTCTAGAGCGTGAAAGCGTACCCTTAGAAATTGGCTGTCATACCATGGGTACGTCACATCCTAACTCCATTTGTATCTATCGATAATTATGAAGACTTCAAAAATTACATGAACTTGTTTCAAGTCTTTCGTAGGTATTGATTTATTCTAGTTCTACTTACCTACTTCCCCGTGGAATACGAATCTACACAATTCGCCACTTCATTGTCAATTCCATAAGACATGCAACGATAGGTAATTACTACCATCTTAGAGTAGGTATCATTATCCACGATCATTATATCATTCGTTATGTCGTTCGATTGCCATTAATGCGCCATTAAATTGCGAGTTCGATGATGTTATTGATAATACACCAAACATATAAATACGAAAGACGTAAGAGACTATTTAATTATTACATAATACGAATTATCTAAAAACAATCAACCTCCATAGTTACGAAATTAATTTGTATGGAATAGACCAGGTATAAATAGAAATGTGAAGTAACAAGCAGTTCACGTTAAGCTTCAATATATCTCCACAAAAGTGTTTAGTTTGTAAGCTCACTTATAAATGACTCACCAAATACTTTCGGACTTTGGACCAAAAACGTTTTTTTCTGAACATCCTGTTATCTAAGATGTCTGTCATCCTGTTACCTACTTTATTTGAAAGCCCCAGGTAAAGGTGCAAGATTTTGGGAGATTGTTGCCTGTCTGCCAAAAAGCCTTGGTTACAGCAATGCTCATTCCACAAATCCCGATAGTTTATGTACTTACTCTAAAGAAGCTTTGTACACGACGAGCTGAAAAAGATCTAGCTCACATGATCCATTCGAGTAAAGACATCAGATTATCGGCAATGGTTATTTCTAAATGATTAAATTTATAGTCGTCATCGATTAATGAATTCCCACAGACTGGGAATTTGTTTGAATATATTTGATTACCATATGAGATTGATCCGGGGAAACCCATTCCTTTTGTGGCACCTACTCCCACTGAATCTTACTCATAAACTGTGGTGATTATCGATCAGACCATTGCCTGCGTATGAATTTAAAGTAAGGTAGTTATTGACGCATACGCATAACATACGTCACTTTATTAGAATAAAATTTACTTAACGATACCTATTCATTATTTTGCTTATCACGAGGGCCTTTTGTCATCTGATCGTATTAAGGGATCATGGTTATAGGGTCATTAAATTACTCCCGTTATATTTAAAACGAGAACTTACTTTCACATTACGAAGAATAGCGATATCTGCAAACCATGACAGAACGACAGATAATATATATATATTTATTCACACACATTTGATACACATAGAGAGAAAGAAGAATCGGTAAGTTTGAATTTGAGCTACTGAAAACTGACTAATTGAATCAAAAAGACTGTTCATCTTCGGTCTTAGTAGTTCTTTACAACGACGTAGCTGAACGCTGCTATGCTACCTACATATTTGCATTCTGACGTCTACCAAGGATGCCGTTAAATGCATCCTAGAGCACTATTATGGTGCTAACGTTAACGGGTCATTGCTCGTGGTAGACTGGTGTGAATCGTAGACACGTCCCGTGCTCACAGGTATGGAGTCAGTATCTCCGTCAGCAACATTTTAATGACTTCCTTATCCTTGGGCCTTTGACCTAAGTCGATGTCCTGACGTCTAGCTTGGTTGGGTGAAACGGTAATTTTTGGATGGATCTAAGCTACGGCTTCCTAGTAGCTTTTAATAAATCTAGATAGAGGGAGAGTTGCTTGATAGAGTACCGGCAAAGTTTACTCATTATGCAAAACGCTCCTATCGAGCCTACCTCGGACTTATTTTACTGATATTTAAAAATTGGACATCGAACAAGATCAAAGGTGCAACAACTCCTTCAAAGTTTCGACATGCAGTTTAATAATGTTTTAATCGTTGATTTTGCTATGTTTTACTTGACTGAAGCGCTGTAAGCTTTGACACTGAATCAGACGAGCTTGAAAGAAGCTGGCAATTTTGAAGTTTTTTTATACATTTGATATTTTGCGATTCCGTCAATGGTAGCTAGTTTACACTTGACGTATTGGCAGCGTCATGCATTCACACAAAATCACTGACAGTTCACTCGCACATTTTGCGTTTATATCTACCTATGTAAGAGTAGTTATCTATTTAAGGAAGTAAGATAACCCAAACCATTATAAAATGAAGTGTTTGGCTGCGAGCCAGACACCAATCGATGCTAAGGAACGTACGTTGAACTTTTGTCTGACTGTCTGTCTATATGTACCATCTCACCTAACTACATATTTGTATGCAGCACTTGACCGTACCAGACATTAAAGTTGCTGGAACACTCGAACATGGCCGGCGAAGGCCGAAATGCATACGAATAATATACTAAGGTGGATCGAGTTAAGAACTGAATTTAATTTTAATTTTGTTGTTGTTTATAGCATTCCATACTTCCGTGATAACTTTTTTAGCATCAAAAGAAACCGGTTGGCAGTTTTTAAGACAGGAAAAAGGATAAAAAGTGAATCCGTCGATCAACCTCACGAACGTACAAGTCTGTCCATAAAACGACGCGCGTGTGCGTTCGGAACTTGGCCTTGTGTTTGACACACTTCTTTTTTGCCGACGCCGCATATCATGAATATCCCACGTAGCTGTATGTGTAATGTGTATATCGTGCAGCGCTCGTAATAAATCTAAGAAGGTATCAGTTAGGATCTTGTTCTTTTCACGCCTAAGAACGTGGGGCCTAATGAATCTACATTAACAAGGCTCGATTTAATTTCCCCTAAATAACGGCTAGCCAAAATAAACAAATTAATTGGATAATAGGCTTATCACTTCGACCCATTTCGTCTGGTGTCGGACCTGTTAGCCTTAATTTGTATAATAGCTCCTAATTAAATTGATTTAGTTCTGCACGCGAGCTTTTTTTCGACACGGCATGATTACTGACAGCAGAGCTTTATTATAAAGTAAACTTGTGGAATTACAATAGTTTTCATGCAAAATATTTACCATAAAATTAAATAGGAATCCAAGTTCTACTTTTGAAGAAAATATATTCTATTTATAATTGACGTTTTTGTCATGTATAATCTCTACTTGGTTTTGTGGTGGATTCAAAACATGATAGAAGGAAGGCCTTCTAAATATTGCAAAATGAAAACAAAGTTAACAGCGTCAAATTGTTTGAATTGAAGTCTTATTTATCACTGTGGGTTTAAACTTGTTGTAATTCTAGAATACACTATCGTAATTGTCGATCCCAAAATCTAACCTGATGGTCATCCACGTATTTGTCTTGGTATATCGATGATATTTTAATGGATTGCTGATTTTTCGTTCTTATCTTTTAAGTCCAAGCCCTTTCTAACTACATAATCGTTTAGGACGGTGTTGCACATAGCGTAGATAAAGAGAAGCCAAGTATAAATGCAAATGGAAGTCGCTAAGGTGGTCTGCATTGTCAAACAAACAATTCTATCAGTTATTGACGCGTGTGAATGAATACGTATTAAATGATATTATTGCGGTGTCAAACAAAACTTACAAAATATTCATGAAAACCAGATACATATTTATAATGTTTAATTTAGAGCGTGTGATGTAATTTAAGATGATAAGAAACCAACGTACTAAACTATTTACATGATTCACCGTGCCCGGTTTTCCCATCCTTCATGTTTGAGTTTCACCAGCTTTTAATTGAATACATTCAACGTTGTTTATGATTCTATTAATAGTTTGTATAGATAGATAATTATAAAGAGTCAAGTTGGTCAGACTTTGTTGATCAAACATTCCTATTGTTTGAACTTTTATGAATCATTGAAACCGTTGGAAGTGATAGTTTTAGTTCAGCAATAAAACAAAGTCGCCGTTGGCACAGATAAAACATAATTTGCGACCAAATTAGAGTACTGGCACATCATCCATAAACAGTTAAGCACTCGCAAAAAATACCGCAACCAAAAGTTCTAAGTGAAGCGACCTGTTGCCTCTATGATTCATCGGCTAACAGTCGCCGGTTTAGTCACTTTTGACCATCGAAACGCACACAACGCACATCGGAATCTTGTAAACATTTAAAAAATCAATATTGAAACCGCGATAACGTGTATGACCGGACTTTAAAAGAATTGTATAAAAAAATAATGTCATAATAAAACACGTGTGAATAGTGGGAAGTGAAGTGAAAATGAAATTGAGAATAAACATTTTCGAAAATAATGTGTCGTTTAAAAACATGAGGAGGATGTTCAGGTTGGTGATCTTAGTATTTTAATGAGTTCCCTGTGTATTTGGAAATGATATGAGTGAAATGACAATATCTGAACACGTTAAAAGTTTTAACATTATTGATTGAAAAATAAATCTAAATCTAAAGTTTTTTCTTTAAGAAAGTCGTATCTACTTCAACTCTAAATATAACTAAACAGAATTAAAAGACACAAATTGAATAGTTTAACAAGTTAATGATACAAATGATTAGGTACGAACTTCTATTTACGAGATGTTACGGGTCACATGTTTAGTAATTAATTCATAATAATCAAAACCAAAAAACGTTTTACAATATTTAGTTTTTAAAATGAAATATACTTTACTGAGCTAGATAGTTTCGTAATACAGTTTGATTACGTTGAATCTAATGTTGACAATGCGCGCGTGGTCTCACTGCGTTACTTCAATATTTACAATCAGGTCAATAACACCTGTAACGATAGTCCCAATTGTTTGCATTAATGAGCCATGTTTGTACACAAAGTCGCGTTAAATGTTTAACTTTTTTATATTTTTTCTGTTTATTATCGATTACTCCAGTCACATTTTTTCCAGAGAGTTGTACCAGGAAGTTGGCACAATTGATGTCATTGTTTTATGCTTTCTATGAAGAAAAATTGCGTTAGGATTGAGAACTCACGGCCCACGCCCAATCACGAGTAATAGTCTGCCGGCGAAGCCCAGTGACCTGCCTTTGTTGGCACAATGGGTGTTGATAAAACATCCAGTCTATTTCGCGGAAAGCTGTTCCTTCCGCACATGTCGAGTTGAGGTTGAGTAAATTGGTTCTAGGTATTAAAAAAAGTCTTTTTAAAACACACTCTGACAGTACTTTTATTGCATTTTATCTACTATAGAAGAATTAATTATTGGTTGCACACGGTGCACACACATCAAATTTGTAGTTTTTCTCACCACCAGTTTACATATTGGGTATACCAAGTCTTTATTGTTATTTTGGTTTTGGTATTTGGTAAAATTTAGGTACTTTTATGTGTATATAGAATGTCTTTATGTCCATGTTTGTCTGGGATCAAAGAAAAAATATAGAATGTACCAGTTGGTTCCCTCCCCGCGCACATGGTAAAAACCAATCGACGGAACGGGCGAAAATCTTAGGAATCATGTAGGTGATGGGGCTAGTAACCCATCACTATTTTGATTCCCCTTTCCATCTATATTCCCGCAATTAGGGTAAATGTGGCCCTTTGGTCTTGTAACCTTACACTATGTCTACCCCGTAAGGAATATGGATGTGATTTGTGTATAATATTTACTTGTTTGTAGAGATCTCTGATATCAATGACGAATTGGCAACAATTTTCGTGCTCACCGGATACACTATCTATTTATCTGTAACTTGCGCAACGATATTTTCTTCTCGGGAAATGATTTTGTTAACTCAATATCTATCATTTCCTGGGTTAGAGAGGTTCGCTTCTTATTTAAACGATGAATCTCATTTTTAAATTACATACCTTCATTCTTTAAGCGCAAAAATAATTAGGACACCGAATTCGTAATCGTAGATGGAAATTGTATTATTTTAGATAAGATAACCCTTTCCAATGGAAATAGATTAAAATATTTTTTCTATTGCCATCGTAAGACCCACATACAATTTGGACCGTTAAAGTAATTAGTGATAGACATGCATAAAACAGGGTCAGACAAGGGTTTGACGTAAATACATAATCCAGACTTGAAGTTTCGCGTTTATAATACCTATCTAAATTTCTACATTTTCAGTAAAACCTTCAACAGTTTTGTTTGACACTAGTTCTATAATAGTTAGGTTTAATTGTGTGGTATTGTGCTTCTGTCTTCAATTCTGTGTTATTTGCTTTGATCTGAATATAACTTCGTGTTGGTTCTAAACCTCTTATGCAACAAACACCTTTCATAGCACTGTCGTCTACACGTAGAGTGTACCGTTTGTAGGGCCAAACTGCAGAAATGCTGGCATAACGCAATAGCTATTTCTGAATTAGATCATTTTGCTTGGACCAAATCGGCTATCTTATCAGAAATTTTACTATCACACTTATCTTTTAGTAGTCGATTACTATAGTCGTGTCCAATTAGCCTTCTCTTTACTTGAAGTTTTATTATTGTTTGCTTTATAACCTGTTTAGTGGTTAGGCTCTACAAAACTTCCCTGTGAGTCATGTCTACGCGTTCCTAATAGTCCCTTGTTGCCCAAGCTGGAAGTATGTCGTGTGTTTTAATTCATTAACTTATAATAATGGATACAGTGGAAAAAACAGTGAGGTGTTTTGGAGGTGTCTTTTACTTCGACAACAAAGCATTGCATATGTTCACCTTTAAGAGTTGGATTTCTGGGAAGCTAAAGAAGAAATTGTATGATATTGATAGGTGAGAATTATTATAGAAAAAATTTATCTACTTTCAGTTACTCGTATCGCATTCAAAGCGTTTGTTGTTATCATTATTTTCAGTGTTGTAGGTCTTACGTATTTCGTAATGTATTAGTTAACGTTTTGTTGGTCATGCAAATGTTGAAACAATTGACTTTTCGTTTCGCTCACTAATACGTATTACTACCAAGCGTCACAGCTTTAGTTTCATAATGTGTTTCCTCATTTTTACTGTTTCAATTAATCTCTAACGCTTGAATCAAAAGTTTGTCCTTAACCAACTTTATATATTCACATTTATATGCGAAATCGTTCGGAGTATCATACTCTGATGAATTAACTAAATTAAATCCACAAGTTGTACCGGCCCGAAAGGCTTCGCTTCTTGGAAACTGGCCAACGGCGAGGCTTTGACGGTTTGCCCGGCCAAACCACATCATATCCGGTTGGAAAAATATTTGGTTTTGCCGCTGTAGTGATACTTTTTGCTTGCCTATTTATATTTTTGACGAAATCGTGGAGCTTTTTAGAATCTAGAGTCAGATTACATCCATCGATAGTAGTAATAGCTACTTGTAAGTAGCAGTTTTTATTTCAGTCGAATTTGGTTGAATGCTATGAGTTATAAAGTTATAATATTGGTTTGAGTTACTAGAACTAACATTGGTTTACGCACCAGTTCAATTTTTTTATTACGAATTATAGCTGTCAACTTGTACGGACTTTGAGTTTCCTTTTAATAAAATAACTTTACATATTAATTGCAATGGAATACGATTATACTGCTACCTTTAGTATTTGAGTCATGTTATTTACTTACTTAGCAGTGTTTCTGCTAAAGTCGCCTGCGTTTTCTTCTAACTTTACGTGAGTTGATTCAAGTTCATTTACAAGCTCCCGGTTTCAATAAATGTGTCCAAATTCTTAATAACTGGTTTTTAGTGCCAATTTTACGTTATTGACATTGCTTTGCCTTTTTGTGCTTACTTTTCTTTATTAATATAAACTCTATGATACCGGTTTTGTAAGTCTCGTAGTGAACCGAAACGATAGGTCGTTGATTCCTCTGCGTTTCTAGTTCCATCAGTTCAATAAAATGTTAGTGAACTTGCGTCTATTCAAGCGAAGCGGTCAAACACTCGTTATCGGATATTTCCACAAAAAGCCTGAAAGTCTGAACTGAACTTGTTACTCTAAGGACCTGTTTCACCGCTCTGTTAAGCTTCTGATATTTTGACTGTCAGATGTTTCCGTCTCTATTTACTTACCTGTTACGATAAGCTAGATGTAGACGACATAGATAGGTACATATAATGATACTTAAGATGTCAGGAACTTAACAGAATGTGGTGAAACCACCAAATTATAATACCCACCTACTTTACGTTTACCAAATTTTATTGGAGAATTCTCACTGATATTGTTCCGCCGCCCTACGACATTGGTCAACTTTTTGCTATTAGATATAACCCCAAATTAGGAGACAATTTTTTCATGAGTCTAGAAAGATAAAAGTACCTAAGTACTTACTTTTTTATGTAAGTCTATGTTTCTGTGGTAATAAAGCCTCGTACTTTACCTTCCTCTTATGAAAATGGTTTATTTAGCTGTTCGAGTCGTAAATAGTTGTACTCGTATTGAATTTCATGAAGCCTGTGATTCCCCAAGTCTTGCAGGTGCCCCTGGGCGATGGTGATTACTTTCCATCAGGTGACCCGTCTGCTCGTTTGCCCCCTCTTATATAAAAAAAAGCCTTATGAAAAATGCAAATGGTTAATTTAGCCGAAGAAACTAATTTATTTACTCAAGCTGTTCTTATTGATGGAGCTACACGGCCATCGCTAAAAGATGCAAAAGGTCATTGACACTGAATAACAGGTCAAGGGCGTTTCGTAAAATTGCACTTGAAGCTTGTATGAGGTCCTTTACTACTATTACTGCTACTAAGCGATGTTGTGTCATTTTCCATTTACCTATTAGGCGTGTAAATATACTGAAGGACTCTGGACTCTGTACTCTGGAGGAGGTACCTATCTTATTTCTGCTGTGTTGCAATTTGAAAATTTAATTAATCATTAATTAGACTGCCTAAGCAATTTATTATTTGCATTAAAATAAATCCTTAATTAGATAATAGATGCTATAAATATTTATGCGTGGATGGACTCTAAGGAAACATGGCGATGTATAAAAATTTCTACCTGTAAAAAATAAATTTGTCTGAGTATTAGAAAGCCAATACTTCAGAACGTTTAAGTCTTATCAAGTCGGAATATAAAAATGACTACTTTCAGAGTATACAAATGTCTAAGTCTTGTCAAGTCGGAATATAAAAATGACTACTTTAGGTTAGAAACAAACTAGGTATCTAATCTTTTCGCACTGACTGCGGACGACCTTCTTGAGAAAGCGATTATTGTTATTATTATAGCCATTTATTCCTTAATAAATTGTACATGCATACATTTACATTTCTCATAAATATAACAAGTAATAATTATTTTTTTAAATTCATCGTCATATTTTCGTTTAGTCTATTGTCGCAACATATTTATATTTGGTCTAATATACATGTGTACATTTTTATACTTTGGCAAAATTATACATATACGCATGAACTTATGCAAGTGGACATTTTTATACATCGCCATTTTTACTTGTAGTCAAATCACGCATAAATCGCTATAAAGTAAATTTGGAAACGCCGAACGAGTTTTATTGATAGTTTCAGTTTGTAAAGGGTATTTTCGTCAGCCTGAGCACGAGCAGTCGTGGCCGAGCGGTTAAGGCGTCTGACTAGAAATCAGATTCCCTCTGGGAGCGTAGGTTCGAATCCTACCGACTGCGAACTTTTTGCATTTTTATTTTCAATTTATATTTGTTTGTTACAGTTTACGAAGAGGCGCTGGCGTCAATGTTCAAGACGACAATGGATACACACCACTTCACCATGCATGTATGAATGGACATAGGTGAGACATTGTATAATAAAGTCTAATGTTTGTCATAAATCATATCACAACATAATATTACGATAAAGAAAGATATTATAATAAAAATACATCTGGTTGTTTATATGAACTGTAATGAATGAATCATAGTCATATTAACTGAATGAATAGGGCACAAATAAGAATGACTTACCTAAATATAACTGAATTCAAGTGAATTTGGAGTATTTATTTAGTTTAGGAATTGGAAATTATGTGTCATTTAGTTTTGTACAAATACCACAATGCCACGGCTCTTTCTAGGAGCTATTGCGTAAAGTTAACGAACTTTTGTAATTTTTTTAGGGAGATAGTCCACCTCCTGCTGTCTGTGGACGCGTCGCCATGCGTTGTGGACAAGAAGGGGGCGACCCCCCTCCATTTGGCAGCTTGGAAGGGGGATTCCACAGTCGTCTCAATGCTGCTTGGCCATACAAATCCGCCGGTCAACATAGACCAGAAGGTTGGTCACTCTAATCAAAATATTGTAGTACCTAAAGCGTGAATGGAAATTATCCGCCCCCACTGGTATTGTTGATCTCATTATCCTACGAGTGGCGACTGAGTGCGTTTTAATGGCTGTTAATCTAGCTTGTACATAGAAGCGTGTGCATTGTGTGCCCATTTCTATACTTTAAAGAAATGTAACTGTGCATGTAAACTCCGGGTTATCTATTCCCTTAAGTGATGTGAGTCAAAAATTTTGTTAAGAAACTCGCTGGCACTTTTTCAGGTCTCTGACAGAATACTAGCTGTGCAGCTACTTGTAGTCCATGCTGAGTCAGCGCCTCTTCTCCACAACATCACATGGCTCTCTTAAATTCAAAATTATTTGCCTTCTTTTTTTAAGTTATTTTAATGTTAATTTTAGATAACTTTTGGAAACGTGTCGCATGTTATTTTTTAAGTTGTGTTTACTTTTGTTAATTTGTCAATGTTGTTTTGGGCCATGTATGTTTTGTGGTGATTAAAGTGTCTATCTATCTGTCTATCTGATCAAATTCGTCTTTATGACTGCTTTTGTATTGAGATGGCTGCCAGAAAAAATGTACCGTTTTGGCAATTTTTGTCTTGCAACTTATGGTCTTTGATTGGTATGCTTATTTATTTATATTTTCTTCCGTCAGACGAACGATCAGGAAACAGCGTTAGTGATAGCAGCACAGTTTGGTTTCGTGGACGTCGTTACGCGGTTGATAGCGAGAGGAGCCGATATGACCCTGAGGAATAACAAGGAGGAGAGCGCTTTGGATCTCGCGGCGCAGTACGGCAAGTGAGTGAGAGACACTTTATTTTGGTACTTTTTCAAGCAATTTCGCGTCTGCAACAGGACGAAGACAACAGACGTAGTTACAAACGTCCCCGCGTACTGACAGGGATGCAGTTATCTGTTAGAACGGGAAATGTATACAATACATTGAGTCTTATAACGACCCTGTAAGTGTTTTATTAGTTTAAATCCTGCAACAAAATTAAATAACGAACCTCGTTTGCAATGTTATTGTGTGTGTCAATTTCCATTATTCACCATTTGTATACATCCACTAGGACTTCGTGAAGACTTCATATCCGAATATCTAATATATTATGAATATACTGTATAGTAAAAAAATACTTCTACAGTTACATAAACGGATTACTCACGTATAAAAGTCGAGTAATGCTCGACATGTTTCGGAATAATTCGTAGTCCTTCCTCCTGGAGTGCTCGCCGCGGGGGCAGCGAAACGAACAGAGTTATCCGTTTGCAATATTATTATTGAGTCTCACGGTAGTTTCATGTTGAAAACCTTATGTAACAAAGAGGCGGAATGTTTACCCTGACTTGCCATCCTTAAAACCAGCCAATCGAAGAGAGGCAAGTGAACGAATCTGTGTCGTAACGTTTATTGTTAATTAATTTCGAAAACAAGAGTCGATACAGTAAATTTAAGAACCTCATTTGCTAACTTCGGTAACTCGAGCGTTCTACGTCACAAGTTACGCAATAACCTGCCAAACTTTGCCGAAGCTTCTCAAGTATGTTCCGAGTAGGTATGAAGAGTTTGCTGAAAACCAGTAAAGCTCTAAGTGAATGAATAGGCACGACAGACTTGGTTTATTTTTGATGCTGGTTAGTTATTGGTTCGGCCAAACACAAAAAGTGATTTCGGAAAGGAAAAGCGGACGAAAAAAAATTATGATTATTACTCATAAACGGATAACTCACGTATAAAAAGTCGAGTGATGCTCGACTTGTTGTGCGCCGCTGTCAGTTGCGTCGAGCAGCCGCGCGAACAGAGCGCTGGCGCGCAGTGTTCGTTTCGCTGCCGCCGGGGCGAGCGCTCCAGGAAGAAGGACTACGAAATAGTCCGAAACATGTCGAGCATCACTCGACTTTTTATACGTGAGTTATCCGTTTATGTGTAATAATGATTAAGTCTCACGGTAGTTTCATGTTGAAAAATTATGATTATCAATATCACATTCACACATCAGTCCACGGACTAAATCTATACATATAAAATTCAAAGTCCTGACTGACTGACTGACTGACTTAACTATATATCAACGCACAGCCCAAACCACTGGACTTAGAGACTTGAAATTTTGCACATAGATACCTTATACAATGTAGGCATTCACTAAGGAAGGATTTTTGGAAATTCCCACGGGATAAGGAAAAAACGGGAATTATATATTCGACTCCGAGTGACGCTATCTCAGTAACTATAATAACTAGACTCTTCAAATTTGATACAAAAGTAGGTGATTACAAAACGAAGAAACATATTTCAGAATTTTTGGAAATTCCCACGGGATAAGCAAAAAAACAGGATTTATATATTCAGTTTAACGAAATCCTATGAACTATAATTACTAGACTCTTCAAATTTGGCATAAAGTAGGTGATTATAATAGTAAAATAATGTTTTAATGCTTTTTGGAAATTCCCACGGGATAAAAACGGGATTTATGTATTCAGTTCTACGGGATCGATTTTTCGTTTTACTGGTCGTATAAAATTGAAATTTGGCCTTCAATTTCCCTTGGGGAGTGTAGGGGAGCGCTACAAAAGGATTTCCCGAAATTCCTACGGGAACGGGAAAACCGGGACTTTTCGTTTTCTGGTTGCAGAAAGCTGAAATTCGGCATGTATGTTGCTTCGGGAGTGTAGAGGAGCATTAAGAGAGTACCTACTTTCCAAAATTCCCATCGGAACGGGAAAAAAACAGGATTTTACGTTTTACTGGTCGTAGAAAGCTGAAATTTAGCAAGTGGGTTCCTTGGGGAGTGTAGGGAAGCATTATGAGATATTTTCCCAAAATTCTTCTTCTTCGTTCCCGTAAGAATTTCGGGAAATGCTTTATTTGGCGAAATTCTTACGGAAACGGGAAAAACGAAAAGCGGGGGAAAGTTGAAATTTGTCACGTAGGTTTATTCGGGAGTGTAGGGGAACACTAAGAAAGTATTTTCCGAAACGCCCACAGGGACGGGAAAAAACCGGAATTTACCATTCCAGACGAAACAGCGAAAGAAAGAGACTTAACATTTATAACGTGTGTTTCTTTAAAGGCTTTAAGTGTACTCCGAAAGCACTCCAAAAAAATTCCACGGGAACGGGAAAAAACTTATTTTTTCATTTTACAACTTAGCGCGTACGAAGTCGCGGGCAAAAGCTATTTAGGATGTATTTTAGGACAGCCCTATAGGTTAGGTTAGGTTTGTTTTATAAAAATCCTGCAATATTTAGTTTCAGAAAAATTAAGGCAGCGGGGCAATGCGGGGGCTGGCTTGCATGCTTGCTTGAGTCCTTGCTTTGCATGCTTGCTTGCATGGGTGCTTACTTGCATACATGCTTGCTTGCACGCTTGCTTGCATGCATGCTTGCATGGGTGCTTACTTGCATGCATGCTTGCTTGCACACTTGCTTGCATGCTTGCTTGCACACTTGCTTGCATGCTTGCTTGCCTGCTTGCATGCCTGCTTGCATGCATGCTTGCATGCTTGCTTGCATGGGTGCTTACTTGCATGCATGCTTGCTTGCCTGCTTGCATGCCTGCTTGCATGGCTGCTTGCATACTTACATGCTTGCATGCCTGCTTGCATACTTACATGCTTGAAGGCTTGCATGCCTGCTTGCATACTTGCATGCATGCTTGAAAGCTTGCAGGTTTGGTTGCTCGCTTGCTTAATTGCTAGCTTCTTTGAAATGCTCATGGTTCACGCGTGCGAAGCCGCGGGCAAAAGCTAGTTCAGTATATTAGGTATTCAATTTGATGGTTCTGAATTTAAAGGTTCCGAAGGTTTCATTGACTTCAAATGTAAATAAATTCCTTATGTTTGAATAGTTTAGTTTAGCATATTTAGATCGTTCAATATAAAATTACATCATTATGTAATGTAAAAACCGTCATTGTGTGCCATTAATTTATAGTTCACTTAATGGGGACTATCGTTTCTTTACCCACCAGTTGGCGCCACTGTTGCGTAAGGTCCATAGGTATAGCTGTCATAGCGACTTTATAAGATCTGGGCTGAAACAAAGTTTTAAATCTTGAATCTCATTAAGTTTATTAATTATAAATAACTATCGTCATATCGAGTAGCTCTCTATGCCGCAATGTTGTGCAGTTCCGTTTTGTTCGGAAAAAAAATCCGCTCTCAAAGCGTTCACATTCATCGCCAAATAATACATATTTGCGATAATTTCACGAAGGAGATCACTTTTCAACAAGTAAATGAAAGAAATTATAATTTATGCCACGAAGCCCGCCAAAACCAATGACAAGTGAATGTTATTGGACCTCACGCGAAACTAGCGCCTCTAGTGGCAAATTCACACGCGATAGCCCCCATTATTGTGTACTAGGTTTTCCACTAGGTACAGAATAGTAGGAAGTTGAGAATAATATGGACAAATATTAATTGGAAATAGCAACGATTAAAATTTACATTCTGGGATTTTGTGAAAATCCGGTTTATTACGTTACGACGAAGTGGACTTTTAACGTTTCGTGTGACAATTATTGATATTTTTTTATGTAAAAGCTGTACTTTTTTCCTGGGTTAAGCCCGACCAACTGCATTATTCCTTTTTTCCAAGTAATTGACGTCAAGCATATTACTCACATAGTATAAAACAAAGTCGCTTTCTCTGTCCCTATATCCCTATGCTTATATCTTCAAAACTACACAACGGATTTTGATGCGGTTTTTTTTAATAGATAGAGTGATTCAAGAGGAAGGTTTTTATGTATTCTACGCAGACGAAGTCGCGGGCGGAAGCTAGTATTTAATAAATTGTCGTTCATTGGTACAACAACTCGAGATAAAGTTACTTTTACCATCATAACTATCTCCTTATTTAGATATTTACTGCCTAAACAAGTTTGAGAGGGGTAGGTATGCAACACAAGTTTAAACGCGGATCAACTTACAGTACAACTTGGATTTCACAACTTTCAAGTTGGAAACTTACCTTGGTTCAGCTTTTGAAGTAACGGTCGTGGTTTACAAGCTAGCGAATTAGATTTTGTTACTTATTTGCGTTTTACAGAGTTTGATAATCGAGTTTATGTTCAGTATTAGTAGCTGTGATAAGTTTGAATGTAATGATTTTGAAATTTCCTTTAGATTACGTGGATTTTCTTTAACACCCTTTGCTTAGTTTTGTGAACGGTATTTTCTAATTTTCATTCAAACTCAAACTCAAACTTTTATTTGCTTTGATACAAGATACAATATATAAGATCAAACCCTGCAGGGGCACTGCAAATATTACATTTTTAATGTACACACGGCAAAATAATCAGGTAAGCACCTACGCACGCTCGCGCCGTATCTATCCTGCTTACCGAATATCTTTGCTGTGTGTACAAATAGTAGTACACACATTTTTTTTCGATGTGTTCTAATTTTCAGTGTCGCTTCGAAATTTAATTTCTCAACCGTAAAACCGTAAAAGTAAACAAGAAAAATCAAGAAGTAAAAATTCTTGATTCATTTGATAGTAGGTAGGTACCTGTTGCAATCTACCTTAATTTTAAGTAGCAACACTAAATTTTTATGTATTTTTGCCTATGGCGACTCTCGCCCCTTGTCTGCCGACAATATACGAAGAAATACGCCATCCAGTTTTTTATTTATTAAAATAAAGAACCACGCAGCATCAGACCCCCAAACCAGTGATTTGTTCATGGTCCTTCAACGGTTGATCTGTGCAATTGGATTTAAGTGCTTCGGAGACAAGGTGCATCGAAATCATCAGAGTGGGTGAGGCTATCAATCCATATAACTCATCAAGGTGGAGCCGCCATTGCTTCGCACACAGCGAAAGCGGAGCGCAGTGCAGCCAACTTCACAGCGAGCGCAAGCGTCGGTCAAACTGCCAACATCAGCAGACAAACTGACAAGACGGATGGCAACAAATGCAAAAAATTGCCCTTCAGAAGCTAATATTTGCGCAATGTGCAAGTATTCGAACGCGCCTTTTTTGGTTTATGTTGGCCAAGCATGAGTGATTGGTTATGTTTCATCACTTTTGACAACTTATCAAAATAAAGTTTTCTTTTAACTTTACTTCACTTCCGGCTTCCGGACTTCTTTGGATTTCCTGTTTGATTTCACAAGCTTTGTCTTTCTTCCTTTCTCTGCCACCATTTTGAACTCGTTTTGCCATCAAGTGGAGCGCCAAGCACGTGCCTAAATTCAAGCATAGTTTCGACTTTTTATTTAAACTGTGTTGCATCATCTGCACTCCACTCAAGTATTTTCCAGCAAATGAACATTCGTTTTCGCGATGGCGGACGAAACCGAGAAGCTGAAAAAATTGGTCGCGCGGCGAGCTGCATTCAAGGGGATCCTGACACGATTGAAGAACAAAATAGACGCCGGTCTCGAGGGTGCGTCGCTTGAAATGCTAAAACTCATGGAAGAAAAGGCGACGACAGCCTTCGGCGAGTACGAGAGCGTCACAATAGACGTCGGCGATGACGAGGATCCAACCCCCACGGAGGCTTGTTTCTATGAATGTGTAGCTGCGTTGAGAACGCACATTTCTTCAAAAGCGACGGAGAACAAGCCCGATCAAGAACATGTCACCAGCGCCGTGTCAAAATTAAGGTTGCCCGATATTCGATTAGAACATTTCGACGGTAAGTACATGGAATACCAACCATTTATCGAAATGTTCAATGCGTTAGTGCACAACGATAAAGGAATCGACGACATTCAAAAGTTCTTTTATTTAAGAAGCTTTCTCAAAGGTGAAGCATATGATTTAGTTAAGAACCTTCCAGTAATAGGATCAAGCTACAATGAAGCGTTGACAATTCTATGTAAGCGTTATGATAACAAGCACATAATGGTACAAGAGCATATCTCTGGCCTTTTCGATTTACCTTGTATGAATAAATGTAACGTTTCAGCCCTTCGCTCCTTGATTTCTATGACAAATCAGCACTTAGCTGCTTTAAAAAACTTGGGTGAATCTATAGATAGTTGGGACAGCATACTTGTCTGCCTGCTTACTAGAAAACTAGATTCTGTGACAGGTAGGGCATATCACTTAGAGCGTGACAATTCTGTAAAACCAACACTTAATGATTTTATTAGATTCCTGGAAGACCGAGCTCTTGCTCTGGAGAACAGTGAGAGCAAGGACATCAGCGGCAATGCTGGCAGCAAGCCAGTGACCCCTTCAAGGGTGACCAACGTCGTGGTAAAGGAGTTGAAATGTGTCTTCTGCAGTAAGTCTGACCATAAAATTTTTGCTTGCCCCAAATTTGCATTAGCCTCTTTAAAGGACCGCCTAGCCTTTGTCAATGACAGAGAATTGTGTAAAACATGTTTAAATTCTCACAAGGGCAGGTGCAAATTCCACTTTAAGTGTCAACAGTGTAAACAAAGCCACAACTCTCTTTTGCATGTCCCGGAGGAAAATCCCAGTCAATCCTCTGTGTCATTAAACAGTGTAAACACCAAAAATCAAGTGTTATTACCAACAGCAAAAGTGAAACTGCTTGCTAAAAATGGCAAGGAGATAATTGTAAAGGCCTTATTAGACTCTGGCAGCCAAACCTCATTTATATCAAAAAAAGTGGCCATGGAAATAGGTAAGAAATTACTGCCCAGCTCAACTAACATTTTAGGCATTGCAAACACAGAAAAAGCTGTCAAATCCTCAATGCAGCTGGACATATTTTCATGTGCTTACCCATATAAAGTCAACACAAATCTCTTGGTAGTAGATAACATAACTACAAATTTACCACAAAATCCTGTTGACATCTCCAAAATTAAAATCCCCAAAAATATAATTCTTGCGGATGACACATTTCACTCCACAAGCGAGATTGGTATTTTACTGGCTGCTGATATCTTTTTTCAGGCGCTGTTGCCCCAGCCGGAGCTCCAACAAGGTGATGCTGCACAAACGAGCCTCGTCCACACACAGTTTGGTTGGATTGTAGGTGGTAGTGTGCCAAACTCAGCTCACAGAGATTCTGCTGTTGCTCTTTTCTGTCAAGAATGTCAATCTGATATAAGTCAAAATATTAATAATTTTTGGCAAACAGAAAAAGCCCCAGAAATATTTATGGAACATACGTCTGAACAGCAGTATTGTGAAAAATATTTTACAGACACAGTAAAATTGGAAAATAATAAATTCACAGTGTCAATGCCCTTAAAAGTACCTATTTATGATGTAAACAATACATTGGGTGATTCATTTAGTCTTGCATTAAAAAGATTTTTTAATCTAGAGAAAAGGCTGCAGAAAGATCATCAATTGCACAAAGACTATAAAGATTTCATTGATGAATATGTTGCTTTAGGACATGGTTCTTATATCGACATCTCTTTGTATGATCTTTCTACAGACCCAGTGTACTTCTTGCCCCATCACGCAGTGATCAAGCAAGATGCAATCACTACCAAATTAAGAACTGTATTTGATGGCTCAATGAAAACAAGCAACAAAATTTCGTTAAATGATGTAATGTTCAATGGACCAATAGTCCAGCAAGAGCTGTTTGATATTTTACTGTCATTTAGAGTTCACAAATTTTTCTTTACATGCGACATCAGACGTATGTTTCGGAATATATTTATTCAAAAAGAACAGCGCTCATTGCAAAATATTCTCTGGCGAGACAATCCAGATAAACCAGTAGAATGCATTCAATTAAATACAATCAGCTATGGCTTGAAAAGCTCATCATACTTAGCCACACGATGCCTTAAAGAGTTAGCTACAAGATATCAGAATGAGTATCCTCTTGCTAGTTCTGTGCTATTAAACTCTACCTATATAGATGATACTATACACACAGACAATGACTTGGCAAATATAATTGATACCAAAGAGCAATTAATAGAGTTACTTAAAAAAGGCAGTTTTCAATTGCATAAATGGGCTGCCAACGATAAGTCAATCTTAGCTAACATTCCTGAGCATCAGCAGAGTTTTGGTGAGCTAGAGCTAAAAAAGGGCATCAAAACTTTAGGTATAGACTTTGATATTGACTCAGACTCATTCAAGTTCTCATGTCCTGTCTCCAAACAAGTTCCTAAAACAAAGAGGCAAATTTTAAGCTTCATTAGTCAATTCTTTGACCCATTGGGTATTGCTGGACCGGTTTTTGTTCAGGCCAAAGTAATAATGCAGAAGTTATGGCAATCTAATGTGGATTGGGATTCTGTTCCTCCACCAATTTTACAAAAAGAATGGTTGCAATTTTACACTGATTTGCAAGAAATGAAGCCAATATCTATAAAGAGAAATGTATGTGTAGAAAATTGTCAATCAGCTCAAATTATTGGATTTGGTGATGCTTCAATTTTAGCCTTTGGTGCAGCAATATATTTGAGAGTCACTGATAAGCAAGGACATGTCACTATGACACTGTTGTGTTCTAAGTCAAGGATAGCTCCTAAAGATAGCAAACTCTCTGTGCCAAGACTAGAATTAAATGCTGCTTTACTCATGGCAAAATTGAGCACAAGAGTGTACAATACTTTAATTAAAAAGTTACCAATCAAAAGTGTGCATCTTTTTAGTGATTCTCAGGTAGTGTTGGCCTGGCAAAGAACTGATCCTGCAAAACTTAACGCTTATGTGGCAAACAGAGTCAAATTAATGAATGAGTATACAAAGTCATATCAATGGTCATACATAAACACTGATCAGAATCCAGCTGATTGTCTAAGTAGAGGGTTGAGCCCTAAAGACTTACAAGACAGCCAACTGTGGTGGTGTGGACCTACGCGCCTTTCTGACCCCAATTTTAATTTTAATGATAACTCATTTGAAGTACCTAGTGACTTACCTGAAGTTAAGGGTCCGAAGCGCGACGAGCTGGTATGTGCAGCATCACAGAGCAAACCGGCAACATTTTATAGCAATTTGTTAGAAAAATATTCTAACATAAATAAAGCAACAAACGTACTTGCTTATATAATAAGATTTTGTAAAAATTCTAAGCCAGGTTCTATAAAGATTAAGCACAATTTTATCACATATGCAGAATCCTCCCAGGCATTAAATTTATTCATCAAAGATGAACAATCGAAATTTTTCGAAAAGGATCTAGCTTCCTTGCAAGCAGGTAGACGGGTATCATTCGATTTACAATCAAAAAATCCTTTTGTAGATGCAAATGGCATCTTAAGAGTAGGCGGCAGGTTGCAGCACTCTTCCCTTCCTTTTAGCCAAAAACATCAAACAATTTTACCTAAAGAATCTAAATTAACACAGCTAATAATTGAATATGAACACTTGAAATTATTACATGCTGGCCAAAAGGAAGTGCTCAGTAGTCTTCAACAACGCTACTGGATAACTAATGGTATCAGAATTGTAAAAAAGATTGTGAATAAATGTCTCACATGTTTTAGAATAAAAGGTGTTACAGCAAAACAGCTGATGGGGTCATTGCCCGCTGGTAGAGTTAATGCTGATCGGCCTTTTCAAAAGGTTGGAGTGGACTTCGCTGGACCAATTATGATCAAGCAATCGAGAGCAAGAAGTGTTTTAACAACCAAAGGATATATTGCTGTCTATGTATGTTTTGTTACCAAGGCCGTACATTTAGAGCTTGTCTCAGATTTAACAACTGAAACCTTTTTAGCAAGCTTCAAACGCTTTATTGCCAGACGTAATGTTCCAACTGAAGTCCACTGCGATAACGCGGCAACCTTTAAAGCTGCAGATAGTCAGATATCTGAACTCTATAAATTACATAACTCTAAAGGTCATCAAGTACGAGTACAAAATGTGACTGCCAGGCTAGGAATAACCTTTCATTTCATTCCCAGCTACTCCCCGGTGTTTGGTTCTTTATGGGAGGCGGCCGTGAAAAGTTCTAAATATCATTTAAAAAGAGTTCTAGGATCACATATATTAACTTATGAAGAAATGTACACTGTTTTAGTTGAGATAGAAGGTATCTTAAACTCAAGGCCAATAACCCCATTGTCATCCGACATTGAGGATCTCTCCTTTCTTACACCTGGTCATTTCCTGACTGGTGCGCCATTGACTTGCTATCCTGAGCAGGATATCACTAACTTACCTGATAACAGACTTAAATTTTGGCGAAAATGTATTGCACTGAAGCAACACTTCTGGAGGTATTGGTCTAAACAATATTTAAATGTATTGCAAAATCGTCCTAAATGGAAGGACTCCTTACCTAATGTACAGGAAGGAGCTCTTGTCATCTTAAGAGAGATGGACACACCGCCCATGACCTGGCCCATGGCTAGAGTGACAAAAACCTTTCCTGGACAGGATGGGAAAGTTAGAGCCTTGGAAGTAAAAAAGGCTAATGGTAAAGTGCATAAAACTTCTATAACTAAAGTATGTTTGCTACCTATAGACTAAAAATATTAAACTAACAATATGTACTTACCTGATTTACCTCATGGCATACTTACCTGTCATAATTATGTCAACTCCATGTACTTACCTGATTTACCTCATGCCATACTTACCTGTCATATGTTACATACTTACCTGTAATATGTCAACTCCATGCATACTTACCTGTCTAATTTTATGTAAACATACATAATAAAATAACATACTCATATAATATATTATACCTCATGTTTGTGATAGAGGATTAATTAATATTAATTTAAGTTTAATAGTGATCTCACTAGTTAATAATTAATTTAAGTTTAATTGTGATCTATATCACTAAGTTCATAAATGTTTAATTTTACTACAGATAATAGTAGTAGCCTTCAAAGAACTTGTTTTGTGTAACTCTTATTAAGTTCTTAATAAGATAATTATATAACATTTCAAAATTTTACCTTAAAAGATTACAGTCCACTCTTCTATGTAAAGTTATGCAAAATAAGGATATTAGGGCTAGTGTTGTTTAACTTTGATCACTTAGGATCTATTGTAAGAGTAACTTTTTGTTTGATTTATGTTTCTTACACTATCTTTCTTTCCTGCTTGTGGAATATGTTGCAATCTACCTTAATTTTAAGTAGCAACACTAAATTTTTATGTATTTTTGCCTATGGCGACTCTCGCCCCTTGTCTGCCGACAATATACGAAGAAACGCACCATCCAGTTTTTTATTTATAAAAATAAAGAACCACGCAGCATCAGACCCCCAAACCAGTGATTTGTTCAGTACCTATCATTTGAAAAGCAGCGCCTTCTCGTCTCTGATGAGCAGTGTATGTTCCACGGGAGTTTGTAATTGTGTCGTACAGACACATTATTCAATTAGATGACGCTTAGCGACAAAAAGTTCGCATAGTAACAAGGTCACGTGACAGCTAGTAACGGGTAGAGAAATGCGAAGGCTTATGCTTTGGGCGGTGTAGGGGTTTAGCACGCGTCACGGAATGACGAGGATCCGGGTTCAATTCCCGGCTATAGCTTTACTTTTCGGATATTTCTATGTCTATACGATTTATTTTTTTAATTGTTCTGCATTACAACTTAGAGATAATTATTGACGATTTGCAAATGCCGGGGAAATATTTTCTTTGTTCGGTGATTACCTACTGCTAATAATGTACCTACATTTTAATACAAATGATGTCATGTTACCACTTAGCAACTGCCAGTATCCAGATATTAGTTAATAAATCGTCATTTTCCTTCTAAATTTGTCTTTCTGAATGTTATCAAACCGCATACGCGTAGTTCTACCAATATTATAAATGCCAAAGTTTGTGAGGATGTATGAATGTTTGTTACTCTTTCACGCCAAAACGGCAGATCAGATTTGGATGAATATCGGACCTGAGACAGATTATAGTCTAGAATAGCACATATGCTACTTATCCTGAAAAATGTAGTAATTCCCACGGTATAGCGATAAACGAATTCTTGGCAGACGAAGTCGCGAATAACAACTAGTTATCCCACCACAAATGCAATTACTCCTTTTGTATCAGGAAAACAAATCAGTTGGTTCGCAAGGGATAGGTGGGATTTTCATCCGGGTTACCCGGATTTGTCCTAATTCGATGTGTGTCCGGGCGCAGTTTCATTTTTAAAAAAGTAATTTGCAAACACAGCCTAAGTTTAAGTAAAAATCTTTTTTTTTTGTCTGTCTTCGTAAATAACCAATGTAAACTGACTTCACACTGCCTACATATGGCTCTGCAGACACAGAATTTTATATTAGCTTGCCGAATTTGTACGGGACCCTCGGTGCACGTGTCCGGCTCGCGCTTGGCCGGTTTTTGAGCAGCTTGTTATAGTGTGAACCTTTTACCAGGTTGGAGACGGTGGAGCAACTACTGACAGCGTGTCCGCAACTCATAGATCCGTACCGCTTCCCGATTAGTCGCGGACGGTCCTTTCCGACGACGCCGCTGCACCGCGCCACTATGAACGGACACAAGTAAGTTGAGAGATTAATAAACTAACCTAAAAAAATATTTTTCTCAAAAATGACCGTTCAAATCACCATTATAAAAGAAAGGCACAAGACTTAAAACATCAAATTAAAAAAAAAAGCTAGTACGACAACGTGTTTATCTGTGTCTGAAATAGCTTTAGGTGTTCTGGGTAGAAAAATACACTCTTCAAAATATGCCATTGATAGAAATAGACGGCAAAGCAAAACAATTTTCACTATTTTATTTTCATTTATTTTTGTTGTTGTTATATTTTCGATTTTTGAGAAAAGCACTATACTTGCCTCGGCCAGAATAGCATTGCTGGCTTCGTAAACCAGTACTCAGCCAGCAATTGCCTACTTCCTGGCCTAGACAGTAATGTACTATTTTGACACTAGACTTTTTGCTGACTGTACTTGCCATCCGTCCTACATAATGTACACCAAATTTCAAGTCAATCGGAATAACCGTTGAAGACTTCCCTCTTGCGGAGACGGTCCTGACCGGGCCACCAGAGTTCTACTACCAGATTATTGTATTGTCGGCTGACTTCCACAAGTAGGTATGCAAAATACATACATTGCAAGTTAATAAAAATCTTGTAGGTAAATATGGCGTTTTTTTAAAAAAAAAAATAATCTAGTTGGAGCTCGTAATCATCCACATGAGTCGTGTAAGAGAAAAATTGTGTAATGGTCAGTATGTGTAACAAACCCGTGTTAAAATTTACACACTGCTTAGCTACTTTTTCTCGAATGAAAATCGGTACATATTTTTAATTCTGAGAATTAACGTAAAACGTCCAAAATCTGAGAAAAAGAGCCTTATTGAAATCCCTTTGCTGAAAGCGACACTATTCAGACCGTATTGAGAATTGAGTTATGAATTTCTATCGATATTGTTATTATTGATTCTTGACATTACGCTGAGCTTTTCAAACTATCTTCAAATTCAAATTCAAATTCAAAATATCTTTATTCAGTTTAGGCTGTACACGCACTTATGAATGTCAAAAAAAAAATCTACCACCGGTTCGGAAAACCCCTGTTGAGAAGAATCCGGCGAGAAACTTCTAATATTTGGGTGTAGATTTTGCTGAAAAATTTACACGTACAATTTGTGTGTGTTATTTATCATACTAGGGCCTAGTTTCCCTTTACCTATTAACTCTATTTACCTTATATATTTGCAACATTTCGCGACTATGTAAATCAGCTTTATGGTAATGTAAAGGCGTGTACACACGACAATTGCTTCATATTCATATTCGTTCGTTATAACGCTCCGATCGGTTCCGTGCGCGTAAATTTGCTTTATTATAGACGGGTATGGATGTGTGATGATGTCTTTTGGATGGGTGGATGTGACATTTTTGTTGCACTAAATGTCTCGAACGTGTTCGCGTTGAGGTTTCAACGTTATTTCACAATAACGTCTTTAACCTCGTAAGTCCTGACGTTTTACATCAGGTTTATTATTATACATAAACGGATAACTCACGTATAAAAAGTCGAGTGATGCTCGACATGTTTCGGACTATTTCGTAGTCCTTCTTCCTGGACGCAGCAAGCAGCAGCTTCTTGCTGGCGCGCAGTGTTCGTTTCGCTGCCGCCGGGGCGAGCGCTCCAGGAAGAAGGACTACGAAATAGTCCGAAACATGTCGAGCATCACTCGACTTTTTATACGTGAGTTATCCGTTTATGTATAATAATGTTTAAGTCTCACGGTAGTTTCATGTTGAAATCAGGTTTATTGCTCTAAGGCCCATTTAGACACATGCAAGAATTGCATGCAAGTTTCATTACATTGCAAGTTGTTATAACGGCTAAACCGAATTCTACCGATCTGTCCAACTTTGCAATGTAACTATAATGGCATACAATTCTTGTACCCAGACGCTGAGTCTCAGCAAAAAGAAAGTAAGCAAGGGCCTACGACGTTAAATGAGACGTTTTGAAAAAAAAGTTGAGGGTTTAATTACAACAAAAACTAATTGATTCCTTTGTGTTACGACCGTTTCATCTTGATTCCATTGCAATAAGTATGAAAAAGTCGTAACACAAAGAAATCAAAATGACTTTTGTTTTAATTAAAGCCCTTATTAACTATGTAGGTCTTTTTTTTTGAAAATGAATCAAATACGATAACAAGAAAAAAAGTAAATAATTTCAGCTATCGATTTTTAAACGAGTTATCACTACATAATTATAAAACCAAGTCCTCCGCCGCGTCTGTATGTCTGTCTGTTCGCGATGAACTCAAAAACGAATGATCGGATTTTTTTACGAGGAAGGATTAGATATATATTTTGTCAAGGTTTTTATGTAAATTGTTTTAAATATAACTATTATTGTTGAAAGTGCAAGGAAAACTCAAGCCGGTTACAAATTTTAATTCTTTGCGGGCGAAATGGCGGGCGACAGCTAGTTATCTTACAAAGTTCGGTATTTCACAATTGACACCAATGAGTATTTTCATCCTAATGCTTCGCCGAGAACTGATCTCTATTTACGATTAAAACTATGTTACGAACCTATTGTTTCAAACTGCCTTATCCATTAGTAACGGAAGTCATCGTTCCAGGGTAAATTTTCCATAATAACGGTTGAAGGGTTGAAATTGGTAGCACGTGGCTTCTGACGCTTGCCTTTTGATTTAAATGACAAGAGTTCGCGGTATTTCATAAAAATAGTATGCGATAGTAAATAGGATAGTAGGTAGTAATAGTATGCGGGTGGGAGGACCTTTTGTAACTTCGCTACTACCATCTACTCGCTAATCCTGCCGCCATTCGGTAACGCTTGTGCTGCTGTGTTCCGCCATGGAGAGTAGGTAGGCAAGATAACCGGTAAAATTACTGGCACTGCATTGTTTTGGTGTTGCGGTTGTACATACTTACGATGATGTCGCCTCATTGCTCGTTGTCATAGAAAAAGATAATTTATTAATATTCTAGAATCCCTTAGTCCTAGAGGCCTGGCCTTAAATTTTTATGCTTCTGTTAGTCCCAGCCTTATACGCGGCGAACTCGCTGTGGGCTCGCGACGGGGTACGTATTAAAATACATAAAGTTTAAAATGTATAATGGGTTAAAATAATAGTTTATCACTACATAGTATAAAACAAAGTCGCTTTATCTGTCCCTATGTCCCTGTGTCCCTATGTATGCTTATATCTTCAAAACTACACAACGGATTTTGATGCGGGTTTTTTTAATAGATAGAGTGATTAAAGAGGAAGGTTTTTTATGTATAATTCTACGCAGACGAAGTCGCGGGCAGAAGCTAGTAATATATAATGCGATTTTCTCGGAAAGTTACAAATTAACAGGATTGTTATAAAACAAACCTAACCTAACCTAAACCAATCTATAGATTACGATATCAAAAAAGTTCATTTAGCTAATAGTTTTACAGAAAATTGCGTTATATATTTTGAACCATTATGTATTTTAACCCATTATACATTTTAAACTTTATGTATTCTGATCCGCTCCCCTCGCGACGAAATCGTAACACGCTCGTGGTGAAATCGCACTCGCTTCGCTTTCGTCTCGTCGGCAAATCGCCACTGTGATAAGGCTGTAAAATCGTAGACTTGGGACTTGGGGCTAAAATTAGGCACAGTGAATGAAATCATTCGCTTTGAATAGAGACGAACGATAAACAATAACTGTGCTTGACGTACACCTATGTACGTCATGTGCGAGTACGTTTCTACTAATTTTGTTGTTGTCAATACGTTTAATAATAATGGAACATGCGGGAACTGCGGGAGGGTCTGCTTTGAATGGATCAAGTTACGACTGTGTATCACTGACTAGACTGTTAGTCTAGAGATAGAGAATCATTCCCGAAATCGTATGTCATTGTATACCTAGATTGCGCTAGCTAAATTAGTTGTATTTGTTACTTAAACTCAAGCAATTTTTTTGTCCTTTATAGTATTTGTGCCAAACATTTATCGGTTTTGTTTTCATACTAGTTAAATCTTGTAGATCTAGTTAAATCCAGATGAAGCATTATTTTTTGTGATCGCTTTATTCTTTTGCATTGTACCACAAAGTGTATTTGTATTTTGTCACTGTAGTATATCACAAAATCAAGGAAATTTAAATAATTGTTTTCCTTTGCAAACACAAAATATCTATTGTATTTTCTGATAATACATACATATAAGATGAAATAATCGTGTCATAATTAGGTACTTACTGATTTTCATTCTGATAAAAAAATACACATACATACATATATCACGTCTTTATCCTTTACGGGGTAGACAGAGCCTAAGGTAACAATACCTTAAGGATGATTAAGGGCGTATAGCTGGAAAGGGAAATCAAAATAGTGATGGGTTGACAGCCGCATAGCGTATAACATGAATCCCAAAACTTTCGTCCATTCCCTCGATGGGCTTTTACCATCTGCGCGGGAAGAGAAGCAACTGGTAAATTCTATGTTTTTTCTATGTATTCTCAGACCAGCATGGAAGAATGAAAAAATACATATTTATTCAATAGTTTATTTACAGCTTTTAAAGTACAAACAATATGAAAACAGTTCGAAATGCAACAAACTGGGATTAATGCTTTAACGATAGAAATGACAAATGGACAAATTCTCCAAGGTTACGTAAACCAATATCATAATTGTGTAAATAAACAATGAATTTGTCGTTTAAAATGCTACAGTGGGAACATGTTTCGTATCTGATTTCTGACAGTCGAATAATATTCCTCTCTCTCGCTCTGCTTCCAAAAATCATCGTGATTTCGGATTGATTCGTTAACAGGCTGGTGTCGATAAATTATTCATGAATTTACACCTCGTCGAATTATGTAAAAGAGCGGGACAGAAACAACGCATCCGAACTCCTTTAGTAGGTAGGTACCTAATAAAGATGCATTCAAATATTTTAGAGCGCTTTGCCTGAACCTTTTAGACATTTATGCATCACCTCTTAATTCAAAAAAATACAGACCTGTCTTCAGAAAAAATATGTCAAGTGACAGAAAACTTTCCAACATTTAGTTGAGACTTGTGCTGCTATGTTCTGGCGAGGAGAGTAAACAGGCGGTGGAATTCCTGGCCATGAAGTCTTCCATCTTAGCCCTCTAAGCTGGTAACGCATCTGCAATCCTTTGGATTTGCGGGGTGTTCATGGGTGCTTGCTATGATTATTTTCACCAGCCCGGCTAGCACGATACCGCGTTAGAGCTGTCTCGCGTGCGAGATACTATACCCGTTTATTTCTAGAAGGAACAGCAAGAAAAAGACAGGGACCACGTGTTCATTTTCCATCCTATATATAAAAAAGAAGCTTAAACAAGGCGGATGAATAGGTAAGAAACTACGGTTTCTTTTAATTTTAGGTGTTGATAAGCTTTATTATACAAGCTTTTATTTTTAACTTGTAACGTATGTATGTATTGTATATGTATGTAATGTATGTTTGTCCGGGTGAAATCTTGCGACTCAATTATGAAGCAGCTATCTTCAATCGATTGAGCTGAGATTTTGCACATTTATGTAAGTCGTATGACAATGCAATATTCTGGTAGTGGTGTTCTGGTGACCTAGCTAGGATCGTCTCCGCAGGAGGGAACTCTTCAACGGTTGGTCCTATCGGACTTGAAATTTGGTACACACATATGTAGGACGGATGACAATGCAATGCAAGTCAAGTCAGCAGAAAAATACTTGCATTAAAAAAAATTACAGAAACTTGCTTCACCTAAACTTCACGTGTAAAAGGACATTAAATGTAGCGGAGTGGCCTAAGTACACTCAGCGTCAAGTCAGCTAAATAGTTCGGTACGGTACACCATAGAAATAGCAAAGCGTGCCGAACTTTTTAGTTAACTTCGATATTTCATACTATATGACGATATGACGCTGACTGTACTCATGCGTGACCACTGACCATATTGGTCTGGTCACGCTCGAATATTACTGAACAAAACATCATTCGCGTCATGCTAATTACCGAAACCTGTTGACTGTTAAATTGTGGTCACAGCCACGTAAATTATCTTTGTTACAATAATGTGTGCTTCAGTTGTTTCAGAGTCAAAATATTCCATTTCAATATAGGCTCGCGCGGACATTTATTATAGAATTTATCGATATTGTAGATATACGTTACTTGCGTGTTGGAATGTTATTTTTAACAAAAAACCACCTCGCCTTTCTATCACTATTTGGAGTAATAATACTATAACAAAATTGAATGCTATCCGCCTGACTATTACATATAGTGTACGACTGGAAAGGAGTACAGTGCTTGTACTTTATCAATGTATTTGACATTTGCCGTATTCTGAATAAACATTAATAAAAAATTTTGTTGTTAAGATCGAGAGCAAGTGCAACAGTTGCATCGAGCATCACTCTGTCCGAACTACTCGCTCTCGTCCCCAATAATGTACTATTTCATTCATGTTTATTTAAAACACGGAAACTGTCAAATACATTAAGGAAGAAGCACTGTAACTCAATTTTTAATCAAAAAATACGATGCAACACCTAAACAGGACTTGGGAACGTACCCAACCACTTCTGTTGCGAAATAACTTTAAGACACCTTGGATTCAAAGTAAAAGCTAACTCCGCAAGTTCGGCGTTATTTCCCGAGACGGCTTTTGAGCACCGGTCCACCATACACACATTAAATCACGTCTTTATCCCTTACGGGTTAGACAGGGCCTAAGGTAGCAAGACACAAAGGCCACGTTTAGCATGATTGTGGGCGTATAGGTGGCTAGGGGGGAATCATAATAGTGATTGGTTGCTAGCCGCATCGCTTATAACATGATTCCTAAGATTTTCGCCTATTCCCTCGATGGGCTTATACCATCCGCGCGGAAAGAGAAGCAACTGGTACATTCTATGTTTTTTCTTTGCTCCTAGACCAGCTAGGAAGGGCCGGTCTAATATCTTAGTATTATTGATCGAAGTTTCACTACCACATGCAAGATACATCCCACAGGTTTGTAGAGGTTTAACCAATTCAATCCGTTAATTCCTCTATGCGTACCAAAGCTGGTTTCGCCTTTCCACGTCAGCACCTAAGGTCAAGCTAACCATCACCTCTTTTTCCAGGGATGTCGTGGCCTACCTAATAGATGCCGGCATAGACCCCAACATTCGGACAGACAACGGCACAGCGCTCCACGAGGGGGTCCGGTACCTTAGTGCTTCCGTGGTCAGGGTACTGCTGTCCAAGGGAGCGGATCTTAAGGCAGTGGACCGGCAAGGGCATTCTGTACAATCCTTGCTGGCTACGTACCCTGAAGAGGCTACGAGGCGAGTCATGAGGGTTATTAGAGGTAAGTCAATCACCATATTTTCCAGCCTATGTATACTCTGACTAGGAATGGGAGGGGTGGGGGCACTCCTACGCAGGCCTGGTGGTTCGATTGACACAAAGAAAATTTTCGAAAAATGTACCTTTTTCGCTTGTTTTAGCATTATTACCGAAATCGGTAAATGCAGCTCGGTGTAACTCAAAAAGGACGTCAACAATTGAGATTCTTGCTCTGGCTGCCCCATCTATTCCATCCTGAGTCTACTGGAAAACTTGATTTCTATGGTCTTAAAAAACATGATGAATCTCCCAATATACTGTGTTCCGTATACGCTCGTAGCGCGAAACCTATTTGCACTCATGATGTCTTTTTTTTTAATTTATATTCATTCTTCACCAGAGCATGAGAACAAGATGAAGTCCGCCTATGAGAGTGAAGACGATGGTATACCAGTCCAAGACAGCCCCACTGGTTATGTGAGCACCCTCGGCATGTAAGTGCAAAATAAAATACACTAACACAACGAAAACAAACTTTTGAACGTTAGTCACAAAGCTGTTATGACGGTAGGAGTGGTCTGGCGATTTTTTTGTCATCATCATTGGATTGGTATGACGTTTTCACCTCATTAGTTCATTTCTGTATTGCTATTGTAGATCTGAATCAGAGTTGACTCTCGTCATAACAGCTCTGTGGTCCGTTATTGTTAGAAATGCATAATTTACAGCCCATAAAATAAAATTTTATAGGCTGACATTTTCTCGAATATAGGTCACGAAATTTTAACTGCCAGATGTATTTGGATATGGATTCGTGGAAAAAATACAATAATATTATGAGTTGATTTCAATTTTAATCCAATATACCAATATTATATTTGACAGAACATCAACTAACTGGAATATGTATTATGATATTATGATTATCCAAAGGCACTGCTGGCAGTTCTTACAAATTCAGTTCAATAGATGCCCTGGAGATACAATTCTCGTATCTTAGCGCCTTAGGCAATGTTTACTTTCATCTGGAAAGGAGGCTTTTCTTTTATAAAATCTGAAAATTATGAAAGAATATCAAATTTGCAATTTGTCTTATATCTCCTTGTCAGATGGGAGTAAATATTAAGATTTGTTTTATAAATATAATTACATAAAATTAAACTTAAACTGTAAAAGAATAAATTAACACTGGGTGTTGGTGTTGGTATCCGAACTTTATTTATTTTTCCAAGTAATGTGGTTTTGTGACAGCAAGCTGGTTTTCGGGTTTTTCGGTGTCTTCCGGGCTGGTTCTTTTTGTTTGCTTTGTTTCAGTTCTTTTCGCACTTTCAATTTATTAAATTCATAGCATAAAATAAATGTTTCAGACAAACCGAGTTAAAGTACATTTACTTAAATACTTCCAGGATGCGAAAATAATTCGTTAAAAATATCACGTTCCTAAACATCACTTGTAAAAGTCACAAAAAGACTCGTCTCTAAAAATTATACCTACACAAATTACACATCAAAAAGATGTTCCCTTTGAATTAAAACGTCCGTTGAATTGTGCGGGCTCGCTTAACTAGACGACTTGTGGTTTGCGTAAACGGCCGCCGAGGGCGCTGCCGGTAAAGGAATCTCTGTAATTACTCAAGAGGCTTGAAAGATCCGTTTTAATTGGAGTGCGATCTCAATTACTACACACGACGTGACACCTTTGATCGCGATTGTGCTCGGAATGCTCTTTCTGTAAAGTTTTGCCTGTGTAGATTTTGTTTCTCGTGTTAAAATAATGTTGTTTCAAGTTAGGCAAAAGTTGTTATAGGACGCAGATTATAGAGATGCCCTTCAATTGCGAAATCTATTTTTATGTCGTCTGATAATGGGTACTTATATACATTTCATATTGAATTATTAAAAGTTGAAGTGCATTCATATATGTGGCAAGTTTTATGAAAATATTAAAGTGCCACCTTTGCACTAAAAATCACGTCTGCCCATATTTATATTAAGGACTTTAGTGGATATGAGTAGTTAAAAAAAAGCACGATAATAAGCACATTAGTATCGCACGTCAAAAATAACTTTCAAACTCCGTTTATGCCGAACTTTCACTCACGCATCCCAAAAATCGGCACTCATTTACGCAAACAAATCACAACAGAAATCCAACGTTTTGCAAAAATATTCGTGTAAGCTGACAAAATGAGCGCGAAACAAAACCTGTCAATGCAGCCTCATTAAAATCTTCCGCGCCTTTGATTTTGTCTCGCAAACGGTCAGATGAGAGCTTCGCAGTCTTGCCGGCGTCTTTTCAAAGCACCTCGCTGCCGGGATGAGCACAAATAAACAACACAAAAAGTGCAAAAATAAATTTAATTTAAGGCATTCTCAAGTGTTTTGCCGTAATAGGCACAACCAAACAACCGTGATATTATGTATTTTGCTGCTCACGCGAGGTTTAAGTCTGATATGTGATCAATAACTACGCCATGTGGCGATCCAATGTTAACTTATCTTAACTTAAGACCAATTTTGTACACCTAAAAATAAAATATTGGTCAAAAAAAAGCTATAAATTAACTAGTGATAATTCGTGTGAATTTATAATGGCACCAAACCACTTTTTCTAACAACTTTCCATTTCACAGGATTAGGGTTCTTCCAACGCTTAGCACTAGTAACGATGCTTTTACTAACGTTAACATGGTAACTAATTCATGTTCAGCTTCTAAGAATAAAACTTTGCCACTAGCTAAATCTAAAATGAATTGTGGTTTCTTAACCGAGGTAAACAAGTCACACTCGTTGTTTAATTCAGCATATAACAGACCACTACCAGATGTTCAGCCGTCCTATGCTAACCACAGTGAACTCTCAGAAGAAGTGCCGAAGACAGAGTCGAGCGACGCAGAAATGCTATATGGAAATATAGAAAGTGTTAATATTGCGAAGGAACTAGATAATAAAAATCAGGAATCAGATAAACATGTAGACAGCCTCCTGTATGGCAATATAACGACAGTTAACGTAGCTAAGGAGCTAAGCGAAAAAATGGACTCAATGATTGGGTCACAAAACAGTTTGAAAAAGAAACCCAAACCGGCTCCTAAGCCAAGTCCAACAAAACAACCATCTGTTATTTGTTTCGATGAACTGCTTCGCAAAAGTTCAAAATATAGGGACCAATCACCAGGAAACAAAGAAGCATCTCCGGCAAATTCACCAATAAAAAAAATTGATGAATATGTCACTATGGGAAATAGGGATGAATATGTTGCTATGATAAATGGTGGTGCAAATGTTTCTATGAAAAATGGTGATGAATATGTTGCTATGAATAATGATATTTTCGTTTATGAAAATTTGCCAGATGATGAAAAAGCAAGGCGCCATGTTGATGCTAGTTCAAAAGACGATTATTACACTCTTATAAAATCAGATTATGTTACTTCCATGAACAGAAGGTCAGTTCCGAATATTGGCTACGTACAAATGACAGGCAATCTAGAAGACATGTATATTTCTATGAACGACAAAACTGCAGTAAACAAACGGCAGTCTTTTCAACTTACAAATAGAGTCAGAGGAAAATGTGACGGCGTTCACTGGAAAGGAGCAGAAGGGTGCCTTTTTAACTCCAACGACTACGCATACACCTACGTGTTGAAACCGGAAGTTGCAAAAGATGATCAGTCGCCGTTCATTAAAAAAAAATGCAAAATGGAACAAATGCCTTGCTTTTGCCACGAAGAAAAAAAGCCCAAAGGTAGTGATGTGTTCTACAGTTGTGAGGATATTTATGTTCTTATGGGTAAAAATGGAATGTGTCATTCAGTAAGTGATCTAAGTCCTGTAGAATCCGATAAATCTGATGCAGACAAACCGACCAAGAGAAGTTCTGATGCTGATGTTGAATATTATCTTGTAGACAAAGAGTATGAACCTTTTAAAAAGGAACTCGACGGAGCTACATCAAGTGAAGAGCCATCACGTGGATCTAAACCACCTAAACGTTTTTCTAAAATAATTAAGAAAAAGATTGAACAAGCTAAACAACTTATGATCGATTGGTAAACACATACATAAACCCTTTTTTAAAACTCATCTCCATGCTGTGCTTGTAGCGGCCTAAATCTTTTCTACTAACATTTGTTTCGCTTCATAGACATTAAGATATCATATATTTTATTTTATTTTATTATTTTTGCTTTATATGTTTTTCAGGAAAGCCCCAGAGACCCAGAAAAATACTAACATAAATCTAAGCTTGTCTCCATCTTCATCTTCTCTAACAAAGAATCACCAAAGTTTTGTCAAAAAGCTTGCTTCGAAATACTTGGGGTTAAAAGCAAAGTTCAATTCAGCTCCTAACATTTCTGATAGTTCAGGGTTAGATCGTGAGGTCTCTATTAAGACATTAAATCCCGATCAAAAAAGTAGCACGAACACTTTGTTAATAGGGAATAGTAAATTTTTCAACAAAATACTGTCTAAAAAAGAAGAATCTGGCGAAATTGTTTGTAACGATGAATTCGATACGATTTCTTTGGATAGACTAGGGACGTTAAACAGAGACTCTGCTGTTAACAGAAGCAATCGTAGTTGTCCAGGATTCAAAACTTCACTGCCGAATATTTCCGAAAATGCCGAACTTAGTGACACAGAATCCGTAATAATTACAGAAATTGACTGTGATACTCCAACGCGAGAAGTTCCAAAGGAAGCTGTCAATTTTCATACAAAATTCACCATATTTGAACCCAGGGAATCGACTATTAGTTCCAACAACAATTCTGTTATTATGGGTGATTCTGCAGACCTAGTCAATGAGTGTTATGAAGCTTGCGCATTCTCAGAAAATGAAATAGAGAAAAGTAATGTTAATATTAATTATGTTCCTAAACCGATGCCGAGAGTAAATGTAGCGGTGCACTCTAGTGAAGAAGGTGTTATTTATGAAAACGTCGCTGTGGTGAATAAGGCTATTCCGCCAAAACCAGCTGTGAGAAATAATGTGCCACCTAAAATGCCTTTAGATGAACTACAAAGGAAAGCATTGTATGAAAATGTATCGATTTTAAGGGGAAAGACGACAGATGAACCCATTCTTTCAATCATTTCACTCCCTCAAGATAAAAAAGTTACGAATATACCATCTGCTCCACCTGAAAGTCGATCCCCCTCTGTATCATCCGAGTCGTCAGACGACTCGATGGAAGACGAATCTAATCTTGAAGATATCTTGTTATCAGAAAAGTCGAAATCTTTTAAGCGCGGTGGAAAATTTACAGAATATTCTAGTAAATTGGTCGTCAGTAAATCGGTATCTAACGCTTCCAATGTTTCTGAATTTACTGAAGTTAGTGCTATTGAAAATGTTGATTGCAGCGAAGAAATTTATACGACTATGTCTGGGACTTTACCACATAAAACGAAGGATTTAGAAAATAAGAAGAAAGTTTTGTTTAGACATAAAACTTTTACAAATATTGAAGTAGATAGAAATTCTTTGAATTTGAAGAAGAACCCTGATTGGCACAGTGAATTTATGAAAGAAACATTAGCTCATTATCACATAAGAGGCACAGGTCATTGCATTCATAAAGCGCCTACAGTTGAAGAGTTCATTTATATTTTTAACAGGGAAACTCTGTACACTGATACTCCTCCATTTTCAAAAGTACCTAATGATAAAAGGGAAAGTTATTTTGAAACAGCAATATGCTTTTGTAAGCCGAAAGTTCCAAAACATCATAACAGTGCTGAAGATTTATTGGAATTTCCCTACGACGAAGAAGTAGAAGAAAATAAAGTGACTATAGATATGAAAGCCTTGCGTGCTAGAAATGAAATGATTTCAACGTCATTCCGTTGTTTTTGCGATTCTGGAACATGTACTTTTCATTGTAAAAAACGTGAATCTCCGAACAATTTGATCGTAAAATTTTCGGCAGTGAAGAGGAGTATTTCAACACCCGATATCACATTAGATTCTTCCTTTTCAACAGTAAATAGAAGTAGTTCAATGAAATATCCCTCAGAAATCCATTATGCCGTAACTAACATAGAGGACATAATACTAAGGAATAAAAAGGTCGAAACTAACAGTCTCAACAGTCCAAAAAGTCCAGTTTACACAATCATGTCCCAACCTTCTACAATATCATCTTCCGTGGGTCATTATTCTATTAAAGACATAGCAGAAGTGATTTCCCTTAACAGCCATTCTGATTCAGCTGACGCTTCTCATGTTTGTGCTTTGAATTCTGTGCATTTACCGCTACGTAAATCAACCTCATCGGAATACTCTGGCCGTTGGACTTTAGCTTCGTCCAATTCCAATACGACTGTTCAATCGGACACATCATACAAAACCTGCCACGAGAATCCTGATGAGGATTCTGACGATGGCACTTTGCACTCCGACGAAGATTCGTCAGACGCCGAAACTGTTAAATCAGACGTTAGTACCGCTAAAAGACCGTGGGTGCACAGTGATTCGTTTAATTTTGGTAACAATGGTCCTAGAATGGAGAGCTACGCGATCCTGGAAGAAGATTCAGACTATTCAGACAATGAGGATTATCCGAATAAATTTGAATCTTCCAAAGTAGAGAGCGGTATTAGCGTGGGTGGCTCTGACAGTAGTTCGTCGGGGTGCGATGAGGACAGTGGTGTTCCGGGGGTTGGTGCGGTGTCGCTTGGTGTGGCTTCGCTTGAGCGGGGTGCGGGTTGCGGGGGTGTTCGCAGCGGGTCGGGGCGACGGCGATGGGAGGAAGCGGAGGGGACGAGCGAAGGCGATGCGCTGAGCATTTCCAGTGCGACATCTAGCTGCGCGCCGCACCATTTGGCGCATCATCATGACTACAGCAAAGTATCGGTGAGTTGGTTGCGTTGTTCATTCGAATGTGCTCTTATATGAGTTAGATTTGTTAAATTGAAGAATGCTGATTGTGAGATGGTTGACAAAGACAATAAACTAAATGTACGTACTTACTGAGTTTGTTGTTTTTGGAATTATGGCACTATGATTGCTGGCTATTATTAATTGCTTAAATTATTTCCGTCTAAGAGCACATTCCTCAATTCTCCTTTAAATACCTAGATCTCTCAATGAACGCCGACTTTTTTTTATCTCAATTCATTACAAGGTTGGTTAACACTTTCTGTTATTCAATAAGCTTCTTGTTGTACTCTCATCGTAATGGTAGGCCGTGGGAAACATTTCATAATTAAACACAACGGCCAATTAACATTTGATTAACATTGGTGTTGCAACACGGTATGAGACAAGATTTTTATTAATCAGCCACATACCATACGGCGGGTAATTTGAACTTAACGTAATGTGAAATACTAGGGCGTGTTTGGAAGGGTGGCCATGATAGGCAACCTTTCCATTGCCTACCGCTGCCTACCCTGACGATCTCCCCACTGCACGCCACGTAAAATGTAGTAACGGGCTTTAATTATTAATTACTTGATCTACATACTTGGTGCTTTTGATGTACTAAGTTCAGCCGTGCGATGAGAGATGGCGCCACGTATTAAAATTGAAATATTTATGTATTTATTTATGTGCATTTTTCTTATGAGACCTGGCTGGATTGATTTTATGCCCCCAAAAACCTTGTAAATTAACTTTTATTAGATTGAATAAAGTGATCGATCATGATCACTATAATACTTACATGGAAAAAGCATTGATAAATTGAGTTTATCGATATAGGAAATACCTAACTGTCATTAAATTTTGCCCTAAAACGACTAAAATTGGATTTTGTTTTGGGGAATCATTTAGGTAATTGGTTATGCATATTCTACTGGTGAAAATAAACGGATATTTAGAGGATATCCTAATCACGTTTTCTTTCCGTGTCTGCTTTTGTATTTGGCACGCGATTGCACGCTATTCGTGTTGTTTGACAGTTATAGTATTTAATAGAAATTACTTAACTGTCATTCCTTTATTACGGGGTCGTAATCGTTTCAAATAATTGGTACCTAGCTGGCTGACTAAAAACCCATCAAGTAATTGTAGTATTAATTTAGTTTTATAGTTTTTTGGGAATTCGTGTTAGATATGGAAATACGGTCGAGCTATGAACCACGTACGAGATGACATTATGTCTGTCGTAATCTGTAAATTATGCAGTTTGTTACTAATCTTTGATAAAATAATTCTTAGGCGAATAATCGTTACTATCAATAAATAGGTCTTGTACATTTTAACATAGAATATAGTAGGTATTTATCCATAAAAATAATACGCGAACTCTATTGAAAAATCGAAGTGTTGATACACATAATTAAAAACAAACCTATATCAGTTTTATTACAAAACAATAAAAGAGATCGTGAGAAATAATCGTAAATATGATTAACTCTGCCCATATGGTTTCAGACAAGAGAACAAAACACAGTAGAAGTCGTAAATTTCACAAGATTCTTGAGACGGGAGTAGACAATGCGAGCTTTCCCTTCTACTGAACGTTGTTAAAAAACCCCAAAGATATCATGTCATTCATGACTGCGGTCCTACACTATTTAAGTTTTAAGTTTCTAGTGTCAAAAAATTGCGTTTGGGAGGTCAACCTTTGTAGATTTTAAAAGTTTCATTAGATAGGTACATGTAGATACAGTAAGAGCAAAGTTGAATACTGTCGCGATAAATCCCTGCCATTACGACTTCGAAAAAACTGTCTTCCATCATAGAAGTATTGAGAAAAACGATATTATCACGGATCCCCAACTAGCCCAGTCTTACTCTTATCCCATATGCGCGGGCGTCGCAAGATATTGGTACAGTTGCGCGGTAGCGGGCGGCCGGCGCTTGCGTCTCGCGATTTTCTTGTCGATCTTTGAATTCGATTCGATATCGAAAACAGTGAAGTTTACGAATCGATTTAATTTTTTCGGTTGTATTCGATTCGATATCGAAAAACGTGGTGTTGAGTTTGCGAATAGGAATGTGTGTTAGAAAGAAGAAAAGTTTGTGTGCTTTTATGTTAGTGTGAAAGTGGAGTTTTGTGTGTCAATGTGTTGTGGTAGTGATGAGTGCGGATTGTTCTTAGGGACATTTATGTAAGTTTACATTAGTTAATAATCCTACTAATATCTTACTAGTCTTACTAGTATTATAAAGGCAAAAGTTTGTAAGTTTAGATGTTCGGATGTTTGTTGCTCTTTCATGGCGAAACGGCTAAACCGGTTTTATTGAAATTTGGTACAGTGATAGTTACAGTCCTGGGGAAGGATATAGGATACTTTTTATCCCGGAAAATAGCATAGTTCCCGCGGGATAGCGATAAGCGAATTCATCGCAGACGGAGTTGCGGGCAACAGCTAATTTATCATAGTTACTATATTCATCATTATTGCGGATAGCGTTTATAATGTAGAAATTGAGCAGACTCTGACAACATAAAGAAGGAAATGGATGAAAAAGTAACTAAATTATTTCGTACAAAATTCTACTCCTTTCTTTTCTTTTTTTTTTTTTCTTATTTGTACACAAAGTGTCTATGTAGTAACTTCTATTAAAAATATCTCTTTACATTCTATCCCCTAAATAATTGGCAGTAAGACCTATATTCACGTGTTAGTACGTGAACAAGTGGGTCATGGTCTCCGCAACCTAATTTCGTGATTTCGTAATTTTATTATACTATCGCGTCAAATGAATACCGCGTCAAAGATTAAGTATTTGTATATATGTAAATACATTGTACAACAATAAACAAATGCAATTGACAAACATTAAGATACCTGTACAAATAACAATACAATACAATGTAATACAAATAATCTTTATTGAACACAACTAATCAGTACAAAACAAAACAAAAACAAAGAACAAATTAGACAATAGGTGTAACGAAAGTGAACGTTGAGATAGTAGTATTATTGTTGCGTTTACGGTTTTCTGTTTAAAAAACGGTAGTATTATTTTCATACTTTAACCTCACTATGAATTATACTGCGGAACCGGAATGCAGATCTATTTACATACTAGCGTGCACGTGAAATGTTGAAAAGTGTTATAATTATCGATCGTAAACAGTGATTAATGGCCATGAATATCACACGCCATGTCGCTTTTATAATGCATAGCAATGAGAAGGATAGTTTTTATACGCGTTACATTGACTTTTTTTATCTAGATGAGTAGTTATGACTAATCAAACAGTTTTATTTATTTACTAACTATGCATTTCAACCTTGACTGCTATTGATTCTGATGAAGAAAAAAGTTTACTCAATTTAACATGCAATGTTTAATCCAATGTTTCTGGTAATACAACGTTTTAAAATAAAACATTAATCGTTGTCGCAACCTTCCTTTTATCTTCCATAACAGTGTAACATCTGCCTTTTTACTCTTTGACGTCGCTAAACGTTCGGAATCCACGGAAATAGCATATGAACTGACGTTTGGCCGCACGCCAGTTTACAAATACTTTCTCGTTTTGCAAGAACACCCTGTGAATAAAGGGCCACTGTTCGCTTTTATTGCCGGAGCCGTAAGGGCTATTCTTATTTGTTAGCTAACGCATTAGGTTATGAATGTGTGTTGCCAAATTTTTCTTTCAACAGGATAACTGAATGGATAGTTTTGTAAAAATAAATGGTTTGGGTTGTACCTAATTCCCTTTGATATAGTATGTCAAAATGTTTGTCAATTTGTTCTCTTTGACGTCATCAAACTTTTGGCAACTCTGATATCTTTTAATCTTAAAAATTTATTATTCTTTAATTACTCGAATAGGTATTGTTTTGTTTTATGTTGCATGTATGAAGAGATTGATGAATGTGGATTAAGCGAAAGAGGTATGTCAGAATCGTAGCTAGTGGAACAAAGTAGTCTCTGCCGACTCCTATGGGAAAGACGCGTGTATGTGTGTGTGTTTGTGTTAACATTTGATCAATATTTCTAGCAGGTACCTAGGTTGTTGTTTATAACTTTCTTTTATTTTGTTAGTGTAATTTGTGAATAGCGACTTATATTATGGTCAATATTGTATACCTAATGTACGAAAATGTTATCTCATTGAAGTTATTTACTAGTCATACTGACGTCCTTTTCTAATCAAGCGTTTAAGAACGAGATGTCCAGTATGTTTAGAGGCAGTTTCCGACACAAAATACGACTCAAACGCGTTTGCGTTAAAATGTCAAATACTATGAGAACAGATTGTTACCGTTTCGATCCACTAGTGGCGCTGCCAATTTTTCCATATCAAGTGAAAACTTACACTAGAAGCTCTGAATGTCAAAATCAAAAACGTGTTAGCTACCAAGTTCTTCTCCTTCCTTTTCTAATATGGCTCCATCGATCGATGCGATGATTTCGCCAATGTCAAGGTATTCAGTCTTCAAAAATCTTGTGAGAAAAATGTCGGCAACGTTGTATGGTAGAACACGGTCAAAAGACCCCTCCCTCCTGTCGGGCTCGTAGCTAACGGATAATGATATCACTCCGAATCTGCCAGGAAATTATTAACCGATGCCCGATCCAAAAACGAACTGCAGCTCCTGACCACCAGCTACGAAGTTAAATAATTCGCTAACTGTTTTGACACGTCCATTTAAAACTTCAGATTATCTTGCAACATATTAATTGTGCTTCCGCCGGCATCGGCAGTAATTATATGTGTGTACATCACATTATTAGGTTACCTACTTGCAACATCGCACATGTGGCTATGTGTGTTGTGCCTGAAATCTTCCTGAAACATGGAGGCCAGTAGGTCGGATGTGTTTACATACTTACTCAATATTCTGTCGTCTTTGAACGCATTGCCTGTTAGCTAGCACAGGTGGGTCGACATGCTTCTTTTTTAGTTCACTAAATGATGCAATGGAAGATAAGGAGGGACATAGGATGCCGTGCGCGGTATGGTACGTTAGTATAGTTCAATACATTCACAAAGTCCTATGTATGAAGAATGAGATGAGGTGACTACAGGACATAACGCATTAAAAAATCATTTAGTCTTATGTGGCTTGCCACGCTTATCAGCGTTGTTGTCAATTGGTGTTCCGCTTAATCTTTGCCTTGTTGCAGTACCTACATATCCGAAATGTTCTTTCGTGCAAACCTTGTCTTGAGGTACGAACACAATTCGCTATTGGAATTGGGGAAATGCATTAAAATAAACATTTCTTACTAAAATATGAAAGTATCGTTAGAGATGACAAAACGTGAAATTAAAAGTAATATCGATCAAGAAATACAGAAAATATTTAGAAGGATTTTAAATTACTAAATGGTCAGCGATTAGAAAGAGAGGTCCGATATGACGTGTGACGTCATTTGTCACAACGCCTATATAAAATCCATATTAAAATACCGTATTTCTAGAAAGAGATAGAGTCAAATCTTTGATAGCTTACCTCGCTTATTTTTGTACCTATTTGAAAAATAATTTTCCTAACGTTTATTTCATAAATGAGATTCTAATGAAAGCCATGAAAAATGTCATGAATATGCCCTATTCTCTGCTTGCGTCTGCGATCTGTTCGTCTTCAAGTCTAGTGTGGAGCTAGCTCCATTTTCGACCATAATCTTCTTTTAGTTTGAGACGTGATTACAGTCAAATAAAAACCTGTTTTCTATACTTACTAATATTACAAACAAAAAATATTTGTGTTCTTGTTTGTAAGAAATAAAATCAAAAACTGCTAGACCGATTTAAGAAATTCTTTCACGATTAGAATGCTACATTATCCCTGACCAACATAAATAAGCTAGGTATGTTTAGTTCTGCGTGGACGCCAACAGTTAGTTATCAATTAAAATTACCTACAATTGCCTTTAGATTTTAATTTATATCATTTATATCAAGGTTCAGTGCGTCAGCTCTGCTATTCCAATGGTCTTAAATGGCGTAACATAATAATATAACACCAATGCTTCACAGCTCAATATCAAACGTTAGCAATTTATTTGTGGTCGCAGTTCAAACCAACAAAAGATGACTCAACGTTAAAACCACTTTATCCTCATCAGTTCAAGCCGGTGGACATTTTAAAAGCGTCTGCTTATCGTTATAAATCCGATTCGCCATGGTTAATAGGGCTAAACAATATCAATGGTGCCTTGGCGCCATCAATTCGAGCATGCGCGTATCTACACTGATTTATAACTAGTAGTCCTTTGATGTACTTTGTTCTTAATGCATACGATTCTGAGAAACAGCGGTTTGATGTGTTCGTTAATTTATGTTTTGTGAAAACTGGGGGATTAAAAATTCATATTGTGTGTCTGGAAATTGACACTTGGATCATTTTGATCGTGGTCAAAACTTGAGACTGTGTCTTAATAGTGTAACTGTAACATATAAAGCTTTAAACGATACAAAAGCTGCCAACTGACGTATGGTGCACTCGGTTACAATTCATGAGGTAACACAAGTTACTCATTTGTTTTCACAGCTGAATTCTTCTGTGACTGAGTTTCTGGATATTACATTTTGATTTATTTATTTAATTGCATTGCTTATTTCATTAAATTTAACATTATATTAAATTAACCCTTTATTATTATTTCATTATTTACCTACCTATAAGCAGTGACGATCCCTAGCGGAGAATTAATTTAATTGTTACCTAATTGTTTTATCATTATTGTTTCTGATTTGTATTATTTAATTTATTTTACTCTTGACGATTTCAATCTAAATTCTCCTAACCTGACATTGTACAATTTATGATGTATTTTTTTTTGAATGAATAAATAATCGAATCTAATCTAATATAATAAAAGAAACTACGTCCACAGTATAATACAACAAAGTCACAGTTCCTGTAGCAGCATCTTATAGAATACGTTTTTCTGTATTTTTCTAGTATTTTAGTAGTGCTAGCATAGAAAGATTTAAGATAGTTTATCTAGTTTGGACCTATAAGCGAGTTTCTTTACTTTTGGCATCGATGACCTTTGTCGATGTCTTGTTTTCCAAAATTGTGTAGTTATTTTTATTTATGACATAGGCTGACAATGACCACCGAGTAAATAATGGGTCACCTAAGTAAGTGTGCACAACGCTCTTGCAAACGTGTAACAATAGAGTTTCTAGTATAAGTTTTTGAAGTACGTCTCGAACGCGATCACGTAAGAGTCTTAATTACTATGGGAAAATTGGCTGCGCCGCTAGCGGCACCGACCGGGAATAAACCATAGATTTATAAAATAGGTACTAACTTTTGCCCGGGACTCCGTCTGCGCGGAATTCGTTTATCGCTATCCCACGGGAACTATTAAATTTTTTCGGGATAAAAACGGTCCTATATTTTATGTCCTTTCCCGTGATTGAAACTATCCTGTTTACCAAATTTCAGCTAAATCGGTCCAGCGGTTTAGGCGTGCAAAGGTAACAGACAGACATAGTTACTTTCGTATTTATAATATTAGTTGGGATTGTATGTACTAGATACGTTAGATTACATCGCCGTTGAAATAACTTAAACAAGATCGAAAAAATTGGGATTTTTGGTGCGGGACAAAGAAAAGGAAGTATTTTGTAGATGAAAAACTCAAGTAAATGACGCGTTGTATGTGTGAGTAATGTGTGCGAAGCGAATAGACGAATTGACGTTCCAAATTAGAAAAATGACTTAAGTCCCATATCAGTTCTTTACACTACTACATACATACAACAGGTCATTTACTTACTACTACTAGGTACTACATTATGGATGCCTCTGTGTTCCCTCAGGCTCACTGCGTATAAGAAAAATGCTCTCATCTATCTATCTCGCTCTTTCTATCGTTGTCTATCTATACTCGAAAGCAAAAAGATCGGGTCACTTTTCACACAACTTTCAAAGGAAAGTGACCCTGGTTTTTCGCTCCAGAGTATATTTCTATATTCGATAAGTAGGTACGCAATAAACTGAGAATATTTGATACTCTTGCATTAAGCGCACGGGATTAGATAGCTCGTGTTACTGTTGGTTAATTCCTCTCTGTTATCGCCACTCAATCCCTATTTAGCTCCGAATCTCGTTTGGTGGGCTAACAGCCTTCCATGCAGGCCCATTACTGACCGGCTGCTGCCAATTTACGCCTCATCCGCGCTTCTCTATTGAATTACTTGCCCACTCCGTCCGGCTGCTTTGCAAGTGATAGGCGATTGGATTTTACCACAAACGGGTCGAATTTTTCAATCACTATTTTGATTTCTCTCCACCTATACACCCTTAATCATGCTAAACGTGGCCTTAAGGTTTTGTTACCTTAGGCACTGTCTACCCTGTAAGGGATAAAGACGTGATATATGTAGGTATGTATGTAGGTCGAATTTTTAACAATTTTGAAAAATTCTCTTCCACGCTGGTCTGGGAGCAAAGAAAAAACATCGAATGTACCAGTTGCTTCTCTACCCGCGCAGATGGTAAAATCCCATTGAGGGAATGAGCGATTATAATAGGAATCATGTTATAGGCGATGAGGCTAGCAACCCATCACTATTTTGATTCCATTTTCCACCTATACGCCCACAATCTTGCTAAATGTGGCCTGTAGGTACCTGTTACCTTAGGCTCTGTCTACCCCGTAAGGGACGAAGACGTGATTTGTGTGTGTGTGTGTGTGTGTGTGTTGAAAAATTATTGGCATTTCTATTTCTTCGACGTTCGTTATTATTATTTTCATTCATTATGCTTAAGCGGCTTTGTTGTGTAAGAACGCCATGATCTCATAAAAGGACATTTTGGTTGTGTACCATTTTTTTATCAGTAGCACCAGTATTTATTGTTTGTTTTTGAAGAAAAAGTGTCTCTACGATATGTTTTGACAGTCTTGTCTATTTTTTAATTTAATTTATATGGCTAGGCTACTTATATGGCTAGGTCGGTATTAGATAGACTAACCTACCTTAGTCTGTTTAGTTTCGATTCGGGACGTCGGGCCTTTTTTTTTAGTCTTTTTCTGTGTTGTATTCCGTAACACCTATTTCAGAATAAGTTAGTAAAAATACGTCAACGAACGTTACTTGCGTCTGTTATATTAAAATAAATTCTGGTGGTTTTAGAATCCATCACAATTTCTCCTGTAATTTGGACCCTACGCCAGCCTATTCAAAAACCTATTACTCAAATGCGGTTTTGCGATGACAACGATCTCGGAATAAGACCCCGCTTATTTATAGCATGTTTGCCATAATTCTTTCGTACAATTTAATGAGCGTAGGCTGAAAGTCGTCATACTTTAATTTAGGTGACTTAATATAGCTATATTGTCCGTATAAACAAATATTCGACGTTTCCATTCCAATAGATCAAATATTGTGGAAGTGAAAATAAGTCAATTATGAACGCTATGTACTTTTGTACGAACGCTATGTATTATTCCATGCTGGTCGGGGAGCAAAGAAAAAACATAGAATGCACCAGTTGCTTCTCCTCCCGCGCAGATGCTAAAAGCCCATCGAGGGAATGGGCGAAATCACAGGAATCATATATAGGCGATGCGGTTAGCAACCCATCACTATTTTGATTCCACTTTGGCCTGTACGTCTTGTTACCTTAGGCTCGGTCTACCCCGTTAGGGATAAAGACGTGATTTATGTATGTGTGTATGTACTTATGCATACTTATGTACGGTCGGCCAAATAAGAGGTCTATCACTTTTTTTCCAACTTCTTAAAGTTGAACTTGCAAGTTGACAGTCAGTCTTATCGATATTGTAATTTTATGACGTGCAGAGGTTTTTTAACCATAGAGTGGCAGACCACACAATTTTTTGGGTGATGGTACAAGCCAACATCTTAATAAAATGTGTTCAAAAAAATATCTATGGAATTGCACTCAAAAGTACCTACTCGTTCGCTAGTCTAGCCTCCTAAGCCCGACTTTTAACGAATCGCGTAGAGCCACCAAGTCCCAGTTTTGTGATTTTAGGTTTAATTTCAGCATATTTAAAGTTCTTTTTTTTATGTAATATTTTGTACTTTATATAGTAAATTCGGCACTTGTTCTTGCTGTTAATTAGTAACTTCAGAATGTACGCGAGGGCTTACGAGGTTAGAGCATAACCTAAATCCACTCTGTTGTAACCGTTGTCAACCGTGTAAAATCTATTTTCTGTTTAATACATTGGTGCTAGGATTTTCCAGCTGCTCAGTCTACAATGTATCTTGAAAGTGATCGTCATAAAGCGATAATCCCTGTTGCTTTACTTGTTATCTTCTCAATGTACCCTTTTCTGTTTCGTTACGTGGTCTCCAAATTGAGTCAATGTATTGTGTTGTAGTTAGATTTTCCACCACACTATCTAATGTAATGTCTCCTTGTCTACAGCCTACCCCGCCTAAGAAACCTCCCCGAAGAAACCTATCAGTGTCTCCTACGCATGCCAATTCCCCCTCCTCCGGATACAGCTACGAATTGCGACCGCATGCGAGGAGTCAAGACGATTTGGATGAAATACAGGTGAGAGTACCTAGATGCCCCTTCCTATCTGACCAGAGAGACCTAGACGCTTACCAAGCATAAAGGATTACACGCTGCATGCGAAATGCTATCCTTTTTGTAACCCTTACACGTGAAGCTGTTGGTAGGTGCGCAAGCAAAAACTCACAAATAGGTTAGGATCTGTTAACACGGAGACGCGATGACGGGGATGCTCCACCTTTCAAGGAGACAATACATCAAATGAGTATTCGACGTTAATTTTGTCAGCATCGCTCAGCGCAGCTCCAGTGGTAATGAGTTAAGTGGAACGAGATTTTTCAATGTACAAAAAACAAGCCATGAATGCGGTGATATGTCGTTTCTTTGGTCACTCACACCGCGCTAATTTCTTAATTTTTTGAATGGTTATTATCATATTTGTCATCATTATGTAACAGAAGACGACGTGTATCATATATACGGCATCTTTTAGTTGTTAAGTGACATGGTGTAGCTTATTTGTTGTTTACTAACAGGATCGGATGACCCAATGACAGTGCGTTCCATAGCAGGGAAATATTCTTGGACATTGACCACCAGGTGTTTTTTTTCTTATAGGTGTTCTCTTTTGTTTCAGGGTGCTAAACATTACCTCAAACACGGTCGATCAGTCGATCAATACGTTGACGGTAAACTGTCTTACTCTGAATTCGAGGAAAACCACAACTCCCCGCGAGTGGCTCCAGTTCCCAACCCTCGCCCGAGCCTTAAACTCCGCTCCCAACCAGTAGCAATCACTGCCATGTACGAAAACGTAGTCATAAAAGAACAGAATCCAAGAAGGAAACTCAGGAGAAACGTTGGACCAACACAAGAGAATCACGAACCCAGAATGGAGGATAGAGTGAGAAAATACTCTAACCAAGATAGGTCTTCGTTGGAGAGTCTTTTGGATGATCAGTCAATGAACAGTCCGAGTGATTGCGAGAGGTATTACGATGGGCAGCGGACGGGTATACCTTTATCTCCTACGCACTATGAGCAGCCTCCTACTCCGGACCATCCGCCACCTACCCCAAGGCAGGCAGAGAACAGCATACATGAAACGATCAGACCGTTAAGCCAGGTTAGTCCTGATTGAATGCACGTAGAATTATAGTCCACATGCTATTTTAGACGCAGCGTTTGATTTTTTAAGTAGTATTCTTTTCATGTAGAAAAAAGCTGTACATTTTTAGCGTCATTCACAATTTTAAAGTCGCTAGGGATGTACTGTTGCTCTCAAACATGTCTATTTATATTTAATAGTGTAATAACGACATTTATAATCCATTCAAATTAATTGACATATTTTTAATGCTGTAGTTAACTTGAGTGGACGCACAGGGACCTTCTTTTTTAATGCATGTTTTTAGCATGATATTATATCTGACGTGTTCCGTTCATTTGGACGATTTAAATTGAAAACAGGAAATCAAAATTTACAAATATTTTTCAACAATTTCAGCTTATTATGGAGGTTGTAGAAGAAATAAGAATTAGAAAAAAATCTCAGGGAGACGTGTCAAACCATAGATGATACAACTTTGTATAATTCGTGCATTTATTTAAACTTTTGGTACTATTTTTTAATATCGAGAGTCCATTTTTGGAGGTTGCAAGGGACAATCTAGTTACAAGATGAAAACGATACTAGTGATTGGTATATGCCATATTAACTTGGGTAGAAATAAATGTCATTTGAGTCTTGTAAGATTGTAAATTTTAACTTCATAAAATAGACAATACCCTTTCATGATTCTAGTGTATCTCAGGTGCTGTTTTACAATAAATATTATCTGTAAATAGAAATATAAAAGTATTCCTTAAGGTGCTATATTTTGTAGGAATAGCTATATTGTTACGTGTAAGGTGTGATGAATTATCAAAATCGTCATGAAATGTAAAATAAGTATTATTGATCCAAAAGTTTCTAAGATAAAAAGTGGTTTTGAATGGATTTTAGAATTCGTAAGCCATGTTGATGTCAAAAATATTAATAATAAATCAATTATTCTTCACGATGTCACACATATTAGGGATAAGTACCAGAAGGAAGCATCATTGTAATGGATATTAGACTGCGATCTAAATGGTATTGAATGATAGCATATTCCAAATACTTTCGACAAAATGTATTAGGACATGATAGATCTTCACTTTACGTTCCAGTTAATAATAGAAGGGGAACGATCGGACTAAAATATAAAAAAAAAACTCACGGCCTACACGGCGCATGACGTAAAGTTGAACTGTACGAATCGAAACCCAAAGTAGAAGGTTCTCACAATAAACTGGATTATGATTTTCCTTGGCATTATGAGGTTCTACAAAAGGGTTCTACGATTTACTTGGTTTGAATCAACACCTTTCGCCTTCATCATCTTCTGCATCTTCTATCTGTTTAAGTTGCGATTGTTCATTGAGAAGAATAGTTTTGGCTATTGAGTTATTGTACAAATCATTTGCATTTACTTTTTTCTTTACTATACAATTTTGAAGTATATTATTATCAGTAATGATATTCTTTATAAGTTTTTTTTTAATTACCGACATGACAGTATCTTGAATAGTTAAATATATTTTCTATGCGTATAATATATGTTTATACACTTTCGAATTTTATTAAAAGATGTTATCCAACGTGAAAATGAAACTTAGACTGAAATGAGCGTACTGTTACCTACTACTTACTAAAATTTATTTCAAAAGATATTATTAGGTACTTGTCTTGGTGGAATGTAAATTCCATTGTATTGTTTATTTTGTTAATTTTTAAAGCTTTGTCCTGATGTATTATTTTTATTTAGTTGCTATTTAATAAATTACTTTATGATTTATTTCTTGTTTTATTTAATTAAGTTTGCTGAAAGCTACGCGCCTGCACTTTTATGGAGCACATTATTCCTGTAAGTATTTTTAATTGTTTTTATACTTTAGAACGACATTAGTACTGGTATTGTAATAAAATAGTACCTATAGTTTTAGACTATACGGAGCTTACGCTAAACGAAATTATGGCTTTATCGTGGCGCCTGAATTAAAATACAGAGCAATGTGTAAAATATTCATCATATGGCAATTTCAATCATTACGGCGTTGCAATTAAATACATTTTTAGGATAAATCGAGAATGCTATGATCTGGAAACATATTTCAGACTAAACTAAACAGAAAAAGGCAGGGTCTCCTTGATGCCATAGTGCCTAGGGCGCTCGTAATCACAATCTAATTCATTACCTATCTCTTTCTATCACTATCTTATTTATAGTCGAGAGGTAGAATTGACCTCCACGCTCCTTTTAACAAGTTTATAATTAATATCACATATTTTTGTAACAAATCTTGTAAGGAATTTTACCGACGTGCATTAGGCAAGTTTTTTTTGAGATAGGGTAGCAAAAGAGTGAGTCACCTGGTGGTAAGTACTACCGCCCATGGACACATGCAACATGGTAGGCGGCTAAGATGGAGTACGTACCTCGTGCCAGTCATTTCAACGGCAGTCTTATTCTCCTGCTTGGAACACAGCAGGCAGCAGGATTAGCTATCCTACCACCTACAACTTGGCTTATAAATTAGTAAATGTACCTTGTGTGTCTCTGATAACAACAACAAAAGTCGTCAAACTTTGGTTTGGTGTTAACAGTAAACGCAACGATTAAGGCTAGTAATAACCAGTGTACAAATGATAGGTACAATAAAAACTCTCAAGCAAAACCCTTACCTAATCAATTTAGATGTGGCAATTCTATGAATTTGCTGTTTCAACTTGGAAGGCGTTTCGAAGAGCGTCAGGGAGCAAATTCGATTTTCGAAGTTCGTATGACCGTACCGTCCTTTTCACTCTCAAGTTAATCATCATTAGGTAGTGTAAGCGAAACGATACGAAAAGAACTTCGAATTTCGAAGTAATAAGGCTTGTCTACAGTCAATAGTGTTTATGGCGTCACTAGAGCTATAACGACGTATACCGGTCCTTGATATAATGTTATTCTGATTGATCTATATAAATTCTTCCATGCTGGTCTGGGAGCAAAGGAAAACATAGAATGTACCAGTTGCTTCTCTTCCCGCGCAGATGGCCTATCGAGGGAATGTACGAAAATAGGAATCATGTTATGGGCGGCTGGCAACCCATCACTATTTTGATTCCCCTTTCCAATACGCCCGCAGTCATGCTAAGCGTGGCCTTTAGGTCTTGTTACCTTCGGCTCTGTCTACCCCGTAAGGGATAAAGACGTGATTTATGTATGTATGTATGTTATGTATCTATATAAATAAAAGTTATCGGCTGTAACGACCATACCGCCGCGTGTACGCAGTGACGTGTCGTAGGTGTCACGTTTTCTCACCGTTTTTCCATACATTTTGTTGCGTAAACGCACCGTCAACGTCTTTTACGCACCTTAGTATGACGAGGCGATGTCTGTGATTGTCGGTAATTGAGGCGTACGCCACTTCCATTTGTTTTTCATATTTTCTGGTAATACCTAAAAGGAATAAGATAAATTAAGACCAAAATATAACATCTAAGGGCTGGTTGCGTGATCTGGAGTTTAAAAGAATCTTTAAGCCTGATTTAGGGTTGTTCCCATTCCCATCCATACTTTCTTACTACCTCAGGTGACCCACTTGCTCGTTTGCCTTCCTATTCATATAAAAAAAAAAAAAAAAAAAAAAAAAACCTATATTTCGACACAGTTTTTTACCACGAAGTTATGTAGTTGAATCTATGAGGATTTTTCTGTGTTCTAATTTTCACTGACATTTAGAAATTTAATTTCTAACGGTAAAACCGAAAAAGTAAAACATAAAAATCAAGAAATAAAATTTCTTGATTCATTTGATAGTACCTATCATTTGGAAAACAGCGCCTTCTCTCGTTCCTGGTGAGCAGTAGATGTTCCATGGGAGTTTGTAATTGGCATTGTTCATTTTTTTTAAGCTGTGCTTTTAACACCTTTATTTGATAAAATGGACTATTTCAAGCAACTAATTTGAATATTATGCTTTTACGTAGCTTTGTTAATTAATAATAAATATTTTTTCGCTGTTTGATAATTCGTGAATTTAGACAGAATCCCAATCGCCTTCGTTCGGCTGGCTATAAAAAAAAACGGCTTTGTCTATGGTTTTGTTAGATTTGACAGTGACACGTGACAGTTGCCATAGCCAAACTTTTTTTTTCATTTTTGTGGCAAACATTCGATGCTGGATTCTGTCTAAAAACCCGGTCGTTCGGTCAAACAAAGGTTCAAAGTACTTTTACAAAAATATCTGCAATCATAAAGTATTTTTGAAATCGGACAAGATAAATCGGATAATTGATGGTTTTCCTCGAAATGATTTTCGAATTGGAGCATATTAAAAAAAATGAACAATGCCAATTGTGCCGTACAGACACATCATTCAAACAGATGACGCTTAGCGACAAAAATTCGCATAGTAAAAAAAAAAAAGGTCACGTGACAGTTAGTAGCAGGTAGAAAAATTCGGAGACTACCCACCTGCTATGGGTGGTGTAGGGGAGTAGGGGTATAGCACGCGTGGAATGACGAGGATCCGGGTTCGATTCCCGGCCATAGCTTTACTTTTCGGATTTTTCTATGTGTTCTAATTTTCCCTGACATTTAGAAATTTAGTTGAATCTAGACCGCGAGAGCCCGCCTGACCCCCTTATATACATTCGTTTGTCTTTATCTATCACTTTAACGTTTCTCTTTGTCGTTACTTTAAGGAAGTCCATTTCAATGAATAAAAATAATTTACCTTGCTACTCAGTTGCAAGATAATCTTGCACTGTGTCCATCGATCCACTAGAGTTAAGTGATTAGACCATTTAGGTACCAACATCACTTCTCCCTTTTCCTCCCCAGGAGTACAAGCGCCGCTCAATGCTTCGCGACAGCCAAGCAGACACGGAGTACCTCCTCCGCGCCATGTCGGTGGCCTCCGTCGCTAGTGGCGCCACCGATCGCAGCGGCAACACCGACAACTGGGTCGAGGAGTACGTCTGCGAAGTACCTTTTGCAGGTAAGTGGGGTAAGAATTTCGACACGACGAAATGTACAAGAATATAGTATTGATGCTTCAAGCCGTTGAACGATGCATGGCCTAAAATGATTTGAGTTATTTTCGCGACTGTGTTTTGGTCGTATAAAGCCGACCGGATTCTTTACACTGTCGTTCGTCGTTATATGAGTGTAATTACCCGGTTGCAATATAAATTGAAATATGAGGATCGGGAGATGATAACGCGTCTCGCAAATGAAAAATAAAGAGTGCACAGATCTGTAGATAGATAGGTACATATGTGTATGAAGAACTAGGGGAATTGAGTCCAGTACAATCTACACATCTTTAAATCAAGTGGCGAGTGTTGGAAGCTAACTCGAAGTCGGGAAAAACCCCAGAGAGTTGAAATGTTGAGTACTTATTAAGGGGACTAAGAATATTATGCAGGTAGGTTACCAGCTTGTGCTAAAATGTGGAAATGTTGTATATTTTTACCTTACAGGTTTTATCCCAATATCCACAGCTACTTTTAACGCTAACCCGCGAATTATGCACCTAAAATTAAAACAACCAAAAACAATTTTCGTTCGCTGGTTGCTCTTATACCGCGTAAAATATTTACTCGCTGGGAGGCGTGAATCCATACTTTTTCCAGGTTTATTCCGTTTTTCTATTTGCCCTACAAACATGGCTACGACCGCCACTGTTGCCAGACTGTAAACAAATAGTCGCGACTGAAAATCCAACGGCATATTTTACCAATATTGGGTAAGTTTCACTGAATTTGTGATTCAGACGCGAATTCATGTTTCTGTTTAAAATCTGAAACTGTTGGGTGCTTTTGCCTTATACCTATGTAGGTATCTACATAGAGTAATGATCCCGCAAACTAATCCAGCACTCGGTGACTGGGAAATAAGGTTTTAATTTGAACGAATAGGTTAATGTTATCTGTACCTACACGTACACACAACACATAGACAACACGCTCGGACATTTCGGAGTCTAGCTGTTTATTGTACGTCAATGACTAAAATTTACTATCTGGCACTTACATAAGTGTCAATCAACATACTAATTGTCTACTTTGATTACTTGTAAACTCTATATCTATCATTTTAATTAACGACTGACACGCCAAGCTTGATACAGATTGATCGTTCAGTATGAAGTGATTGCTGTGGTATGCCAGATCTTATGCGCTTACGCAACGTGTTTAATGCGTTTCTATTAGTTATAAGTAGCCGTTAAACGTTGTTATTTTCGATGAGGTTAGAATTATATTAAAAGGAATGGGTGAAAATCTTAGGAATCATTGTTATAGGCGCGGTTAGCAACCCATCACCATTTTGATTCCCCTTTCCACCTCTAACGTCCACAATCATGCTAAACGTGGCCTTTAGGTCTTGATACCTAAGGCTCTGTCTACCCCGTAAGGGATAAAGTCGTGATTTATGTATGTATGTAGGTTAGAATTATTTGTATAAACTAAAACATGTTGCGGCCATTTTAGTCGCATTTCACCTCGATCATGTAGTACAGAATTTTATTGCAAACGTTAAACGCTGCAAATTACTGATATAAAAAGTTACGTCAAGTACCTATAAGATTCTATGGCAATTTTGCTAGTTACAGTTCAAATGCTGCATGGAATTTACACAATACCTCAACAAAAACTATACCTACCTAAACCTTCCTCGTGAATTCTCAATTTATTGGTGAAAACTCCATGATAATCCGTTCAATAGTTTTAGAGTTTATTGCGAACAGACAGACGCCGAGGACTAGATAAATAGCTGTTGCCCGCAACTTTGTCTGCATAGAATTCGTTTATCGCTATCCCGCACGAATTACGCAATTTTCCGGGATATAAAGGAGCCTATGTGTTATTCCAGACTATAATCTACCTATGTTCCAAATTTCATCCAGATCTGTCCAGCCGTTCTGGCGTGAAAGAGTAACAAACATCCATCCATACTTACAAACTTTCGCGTTTATAATATTAGTAGGATAGTAGGATATGCAGCCATGCCAGTGTAAAACTTAACACCCGCATTTAACACAAAACGTGTATTACAAGAAAATATTTATATTGCGGAGAAACTTATTTATGAGTAGTTATCGACAACACGTACTTAGCAATACGCCAATATAATGTTATACGAGCATAGCCTAGTTAAAGTTATGCGGTGATTTGAGTAGAAAGTTGGTACTTAATTATTTATCTGCAATGATAATGATCGTTTAGTCAGTTTAACTGCTGTAATCTTTTAAGATTAAGGGCCAGTCTCACCACTCTCTGTAAAGTTCCTGATATCTTTAGTGTCAGATATCTATGATTCCCTCCATTTTATTACAAGATTTTTACAAGCTTTTACAAGCTTTTTTACAAGCTTTTACAAACTTTTTTACAAGCTTTTCACAAGCTTTATATTAACTTGCAAATCTTTATCTGATTGACCTGAGATTTTGCATACTTGTGTAAGTCAGATGACAATACAATAATCTGTTAGTAGAATTCTGGTGGTCCAGCCAGGACCGTCTCCGCAGAGGGAACTAACTCTTCAACGGTTGGTCCGATTGACTTGAAATTTGGTTCACATATGTAGGACGGATGACAGTGCAAGTACAGTCAGCAAACAAGCTTGTATCTGAAATTCAATTTTTAGATTAGGTCATCTCACTATGAAATAGACAGAGACGACATCATAGATAACCGACACTTAAAATATCAGTTCTTCACTGACAGTGGTGAAAAAGGCCCTTAGAGTGGCAAGTTTCACCGCTCTCATTTAAGACCCTGATATTGTCTCTGTCTGTTTCGTAGTAAGAAATAGAGAGGGAATCATAGATAACTGACACTTAAGATATCAGGAACTTTACAGAGAGAGGTAAGACAGGCCTTTAATGTGACTTTTACATGTGGCTTTTCCCCGTTTTCTTTGGTTACTCTGCCACGTTGGTCTGGAACTTAAGAAAAACATAGAATATTACTGTTTCTTCTCTTCCCGCGCAGTTGGTAAAAGCCCGTCGAGCGAATGGGCGAAAATCTTAGGAATTATTGTTATAGGCGCGGTTAGCAACCCATCACTATTTTCATTCCCTTTTCCACCTATACGCCCACAATCATGCTAAACGTGGTCTTTAGGTCATGCTACCTTAGGCTCTGTCCATTCCCTAAGGGATAAAGACGTGATTTCTGAATTAATGTATGTATGTATTCTTTAGTTAGATAGCCGCCGAGCATAGAACTTTCTAACAGAGTATTGTGGGTTCAAATTTTGACTCACACTATTATTTTCAAAATTCCTGTGCGGTTTCATTTAAAATTTACAATGGGCTTTTCGGTGAAGGAAAACATCGCTAGCAAACCTGTTCGAATCAGTTCAATGGTGTGTGAATTTCCCAATCCGCACTGGGCTTGCGTGGGAATTACAGCGCAAGCCTTCTTAATCTGAGATGATAATGATGGCCGGGCATACGGAATTTCAAGCGCGTCAGTGGCATTTGTGGTTTCGGTGATAGTGGTTTACTGTCAGGCGATCCACTTGCCCGTTTTCCACCTTTTCATAACACAGTAATATACCAACGGTGCGTCGTCAAAGTAACATTTATCACCTGTTGTGCCGAACTCGCTTGCGTGACCTCTTTACACTGCAGTGCAATTAAAGGCACAATTACATGCCAGTAATGAGATAGACGTGATTAGAACGTACAGATACAATGAGTGGCATTAAAATGATGCACCACTGAAAGTATAACGCGCGTAAGTACTCGCCCGGTTTTTTTTCATAAAATATAAGTGAGTTTAGTAATGTACCATTGTTTTTTCTATGCATATATATGCATTAAAAAAATGTTGGTCATCAGTCTCGCTAAAACTCTAAAACGACTAAATATTTGTGGAAGTTAAGGAGAGGGTTACACGTTGAAAAAATATAAAGAAATAAGTTCAGATAATTTTTATCCGTGGTACGACGTACCAACTCTACCAACTCTATCCTCCCCGACCTAAGGTACCTAAAGAACCCGAAACACGACGAAAAATATTAATGCTATTCACCACCTTAATATTTGTTAACAACACTACCTACAATACCTACTTAACGTATTGTTTATTATGTAAAACTCGACCGAAAAGTAAAAAAAATGCAGGATTTAACGACTCCAGTGAAAATCGCGAAGGTGAGGTGTCCGTAGGTTGGTGAAGACACTCGCCATCAGTGTCTCTCTTGACACCTAATTTCGTGAAAAAAGTTAAAACCAACATTTTTAAATTATGCAAACCAGTTTTTAACATTCCCGTCATCATATTGTCAGCAGCATTTTATACAGCGTGTAGCCTCTATTTGAAAGTACAGCGTGTTTTTATTGCGGCCTCACGCGCATATTACCATCGCATGGTCATTAGGGTACCGTACGTTTTAAAGAAAACCCCTCTCTGAAGAATCTCACTGAGATAGCTACGAGTACTATATCAGCAAATTATTCCTGAAATAATTATAGATGCTATTATCTAGCTTGGTTCCAGTCTTTAGCGTGCAAAAGGACTTAGTCGCTTAGAGTCGAACATGCCTGTTGTGCGTTTGGAGATTCCGCTCCCGTATAGGTTTGTTCAGCCACCAAAGAAAATGCCGCTAACACAATGCTTGAATCATCTGTCATAATAACATTTAGATGTAAAGGCTTTAGATTATTACCAAAACAGATTGTATCAGTTACGTTTGTCACGATACTTAACTGTTTTTTTTGTTTTGTTTTTGAACTAGCGACTTCGTCCGCGCTGCACTAAAGTTCGTATCCCAGACAGTTTGACTTTTCTTGACACTTCCAACAATATTCGTTATATACTCAGCGTCGAAAACATGTTTGCAAATTTAATATAGGTAATTTTGTATGGAGACTGGGCCAAATTTTGTGCCTCGTAAGTAAATTTCAAAATTGACACAAAAACCTGTGTAAGGTGTCTATATAAGAATTATTTTAGAATATTTTTGCAGGTGGTTGGATTGGTGTGATTTAACTTTCCTGTAACGGTTTGTAACCCCCGACGCAAAAAGAGGACGTCGATGTGTGTGTGTGTGTGTGTCTGTCTGTGGCATTATAGTTCTCAAGCCGTTGGACCGATTTCGATGCGGTTTTAGTATGTATGTATGTAGTATCTAAACTCGTTATTGTGCAAAATAAACAAGACAAATACAATTGACAAACACTGAGATACATGCACAAAGGCGGACTTATCCCTTTAAGGGATCTCTTCCAGTCAACCTTTGAGTGGATGAAAGGAGTATTATATTTGTAAAGAAATAGTTTTCTTTAAGTTATGAGTTAGGCTCATTGATAAAGCAGGTTTTGTTTATTTATTTTCACTAAAGATGGCGTTACTTATAACATATGTCATGTCGTTAAAGCAGAGGCTGTTATGTCAAGATGGCGACATAAGTTGATAATTTTAAGATATGTTTGTAGGCTAATAATATGATAAGGAATCGACTCCATGAAGAATAAACTTTTAATGTCGTTTCTTTGTTATTTACAGGTAAGTTAGTGTAATGCAGTCACTGCAGATAAATTGTAATTAGTAGTTTAATGGTGTAAACTTATGCTGAAATAAAACTTTGTTATTTACAGAGCAACACATGTTTATTTTCGTCGTTTCTTTAAAGAACTTTAATTAATAGTCTTATAAAACGACATTACTGGTTAAATTCAAGAACTATGGAAAAATTAAGATTCACATTCGCGGTCTTAGCGACAAGTGATGGAAAATCCAATTTGATCTGTATAACCTCAATTGAGACACCCGACGGACGTGTTTATGATCTGCCGGATGAACTGAAACCTGCCAATAAACATACTGGCATAACAAATACGGAGGTATACACAAAAATAAAAAACTCGCTTAAAAAACGACACCAGACGCGAAAAATCTGGATCCCGTTAACTAACGAATTGAGTAAAATCTACTTGGATGAAGGTGAAAATGTGCAATTTGGTGAACAATACCTTGATGAAACTACGTATGAAAGCAAATCGCAGCATGGTGATAAGAATAATACAGAGTCAGGTAGCAAAAATCTAGGCAAAACAGCTGAGAGATTTCTATTAGAAAAATTTTCCGGAAGAACTTCAAATGTCCACCAGTGGATTAATGAATTTGAAACTGAATGTGCACGATTTGAAATATTACAAGATGAAGAAAAAATTGAGATTTTAAAGTATTTATTAGAAAAACAATGTTTTGATTGGTACACCAGTATGCTAATAAAATTTACGGTAAAATCAGAATGGACGCTATGGAAAGAACATTTTTGTGAGACATACGGAAATAAAGGTTGGTCCCAAGTAAAATACGCGTTTACATTCAGATACCAAGCAGGTTCTTTAATAGAATATGCTACCAAGAAAGAAAGACTGTTGTTAGAAGTTAACAAAAAAATTGATCCCCAAACAATGATAAACCTTATTGTAATGGGACTACCAGATTATATAATTGACAAGATCGACAAAACATCAGTATCATCAATTACAGGCCTCTTCAATGAAATTGGTAAACATGAACATACAACAAATAAAAAGATATATATTAACAAGGTAAGAAGAAACACATTCGACAACAAAGGAAAAAATGAAAAAGTCAAACCATGCCAGATATGTGAGAAATTAAATAAAGGTACTCGTTTCCACCCTGAAGATAAATGCTGGTTTAGACAAACTGATGATTACGACAATAAAAAAAATCAAAGAAAAAATGTGAATAACACCGTGTTAGATGTCGAATTAAGTGACAATGACCAAAAAAACGAATAATAACACCATTGATTAAGGTCAAACTTACATTAAATAACCAATTAGAAATATTTGGTATATACGATTCAGGTTCTAATGTTTCTCTTATCAATTCTAAATTGATAAAACTTAAAGGAGAAACGGAAAGTGATCTGAATAGTGCAAATTTAATAACAATTAATGGTGTTAAAAGAACAAGAGGTTTGACCAAACTTAACATTAAAATATTTGAAACAGAAAGGAAAATTGATGTTTATATTGTAGATGGAAAAGAGTTTAAATATGATTTCCTGATAGGACTAGATATGATAAAAGAGTATAAGCTGATACAGAATGATAATTTGGAAGTGACTCAAAAAATAGAAAACAACTCTACGAAAGCACAAAGGGAAACAGATTGTTATTCCATAAATTTCAATGAGCATGTAAAAAAAGAAGACTTTACGAAGAATATCAATAATTTAAGTGCTGAACAACAATTTACAATAAATAAACTGGTAGACAAGTATAAATCAAACTTCGCAAAAGATAAGTATGATATTGGGACAATAAGAGATTATGAAGCACGAATTGATCTTGTTGTGGACAAATATTGCTGCAAAAGGCCGTATAGGTGTTCGATAGAAGATAAAAAAGAAATTGAAGAACAAGTAGGGAAATTATTACAAGAACATCTTATAGAAGAATCATACAGCCCATTTGCAGCACCAGTGACCTTAGCTTTCAAAAAAGAAGATAATAGGAAAACCAGATTATGCATTGATTTCAGAGATTTAAATAAAATAGTGGTACCACAGGCTCAACCGTTTCCATTGATTGAGGACCTCGTAATAAAGACCAGAAACTGTAAGTATTTTTCAACATTAGACATAAACTCGGCATTCTGGTCTATTCCGTTACGTATTGAAGATAGACAGAAAACTGCTTTTGTCACACAGCAAGGTCATTTTCAGTGGACATGCTTACCTTTTGGCTTAAAAACCTCGCCAGCAATATTTCAAAGAATATTAAGTAACATATTAAGAAAGCATAACCTAACAGATTTTACAGTTAACTATATCGATGACATTTTGGTATTCTCAAAATCATATACTGAACATATTAACCACTTGACCCAATTATTGGAAGCTATTAAGAAAGAAGGATTCAGACTTAAATTTCAAAAATGTACATTTGCTTCGGAATCTGTAAAGTATCTTGGACATATAATACAAGACAACACGGTTCGACCAGTGAAAGATAACTTAATTTCAATACAGAACTTCCCACCACCTAAAACTCAGAAAAACATAAGGCAATTTTTAGGCAAAATAAATTTTTACCATGAATACATACCTAAAAGTTCAATTATCTTAGAACCACTTCATAATTTATTACGGAAAAATCAAAAATTTATGTGGTCATCTGAATGTCAAAATTCATTTGAAGAAATAAAGAGATTACTATGTTCACAGCCTATTTTGGAGATTTTTGACCAAAATTTGCCCATAAACATTCACACAGATGCATCATTAGAGGGAATTGGAGCAGTATTAAAGCAAATCCAACCAAATGGGAAAGAAAAACCTGTAGCATATTTCTCAAAAAAATTGAATGAAATGCAAAAGAGAAAAAAAGCCATATATCTAGAATGTTTAGCTATTAAGGAAGCAATAAGGTACTGGCAATACTGGCTCATAGGAAAATCATTTACAGTATACTCGGATCATAAACCATTGGAAAATATGTCTATTAAATCAAGAACCGATGAGGAATTAGGTGATATGATGTACTATCTATCACAGTATGATTTCAAAATAAAATATGCCCCTGGAAGAGAAAATCTAGAAGCGGATTGCTTAAGTAGGAATCCAGTATTGAATGAAAATGAAAATAGAGATGAGCAATTAAAAATAGTGAACTTAATAAAATTACAAGATGTTCTAATGGATCAAAAAAACAATGATAATATACAAAAACATAAAAATAATTTAATACACAAACACAACATATATTATAAAAAAATTAATAAATGTGAAAAAATTGTGATATCAGAAGAATTTAGTATAAAACTTATGAAACAAATACATGAAAATATGTGTCATATAGGTATAAAACAGATGCAAAAGAAGATTGGGAAAATATATACAGCAAAGAATTTAATAATGAACATAAATAATCTTTGTAAAACATGCGAAATATGTATAAAAAATAAGACAAGAGGACAAGTTAAGTATGGTTTGATGTCACATTTAGGCCCAGCCACAAAACCGTTTGAAATTGTTTCTATAGATACAATTGGAGGCTTCGGAGGCTCACGATCGACCAAAAAATACTTGCACTTATTAGTGGATCATTTTACTCGATATGCATATATAATAACCTCCAAGACGCAGAGCGCAAAGGATTTTATAAAATTAATAGAAAAAGTAACCAATTCTAATCAAATTGGTATGATCTTTTCCGATCAGTATCCAGGAATAAATTCAAAGGAATTTAAAACCTATTTAAATGAAAAATTGATTCCGCTGGTTTTTACAGCAGTTAATGCACCATTCTCTAATGGTCTTAACGAGAGGCTGAATCAAACGCTTGTCAACAAAATCAGATGTAAAATGAATGAAAAAGAAAATAAAATTGCATGGACAACAATAGCTCACAACTGTGTAGATAAATATAATGAGACGGAACACACAGTCACTGGCTTCGCACCGAGGTATTTATTAGATGGTACAGACGTTTCTGTAATGCCAAATGAACTAAAACAAGAGGAAGTAGTAGATGACTGGATTGAAGACAGAAAAATAGCGTTTAAAAATTCAATGAAGTCACATAGCTATAACAAAATGTTATTAGATAAAAATAGAATACATCACAAATTTAATGCAGGTGATATGGTATATGTTGAAAATGGACACAAGTTAAATAGAAAAAAGTTGGATGAACTTAAAATTGGTCCATTTAAAATAGAAGAAAAAATTTCTAATTCAATTTACAGAATTAATACAGGTCATAAGAAGTTGGAATCAAATCTGTTTCATATCACCAAACTTATTCCAGCTACATTATGAGGATTCAAAGGAATCTAAACAAGACATTTTTTAGAATTTCCTTTCCTAGGGGGGGAGATGTAAAGAAATAGTTTTCTTTAAGTTATGAGTTAGGCTCATTGATAAAGCAGGTTTTGTTTATTTATTTTCACTAAAGATGGCGTTACTTATAACATATGTCATGTCGTTAAAGCAGAGGCTGTTATGTCAAGATGGCGACATAAGTTGATAATTTTAAGATATGTTTGTAGGCTAATAATATGATAAGGAATCGACTCCATGAAGAATAAACTTTTAATGTCGTTTCTTTGTTATTTACAGGTAAGTTAGTGTAATGCAGTCACTGCAGATAAATTGTAATTAGTAGTTTAATGGTGTAAACTTATGCTGAAATAAAACTTTGTTATTTACAGAGCAACACATGTTTATTTTCGTCGTTTCTTTAAAGAACTTTAATTAATAGTCTTATATATTATTATTTAGTCATTAGAAAGCCAGATTCCCTGCGGTGGTTCTTACCCATGTTTGGTAAAAATCGGCATAAAAATAAAAAAAATAAAAGTTTGAATAATATTTGCAAAGGCATTTTTGGCAGAAAAGGGGTTTTTTTTAATTTAAGGTTTGATTGCTCCATTAATGGCTACACTTTGAATTATACCGCACTTAAAAAATCCTGGAAAACATTAACAGGAATATTCACTATGCAGTCAAACGGACCCAACCACCCGCTGAAGCCGGATTAATTTTAAGACACTAGTGTGCCCAAGGAACCCTGGTTTAAAATCCAACTCGCCCATTCCCAGTTTTTATTTCCCACTTGATTACGGTTTTCACGCGGCCCTTCACGACTCTAACCAATGGTTAAATATTAATTTGCTGCGTGAGGCAACCTTAGTGGTATTCCGTACAGTATGTGGATTTATGTGTATGATACAGTGTTCATACGTGAATAACACAGTGGTGCCTTGGACATTTTATTTGATGTTTCATAGCCTTATATACATTGCAAGAAAAATCTTGCCAGCGCGATGTAGGATTGGTTCGTGACCGTTATAGCGACACCTATCGGCATATAGAAGTAACAAACACAAACTATGTACATTATTATTATAACTTAATGCGAGTTCAACGTACAGCAAATTCTTAGACGGAATACGAAACGGCCTGGTTCTCATGGTAGTCAAGGAAAGTAAATGTTGAGCGTTGAACTCATACTAATATTAATGCGAAAGTTTGTGTGAATGTATAGATGTTTGTTATTCTTTCACGCCAGAACGTTGAACAGATCTGGATGAAACTTGGATCAGAGATACATAGGCCGGAATAACAACGCTACCTCCTTTTATCTCATTTGCAGACGAAGTCGCGAGCAACAGCTAGTAATAAATGACGTATCGCATGTCAAGATGACAGTGCATAATTTTATTGTGAAAAGGTTCGCAATTATGTCTATTTTTAGTTATATATAGGTATAAAGAGCAATTATACTTATATTTTGTACACATTTGGCAGAATCTGAGAGTACCTTAGATTTAGAAGTACCTTTTTGGAATTTTGCAAAAACTAATAAGCTTCGGTTACGGTTTTTTTTCTATAGACAGTATAACAGAATAAGTTACGAGGTTTCAGTCGACAAATATGTTCATGAACTAAAACCAATTACCTTTCTATTACAAGTCACCTGATGCCAAGGTGTGTAGGGTGTGTATTGTCTATATCGGATATCCTTTTAGTTCATAGATATTTTTGTAAATTTTGATAGCGCAGAAGACAGCTCGAAAAGTTTTACTGCCTTATCCGCTTCTCTACCGTAATGTTCTTAATCGTTGACAGTTATCTTCGTAATAAATCCTCCATGCTAGCTCATTTTAGTAACCGTTTTGTCGAGCCATATTGACCTTTGACCCGTTAAGATAATCTTTCGCTAAGCTATAATTTAACATTTTATGCGGCAGCTTATTACCTACAATTTTCCTAATTATATTTTCTTGTAATTAAATTAGCTTCGGAATGTACACTCAAAATAAATTAGATTATAACGTCGTTTCGTATATTTGTAATTATACTGAGACCATCAACATTTCAGAGAAGTTACAAAATAAACTTATCCTAACGTATTCTAAGTAAATTGCCCCATGTTTAAAAAACCTATTTATTTTCAGCTTCACTTTGGTCCAATGATCGTTTGGTCTAATTTTTTCAAACATTTGGTACCAACCGGGGTGACTTTAAAAACAGTTAGTTGGCGAACTTACTCAATTTTATTCACGGTTATTACTCCCGATCGATAATTCGACGATATTTTTTTGCCTACATATTAAACAATGACTTCGTATAGACAATGTTGATTTTATAGCTATTTTGAAACTATCAAAATAACCCCAAAATTACCGTATTTAACCCGGTTTACTACTTTAACACCAAAAATATTCGACGGTACGCAGGATATCGGATATACAGACATAAGAATGAACTTAAAAACTACAGCTCTTAAGCTTGTTTTGCACCAAGATACCGACATTTTTGACATAATTTGTCTTAGGTGTTACGTCAAAAATCGGCCGTTTTGGTTAGAGTAACTGTCAAGTTTTGATGCAATTCGCGCCAAAACAGTTTTTATAAAGTTTTATTTCTTTGCTCGGCCAGTGTTAACAATGCCTTACCTAATACTGTCTCTACAGTAAAACAAAGACTCATTTGTAGTACCATTTCCATTACGTTTCACCGCAAACTCATTTAAGTTGATTTGATAGGCAAACCGCAGACATTTACTGCCCATCATGCTAAAAGATGGCGTTTGTCTTGCACAACTTACTAGCTTCAAAACCTATACAGAAGTAAAAGCCAATTTGCAGTAGGACAGCCTGTGAAATAACTGCACGGCCAACACGAAGGCACGCGAGATAGACTATCCGTCTCTTTCTAGAACGATCAGTACAAAAGAAAAAGACGGGTAGGTAGGCTATCTCGCGCGCGACACAGCTCTCGCCCGCTCCCGTGCTAGCGTGCTGGCACATCTCACTTATAGTGTTATAGTGTATATCTATGCGCAGTAGTTTTTACCTATTTGCCATCAGGCAACCCTCTTGCTCATTTGCTTTCTCTATAGTACGTTAAAAAAAATCCTCTATGAGATGTGAATGTGAAATGGCGAAGCACTCTCTTCACAGATTCTCGTATTATCGTATACCGCTTCAAGAACTCGGAATCCTGTTTTGTGAAAGGTCCAATGCATCTGTTTAAGCAATTGGACACCTCACTAAACTTATAATTTAATTACAATTCTCACCTACTTACCCACATTTGTGTTGTACAAACGCACATAACGATATATCCTTGTTTCATGAAAGAAAAAAAAGATGGCGGCTGTGCGGCGCCGGCGCCGGTCTTGTTGTGCTTTTTGCGCAAGTAACGCGCTTTTACGTAGCCGTAGCTATCGTGTTTTTTCGTATTATTTTTATAGATAAAGATGAGACTTGTTTTAATGGTTGTTGCAGTAATTTTAAATTGCACTCCGATCAAGTTTGAGATTTCTAGAGGAGATTATTTTGCCACACACATAGTTAAAGGAAGGTATAAAGGTATACGTAAATCTTGAACATTTTTCCAGAATTTAACTACTTTGGGTTTTTCTTACTGAGAATCGTTTACCCTATCGATCCTCAAACAAGAAAAAATGTGTCCCAAAATTTTCATTTCAGTTCGTCACTTTTTTCGTATAGGTATGTATGGGACGTGACAAACAGGAAAAAAAATCCATAGTAAAATCTGGGACACATTTGTTCTTGTATGAGAATCGATAGGTTAAATGATTCTGAGTAAGAAAAACTCAAAATATTTAAATTCTGGAAAAAATGTACTTTTTTTTGGAAATCACTTAGAGAATTGAATAATGGAGCTGGATAATGGAATTCCTCTACAAAGACGAATCCGTGGGAACGCTGATACTTACTTTCATAATATCAGAACAATGAAATTTTTGAACATATCATGCATAAGTTTGAGTTGACCATTAATTTGCGAGTGTAATGTTTAATTTTCATAATAATTTTAAAATGTCATAAAAGTCTGCGTAATAGTTTTGTGCGGCGCACAATTTTGAAATGAAAAACCTTTCCCAACCACTTAACAGATTGACTAACTTAAGAACAATAAAATCTGTCTGAAACGACGAAATGTAATTAAAGGCCAATCGACATTCAATTAATTTCATTTATATAGGTAAGTCATTAAATGACTACTAAGCGAATGCAATAACATTTAAGCACAAATACAACCGCACCGAAGTAATATTCCATGTTCAGAGTCACAGAGTTACTGTTCAGTATTATGGTAATACTAGCTGTTACCCGTGGCTTCGCCCCCGTACCATGTTTTTTAAATATTGATACATAAAAACCTTCTGACAATAACAAACACAACAAAAAAAGAATTAGCAAAATCGGTCCAGCCGTTCACGCGTGATGCCGTGACCAAGGGAAATAGGGATTGATTTTTATACATACACACACACAAATCACGTCTTTATCCCTTACGGGGTAGACAGAGCCTAAGGTAATAAGACCTACAGGCCACGTTTAGCAAGACACTGAGGGCGGCGTAGAGGTGGAAAGTGGAATCAAAATAGTGATGGGTTGCTAGCCGCATCGCCTATAACATGATTCCTATGATTTTCGCCCATTCCCTCGATGGGTTTTTACCATTTGCGCGGGAAGAGAAGCAACTGGTACATTCTATGTTTTTTCTTTGCTCCCAGACCAGCATGGAAGTAAGTTCATTTATATGCATAGATATTCTGGAAGGTTACTTGATTCAATGATAACATTCCAGAAGATTCTGGTACAAATTCTAGACGATATTTGCAGTAACGCATATTATTACAGGCAAAACAGTAATTATTACGGCGGACAAGATGTATGCAATGCGCATGCGGCATCGGCAATATGCTCATTATGTTTATTTGTTTGTTCATCTGCTACTAACTTCTTAGTTTATAAGATTCAATATACCTACCATTAATCATTTGGATTTAGTTCGAAATGCATTATTTAACTTGAATAGGGTGCGGGTTGAAATATGTAAAGTATGAAATGCATTATGAGTCAAAATAGGTAATGGTTCAAAATGTAATTTTGACGTTTTTGCTCGCGTGCTCTACAGATTGGTTCAGGGGCCTTACTATGGCGTCTTAATGCGATTCAATTCCGATTCAGTATAGGTTCGCCCGCTGTCAGATCCATCCATTAATTTATACCAATCAAGCTTTATATAAGTACCCATTGAATTGGAAATCTGGTATCTGGACAACCGTCACGGACGACGTACGATTAAGACGGTCGTGACGATGCGGACGGACCTTGTACAAGGTTCTCCCTGCAAGCTTAAATACAAGTACAATATTTTCTTTAGCTTCACTGTGACTCAGTTTTAGGTCTACCTAGGGTCAATACGACGGACGCTGTGAGTCATCCGTCAGTTATTCCGAACTGTGATAAAACTTGCGTAGCGGAAACGTGTCGGATTATCACTTATATACCTACTCACTAACTTAACTGGTAACTTTCAAAATGCAACTAAAAAGGTCTAACGTTAATTGTGAAAGTATTCTCGAATAGATTATCATTATCTTAGGTATAGTATTACGACTCTATTGAATCTTGATGACCAGTCCGAGCTATGATTATCACTTATTCTAGATACACCTACTCACTAACTTGGTAAGTTATGTTATGGCATCTACTGTTCCCGCGATTTTTACTGTCAAATTTGACAGGTGTTAAAAATAATAAACTGTACTTACAATAAAAACAGTATTAAATAAAAGCATTATTAAATACCTAGTCTTTCCTATGCGGCCACGTCTAAATCACTATGCAAGTGTTAAGTGTAATAGGAGATGGTTTCACCTGCAGAAACATCCTCTCCTGTCGACCAGAATTTCATATTCGGATTATTGTATTGTCACCAGACTGTATTAAGTACCTATACCAAATTTCACGTCAAACCGACTGGAAAAAGTTCATAATTCACTTGCAAGATAATGATTACAACAGGTTAGGTGAAATTAAAAAAAGCTTGTAATATTACATTTTTAGGTTTTAATGTAAATTACTAACAATTTCTATGGATAATTATTGGTCCGAAATAAAGATTTATTATTATTTGTATAATTTATTTTTATCTCTAGTTAGGTTTTTACAATATTCGTATGAAAAGTAATAAAACAATATTAATACAAAATATAAAAAAAACATTATAAAAACCTAACCTAGGGTGCCGCCGGCAGCGAGGCGGCATAAGCTACCGGTGGTCAGGGCGACAGAGAGAGGAACCTCCTGACAATCCGAGCCGTGTCCAGGAGTACCGCCTTCTGTATCTGGCCTTATTATTATTAATAATAAATTAAGTGTAAAAATAAGCTTACTGCAATTCACACCATACGTATTACTCGCATGTCTAAAACCCGTACCTACTATACTTTTATCATCGAATAGCAACCAAAATAAACCGAAAAGGTAGGTAGCCTTTCATACAATTCAAGACAGTCATGACCTAGCGCACCATTCGTGAAATTGTCTGTCTCCAAATCGCATCACTAACGACGCATTTACGACACGAACCGTCGGAAACTAACCTTTATCCTTTAAAGTTAAGCTTACAAATATATTTTACGAATGCATGAATTAAGTTTGTGTTATGTCTGGCAGACGGTGATGAAAGCCGTGTCTGGTAATAAAAAGAGCAACGTCTGAAGTCTGAATGAGATACTTTTATTTTAATAGTAGAGGAATATTATATTCTTTACCTTTATTTCATTCACATGAGGGCCAATTTTTTTGGTGATTAGCTTATTTTTAACCTTTAACAGTGGTGGGACCTATCAGGGTCCATAAGTTTGATTCTATTCTTTAGCAACGTGTTTGTTAAGAGTTACAAGCTTTCACACTAAATATGATAATGTATCTGTAATATGCAATCGGGGGGAAATGGAATATTCAAAGCCGCGTTGTTTCCCACCGATTTTTGTTGCAAAAAATATTATTTATAATTCTTGCATATGTATGAAGTGGAACACAATGAGGATGAGGTTTATGTTTTTATTTTATAAACATTTTATTCATTCCATAAAGCCACCGAACCTGTCACTGATGTAACGATACTTAGCTGCAGCACCGGTATTGCAAATTGTCATTTTTTTATAGCTTGGTTTTATGAACGCTACTACCACTAGCTACAGTGCTGAATATCAGCTCTAGCTTTATATCTGTATAGTTGGACTTGAAAGAAAAGTTTTGCAGCCAAAAGCACCTAGCTAATAGCTACTTTTACAGGTACTTTCTTAACGCTTCCACTGTTTATGTATTTACAAACACATACATAATTACGTACTCGTGCGTGCTCCTGCGCGTTGCCTGATGCGCCCAGACGGCGTCGACGCATGCGCGTCACCGTCGCCGGCTTTGTGGGTCGTCTTCCCTTTGCCGCTCCCCGAGCATGACGCGTAGCCTTTTGTTTTAATTTTATTTTTAATCGGGCATGTGTCACGTGGCTGTATGAAAGGCGCGTAAGTTTCTGCTTACGTGTTGGTAAGTAAAAAAAAAATGTACTTGCCTGTATTCAGAGAGTCACTATCCGTTCTCGACGACAGTACTATCAGCTTAGAGCCTTTGAAGAATAGTGCGGATTGCGCGGGTAGAGACGTAGACAACTCTTCTGATAAAACTAGGTGTAAATTTTCTTTACGATTTAACATGTGTCATGTTATGAGCTAAGCCAATTATTTTAGATTTGAGGAGACTCCTTTGAATAAAAAATCTTATATCCCAGTTATAACAAGAAAAAGACATGATAGGTATAAACAAAGGTTCGATGCAAAAAGCTATCATCATCAGTTATTACTACTTTTTTACTTCAGCCACTAGTAGTAGTACAGTTACAGATATACAGATTGCATAAAAAATAATTATTATCCTTCGTGTACAGGTATAAGTAGCATGAATAAAAAATAGCTGGTCTTTTTGGTGCGTCTACATCACTTGTTTAGTGCGGCTAAAATACTATAACTATGCACGCCCCATGCGCGCGCGCAGTACGTTGACACAGGCCCACTGTTCCGTGTTATTGATCGGATCGATCACCAAATGATCCTGATTTAGAACTACGGATTTAGAACGGTTGGGAGAAGTGAGTTTTTTTAATTACCCGAACACGTTAAAGGAAATAGGAAGTGAAATCTTTTGAAATGTGAAATACATACAGTCATGGTTTTTCTTAATTTTAAAAGAGGATGACTCTATGTCACGCCGAAAATTTCTTACGTTCAATTTCACTTATATTCTTGCAGAACCGGCTGTCATTTTTAATGTATTTAAATTTCTAACACCAATTCGAGGTCTAAAGTTCTAGCTCAAATCTATAAAAAAATCACAAAACAAAAATCTTGAACTTTCAAAACCCGTTCTGCAAAATAATACTACAAAGTATTAACATAACTTGTCAGATTTATTACCAGTAAACAAGTTAGATACCAGTTTTAGTTTAACCTAATCATAAGAAATCACAATGAATTATTTATTTAGAACTGCTCCGCACCGAATGCGCTTAATTTTCGACAAATTTGTCTCGAGAGTTTTAAACAAATAAACAAATGACCGTTATAACCGTTATGTGTGATTTATTTGTGTCATTTGACGTCCACCCTCAGCAATAAATCCTTATACTAACAATCAAAAACAAGCCCTTGGCCCATAGAAATTTACCTGCCCCTACTTTTAACTAAAAATACATTTCATGGTGTATAAACATTGAATAAACCGACTAAATTAAAAAACTAGCGCCATCAAAAGTTACTTCGTAGCGAGTGACGTTTTGAATATGGTCGGTTAAGCTGCGCTTGCGCAGACGGTTGTGGATCGCCGCCTGTCAGTTGCCCTCGCGCATCGATCGATGCTGCCGTGTAGATCCCGATCAATAAGTTTCTGTGATTAAGTTATCTTAAGTGAAAAGACAGTGGTTTCGGATACATTTGGAGTTTATTCACCCCCAGCTCTAAATTCATGATAGGTTTGTGTCTTGTGTTATCTTCGTAATGGCTTTTTAATTTATATATTTGATAAGAGTGATAGTGATTTGAGTATTATGTGTATGTTATTTGATTATGTTTCGCGTGAATTGATGAATTCTCTAAAATTAGTAATCGGAGTCATCTCGATGACTTGATTACTGCTAGTGCCAGCGACGTGAATCATTTGTGTAACGGTGGCAAAATTAGCTCCTAATCATTGACACGAATATAATGTTATAAAGTCTTTGCTACCGTTTGATAAGATTATATAATTTACTATCTGTTTTGTTTGGGAAATAATGGTTGGTTATGTCAGCGGGCAACGAAATAAAGGCATTTAGCGAGACCCATCTAAATGAAACAATTGTGAGTTATGTAAGAAACGCTGCAATTTTTGATTAAGAACATACTTCTAACTGACATTTCGTAGCTAATCAAATTATCAGTGAAAATTACAAATTTTAGATGTAGAGCAAACTAATAGAAGAGCAAAAATTACATGACACGATGATTTAATCAATTTGTCTCAAAGCAAACATAATAGTATTGTTTACAATCGTGAAATCAGACATCAAACTGATTCACGGAATAAACAAACCAAATCGGTAGGTATCGTGTCTATGCTGACTAAATACCTGTAAGAGTGTAATAGAAAATCAATGAAATACTAAAAAGTACTTAAAAGAAGAATCAGGAATCAATGTCTGATTTGCGTAGGAGATACCCAATTTATAGAAAATTCTTACTTGAAATCTGTTTTGGATATCAAATATTTGTAGCTAACCTAGTATACGCATAACATGCTCTAAAGTTACGGCATTAGAATGTATGATGAATCAGTATTGATTTTGAATGTTTTCTCAAGCTGTCGACCGGCCGTTCAAACATTTATTTAACCTGTGATAGCAGCATGTGCTCTATCTATCAGGGATGTAACGGAGGTAGTTTTATCGGAACCGAAGGCGGAGTCGGAGTTTTTAAATTTGCTTTATCGGAGTCGGAATCGGAGTCGGAGGCAGGGTCGGATAATTGACGATAGAGCGCACGTAGTGGGAGTCGGGGGGGATTCCCCGCGCGACATGTATGAACCTGTTTATAACAGTCGACACAGGCCGCCGCCGCCACTATGTTATGCTTCGACCTCCGATTAAAACCTTCGATTTAAAAGTGTCGGAGTCGAAGTCGGAACCGAAGGTGTAATAATAATCGGAAGTTCCGACTTAACGGAACCGGAGTCGAAGCTCCGTAACATCCCTGCTATCTATTATAAGGTCACGAACGTTTGCCCACGTTCCTATATTATTATTAATTTATGGTGCCATTCCAGTTAAAAAGACGGTAAATTACAGGAGGTATAGACAAATAAAGTAGACCGGGTCGTTGAATTGATTCGTCAGCGCCAGCGACGGCATTGGAATAGACAATGACACTAAATCTGCAACATGCATGACAAAACTGCATAACTGCACTGTCTATGAACCTGCATGTTTCGATAAAAGTACTTAGAAATAGTAATATAATAATTGAAGCAAAGCTGTATTTATTTAGAACATATCTGGTAGCTATCTCACGGGATCTTTTTCGAGATAGAAAGCTTGTGTGGATCAAAATCCAGACGCAAGGTGTAGCTTCGCAGTTATTAATGAAAGAATATTTATGGACGATTCTGTACTTCCCGAGATTGTCCCCGAATTCACGGAAACAAGCATTTACGAGTATTAGCTCTAAATTGTTTGAGTACAGGTTCAGGACTCATTGAGAACGAAAAATGTGTTTTTGGAAGCTTAAATGAGACAGAAATTGACAAAACTCTCATGAACCTTGATATTTTTATCACGTTATAAGAAGTGATCACAAAAATAAGCACGTTCATTCATTATATCATTCATGGTCCACATGTCATATCATTAGCTACAAAATAGAACGCTAGACAGCCCATGTCAGCATTAATGTGAAACAATCGAATGTTTACAACAATATACATTTGTTTAACACGTGTGATACATAAACACCAGAAATCTCGGTAAATTCAAGTTGATATCTTGCCAAACCGACTAATAACGTGATTGGGTCACGGCTGATTTTAATTTAAACATTTTTAACAGATTCTAATGCTCGCTTATTTTATTTCTTGTATCTATACTTTTTAACAAAGAACTGTCAACTCGTTTTTTTTAAATCTATTGAGCAAGGACTTCTCACCTTTTCCGCTAGATACTCCTATGCTTCTACATCGTTCGCTTAGTAGGCACTTTAGATCATCCAGTCCCGCCATAACAGATTGTTCCTGCTTCTGCTTCTGTCTGTCTTTGTAATTAGCAGTAATTGTCTCTATCATATTTCATATCACCTTCAACATAGTAAACATCTAATTCATAACAAAGCTTAAACTGTCTCTATTCAAGCTAAATCTTAAAACAATATTGTAAAATGTTAATGTCCCAAACGGTAGTTTTCTTTGGTCATACAAGTGTTAACGGCACTTTAGGTGTAAAAAAACCTCTTGTCATGATGAATGGTTCCCGTGTTGTAGGTTTTTATCAAATTATGGTGTTTCCGGCACTCGAGATGGTAACGATTTTGAGATGTTCCGGTGGGGAGACATAAAAAGTAGAGGTAGTTCACATCTGGGAGATTAATTTATGAGCTTAGAAAGCGTGTTACTAAGAATAAAATGACAAAAAGGAATAGACAACTGATGGAAAAGAAACTAAAAATTCTTAGCAAATTTTTGCCATGTTCAAGCTTTACGTCAAAAATATGACAGCTATGAAAAAAGTGGCGCTCTCCTTTGATTTCTACTCTTTATCACCGTGTATACTTTTAAAAAAATAGTTACATTCTTAGGCTCGCGATTGACCATAATCAAGCCTGATGGTAAGCGTATTTTGGCTTAAAATGGAAGTTTATATCATTAAACTTGGAATCTACATTTGATTCTAATTGATAGCAATTCGAAATGCCTTTCATTATCATGTCAGACTCTATACTACTCCTTCAAAACGTGATACGTAATTTCAAAACACGCAATTGAAGGCTTTTTTTAAGACTACTTAACGTCACTCCTGTCATTAAGGTGCATACATTTCGTATTAATGTCTGTCGAATCTGACTTTAAATTGACATCCGAAGAAAACTGGTGATATTTTATTGCGGAATGCAGAAAACTGGAGATATGATTGTGTTGAAACAGGTTTATTGATTGCTGTTCAGCTATCGCCGTTAAAATCATTATACGATGGAAATATTCGAAATGCAGGTCGTATAGTTTTTCGCATCGCGGCAGTTTGATTTCCAATGAGTAGTTATTTCTTTGCACTGAATGTATAAATATCATTTAATTATTACATGAAGCTGATAGTAATAATCGGTAAAATACTTGTTCAACAAGTGAGTCTTATTGATCATTTTATTGCAGAACTTGTTCTGAGTTTGTTACAGTCAATTACATCGTAGTAAATTCTAAGTTGTAGCTCCTGTTACATACCTGTCCTAGCAAAAAGTTAAACCCGGTCTATAAACTTACGAAGGAATGTTTTATATTTAACAGATAGCTTTAAATGTCCATAATTTATCAATTATGGTGTGAAGTCTTTGTGGTTAACTTCTACGTTTCTTTATCATTACCAAATCACAGTTGATACTGTTCACAAAAATTGTTTAGGATTATCTAGAAAAGTCAATAATGCTTTATTTACGCGTATTACTTTTGACTTAACGAATTCATCATTCCATCTGTCTATGAGTTCTGTAGTAATCATTATTATACTTTGCCGATTTATATTTATCGATATACATGTTTCATGTCTTTCTGCGATGCTCAAAAGTCGTATCGGAGTAGTTGTTAATGGTCGACACTATTGTTCCGTGAAATATCGATAGAGTAAATTCTGTTTTTTTCATACCCACGTCGCTTCGGTGGAATTTATTAGGTAAGTTAGAGATGTAGTAGTAGTTATTAGGTTAAGATCAAGACTGATGTATCGTTGTCTAGGTATGTAATAATATTCTCATGGACATCAGCTAGCTTTAATTTTGCATGTGACACTTGGGTGTTATTTATCGAAGTATTGTCAAGTCCATCTCGTATATCTATAGTTCATAGACACACGTACTTTTAATGTAGACTACGATTATCTTATCTTAATGAGACAAGACATTTTCTATCCTTATCTGTAATAAGCAATTGTGTAACTTTCTCATGTTTTCTTACTCAATTGCTTCAGTAACGAAGAGTGACCACTTCAGAATTGTTCAAACGATTGTGTTCGAATATTTTGTGGATAATGTTGCCTATGTTTTGGCTTTTGTCCACTAATACGCAGCTAATGACCAGTTGACACAACAGATAAGACACCACGTGTTGTGTGGGCGTTCTGATGACTCATGACGGCTTTAATGACATGATGTCTGATCGAGTTGAAAAAGTTCAGCAAAAACACTTGATAAGCGATTTGGGTGTTAGAAATGATGAAGTTGCATGTTTGTCACTTTAGCTGTACCATAATTGAATTAATTAAGATAAATTTGTAATCAGAACAGACGGCGGTTTGCTCTCGTGATTGAGTTCGTCTAATAGTGTCATTTATTTACATTTTCATAACTGCAATGCGATTGTTTCTAAAACAAGACAGTGGTGATTTCTAATGTTATATTTTAATATTATGAGATTGTTCCATAGTTTTTTAGAAATAGCACTGACATGGATGAAATCTGGGGTCTACGGCACGATTTTCTTTCTCCAACTTTATTTTGTATAATGTACTTCTTTCCTTATACTAAGCGTTGATGCGATTTAGAAAAAGTAATACGATGAACCAAGGTTAAATAAATAAATTCTGTTCTTAAATTTTTCCGGAATACGGCAGCAGATAATAAAGTTCATTATTTCACTAAACTCCCCTGTTTTTCAGAGTTTTCAAATAGTGGTTGACTAATGTTTTCATACATTGATGATCGATGTTTAAAATGTGCGGCGCTGTAGGGGTAACTTGTTTAATTCCGAATCTGAAACTCCGGTGAACAACCTTGACAGAATTGCTCAATCGAACTAAACAAACCACCTGCTGAAATATTTTAGAACTAGCTGTTGCCCGCGACTTCGTTTGCAAAGAACTCGTTAATCGCTATCCCGCGGGAACTACGCAATTATCAGGGATAAAAAGTAACCTATGTATTATTTCAGACTATGTATAATTTTTCTCTGTTCCAAATTTAATCCAGATCTGTTCACCTGTTCTGGCGTGAAACTACATACATACATACTCACAACTTTTGCATTGATTGATAATATTACTAGGAAGTACTTAATATAATTTTAAGACACCTTATTTGTGATTGATGTGAATTATAATAAAGGTAGAGCGGTTTAAGCGTTCTAGTTACCCAATATTTACGGTGCAACAGCGTGCAATGAGTTTATCACGGTTTCGCCACCGGATGCGCAGGCGCAGGTACGGGATACACGCTCCGCTGCCAAACGGTTTGTCCATACATTTTACAAAAGAACCATGGGAATGGTGCAATCGGTTTTTTATGCAACAAAACGCAAATTAGCAAGCAGGTCATCTGATAAGTCGTCATTGCAGATGCTTTTCCAAACTACGGGGCTAAGATGAAAAAATGTTAGTTACTTTGACTTAGCTGGAATGTAACATTAATCAACTGCTTAGGTTTAAGCTGGCCGACCATTGGAGCGTCACTGAATGAGGATGTCTCGGAGAGCTGAACCCATAAGCTAGTCTTGGTGAAGGCACTGCCGTGCCTCCAGATCCCAAATATTGGTTATTATGATGGTGGTTTTAGTTGCGTTTGCGTTGACGATTGCATTTTCTAAAGCGGAGAGTAGACAAGTAAACTGCATGAATAAAATGAAATGCGCGTGCGGCTATTTTGCATAACTTGACCTCACTATTACACGGCGTAAAGTATAGATATTTCAAATCAAATCAAGTATTTTATGACGTATTATGTTATTAAATAGTTTGGAATCACATCATTTGCCCCCATTCTTCCCACTCGTCATATTTCCATGAACGCTACGCACACAATGCACTCGTCATTATCAAGAACTACTTACATTGGACCTCCCCTGCTGCCTCAATTGTACCACAATCAGGGCTTACAGGGGTAAATACTTAGTATCCTGCGGGTCAGTGTAAGCTGGTGTCGTGCTGGCCTTTAAATGGACCCTGCTGTTTGAATCTAGTGACATCATCTACAAAAGAGGTCGTGACCTTCGTTTACTCTGGATCTGTCATGGGAACAGTGTTACAGATTAAATAGGATCGGATACGGTTATTGTGACTTAATTTTTATGGTTCGGTAGTTGTGAGTCATTTTGCTATTGAGGTACTTACACGCAGTAATTTGGAGGTACCGAGAATTCGTACAGTGTTGCGTGACGAATATAATTGCGGCTTTATTCAAATTTATGCGTTGTTCCGAGTACCTAATGGTATTCTTGGTTGACAATGATATGTTATGTTAGACATCGGTATAACCGTCATCAGAATTATCTTCACTTGTTTTTCTCGGGTCTGATGAGTTATATCTGTTAGCGACTTACTGCTTATGCATTTCCGTTGATATTTTTTGTTACCTTACAATTAGTGTCTGATATGTTTTGGGAGGAAACATTCACAAACCAAAGAAAGTATGTTTTCACGTAGGTTCGACAATTTTTTTAAAGAATGTAAAATTAAAACACATTATTCTTACAACTTCGCGATTGGTCGTTTCTCCCACAGGACGAGTATATCGTCTATAAAGGCTTTAGGATCATTTTTTACAAACCTGCTTACAATTACTTCACAAGCGCCATTAAGCCTTAAATGGTCGCTATTCGTTTCTCTCCGTACAAGCATTCCACTATTTACTCCATCCCACAGTTCTTGTTACTTATGTACCTTTAGCTTTATAATTCCAAACCTTATCACTAAGGGCTTAACGTTTGTATGCCGTCGTTTGTTTATTGTTAATTTCAGCAATGTGATCCTCTTGACAATTGCTTGATTACAACAATTAATCGCAATTGAATGGAATTCATTGGACTTCCTTCACTATATTTCGACATAGTGCACTTCATGTGTTTATTGCAGTCATTGTTGCGGTTATGCTCATTGTACTAATTCTTGTATTTATGTCTACAGTATTTTGTTGGTAATTTTTACTTCTATTGTTGATTGTATTTTGAGACACCAATTTAGAGTAGATAGATAAACATCAGGTTAGTATAAAATTACCTATCTTGTTTCATCTCAAATCAAATTAATCTGTGCAAATATTTAGCTCCGAATAAAGATAATCTATGTCAACTTGACCTTCGTACATAATAACAATAAACTTACTCAATCGTTCCATTTACTCATTGTTTCCAGACTAGAAGTCCAGGAAATATATTTTTAACCGTTAAATAACGTGCAAATGCATTATCCTCTGGATTTCCATTCATTTAATGCCGCCATTCTCCGAAGGCAGGAAGTGCAAACGGTGCCACGTTAGCGCGATCACGCCTGCATTAGTAATGGGGTGATGAAATTCAGTTAGCACCGCTAGCTCACCTTCTATAGCTGCAAGGTCACCTACATCATCGGAATTTTCTTTCGGTTTGATTGTCTCTATCTTCTTTTAATTTACATCGTCCACTTCACTATTCTCATCATTTTATCATCCATCAATTTGTACTTGTGTTTCTATTGGAGTTGTCATCTTGGTAGTTAATGTATCGTTTGCTGTTTTCAAGGAAAACGCGTGCTTAGATGGTAGTGCGCTGTTAAAGTTATAATATCGTTATTGTCTGACTGTATTAATACGTTGCTATTGTTCGTGATCGCATAAACAAAGTTCTACGTTAGGACTACATATCCTGTTTTTGTATAATGTCCTTGGAAAATCTTATGTGTTATGTTATTATTATTAACACCGTCATTATTATTTGGATCTTTGTTTACTTCTTTCATCAATATGTACTTGGCCGTGAAATTATGTGTTGCTATCGCTATAATATCCTATTTAATTAGGTGTGTTTCAATTATAAACTCCTCATTATCGCCACAACGTATAATTGCATCTCGATTTCTCGATTTAATTCCTAGCCTCCCATACAATGTTAGTGTCAGTTATTATGTAAATAGATCGGTAGCGTGAGTGCGTGGCGCAACGTATAACTATATGTTTTATTCAGTTAGATCATTCAAATTTCAACCACACTGCGAAGGGAATGTGGATGTAGATATGCGCATAGATCTACGTGCAGAAGTGCGCGGGAGCAAGTCAGCGCGCAACTATGTGATGTGTGGGGCTATTCACGATCGCTTATCAGGAAAGCGATGGTATACCTTTGTTCCAATTTGTTAATTACAATGTTACTGGTGTAACCGGTAGTTATGAAGTTGATTAAGCATTACAATGAGGTGTATTGTTTTGATTTAAAAACTTTGAAATTCAGATGAAGTAGTTGTTATTTGAGAGGTGAAACCATTATTTTTGACACGATTTTGACCTGAAATTAAAAAAAAGCTGATCTGTGAAATGAAACGATTCGGTTATAATTTAGAAATATTCAAATTGTTCTTAAAATTTTAAAGGAAAGTATTAAGTAGGTTACTTAATTGTCAATACGAAGCCAACCGGCGTAGATTCTTCTCGAGAATTGTCGCGTTTAGGGGCCATCCATAAAGTACGTCACACAGTTAGGGGGGTGGGGGGGGGTATGGAAATTTGTGACACACGAACTGTTGCGAACGCAACAGTTTTTATTTCATTATTTTAATTAATTATTTAGTAATGTGAAACTTCACATTTTAACGTAGGAACGAAACGTTACGTGACGTAGTTTTTCTGTAACCAATCACGGCTGCGCACGTACCCAAAGATATTAGGATTGTACCCGTCTAAAACAGTCCTTTTTTACCACTGTCTTCATAACCACTTCAGCGTATAGGCACTTTTGTTTGTAAGATCCAGTACCTTAATATACCAGTCGAATATTATCGAAGTTGCATTATAAACGCATCGCTAGGAAACCCGCTACCATCAGCAGCCTGGGTCCTGCACCTACACGAACAAAATAATTGTTGTCTTAATAGTAAACCCTGTGACAAGGGATGGGGGGGGAGGGGGGGGGCTCTAAAGATGATGAAATTAGTGTGACGTACTTTATGGACGACCCCTTAGAAATAGGGGCCTGGTCAGACATGACATGACATGATTTATATGAACTCATAATTAAACAGCCAATTCATCGTCTGAAAGATCAAAACTAGCTGGATCGTGCACAACTTAACTATAGCCGTGATGATCTACAATCTTGATACTGATAAAAAAATGTAGACTTAACATTCTTCTACCTAATTCTGCGTGAATACCTACTCGTAGATCATAGCGATACCGCAAAATCCCGTTAAAGACCTCGGTAACTATGAACCTTATTGCTACACGCATATCGCGATCCACACCACGAAATATTAATGCGTATCGCAGCTAATACGGTTGTTTGAAATCCACGATTCCACATTGATATACCTACCTGTATCACGATAATAATGACTGTCTAATCCATGCCAATGACATCCTGCAATATTTCGATCGACAAATTCCTGCGGGGAAAGTCGATCCTTGCGCGATAAGCCTGCGCTGCGCGTGCGCATAGCGTGTGCAATGCTGCGTGTTACTGATGATTATGAGTCGATGATGTAAGCGAGAGCAGAAAGTTTTTCGATTATCAACCGAAATTGAGATTGTAGAAGTGCGAAGGAGGTTTATGAAGAAACTTTTTGTACAGGGTGTCTGAAAATTGATTCGGATTATTTACGCTGGCGGCTGGTTAGTTTGATTAAATAGCCCTGCAAATGTTTCTCAGGATTTTTATACATTGTTGACAAATCTTAGTATCTTATAATAAGGTCTTATTACATCGGCTTGATATTTGGTTATATCACTACATAGTATAAAACAAAGTCGCTTTCTCTGTCCTTATATCACTATGTCCCCATGTCCCCATGTCCATATGTATGCTTATATCTTCAAAACTACACAACGGATTTTGATGCGGTTTTTTTTAATAGATAGAGTGACTCAAGAGGAAGGTTTTTATGTATAATTCTACGCAGACGAAGTCGCGGGCAGAAGCTAGTATTAAATAAATCTTTTTTTATTGAGCTTTCATTCAGTAATTTCTGACAATTCGAAATTTTGTTTTTCTTTTGTTATTTACTTGACACATCCACAATTATGACATTGTGTATTATTATTTTATTTTGAAACATTTGTCACTTCATTTCAGTCTCGGTGTTGTTACTTATGATCACTATCTTTTACTAATTAAAACTTCATTTAAAACTGACACTTTGGTATGACTTGTTATATCTGGCACGTCATGCTAGATGTTTTGAAACGTTGATTTTGATCACTTACTTTTGACGTTGACTGTACTTGGCCGGTTTAAGGTTTATTCTATCCTGTTACAGGTCAAGTGGTTCGTGTGTATAAATAATACATGTTAATGAAAAAGTCGTGCTGGTCCCGTTAAGGGTTCTTCCCAATTGGAAGGATAACTGTTCCCTTGCGCGAGAAACGCAGCAAACAAATTTTAATCAGTACGAATATGTATGTTCTGGGGTTGTACATCTGAATCTCTGCGCTCGGACTGCCGAGACGCGAGGTGTGCAGGTATTTATATTTACGCGGGGCTACAACAAGTTTATATATTTTTTGTTTTTCGGAAAAGAAAATAATTTCGCGTAAATGAAACATCCAAGTTATTAGCTCTGCTAACTTAGCAATCGTTTGTCCTTATCTGTCACTTTGACATATACCTTTCACAGATGAGGACAAATGATTGCTAAGTTAGCAGAAGCCTATAGAGCGTTTATGAATAGGGGGGTAAGGCTTTAAAGCCGTAGAATACAAATTTGACTAAATACCTGTGAAATATAAGCAATTTTGCGATAAATGTAGCTTAACTTACTGTTTTTGGAATGTTTAATGTGAACGTTTAAGAAGGTAGGACCATAAGATTAGTTATAATTTTAATTTAACTGCCATATAAAGTTCTGGTTAACTGTATCTTGTTTAAGTTTTAGTGATGGTTGTTTATAGCTATTATTTAGTTTTTATGACTACGGATATTCATGCAGAGAGAAGCATAAAATATTCCGAATGACTGTTTAGTAAAGTATTATTTATATCATAAAATGTTGATAAGTTAAACTGTTGCATAACAAGTCTATTTTTAGTGTATTTGAATATATGTATAAGATTTTATAGATCAGTTTATAAATTCCATTATGTCTACCAAATCTTTCTTTTATTTTGTACATACATTTAGTAACATGAACTAGCCTTAGTTTAAGCAATCACTTCACTACATATTATAAAACAAAGTCCTCCGCCGTGTCTGTCTGTTTGCGATAAACTCTCAAATTACTAAACGGATATTCATGTGATTCACGGGAAAGGTTTAGGTTTATGTATCATTTGGTTTTGTGTGAATTAGTTGAAATGGTAACGATAATTTTGTTTTCCGCGGACGAAGTCGCGGGCAACAGCTAGTATGGTATATATAAACTGTCCGTAACTAGTCTACACCGTGTTTTTTTGGATTTCCATTAACTTCGGCATATTACTAGGTGCATACATAGAAACTAATTGGTAGATTCGATTTTTAAATATTGCAAGAATAACTAAGCTTGGCGGTCTTACTATGGATGCACTTAAAAATATGCCGAAGTTATCGGAAATTTAAAAAAAAACACGGTGTATATAAAATTCTACGTTACATTTTAAACCGTAAAACTATAATTGTTTGAACAATCCAAAAAAGCCAGTGCGGAGTAATCAAACAAGGGACCACCGGGGTTAAAAAAAAAACGGGTTAAGAGTTTCTTAATGGGTCTATTGTGTTGACACTGACTAGGCCTAGATAAGGCAGCCACAAAAACTGTATTTAGATAAAGTTGTAAAGCAGCTTACTCGCTTATACTGCCACCAAGCAGTACTGTGCCCAAATGTAGAGAGAGCTGCAAAAATTACTGGTACATGCGGTATTGTATCTTAGGCTGGCTTCGCATCCACAGTGGGACCAAGAGACCTATAAACTAACCGCTTAAATGAGTCCTCGCCAGGACGGTGCAGGGGCGCGGGGTGGGACGACCGCGGGGGCCGAGAGGTGTACTACCCGCCCGCACCTCTCTCGGTCACCTTTGTCGTCCTACCCCGCGTCCCAATGCCGCGCGAGCGAGGCCAAAGTTGTAAAGCAGCTTACTCGCTTTTACTGTCGCCAAGCAGTAATGTGCCCCGAAATGTAGAGATAGCTGCTAAAATTACTGGTACATGAGGTGCCTATTCTATGTTAGTCTGGCATCGCATCCACAGTGAGACCACGAGAACTAACCTAATCCATCCTCTCTAGAGCAGCTGATGGTCCATGCTTAGTTCTCACTTACCATCAGCTTTCTTCGTCGTATAAATAAAATCCTACCTTCTAGTGACCTACAGAATGAAATAAAAAAATCGACGATCGTTGGGTGCTATCAAATTATGCGTCTGGCAAATACATGTTTATTTCATTTTAACAAGTCCATAAATATATTTCTGAAGCTAATGTTTTCATCACTCAATCTCCACCTTTCCCCGTGTTTAGACAAATATATAATAACGAAATCTTAGTTAAGATGGCGGTAAAATTAGAACCCCCGTCACCCAATACCACGGTGGGATTTAGAAAACCAATTTGTCTGTCTGTCACCATTACCACCTATGTGGTGGGGATGTGGTTGCCAGTTGTAAAAGAATTACCTTTGGCTATTTTGGGAGGTTATTACAAGCCGGAAAATAATTTGGGTTGTTAAAAGAGGTGTAACTGTCAAGGAGCATAAATATAGGTAATACAGACTTTGATAGAGTGTTATGGGGTTCGAATAAAACTTACAATATAATACAGTGATTCTTTATTGAGCGCCACATATATATAAAACAGATAAATTGGGAAAATTGCTAGGTTAGCAATACGCGGCTTTAGAGTTCCAGTGCGAACTTACATTGCTTTCAGCATGTTGAGTACTTGATTATGTAAAATATTCTCTTCCCGCGCAGATGGTAAAAGCCGATCGAGGGAATGGGCGAAAATCTTAGGAATCATGTGTTAACCCATCACTATTTTGATTCCCCTTTCCAATCATGCTAAACGTGACCTTTTGACCTTTAAATTATGTTACCTTAGGCTCTGTCTACCCCGTAGGGCATAAAGAAAAGACGTGATTTATGTACAGTAGAATCCGTTTATTATGACTTCGAAAGGAATTGACAAACACGTCATAATAAGCGGACGTCATATAAAGCGTTATGTGAAATGAAAAACTTTTTTTATGTAAATATGTAAATATTAAAAATCATTGAGATTGTCGAATGACCCACGCCAAATTCCTTTGCGAGACATGAGTTAGATTCTCCATTTTCTAATCTGCATATTATTGCACCTTTCTCCTCAATTGTAAATGCTTTACGTCGTTGAGATGACGTTTTTTTCACAGTAACAAACGAAAAACAATGCGTGACCTTCAACCGTCAATTACTCACTGAGAATCAAAACAAAAAAAAGCCACGTGCCGAACGTCGTCGGGAATCAACGAACAATACCGAAGGTGTAAAGAATCATGTCGGTCATTATAACCGGACATAATTTATTAAAAATGGGTCATAATAAGCGACATGTCACTGTAAGGGAAGTCATTATATCCGACTTTATTATAAAGAATTTTATATGAAAACCAAACTTCGTAGTGCAAGTACGTCATAATAACCGGCTGGTCAATATAGGCGGAGTCATAATAAACGGATTCTACTGTATGTACGTAAATATACTCGGGTGCAAAAAAACCGAGACACTTTTCATACCACTTTCTACGGGAAGTGACCCAGTTTATTTTGGTCCTGAGTATAGGTACAATAAACGACAAAAAGTTGTTAAGAGTTAAATGATGCAATCAGACGAAAAGATAATTCCCATCTATATAATTTGAAACCTTTGAATATTTGAAATGTTTATACGTTTGTTTTGCTCGAAATAGCAGGCCTTGGTTTATAATCGAGATCAATTGAAACAAGGAAAGATTATCTCAATTTGGTAACGGTTTATACCAATTTAGAAGCCCTATGTTTGGGCAAGGCTGAATGAATTGTCTCATTTAGTTCAGAATCCGACTTTACCGCATTTGTTTAGACAACAAAACGGAACGGTTCATTTTAAAGGCAATAAAACTACTGTTACTATTAAACTTGCGGCTCAATGATCACGGCATTCACGGCCAGATGTTTTCTGTTCCCATAAAAAAAGTAAACAAAATCCAACTTCAAATTTGGTATCGTTGACTGACGAACTACGACCTTGAACGTGACAAAACGACAGGATTCGAAATCTAAAAGTAAATTTAAATTTAGAACGGCCGTTCCCGCGGCGCTTCACTAACGGCCAGTTTAATTTTAGAACGTTCTATTCTCGCGCAGTGAACTCCCGGCCGATGGCTTCTTATTGTTTTTGCCAGACAGGGACCATAAAGAGTGGACGTCAATCTCTTGATATTATAAACGCGAAAGCTTCTAACTTTTTTGTTTTTAGTATTAATTTCATCACATTTTACAAAGGGCTAAATACTGGACAATCTTTAAAATAGCTTATTTATCCTATTTGAATTAGGTAACCTACAGGAGATAATAAGAAATAGAGTTACTATTTTTATTTAGGTTAGTGTCGTATTAGGTTTTCTGTTTTTTTGCCTTATTTTTAAAAATCTAATTTCAAATTTAGAATTGGCACGGCGTTTACGAATTAGATGTATGTTGTTCCTGGTTACCTGAGAGGATGTGCTAAATACCTGTATATTTTAAGATCACTTGGAAATTCTCTCTGTCATTAATCTTAATTTGATTTAGTTGGGTTAAATTAGGAGCCCGATTCGTAATAGATCTGGGTGTTTGGCTTACATTTAAACTTGGCTTGGTTAACATTAAAAAAAAAGTTAGGTACGGTAAAATTAGTAGTATAAAGAACAATTAGTCTTAAAAACAAAAGTGTACTACACATTTACTAGCTGGAGTAGATGCTTCTTTAAGTTTCGTTGTCGGTCCGTCTGTCATCCTGTTAGTCTCTGTATCTCGCAGCTGTATTTTTATTTCCATATCATATTAATTTTACAAACGTATAAATGACTAAGCAAACATAAAGCGGCGTTTACATTAGCGACGGTTAACTCTGTGAAAACAATGTTAGCGTCTCCGGTTTCCTTTTTGACACTTCTTGATGTTTGCTGAATGTCAACCAGTTTTGTTTGGTTTTTATTATGCCTTGTTAAGTTGAATTTTAACAGTTATTTAAATTTTGGGGAGGTTACTTTTAAGTATACGTGTCTTTCTCTGAAAAAAATGGTATCATGATAAAGTAGATATGGCATTTTGATCGTCAGTTTTGATAAGTATAGTTGGCAGTAATAACAGAGTAAAACCAAAGAAGTTCAGAATTGCTTCGCGCTATTAAAGTGAGATCGGTATTTTCCGTCGTTTAAACGCCAACGAAGTATAATACTCCAATCACTACGACTCTATTAAAAAAAAGTGACTTCATACTTTTTTCATATCTTTTGTTTTATATTTTGATTTATTTTCTTTATAGGTACATAAATGACAGTTAAACGGGTGGCTCGTGCAAAAATGTGCGCGAACGAATTGTGAAACAAGTGACGTTTGAAAAACGTATTTGAAAAGAGAATGTCGACTGTCTATTGAGGCGCACGGTGTGTAACAGGCCTAAAAATTCCCGACTACGCGCCAACGGACGGGCAAATGGGTACGTTTTTTTTTTCAGTACAAACTTATTTGAACCGGTGGGCAAAAGGGGAACTAATACATTCGCGTAATAACTTCACATAGGTTGTGCGACTGCAGCGCCGCATGCGTCGGTTGAGATAGGTTTGTTTGCTATCTATGGTTTATTTTTGTTTTCTTTGTGGTTGATTGGTTATGGTCTTGAAGTTCTGAAATGGAAGTTGCGGTCCGAATTGGGATAGACTGCTTTTTAAAGTTATAAAAAAATTACCTTAGCTATTTAAATTTTATCCACAGGAGCCAAAACAATACAACAAAAAATACAGTAAGAGGTGTAAAATTTTATAGCCATTGTTCACTTACTAAAATTACATAACGTTACTGCGCAGCAAAAACACACTTTCACTCCGAACAATAAAGACGTAATTTCTTTGTCACATAAATTACTTTTACGATCATTTTTTTACTCTACATTGTCAAACAGCGTCTTACTAAAACGGATCTTACACAATTTATACTAAAGTTCTTTTTCCAAAAATACAAAAAGCAAAATGGTGTTTGTACGATTGTCATTTATTTTTGTTTTGGACAATTCATTTTAACTTATGGGTAAGTTATAAATAGAGTTCATTTTGTAATGTGCGCCATTACCATTTCAGGAGCTCCTATCGCCCATTGTGATCTGGGATCGTGAGTTGAATAAAATAAAGTTTTTTTTCTGGTGAAAGGCTTTTTATAGTGTCGTGTGTGACAATGAGGCTAAATTATAAGATGGAAGGTAGAATCGAGAGCACCGGAGTCTTAATGCTGAGTTTTTGTGCTTTTGTGGGTTCATTTTTAGGCGTTTGTAGGCTGATTTTGTATTCAGGGTAACTTGAAAAAAAAAACTACTGGCTTTGAGTATTTTTTTTTACTGATTATTCAATCCTTTTTTAATTTGACTAGCTTACGCCCACAGCTTTGTCCGAAATCCATGTTTTTTCTTGTTTACCTACCTACATCCGAGGTTTACGTTAAAATCATCAAAACGTAAGATCAGCGTTATAAATAAATCGAATTACCATGCAGACTCAGCTTTCTAAATACAAGATTTTGTGATTAACATTTTTTTTTAATTTTCTGCTTTAAAGGCAAAGGCTAGTTCATCAATATTTCTAATAATCCCGTTGATTAAAAATTCCACGCAGTAGCTAAACCCCTCGTATTCCTCCATAATTCTATTTACGCGGCACTCAACAATGCATCGGAACATCTGATAGATATATTTGGCGTCACATCCGGTACTGAATGCACCGGAAGGAGGGCTCGTACCTGTGACTACCGGTTTGCAGTCGTCAACTTAATAATGGGGATAGTGTGAAACAGCCTTATAATAAAGTTTTTTTTAATGCAATCTTTTACATACGGCCAGTCTGATGTGATCAAATTATACATTGAACTAATTCAAAAGTTGCGAACAGTCTCCGCTTTTTAGTACTTGGCTTTATATTTTATCCAGCGGGAACTAAGCGATTTTTTTAAGATCAAATTAAACTGTCCTACAGATCCTTTTCCCGGCACTGAAATTATCTCTTTACCATATTTTATTGAATCAGGCGTTACTTTGCGGAGGTCCGTTTCAATGAACAAAAATTTTACCTTGCTACTCCGCTACTCACGTGCAAGATAACCAAGCCTGTGTGAAATATATGCATTTCATGCAATCCCTCCCTCCACTACTGCCAATAAAACACATATAAATCCCACAAAGTTAATTATCCCTTACACCACACAAACACTGACGCGTTTCGATCCCTCTACGGGATCATTACCAAAGTTTAATGAGCACAACTTTTACACATGCAAACCAACGTCGTACTACGTTACGTTTCAGTACTATGGTATTTTGCCTAGCATTGTCGCTTTCATTAAACTTGAATCTCCCCTAACTCCTAACAAAGTGGATCTCGTCAAAAATTTAACTGAAATATCTTTGTAGGAGTGTTCAGTCGAACTAACTACCTGCTGGAATATACCGGAACAATTCTGAGAGACCTTGTATATAGAAGCATGTATACTTATATGTGTATATAGAAATAGCTGTTGCCCGCAACTCCGTCCGCGCAGAATTCGCTTATCGCTATCCCGCGGGAACTATATATATATTTTTGTTTATGTTGGAGAGGCCAGACAAACGAACTAGTGGGTCACCTGATGGTAAATGATCACCACTGTCCATAGACACCCGCAGCGCTTTACGCGATGCCAGTGCGTTGTCGGCCCTGCAGAAAATTGTACACTCGCCTCTTAAAGGCACCCAGGTCGAAACTCGATGGGAAGACCTCAGCGGGAAGCTCGTTCCAGATTTTGCAAGTTCGTGGCAAAAAACATCGATTAATGCTGTTTTCTGGGATGAAAACTATCCTATGTCAGTCCCTGGGACTGAAACTAACCGTATACCAAATTTCAATTAATTATCTATGTATGTTTAATGTAACCGCGGCAATATAAGGTGTCAGCACGCAAATTTTACTTAATTAAATGCTTAAGTGGTTGTGAACTAAGCTGCATAAGTTATTATAGTTTTTTAACTATCCCACGGGAACTTTTTAATTTTCCGGGTTTAAAATGTTTTAAATATTGACTAGGGATATAAGGTACCACGACGCAAAATTTCATTTAAATCTGTTAAACAGTTTTGGAGATTAGCGAACACAGACATAGGTAAACGAACATCCATACAGACAGACAAAAATTATAAAGTCTACTTTTTTGTGTTTTATTACTCTTCCCTAATCGTTAGCACATAATTTTTGATGAATTTATCTAATGTACAGACACGAACTTTCTACTGATTTATTATATGTATAGATAAGATAACTAATATTTCATGCGGATCCCTAAGAAACGGCCGCGTTTTGCCTTGTTCGGGGTTTTTATTTGAGCCATATATGGCTTTATACGCCGTTGTCGCGTTTAAAAGACATGCAAAAGTTTAAGGCCATTTTCGGTCTGTCTCAAATATGGCATCGATTGAAACACATTGTCACTCTCAAGGAGAGGTCATGCAATCTTAATATATGGAAAGAAAAGTCTTGACTGACTGACTCATCAATGGTCAGCTTAAAGTCTTGGACCTAGAAAATTAAAATTTTGTATAGAGGTTTATTTAATGGAAGGTTTTTACGAAATTCCCCCGGGATAAAGAGTTCTGCTAAGGGGTGAAACCGCGAACGTATTAAAACCAACATAGTCAATGAATAGATATGGAGGAAAAATATTTCACTTGCGGTATTTCCCACCGTACTCGTAAATAAGCATTTAATTTTAGATATTTACTTACTAAGAGACGTTAAATTCGCTACTGAGTCTCTAGTGTAAGTATGGCACAAATAATAATATATAAAGTACTTACACAAAATTGTTTTTTTTTCTTCTACAAAAGTATATGGCCATTTAGGCCATAGCTTTACTTTTTGGATTTTTATGTGTTCGTTTAGAAATTTCATTTGTAACGGGTAAAACCCTCCAAATTCTTAATTCATTTGATGGTTTAAAAGTGTTTCAATGGACTATGATTTGGTGCGACTAGTATTTTAAATATGGTTGTTTTTTCAGGCAGTTGAATTTAATTAGGTATGTCTTTAGAAAAGTGAAAAATTATTGATATAAAACTATTTCATTTTAATGGCAATACGTTAATATTTTTTATACGTACCTACATACACAAATCACGTGTTTATACCTTACGGGGTAGACAGAGCCTAATGTCACGTTTAGCATGGTTGTAGGCGTATAGGTGGTAAGGGGAATCAAAATTGTGATGGGTTGCTAGCCGCATCACCTGTAAAAGTCATGATTCCTATGCCCATTCCCATATTCCCATTGCTATATTTTTTATGGAATTTAATTATTACGACGAGTACCTATAACTAAACTCATTCAAAGGACTACTTTGAGAGTTGTCGGCTTCTTTGACACTTTCGCTTAGACTGGAGTACCTTAGTAGGCTAAGGGCTTAACAATATTTAAACATAATATTAGTTACGCACGTCTTGTCACTTAGGACAGTCGCACGCGCACGTTGTTAACACCTACACAAGTAGGTCGTCACAGCAGTCGAAAAATCCGCTAAATTAAAGGTCGACAAAGTTTTTGCGATACTGTTGGAATAGGCTCTATAGTACGAACGACGTCGACGTATCGAAGAAAATGAGACTGCTGGATCTAAATACGTAAATGGTTTTCATGGAAAGTTAATAGCATCGTTATCCCTACGGGGTAGAGAGAGCCTACGGTAACAAGAACTAAAGGACACGTTTAGCATGATTGTGGGCGTATGGGTAGAAAAGGGAATAAAGACAGTGATGGGTTGCTAGCCGCATCGCCTATAACATAATAAGATAAGTCCGCCTTTGTGCATCTCAGTGTTTGTCAATTGTATTTCTCTTGTTTATTTTGCACAATAAAGAGTTTACATACATACATACATACCTACATGATTCCTGAGATTTTCGACCATTACTTCGATGGGCTTTAACCATCTGTGCGGGACGAGAAACAGCTGGTACGGCACAGTCTATGTTTTTTCTTTGATCCCAGAACAGCATAGAAGAAAAATTCAACAGTAGAAAGAAATAATTCAGTTTCACAAGACAAAATGTCTTAAAAACATTCTAATATGTATGCAGACAAAGCACTATTCTTTTTTTTTTAAACTGGACGCCCTCTAAATAATCTTAGGTACAACTATGCCTAGAAGATCTCTCAGTAACTAATAAAGGTAGGTACTTGCGGCCAATAGTACCTACACATTTTCATATAACATACAAGTATTACCAAAACTACAAAGCCACACAAAATGCCCATTATAATGTTAAGACTCGAGCCTTTAAGACTTGCAATGTAACAAAACACAACAAAAGACTCTATTACAATGGTACAGTATAATGGAAACTTAAGCACTTTGCATAGTACGAAACGACAGAAAAGGGTTTATTTGAGTACCTGTAGATTATAAAAAAACGTTTCTTTTGTATAGTAAAATAACCTACACACACACACACACACACACACACACACACACACACACTCACACACAAATTACGTCTTTAACCCTTACGGGGCAGCCAGAGCGTAAGGTAACAAGATCTAAAGGCCACGTTTAGCATGATTGTGGGCGTATAGGTGGAAAGCGGAATCAAAATAGTGATGGGTTGCTAGCCGCACCGCCTATAAAGGTCATGATTCCTATTCCCATTCCCTCGATGGGCTTTTACCATCTGCGCGGGAAGAGAAGCAACTGGTACATTCTATGTTTTTTCTTTGCTCCCAGACCAGCATGGTAGTTTTTTTTATTTTTTTTTTATTTGGGGACAGTAAACTAAAGGGGTAATTTTTACCCCTATCTCACCTGATGGACGGTGCATCTGCCCAGTGTCTTTTACGGGCATTTTAGAGCCTGAAGATGCTCCCAGACGATAACTTCGAAACCACATACGCGTTGATATCAGCCATGTTTTCTGTAATTTTTACTCGAATGTTCTATTTTTTCGCCGCGATTAGAGCAGCCATTGTGACCGCCTTTGTAGGTTAACTACAGGTTAAGTAGCTAGTTCACACTCTGTGAAAGTTCACATTAGTTGACAAATACGGTATACCTAGTGTTATTATGTACGTATGTGCATAGGCGTGTCGAAAAATTATTCTAATTTGGTTATCATTATCTGAACATGGATCCTTAATTGTTATGTTGGCTTAGATAGTCGGCAGGTTATGTTACAAAGCGTTCATTTCGAATTTCGAATGCAGGGGTAACTGCGAATTTCGAATGCAGGGGTAAAAGCGAATATCGAAAGCAAGGGTAACTGGGTAATTTGAAAAACTACCCGCAATAAAAATAAGAAAATAGTTCTGATTTAATTTTATCGTCGGTTTAATTTTATGGTAAACTAGCTTCTGCCCGCGACTTCGTCTGCTTAGAATTATACATTATAAACCATCCTATTGAATCACTCACCTATTAAATAAACCGCATCAAAATCCGTTGCGTAGTTTTAAAGATCTAAGCATACATTGAGACAGGCAGACAGCGGAAAGCGACTTTGTTGTATACTATGTAGTGAAGTATTCGTTTCGAATTTTGAATGCAGGGGTAATTGGGTAATTTGAAAAACTACCCGCAATAAAATTAAAAATAATAGTTCTGCTCGTCGGTTTAATTTTATGGTAAACTAGTTGTCGCCCGCGACTTTGTCTGCGGAGAATTCGTTTATCGCGCCCGCAGGAATCATACAATTTTCCGGGATGATAACTATCCTACGTATTTCCCAGTGTCTTTAACGCATAAAAGCGTAACGAAAAAATCAAATACGCATTAGGTAGGACAGGTAGATACACTGATCATTATTAACCTCTAAGCCCGACTTGCAGGAGTTGCAGAAAAAAAAAACACTATCTAGTCGTTACATCTGAATTTCTGAACGATACTGAAAATTAGAGCACATAGAAAAATCCGAAAGTAAAGATATGGCCGGGAGTCGAACCCGGAACCTCATCATTCCGTGATGCGTGATTTTACCCCTACACCACCCGTAGAAGGTGAAATTTTATTTGTAAAGGGTAAAACCGTAAAAATCAAGAAGTAAAATTCTTGATTCGTTTGATAGTTATTTAATCTTATTTAAATTCAACCCATGCATTTTGAGATTATTAAGCTGAGTCAAACACTAAATAGAGTTAAAACTTTTTCCAGCAAGACGTCTTAATTGTTTTAACTGTTCTGACTGACATACCTTTCCGGCGACACATATTTCACTATCTTGTCTTCAAATCTCATACTCATAAATTCCAATGATACTCTGCCTACGCCAACACGACATAAATGGCGTGAACAACACATGGTTATTAATAATAATACACATCGCGTAACTACATGCCGTAGCAGGCGACGCCGGCGCATAAAGCTAGTGCAAGGTCAGCAGGTGCTTCAGTAGGGTCAGTGCAACGACTCGCCGCCGTGCCCATTGTGTCGCACGGCACGGGAAGTCATCGCGAGTTTAGGTAAAGCCGCGAAGTATCAAAAGCATGATATCGTGATACTGGTATGTCAATATAGGATCGTTAATTTCAAAACCACCGGATTCATATTTCATGATATATATCGCGATATGCGTCCATCACACGACAGTATTGACGCATGTAAGCCATGCCAAACATCGTGGAGTGAATGAATGAACGAAATGCTTTTGCTTTTGGTTCATAGATCTATTTGTAGCACACGGGACGAGTTGACTCATCTAGCAACCTTACTTCTATGTGACTCCATCCTAACGATACGTCAAAATAATTTGCCATTAACACAGTGTTTGGGTACAAGTTGACGTACTGATGTTGATCTTGTGCTGTGTTATTTGACCCAATTACATCTCTGTGAGTTATATATTGATATTACTTGTTGGCTCAATTAATTTGTCATCAACATTGATAAGTAACAGGTCGAAAGAGGTCGCTTTATATGCTATCACACGTTGATTACAACCGCGCAATATGTAAGTAAGAGATAAAAACTGCAATCTCTTAGGTGGAGTTACTTGATAATAATGTTTTGTTGTTCACTACATCTTATCTTGGTCTATTGTATTGTTATTGTGTAATTCGGTGCACTACTCAAATGCATTCCATATCCTGGAAAAGAAGCCGTTTACAATATAGCGTAGTGATGGATGATAGTGGCCGAGCTCTCATGCAGAGGACAGTGGGTTCACACCTGGCCCTATACTCCCGAATTTGATTTTCGAAGTTTGTTTCGTGCCGTTCCGCTCACACTAGTGGTCATTTATTTGAGAATGAAAGGGATAGTATCATACGAACTTTGAAAATTGAAGTAGGCTTCCAAAAGTCGCGCCTTTGGATTCGCCGAAGTTTATGGGCAAATTCAAATGCTAGATGTTGATTGCTTTAAAAAAAACAACGGGTTGTACTCCGGGAGTGCCGGCAGAAGTGAAAACTACCCACACGCACACTCGCGCAAGCGCCCAGTGCCGCTTAAACGACCCAGCAGCAACTCTCCCTCCGTCTTACGAATTTTCGATCTGGTCACGTGACCTGACGCGAGTTTAATGTGTTTTATACATCCCAAAAAGTACACAACGCCGGTAAATAAGTTTTAACTTCAAAAATAACGCTTTATAATGGAAACGTGCATTTTTAAAGTCATCGAACTCCCTTTGTCCAGTATTAACTGCTGTTATTTTATTTGCGACGCCTCACGATATTTCAGTTCTTAACACAATAGGTTGACGTTTTTATGTCCAACTTATTAGCACCGCTTTATGACAGGATATAAATTAATTATAAAATAAAATAAACAATCCATATGCAATTTCTGATATGGGACCACCCATGGGAAGGACAAGGGATTTACCGCATTGATATCGGATAGCGATATTTTTATAATAACCTGCTACAAAATCAAACCACATGGAAAAACCACAGATTACGCTCGGAATATCGATATTGACGTAATGTCGATAAGAAAAACTATTAGATCGACATAATTAAAAAAAAAACCTCACGAACTTTTTAATCACTAAAAAATGTTACAAGTAAACCATTCAGCCTTGTTTCCGCTTCGGCGCGTAAAAAAAGTAGCTATTTTATACGCGCTAAAAAGTTTGTTTGATGGAAATCATTGGCGTAATCAGGACAGCCAACATTAGCGGCTGAATTATTGAATTACATTCCAGCCAGTTATTCGTCACGTTTATACAGAAAACCGGTTGAAAAGTGTGTAATTTAACGCCACCATCGGCAACGCATATATATGCGTTTTTGTGAAGACGAAGCACAATTTTTTAAAACAAGTTGTTGCAGGATCCAGTCGCATATGTTAGCTAAATCCTTGTACGTTCTATCTTAGTATTATTCAGATTTAAACTTTCTTTTGTATATTTGTATGACTTCCATGCTGGTCTGGGAGCAAAGAAAAAACATAGAATGTACCAGTTGCTTCTCCTCCCGCGCAGATGGTAAAAGCCCATCGAAGGAATGGGCGAAAATCATAGGAATCATGTTATAGGCCATGCGGCTAGCAACCCATCACTATTTTGATTCCATTTTCCACCTGTACGCTCACATTCTTAATAAACGTGGCCTGTACGTCTTGTTACCTTAGGCTCTGTCTACCCCGTAAGGGATAAAGACGTGATTTGTGTATGTATCTATTTATATGTAGGCGATAATTTTTGGAAATATCCTGCAGCTGCAATAGGTACACTAGTGTTGCAGGTATCCGTGGGGTGCTCACTTGCCATCGAGCGACTTGCTCGTTTGCCTTACATACATACATATATCACGTCTTTGTCCCTTACGGGGTAGACAGAGCCTAAGTTAACAAAACCTTAAGGCCACATTTAGCATGATTAAGGACATATATGCAAAGGGAAATCAAAATAGTGATGGGTTGCCTTACTTAACGTATAAAAAACCAATAGTGAGATGAAAATGATACAGCATATATTGTCATCAAATATTTATCACTTTTACCTCGTGTGAACGAGGCTTGAGTCATTGCGCACACGCATGAGTCAGTAGGAAACACCGGTGATGCTTGATTTACGTGATTGTTTGTAGAGGTTGACATTGGCAAACGTTTGATTAAGATTTGCAAGCAATTGAAGCATTCCGGGCATCCCACAGACATATACATATACATATAATAAAGCGAAGAGGGTCGAAAGTCTGTACATGGAAGATATTAAAAAAAAATTGTTTTAGAATCGATAACAGAACACGTATCAACCGTTTTTAGAATTTTTGTCTGTATATTTGTGAGCGCACCACGTGAAAACGGCTGAACGGATTATAATGCAAACTTTACTAATCTGGTGAGGAAATCACCGGCCAGGTTATATACTTTTTAACCTGGAAAATTGTTTAGTTCCCGCGGGATAGCGATAAACATGTCAATTGCTAATTCTACGTGGACGAAGTCGTGGGCGGAAGCTAGCACCACATATATACATAAATCACGTCTTTATCCCGGGTAGACGGAGCCTTAGGTAACAAGACCTAAAGGCCACATTTAGTATGATTGTGGATGTATAGGTGGAAAGGGGAATCAAAATAGTGATGGGTTGCTACCGCCTGTAACATGATTACTAAGATTTGAGAATGGACAAAAATTCTCTCGATGACATTCCAAGGACATAAATTAAAAATTAAACTTCAAATTATGAAACTGGGCGATTAAAATAAGGAAAATTTCATACATACATAAATACACATACACAAATCACGTCTTTATCCCTTACGGGGTAGACAGAGCCTAAGGTAACAAGACCTACAGGCCACGTTTAGCAAGGCATAGAGGTGGAAAGTGGAATCAAAATAGTGATGGGTTGCTAGCCGCATCGCCTGTAACATGATTCCTATGATTTTCGCCCATTCCCTCGATGGGTTTTTACCATTTGCGCAGGAAGAGAAGCAACTGGTACATTCTTTGTTTTTGCTTTGCTCCCGGACCAGCGTGGAAGTAAAAAAAAGTAAGGAAAATTTCATAAAGCGCTTAAAGCAAATTTAGAGGCTTCTGATCTGGGGCCTTACCATGACGTCTTAATGCGATTCAATTCCGACTCAGTTCAGGTTTTAGCTGTCATTTTTAATATGGATCTGACAGGGAATGAAACTAAACTGAATCGGGATTGAATCGCATTAAGACGTCATGGTAACCCTCTGATCTATTTTATTTGATTTTGTCATTTCTGAAGGCTGTCTCAAGACATGCGGAAACGCAGTTGAATTTGTCGTTTCGTTTCCTTAAATATTGTTAGATGGTGTTAGAAATAGATGGTGAATACAATTATGAGGGCCCACAAGTTGGACAGAAAGAAAGAAAGAAAGAAAGAAGACATTTATTCCTTTTTGCAAGACACACAAATATAAGAGAATATACACAGTTTAAAATAGAAAATAATCAATACATATAAAAATAGATCAGCGTTGTGTGTCTTCGCAATTAAAAGTGAAACGGTCGCTGGCTCAGCATTACACTGAGGTGTTAGACACCTGCAGCACTGATTTTCAGCCAGAACCGTCTCAGACAGGGACGGTTCTGATGCTAAAAAACGTATTTTTTCCTCTTTTTCTAATGAAACTTCCGCAGATTCACTTGAACCACTATCTATACTCACATTTGTAACAAAAATCGCTTATCTCTCTTATTCGTCGGCTCGTCATGCGTGTCGTCATAATGCAGTGCAGAATTGCCTTCAAATTGTGAGAAATTGCCGTTTTCCTGTTCAAAATGCACTGATAGATGTGTTTTTGCGACTTCGTCACGCTTCGGACTATTCCTGGTTCATGAATTAGGTGGGTTCTTTTCTTATTAGAGGTGACTCAGTACTGCGGTCTCATAAACATGGATGTTTCTTTTTAGACTAGTTTTTTAGTAGGGTGGTCTTCGTTAGGTAAATTCTAGGTGTTGTTTTGCTCGTTTTGCGATAGTTGATCGTTAATACATTATACTTACACTGTCTCTTAATAGTGGCCCTTTAATGGTATTAGGTACAAGTATTTTTTCATTGTGATTGACAAAATGTTACCACATTTTGGTCGAAGTGTACGGGATCAAAGGGAAGACTTAATATTGTCCCCAACAAAAATAAGGCGCTCCCAGAACAGTAGGTTAGGTTAGTTAGGGCGTTAAATTTATCAGCGCGAAGAAGGAAATCGAAGTAATATTAATTTAATAAATGCGAAATATTCGGAATACCAATTTTATGCCTAAAATACATTCGACCAAACAATGTTATTCGAATTTTCGACGTAAAAAACAATCGATCAAATATTATTAGGCCAAAAAATATGTGCCGAAAAAAATGTCGGGCAAAAATTTTTACACTACCTAACTGATATATAGACCCGTTGGTTGTCAATGCACAGACAATTTGAAGCGGTATTAATGAGATCTCTTTAATAACAACAGTGTTAGCACGTTGTTACGTTGATGTTGCCTTGAAATGTCTAACAAATTTTTCGTAGAATGTCCAGCCTATATAGCTATGTCCCACAGCGTGGTCCAGACCTTCTCACAGAATGATGTTGCTTCTCCAAAATTAACCGAAACGAGTTCTGTATCATACAGCATCATACATCCGCGTGTCAGTGTCCCGTTTTGTATTCGTCTAACATGTGATACCCAAAAGACTGCGTCTCGTTTCGTCTCGTCAAAATAAAAAACACATGCTGACATTTTTACAGTAAAAAGTTTAAAACCACACTTACTATCGAGTTACGCCAACCTGATAGCTTAATTTATGTCCAAACACTCCAAACTATAATAAACCTTGCTGCTACATGATGGAGTTCAAGTTGATTTGTTTCATTCACATCATTTAACATCGTCGCGTAATATAAATTGACGTTTTTGTGAGATATTTCAGTGTAGAGTTACTTGTGGCTGCGACTTGCTTTGTCGGTATGGCCATCTCTTTCTGACGAGGATTGTACGAAAGAGAGGATATTATTGTATTTTTATAAAGATCTTTAGAAAAGGGGTTCTTTTTTCACACATGCCTATGTTCATATTTATTTAACAATTCTTTCCTTATCGATGAGTTTACAGTTTCAAACAAATTCAGCTTATGGGCTGTTCTTTTTATAGGCTTTATCAGTTCGGTATTAGTATGTATATATAGCCAGTAACTAAACACTTGGAAAAACCTGATTTCTACCATACGTTACGATATATTTTTTCTGAAAGCTTTTTTTTTTATATGAATAGGAAGGCAAACGAGCAAGTGGGTCACCTGATGGTAAGTGATCACCACTGCCCATGGACACCCGCAACCCCGGAGGGATTGCAGATGCGTTGCCAACCTAGAGGACTAAGATGCAATGCCTCTTGTGCCCGTAATTTTCCCGGCTGTCTTACTCTCCACACCGGAACACAGCAGTGCAAGCACTGCTACTTAGCGGCAGGATTAGCGAGTAAGATGGTGGTAGCGATCCGGACGGACCTTGCACAAGGCCCTACCACCCGCAGAGGTCTGCGGTGCCCTATTTCACCCACTCGACAAATTGTCGACCATTGACAATTCGAAATGCAATGCGTATGAATTTAATATTTAACCAACCGGCGTGGATCCTTGTCGAGTTTGTAATGTAAACAGAATTGTCACTTGTCACCGACTACTGTCGCGGTGGTTAAACAGGAGCCTGGCTTTATACTCGGAAAGTCGATATTTGAAGTTCGTTTCGTGTCTTTCCGCTCACACCATTGATCTGAAAGTGAGAGAGACGGTGTGCTACGAAATTCGACAATCACTTCAGAGTAGCCCCTCGGTCTCTCAAGAGCATAAGAATTTGGAAAAGAAAACTGCTTTTGCCTGCTCGAAAAACTTGTCCAAATGCCTAACATGCGCGTTCCAGGAACATCTGATAATCTGACATTGACCATATGTCTGTATAATACCGTTGGCGAGTAAGACAAGCTTAATGCACACCATAAAGCTTGTGTTACGTTCATGAGGATACGATTACCGAATTAAAGTATCACGGTGTAGAACCTGTTTAGTTTTGTGATGAGAATTAGTTTTGATGATAGTAAATGCATGCAAGTAGACACTTGGGTCTACAATTTTCTGTGGTATAAGAAGGTTTTTTAGTTACAGCCAACACTATAAGTAGATAAACGATGGTAGAGCTGTACACCATTTTCTATTATTACTTAATTATCATCGAGCCGTTATATTTAGAAGTTTTCGACGTTTCGACGCTCGACGTTTTCGATTAATTAAAAGCCCTCGTTCTTGTTTTTTAATGTTTAATCACCGTTTAAACCTTCCCTGGACTTGCACAAATGTTTCAAAAATGAAATTATTCAAATCGGTCTTTTCTTTTTCTTTCTTTTTATATGAATAGGAAGGCAAACGAGCAAGTGGGTCACCTGATGGTAAGTGATCACCACTGCCCATAGACACCCGCAACCCCGGAGGGATTGCAGATGCGTTGCCAACTTAGAAGACTAAGATGAAATGCCTCTTGTGCCCGTAATTTCCCTGGCTGTCTTACTCTCCACACCGGAACACAGCAGTGCAAGCACTGCTACTTAGCGGCAGGATTAGCGAGTAAGATGGTGGTAGCGATCCGGACGGACCTTGTACAGCCATTCTCGAGTTTTAGCGAGACAAACGAACAGCAGTATATTCTTGTATAAGTAAAGTACATAGATGCGGAAATAATTCTCAACAAATTTACTTAGTTGATAATGTATTTAGTAGAAACCAGTATGTGTGTAGTTCAACTTCTTTAATAACATACGCAACATCCGTAACCCTACGTGATTATAGAACCATGAGAAATCACACGATTAATAAGAATTTTATTACAATTAAGTTAACAGACCGGCCTTTTAACCGGCTAAGCTCGCTATAAGAGTTAATAAATTAGTATCATAACTTTATCTGTTCACTATGATATGTAAATCCCGTCGGTTTCTCTCAGCAGGTCTTTAAGATAAGCATCCGTAGAATGTGTATTTACTAGTAAAAGAGACTTTATAATCACTAAAAGAGAGTCAAATTTGAAGGATAAACCTGATGTTGTAGCTGCATTGGTTCGTACGAGCTTTATTTATGAAGACACTTGACCACCAGTTTATGTAACATGACATATAACACCGGTAAAGTATAATTGCGAAGAACTAGATTTTGAATGTAGAACTAAAACTTGTAATGAATTATTTTGAATGGGATCTTAATTCACAACATTTCAATTTTTTTACCTTGTGTTTTCTTATGCTCAATAAATAGTACTTTGAAAACTAGGAGACCCATATTTTTTCTTTTCGCGAAATTTGTATTCTAAGTTAGCCAAAAAAAATATTGAAATCTCGAAAATTTCAAAAACGCTTGTAAGGTTGAATCTACACATTACCTTTGCCTGGGTCATAAAAAAATGTCTACATTGTCTACTGGTTGTCACAACGGGTTGTCATTTTGAATTTTTGATTGACGTTTGGTGATTTGATATTGGTTTTTATTGGATTTTAATTATTCGCATTTTCTGGACTGAATTGGAAATAATTGACAACAAAATAAGCCAGATAATAAAACAAATTGAATGTTTGCATCCACCCTGACTTGCAGCACAGTCTTCACATTTCACATCCAATATAGTTTCTTCTGCCTCGTTAATGCTTGCGACAACAGAGTAAATTTTAGTACGAACTCGGTGCTCAGGAGTTACTCTGCCCTTGATAAAACACACAGCATTCTCTCGTTTACTTCCACATAGCCTACAGAAGTTTCAACGTAAGCATCCCCTGATGACAACAAATCCTTAGCTCCCCGGATTTCGGCAACGTTAAACGAGTCGTTTTCACGCATGTATTGCAACAACATCATTATAATCCACCTCGGGAAGGTTTCGGCTGTCTGCCATGGCATAACCGTCCGAAACTTTCATCAAATCAATTTAATAAATATAACAATGCTTTTTCAAAACAAAACGAACAAAACATCGATCGGCAAACAACACTGATATTTGACATTGACACCTTTTTGACATTGACATTTTTATTCATAAAGAATTAGGAAGGCAAAGGTATTGGCAGAGTGCAAAGCGGGTGGAGGGGGTAGCCTAAACGATCACAGCGCTCGCTACGGCTAAAATTGTCATTTTTGTCTCTGACTTGAGCTGTCAAATCCATATTGCAGTAAACATTTTCTAATCGTTTTTGAGATAAAAATATGGTCCTGGCAAGATGTGTTGTTGTGAATTGTAATAACACCAAGAAGAATAGCGACTGTAAATTTTACCAATTTCTAAGACCATGGTGGAAACGAGACCAAAGAAATAAGTGGATATTTGCCGTAAGAAAAAAAAAATTAGTTACCTAACCTCTAAAATTTCACTGAAAACAACAATTTTAATATTATTGGCAATAATGTTACTGACTACCATTGTCCAAAATTGTGTAATATAGTAAAATAACACAAGATTTCATTAATATTTTTCACAATATTTACTTGCTTCTTGTTTGACAGCGGTGACAATATTGTCCATAATGGCCGCCTATCACGTGGTGCTGTCGTCGCGCACGGTCCCAATATTACGACGATGCCTTACTTCGGATTTTTTGAAGATTTTTGTGTATATTACGTTAAATAAGTAATAAAAAAAATCAAAAAAATATGGAATGGAATACTTAAACACAAAGCTCGAAATGGTTGTCGGTACTTTAGTAATTATTTAAAATTGAAATGTTGTGAATTGCGCAGTTTGGTTAATCATTGCACAATTACTGTGACACTTAAATAACATAATAACATTAAATTAAAAAAAGACAATATTAAGAGCGGATAACTCTTCAAAGTGCTGGACTGATTTTTACCAAATTTGACTAATAACTACCGCAAGGAAACTGGTTTTCGAATGAAAAAAACTTCCTCGAAATCGGTCCATCCGTTTGAGAGCTACGATGCCACAGACATCAAACTTATAACATTCCTCTTTTTACGTTCGGGGGTTAAAAATTTACAATTGAAAGCAAATTAGAGCAAACGTGTGGTTCGTTTGGTCTAGTCGTAAATAACTTAAGGTAAAACTCATCTCATCTCCAGAGGTAAGTCCCACCGTTAGGCTAGGGACATTGTAAACCTAAATGAACTAAAACTAAACGTGATAATTTCACATAAATCGGTTTAATTCATAAATCCACATTCCTTGTCAGGCCTAAATATCATTATCGGCCGATAACGCGGTCAGACGCAGAGCACAGAATGATAACAAGATTTTTTGCTCAATACGCTTTGCGGTGACTTTATCTGTGCCCTTATGCGTAACAGTATTTTTATCAGCAACAAGGGTTTCTTGTTATTTTAATCCGAAAGTAACTAAAAGAAATCGCGTTTCAAGGTTTGGCTATGGTTGTCGAAATATTCCTTATGTACTCGTAAACGAAGCCATTTGTATAGTCAAACAGCAAAAGTAAGCGATCATTTTTATTCCATTATAGATCGTGTTCTATTGTGTCACTTACTTTTGCTCTTGACTGTACCATCGAACAAAATGATTCCTGACTCACTGTGGAACCCTCTCACAGTAAATGTCGTAGTAAAGTTACATTGAATTGACAAGAAAAATCATGCAATGTTTACTATGAGAACGTTCTACGGTGGGCCTGGAATCAATGTATCGACTGTACCTACTACACATACTTTTTGAAATTGAATTTAAGAAATAGCAAAAACCGTATCAAAATCGGATCAGTAGTTTTGAGAAAACCATCTACACTTACATATATACAAACACCTGTTCTCCAGTATTCATCATTTTCATGTGTTTTATGTACAATAAAGAGTTATACAATACATAATATACAAACATATGAGTCGAACAAAGAACCTTCCTTATTTGAAGTCGCTTAAAAATTACACTGGATTATAACTCCTAGAATATTGATAAGGCACAAGGTTAAATATCGAGCATTTATCTTTTATCTTACACATTTCTTTGCAATAGGATGATACACAGAGTGAGAGAAAATAATGTATCTCAACTTTTTCCTTTTACTTTTTGGTATCGTCAGATGGTCAGGCTAGTTGTTATAAAAAATATGGTGTTAGATGAAGTGTATTCAATAATATTGTGACCCAATAGTCACACTAGGCACATGTAGGAAGAATTTACCTGAGAAGGTAGAATTGCCGCTTCCGACGGAACGCTGATCAGAAATTCACAAAACCTGAGAATTAGCGGGATTAGCTGCTCATCTACGCTTGTCTTTAATCTGCTATTCAATAGCACCGTTGCTCAGCGCAACCGTCAACATCCTTAACAAATTTGTGGTTCCTCTTTCCTTTCCCACATATCTGCAGCGGGCAGTCATTTGTTTGAATCGTCCTCCCCAGACGGAAGGTTTCAATACGGCAATTGTCTTCATGAATAAATTGATACAGATTTATAAAGTGGTCGACGATAAGTGACGTTTGTGCTCGTACGTTCTTATCAATAATGTTCTTGGCAAGTTCGACAGTCGCCTGCAAACCGCCTGCATGCGATGTATTGTTCGAGGTGACGACGTATTGGATCCACGTATTAAAATTTTCATTTGCTTAACGAGAATGGTGTTGCGAAGTGTTTTTTATGTGTATTAAGTGATTGGTGACTTGTGTAGACATGATTGCTGGAAGTTTTAATGATTGCCACACTGATGGGAAATTGTACGTAGCAACCTTCACGAATTATACACCAATTCGTTTACCTTACCCATTTTACTTTCTTACTTTACTCTCATAGAAATTCTTCTAGTCAAGTGTGTGAAGTGATGCAACGCGATTCGACTTTGTAGTTTTCTATTATAAATGGAGGTTTTCATTATTATAAATCGGTGTCATGGGTCATAATAATTTTCGAACGGCATTTTTAGTGGCACCGACCAACATTTCCATTTCGAGTCGCCGTGACTATAACTATACGTTTTGATCATTACCGCGGATGTTTCAACAAACTACTCATTATGAGTCGTAAAAGTTTCAACAGAAACTGTTTAGATTTTACTGCAGTGGCGTAAAGCATAACAAACGGAATGGCTTTCTTCGGTTACTCTTATATTTTCTAAACATATTTCATGGCATCTTGTGGCATCTGTAATTTACTGCACTTTTCTTTTAAAATCAGTCGAAATCGAAACATTTCGTAACTTATTGAAAAATAACTGAACTTAATTATGATTGGCTGGGTTACACTGAAATGGTTTTCACATGTTGCTATATCTACGAAACTTAATTCAATTTTTTTCAACAACTAGTATTCTAATGCCTAAAATGAGAAACACATGTAGGTATGATAATAGCTAAGTTTAAGTTTGTTTATGTCTTGAACAATCGAATTTCATTTCCTCGTGTACACATACATGTCCCATAACAATTGAAGTATAAGCAGTTACCTATCCACTTGTTCCGTTCTTTACTTACACATGACATTCAAATTCAATTATTTCTGATCATAATCCTTACGCTTCTAGTACCTTTTCCCAAGATTACAAAGATCATGAAATGTTGGTATTATGTAAGAGCTGGAGGTGCATGCTCTTTGCTTCTTAACAATAGTTTTCCAAACTAATTGCACAACTGAAAGTGCATCTGTTATCGTAATTGCATCAGCGTCAGCAGGGTCACAATGGCCATTGTTCCGACCACCATTGTTTATTTTACCTTCCTTATCATGTGTGTTGGGTGTCACTTTAGTTTTTACAACAGGATCATCCGTTTTTACTTTTTTTGTTTTGAAAACTCCTACATGATTAAGACATTGTTGAGAGTTGTTAGTTCTTTTATGTTGTGAACAAGAACTATTGTTTCACAAGTATGAGGAAGGAATTTTCGGGAATAATATCAATACTTGCATTTATTAGTATAGAAATGGTCTACATGCCAGTCTCAGAGATGTTGCCTAATAATGAATCGTATCTTATAAACAACTTATTGAGCATGAGCACTCTGGTTTAATCGTCAACCAAGTTAATTATTCTTCATCTTCAATGAGCAACATTGCAGATATTTAAATACATTCCTTAGAATATGTATTTTGGACTACAGAACAATTTATCACACTTATTGACATTCTTGATATGCGTCAACCGCCTCTGAATTGAAAATTGTTACTTTAAATTGATGACATAATTTATTTACACAGATTGCAATTTGACATAGTATGGTGATGGTGTATAAGTGTTTTCATTACATTGATACACGATTCTTAAAACAGAAAATGCTTTAAAAATAGCTATAGGAACAATCAGTATACAACAGGCTCAGGAGATACAAAGTAGATAATTTCTCAGGCCAGGCATTTTATGTCTCTTATATTGAAGCATTGAAGTCTACACTTTGCTCAGGCATACGTACAAGCAAGCCAGCGAACAATTCAGGCCAATTACAGCTGACAAGCAAAATTTGCGGTCAGGTCATGCGCATAAAATTACTACCAGCTTCTAAGTTAACGATTCCCAATTCTAAAGCTGAAAAATGAATCGTAAATATAATTTCAGAATTGAGACGCCATCCGTTTTCCTCGCGACGTCGTATATTATGATGAATAGGTTATGGTAATATTTTACGAATTTTCTGCTTTGGAAATGTATTTGCAATTTATGGCGCGACCTGGCATGGACATGTTTTTTATTTTAACGTTTTGTTACATCTACGGTTCCATTTCTTAAATGCGATATAGAGGCACTTTTTTGACACATTTTTGTTAATAATATGGAGAAATACAAATATTACACTTCAATTTGTATTAATTTCTGTACCTGGGTGTTGAGTTTTGTTATTCACTCTTTCATTTAAAAGTTTACGTTTTCAAAAGTTTTAACTGTACTTCTGTTATCTGGTCCAAAAAGGTTAAATTGCACAGAAACTCACATCCAATGGTAGTACATGTGGGGTATATGTATCTCTAGGTATCATTGGCAATGCAAATCAAGGCTTGACAACGTCTTCCAGGAATGCACGAAGGACCTGAGTTTATAAAAGGCGTAACTTTACTCTGTATATCAGTTAGCTACTACTGCCTCTACATTTCATGGAATATAAACCAACTTCTTTATATGAAACAAAGATATCGATAACGATTATTGATCCTTGTATATTTTACTCATACATTTCTGATTCCAAGAAAAAGATTGCGCCAGCAAACTGATAGTACACTATATTATTTATCATATGCTCATACATATACATAGATACGTATCAAGATTGTTGATGAAAATAAAAAAATAAACAAGTAGCCTAGGTCGATCTTGTCTTTCTGATATCTTCATTCTTGTTGATAATCTTTCATATTAATATAATCGATGTCATACGTCATTATGTATCACAAGATTCATAATGTATTATGAGTGATTTAAATGGTAGCGGTCATTTAAAAAGTAAGTTATTAATTATCGAAGCATGTTTGGTTCCTGTATTTAAATACGTACCAAAGACTTAATATAAAGCTTGTAATTTAGATTGAAGTAAACTGATAATACGATTATTGGATCCAAGTTGGGTTTCGTTGTTGAAATAAAAACAGTATGTCATAGTAATTCGTTCTTCAGATAGAGGCGGCTTTCCATTGAAGAAGAACAGAGAGGTGACGTGCAGAAGCGACCAATCGCACAAGTTTTAGTTGAAATCGACATCTCAACCTTATAATAATACAACGCGTTTGGTCTATTCTGCAGGTCTACTCCTTTCTGCCTCAATGAAATCCCAGCCTTAAGTTCGTTTCTATTTAAAGATGTGACAGAAAATTGGGCCATGGTTTGAAAAATATAGCAAGTGATCCATTGGCGATTTATTTGCGTCATCAATCATTTCGATACTTTTGATTCCGCCTATTAACACTGTTGGCCGATTGCCAGCGACATTCTGTATCAGTCTTTTCAAATATTATCATATTCTGGGTGTTTCAGGGCTGATTTGGACAGACGGTTTGTGATTGCCATTTTTATGCACATTAGGATCATAAGCAAATGTATGTTGGTTTGATATAATGTCACCATTATTCAAGCGGTAAAAAGTAGACGAACATGCTGACACCATCCAGTACTCAATTGTATCAGGCGTTAGGTACTTTGCGAAGTTCCACTTCCAACACCTTAATCAATTACTATGCTATTCATCGTCTAAAAGAAAAAGACAGCTAAGTTGCTACACTTGTATGCTTTCATGCAAACCCAGCTACCTCCTCCACATAAAATCCACACCAGATTATGACCAACATAACTACAGGCACTAACGCAATTCCAATCTTGGTATCTGTCTGATGGTAAACAAGAGTATAATATTTTAGATATGTTTCAACGTCATCAGTTTTTTCTTCTTATATCGGGACCAAGACTAAGCCATAGTGAGATTTCCCTTCCCATTTAAGTGTTACATCATCAACGTAACTTTACTGTGACAGCGACAGCCATGTGACTATCTAATCGTTGGATGCGGTTATTTATTTCTATTACACCGTCGCAGCCTTGCGGCAACCGGTTGGTTTTGATAATACCTCGAGAAACCTTGGCACCATTGCATTATCGATTGGCGTTTTCACTTTTCTTTTCTTTTAAAGTTATCAATTAACATAAACTTATATTATACAGCTAGTATCATGTTCTACTCAACATGGCTAAAAGTCGCATTGAGGAGAATTAAAATCAAAGTACTTAGTTTAATGTGGCTTCTACATAAAGTCGTATCATTTGAAATAGCAGGTTTGATTAAATTCCACATTACATACACTAGGCTACTTGTTTATTTATTGAGCACGCATTGCCTTGCTAGACTAGATTACACTAAACTAAACTAGATTATAGTCAGTGTATTATATAGTGATGCACTGAATATCATGGACTTAGCGCTTTGGATTTTGTTACTCTCCTAGAAATATCATCTTTTTTTGAGCAATATGAATATGTAATATCATTGTGAAGATGTCACCGCTAAAGTAAGAGAAACTATTATGTTTTAAAGGTTACTTTCTTTGTTCACAGGCCTCTTCAAAGGCTCGACCACCACACTCGACGGCATCGGTCTCCGGCCGATGCCTGCGGAACGGCCTAAGACGTTGCGGAAGCTAAAGTCAGTGTACGATGCCTCTCCGACAGAGCAGACGTCGGTGAACATATCTAGCCTGAGCAGCAATGGACAGAGCACAGAGCGGAATGTCAACGGGTGCGACGATGAGATCCGGAGACGTAGCAACACCACCAGCTCGACGCATAGCGCGGACAAGTCGCTGTCGATTCTTAGTCCGTTTGACGAACAAGTAAGTTGTTTTTGTAAATAATAAGGACATCATTTTTATTTTGTATGTATTCTGAACAATTGTTTGATTTATCATAATGCGTCTTCTAATTTCTTCTTCATGAACTATAGGAATGTCTTACCATTTCTCACTCCTATCTTGCATCTGGCATTGGATAATCGAAAAACACCGTTAAGTATATTTTTATTCGACAGTTTACAATTTCTCTAAATTGATTGTAAACAAACGGTTTAATACAAATTATCCGGTGTTACATCTACAACTATAGGATCCCAGTTTGTCATAATATAAAATATTGAGTGCAATTAATACCATTTTGTACAATAGCAATTGATTGCTTGATTGCTCCTCCGTGGCTTTTATAAATACAACTCTCTTATTTGTTGATTGCGTCAATAAGTTCTCGAGTTCGTGTTATAGAGTGGAACCAAACGTAACATTTCTTAGGGCCTCAAGTTTTCTCACGATATAAGATGGAGCAATTACAACTTTAACACCTCCAAATTCGTATTCGTTTGGAACTAAAGCTACAAGTTAGTGCTTAAAAATATTTTCTAAGTCAACAGCTTCATGCTAAAATACTTAGTAGCTGGTTTAAGGAAACGCGAATATAGCGCTCACACTTTTCAATGCTTTGTGTCAAAACATCGAATGTGTTCAGACATTTTGCCTGTCACACGCACCATGTTTATCAACAAATTGAACTGTCCAAATGTCTTGATTTCTCACGCAGCCATGCAACTAAACACCGCACCGGCTTCCTCGATGAGCGGATTTCTGTGAAAAATCCGACTTATTTTAGTAGAGTTTTAGTACTCTTTTTTAACTTCTAGGGAAGAGATAGATCCGCGCTTTTTTAAAACCAGGACACGGGTTTTTAAATGAATGCTAATCAAAATTCAAGCTGCTTGTTGCTTCTTTAATAAGTACAGATTGGCAGAATACCGTGTTATTCAATAGATCATTATTATCGCAAGCGCAATTCACGGAAAGGCTTGACCTTATCGGTCACGATTCGCGACGGTGTCGACAAACAGAAAGTTAAGCCAATAAACAGATAATAGGGCCTCTACGTAGTTTTTACTTCAAACCAATCGTAGAACCTTTTAGATGTACTTAGGTAACATTTTGGCTAAGTTCTTCGCTGTGAGTTTGAACAAAAGAATGATAATAATGGTGATTTTTGTTACAAGTTATTAATTAATTAAAGATGTTTGTGTGAATACTTGTCACCTTTACGTAGAACTTCATACACGAATTTTCTAAGGATTATTAAAAAAAACATAATGACACCAATTGACCTAGTCTCAAACTAAGCACAGCTTGTACTATGGGTACTAGACAACCGAACATACCTGCTTATACAGATAAATGTATATTAATTACATAGTACACACCCAAGAGTCGAGAACAAACGTTCGTATTTTTAACCCTCGACTGCGTGTGTCTGTCTGTCTTAGCATCGTAGCTCTCAAGCGAATGGGCCGATTTGAATGCGGTTTTTAAATTTAAAAGCCAGTATCCTTGCGGTGGTTCTTAGCTATGTTTGGTGAAAATCGGTCCAGCAGTTTAAAGAATATCAACTCTTTTCCAAAATTGTTTTTTTTTTCTTTTACGTATGATAACTCGATATGGAGGTTTTCAAATTTTTTAATTTACTTTTATTCATACATGATATCTACACCGACCGGGGATCTAACCCTTATTAAGCTTCGGCGCCAGCGTTCTCTGACCTCTGGTTATATGATCGTCATATTTTTTTAAGATTCAACATACTTTACTTATTTGTCGTAAATGTATGTAGGTATGAAATTACTTAAAGAAGCGAAAAGAGGAAGTTTCATGTTGGTGATTTATTTATGTAGTAGCTCTAGAATTACTGGGCTGGAAAGATTTATTGGCTTAGAAATGTCTACAAAAGGCGGCCTATGTCAACTGCCTCCGTGTTATTTAAGATTACCAATGAAATGTCGACTAACTTTTCATAGAATGTTGGACACAGACAAATTTTTATTTCACCGAAAATATAAAAATAAGACGTCTGCAAATATCCAAATCAAAATTAATTTCATAACAAAAACTTTCCAATTTCTAAACGAAACTGAAAATTAGAACACAGAAAAATCCGAAAGTAAAGCTATGACAGGGAATCGAACACGGATCCTCGTCATTGCCTCAATCATGCTAAACGTGGCCTTTAGGTCATTATTTAAGGATCTGTCTACCCCGTAAGGGATAAAGACGTGATTTATGTATGTATGTACATACTTCCGTTATTGTTAGTGTTCAAGTTAAATTTCGCAGCATATTTAAATAAAAGTGACTAATAATAGACTTTGACAGGAAGTTAGTAGTAGCAGTAAGTAGAAATGACTTATCGTGAAGGCACTCCTGGTTACTAATCGCACATTAACATTGTATGTTCGAGTAATTTTAAAACAAAGCCAGTTCATTATACAAGCGCCATTATTTTTAACCTGTCTGTAGTTTAGACTAGACTTACTAGAAAATCCAGCGTGTCAAATCAGACCTCTTATTACCCCAAAAACTGAGTGATTATTACCTAACTCGCTCGCAATCGCCATCGTGTTCATTTTGACAGTTCATGTATGGGCTGACAATTGGCATCGGAATCAGCTAGCTGTCACATTCATACAAGAATTGTCAAAATGAACACGATGGCGATTGCGAGCGAGTTAGGTAATAAGCCTACAGGTCTTTACTTAGTATGGGGGCAAAAATTCTTAACTTCTCTGTTGGCTGTTCAATAAGATCATTTTTAATTTCATTTTATTATCAATTGTGCAATGGATTTGTATAGAAAACCTCACTTCTCTACGTGCTGCATCGTAATCTTCGTTAATCACTGTTTGTATGTCTTTAGTTTCTTTTGGAGTAATGCCCTTCGTATAGTTCTTGACGGTCGTAGTCTCATCTATCTTTGTTACAGCTTATTTATTTCTGAATTTATCGAACGATTGGGCTATTCAAGCTCTTACAATTAAAAAAGGCTTATAAATAAACTGCCTCTACAAACCACGAACAATACCCCCTTAGCTGATATAAGATAATGCGGGCGGAGATCTTGCTTATATCAGGTAATAAAGTTAACTACAGTTCACTGGCTACATTCGCACGCTCGTATCTTGCCTAGTAAAGCGGTTACAAAACCGACTATACGAGTACTCCGATGAATCAGAGCCTCTAGTGTAAATTTTCGCATATAAAAACGTCTCGAACGCGTTCACGTAAAAGCCTCAATTACTATGGAAAAATTGGCAGCGCCATTAGCGAATCAACAACAAACAGTTCTCATAGTGCTTGACATTTTAATGCAAACGCGTGCGAGACGTATTTTGTGATCAAAAACTTACACTTAGGATACAGTTCAAATTTGAAGTTTACATTCGCTTTAAGAATTAAAAAAAGTTAAGCCAAAAGTCATCTTGCGACAAAATACCTTGCGAGTTTTGTTGCCGTTACATTACCGAGGTCGATGGATCAGTTATAAATTCATATCGTTGTAAGCCCGCAATGTATGTGGCCGCATTATATTTCTCGCATCTTGTAGATAAGGTAATAAGTTTGCATGTGGAGTATGCAGGTAGACAGGTGTGCGTGGGCAGCTTTTGATAGCAGATGTGTTGTGCGGATGACAATCGGTGACGCTTTTTAATATCTGTTGTTTCTGTTGATAGCAAAAAGGTTGTTTGTGAGAGATGCCTTATCGTTAAGCTGTTGTTTCATGATAGCCTGCCATGTTGAAGTGTTTTGCAATGTATACCTATGTGCATCATCATCATGCTTTTTTTAAATTAACGGCATAACATGAAATTATTCATTTTTATGTAAATTTAATTTCTTCTCCTTGTTAATTTATGTTACAATTTACAATATTATGTAGATATCTTCTTTTTACTACAACCTGAAACTTTACGGGGAACATAAAATAGCCTTGCCAAAACACAATTCATTCATATTGGGACCGTCTTTTACTCTCTCTTCTCATTTGTTTCACTATCCTCAACATTTACTCATTTTCTTTCTTTGTTCAACAGGAGGAATGGGCAAAGATCTCCGAGATAATGGCCTCCTTCGGCAGCAAGCTCGTCCGCGAGTCCGTCTTCGTCTCTGAACTCGAGCAGGAGTTCACTTCCCGGCTCGGACTCAGCTGTTCTGAGTCTAGCTTGAGTCCCTCCGTGGCCTCGAACCTAGGCCTTTGGTTGTCTGGCTTGGGTCTCCACGATTACGAACCGCTCTTCTTGGAGAGCGGATATGATGATGTGGATTTTGTTGTAAGTATTGTTGTCAGTTTACCAGGATAAAAGTTGTCAGTCCGGAACAGACCAAGTTATCAACTAACGAGTAGCTTTGTTTCTGTGTAGTATGTTTACGTTGGCCTATCATGCATTTGCGTCCCTCAAAGCTGGTCAAAATCACACTTTGAATTCGTAAATTATTTAGTAAGGCAATTAAATAATTATCCAAATAATTCAATGGTCTTTGTTACGTCTTCATATTTATTAACTTTAAAACTACGACAAGAGATACTAGAAATAAAAGTGTTAACTGTAATTTTCTTTTACAGAATGGAATACTAGATGAAAACGATCTACGAGAAATGGGTATAGAAGAGAACGATAGACAAAGAATATTAGAATCAGCGAAACAATTACCTCTTAAAATAACTGAAATAAGCAATAATTATAACAATAATAATATAAGTAAAAACCAAAACGAATCAGTAGAAGAATGGCTAAGGAATATAAATTTAGAGATATATAGTGATACGTTTAGAAAGCATTTGTATGTAGATATGGATAGAGTAAGGAGGATTTGGGAGGTGGAACTGACTGCAGTATTAGAGATACAGAAAGCTGGTCATCGGAAGAGGATCTTGGCGTCGGTATCTGGAGAACACAACGGACCCGCGAACCACATGGAAATTAATGCTGATCTCAATTCGTTGGTAAGTGATTTTAAAATTGTTGACGTAGTCTGGACATACCTCTTCTCAAATTGACCTCTAACCAAACCTCCAGTTATAACACTTTATAACACAGTAATAGGATTAAGTCTTATCGTGTACGTTGCACTATATTTAATTTACTGTAATGCTATTATGGTCACGTACCATTTCGAGTATGTGTTTGACTACAATGGGATTGTCTATGATTTGTAGTTATGTATTCTGACCATGGCCGCTTACGGCTGGAAGCACACGGCACGTAAATCAGTAAAGCTACTGCATTTTAATCCGTAGAGTTTCCATGTGTAATCAGCTTAAATGTTACTATTAATATTAAGTACGTTTTTAAGACGTTTCAAAGTAAAAGGTGTTTTAGGCGATCAAACTAGACGTGATGTGTCTGATGCCTCTGCTATCAGTTTCACCTTTATCAAGCCACGCTTGGTTACATAATTTGCACTGACGTGCAGTTACTGACTTTTGTCATTTTCTGAAATTGCCACGTTTATTTGTTAGTTAATGTATTATGTACTAGCTGTTGCCCGCGACTCAGTCTGCAAAGAATTCGTTTCTCGCTATCCCGCGGGAATTACGCAATTTTCCGGGATAAAAAATAGCCTATGTGTTGTTCCAGACCATAAACTATCTCGGTTCCAAATTTTATCTAAATCAGATCAGCCGTTCGGGCATGAAAGAGTAACAAACATCTTTCACACTTATAATATTAAGTAGAATTTGGTTAAGTATCAATAAAAAACGTCAATAAAAAGCGCAACAACCTATCTTAACCATCGCTTTTTAAAGAAATTAACATTAGGTATGTCATTATTATAGCACCTGTCAAATTAAACTTGTGCATTTCTGAACTGCAAATTGTCAGACGCAATGAAGCGAACAATCTCTGAGCTCTGTAAAAAGGATATCCTTAGTGAATGGTCCGCGGCCGGGGGAGTTGCTAAGTTACTGACACAGATACCTCACGGTACTCAATCCAGATGAGAGGAAATGAGAAAAGAGAGGAATAGTGACCATTTTTAACTATGATCTAATTGTTTTTAAACGACGAAAAAAAACGGAGGAGGTTCTCAATTGAACGCGTAGGTACCTATATTTTATTACTTAGCTTCACTCTTGGCAGATTAAAAAAAAGTGGTAGTGTTGGGTTGTAAGTAGTTTTCGGTACAAAAGTGGCCAGTACAAAAAATGACTTTGAAATTTGAAAATGGAATTTTATCATAAGCTGCTAGGCGGGACGAGTACAAAACACTGGCTGAAAATATGGTTGTTAAAAAACCACGAGTGCCAGTAGGTACTTAAAATACTTAATTGGTGAAAAAATATAAATAAAAATATAAAAATATGAATGCAATTATCAATAATCTAATCATCGTCTATAGTGTATATGGTTACGAATAGCATGCCACATGCAAATCATTTTGTATTACTCAAAGGTTTGTATTGTATAATAAATAATTCAAAACGGAAGTACCCGGTAGAAAGTACACATATTTTTCTGCGAAACTTTATGTATCCTGTACGATTTCATGTTATGAAATATCATTATTGAAACATCGACCTCTCCAATATAATAATTCTCGATATAGCTGCATGTCCTTTAAAATTAATTCCAACATCGTAAACACAGAATATAAAGTCGTTTTTATGCAGCTGGCCACTCGCACAATTACGTTTTACGTCGATGATAAAACGCGTAACGTCCTTCCTTACGTAATAAAAGTGCCGATTGCATTTTGAATTTGGAATAGCGTTTTTAGTATAATTTTAGCCGTTATAAGAAATTACAGATTAAGAATAAAGCCATGATCGTCTTGTTTCATGAAGATCAATGAGTTGGTAAAGTGCAGTGGAATGAAGAGAATTTTACTGGTGTATGTAGTAATACAACGATTTTTGCTACAGTTTACATTCATCTCTGATCCGTTGAAATGACACATAAATAATTAATTAGTCTTAGTCTAATAAACTGTAATTTAAAAGATAACGCCTTGTCTATGGCTTCTTTAACGAACAATTTCAACTAAATTTGACACATTTTCCCACGTTTTCGGATACCTAGCAACACTCATTCGTCCTACTACTCCAAAATTATTAGCAAAATAAAAGGATCTTTGTTGATTAAAATTAAAATAGTGCTGTCTACTTAATAAAATTAACTCTACATTTTGTTTAGTCACATTAATCTCCGGTCCCCAGTTCGAACCAGTTTAAAATGTGATATGATACCCATCGCCCAATTTTATAACCTCATATACCCCAAACGGGGAGATTAAAATGGCTAATCCATAGCAAATTGCTCATCTTACCTGTAATTACCAAGTCGACACGTGCGAAGGGGGTAGCCTGGCAACACCGTAGTGTGATAATACCTTTTTAAGTGGCGTATCTGACATGTTTATTAGGTGTGGCAATTTATTTATAACTAGCTGCTGCCCCCGACGTTGTCGACGCAAAATTTTACCAATCCCAAATTTATACTGTTAGGAGTTGAATTTCATCCCTTGTGAGTGGTTGCTTACTGTTTTTTTTTAATCAGCTTGAACATCAGCTCACCTTTCACGCGACTTCGTATGGGAAGTGGCCCGTTATTGTTGCTCGGCAGTGTATATTGCACATACGTCCGTTTACACATAACACACGTGTATTCACAGTGCGTCGGTCTTTTTTTTTAATTTCACACGTCGCCGAACTTGTATAGGTAATTAGTGCTCAATCCAAGTCTATTCAGGTCGCGTTCATACATATGCGGTTGCCGAGTGCTATGCCTGTTGGCCCTTACCATGGTGTTGTATTTTCCTTTTCACTAAATTACGTATGTTTTTTTTAATCAAAATTAAAAAAAGTCACCGTAGAATCTTTTCTGGCTTTATGGGTAGGCACGATATTTTTTAACTGCTTAAGTTGGTGAGTAAGAGACGAATGGATTTGTGATTGGCTATTGTTTCTTGGCTGATAAAATACAGAAATTAAAAAAACTTCAGATTTGGGTAGACACTCTTCCATACTGCAAGTCGTCGGGTTATCATTCCAAAATGTTTTGTTATACATGAAATTTATAATGTTATACTTGTTTAAAATTGAGCTTTAAAAATGAAATAACTTTTTACAAACGATTTTTCTGTATTTACACATAATTTAGTTTATCGTTTTCAAAGCTTTCTGTAATTTTGCTATTTTTGTATTATACACTGCTGAGATAACCAGGCCATACTTGTCAATATTTACACAAAAAAATTATTGCAACGTTTAGTAACTGTATTGGTAAAGTCGGTTCAATATAAAAATTTCATGGATTCATGATTTTTTTTTATAAAACAGACATTATTTTTCATGTAGATAGTTTGTTTTTCACACTTGTAACACGGATTTATGAAATTGATATGTGGCAACACTGATTCAACTAAAATCAAACTTGGAAGACTCATGGTTGGGGCACACCGCCCTAAGCCGCCAACGCCACTCCCCAACCATTCAAATCCATTCCGTCGGAACATTATTCCATTCAGCAAACTGAATACGGCCCTTGATATATTTTTTTATTAACAAATGACACTCGCGCCAAATTAGATGGCTCATGTCAATTATTTTTCATACCTTTGAGTTCAGTGCCTTAATTAAAACTTCACGGTATTTCACGTTTTTATATCACGCTGCATCATTACTTTTGTTTCGCACCTCTGAGGTGTGAAGCTGGCGGAGTGTCACTTTTCCCCTTTGTCTTTTTGTCCGCTTTGTTAAACTTTTTTACGTTTAATTAGCGTGTGTTTATCAGTATTTTTGCCGTTTGCTTCGAACGTGTTTCGTTTTTAGATATTGAAGCGAAAAATGAAACGGTTGAAAAGTTTCTTTGCTTTTGAATGTAAATATACATAATATATGGATTTCCTTTAGAAAGATAGCGCTTTTAACGCGCTTTTTTTAAATAGTGACGTCAAGATATTGCAAAAAGGCAATTAAAATTAGATTTAAATTTCTCAAGGCCACGGGTGATCAACTTTGGTAGTAATAATATACAGACCTACATTTAATTTAAACACACCCTTTGTTTTGTTCTAGAAAAACAACATAAAGCAGTTGAAAGATGACATCAAGGAGAAATTGCCAGTGTCTGAAAACTTGAAGCCTGTGCCTCCTCCCGTGGTGCCCTCATTGGCGCCCCCTGGCGGGGAGACGTTGAAGCGTAGTAAGAAGAACCGACCAGCTCCTCAGCCGCCTAGACCTTCGGATCTGGAGATCAGAGCGCCCTCGGAACTCCTGGTGGGGGTACCAGGGGCGTTGAAGACTCAGTGGAAGCATCAACCATTTGTGTTGGTGACTGGAGCTGTTACTTATGTAGCTAATGTGAGTGTTATATCGATTAAATCAATGAAGATTCTAGAAAACAGTAGACATTATAAATTTTAATAAAATTGAAAAATACCCTTTCAATATTTTTCCTTTTCTTTGTATTACACAAACTTTCGTGTTCAACTTCAACGTCATTTATATCATAGCATATAATGTTGCAATATATTGGCTCATCGATGCTTCGTCAAACTTCAATATTATGTGCGTCAACCACAAAACAAACACCAACACATATGCAATAAATGACGTGTTTCAAATTCATGAATTTTGAAATTAATCTATTGCTTTTACAGTACTTAGGGTCGACTGTAGTGAAAGAGTTACGGGGCACAGAATCCACGAAGAAGTCTATACAGAAGTTAAAAAAGTCAACCAAAGAGCCCAGGGACTCACCTGATATCATCCTGTCCATCAGCTACAGAGGGGTCAAGTTTCTCAATACCATTACGAGGGTAAGTTAAGGCTTATTTTTTTTTTAACTTACATTGTGAAATTTTCGTGCACCAAAAAGTCGCATTATTTCTTATACGAGTATAGTATAATACTAGCGACTTTGCACTGGTCCGGGATAAGATAGCATAATTCGATTTTTCCTCTTTATAATATACTAGCTACTGCCCGCGACTTCCTTTGCGTATTATACATATAAACCTCTCTCTCGAATCACTCTTATCTAGGTATTAAAAAATCCGCATCAAAATCCGTTGCGTAGTTTTAAAGATCTAAGCATACATAGGGACAGACAGACAGAGAACGGAAAGCGACTTTACGAAGTATAGATAGATAATCGACAATGAAATGAAATAATTATAATGACAGGTAACTTTTATTTCTTAATTTTAATCAACATTTAATGAATCGTTACAGTCACTCGATGAGCTCTCATCGACATTTATTATAAATTCCTGTTCTTATTCATGCATTTTATGTAGTCTCATCTCTGATTCTTATACGCTTCCAAGCTGGTCTGGGAGCAAAGAAAAAACATACATTGTACCAGTTGCTTCTCTTCCCGCGCAGATGGTAAAAGCCCATCGAGGGAATGGGCGAAAATCTTAGGAATCATGTTATAAGCGACGCAGCTAGCAACCCAATCACTATTTTGATTCCCCCTTCCAACGTGGCCTTAAGGTTTTGTCTATTCCGTAGGATAAAGGCGTGATTTATGTATGTATGATTCTTCTATCAGTTAGTGGTACTACTTGTATATGTAAAATTGGATCGATATCGTATCTAATCTACTGATCACTTATTCGGTCACAACACTATAACTATCAAACTAGATCTGTCATCGAGAAACTAAATGATTGGAACTACCTACTGGTTTGTAAACATCCTACTTCTTGAAGAATTAAATAGCTATCGCCATATTTGTACTTATGAAGTTGTTAGTTACAAAAAATGATATTTGTAAAGGCTTTATTCCCGTTTATTAAATATCCTCTTTGTATTCACTACAACCAAAATACAATGGCTGATCCTTACCTAACCCAAAGAGATAAAAACGCTTGCATAAAGGGGTCCATGAAAGCCCAAAAATCTTAAAGCATAATAGTTGGTAAGTTTTGTCCCATGAAAGACTTCATTCGTCGGAAATTCACCGGAGCGAGGAAAGGGCAAACATCGGACAGAGGACTAAACAAAGCCCATGACTTCGCCTGACTTTTAATTATGGATCAGTCTTCACACTTCATCGGACCACTGACCAATCTTGCCTTTGTGTTTCTTACAAAAAAGGATTGCTTTTTCTTTTCAGTTTTTTACGAACTCTTCACGGTTAGTTAGGTCTGCTAATTAATGTTTTTCGGTGTTGTGCTTTTTGGGCTTGACTGGGATTGGGGTGAATGTTGTTTATTATCATGTCTTTGATGTTTGGAAGCAATTTTTTACTAGCAATCATTTACAGTTTTACTTTCAACAATATTGTGAACCTTTTTCTTAAATGTACGATACTACAAAAGATACTTTGGACATTTAATGAAAATAATTACGTCTACAACTTTTTTACTCTAACGTTTGTTTAATTTATATAAAACCCGATATTTCCTGTTGTATCCTTTACTCATTACCGTCTTCTTCCCTCAGGAGCTGATCTGCGAACACGAGATCCGCAACATCCACTGCGCATGCCAAGACGCAGACGACCTCACCCACTTCGCCTACATCACTAAAGACCACACCACTAAGAGCCACTACTGTCACGTCTTCAGAGTTGCTACCATGGTAAGCACATTTAAAAGTTTCTTGAAGTTACAAGTGACAATTTTACAAGTCTAATCTAGCAACATTTATGGGATATTCGCTTTTTTATAATAGCAACAACAGCTATATCTTTTTTCTAAAATTGACTCAAGTGTATCCAAAATATAAACCAAATACGAACAGTAATAATAAAGTAGTGGTTTCCTTTATTTCAGGACCAAGCGACAGAAGTAATCCTAACCTTAGGGGAAGCATTCGAAGTGGCATACCAAATGGCACTCCGCGAGCAATCCAACCGAGCTCGAGTGACCCAGTCCCAAGCCAAGACTCCCACACACGACCCCATGACCACGACGAATAAGGAGAAACCCAACGTCAACCATGGCAGATCACATTCCATAACAGAAATTAAGCTGAACGGGCATCAACTGAAAATAGCACCAATGCCCGCGTCGTTGTCAAACGAAGATTTCCAAGCTTCAAGGAGTTCAGACGGCTCCAGAAGCCCAAGAACACCTCTCCTTAAAGCACCAATGGCTTCTACCGAAGAGTTGTGAAGGTAATATAAAATACACTCGCATCTAGATTTAAATCGTTATAAGACTAGTTTTGGATTTGTAAATTGCATTTAAGGACCGTTAGAAATGGCTTCCAATGAGTGTTGAATTTAAGACTTAGGTAAATGTAACGAGTTTACCATTTAACTTTTCAATTTACTCGAATCGTTACTCGTAAAGTATAGTGATATGATGCTTTGGCATTGGCTGGAAGCCGGTCTTAATGGCGTTTGAGACTGGCCAATCGATTTGTATGATTATTGAGTTTTTGTATTCGGATTTCGACACTGCTTTTATGAACCTTAACCTTATTATAACGATTAGTTATGTAAACAAATTTACTATTGAATAGTAAAATAGGGGCTGTTGTATTTATAGTAGTTTTAAATGTATATTATTTGTTTATTTTGTAATTTGTGTGAGAATGTTACGACTATTATCAGATTAGATTTGAAATACATATGACTATGGAAGATATCGTTGTATGGAATGGTTTTCGGGTTATTCGGACATTGTAACTGTATTCAAACATTTTTTTTCTAAATTTTGTTCTATTACGCTTTTGGATTTGTGAGTAAGGCCTTAACTATAACCAACCAGTAACGGTCATTATAATGTACCTACTATGCGTTACCAAGTTTATGTCATATAAAACAATGTAAATACATAGATGTAAGATCGTATATATACGTATACATAGTATGAAGTTGTTGATATTACACATCTTATGACAAGATTGAAGAATTCGCCTAACACATAGTACATTAAACATATCAACCTATGTTGTATATTGAGTATTCGATAATATCAACCACATTAGTAATAAAAACTTGCAATCGATTTCGGTATTATGTGCAACAAAATGTTTTAAAATAAACTGACGTGCAAAAATAAGGGGTCACTTCTCATGCAACTTTGGATGTGACCCGTTATTTTAGTGTATTATTTTGCAAATTTTATTTACGCGTCTGACGTATAATTACAAATGTGGTTGTCACGTATTTAAGAGTTAAATAATATGAGCTTCCGATGTTAATTTTGCTCGTAAATTATAATTATGATGTAATTTGTTGTCTTCGTACAATAAACGTGTCTAGAAATGACAAAAAAAAGTTATTAAAAAAAATGTTTGATGTTTTCTCATAATTATTGCAACTGTTTGCTCAAAGCCATTGGCGTTTTCAATTTTTGAATAATATATAATTATAGCATTGAACTGTTGTGTCGGATGATTTGAAAAACTTGGTATTAGTTACTGTCATGTTATTTATTTTGAGTCTAATCACTGAGATTTCATTGTGATGTGGTAGGTATAATATGCAAAGTAAAAGTATTAAAATGATTTTGTTTCTTTCATTTATAACTGACCTTTCGGCTTATATATCTTTCATTCCTATTAAGTTATAAATATTTTATATGTATATGTAGCTGAGCTTTATAATTGTTATAATATGAATCGATTTATATGTACAATCTTTTTACATGATAAGGTATCTGTCAATGTTTTTCTAAATTAAGGGTAGGTGATATTGCTAGTTTAAATATATAATAATAGCTATAGATTTGTGCCAAAACTCATGGATTACAGGTAATTTACGCCAATATACAACCCCAATCGGAATAGTTTCAAATAAATAATAACGTGCTCATTTAATAAAACACCAATTTTGTAATTCGGCCTCAGTTTGCAAATAATTATACGGATTAGTGTAATTTTACAGTAATTTTTTTACCGTCCCCAATAGGTGTTAGTTTTTATACAAGTTTTAGGTAAGATAAGTCGATTTCGTGGTAGTTTTTCGATTTTTCTCAACGGCCTTTTTCTTGTGTCATTAAAATGAAAACAATCAGAAAACTTGCTCATCTAACGGTTGTATAAATATATATTTCCATTTAAATTTGGAGCTAAGTAGCGTATAATGTTAACCTGGTTAGACACCAGATATTTATTTATTCTGTCGCTTTGTATTCATCAAATCCTCGCACACATTAAGTAAAAACGATATTTCACAAAAATTTAGGTACCTATCGAATGTCATTTTTCAAGCGTATCTTTTCATACTTCATTCCAATCATTCATGTATTTCTGATAAGAAAGTTTTGTGAAAGATGAAATCTAATTAAATAATTTTGTAGAAATTGCTGTACGTATACCAAAGAAAGTTCTAGAAATACATAACCTATAAACATAGTTTCCAAATCAAGAGTAGTCGATAAACAAAATAGGTAGGTCATAGTTCTAAATAAAATACACATTTAACACTGCCGCTGCAAATCAGTTTCTCGATTTCATTTTTTTAAAGACTTAATAAATACCTACATACATATATACTTTGCTTTATTTTCTAAGCGTCTTCGAAATTACTATGCTTCTTAAAATCATATCACTATTACAAACTGATGTCATTATAAAAGTCGGTTTTAATTTCTAGATAAAATGTTAAAACAACTGAGAGATATATAGTTATTTGTTGCGTACCTAATGTTTATGTATATCGTAGAAATATAAAAAATATATTGTACCTAAATAGTTGAATATCCAAATATTGATGTAAATATAATATTATGATGATATTATATTATTCTATTCAAGATCCAATAAATCGTGAATTATACATGATATGCTTTTTCATTAACCGCTTTTATATAAAAAAAAAAAAAAATATGTCCTTTATTATTTTATGCCAGATAGGTCTTAAATAATTATAGCACCATTATTTCATACATTTCTTACTAGCAGTGACCCGTTTCCGTCTGCGCAGAATTCGTGGTAACTATGCAATTTTCCGGGATAAAAACTATCCTATGTCCTTTCCCGGGACTAAAGCTATCTCTGTACTAAATTAACAAGCAGGCAGACAAACAGAGTTACTTGCTCATTTATAACAGCAGTACAGATATTTTACAAATATTCAAACGCGGTAGCGTGTCAAGTCAATGTACAAGCTAACAGATCGGCGAGCAGCACCGTGTGTAATATACACGAACCATTCGGAGCTACTTTTGACCCTTTGTGTTGTAAGAAGTAGTTTTGTAACGACTCTAACTAATAATTTTTACACTGAATAGGAACGCCTGTTAGTGGTGATAACTAGCAGTAGCGTGGCGTCCATAGAACTCAATACCCACCGGCTTGCTATGACTTCCATGCTGGTCTGGGAGCAAAGAAAAAACACAGAATGTACCAGTTGCTTCTCTTGCCCGGCAGATGGTAAAAGCCCATCGAGGGAATGGCCGAAAATCATAGGAATCATGTTATAGGCGATACGGCTAGCAACTCCTACTTTGATTCCATTTTCCACCTATACGCCCACAATCTTGCTAAATGTGGCCTGTAGAACCTTTACCATGTCTTTCTTGGGAAAATATGGTGGTATCTCCTTGTCAACCGTGAAACCATAGTTCGGAGTTGGCAAATAATAAAGAGCACTGCTGAGCACTCTCACGTCATCTATTTAACGTCACCTACGGGAAGAGATGCGTCCGTCTCATAAAAAATAGGCATGGCTTGATACAAGCTCGGCTTACTTAATCTTGGCCTCCGACACCAGACTCCTCCACGCCTTGCAATCCTGCCGTCACCAGACTTTTACACGCCTTTAAAATCCAAACCCTAGAACCTTAAACTTTATATTCTTCCATGCTGGTCTGGGAGTAAAGAAAACACATAGAATTAACCAGTTACTTCTCTTCCTGCGCTGATGATAAAAGCCCATCTAGAGCGAAAATCATAGCAATCATGTTATAGGCGAGGCAACCCGTCAATATTTTGATTCCATTTTTCACATATAAGCACAATATCTTGCTAAATGTGGCCTGTAGGTACTGGTACATGTTACCTTAGGCTCTGTCTACCCCGTAAGGGATCGACGTGGTTTGTGTATGTGTATGTATATGTATGTACGGAAAGAGATGCGCCCGTCTTATCAAAACTGGGCACGCAAGGCTTGATACCAGTTCCACTTACTTACTTAAACTTGGCCACCGACACACGTCTCCTCCACGCCTTACAATACTGATACAAACCCTAAAAACCTTATTTACCTAGCTCTATATACGTTGGATCCATCCATATTCTGAATATTCCTCATAAACCAAATCTTCAACGCGAAAACTCCCGTTTTAAAACAGCCCGTTACACGCAGCAGCCGGTAATTTATACGAAGTCGACTTCCAATAATAAATTCGCCGGAGCTATAAAAAGTGCCTAATTACTTCAGCCCCATTAGGCTGGCCGAAAAAAGGCTGGAATTAAACGGTGTTTATTAATCTTCGCCGTAACGCTCGATTAGATGTAAGGGATGGACACACCGTGATCCCGGGTGGATCGGGATAAATGCAAAACCTCGACGATATGTCTTTTAGAACATCGGAACAGGCCTTATACTCTGGAATTCGATTTTCGAAGTTTATTTCGTGTTGTTCCGCTCACACTGAGAGGGAGGAAAACTTAAAATTCGAAAAGGCGTTCATGGAGTTAACGGAAATATCATTGTAATATACACAAATCACGACTATATCCCTTAGAGGGTAGATAGAGCCTGAGCTAACAAGAACTAAAGACCACGTTTAGCATGATTGTGGGAGTATAGATGGAATGGGGAATCAAAACAGTGAAGGGTTGCTAGCCACATCGCCTATATAACATGATCCATAAGATTTTCGCCCAATCGCCCGATGGGCTTTTACCATCTGCGCGGGAAGAGAAGCAACTTGTACATTCTATGTTTTTTCTTCGCTCCCAGACCAGCATGGAAGAATTCAAAATTTGTTTTGTGTAAATTGATCGAAATTATAATGATAATTATTGGAAGTGTGGAAAAAAAGTCAAGCGTAGTTTTTTTACAAAATTAAGGTTCTCCAGTATTTACAGCCTGGCTCAGTTAAGTGTGCTCTAGGTTTTGGTGTAGCTAATCGCTTGGCTAATGAGGCGTGGGATCGATGCTTCCCAATCTCGGCCGCGACGCCGGCTCTCGGCAGCTTTGCAAGGGTTAGCCTGTCCTTTAAAAAGAACGGCTAACGTCTTTTGTAATTGAGACTTTATACTGTACTAGCAGCTGCCTATAGCACTCACAAACATTGTGGCTTTATATTGGTAAAACTATTTTCAAAATAGGTTTGTTAAATCCAGATATTACCAGGTATTGTAGGGACAACGTCACAAACTTTACCTCTTTATAATAAAGTAAAGTAGGGGTAAAGTATACCTAGACTAGCTTTTACGCTCGCTTCAGTCGAACTATAAGATCCAGGTGGAGTTAAAAGATTTTACTGAATTTCTATTAGAATCTACAAAAACTCCATTGAAATCCTCCAAAATTCCATTGTGGTCTTCATTTGCGTTGTATGTAGAATGTCCGTGCGGAAATTTTATAGGTAAGCGTTAAGAGCAAATCCCGTAGTATGTGATATATCTACGTACCTGCCAAGTTTAATCTAAATCGCACACTCCTCAGTACACGTAAAACATTACCGTTGATACCATCGTTTCATTTCATAGTTCTGAAGAGCAAAGCATTTCGTATTTAAAATCTCAACAAACCGTTTTCCACTTCAGTTGACAGCAGGGGACGCAAAACCGATTAAATTCGAGTGTAAATAAGCAATTACACTAGTGTTTATTGCACTCGATATATGTCGAGTGGGCGATAGTAGACTCGATTGTGATACATTTTGGAAGGGCGCTCTTGTTGAGCTCGAGCGGCACTTGACTGTTATTAGAGCAAATGTTTTAGTTTGTTGCCAATCTGTTGCATGAAACAAGATCATGAGTAAAAAATATTAGTCACTAGGTATGCAGAATGTTCAGATATGGAGAGCTATGCTTGGGGTTTCTCTACGGGATCGAATCAGAAATGAGGAGATACGTAGAAGAACAAGGATCACCGACATAGCCAAGCGAATTAGCTCGTTGAAGTGGCAACAGGCAGGCGATATAGCAGGAGAACAGATGATCGTCGAGGCCGAAAGGTTCGAGTGGAGACCGCGGATCGGCACAGCGTAGGACGTCCACCAACGAGGTGGAAGGACCTGGTTAAGGTCGCGGGTCAACGGTGGATGCAAGCCGCTTCCAACCGAGGCAACAGAAGGTCTATAGGGGAGGCCTATGTCCAACAGTGGACGTCCTAGGGTTGATGTGATGATGATGATGACACACATAACGTTAAATTGCCTTGCGTGTAGTGTACGAGACAAAATTAGCTATTTATGACGCCTATGACCTTACCTTGGTTGCCTTACTGGAAATCTTTCACCTAGCTCGTAACTTAATGCACTGCAATATGCTTACTTTAAACCGATCACCGCATTTCACGGTGCAGTCGCAGCGATCGACGCCGCAGCAAATGAGAAATTTCCCGCGCGACCACTCGGAAGTATTGCGTTGATTGAGGGTATTACGATATTGCACTCAACTACCTGATATAGGTATACCTAGGTTTAAAGTCAAATAGAAACCTCGGCAGTTGATGGTGATAGTGCATTTTTTTACGTATGCCGCCTTGTTGTGTAAAAGAAATCTACTTTGTCCGCACATACATACATACTGTCATGCCTCTTTCCTACAGGGGTAGGCATAACATCTGCCTGGAGAGAGATCTCTCTATTGTGTCACTCCACATTGTGTTGTTCTACTTGCTACGATCCTGACATACTTCTTTCGCTTCATCCACATTCATTATCTCTTCATACATGCTCGTCGGTTTCGGGTACTCCTGACCTGACCTTTTTCCAAAACGTCTCCTATTTGGTCTCGAAACGTCCGTCTAGGCCTTCCCCTCCCAACGTTATCATTCACACTCCCCATATAGATCTGTTTAGTTAGTCTACTTTCATCCATCCGCTCTACGTGACCTTTGTCCGCACATAATTAAATATTCTTCCATGCTGGTCTGGGAGTAAAGAAAAAACATAGAATGTATCAGTTGCTTCTTTTCCATCTGGTAAAAGCCCATCGAGGGGATGAGCGAAAATCATTGGAATCATGTTACAGGCGATGCGCCTCCACCTATACGCCCACAATCATGCTAACCGTGGCCTTAAGGTTTTGTTACGAGGCTCGTCATGCATGATTGGTATAGGTGGAAAGGGGAATCAAAATAGTGATGGGTTGCTAGCCTCATCGTCTATAACATGATTTCTAAGATTTTCACTCATTCCCTCGATTTTACGGGTAGTTTATTTAGCGTGCGACACAGCTCTCACGCGCACTTGTGCTAGCCGTGCTGTGTCCTGGAGCAAATAAAAGTAAAGACAAAGCCCCGAACCGGTAATTATAGTGTTTCGATGCCTGAAATCACAATCTCCCTTTCCCAAACAAAATTTGTCACATGCCACGGCCACTTCCAAAATTGAACACACGCTGAATTCGTCACGAACCTCTAAGTATGTAATACAATTTCCAAGGTACAAAGTCAAAGAGCGCCCCGGTGTCGCAATAAACAAATTACTGCAAAGCCAACCTTAATACGTGACATGGGGAGTAGGGTGACCAAGTTTAGCGGGGCAAAGCTTTAGAAATTATTTGTTATAAATTCAACTATACTAACGAGCAAAAACGCGGGCATCTGAACTTGAATGAATCCTGTATTTTGATGTTGTTGTTATATTTTGATGGTGTCTAGTATTATTTCAATTATTAGCTGTTGCCCGCAACTTCGTCTGCATAGAATTCCTTTATCGTTTTCTAGTAGTCTATGTTCCAAATTTCATCCAGATCTGTCCAGCCGTTCTGGCGTGAAAGAGTAACAAAAATCCATCCATTCATACTTACAAGCTTTCGCGTTTATAACATTAGTAGGATGTGTTTGCCTACAATCACAGCTGGTACGCAAAGATGTGCTCTAAAATTGACCTTGCCTAGTTGAATGTTCATTCACCCTTCATTAAAAAACGGCGGGATATAACGTTCAGGGACCACAAACAAAGTGTTAACAGTATAAGAATAAAGCTTCGCCTGCTTCTGGCTGATCTGTGAAAGATATGCGCTGGAGGGATAAGCGCCTATCGTTTTCCTTGCTTACCATTGCGGTGAGCCACTGCTGTTAGTATCTGAAAGGCATGTGGAAGCTTTTGCTTAATAATGCTTATCTACTAATGTCATGCCGTTCTTGCCCCTAATTCATTGACTCCCTCACTGCGTCGAAGCTTTTTTTAATGTTTATCTTCCTACTTGTACAACGTATTTACTTAATAATGAGAAGTGGCCAGAGCAGAGCAGAAACAAGTCGAATTGGATACCTTTTATCAATCGATATTCTGACCGCCGCTATTTTAACAATCAAGTGCAATAATTTTCGACGTTCCAATATATACCCGAGTTTCAATATGGCTTTAGAATTTGAACGAAGAGAAGTTAGCGTTACTAAAAGGCGAACGCTTTCCCGTCACTTCTCCAATGTTGCTGAATTGAAGGACTTATCCCACTTTAACGTGGCCATGTGGTGCACCCACATGCGACGTAATTATGAGCTAATTACGCACTCCAGGCGGGCGTGCGTAATCCGCGTACGGGAGGCCAATCTTTACGCTCGCTCGCTGCCGGTACCGTACTACCTAGTTATTACTAATATGCGACAAGTCTGTAGTTTGTAGTCTGTCATCTACGTAGTTAATTGATGACGCGTAATGGAAGATCCAATACTGCCTTTTCTCAGAGTCTTTAGAGGCAATCCTTTAGCGTAATTTATATATGGCACAGTTACCTGCTGAGAAATGGTAGCCCCTCGGTAGGGTTTTCCTTGCAGCTGACTGTACATAGGCCTATCTATACATCTAATACCTTTGAACTAGCAATTCTTGAATACCTATACAATAATCAGAATTTTGGAAACGGACCAACGATTTTCATTAAATTTAGTATGCATAGGGTTTCGGGAGCGATAAATCGATCACGCTAGGTCTCATTTTTAGAAGACGTACCAAAAAAATACCGGTCATCCAGGTAGTATGAATAAAACTAGATGAAATCTTGATAATTTTATGCCGTCCTACGAGTAGAGGTATGTTGACTACGAAGCTTTACACTCCGAAACACGAAATCCGTTCCGCTCAAACTAATTATCATTAATATAAGAATGAGGGGGACGACATACCCCCCAGTTCTGACTTCTAAAGGTTCCTTCCTAACTTGATTGTATTTTGACACTATTTGACAAACTGTATACGTCATGACATTACAGTCGTGGGTTATATTAGGTACATACTTACATGGCGAGGGCTGCGTGGTCAAACCCGATAAGTCGACTTAACATTCCACAGGAATTTTGAAATTATAGATACGTTAACATAGTGTTCTTTTTTCAACTGTCAATTATTTCGACTTATTGGGTTTGACCACGCAGCCCTCGATGGGGTCGAAAATCACACGTACCTAGTACTGTTGTCAGTAGCGTGCTGCGGAGGATTGCCGGTGTAGGCAGCGATAAACAGTGGGAAGGTGGCGCAACACAATTTTTATGCGCTGCCTACCTTGACGACCTCCCTCTGCACGCCGTAGACAGTTGTAAACTTACAGTCAATACAAGAAATCATTGTTCTTCGTCATATTTACAGAAATATCGAGACTTTACCCACGCTATGGCTGTTATCTTTGTAGGTATATAAGAGACGCATATAAGGTGTACGTATAGCTATATAAGCGAAAATACTCCTATGTATAAGTAAGTATATATCACGAAGGCTCCGCGACCAATGCCGCGTGACAACCGCACGTGCCCTATTCTTTCGTTTTTCAAGGAATAGAAAAACGGTAGGACGCGGTAAGGCCATATTCTTCGAAATTCGATTTTTCGAAGTTCGTTTCCTGTCGTTCCACTCACACCTATAGTCTTTAATTTAAGAGTGAGAGGGTCGACGGACTTCGAAAATCGAATTTCGAGGTAGCATCCAATCCATGGTTAGAGTGAGTGAGTTTTTGACATGAAAAGGACTCTAACGCTTTTCGCGTGAACGTTTTAATTACAATGGTAAAATTTACAGCGCTACTGGCGGAATGAATTGGCAACACACAGTTCTCATAGTATTTGTCATTTAACGCTAGAGTCGTATTTTGTGATCGCAAACTAATGTAAGCATTGGTAGGAAAATTAAAGAAAAATTCGCGCGTGCAAACTTATATAGAGAAAAACATACTTAAATAGATAGAAACATCCATGACTCAGGAACAAATATTCGTGCTCATCACACAAATATATGCCCTTACCAGGATCGAACCCGGGACGCTTGCTTCGCAGGCAGGGTCACTACCAACTAAGCTAACTACGTCGTCAAAATAAAAAGTATCTAATGCACTTTCGCGGAGTAACACAGTAAAGCTAACCAATGAATTTATCATGGACCGTACACAAGTACCGCCTGAATCCATACATACAGTCCTTACATCGTAGATACAAACAGATATTATATTAGTGTACGGCCTGAGTGGACGCTCGAGCGGAGCGTGCAGCGGGGCGGGGCGTGCGGCGTTCATGTTAAACACAAGCAAATGTGTGTGAGCGTCCTGCGTGCACGATGCAGAGTCATTTTCCGCTGCTCGCCCCGCTAAACGCTCCGGTGGACACTCGCCACTCAAGGTTAAAATCACCAGTCGCAGACAGCTGTGCAATGTTAGCTTTTCTCTATCTATATGATAGGGGAAAACGCGCATGCGGATCACCCGATGGAAAGCAAACAGAGTCGCCGAGAGTGTGTGGCCGGCCCTTCAAGAAAAGAATGCCCCTTTTCACCTATACGCCCACAATCAAGCTAAACATGGCCTTAAGGTTTTGTTACCTTAGGCTCTGTCTACCCCGTAAGGGATAAAGACGTGATATATTTATGTATGTTAAGAAAATAATAGGCTCTTATTTTAAAGATCCCTAAATTACTGATCCAGCTGATTCCAGAGTTTAATCGTGCATGGTAAGAAGTTCCGCGAGAAACGAATGGTCGGGGACTGCCAACTGTTCAGGTGGAGAGGGTGGAGCTATTTCTGTAATAACCTTCCCACTGATATTTCTACCTCATCCACGGCTTCGTAGTCCTTGTTGCAACAAGGTCTGGCGACTCGGCTGAATACAAACCACGCTCTCAAATCTTATTGCGAAAACCAACGTTACCCGGATTTTCGGTGCACTATGGCGTTTAGCAGATTTTCGACTTACGTATTTGAACTTGGGGTGATATTATTTTTTACACCGGATTACTACTTTTCGTGGTGCCTGCGGTGTTAAATGCCTAATGAACCCGAATGTCGAAGATCATAAAAGATGATATCTTAACATTTTTCTACAGTAGGTACAGTAAGGGGAATGTATTCACGTACCACCCTGTCGCAATAAGGAGACATAATATCTGCCGATTGGTACAGGGTTCTACGGTGGTACGTAAAAACATTTCCCTCACTATACCTACTTATATAATTTTACAACTGCCATGGATCTAACATATTTTTTTAAATTACTGTATACTTACTGTATAAATTGAAACTCAGGCGTTCTACTCAGCGTTAATTTCCTAATTTTAGAACGCTTAGAACGAAGAATTAAATGTCGAATTAGGCGTTAAATCAGCTTGTTCCTCGTACATAACCAAGTTACACAACCGGCACTGGTAAAACCAATGTAGTATGATTAGTTTGGATTAATTTAGGTTTAGGTGCGAACATGGTTGTTTTAATTTAGAAAAGTCTTTATTTTACCTTAGAATGTCCTGGTTATGTAAAATAGTTATGTACAGGGGGTTAAATCTGGTTAAAAGCTTGCCAGTTCCTTACACACTAAATCGAGAACCCTTAATTTGGAAACGTATGCTATATCGGACTAGTTCTAAGAATACCTTTTTGTATTTTTTTTAACACAGATCTTTGTATTCCAAAATTACGATGAGGCTTGAACCGTGTTTTTTTTTTAATTATGTCAAAATTAAGGTTAAAGAAAATCCAGTAAAGTGCCCTTATCTTGGTTATGATATGAAGGGCTTGAATCAAGATTGAGTATCAGGAGCACATGAAACGTCAGAGGCTGTCAGATTTCGGGAGCATTTTATAAGACGCAGCCTGCCGAACGAGCTTTGTGCGGATTGGATTATATCTCCAAGAATACCGGGATTGGAGGAAATCGTTTGCGCGACTGCGGTGACTTTTAACTTAGGCTGGAAACTGTTTAACTGAAAAAGGAGCCAATAGATTTGTTTTTGGTAAATTGGTTTGTTGGTAAATGCTACCTGTATATCAGTTTGGTAGTGTTATGTTATTCGACAGTAAGTCGGTAACCGCGAAAAGTGAATTTTACAGGAAAAATGATTTAGGGAACCAGGGGCTTATATTAACAAATTTTAAACTTTTTGGTATATCTTGAAAAGGGTTTGATTTTATGCCATTATCTTTATACCAGGCTGATTATTCTTTATTTATTCATCATATAGACAAACAAAATCTCACTTCGGTCTCTTGGTTTTTTAAAAAGTCGCTTGTTGTCGGCTTGAATCAATGTACGTAGGTTTATTGTGTAAATGAAGTGGTTTTTTGAAGAAGAAAAAAGAGATTTTTAATAATGTTGTTTTTACAAAAAAAAAACACATTTTAACTTCATAATACTTAAACAATATACTCGCACACATTTTTAAATCATAAATTACGTCTTCATCCCTTACGGGGTAGACAGAGCCCAAGTTTACAAGACCTGGCCCCGTTTAGCATGATAGTGGGCGTATAGGTGGAAAGGGAACTCAAAATCGTGATGGGCTGCGAGCACCAACGCCTACAACATGATTCTCAACATTTTTGCCCGTTTCCTCGATGGTCTTTTGCCATCAGCACGGGAAGAAAATCAATTCTTTGTTTTATCTTTGCACCCAGACCAGCATGGAAGCAATGCCTTTCTTGTCGTATAAAATGAGCAAGTCCCCAGCTTCTGTAGCTTTAGCAGGGCTGTTTAAGATGAAATGAGGTCCTGGTGCTCGCGCGCCTGATCGGCCCTCAATTCTTCACGGCGGACGACTCACAATGCCTATTGTAAGACTGTGTGGGGGATTGAGTTTTACCGCGAATAGGGACATGAGGACAAAAAAACTCTGTTCCGTTGTATGGTGTCTATGAAGATTTCATGTGGGTCGGGAAATACGACATTGCGGCATTTGTTTTGTAACTTATACATTTCTAAACGACACTGAAATTCCGACACCGGATCCTCGTCATTCCGTGACGCGTGCTATACCCCTACACCACCCATAGCAGGTGGGTAAGCCTTCGAATTTTTCTATCTGTTATTAGCTGTCACGTGACCTTGTTACTATACGAATTTTTGTCGCCAAGCGTCGTCATCTACTGCTCACCACGGACGAGAGAAGGCGCTGTTTTTCAAATGATAGCCACTATCAAATGAATCAAGAATTTATATTTCTTGATTTTTTATGCTTACTTTTACGGTGTTACCGTTAGAATGTAACTTATAACTGTTAGTTTAGTTCCACTGACTCGGAATTTGTCTACTGGCGCTTTTTTTTCGCATGGAGTCTCCTAAACTAATAAACATTAGTCTGTTTAGCTTTTAAGTTCCAATATATAGTACGTATCTACTAACTAAATAAGTTGGGTACTGTTTATAAGTTTAGTTATAACGTTGGAAGCAGCTTCCCGCGGACGGATGTCACACCCGCTTCGACTCAGCGGAATCAATAGGATTTGACACCAGATATTGCCTAGAGCTGATAATACCGCTACTACTCAGAAATTACGGCATAGCGCTCAGAATTATTTTATGATATAGTAACAGCCCCTAAGCTTCATTCACGCTGGTTCATTTCACATGTTTTTTTTGTCCATGGGCTTGTAGTCTAATAGTGAAAGACAATAGAGCGTAAGTACATCTCAAAATACAACAAACACCAATATAGTGCCAGTAAACACCTGACCGTAAACACGCTCGATACCTACCCTCCTTTCCCAAAAGCTAACCATAAAATTGGCTTTTCTTAACCCGTTTACCACAATAGAACAGAATTTACATCTCATCAGGAGAAAACGCATTATCAGGGCGAGTATGAAAATCTCAATCTAAAATTCTAATTGTTTCGGAATTCAACGAATGGCGAAAATGCTAGAGCTTCCAGAGTTGTGTTAACGAGCTAGTGGCTTCACGCGGTTGCACTCGACGTATTCTGGACAGAGATAGAAGCGATTAGATTGGGGCGTATGCATACATACATACATACATATATCACGTCTTTATCCCTTACGGGGTAGACAGAGCCTAAACCGTAAGGCCACGTTTAGCATGATTAAATCGTATAGCTGCTTTCCAGCTAATCAAGGAAATCAAAATAGTGATGGGTTGCTAGCCGCATCGCCTATATTAACATGATTCCTATTATGGGCTTTAACCATCTGCGCGGGAAGAGAAGCAACTGGTACATTCTATGTTTTTTCTTTATTTCCAGACCAGCATATATTGTGTATGAACATTACAGATGTGTAGTGTAATTTTCTATTTCAAGTATGGTATGTGGGAAGTTCCCAATCTGCACTGGGCTCGCGTGGGAACTATAGCCCCCTTATTCAAGTCAAGGGAATCAAAATAGTGATGGGTTGCTAACCGCATCGCCTATAACATGATTCCTAAAAATGTTCGCCCATTCCCTCGACGGGCTTTAACCATCTGCGCGGGAAGAGAAGCAACTGGTACATTCTATGTTTTTTTCTTTATTTCCAGATCAGGAAGGCACAAGTTTATATTATTAATCAAGGCAAATAAACAAGTCAGTTCTGTCATGACATGGGTCAATCACCGCTGCTAATAAACACCCGCAACACCAAAGAGGTGACCGATGCTTTACCGGTCTAAGGGGACAAAGTTAAAATAAAGAGTGTAAAGTTAAATCTTAGTACGAAATACTGAAATACATACAGACGTACTCGCTTTTACCTTATTAGTGGGCGTGGGCAATTTTGCATATTTCGCTATTAATAATTAGAGAAGTTGTATAGCGTGGAAGATGCGATTTATTCCGATTTTCAGATTCACGGAGCTGGAGTCAGCGAAGGGTTGGGCCGTTTGCGCGGGTGTAGACTGTAGATAGAAACTAATAAATAAATCAATTTAAATTATAGTAAAAATTCAACACGCAGCACTGACAAGAGCAAAGACACACTCTTTTGTTTTAGTTTTCTTTCAGCGCTGCGTGCAATTAACTTTATTTGTGGCCAGTGCCAAAATAGAACAGTTTGATAAAAAAGGTTGCTGCCTAAATAGGTGCGTCGCCTACAGCGGGAGTAATAAGAAATGCTTCAGATAAAAACTCCTTTGCAAAAAATTGGCACTAAATTTGTAAGCGACACTGAAAATTAGAACAAAAAAATCCGAAAAGTAAAGTTATGGTTGAAAATCGCACCGGGATCCTCGTCATTCTGTGACGCGTGCTATACTCCTACATCACCCATAGCAGGTGGGTAAGCCTTCGAATTTTTCTGTTACTAGCTGTCACGTGACCTTGTTACTATGCGATTTTTTAATAGACCACGAGGAGACAGCCTCTATAAAAAATCCAAGCGGCACCAGCGGGGGAGGGCGGGAATTCCCAAACCTGCATTGCACAGGTGCCGCGAAGAGGGAACCCCATCCCGGGATGGTCGTGGGGCGTCGCGGTGACACCGTGTGCTCCCGTAACGCCTCACATACGACCGGATAGGGAGTCCGTGTGGTTTTTAGTGGGTATGCCTGCCGTCGCGGGAGCGCCCCACATACCTCCGGTAAACCCGTACCGGGCGGATGCATAAGGCGTCTTTTCCACACCATAAAAAAGGCTCCGTCTACCCCGCAAGGGATGAAGACGTGATTTATTGTGTATCCAGAGGTTTCTTATATCCCATTTCTGAAATAAGGAACTTCTGGTTCCTAATGAAAGACTTGAAATCATTCAACGCATACAAGTACAATTTATGGGTGGTATTAGTACAATTTAACAGAAAATGGAACAATTAACGGATTATTATACAGAGCCGTAGGCTAGCAGGAGTCGTCTGACACATGGCAACTAGCGCCACGTCAGACCGTCTACCAGCCAGCCACCTTTGAATCTATTAAATTGAATATATTAAATCAATTGGAAGGCAATTTTTCTATGAGGTCCAAACTACAATAACCGGGCAACGTTATCAAAACTCTATTACCCATTGAAAATATTTTACAGTATTTTTTTTCCCGCTCACAGCGAGACCGCGCCCCTTCCGCCCCAGCGAGTCGCGCGCTCCGCTGCGCCCGCGCCGCCATGAGATTTGTTTAAAGCATTTACAGGATTACGGTTAAGCTATTTACTCGCGGATTCCAGCGAGTGCTTATGTGCAATGTCTGAGTCATTGTCTTTGGTCGAGCATCGATCATTTATCGCGTTAACAATGAGCCGCTCGAATTTAAAGTTACTACTTTAAATTTAAGGTTAAAAAAAATAGTACATTACATTCCGAGGGTGGTGATATAATAAAGAATGTCTCAGATCGCAGGACTTGTCGCACGAGCCAAAGATGAGCGCGATTTACATGCAACCTGAGGCTTTCTTTATCACCGCCCACTAATATAATTTGAGGCTCGAGGACCCTATACATCCCTATTATAAATGTATTTAATTTACGAGTAAGTAGAATTTAAGTATTGTAGGAGCTTAATGTGTTATTATGAAAAAAAATGGCTTTCTGCCAAGTTTCTTGCGGCGCATTCTTCTTGACAATGATGGTATTTCCGAATGCGCTGGTAGTTTCAAGACAAGTAAAAGAGAAGAGCCCTTGGCGGCCAATATTCAAAAATAAATTTTAAATTGTTGCCCGCGGTGTGTACACAATTTTACGTCTTCCTCTGGCTAGGAAGTGGAAATTTCCGCTCGCGTGGCGGGCGGTAAATTGCTACTTACGGTCCGGGCGAAATAAAAGTCAAAAAGCGTTTATTTATAATCAGCAGCCTCCGCATTGGAGGGCGTGTATCGCGGATACTAGAGACAGTTATAACAATACAAAACTATTGGCGTGCGTGTGCTCATTTATTTACAGTCTGCAAGGATATCTTCGGTTTCATCATAATTATGACTTATAAACCAGCATTCAATTTATTTATACCAAACTGTCATTTGCGAACATTATTTGGCGATTCAAAAACAAATAAAAATATCTATAAATATAAGGCGTTTATCAAGTGATGCGGTTTATCTAACTTTGGTTGCTGTTCTTAATTATATACCAGCTGTAGCCCGCGACTGCGTCTTTAAAAAAATACTTTTACTCTATCCCGCGGGAACTATGCAATGTTCCGGGATATAAATAGCCCATGTGTTAACCTACGGTATCAGCTATCTCCGATCCAAATTTTATCCAAATCCATTAAGTAGTTTTTACGTGAAAGAGTAACAAACATCCATCCATTCATACTTAAAAACTTTCGCGTTTATAATACAAGTATATAGTATATCGAAATTGTAGAGTTCTCAACATAAGCCAGACATCAATGTGTGTAAGAATGACAAGATACAGCGATTATTTAAAATCAGTGTGGTCAATCGTTCCCACATGTTTTCTGATGCCGAAACGTAAAATCTTTTTTTTGGATTGGCTCCTAACGTCGAAGACAAAAGCCAATACAGCCTGTCCCCCAAGCCTGCGCGTGATCGACGTTGATTAATGTCTGTCTGTCTGTTTCGATTAAAAAAACTTTGTGTTTCAGTGATTCCGCGGGACAAGAAAGGCGTAGAGTCGGTTGTTAAAAAAAAACATTTTCGTATCTACAATGGTTGATATATTCATGGAAAATGTTTTAGAAAGATGAAAACTATGTGAAAAAGCCTGTTTTTAACAAAAGGTCTGAAATAGTTACTAGAGTAAAGCTGAAATTCTTACGATGTCAAATTTTTATTTGTTTAAATTTACGGTTACACACACTTATTTAAGTCAACCATCGCATTGTAATTTATTTAGTGAAATGTTCAATCTAATAGGTACTGATAATAATTAAGGACCTGGTGTTAATTTTATTAACAATCAATAAAATTCTAAGCTAAAGCTGCTCACTTATTCAAACATTCAAAATTATAACCTAACCTAAAATAACACAAAAACTATTGAGCAATCTAACGTATCATGAAATTACTAAACATGTAATATAGCACTGTTACATATAATAACTTAATAATTCCATTTAATGTTTAAAATATAACTTTTTAAAATAAACTCAGCCGTCGTCGATAGAAAAATTAAATAACAGCCTCTCCACGGCTTTTCTCCGGCGCGACATTTGATCGCAGTGACATCTGGCGGAAGTAATGGATTTTTTCAGTTAGCTGAAGGTGAAAATTTAATCCGTGACGATAAGTGACGAAAAAACGGTTTAGCGGTTGCCAAAGGATCGCGGCGACGATCAAAATTGGATTTTACGTTTTTTGTACAATTTTATGAAAGGATGTTTTGTCATGTCAAATGGTATACGGAGGATAAAAAGTACGGTTGTACTTTAAGTGTGATAGCAATCTGTCACACACACACACACAAATCACGTCTTTATCCCTTACAGGATAGACAGAGCCTAAGGTAACAAGACCAAAAAGCCACGTGTAGCATGATTGTGGGCGTATAGGTGAAAAGGGGAATCGAAAATAGTGATGGGTTGCTAGCCGCATCGTCTATAACATCACTCCTAAGATTTTCGCCTATTCCCTCGATGGGCTTTTACGATCTGCGCGGGAAGAAAAGCAACTGGTACATTCTATGTTTTTTCTTTACTCCCACACCAGCATGAAAGAAATGATTTCTGTACTTGATGACCATTTTCTATTTGTTTTCCGAAATTACGAAATTACGAGTTAAAAAAATTGTTACACGAAATACACAATTTAAATTAGAAAAGGTACAAATACTACCAAACAAGTAAACTAACCCTTATTTTGTTACTTAAGTATAAATAATGGAGATACCATTAGCAATATGAATTACGGCACAACGCGTACGCAATCTCATTCTATTCTTAACCTAACATTAATTTTGTCTAAAAGACATACCTAAAGTTAAAATAGTCTCTTACAATGTAAGAAAGCCGACGTTCCCATATTAAGAGCATAAAACTTACACAGTTCCGAAGTTGGGCAAAATAAAGCAAGTCGGGAAGGGGACAAACTTCGGCCATTGCGATCTCGTTTGCGTGTCGTAGTTCATTGTTATACCGCGCGCCATCCTTGGAACTGGCAAGAGGCTAGACGGAGGGATTTAGGGTAGATTCTCAAATATGCACGTCTTTTGCCAATCGCAATATAAAAGCCTGCTGGTCTCAGTGGTAACTCGGGGGTTTTACTAAACAAGGGTAGTTTTAGGATTAGAAGCTTTTCAGGGTTTTTTAGGGGCTCTGACCAAACCTGCGCTACAAAAAAGTACTTATCAATTTTTAAGACTTGATTTGCATCGATAAAAAAATACTTAGGGGTTTTTAGTGCGATATGAAACAATTGCGGAAGGTGAAATTGGGTATGGCTCTGGTCTTATTGTCTAACGCGTAAACGTCAGCGACGCAATTACCATCTCTTTCTACCCTCATTCTTTATCGTTTGACAGAGAGGAAAGGTGAATGCAATTGGTATGCCAAGTAATTTAAACCATAAGACCTGATCTGCTCAGGTTGTTAGACTGAATTGTCTAGTCGTTAGTGAACCTGACTATGAAATTTAGTTCTAGACGCTTATTATGTACTAGCCTTCCGTCCGCAGCTTCGCCCGCGATACATTAATTTTCCCGTAGTAATAGGGATTTTCCCGCGGTAAAAAGTAGCCTATGTCACTAAGTGATAATGTAGTTTACTAACGGCAAAAGATTTTTTAAAATCGGTCCAGTAGTTTCGGAGCCTATTCAATGCAAACAAACAAACAAACAAACAAACAATCAAATTTTTCCTCTTTATAATATTAGTATAGATAAATACATCTATTTATTTAAATGTAACTACGTTTTTACTTGTTTAGTTGAAATTTGATCAATTGGTGTCGATGATTGCAAGATATTTGTTTCCAAGATTTTGATTTTGCACGATGCATAGATTTTGTGAAATTCCCCCGGGATTTATGCAACAGACATAGATCAGAGCTCTTAGAATGCTATTCGGGTTTGTCTGGCTGTTTCACTATTAAGGGTTTGATACTTGAATCGGCCAAATGAGGTAGAAAGCTAGACGAACCCAAATGGCATTCTAAGAGCTCACGAACCGTAAGTTAGTTTAAACTACTTTCAAATCGATGGCCGAAATTTCGAGATCATTCCGCGGACGTCGACACGTACATGATGTTGCATGAACGCTGATGTCTACCATTCGCCAAATATCTATGGATGCAATAATCGCTCCCCGAACCCGTCGCCCGCCGCCGCTAACTGCTCAAGTATTTACTCGCTGATCGTGCCGGGCATTTACGGGTTAACTTGACAATTGTGTTGATTTGTGCATTCATACTATCAAATGAATCAAGAATTTTACTTCTTGACTTCTTATGTTCAGGTACTTTTACGGTTTTGCCCGTAGAAATTAAATTTCTGTGCCATCGCCATCTGATATAATCAATTAATCAGAACTATCTTAGGGATGAGATGACACCAATGTACAGCCTGAAATGCGTGACTTTAAAATGTACGCCCTGTAAATCGTATCTCCCATTCAAATGGTACATAGTGTACAAACTATCAAGTCATGCAATGCTGGGTTACGAAACCGTACACTCCGGGGAGTATACCCGTCATTGTCACCCCTGTGACTAAAAAGTAGACTATATGATAATTAAAAAATATCTGAACTGAACATGACCGTATTTCCAATCGCGTTAGCTCGTATTATAGGTGAAAAACTTAAGTACCTAAAGACAGAATAACGAATAGTGTGATAAGGGTACGTGCTGGTGTGAAAGATAAGATACAGTGACGGTTATAGAAATAGTACCTATGCTTAGTTGGTTTGGTCACGTAGAGAGGATGGATGAAAGTAGACTTACTAAACAGATCTATATATATGGGGAGTGTGAATGGTTGCTTTGGGAGGGGAAGGCCTAGAGTCTAGGCTAGACGTTCCTAGACCAAATAGGAGACGTTTTGAAAAAGGGCCGGTCAGGAGTACCCGAAACCGACGAGCATGTATGAAGAGATAGATAAATGTGGATGAAGCGAAACAGGTGTGTCAAAATCGTAGCAAGCGAAACAAAGTAATCTCTGTCAACCCTTATGGGAAAGAGGCATGACTGTTTGTATGTATGTAAAATTAAGTACCTAAATGATCTGTTGTATATGTATAATAGTGTACAGAATTGATATGGGAATTAAGTAATTTTTGTAATTTGGAACGTCAATTTAAGTTTTCACCTATAAAACTTTATTAAGTTGAATGTGTTTTTGAAGTCTAATCGCTGCAGAAGCCAAGTATTTTTGTTCCGAAATGTAAAGACAGACTTCAGGGACAAATATCTCTCCGACGGTATTCGGCCGCCGGCTGTCGGTGTGTACTCCTTGTATACAATATATATAGTGACGTGTGTGTGTGTGTGTGTGTGTTGACAACATACATAATAATCTACTTGCAAAAAAACGGGCACCCAAAACTTTTCATAACACGAAGAACTGCAGCAGTTATGTCAGCATGAGAAGGCCACACTTGATATTATTGTTTTATTTTATTCAAGTCAATTGAAGTTATCTTATTTGTGGTGAAAATGGCCAATTTAGGTAGGTACTTAAAATCAAAATAAAATCTTCCATGCTGGTCTGGGAGTACAGAAAAAACATAGAATTTACCAGTTGCTTCTCTTCCCGCGCAGATGGTAAAAGCCCATTGAGGGAATGGGCGAAAAGTCTTAGGAATCATGTTACAGGCGATGCGGCTAGCAATCCATCACTATTTTAATTTTCCTTTCCACCTATACGCCCTTAATCATGCTAAACGTGGCCTTAAGGTTGCAACTTGCTACTTTATCCATTAGGTACAAAGTAGACAGAGCCTAGGGTAACAAGACCTTAGATGGCACGTTTAGCGGGATTGTGGGCGGTTGATGATTCTTAAGATTTTCGCTCATTCCCTTAATGGGTTTATACCATCTGTGCGGGAAGAGAAGTAGCTGGTATAATCTATGTTTGTTCTTTGCTCTCACACCAGCATGGAAGTATTAGTTAATAAATTGCATTGTTTATCTCGAGGAAGTACGAAGTTCCCGTGAAACGTCGACAAAGTTGCGAGCAACAACTTGTTAATAAAGATACTGTAATTACCGCTCTACATACGAGTAACTACATAGACAGCTTGACAACTTTCGAAAGCTCCGTCTCAAGCACGCGCCTCGACTCAGGCGCACTGACGCATCTAACACGGGCTTTAAGCTCCACTGCAAGTTTCAGCTTCGGTGGAACTAAGCACGCTGTATAAAAGGGACCGCTGAAAGAATCCCGTATCAGTGGTGTTGTGTGCGCTGACGTTTACTGTGGTGTTGACCGGCGGCCATCTTTAAAAATGTCTCAGTGTCTTACAACTTTGCCATTTGGCACCAACATTGCCTGACCGATTAAAGGTGACTGAGTAAACGAATTCTTCCATGCTGGTCTGGGAGCAAAGGATAAACATAAAATGTACCGGTTGCTTTTCTACCCGCGCAGATGGTAAAAGCCCATCGAAGGAAGTGGCGAAAATCATAGGAACCATGTTATAGGCGATGAGGCTAGCAACCCATCACTATTTTGATTTCATTTTCCACCTATACGCCGACAATCCTGCTAAATGTGGCCTGTAGGTACCTGTTACCCTAAGCTCGGTCTACCCCGTAAGGGATAAAGACGTGAATTGTGTGTGTGTGTGTGTGTGTGTGTGTGTGAGTAAACGAAAAAGATCACAGAAACCTTTATGAAAGCTGACAAATGGTCTGTAAACCTTTGGCAATGTTGGAGCCAGGTGGCAAAGTTGTCCCAGTATGCGGTATAGCATATAGTGTGTAGCGTTCATACATATAAAAGAAGGTTCAGTTACTAAGTGAGAGTGAGACAGTGTTAGTGAACTGAAATCACAATGTCTACAATATCACCTTGCCACTATGTGTAGTGTCCAAAATGGAGATACTGTGTTAAGCTTATGAAAGAGTGAGGTATGTCGGATCTGCTTTGGGTCTACTTTGTTTCGAGTGTTGTAAAGAGACGTGAAACTAAGTGATCCATAATACAAAACGTGCGCAGGAGATATTGAAATCCTTTGGCGTGGCAAAGTTGGCCGAAGGAGAAATTTGGTGTGCGGTAATGGATATTAAACAATTTGTGTTTTAGTAACTTAACAGTTTACACCTAACAGTGGACAGGACACATCTATACTAATACGTAATATCACCATACACACACACAACACACACTTGACGAAGGGTCGTATCCATACTAATATTATAAATGCTAATGTGTGTCCTATTACCTCTTCACTTCGCGATGGAGAAAGAATAGGATAGCTTTCATCCTGGAAAATCACATAGTTCCCGCGGCTTAGCTATTAGCAAATTCTGTGCAGACGGAGTCGCGGGAAACAGCTAGTATAGTACATTAATTGTAGGTTGATACCTACCTGCATTATCATAAACGCTTCTACATAATAATGTATTCATCAGACTAACATTAACATTGTACTTATTTACTTAAAGTCTATGTGTCTGCTAGGTGAGTGAATAAGTGTGTATGTTTGTTCCTTCTTCACGCTGAAATGACTGGACGGATTCGGATTAAGTTTGGAACGGAGATAGCTGATACTCTATATTAAAACAAAGACTACTTTTTATCCCAGAAAACTGCATAGTTCCTACGGGATAGCGATAAACATATCACAGGTCGAAGCTACCTAGAGTCGGAACGTAAATAATTATTGCAGAATATAATTATCAAAATCTGTTCTTAAGTTTAATGCTACGCGGACGAAGTCGCGGGCAGAAGCTAGTATACATACATATATCACGTCTTTATCCCTTACAGGGTAGACAAAGCCTAAGGTAACAAAACTTTAAGGCCGCGTTTAGAATGATTACTATTACTATTATTATTGATTATTTGCTAGTATACTATTACTAAAAAGCCCATTTCCAAACTCAACTTTTTTGGCTAACAAATTTCGATAGCTTACCTTATTTACCTGCTTTTAAGACTAATTATAAAACCCCGTAAGTAATAAATAACTAGAAATGAGATAGATAAATGTGGATTGCGTTGCGAATAGGCTATTCATTTCCCAAGTCGTGTAGGGTAATGTATATTCTAATATATTTTTGGGACTTTTCGTGTCTGGCGGCCCGTGAGGCCGGTCGGTTTAGGGAGGGACGGCCGCCATTTTGTAATGTCGATGACATCGCTCGGGACTTGTTGAATACTATAGTTTTTTTATAAACAATTTAAGAATACCTACTGTTTTTTCTTCCTGTTGGGAAAAGCTGAATAGATTAAGAGTTCTACTACCTATCTAATAAAAGTAGGTCATTTTTTGTATCGTTTAGCAAGAAACGAAAGCGTATAGCGATAATATACCATTGATTTTTGTTTATGTCGTCTGATTTGTAGTAGGTGTAGCCCATTCCAATCCATTTCGATGGCATTTTTTTTAAACAAATCCACTCTCCCTTTTTCTCGAATTATACAACTTTGATATAGGGAGTTCTGCTCAGAATCACGGGCACTGTGGATTTTAGTATAAGCCAAAAAGTGATCCTTTTTTCATTCTTTTTCCGTTACTTCTCTATAGACACTTGTATGAGAGTAACAAAATAAAAAGTTAAAAATTGTATGAAGACTTTTTCTTTTCAAGACTGAAATTATTTTTTTATCGACTATGCAGTCTTCTTTTTATCGATTATCTTCTCGTATTATTATCGATATCTGTTAATCCTGTCCATCCCATCCCTAGCTGACCCCGTATTTACCCTGCACCTCGCCAGTTCATCTTCGCATTTTTTCCCTCTTTTTACCGGAAAAGGCAAAAAAACAGAAAACCGCTCTAGTAATGAGTGTAAAAAAAGCTAAAAGATCGCTCCCCATTCGGAGATGTGGCTTTTACTCTCCCTGCCCTAGAGAATGGGAGATGTTTTATTTTTTCCGTATTATAGTTTCATAGTCAGCCTTTTAGGTTACTTAGCTCTGTTATTAACTTCAGAGAGAATCCGTTTCTCCATTCCATTACTTCCATACTGGTCTGGGAGCAAAGAAAAAACATAGAATGTACCAGTTACTTCTCTTCCCGCGCAAATGGTAAAAACCCATAGAGGGAATGGGCGAAAATCATAGAAATCATGTTATAGGCGATGCGGCTAGCAACCCAACACTATTTTGATTCCTTTTTCCACCTACCGCCTACAATCTTCTACCCTTAGGCTTTGTCTACCCCGTAAGGGATATATACGTGATTTGTGTTTATGTGTATTTTGAAAAAGGCCAAACCTATTAGGTTACCTTTTCCCATACTTTATAGTCAATATTTTTTGGCCAAGTTTATATCATGTTTGGCATTCACTTGGCCAAGTTTTAGCGCCTTCCTAGAAGACTAGGAGGTATTTAATGAACATTTATCAGCTGACTTTCGGCTACAAAATATCATGATTGTGTATTCTTGGTGTATTAATCACAAATGGGGACTGGCAAGTTGTAATTATTTAAAATCCCTACAAATCCTGGTCTATTAGGAATATTGTTAGGAAACAATCAGAATGGCGGAGTATAGGCATAATTGGATTGCGGCATGATGAGGCCCCAATAAGACAATTTGGAGCCCGACGCAAATCGCCCCTCCAACAAATTGGGAGACAAGGGATCTTGGGCCGCCCTTAATTCCATGTAAATTTACCTAATGTGTAAAACTCGGGCATGTGCAGAAGATTGAAGGATAGATGATGCGACAGGCGATATACCAACAAAAACGGTTATAAACATGCCAAGTTTAAGTTTAAGGTTCTGGCTGAAAATCAGTGCTGCAGGTGTCTAACACCTCAGCGTAATGCTGAGCCAGCGACCGTTTCACTTTTGCGAAGACACACAACGCTGATGATCTATTTTTCATGTCTATGTTTTTTTCTGTTATACCTTGTTTATTTTCTATAAAACTGTGTATATTATCTTATATTTGTGTGTCTTGCAAAAAGGAATAAATGTCTTCTTTCTTTCTTTCTTTTCCAAGTTTCGATTCCAAGCCAAGTCATCTGCCACAGCCAAGCATTGGGATAAAGTAAGAAAAAACATTGAATGTACCAGTTGCTTCTCTTCACGCGCAGATAGTAAAAGCCGATCGAATGGGCGAAAATCTTGGGATTCATGTTATAGGCGATGTGGCTTGTAACCCGTCACTATTTTGATTCTCCTTTCCACCTAGATACGCCCACAATCATGCTAAACGTGATGGCCTTTAGGTCCTGTTACCTTAGGCTCTGTCTACCCCGTAAGGGTTAAATTTTTAATTGTATTTGAATACCTGATTTTCAATTTCATAACGTCAACGTCTCGTTCATTTTTGATTAAGTGACTCGACTATTTGTCATGATTTGTCAGTATTAAAATGGCATAACTTGGCATCCTGATAACTTCTAAACAAAGCTAAATTATTGCCATATGAGGCATTTTATTTCAAGCCTTTTAGGCTGAAAAAAAAACACGAACGCATTCGAAAAAACTACTAGCCCTATCCGCTCTCTTATACTCGCATCGGACCACCTTCCACACAGCACCAGCACGTCACCAACGTCTAAATTAATTTTAAATATATAACATACATTACTTGAGCTATTCGAGAATTAATTAAAGGAATCAACAGGGCATACTGATATACGGGTTGTACGAGAGCACGCGTGACGTCACTCGTGACACGTTAAATTATTTAGTGACGCCATCTAGAAGGCATTCCTGGAATTAGGGAACAGTGTTTCATTAGAGACATGTGTTTCATGTGTCTGTGATAAGGGGATATACATCGCAGTTATATATACAGCTGAAACACCGGTTTCTTCAGGGGTTCGTTGTACTTAGATACGCTTTACGAAAATTAAAACGTTTATTGACACAATCCAATCCCAACCAAATCCCAATCAAATCCTATGGTCCCAACGGAAGACCAGCGCTGGCTGTAAGGCCAGCAAATGCTGAGTTGGGAGCATTTTGTGACAATTAATTTTTTTGTGATAATTTATTTTGTTTAATTTATTTTATTTGATGTTTTGTGATTGCCATAAATAAACTTTTTTTCTTTTTTTCTTTCTTTCTTTCAGTCTGTCTCAACGGAAATCTAACGTCTTCTAGTGCAATGCGACAATCTCTAGTAACATTATAATTAGTCGTTTTAGAAAAAGGCGTCCGTTGGAAAAAACACCCACAAATCCTTGTCATAAGAAGGGTTGCCAATGTACGTCAAGTCAACGTTTTGTTACACATACATAAATCACGTCTTTATCCCTTACGGGGTAGACAGAGCCTAAGGTAACAAGACCAAAAGACAACGTATAGCATAATTGTGTGCGTGTAGGTTGCTAGCCTCGCCTATAACATGAATCCTAATGTTTTCGCCCATTCCTTCGATGACCTTTTACCATCTGCGCGGGAAGAGACGCAGCTGGTGTACGTTCTATGTTTTTTCCACTACTGGAGTTATGTGTGGACGCAAAACTTAATTATTGGCCATCATCATCGTCATATCCGTCCACTGCTGGACATAGGTCAATTCAATTCAATTCAATTTTTAAAAATCTTGCTCCATCGATACTGTCGATGATTCTGCCAATGTCGAGGTTGAAGAAGACACTACTTGTTTTTATTTAGCCGTTGTTCGGTAGCCTGGACATAGGTCTTCCCCAGGCCTTGCCATGACGTCTAAATGCGATTCAATTCCGATTCAGTTTAGATTCGCTCGCTGTCAGATCCATACTATAAATGACAGCTAAAACCTAAACTGAATCGCAATTGGATCGCATTAAGACGTCATGGTAAGGCCCCCGTTTAGTTTTAGAGAATCATACAACTGTTGCCGCAACGACCTCCAAATATGTGTCTTTCATCAAGAAATTTCAACAACCATAATAAATATTCACCACAGCGCATAGTTATAAAGTCTTCTCTTAAGTCAATTCACTTTAAACTCGATTCCATCCCTAAATCACCACTAAATACGCTGCGCGCCCGTGTTCACCGCCATGTCGGACACAGGCAAATCTGCAAGCAACGACGGGACATTTGCTAGCACATGATTTATGGGCTCTGTTATCGACACGACGCAGCCTACCCTTCTACTGTCGACAAGGAACAGAAGTGGAGTGGAGTTTCCATAAACACGAGCTGTCAAAGAATTATTTCGGAATATTAGCAGGTGGTTGTATTAGTACGATTGAACTACTGCAAATATTTTCAAGGTTTTTTTCATTGTGGTTAATTAATTAATAAACCATTATTAATCATCTATACTAATATAATAAAGAGGAAAGATTTGATTGTTTGTTTGCATTGAACAGGTTCCAAAACTACTGGACCGAGTTGAAAAATGCTTTCATCGTTAGTATCCTACATTATCTCAGATGAACATAGGCTATATTTGATTCTACGCGGATGAAGTCGCGGGCAACAGCGAGTTTATTAATAAATGTTTCCACCCTTTGCTCGATGTTCAAAGTGTAAATCATCAAAGGGATGACTTAATTTTAAATACAAAATTACGATGTAAAACTTTTACAGGAGCAATCAATCAAAGTGACCCAACCACCTGCTGACCTCTTGCAGAATAATTCTAAGACACCTTGTATATTGTTTTAAAATACGTCGCCTAGGGCCGTAAGTAGCAAATTACCGCCCGATACGCGAACGCAAATTTCCACTTCCTTGCCAGGGAAAGATGTGAAATTCCTGCGATATTCTTTATTTCACCACCTTCGGAGTGTAATGTACTATCAAAAAGATTGTTAAACTATTAGAGTTTTGCTGTGGTTGACGATACATTAAACTGTCCATTGTATTACGAATCTAAAATGAATGAGGACAAATTGTGTCAGTGTTTTGCAATATTAGTACTTTGACGGAAATTACTGTATGAGCGGGATAAGCTCATATTTACATAAAGCGCAGTAGATTTTACAATAAAGTTGACACGTAAAAATGGCATACGGTGAACAATGGCATTTGTTAAAAAAAACCTTTCTACGCATCATTGTTTCCAACAACACGACATCCGGTGTTGCCATCGCAAATTATTTGAGATATTGACTAAACTGAAAAGATTTATTCAAATTATCTCAAAAAATTTACATAATGCTGAAACTCAACGACTCCACTTCACTCCTGTTCCACGCCTAAATCGCGGTCCACTAGTGCGTGTGCAGGGCTGCGATTTTTTGTAAGATTTTCCGCGCGATTGCGTCTGCGCCCTGCGACTGATTAATCGACTATTGATTAGGAGGGGCTTCCCAAAATGGCGGAGTTTACAAAATTGTGTCCTAACTTACTTGGAAGTTTTGGAAATAGTTTAGCAACACATTTTTTTTGTAACTGCTTTTTCTTTTTGAAATAGAGTTCACGTCACTTTATTATCATTCATTTAACCGATCATTGCTTTGCGCAGTGATCACTGTGTGCACTTTATTGACAGAACTGGCTGTTCTCGAATATATTTTTAAATATTACACAATGTTCTGACACTGGCAACTTACAAAAACCTAGTAAATAAAAAAGAATGAAAAAACGAAATAACTGATACGACATGTCATATCAAATCCGGTCCGGTGATGCATGCAACGGTTAAAATCGCGACACGTGTTTAACAAGTAAAAAAAAAAAACAATTGGGCACAGTGTAAAAATATTCAGCCTTAGCAAAAAAAATATCTATATTCGTAATTGGCACAGCTAAAGGTATCGTTGTGACGTGTCAAATCCGGGCCGGTGGTCCGTGAACCAGTTACGCTGTTGCGCTGTCAAACGCACCCGCTAACTGCTACATTTCGACTAATTTGGGGAGCGTGGTTTTGATTTGAGCGTACAAGTCATAGCATATTGTTACTCGCTGTTACAATTAGGTACTTGCGATATGTCAGAAAGATGGGCGAAGTAATTTTAATGTTACGATTCCAGGGTCCAGGATTGCCGCGTAAAATCATTGTTTGGATGGCGTCGGCTATGTTACGGTTGCGAGTGTATTAAGAATATCTTATAAACACTATAGTGTGAGAAAAATGGGACAGGAATAAAAGTATAGTATAATATAACTATAGCTTGTAAAACCATTTCACTGTAGAGCAAACGCCATGCCTCGAATTTCCTATTCCTTTTAGCTTCAGCGTCCTTCTGATATTTTATAGCCGTATTTAAGGTAAACGAATTCATAAATTGATAAATTTACTTTATTTACCGGTAACTAAGTCCAAAAAATCATAGGAATCATGTTATAGGCGATGCGGCTAGCAACCCATCACTATTTCGATTCCACTTTCTACCTCTACGCCCTCAATGTCTTGCTAAACGTGGCCTGTAGGTCTTGTCACCTTAGGCTCTGTCTACCCCGTAAGGGATAAAGACGTGATTTGTGTATGTGTATGTAACTAAGTCCAAAAAGAGGATTAATCCCTTACGTAGCGAAACTAAACAAAACCAAAATACGCAAGATCATACAACACATATCAAAGGCATGTAACATAGTAATTTAGTTGATTAAATACAGGGCTACATATAGCCCTCGCTCTGAAATGTCAAATATGACTTGCGCGATAACCGCAAACCGCCAATTTGACTTGCAAGTGTGATCAAAGATGGCGCTTCTCAATTTGTCCTCTGACGCCAATATTTGCTAGTTGAAGCCGGTGGTACAAGTTAACTGTCGTTAAAGCATGGTTTAACATGTTGACGTACGTTTAGACCAGACATAGTTAAAATTTAAGTTATGACGTCTGACGTTCATCCTTCGTACTTAGTAAGTTCAAGTACTCTAAAAAGACCTATGTTGATAATAAGAATAAATTGGTACCTAATTAATCAACTTCTTCTTAACTTTCTCATTGCAATTATTGCAATATAGCAAGTATTGCACGCATATTTATTTTGCATTTGCTGTAAGTTTTCAATATTTATCAGAAAAATAACCATTATCATATTAGGATCACTTTTTTTACATTGTTCGAATCAAGAGTTTCTAATATTAGAGCTACTCTTTTCATATGAAAGTCGACAAATGGGCATGCGGTTCATGTGATGTTAAGTGATCTCCGCCGCTCATAGACACCTACAGTGCCATTGGGACTGCTGGTGCGTTGCCGATTGGTACACTTGCCTTCTAAAGGCCTCCATGTTTTAGCAAGTTGGGATAATCTCAGCCGGCAGAATTTTATCAGAGCGCTAATCAAGCGTCTGTTAATTGTGTTGCAACTGGCCTTCCACGAAGTATTTTCACGTCGCAACTACATTGATATTAATATACAAACTTTGAACTTAAGAGTAAACTTGCCTCTAGTCAGGATATTTATGAAAATATTTCTCATATGACATAGTTTCGAATCTTCACAAATACGTACATATTAGGTAAAGACTTTCAATGTTGTTATACATACATACACATAGGTACATACCGTCCACAGTCTTGCTAAACGGCATTTAGTCTTGCCACCTTAGACTCTGTCTACCCCGTAAGTAATAAAGGCGTGATTTATGTTTGTATGTTACGGTATACATATACATACCGTAACGCCTCTTTCCCATAGGGGTAGGCAGAGATTAATTTGTTCCACTTGCTACGATCCCGACGTACCTTTTTCGCTTCATCCACAGTTATCTAACTCTTCATATTATATGCTCGTAATTTTAGGGTACTCTTGACCTGGCGCCTATTTCACTAACATGACAACTGTCGGCGACAAGCGACAATTCTGTTTACATTACCTCGTACGATAAAGATCTGGAACTTCCTGCTGCAACATTCCCTGAGCGGTACAATTTAAGGATCTTTAAAAAACCAGCCTTCCTGTTCTTGAAAGGGCCGCCAACGCACCTGTGATTCCCCAAGTGTTGCAGGTGTCCCTGGGCTATGGTGATTACTTTCCATCAGGTGACCCGTCTGCTCGTTTGCCCCCTCTTATATGTATAAAAAAAATTACAAACTTGACCAGTACCTACGCCGGTTGACTTCATATTGACTACACCATGTTCGTGAAATAGGGGCCTGACCTTTTGTCAAAACGCTGCCAAAGTATGATAAAAAATTATAGCATTTCACCATTTTGATCGCTGAAAATATTTGGGACAGTTTGAGACTGACAAAGAACCGCCTACCTTTTTCACGCACGACAAAATAATAGTCCAATCGTTCGACAATCTTGTCATACGACCAAACCGCGTCATTTCTCATATTTAGCGCATTTCAAAACCCTATACCCCCGGGTCCTATTATGAATGCGCTCCACACTACTCCGTTGGCGCACGGCCAACCGATTTCAGTTTTCACGGTTCGCCCGCTTCTCCTGGTTGTCGATAACTATCGAACGCGTATTGAATGCTTTAGCTCCGAGAATAGCGCCCCGGCGTTCGATTTTTTTATCTGGATTCGATGGTGGAATTTACATGTTTAGTGAAAGCGTGATAGAGATCTCTCTCTAGATAATGGCCAATGTTTTGTCAACTGAAAAAAGCGGTTAAACGTTAGAGTGAGCACAGAGCTCCGTAACAGCTAACGTGTCGAGTGGACAATATAATTAACCTTTTTTTAATAAATATTAGAGAACAATTCACACAAACTGACCTAGTCCCGAAGTAAGCGCTATAAGGCTTGTGGTATGGGTACTAGACAGAGATATATATACTTATACAGAGAAATACATTCTTAAATAGATAGAAACATGCATAACTCAGGAACAAATATTCGTGCTCATCACACAAATATATGCCCCTACCAGGATTCGAACCCGAGACGCTTGCTTCGCAGGCAGGGTCACTACCAACTAGGCCAAACGCGTCGCCGTCGTCTTGGACCGCGTCTTCAAGTATCAAGTCTGTTCGTTGCTAAAAAGAAAGAAAAACCAGCCAGCTTTAACTTTAGCTGTTGCCCGCGACTCCGTTCACGCAGAATTCGCTTATCGCTGTCCCTGGTTTCTGGGATAAAACTATCCTATGTCCGTCCCTGGGACTGAAACTAACTGTATAGGTACCGAATTTCAACGAATTATGTATGTAGTTTTAATGTAACCGCGGCATATAAGGTGTCAGCACGCCAATTTTACTTAATTAGATGCTTAAGTTGTTGTATACTAAGCTGCATAAGTCATAGTTTTTTAACTATCCCACGGGAACTCTTTAATTTTCCGGGATTAGAATTTTCTTAAACATTGACCAGGGATATAAGGTACCACCACGCAAAATTTCATTTAAATCGGTCTAACAGTTTTGGAGATTAGCAAACACAGACATAGGTAAATGAACTCTAACTCTCTAATCTATTTTTTGTGTTTTATTACTCTTTCCTAATAGTTAGCACACTATTTTTGATGAACTTATTTAATATACAGACATGAAATTTTGAACCATTATGTATTTTATCCCATTATACATTTTAAACTTTATATATTCTGATTCGCACCCCTCTCAGTACTATAGGCGGTATGAACTAGTGGTTTCCCGTTCGCTTTATGCATTTCGATGGCCAGGTATTGAGATGTACAGTCAAAGCGCGCTGCAAACGAGAACTAGACATCAACCTAATGCCTATAGGTATTCTAATTACTTAGATCTAAATCGCATCATCTAACCCACTGGCTTCTCAGCCTAGACCGAGACGGATTTAACTGAGTGCCATTTACTAGGTAATCTAGGTATTTGGTGCTGATTTGAGGTGAGATTTTGAATTGTGTTAGTTGATTTTATTTTACTCTTAAATGTGGGTAAATTTTCGGTTATGTTAAGGTTTTTAATAACTTAGTAGGCACATGAAAATGTTGCTGAAAAAAAACACTATTTTATTTCTTAAAAACTGGTTAGCTTGAAACATGATAAAGCTTAACGCTGTATTGTGTTTTTTTTTATAAGAAAATGACCGTAATATAAGTTATTTGCAAGTAAAATGACTTCACAACAAATTTTATGCTAATGGATCATTCATTTTATAAATAGGAAAACGAAACGCAAACTTCAGAATAAACCTCGTTACTCCTCAGCTTTTTTTAAAAACAAAACACATGCGCGCACCAAAAACCATTCCTATTTTAAATTCCAACCGGCCAGTCATATTCCAGCTCACAAAATAATTAGCGAACAGGTCCGTTGTTTAAATTTTACACATGGCTGGTTCACCCGAAATGTTTCTTGTATTAAGTTTTGGAAAAATATTTTTTTAGTGCTGGCTGGATGTAAAAAGTCATATTCCCCCGTGCAGCGAGCGTGAAGAGTACGTTACGTGATTTTAATATGCTATGAGAATACGTTATGTGTGTGCGTGAAGGATGGAAATGGTCGGTGGAAAATAGTGATGGAATTTTGTTACAATTTTCGGGGTAGCGTTTTGGTGGAGTGGCACTAATGCTTAGCATTCTACTATTTTCGTAATATTTTTCTAAAGCTTTAATATTCATAATAGGTACTAAGTTAAATAGATATGGAGGAGAAAATAAAATAAAAACTACCATAATCCTGCTTATATCAATTCGATTTTTTAACGATTTTTTTTTATGAAATAATAATAATCGAGGCCGCAGCAACTAACTGGAGGGCTATGGAAGAGACCTTTACTCAGCATTAGGTAGAAAAAGGTTGAAGAAGAAGGAGAAGAATCAAAATAAACCATTCGCATTTGGAAGTAAAGTCACACGTAACCCCCCCCCCAATCAACTATTTTGATGAAATTTAAACGACACCATGTATCCGTTTTTCGATACGAAAAAAACGCTCAATAACAAATCGATAATCATTAAAAAATATTCGGCAATGTCCCACACATCTTGCACAAACTTCAAGTATATCAATCATAACCAACCCTAATCCCATACAAAATGCATGAGCCTCTTTAATTGCCTCTACACAAATTATACATTCACGCCTGAAGCTACGCGGTCAACATAACTAGCGACACAAAGCAAACATTAGTCCGACCATGCATTATTGTCAAGCTTGGAACATGCACCGATACATATTCCGTATACCCAACTCCTGTACACTCTCCCTTCAAACTACACCCTGTACGTTCCCTGCAGAGTTGAAGTTGACCTAGCAGGGTCGCCACATATAGTGTTTATACACTAGGCGGTTGTACATGCATCGAGCTGTGCAAGACTACGCGCCGCTGGCTTGACTCGGCTGTGACAAAGATTCGAAGCAGGACCGTGGCTTTATTAATAACGACGAGTTTTCCGGTCGCGTGGGCCGACTGCAAAATGGCGGAGGTTCGTGATCGAATGATGATTCAAGAGTTAAATGGTAATTATGAAAAAGTTTTTATTTTATTAAATGAAAGTTTATTTAAAACTAGCTTCTGCCCGCGACTTCCGTTTGCGTAGAATTATACACAAAAACCTTCCTCTTGAATCACTCTATCTATTAAAAAAACAGCATCAAAATCCGATGTGTAGTTTTGAAGATATAAGCATACATAGGAGCATAGGGACAGAGAAAGCGACTTTGTTTTATATCTCAATTTTGTGTATTCGTATAAGTTCAGCATTATTTCAATTCCGAATTTATTGTTTGATAATATAGTTATTACGATGGGGATGACAAACTATAGGTACTTCGTTTTGTTTTACATTAGAAATAAGGTAAATCTTGAGATGTATTTATATTGAAAAATACTTTTTAAAAATAAATAACAGCAAGTTACGATTTAAAACCCCTGAAATCTTGTGATTTATTTTGTTACTAGCTTCTGCCCGCGACTTCGTCTGCGTATTATACATATAAACCTTACTCTTGAATCACTATCTATTTAAAAAAAACGCATCAAAATCCGTTGCTTAGTTTTAAAGATCTAAGCATACTTTGAGACAGACAGCGGAAAGCGACTTTGTTTTGTACTATGTAGTGGTGGTTAGGTAAGTTCCAGTAACCGCTTTTTGAAATTTGTTTCTCAACAAAAAGACATGTCAAGTTTTTTTTGTTCCTAATTAGAAAAAAAGGTAGTATGGCTGTCTTCCATAACACAATGTTTTATACTATCAATCTCTTCGTGTTACAACGATGTAAGGGGTCTCTCCTGTTCCGTTTCGTTACTAACCGGTCGGTTGCTATTTATACGCTAATTGACCGAAGAATGAACCTGCAAGGGATGGCCGGGGTAAAAAATAACTTAAAATAAATTCATAAAAAATAAAGATGGACTGCTGGATAGTGGGTAACCAAGACTAATTTGAATCATACTACTAACTATTGTTCCTTTATCTGTAAGTAGCTGTTGCCCGCTACATATGTAAATAATTGGTTTATCGCTATCCCGGGGGAACTATGCAATTTTCCGGGATAAAAAGTAGCTTTTGTTTTAATCTAGGGTACCCGCTATCTCCGTTGCAAATTTGATCCAAAATCGTCCAGTCGTTTCAGCGTGAAGAAGGAACATACACACACTCTACTCACTCACTCACTTCCTCATTCATAAACTTTCGCGTTTACCTATAATATTAGTAGGATAAGTTAGATACCTATATATATTTAGTGCGATAATATTTAAAAAGACATTCGGGTTTGTCTTACTGTCTCAGTCACTCTTATGCGTTGATACTCTTCTTCTTATATTCTTTTTCTTCTTCTTCTTCTGGTACACACCCGAAACCCAAATATTGTTCTAAGAGCTCACGGACGTATGATTTTCGGCATTCCTGAAAAAAAAGTTACACGAAATGTCACTGTCTTATTTAATCTAGTCTTGTTCTATTTATTTAGCTAAGTTATTTATTCTCTCTGTAGCCCAAAGACGTCATAATCATTCTTTTAATTTTCTTTTTATTTCGTTTTGACAGTAAAACCGCCAGTGCCTCGTGACAGCCCTGTGTGGTAGCTCTGAGGTCACTCAGCTTTACAAAATTACACTTTACGCCCATTAGGCCTATCCAAGTTACACCCTTTGTTGCCTTCGTCCGTTTTGCATGCAGATTTTGTACCTGCCTGCGAGAGTATCGTACTAATACGAGCACTAAATTAGTTCATCTGCATTTATGGACCCTGTTATAATATAATCAATGCAGCATTCAATATCATATTTGATATTTAATTTTACAAAAATTAAGTGCTACTTTTAGGCTGTCTTGCAAGAAAATTTTATGCTGACTTTATTCAGTCGCTAGGAGGGCAAAGATGGGATGCCTCGTGTGTTAGTAATTTAAGATTCCAAAATGTACCAGCGCAAGCACTGATGCTTGGCCGTAGGATAAGCAAGCAAGATTTGTCTAATAACATGTTTGCTCTTTATCCAATTTTAACTTAATCGTATTCCAGACAAAATGATTTCTCAAACTGTAGTACGAGTATTTGAGACTAATGACGCTTTAAACCGTGGTCAAAGTGGATGTCCCAGAACAGTCCAGCCAACAATTTGGTCAGCCGCTGAACAAACATCAAACCTCTATTAGCTTCGTGGTTAGACCTCCAATAATTTGAAATAGTGGGATCAAATAAGGATGGAAATACAAGTCTGTTGTGGAAATGTGTCCTGATTCTGCTGAAGAAGTTTAGTGAAGTATGACGTAGTATTTAGAAAAGATTCCGTCAATTGAAGACCTCGTTTTTTGAAGTCTGTTAAAAAGAGTAAAACACTAAGATTGTTGCTAAGTTATGCCCGCCAGAAGCGTTTTTTTTTCACGCATTGAATGGTTTAACGCTTTTGTAAATAATGACATTAAATTAAAACAACCCCCCACGTATTCATCGAGTATTCATACGTCAATAAAAAAAACTTATGCCAAATATGCCATAGGTACATCAATTAGGAAAAGAGCTGATACTTTTCAACTGCAGGACCGATTTTTACAAAACATGGCTAAGAACTAAGAAAAAAACCGCATCGAAATCGGTCCATCCGTTTGAGAGTTACGATGCCATACACACAACGGCAGACATCGACGTTCAAGTTATAAAACCCCACTTTTTGCGTCGAGGGTTAATAAACAAACTTTATATGTGATATCTCATTTGAAATTTACCATGACCTTTTCGGTGAATGAAAACATCGTGAGGAAACCTGCAACACAGCTGCAAAGCAATTTCAATGGTGTGTATGACGTTCCCAATCCGCAGGGGGCCGCGTGGGAACTATAGCCCAAGACCTCTCAATGTGAGAGGAGGCCTGTGCCCAGCAGTGGGACATAATATCATCACATCCACCGAAATGTTAATAAAGCAACTGTTATACCTTAATTATTATATTCATCTCCAGCCTATATATTATATAGGCTGAAGCTATATATGGGAGGCTGGAGATATATATAATATATAGGCTGGAGATGAATATAATAATTAAGGTATAACAGTTGCTTTATTAACATTTCGGTGGATGTGATGCTATAGTCTTTCCAATCATTTATTTTCTCGATGACAGCTCCCGTAGAATATAACTGCGCTTTTTACGCAAAAATTAACTTTTAAATGCGAGGTATAAAAAATATGACGACTGCCTAATTTTGTTCCTTGATCCCATATAATATGCATCTAAGACAAATTGAGTCCAGATATGCAGTAATATCTTTTTAAAGTGCGATAAACAATAAACGTTTTAATAAAGTTACGTTCTATGGGAATGCAAATAGTGATGTTATGATTGAAATATCGATATTGTATCGGTATTGTATATATTGAACTAGATGTGTTCCTGCGACTTTGTACACGTTGTAATTTTTTACCGGGATAAAAATAGCCTATGTTACTCAGGAATAATGTAGCATTTTAATGGTGAAATATTTTTTGTTTGTTCAGTAGTTTTTAGTTTATTCATTACAAACATACTGTCATTCGGCCATTTTGCACGCTTAGTAATAAATTAGCATTCAAGTCGGTTGTTTTATTGGCTCCATAGATAGCTGAATACTTCTCAACTACTCGTATATATAAAATTGGATCGATATCGTATCTACTGATCACTTATTAGGTCACAACACTATAACTATCAAACTATATCTGTCATCAAGAAAATAAATGATTGGAAAGACTATAATTGCATATAATATGAGTGATTGTGTGTAAGTATCAAATGGTTTCAGATCAAATAGGTTAACTTACAGAGACGTTGAAATGAATTGCAAAATAAATACGAACTGGTATCGAGCGCGAGCTAAACAAACGGCAGCTATACCAATCTTACGGCACACTTACAATCAACGTTACACGTGCCGTCAGCATACTCGTAGCCAGTAGGCATACGTCAGCATACGTCAGCATACGTAAATCCAATCAGTGCATGCGATGTTTATGCCGCGGCGTACGTACGTTACTGCATTCATGCATGCCGCAGGGATGTCGCTAGTGCCGTTTAGTTTTAAAATCAACATATTTCAAATCAAATCTCACTATTTATCACTAACTTAATCCACTTCCTGTCTTTAATACCTTATCTTTTCTTTTTCCTTCTGATCAAATCCCTTTCTGTTATATGGCCTTCTTATATTTCATTGTTACATTCTCACATTTATTTTATCTTAAGTATTATACAGTAATATTATGTATGTATTATTTTATTTTATTTATTTAGCTATGTATTATATTTATGTTGGTATTGTTTACCTGTTGCTTCTCTTTCCGTGCAGATGGTAAAATCCCATCGAGGGAATGGGCGAAAGTCTTAGGAATCATATTACAGGCGATGCGGCCCTTTGCAACTATACCCTAATCATGCTAAATGTGGCCTTTAGGTCTTTTTATCTTAGGCTCTGTCTACCCCGTAACGTCAGGGATAAAGACGTGATACATGTATGTATGTATTCTTCACGCTGAAACGACTGGACCGATTTGCATAAAATTTGGAACGGAGATAGCTCCCTAGCTTAAAACATATACTATTTTTATCCCAGAAAATTGCATAGTTCCCGTGTGATAGCGATAAACGTATCAATTGTTAATTCTACGCGGACGCAGTCGCGGGCAGAAGCTTGTATATCATAAAAGTAAAATTAAACCTCATGAGGTAGTAACCCTGCCCGAAGCAGGTACCGTGGCGAAGTCATTAGCAGTAATGGCTGATCCACTCCGCAGTGGCTGTCCGTACGCGCATCATACACCCTGTATATAGCTCTACACAGGCTGCATATAGCTCTGTACAGGGATTAGATTTTACATGGTAACAAAAGAGCGGACTGTGAGGCTTAGACCACTCCGGTGTGTAAAGCCAGCTTTATGAATGGCGGGCTGTTTGTAATTTAGAATGTCAGATGTATCTAATTGTAGCATTTCTTTTATGCTGCCAGCTTCTTCTTTACTCCCAAAGAAAAAACATAGAATGTGCCAGTTGCTTTTCGTCCCGCGCAGATGGTAAACGCACATCGAGGGAATGGGCGAAATTCTTAGGAATCACGTTATAGGCGATGCGGCTAGCAACCCACCTCTATTTTGATTCCCCTTTCCACCTATACGCCTCCGATGATGCTTAACGTGGTCTTTAGGTCTTGTTACCTCTTCCAAATGAGTTGCTAAAATTAGTACAATAAAAACAGTAAGTTAATAACAGTATAACAAACGGCCATGTTTTTTGGGCGACGAATACCCGTTTCAGTGTTTAAATTTATATCGTATCTCCTAAACAAAATCGATAATTCTTCCAAAAAGGTTCCAACTGCCCCTTACGATTTAAGAGGGTTCAAATTTCCATACGGCGCCCTTAACTGCCGGGAGGGGGGAGGGGGAGGCCATAACCGTAATTCACTCGTGTCATAAAAACTAAGACCGCAAAAGTATTATAATAAGATATTCTTTTATAGAGGCTTTCGGAGACGCATGGGGAATGATTTGGAATTCATGGAATTTGGCATTTTGAAGTAAATAAAGTATGTGGTGATAAAATACGCCATCCTTTTAAAGTTATGTTTGCATGATGCATGGATTACACAATCATTATTATCGTGATATTGGTATGTCAATATAGGATCGTTGATTTCAAAACAATAGGATTCGCCGCAAACTTTAACGGTATGTTTATCCATGCCAAACACTTTGCTGGTACTTAAAAATTCTAAAACGATGGTAAAGTAAAATAAAATAAATAATAAAGAAAAAAAGGGTGGTTATTGTCAATTATTTGCTAAACATTTAATTTTCAAATAATAATCTAAGCACCTAAGTATTATTTTATTTAGTACTGTCGTATATACTAAGTATGTCGAATCAGTATTGGGATACAGTGAGGAAATTCTGTCAGCATCTTAGATTCTATGCCGCTCTTTTTATTTATTTTAGTTCTAGTTTAGTTAGTTTATCTTGTACATTTATAGTTGTACATCAGAATTCTGTAGTTGTTTTTTTAAGGGTCATACTGTCAACTTAATTTTATTCATCACGTCTTTACGCTAGGTTAAATTAGTTTTATAATTTTTTGATAACGTTTGTACATAACTGGCAGATAGTAAAGGTTTGCCAAATTATGAGTTTGTACCAATAGTTGGTATAGAATGTGTACCAGTTGTTTCTCTTCCCGCGCAGATGGTAAAAGTCCATCGATCCATGAGCCAAAATCATTGGAATCATGTTATAGGCGAAACGGCTAGCAATCCATCACTATTTTTCATTCCCCTTTCCACCTATACGCCCACAACCATGCTACACGTGGCCTTTATGTCTTGTTATCTTAAGCTCTGACTACCCCGTAAAGGATAAAGACGTGATTTATGTGTGCGTGTGTGTGTGTGTATGAAATTCCGAATCATTCAGGACCCGAGAGCAAACATCCGCATTTTTCACAAATTATCTGCCCCGACCGGGGATCGAACCCGGGACCTCAAGCTTCGTCGTCAGGTTTTCTAACCACTATACTATCCGATCATAACATTAATCCCCTATGCTACCCTCACCATGCAAATCATTTCGCCCCTGCCTCCTCCCCGCTCTAAAGAAAGACGGGTTTCTTCCAATAGTTTCTTGAATTTATGGAAGGTTTTGTGTTTCTGGAAATTGGGAACGTAAGAAAATTGTGGGGTAAAATTTAAAGGCTAAATTTTGACAGTAAAATTTTCAGAGTTCTATTTTGTCTACTGTGGCATTATTTGGGCGGACAAATATTTTAAAATTTTAAAAAGATTATTACGTTTTGGATTTACAATTAACAAATATATGTATGTACCAACTTCCATGCTGCTCTGGGAGCAAAGAAAAAATATAGAATGTACCAGTTGCTTCTCTTCCCGCGCAGATGGTAAAAGCCCATCGAGGGAATGGGTGAAAATCATAGGAATCATGTTATAGGCGATGCGGCTAGCAACCCATCACTATTTTGATTCCACTTTCCACCTATACGCCCTCAGTGTCTTGCTAAACGTGGCCTGTAGGTCTTGTTAGCTTAGGCTCTGTCTACCCCGTAAGGTATAAAGACGTGATTTGTGTATGTGTATGTATGTAAAATATGTATGTACCTATTTTTTATACAACGAGGGTGGCAAACTAGTAAGAGGGTGACGTGATGATAAGCAATCAAGAGATGGTAAAATTCCTCATGTGCCATATCACTGACATTATTGGCACACAAGATATTTCATCTAAGCCTCTAAGGCTGGCAACGCATCTGAAATGCTTCAGTGTTGCGGACGTGAATGCTTACCATCTGGTAACCCACTAGCATGTTTTCGTTCGTACATACATATACAAATCACGTCTATATCCCATACGGGGTAGACATAGCCTGAGATAAAAAGACTTAAAGGCCACGTTTAGCGTGGTTGTAGGCGTATAAGTGGAAAGGGGAATCAAAATAGTGTTTTGAATCGAAATTTCATTCATTGCTGCATATATATTTAAGAGTGAGAAATCAACTCAATTATCTACTAATATACAGTTTCTAAAATTAGGCATCAAGTCAGATTGGGTACTTTGTTTGCCGAGCACCATCTTTTCAGAAAGAGCGTTAATTATTGTATAGTATCTAAATATTGCAAAGGAATCATTTTTATACAACAAAAGTGATCATTTCGTTGAAATAGCCCTCGTTCGTTAAGCAATCTCTCCGCCGAACCGAACCGATATCACAAATAAATAACAAGCCTGACTTTCCACATATTTCTTCAATTTGTTCCACCATAAATATCCATCTCATTTACATACACTTTATATATCTTTATATACCCTGACATTGTCATCTTACATAATCCCGCAACTATCTTTAAGAAAAGCTATCGGTGTCCTTATCTAATTCTTATAGCCATCCTTTTCTTCCTTGGTAGGAAAAGCAACCAAGCGATCCGATGGGCGGGGTTCTAAAGCCGCCAGTTTAAAAGGAGCTCTGAAAACTGCTGGTTTCGCTCTGCTTACTCTGTTTTGTATACCAAAGGGGGGGCAGGGGAGGTCGGCTTTAGTTGTATGGACTATATATCGCCTGAGTGCACATTGGTTGATTTAAACCACGCCCATTTAGAAAATGCATTCCCGAGATTACTATGCAGATGGCATTCGACGTAAGTATGCTGAGATCTGGAGGCGGAAAAGGCTTTGGAAGAAACTTTTTAGGTTAATAGCACATAGCTGAGAGCTTGATACCAATGGTTTGGTTTGCACTTAACAGATAGGAGCATTGTTTGTGCTGTTTGGGTTCTTTGTATTGCAGGCTTTGCAAGCTGAGAGTATCTCTGTGTTATGTATACAGTCGCAGCGCCTTTTGAAGGTACGCTTGAAAATAGCATTCGAAGTTTCATAACTTAGGGTGTTTTTTCAAACCAGCTCAAATTAAAGACATCGGCGAGGTGACACGGAATGCAAACGCTGACTTCATTAGGTACTAGATCTGTTTGCTCTTTCTATAAAAGACCAGTGGTGTTTCGTAATAATAGAAAAACTCATCCACTCTGGTCAAGGCAAAGATACCAGACGGACTGCTACTACTACGAGTACTCTAAAGTAAAACTACTCTAAGGTATCTAGTATGTATTGAAGCTTCAAAGCCTAATTTCATTTAGTAGATCTGAGCCTTATAGTTCGTTTTGCTATAATACATAAATCACGTATTGCTAAAGGCCACGTTTAGCAAGACTGTGGGCGTGTAGGAGGAAAGTGGAATCTAAATAGTGATGGGTTGCTAGCTGCATCGCCTGTAACATGATTCCTAAGATTTTCGCAAGATTTTACCATCTGCGCGGGAAGAGTAGCAACTATGTTTTTTCTTTACTCCCAGACCAGCATGGAAGGAACACACACACACACATTACACGTTCACTCATTCATTTCCACATTAGTCAGAACATAAACAATCTCGTATGCTTTTTTATTCTAAGCATTTTTTAAAAACAAATTTAATAACAGCTAGTATCTAAGACCCCTGGAATCTAGTAATTTCTTTTTTCATTGTTTTATGTTTCGGTTATCGATTTTTACCAAGTCTTTCAATAAAGAGATATTATTATGTCAAGATGTTACCTTCTTTGTAATATGAAAAAACGAAGTAAACATGTGTAAATTAAAAGCGATGCTTAGTCAAGAGCCGGCCAGTTAGCCAATCCGACATAACACAGTTATGGCGAGGGGCTTACTGCCGTGTGTAACGAAGTGTGGCCAAATCGCATCAGTGCATGCGGTTGCATGTTGCATCTGCTGCGCTGCAATCATAATGTGAAACAAATGCTGATCGAATATTGCGTTATGTTTTGGGGGCTAGTGTTCATGTAAAAATCTCATTGTAATTGTTTTAAGACGGGGCAGTGCGCTTTCGCAGGGCTGCAACTGATTGGTTTGTTGAAATTCATACAGACATAAATCACGTTTTTATCCCATACGGGGTAGACAGAGCCAAGGCAAGACCTAAAGGCCACGTTTAGTATGGTTGTGGGCGTATAGGTGGAAAGGGGAGTCAAAATAGTGTTAGGTTGCTAGCCGCATCGCCTTAAACATGATTCCTATTTTCGTCCATTCCCTCGATGGGCTTTTACCATCTGCGTGGGAAGAGAAGCAACTGGTACATGTTTTTCCTTTGCCCCCAGACCAGCATGGAAGACTTGAAGATTGAAATACATACACATACATACACAAATCACGTCCCTATCCCAAACGGGGCAGAGAGAGCCTAAGGTAACAGGTACCTAAAGGCCACGTTTAGCATGATTGTGGCGTATAGGTGGAAAAAGGAATCAAAATAGTGATGGGTTGCCAGCCGCATCGTCTATAGCATGATTTCTACCATTTTCACCCATTCCCTCAATGCGCTATAAGCTACTTCATATTTATAATATCATTGGAATTATTATACTAAGCCATTCAACCTATAATCCATAGGTATACGAGCGCCCCGCGACTCCGCTCGGCTGGTTTTCAATCCGGCCGGCGTTTTTGCTCCCATTCGGTTTCCACTTCACGAGGATTGTAGGAAATGAATTTCTTGCCCATTTTTTTCTTGTGACTGAGAGAGGGAGCGAGAGAGTTCTTTTTCAAATTTATTTATCAACGCAACACTGCTGTTGTAAACTTGGCGTAGTTTAATGTTTTCAACCATTTTGTTATTAGTACTTTGCCATTTTTATAAACTTTTTTTTTTTAATTGTATGTGTGTGCGTGCTTGGGTTAAATCCAGCCAACTTGACCCTCTTTTTTCGAAATAACCCTTTATTTTGCAAGTCGGACCAAGTGTGCCTACTTAACTCAATACAAGCCTCAATAGATTCTTGTTAAACTAGCAAAAAAAAAAATACAAAAAGACGATCTTAAAGTATCCTCATCAACACTTCGAAGAAAAGGGTTTCTTAGTTTAAATTAGGTCTACATGTGTGGAAATGTAAATTTGCAACCAAAGAAAAAATTGCGATATAATTAAGTTTTTGTTAAAAAAACATTTACTATCTACACAATAATACATATTTTTATCTAACTTCATCGTTTTATTTCATGTTTAAGAATCTTATGACATAAAAAAGTCCTAAAAAGAAAGCGCTCATTCCCTAAATATCATAATTGCAAAATACTAGATTGCCGATTTACCCGACTTGTTTCAGACGGTTTAAATTTGTTTAATTCGTTTCTTCTTCCATGCCGATCTGGGAATAAAGAAAATACATAGAATCAACCTTTATCTTCCCGCGCAGATGGTAAAAGCTCATCTAGGGAATGGGCGAAAGTCTTAGGAATCATAATTATTATAAGCGATGCGAGCAACCATCCCTATATTGATTCCCCTGTCTACCTACACATGCACAATCATGTTAAACGGGGAGAGGATCAGAATACATAAAGTTTAAAATGTATAATGGGTTAAAATACATAATGGTTCAAAATATATAACGCAATTTTCTGTAAAAATAATAGCTAAATGAACTTTTTTGATATCGTAATCTATAGATTGGTTTAGGTTAGGTAAGGTTTGTTTTATAACAATCCTGTTAATTTGTAACTTACTTCCATGCTGGTCTGGGAGCAAAGGAAAAACATAGAATGTACCAGTTGCTTCTCGTCCCGCGCAGATGGTAAAAGCCCATCGAGGGAATGGGCGAGTCTTAGGAATCATGTTATGGCGATGCGGCCCCATCACTATTTTGATTCCCCTTTCCACCTATACGCCTACAATCATGCTAAACGTGGCCTTTAGGTCTTGTTACCTCAGGCTCTGTCTGCTCCGTAAGGGATATAGACGTGATTTGTGTGTGTGTGTATACATTTTAAACTTTATGTATTTTAATACGTACCTACCCGTTAAACGTGGCCTTCAGGTCTTGCTACTTTGCTGCTAAGACGTGATTTAAGTATGTACCTACCTATGTATGTATTTCTGTCGTACCTTCTCCCTGGATCGCCGGATGAGTATTACAAGCTTCGCCGTAGCGGTTATCGTTTTATTCCCCGTATTCTTCGACTTGAGAATAATTACTGCCGACATTCCCCATTGTTGAGGTGATGAGCTGATGATTAATTTTAAGAATCTTCGGTATTTGCCAATAATGTTTCATTTGACGATGAAAATTGGGAAGTTAAGAGTTGATGTCGTGTTGTTTTTGATTAAGATAGATCGGTAGAATGAAAGGAAAGACTGTTTTATAAAAAAAGGAAGGCAAATGAAAAGGTGGGTCACCAGCACCAGCCTCTAGTGTAAGTTTTTGACATCTTGAGCCTTACCATGACGTCTTCATGCGATATCAATTCCGATTAAATTTTACGTTTTAGCTGTCATTGTTGACACTTCTCATATGGATCTGATAGCGAGCCATCCAACTTTGATTCGGAATTGAACCGCATTAAGACCTCATAGTAAGGCCCCAGTTGTTACAGTTACATACATACATACATACATACCGTCACGTCTCTTTCCCACAGGGGTAGGCAGATACTACTTTATTCCACTTGCTACGATCCTGACATATTTCTTTCGCTTCATCCACAGTCATCAATCTCTTCATACATGCTCGTGGGTTTCGGGTACTCATGACCTGACCTTATTCCAAAACGTCTCCTATTTGGTCTCGAAACGTCCGTCTAGGCCTTCCCCTCCCAACGTAACCATTCACACTCCCCATATAGATCTGTTTAGTTAGTCTACTTTAATCCATCCGCTCTACATGCCCAAACCAACTAAGCATACTTTTTTCTATCCTAGTCACTATATCCTCTTTCACACCAGCACGTTCCCTTATCACACTGTCCCTTATTCTATCTTTCAGTGATACACCTTCCGTACTCCTTAACGCTCTCATTTCTACTGCATTTATTCTACTTTCATGCTTCTTTTTTTTACAGTTACAGTTGTTAGTGATTGATATACTAACGGGACCCTGTTTGAGACGTTAATAGTGTCAAAACATTCAGAGGTAAGAAACTTACGTCAAGTTAAGGCACCATGTGAATTCTACGACACCTTGGTATTAAGTGTGCATATCGATTCATACGTTCTTCCATGCAAGTCCTACAATAAAATCTCAAACTAAATTACCATTTAAAATGCGCTATAAAGTGTATAATATTTTAAACCGGTCACGTGCCGGAAACGGGCTAGTGGCGGCATCTATTACCCGGGTTACTGCAAATGTGTTGGGGGGAGTTGAAAATGGGACAGCGCCAGATTAATGGCAATTTCTCAGTACGTCACATGTTTTCGTGACTTTTTCATGTAGACAGTACTAATTCAACTGTTGAATACTGGATGTACTTGCTTCCATTGACAGTTCTAAATACAATGCCTGTTCAATATGAAGCCAAGCGGCGGCGATTCTCGTCAAGTTTGTAATGCAAAGAGAATTGTCACTTGTCACTGTAAATTTTCGTGTTGGTAAAATAGGGCCTGGAAATATGATACCAAGTATTTTATAGAGAGTGGAGAATTAGAAGCTGGCAGTGTTTCCGCGGTCAACGAAATGATAACGCGAACGCGTTCGGAATGTTACTTGTGTCAAAAGCCAGAGCAGCGAAAAGCGTCAAAAAAAATCTCCTGGAACTTTATTGTCACAAATCCAGCATTCCTTTTTAGTTAATGGTCATGGATGAGGGTAGGAAGAGGCGGTAAATGCAAGCGCGAGTGTCTTAAGTAAGTTGGCTGTGTGTTCAGGCTATGATAATTTTGACAGTCACACACACACACACAAATCACGTCTATATCCCTTACGGGGCCGACAGAGCCTGAGCTGAGGTAACAAGACCTAAAGGCCACGTTTAGCATGATTGTAGGCGTATAGGTGGAAAGGGGAATCAAAATAGTGATGGGTTGCTAGCCGTATCGCCTATAACATGATTTCTATGCTTTTCGCCCATTCCCTCGATGGGCTATTGACATGTGTGCGGGACGAAAAGCAACTGGTACATTCTAGGTTTTGCCTTTGCTCCCAGACCAGGAAGTTGACAGTCACAATTGTGTAAAATTTCATAGATACATGACAAAAACGTACAAGCTACAGACAAGCATGTTCAGCTACGTGTGTGTTTTGTTTTTAGATAGGTACCAAAGTTAATTCCAAAATTATCTTGAGGGCAATACTTTCTGGAAGCGCTCTCAACCTTCTCGGGCTCCCCGTTTTAAACTTCAACGGTCCCGTTCCATTGTCATTCAGATTCCTCGACGCATCCAGCGGGGTCGAATTTAAATAATAATAAAGCTGATATATTATTACTGCACATTTTCTGGGTTTATTTTTGTGGAAATTTCGCATAGGGGTTTTGGAAGTGTTTGAATGTTAAGTTCGGCCCCTAAAACTTTTTGGAAGCTTACAGGGATCATTGTAGATTGTCTGTATTTTGTTTATTCCAATTTTTTACATGTTCCTGCAATGTAAATATAAGTATTATTGCTCGTAGTACATTAGTAGTTCTAAGATTGTTTTATAATACATTGCTGTGCCCTTATAGGGTAAATATTTCAAACTGCACACACACATGTATATACACATGATCTAGATCTCGAATAGTTATTTGTTATGCAAGGCTGCAAAGTGTTTGTTTGGCGCGAGTGCCTGAATTGAAACCCGAGCAAGTGAAGGATCCTATGGTTCAAAAGAAGAATCCTGAGCCTCGCGAGGGTTTCAAGGCACGATATACTAAACAACTTGTGCACGATATACTAAACAACGTATTGTGCTGGCTTTACGGGCTGCGCTGGTCTTTCGCTGGGAACTTCGGGTGATTAAGTATTACAAAATAAAAATATATACTTAAAGTTTAGTTAGTTTTACCTAGCCGTGGTCAATAACCAACTTCGAATTTACGCTGAAGCAAATCACAACTTGTGAATACATACATACATACATACATACACAAATCACGTCTTTATCCCTTACGGTACTTTTAAAATTAATGTATGTATGCATGCACTCTTTATTGTAAAAAAACACAATAATTTTACAAATATTAAGATAAATAGATGTGAACTTATCCCTTAAATGTCACCCCTCAGACCTGTGTCAAGGGGGTACCATGACGTCTTAATGCGATTCAATTCCGATTCAGTTTAGGTTCGCTCGCTGTCAGATCCATACGAAAAACGACAGCTAAAACCTGAACTCAGTCGAAATTTCATCGCATTAAGACGTTATGGTAAGCCCCCAGGACTTATAATAATGTAAGCTGGAAATAACAGTGAACGACGATTCATGTTATGGCAAAACAACGAAACTAAGGATTTCAATAAGTTAAGTTACACAGCTTAACATGATAATGAAGTACAATATCAAAAAAAACCACTTACTTGATTCTGGTAACTGAAGCTACCAACTTTGTGCACCTCTAAATTGCTGGTAGCTCTGGCTCTGGGGTATGGACGTTTTTCTATTTTTAATCTGTAAACGATGCCACAGATATGCTATGAACCGTTTTCACAATACAGAATAACCATCATAACAACAAAAATCAATAAAAAAAAACTGTTTGAATTTTTAACACAGCTTGTGATAATGAATTACAATATCCTTAATGTTTCATTCTGGACGCATTGACGACAAACATAAAATATTTACAGCATTTTAAAGTGGCATCATAAAACGAACAAAATACACTTGAAGGGGTACACGCCAAGTATAATAGCGCAATTCAAAATATGTATTTTATATCCCCATGAATGATATGACACATTGAAGGCGTTGCGAATTATAAATAAATTCCTACAAACTAATAAAAATCGCCCGAAAATAACTTGTCGCTCTTCTAACCCTTGTTCTAAGGTTCATTTATGTTATTTTGACGTTTTTAAAGCTGTTGGAGTTTAGTTGTTGGTATTATGTTGTATGTCATTGTATTTTTAACTCGCTGCCCCAAGTTTTGGATGGGGTAGTTGGCACCCTCACTGATTAGCGCTGTTAATCTATGGGGGTGTTTGGACGGTGTTATGCGAGAGTAGCTGATGAAATAATGGGATGCGAGTGGTTTTCGAGCTCACGAAATATTGTTCTATGCAATTTTATTGGAGAGCATCAAGTAATCTTCCTTCTTCCATGCTGGTCTGGGAGTTAAGAAAAAACATACAATATACCAGCTTCGCTTTTACAGACTACAGTAGTATCGTGCAATATTTTTATCAATTGGATGTTTTTATCTCAAAAACTAGCTGTTGCCCGCAACTTCGTCTGCATAGAATTCGTTTATCGCTATCCCGCAGGAATTACGCAATTTTCCGGGATAAAAAGTAGCCTATGTGTTATTCCAGACTATAATAATTTATCTATGTTCCAATTTTCATCCAGATCTGTCCAGCCGTTCCGGCGTGAAAGAGTAACAAACATCCAAACAGTCATACTCACAAACTTTCACATTTATAATATTAGTAAGATTAGTAGGAATATACTCGGGAGCAAAGAAACCGGTTCACTTTTCATACAACTTTCTACGGGAAGCGACCCAGTTCCTTTGCTCCCGAGTATAGTAGAACTGATAATTGTTATGAATCAAGTCATGCTTTTTATTATTTAAGAAAGTAACTAAACACAAACTACAAAAAAAATGCAAAAATGGCTAAAGATATTGAAAATAGGTAGTTTTTATTTCTTAAAAAATCCTTCACTTCTGCATACACCCATCCAGTTATTCAATATTATTTAGTATGTTTATTTAACATCTTAAACTGTTGCTTAATGAACTGCCGGGGGTTGCCAACTGTTTGCGAACATCATCTTATTATACACTCCTGCGCAGCCGACCTTTTGTATTGGATTGATAATGTTTTCGTTATGGTATTAGGATTACTGTAGTAACTAATTGAGCACATTGAGTTGGTGAATGTTTCTAAATATGTGCGTTGGCCGAGCGACTTGAATTCGCTAGATTAGGTAGAAAAGTTTAAAGTAGAAAATATAGTCATGCGTGCCTTTAAGTAATAGTAGCTAGAGATCAAAAAGTCTAAAGTAAAGTTGGAACCTTTTTAGGACCTAAGTCGATACATCATGTACGGAACCCTCGGTACGTGAGTCAGACTCGGAATTGGCTGTTTTTTTATAAATATACGTACATACATAAATCACGACTTTATAGAGTTATGACGGGTTCAAAAGTGGCTCCAACTGGTTCGTGTAACACACGGTGCTGCTCGCCAGTTCTGTTAGCTTGAACTTGGCTTGACACGCTACCGCGTGTCTAGATTCTGTATCCATAGTATCTGACTACCCCATTATTTATCGATAATCCGCACTAAATCGCGCTAACCACACTCATTAACCGCGTTCTCCAAATGGATGGTAAATCGCATTCGGATGTCATGCCGACGTTGGGCGGCGGAAGTGCGCGCGCGCCATAGATCGTGCGTGACGTCACTTCCGTTGGGCAATGGCGTGCCCATTGGTGGGGCATTAATAGGTGATCTAGTGTTTTAAACTGATATTGGAATAATATTAAACTGTCGTGGGTAACGGCTCAAATTTATAGTGAAAGTATAGTCGTTCCCGATCATAGTTAAGTTTGAATTGAACGGTGAATATACCTTGGCTTAATAACGTTCCTATCCCTATTTCTACCATTTAAACATCTCGACGAAAGCTTCCTCGTATTTTTAGATAACCTCGCTAACGCTCGGCCTTCTAACACATGTGTCAATTGTTTATTTACGTCAACTGTTGTACTGTTTCATTTTTAAATTGTTATACCATAATATTCATGTCAAGACCCTGGCTTCTGAACATTCTAAAGTCTCAATGCAGTCCTCAACTTACTCGTAGTTAATCATTGTATGTCAAGGCATAAAGGGCATAAAACTCAGCATCCCTATTCAGCAGACAAAGCGATTTCCGAATCGGTCACGGTGAAAAATCGATTCGTTATTCGAATTGTAAAAACCGAAAATTTGTTACGCACCGATCGCGTTTACACCCACGTATTAGACAAGTGCAACAATGACGTCATTAGTTGAACAAAAAGCAGTATTATTAGGTTTATTTCTTCGAGAATAGGGTTTAAAGTCTAATGGGGTAGATGTGGTGAAATTCGCCGTATATGAATTTAAAAATAATAATACGTCATCTCTCATCGCTGTCTTTTTGATTCAGTGTACCGTAATGTTACGCTCGCGTGTTATTTGACGTGTGTGTGCACGCTGCTTTACACGGCACGGGAAATACACAGTGTGAGCTAGATTTAGGTCTAAAATGTCATGCTAGGACATTTTTTTTAAAATAAGGGTACCGAAAAAAAAATTATAGTGGTTTCTTCTTGTTACGGCTCTTTGATATTACATGGATTTATAAATAAATTGACACCCCATTGATCATAGGATGTTGTCATAGGTGATGCGGCTAGCAAGCCATCACTATTTTGATTCCACTTTCCGCCTATACGCCCACAGCCTTGCTAAACCTGGCCCGGTAAGTCTTGTTACCTTAGGCTCTGTCTACCCCGTAAGGGATAAAGACGTGATTTGTGTATGTATATGTTGACATCCCTTTGTATTTTAGGAAAATAAAAGTACAAGGAATAAACTCTAAGTGCAATAAACTCTAGTGATTTCGCTGACTCTTTGAACTATGAATTAGCTGGCATTGTCTGTGAAATAAGTTTCGGTGTAAAACGTGGTAGATACTTTGCTATTTCGCCCAATACTAAAGCCAGGTTTCTATAAAACAAAACAATGGAAACCCGATAAATTCTAATGGCCACATTCGCGTGAATTTAAATCTCGCCCGGGGGCGCTAGGTTAGGAAGCGTTGATTTGTGGTTATTTACCGCGGTTGTTAAGTTTCCATTTTGCACGGCCACTCGTGCGGAAGCCGCCATTTTGAATCAACCAACGTTTTTAATTTGCTCGGAATACGGCCGCGGGCCGTTCGAAATTTGAACAATAGATTTTGCGGCCAGTGCGTTTAGGTTTTTTTGTAGCATATAGGCAATGTTGCGCTTGAGTGGATGCATTGTCGGGTTAGTACGTTGGCTGAATCGGGTTCACGCCGCAAGCTATTCGTCATTCTATTTTTTTATTGTCATTAGTTACATTTGAAAGTTTGCACTTTTAAAAATGTTGGAAAGAATAGAACCATGCAAAATTGGTTAGGCTTTCAACACGATCCAAAAAGCTTTTTAGTTAGGTACCTATATTTAAAATACAACGGCAGTGAAATTACTGTCACATTACATATTACATAGGTATTCCATTTTACGAGTAGCTCTCCAGGCTGGAAAAGCTTCTTCGATCCTTTAGTGTTCCCGATGTCCATGAGTGTTTGCCAGTCTATCTCATAAAAAAAATCAAGATAAAAAAGTTCCAACAGGTACCTGTAAATTAAGATAAAACATAAATTCAGAACTTCATAACTAAATTAAAGTTAAGCCCGGACCGTCGAAACCAAAAACTAATAAACACAGCCATCAATTTCCCAACTTTCCCGTTTATCCTGAAAATCGGGGTTTAATAAATGCGAGCGAAAACCTTTGTTGGAACAGTCGAGCAAATGTCACGACAGAACCCTTCCGTGACAGACTCATTCGGAATTCCGCGCCGTCTCCGTAACGCACTGGGATGGGAAACTGCTGCGGTTTTAAAACGACGCTTTTTTACCTTACAAACGCCAACTCCGTACCGTCCCGCCCGCTATATATTGTGTAGTACTTTTATAGGACGGACCTGTCTGTTCCTGTGGATGTCGTATATGGCGACTGGTAGGTAGGCAGCAGCGCTCTTTATTGCGTAGTCGAGCACAGCGTTGGAAGGCAACGGTAATCCACAACACTATTTTCCCAAGAAAGTTGTCCTAAATACATGTTATGTATATACATAAATCACGTCTTTATACCTTACAAGGTAGACGGAGCCTAAGGTAACAAGACCTAAAGGCCACGTTTAGCACGATTACGGTCGTCTTAAAGGTTGCTCGCTGATTAACAGACGTATTCGGGTAAGGATTCGGTCAAATTTATAATCCTGTAGTTTCAACCGTCAAATCCGACGATAAAGCCACGGGTTAAAGTTAGTGTTAAACCATAACAATGCGTCTTAAAATTGATCAGGAATTTTAGTTAGTCAGAGTGAATACTCATGTATAGGTTTTTTATCGTCATTTTAGATTCTATTTATATATTTATATTTAAATACGAGTTACATTAAGTTATAAGTGTTTTGAAACGACTACTAATTATAAAACTATAAAATACCTAAATAAGCTGTCGCTTCTAAAAAAAACAAAATTAAGTCACACCGCCCGATATGATAATAATATGAAAAGTATTTTACGGGGATAATTAGTTAAACTGGCCGAACCACCTGCAGAAGTATTCCAGGTTAATTTTAAGACACGGTGTATATTTTCTACGTAATTTGTTAACCGCCGCATTTTCACGCACAGTGCGTCAGGAGTTTCAAATTTGCATTGCGCGCCTCAAGGAAGCCGGAGATTTTAAACTTAGTAAATTCACTAAATCTAGGCTGGTACTGATTCGACATGCCCAGACGCTACCACAGATTAATGGAACAGGCACGCCAAGCGATACTGTTGCTAGTTTGGGGTCGATACCTACACCTGTATATATAATTTTAACTTCTCTCATATGAGACGACGCAGTATAAGGTCTTTCAAATTTGTTTGGAGGATTTTACAAAAATGACGTGACGTGTTACATTTTTCTTTTGGTGAGACGTGTGTTTAAAAAAATGTTACATTACCACAGTCATTAGATTGTAAAATGCGCTGGTGTTTGAAGGAAAATCAGAATATGACTGTTACAAGATTATGAGATATGGGCCGCTCAAAGTGAAAATAATCATTGCTTTAATAAGCTACCGTAGATTAGCGTAGGTTACATTTGATGCAAAGTTACACACACAAAGCTGTTTGAATAATATGATACCTATGTATAGGGATCAGGAAACTTTATTCAACACCACAAAATACAGAAAAAATCTACTTCAAGAAAATTACAAAGATGTTAAAGCAAATATTCCTGATTTAATCTGAATGTCCTAGGGTTCAGAAGTCATGTCTGGTGTAATCTATTCTTTGTGAGTAAGCATTTGAGCATTTTACCTCAGTATTTGTTCAGTTGAAGGCGAATTGATTCGTAAATCCGATTTGGTTTTCGCTTCGTAAATGAGTGCTGTTTAGGATGGTTAGGAATACATTAGAATGGTTTGGAATGCATTAGAATGGTTAAAATTCGTTAGAATGGTTGCTTGTTGCTTGGCTTACATGGAGATACTATGGCAAAGTAAAGAGTTGTGGGATCGCATCTCTTAGTTTTCGGAATTTGTACGCAATTCATCATCACTACATAGCATAAAACAAAGTCGCTTTCTCTGTCCCTATGTCCCTATTTCCTTATGTACCTATGCTTATATTTTCAAAACTACACAACGGATTTTGATACGGTTTTTTTAAATAGATAGAGTGATTCAAGAGGAAGGTTTTTATGTATAATTCTACGCAGACGAAGTCGCGGGCAGAAGCTAGTATGAAATATACCCATCTTAGTGATTTTCAAAAAACGAGTCTATTCTTTCCTTAAAAGGCCGGCGGCGTTGCTTTCTATCAGGCGACCCGCATGCTCTCCCCAATCATATGAAAAAAGCTGGAGATTAAAGTACAAAATTACAACGGCATGCAGAGAAAATTACAGGGAACAGCAACTAGCAAATAAAAGGCAAAATCTAAAGATTATGCATTCTTTAACAAACTTTATATTAATCCAACAATTTCTTCCAAGCTGGTCTGGGAGCAAAGAAAAAACATAGAATGTACCTACCAGTTGCTTCCCTTCCCGCGCAGATGGTAAAAGCCCATCGAAGGATGGGCGAAAATTATATAGGAATCATGTCATAGGCGATGCGGCTAGGAACCTATCCCTATTTTGATTCCATTTATCATCTATACGCCCATAATCTTCCTAAACGTGGCCTGTAGGTATTGTTACCTTAGGCATTGTCTACCCCGTAATTTGATATTGATACCCCGTGATTTGTGTATGTGTGTACATGTATAATCTAGTCTAATATAATAAAATGACAACCACGCGCCGCGAGCGCAAGCAGAAATGAGATCAAAATAAAAATCAAATTATGTCGTTTATTGCATAAGGCGCCCTCTGGGGTATTTAATTATAAAGCATTGTGCGCGGCTGAACTGGCGAGCCGTTTGGGGCATTTCCTACCGCACCCAGAAACGATGATTAACTTGTATTGGATTGTAAGTTGATCCTTTGACGAGTTTGTAGAGACTTCATTTTATTTAACTTCTGGTATTGATTGACTTGAAATTTATGTAAAATGGATTGCAATTGCAAGTTCAGTCAGTATGTTTTTATCAAAAGCTTGTAGAATATTAGGTTTAGAGACAAGTTATCCATTAAAATTACAAGTGTTAATCTTAATCAACATTAGAAATTACTGATCTGGGAGCAAAGAAAAAAAATAGAATACACCAGTTGCTTCTCTTCCCGACCTTAAAAGCCCATCAAGGGAATGGGCGAAAATCTTAGGAATCGTGTTATACGCGATGTGGCTAGCAACCCATCACTATTTACCCCAATTTCCATCCATACGCTCACAATCATGCTAAACGTGGCCTTAGGTCTTGTTACCTTAGGCTCCCTATACCATGTAAGGGATAAAGACGTCATTTATGAAAATAGGTAGTAGTTTGTGTGTGTATTGTAAATGGTAATCTCTGGATTAATGAACCGACTATAAAAATCTGTGGCTGATAGAAAGCTATATAGCTAGGTACATACTCTTATAAAATGGCAGCCGACAGTGAAATTCCATTGTCTGGTTTTGATCAGCCGCGGTAACCAAGATGGCCGATTTAGACAATTCAATCATAACTTAATCTATTTACTAAAAATGCTCAGCGATTCTATTTTAATTCGACAAATGGGAATCCAGTAGTTTGAGAGACTTATATTTTCCAAGGATGTCTTTATACTGGAAACGTCTGAAATTTATGCAAATTCATTTTGGTACCTACTGAAGCTTTATGAATAAATCACGTCTTTATCCCTTGCAGAGTAAACAGGGCTTAAGGTAACAAGGTCTAAAGGCGACGTATAGCATGATTGTGGGCTGGTAGGTGGAAAGGGGAATCCAAATAGTGATGGGTTGCTAGCCGCATTGCCTACGGCATAATTCCTAAGATTTTGGCCCATTTCCTCGATGGGCTTTTACCATCTGCGCGGGAAGAGAAGCAACTGGTATATTCTATGTTTTTTCTCCCAGACCAGTATGGAAGACTTGATGTAATCATGACATAAAATCGCTTTTGGTGGACGGATGCATACCTAGATTTTCACAACCTTCGATCAGTAACTAAGATGACGAGTACTCAAAAGGCACCTCGGTAAATATCGCCTCAATGGGTTCTATCGCGTGTGAATTTGCCACTAGAGGCGCTTGTGTCGCGTGAGGTCCAATAACATTCATTTTTCACTGGTTTTGGCGGACTTCGTGACATAAATTGTTATATCTTTCATTTACCTGTTGAAAAGTGATCTCCTTCGTAAAATTATCGCAAATATGCATTATTTGGCGATGAATGTGAACGCTTTGAAAGCGGAATTAAGAAAAAGGGGCGCAAAAATATAAGGTTTTTTTGTTTCCTGTTTACAAACTTATTTTTTGCCAAAAGTATGCTTGTTTGCTGAGGAAACAGCTGTTTTTATAGCTATACCTCTGGACCTTAGTCAACAGTGGCGCCAACTGGCGAGCAAAGAAACGATAGTCCCCATTGTGGAGATGAATTTTATTTGATTACCTAGTTCTTGACGCGAATAAATATTCTAATGTACCTATTAATAACGTAATGGTTTGTTTTGGCTTGTTTATAAAACGCATTTCGACAGCTACGTGAAAAGTCGAATAAAATTCGAGGTACATAAACCATCGCCACATAAACTGATTGATACTTACAGTGGCATCTATCAGGCACTTTCGTAGTAAGTTCGCGTGGTCGTGATTTTGTATGGCGAATAGCAGTCCTGTCTTAATGTAAGGCCTTTGGGGTAGAGCGTTCAGCGAGGCGGGCAGCGTGGCAGGAGGTGGCAAAGGGTTCTGTGCAGCGTACACTCAGGACACTCATACATTTGCTTACACTTTGAACTTTGATATGCCAGCCTGTTGTTTTTGAACAATTTAGTTTTCCCTCCTTTTTATTCTTTGTGAACTATTTCATGAATTTATGTATTTCTTTAGTTACACATAAGTCGGGTTCTATCTATTTATTACATTGTTTACTTTCGTAAAAGTTTATGGATTTTGTAGTATATTTTATCTGTGTATCGTTGCGTGCGTCACAGACGGTTCTGGCTGAAAATCAGTGCCGCAGGTGTCTAACACCTCAGCGTAATGCTGAGCCAGCGACCGTTTCACTTTTCCGAAGACCACAACGCTGATGATCTATTTTTCATGTCTGTGTTTTTTCTCTTGTTTTTTTTTCTATAAAATTGTGTATATTCTCTTATATTTATGTGTCTTGCAAAAATGAATAAATGTCTTCTTTCTTTCTTTCTTTCTTGTGTTTAACATGAACGTCGCACGCCCCGCTCGAGCGTCAACTCAGGTCACTTATTTGGTCCATGATTTCGCTGTCGTTTCTAGCATGGACTTTATAAGCCCCCCGCTGCCGAGGGGGTTAAAGACAACGTGGAACTAGCAGTTGTAATCAGGTTAGCGCACAATTTGCGTGTGCGCCGATGCGCGGTATATGGCGGCGTAATCCCGTCTGTTCTGTTCCACAATTGATTTTTATTCCCATTCGCCTGGAGAGCGATTTGATTTCGGTTTTTGTTGGCAATGCAATTGTTTGAATTTGCGTTAGGGTTTTCTGGTTTCGTAGCTATTTGCACAATTTCTAAGCTTGCACATTCTAGTCATAAAAACATGAAATGTGTCGACAATCTTGATGAAACTAATGTTTTTCTTAATAAAATAATGTTTCCTTGCACTTTGCATTCATATATAATTAATAGGTATAATCGAATACGAAAGTGCTTTACCATTTTTTTGACAGTTCCTCCATCAGAAAAAAATCAATAAGGCTGATTGTCACATCGACCTGTAAGTGACAATAGGCTTTGATGTTTTAAGCCGCACTGAACCCTAGAGTGGGGGGTGCGAGTCGGGTTACCTTCGCGCAGACGCGTTCATCCCTTACAGGCATATAAGCACTGCTTGTAAGCATACGTAAATGTGCCCGACACGCTTCGTACCATTACGAGTTTTGTTGTCAATATGCCTACCCTCTGTCAGAACCCACTGCACGCCCCTGCCTTCGCGTGTGGTCAAGAGCTGCGGTTCGTTTTTGGATTCGTCGGGGGGGAAGAGCAGTGCTTGAAAGAAAGACCCTAGAGTGGTAAGGGATTTTTTTGGTTGACTAGACATTTTATATTGAAAACAACTTTGGCAAATCACAAATGCAACGCGGACGAAGTCACGAGCAGAAGCTTTGAATTTAAACGTTAACGGACTTCTACAACATTTCTCAGATTATTTCCAGAATATTCTACCTTACACCGCCGGAGGGTCTTATGGCAGAACATGAATAAATACTGCTTTCTGCTAACTGTCTGTCTGTCCCTATGTATGCTTAAGATCTTTAAAACTACGCAACCAATTTTGACACACCTTTTTTAATAGATTAAGAGTGATTCAAGAGGAAGGTTTATATGTGTAATCCTAAGCAGACGAAGTCGCGAGCAGAAGCTAGTCGATTTATAAGAGGTTATCACGTCAAAAGTTGTGTATCAAACATTCTGTAACTATTTGCAGTGTTTACGCAAACAAAAAAACCATCGCTTTCCTATGAGAACAACCGCCAATTTCACGTACCGTTTCATTCGACATACTTACCCTCATTATGTAGCGCTGTCACACTTCATTAGCTGTGAAACTGCGATTGAGACGTCAGATGCGCGCGCGCGGGATTACCGGCGACGCCCGACGCCGCCCGACGCGTGCCGAACGCGTGCCGAAGGGCGCCGAAAGCTGGTCGTGCCGAATCGTGAACGATGAACATCATTAATTAAGACTGGACTTGACGTGGACTCTGTTTGAGATAGTTGACAAATGATCAGTAAATTAAACACAGTGAATCCTTAGTAAGACAAGTTCTATACTTGTCATCCCACTATGTAATTTTTTTCCTAAAAAGTTTCAATGAAATTCGTGTCCTATCAACAATTGCCACACGACCTGTGTGGTCAACACAGGCTGAAGAAGAAGTTTCTAATTGTAGCGGCTGAACATTGTATTTTGAAGCATTTTTTCCGATTGATAAGTTTTTTGAAAAAGCCGGTTTTTTATAGGAAAACGGGAAGAGAAATTCATAATCAAATAATTCCCACTATCCAACCCGAGGCGGGTTGGAAGATGACACTGAGTTCCCAATATCCAACCAGGGTTAGATAGCAAGGTTGGAAGATGGGAATCACACTTAACATACCTACTATTTAATATAGTCGGTATTGAAGTTACAAATTGTATATTTAGAATGGACGGGACCGAATGATTCTACGCCGCCGGCGTAGCACTTGTTTAAAGGAAGTTCGTAGCATTTACACGCGTAGAACGTAGAACAAACTGTGTCGTAGAAAACACACGTTAAAAGATACAGTCCTTGAGCTCTTAGAATATCATTCGGGTGTCTTGCTGTCTCCCTCACTCGGCCGATTCAGGTATCCATAAGGGTGGGTGAGACAGCAAGACAAAAGGCATTCTAAGAGATCACGGACTGTACAATTGCCGAGCGATATATCGGAGGTGTCAAGGTACTCGAAAATGAACACATTTACACGTTTGACACGGTCGTGTAATTGTTAAGCATTAAGCGCTCAAAATTATGGAAACAATATCATAAACATATCTACAGCCATTGTCCGTCCACTGCTGGACGTAGGCCTCCTTCATATCGCGCCAGCTTTCGCGATCCTGATCATAAACATGATTTATAATTATTTTCGCATGCTTACAATTTTATTTCACCTATGTTGAGAATTAATTAACCTATTGATCGCCGGGAACGCATAATATACGTTTTTTCTTGACTCTAGTTTGGGGCCCGATTTTTGAAAGCAGATCTGTGAATATCACTCGAAAGTGGTGAAGAATACTGCTGAATTTGAAATACGAGTAGCACAGAAGACAATCACAGCTCTCATTAATCTCGTGAACTAATCAAAACTTTGATTAGAGCTTTAGTTTTGGAGATATAAGCTGATTTATACCACTTTCGAGTGGTACTTTCATAATTTTGGAGTCAGTTAAACGCACATGTGAATTTGCAGTATCTGAGGAAATCACGTTACCATCTTTCTTTGACACAATCACAGCCCAATAAAAAACGAACCCAGCTCACAAAGAACGCGTCAGCGAGTTCCCAACATTTATACTAACGATATCAATACTACAACAATACTGTTATACGTATAATTTTTTTATTATGTCGCCACGCGACTCGTAATGGGTTAATATGTGTATTAACACAATGGTCATAAAAAAGTGAATGCGAGTGGGTGTCACTGATATCATAATCGAAATATGAAGGGTCGGGGGCGAATGTTTGTTCTAATGTTTGTGATATTGATAGAAAGGATTATGATTAAATTATCGTTGTAAAGTTAGTTTGTTAAGTCTGCTGTTTATTTTGCATGTGAGTCATAATTTGCATAATTTGCATGCACTGTGCACTGTTTAAAGTTTTGATTTGTTTTTACCCGACTGCGCCAGAAGGCGTACTAATGTATCTTAAAAATAGTTTTATTGTATAAAAATGGCATAAAAGTTGATAGACATTGACCTAAGATTTTGATGATGATGAATCTTAGCTTAAGAGATTTGGAATCAGCGGTAACTAAACATGTACTTACCTAATAAATAATTGTAAATTAACCAATGCATGTAATCCATCAAACAATAGCATCCATAAAAAAAATACCTTGCTATGCCGCGGCACGGACTCGTTTCCCATTGGTTTACCTAATTTAGCAGGGTAATTGTGTAACAATTTTGACACTCGGAATCGGATCGAAATGACAGTTCTTGTATGAATGTGACGGCTAGCTGAATCCGATGCCAATTGTCAACCCATACATGAACTGTCAAAATGAACACGATGGCGATTGCGAGCGAGTTAAATAATAAGCCTACAGGCCAATATGGAGTGTCTCTTCCTGATTTTTTTAGCAAAAAGTAGCCACACAGCTTCCAGCCTACCTAAAGTAATGTTGACGATACGCCACTGATACCTACTAAACTAATACATCAGTGAAATAGCAAAAAAATAATAATTAGGTGCCAATTACAGCCCCGTTTACCCAAATCACAAAAAAACCAGTTATACCAACAATAAAAAAATGGCATCCAATCCCACAAGCATAGCGCCAAACGCCACTTCAGCGTTCGCACGACGTAAAAGTTCGATAAAAAACGCTTTAGCCACGTGCCGAAGCATTATTCGATAACTGTCGGGGGCGGTATAAGACTATTGAGGGCAACCCTAGCAAAGTGCGCTACACTATTCAACATAAAACCAACCATGCGCAAGTAGCTTTACAGTTTAAATTAGAATGTTAGGAGTTCGGGGATGGGTTAGGTTAGGTTACATTGAAAGAGAGTTTTGTTGCGTTTGAAATTGAGTGCGTTTTTGATGGTGCGGGATGAAGTAGGGTTGCTAGTTCTATTTATTGGTGGGAAAGGCCGCGTGTCAGTTCTAACACCAGTTATAATATTTTAGGTCACGTGTCGGGCACGCGCCGCGCTTTGATAAAAAACTGTAGGCCGAATAATTCGAATTATATTGTCATTCTCGTAAATGTTTAATTTTTTGCTAGGTTTCCTTTGTGGTTGATGGTGGATGGACTGTCATTACCAAATTGGATGGTAGCCTTTGTCCAGGGACGCCGCTTTAAAATGCGGCCGGGATGAAGTATTCATATGGTAAATTTTAGATTCTAAAGCGATGTAATTAGCCGCCTGATAATTTTCGTATGTACAAATCTAACTAACTATTGTTTGCGTTTCGCATGGAAACAAAAAAGTGCCAGCAATTGACGTAAAGTAAGTGAAAATGTGAAATGTAATAGAATTATGCGTGCGATTACTTCAAGAATTAGCGAGAGACAAACTGTACCTACTTATGTCATTGTTGTTGTTGAGAAATAAATATTTCTTTCTTTCTTTCTTTCTTTCTTCTTTCTTTAGATGCATATTTATTTAAAAGATACTGACCTAATTACTACAAATCGTTAACGTTTTTAACGGATTTTATACTGTTTGCGGATAGCTACCTAAATAAATGCTCAACTCTCGCAATTTTTTGGCTTAGCCATAGAATTTAATCCGATGCGTTAACACCGTGAAACATAATTTAAGAAACTGTACCTACACCAATTCAAAGTCACTTTTTATAAAATACCATTCTAAAGTGCTAAAATCTGTAGATATAGTACCAAAATTACCGCTCGCACTATTTGGACAACCTACTTGAGAGAAATTAGTACCTAGACAGAGCTATAATTTTTTCTACTAGATACCTACCTACAAACACATACACATAAACACGTCTAAATCCCTCAAGGTTAAATAAAGCCTAAGGTAAAAAACATACTAGACACTTCTCATAATTCAGATTCAGAAAGCTCAAGTGAGTAGAACGCGTCAAACATCAGAAAAAGCCTAGTAACTTGCTCATAACTTTTGCGACTACTAACGCCATCTATCGCCCCCTAACCAAACTAACCGCCCCGTCCTTATTTCCGTTCACGTGCCGATGCGAGCGATATTGCAACAATGGCGATGCCGGCGATACAATGGCGATGTCATCGCTGCGTCATAATAGAGGATTATTACGGACAACAGGAAATTGGCCCTCCGAGGGTTGGAGTGATAGTTATGAAAAATATGCTGTTTTGTTAAAGTAGAGATGTTGCATGCTATTTGGAACAGTGAAGAATGTTCTAGAATACAACGTTGCTTGCATATTAAATAGAAACACTACCGTAAGACTTGGACATTGTTAATGTAATAGACTGGATTACTCACGTATTGAGAATATCGCCCTAAAGTTCCGAACTGTTTACGATCCTCTCCTTTATTTCCCGTGGCACTACTTTCCAAAGATATCTAATTCAAAATCAAGTTTAACAAAGTCGGCGGAGCTCCGCTTTCGCGAAGCTATTTCTAGGTGTTTTTGGACCTTCGGGCCAGCTGGAGATCTAACATAACCTAAACCTACTTCCCATTTATGATATTTATTTTGGTCAGTAGTGCCATGGGTAAGGCTGCGGCTCCACTGAGGCGGAGACGAGCGGAGCGGAGAGGAGACGTGTGGGGATCGACCAATCATATTACAGATCGGAGACGAGATGTGGATTTCATGTAATATGAATGTAATATGATTGGTCGATCCCCACACGTCTCCTCTCCGCTCCGCTCGTCTCCGCCTCAGTGGAGCCGCACCCTAATACACAACTCCTCTGAGGTTTCAAACCACCCTGAGATTCTCAATCTTGAAGGTCTGTAGGTTGTTTCTGTATTGTTTTGTACTGATTTGTGGTGGTCAATATGCTTGTACATACTTATAGAAAAACTTAAGATCACTACACACACACACAGCATCATACAATTTAAAATATCTGGGTTTATTGTTCACTTTGTAGTGTCACCTTTAATTACGTAAAATTACGTAAAATTCGCAGCGATAGAATTCATACGCATTCAAAACTGCAAGCAACGGCTAGGAGAAAAAATAAAACAAGTTTTTTTTAAATAACATGCTAGGGTAGGTATATTTAAAATAAACGCCTAAGCTTATGCCGATAAACAACTAAAACTTGGTTTTGCTTATCACTATCTAAATCATAACTTCATTTTCGCGGTTAAACAAAACTAAATAAATAAACAAATCGTTTTCAATCCGAATCGGACAGGGGGATGCTTTCCTGAAAAAAAAAAGGCAATTTGTTGATATTTTGAATTTAAGTTTAAACGCAGTTAGCAAATGAATTGCTAATAAATGATTATTTTGTATAGATAACAAGTTCAAATAGTTAACAATCATTATTTCATAGAAAAACACACCGGTGCAGTTGTAGTGAGACTAAGTGTATTCTATATACTTAGTTGTATTAGTGATTCCGTAGTTCAGTTAAACAGTTTTTTTTTTAATTCTTACCTCAAATTCTCCAATAAAGATATCAGAGTCGTCGGAATGAGGAGGCTCATCGATATTGTCCACAGCTGTTATTTGTGGCCCTGTACAAAAAATACTGGTAAAAAACTTATGAAAACACAGGTCTTTAAAAAAAATTGTGCTCTGCGACCGTACTTAGCAAGTAAAACTTAAAGAGTAGTGGCTCACCCAGGGGAATGCACTCCATAGGCTCGAACAGATCCATGGAGATGAGATCTAGAGTCGGTGACGGCGCCGGCGGCGGCAGCGCGCATGACGAAGAGATCCTGCCTCCTGCAATGACATCACATCACACTGATATTGTGAAGGCGAAAGTTTGTGTGTGTGTGTGTGTGTTTGATACATCTTCACGCGCAAATGGCTGGACGGATTGGAAATTGCAAAAAAGCTGCTGGATCATTAAATAGCTATCTTGCAGCTCACTTCTCTCACTCATAGAATGGGTACAGTCATAAATATACTCGTATTCTTTATCTACTATACCAGGTTTGACGTCATCAAAGATGCTCCGCTCCAGATGGCGCTCCTAGTGTGGTAGGAGGCGATCCTAGCAGGGCTCTTGACGTGGCTTCATATGAGACGAGACCGAAGTAAACTAGTCTTTGATGGTTCACAACTGCAGGCTCGCTTCTCTCGTTGTATTAATGGGTACAAACATTCTATATCCAACGTACCAGGTCTGACATCGTCAAAGGTGCTCCGATCCAGATGGCGCTCCAAGGGTGGCAGGTGAGGGTCCAAGCAGGGCTCTAGACGCGGCTTCAGACGAGGCAGGACCGAGGGAGGCTCCTCTTTGATGGTGCAGGGTTCCACGTTCACTTCTCCCACTGCGAGAGTAAGTGTGAATGATAATTCTGCTACAGTCCTCATACGAACGTAAATACATGATAAAGTTTTTAATCAATTTAACAGTAAAATTGATCATTGTCTTTCATTTGTCTGTAAATATTGCAGTATAACAGTGATTTTAAATCTCATTCAATACGCAACCCCCTTTATTGAAAAAAACTTTTGGCAACTCCTATTTACCCTCGCTTTTCGTATTTTATATTTCATTAAGTTAAACACAAACTGTACTTAGTTACTTATAAATCGTACTAGAGATGCAGCTTTTGCGATCTCCAAAGAAATTATGTAGTATGATAAATAAAAGCATCGCGATACATATATATGATGAAAAAGAGTTCAGTAAGTACGAATATATGGTGAAAGATCCTGCCTAAAAGCGATCTTCACTGATCTGATAACCGGGTAAAAACTATTTTATATCAAAGAATGCGTTTCAAATTAAGTGACCATATTTTTCAGGCAATGCCCCATTCGCAAAATTACACTATCAGATTGGTGAAGGCTGCCCTTCTGCGGGATTCTCTACTAGTAGTAGTCCTACCATCAGCTGACAGCGCAGTGTGGAAGGCATGGTGTGGTTCTTCCACAGCCAGATGCAGGCGACCGCCGGGTTTGATGCGCGGCACCACTGTGGCTACCACCGGCACTCGAATCTGCACGGCACCTTCTGCAGCCGGAGCTAGACGACCAGCCTCCTAGATATTACCAGCTTTATTAGGACTGTAGTTTACAATGGACTGCTATAGGCCAGCTGTATAGTGGGCTAATGCGGATGGTGGCGGACAACTCGCAGTAATCGTAAGTGCAATGGATCGTGTAGCTATTGTAGAACGCCTGCAAACTCTGACCTGCTTAACCCCCTTTACCAAGATAAATGCAAGGTTTAGCAATGTTCAGAGTTAACAAATAACAAGAAAAATAATCGTAAGTTAAATAAACTTAAAATGCCATTTTCCACATTAAACCTTGTTACCTGCAGCCCTTATCATATGACTATCAAAATTTATACCAGCCGGAATATGATTTTTCACGCCACTGCTCGGAAATGTGGCAAAAGATGGCCAGTAATGGGGCCCCAAAACAAAGTATAGTTGTAGGTTGAATGAACAGGCCAACTATGAATTCAAACAGGCCAACAATAACATTGTTGGACAGTTTCAAAGACCAAAGTCGTCCAATCACATCGGCATGCTGATCCCTGATTTCACCAATCAGAACACAATTTGTGACGCTATTACACAAAACTGACCAATCAGAACACGTCGTGTGCTGCATATTAAATTTTTTCAAGGTTTATCCCATCAGGGAGAGGCAAAGGAAACTAGGTCCATACAGCCACGTCTGGCGTAAATTGTTTTGTCTTTAATGTTTAAGTCCTGTCTTAATGTCAGAGTCGTCAGTCCGTCCTTGTCACGTCATATTAACCCTTAAAGTCATTTTGTATATTATTCTATACATTACTTTCAAAAAAAAAAAATATCATCTTAAACACGAAAAAACACCTCTTGTATTTTATAACGCATTTCCGAATGAATCCAAAATGTCAAAAACGGACAGTGACGTTTGACAACCGTTTGAATTTGAACACAGTTGCACAATTAACGGAGCAATGCGGAGAGCTTTTACGTCAGTCAAGGTAAGAAAATTATTTAAAAATAGAAAACGGTGCATGTTGGGCATCGTTTTGCTTAAATATTGTTTATAAATAATAGACGCACCTTTCTTCATAAGTATTTCAATGGACAATGACTCTATGCACTCTTTTTCAATAGATTTTTGTATACGTATAGTATACCATACATTGCTACTGCATGAACAAATATGGTTAACTTTGTTGTGTATAGCATAATATACATTGCCACGGAATCGGAAATTATGTAGTGTGTAGTATACTATACAGTGCTACTTATTCTGACTAACATTTGATATAGTTTTTTTTCATTTTTTTGTTTGATTTGACATAAAATTTACTAGTTCACACTAACATTTTCTACCTAATTTGAACGCTGATCCGTTTTTCATTTGCACTGGTTTTGGGGCATAGTTAGCATGCTTATTTCGCTTGTTTCAGCTGGCACAGCGTGGCCGTGCTAGGCGTATCCTAACTCTAATTCCGAATATCGATGCAGATTCATGTGCAAGTGATTCTGTTAGTGTAAATGAGGCACTAAAACCTACCGATTCCCCGCAATTATCCCCTGGACCAGATTCATGTACAAGAGTAAAGATGAGTCACCACCAAACCCTCCCAGTTCTTCTTCAATATCGAGTTCACCAGCACCTTCCATAGATTCATCGTTAGAGAGATTACATCTATTAGACAAATCAGACAGCAATCGTGATAGCCCGATATATCACTATATCGCACAGGTATTAAAAGCCACAGATGGCATTTAAACATATTCTCGCAAATAATCGACATCTGCGTTAATAATGCGTGACTCTTGAAAAAGCGGCAATTTGAACAGACTGGAATAATAAAAAAAAAAGACCGCTGAAAGGATTTTCGATATGAAATATACGCAGGGTTACTAAAGGAACATTGATCTGTAGCTGTAAAAGATTTACAAACAGTAACTGAGAGCAAAAAATGAAATGAACCCGGAGGCGCTGTAAGGTTCGACAAAGTTGATCACTGGCCTACGCACACAGGTTACAGCAGATGTAAATTTTGTAAAGGGGGTCAAGCAAACACTAAATGCAATAAATGCAACGTCCACCTTTGTTACGTGAAGACCAGGAACTGTTTTGTGTCATATCATGTTCGCACCGAATAAGTAGTATTGTATGGTATGCTATACAGTTGCTTTAATTCTTTTTTTATTGCTGTCGGTGCAGTGTATAGTATACTATACATATAATAACTAAAAAACTGTTTATATAGGATTATTTATTTTATTTTTTACGTTGCCTTTTAAGAGTAAATAAACTATTAAAATACAAAAAGGATGTTTTTTTACAAAAAAAAATCTTGCGACCTTAAGGGTTAAAACTATAAGCGAATATGGGTGTGTTTAATAAGCACTTCCAAGCGCTTTGCTTAATAAAATAACATAACAAAAAAAGCCTTTGCGTGACTGGCCACTAGAGCGCTCTCGTTTTTTTTTTTTGAAGTAAAATATGGCGGGAGAGTGAAACTTTACTGTTTGGATTTACGCTCATGTTTTTTATTTCCTCGCAGTAGTCGTGAAAAGCACTATGTAATGTCTCTGCCAAAAGTGCAATAGATGGACTCGTCTCTCTTCGAGGGCCTCGCCTGCGGCTCGGCCCTCGAACTCCCTCGTCCATCTATTGCTCACTTTCCAGCCTCTACAACAATGTACTATATTTCATAAGCAGTTAAAAACTTTCCCAGTGAATATGCTACTATAGTTTAAACGAGTTTTTGATGAAGATTGTTAGTACAGTAATATTATTAACTGTATAATTCAATGAATGTTTTTTTTATAATATACTTAATTCATATTGTACAACAGGTCCTTGCAGGGTGTCACATCTGTACTACTTTATGATTATGATTTCCACCTTTATACTCTATTGTGACTTGCAATAAACGATTCTATTCTATTCTAAATGTCGTTTGTTCGCTGACCTACTTTTTATGTTCATAGTAAGATAGTCATAAGTGTTTCATCAGGCTATTGTGCCACATCTTGCATAGCATACGCATTATGCATAGGAGCCACAAGTGCAGTTACTCAAGTTAAACATTTAGCAATTATTTTATTTCCTGGCGAAGAGATTTCTTATTTTACCTGAGATCGTGAATCTTCCGAATTCACTACGATTTTCCCACCAATTCTCAAGTCTTCAGCAGTAGCTGGTACCAGCATCTAAAACATAGTATCTTTAGGCTACCTTACCCAGTTTTAAAATACTTCTAGTTTAATAAAACCGTATTAATTAAGATTCTGACGAGGCATGTTTAAAAACTCTACTCACCTGCTTTCCACCAGGCAATTTTGTATCAATCACTTTCACCAGTACCGGAGTACTATTGTCTGGCTTCAACAAAGCAAACGGCGTCTGCCTTGTGGCCAAAGCCACCCCCATGTGGTAAGTCTTTATAGGGTCCACTATGACTCCATTGCTCATGGAACCCCAGGGCAAGTCGCTGCTCCAGCTGTCTCGGGAATCCACGCTTGGAGACGACTTAGGGGTCCAAGTCGATGAGGTTCCTTCCATTGTTGGTCCAAGGTAAGGACCCACCGAGGAGGACACTTCGCAGTGGTCGACAGAAGATCTAAATAACGGACACGATGTGGTTAAATACGGTATGGAGAAGGCACACTACATTAAGGCGGATGCTCGCGTTAGCTCATTGAAGAAGTCCCGTTAGATGGCGCTGTAATCAATGATGTGTGTTTTTTGTAGTTTTTAGAAGATTCTTAGAACACTTATAGATTATCAGTTGATTTGCGCACACAGTTTAATACGGCCGATTTTTTGAGACTACACTCAGAAGGTAACAATGCACCAATTCGGAGAATAGCTGCACAAACGCTGGTGTCACTAACGGCCCTATACAGATACTAGTCTTACACACACATGCAAATAGGAGGCGGCAACTGGCGGAAAAATATTGCAACACCTTGCTAAGCTGTTAGCGTAATTTTTCACGTTATATTTACGTTTTTATATCAACTTTACTTTTACCAGAAATTTTACAAATCTATACGTACAAAACTTAAATCGTATTATTTCAACCATATAGAACTTTGGAATGGCTGCACGGATTTTTATGATTTTTGATTTGTCAGCTTTCTCTTCCTCGAATAGCCAAATATCTTATCATAAATATGAAAAATGCACAAAAAAAACTCTTTAATTTTTCGTATACAGCGCCATCTCTGCCAAAAACTGACTTTAAGGCGGAATATTTTTTGCCAGCTCGGCTAGTTACAAATACAGAATAATATTATATATGAGTCTAGCAGATGCAAACATGTGAATCAATGTCACCTTCAACCCTTTTTGAATATTAGGGAGTATTTTTTTGTACTTTGTTAGATAGAGGGCTATCGTATTTGTACTCACTAGTTGGCGCCACTGTAGAGTAAGGTATATCATATCAGATTATTCAGGATTTCTTTTAATTTATCTTTAATAGCAAGCTATTTATTACCCACAGTGTTGCACAGTCCCGTTTATCCTCTAAATTAGCTGTCATTTTATTTGCCTTCTTAGTTTGGCTCCTACTTTTCATAGCTTTTATTTTAACATTTTAATAAACCTGTCGTATGTCTGCGAAAATATTCGGACACAATGTAAAGTAAAGCCGGAATATGCAACTTGTAAGTAGTACTAATTTTACGTTTATTTATAATACCTCAAGTTACAATAGCGCCTCTAGCGGCGAATTCATATGCCGTCATTGCTAGTATCTTGAAATGTCTTTGAGTAGTATTTAGTATGTAGGAACCCGCGATTCATATCTGATATTCGCTCACACGTAGAGACATCATCATCACCATCGTCTGACATTTTATTAATACTCCTATGCATTGCATTACAAAGGTTTCGTCTGGGGCATCTAAACAACTAGCGCTGTACCTACTATAGGTATTGTCGTTTCGCGTCATAGGCTTTCGTAAACAGGTAACTTGAGAATCAGCCTGCTTACAACAATGAGACGAAGTCATTCGTGCTAGCCATTCGGATCCTTTCCTTTCACCAAAATGCATTGGAGTATAGGATCACATAAAGGAAATTAAATAACGCATAGCGCGTAGGGACTACGTCTGACTGCTTTTTGGCTAGGGATTTCGATCGTCATCGGTCGTGGGCCACCTGCCTAGTTCACCTGGGTGGACCACGGCACAATTTCTTGCCGATATTCCATCTCAGAACACCCTAGGTGAACCATGGGCAAATGACTATGGGTCATGGTCCAAAAAGTGCCCATGGTTCACCTAGGTGTACTGAAGTGGACCATTGGCAAGAAAAATTGCCCGTGGTCCACCCAGGTGAGCTAGACAGGTGGTTTTCGGTTAGGTATTTGTTCCGGAGTTGCGACCTGCCTTTTTATGTTGTGTCATCATAATTCATATTACTAATTCATGGTACATCGCATAAAAGGAAAAATAATATTAGATAACTAGTATTAGATAATTATGATGACTTTGCAATAGGTAGGTACGACAAATAAATAATGACAACTCCAAAACAAATTGAATCCATCTGAACTCACTTTTACTTACTGATACTTACTTACTTCCACAAAAGTCGAACTTCATCCATCGATGGTTTTGAGTAGCGTTACCAACAGTGGGATAAAGCAGATTCTCACGGTGTCTAGTCCACACGCAAAAAATAAAAATTGCAGCTCGACCCGATTTATATCAGCGCATGGACCAACTCTATATACACAACTGGTTGTGCCAATAGGAATTTCGGGCTTATAAAAATAAAAATTCTCATTAGAGATAGTAAAATTAGGTTAGGTTCATAAGGCATCTTCAAATGCCCGAAGGGCAAACCGAATAAAAATAGGAACCCCGCCGTCAATCTTACGGTGGAGTGAAATTCCTAATGGCACAACTAGTAGTCCATAATATAGAGTAGGCCCAGGAGAAAAGCGTCATACATTTAGGCCCAAATCGTGTGCATAAAAATGACATAGAATTTAGCTAGCGTCGTGCAGCAATAGCGCCTGTACTATACGCGTGTCGACCAGTGAAACAGGGAACAGAGACGTGCTAAACTACGAAACTCTCTAGATATTTTTTTCGGTCTGTAACCATGATCCACCTGCAGTTTGGCCACCTGGTTTTTGACAGAGCTCCGCTCCTGGGCGGAGCTCCTTTTTCTGGGTATTGAAATTTCAGTGGTTTTCTGGGAGGACAAATTAGGTGGGCTACGGGTAGACTGCAAACAAACTGCACATTCGATTTGCAGCTAGCTTGCAGTTCAAATGCTGACCGTCTAGTTTATTATAGGCGTTAGATAAGATCCCACAATAGCTAGGCCAATACGCCACGCAACACGTGGTATGCGCACATAAGGGTTGATTTATCAAAGCACTGATAGTTTACAAACACCTCGATAGTTTTTAAATAAAAGTTAATACTTTTTTAAATGAAAACTCTTTTATGATGTATGTAATCAATGATATTGGCAAAATTCAGGCCATTATTATCAGGGTATTTAAAAGGAAACATTGACATAACTACACACTTCAAAGTCAAGAACGTATATTGTAATGATTAGATGTTTTCTATACCAGGCGTCAGGCTCCAAATGAAAGAGATGAGACGATCACTGACAAGTTAGTACTCTTCTCGGTGATTGTCAACGTCAAGAGATGAGCTTCGCTAGAATCAAAAACACGTCAGGCCATATTGAATCTTAGAACGTGTTTATTTATTTTTCACTTGAAACGAGATTAAATCTTATACCATTTAAAATAAAGATCAGTTTTCTAGTATGTTCCATACTTTTGGATACTTTGGCTACTACTACTACGCTACAGGTGGCGGTTTGGATGTTACGGACGTTACGGTACTAATGTTGGCTTGAATGTTACTAAGTATTTGGCGATGTGCGTGCTCCAGTATATTTGTGCACGATGGATGTCCCGAACAATTTGACCGCTTTGGTTAAGTCACTGTTAATGACCATTTTGGGTGTTTCCAAGTAAATGAAGGTCTTGACTTCTACTTACTATATAACGCTGACTGTACATACACACCTAAAACACGTCTTTATTCCTTGTGTAGTATATACAGTGTAGTTATCACCTAAGAAAATAAGACGAAAAATACAAGCCTTTCCAAATACACGAGTATCTCGATACGAAACTCAAAATATTTATTAAATTATCAAAGGATGTCACGAAATTGTAGTTTGTAGATCACGCAACATACTCAATTCATAACTCAATTCATAACTGAATTGCATGTAATGGAAATTTGCCACTTATTTATTGTTCACAAAAATATATTTTTACATGCATACAAGAACAATCATAACTTATTTTACTACTTAGAATTATATAGGCTGACTTTTTTTATCACCGTCAAAAGAAACAACACGACGAATACAAGCATTATTTTTAAGTTTGGTGTTAAAATATTGCAAATGGTATCATTAAATGATACCTGTCATCGTTATCATCCTCATCATATCAGGTGTGTGACGTCCACTGTTGGATATAGGCCTTCAGATATCGCCCATAGAACTCCAGTTGCCTCGGTTGGAAGTGGCTTGCATCCACCATAAACCCGCGACTTACGGTACCTATACGGTTGCATATGATACCTAGGTCAACCTAAAACTTGGACGGTGATATTAATATCATTCTGTATCATACAGTTTCCTTTTCCTTCTTTCTACCGATCATTGGTAATGGGAACATGAAAGACGGACTCAAAGTCTTCAAGTCTTCAGAACAGGGTTGACAAATCTCCGCTGTTGGACATCTGGAAATTCTCCGTCTTGATAATTTCCCTAGTAACATAAAGTAATTAACCAATTAGAGTTACAAAAGGGTTACAAAATTTTGCAACACCGCACTATGGATACATATATACATACATATCACGTCTTTATCCTTTACGGGGTAGACAGAGCCTAAGGAAACAAGACCTAAAGGCCACATTTAGCGTGATTTTGAGCGTATAGATGGAAGAGAGGAATCAAAATAGTGATGGATTGCTAGCCACATCGCCTATAACATGATTCCTAAGATTTTCGCCCATTTCCTCGATGGGCTTTTACCATCTGCGCGGGAAGAGAAGCAACTGGTACATTCTAAGCTTTCTTTACTCCCAGACCAGCATGTAAGAACATATATTGATAGTTTGGATGAAACAAAAACAGACCATATCGATTAAATCGAGAATTTTACTTCCCAATACTGTAATTAAGACTTTCTTAGGTTTTTCTATGACAGTTTTTGGGTCTCCTGTGCATATATAGCTATGTATACATACATACTCAGTAAAGCATAACGAGGTTTTTACCTCGTAACGTTATTACAAATTACATCAATAAAAATCAGTGTTTTTAGACCCAACCAATTTTTTTGTCATCACACCAGCAGTAAAATTCTTGCTCTTCTTGCACAATAATAGCAAGTAAAATCTCGCGTCCAATGGATGTATGATTCACTTATTTCCTGTTAATGCACAAAAATTACCTTCCGAATCCAATGTGAATCTGAAAAATTAGCGTACAGTCAGTACAACAAAAGGATAAATAGATATTTTTTAGGCTTGCATACTATGACATGATATTTCACTAAGAATTAAACTCAATTCAAACGTTTTCTGGATACAAAAATACTTGTTTTGCACATTTATACTAGTTAAGATGATTAACATAGACCGCTTGAATGCTATCTCACTCGCAAAATAAAAATAAAACAATTGAAATAAAAATCAGTTCACAACATATATAGGAAACCAACAAACATGCATACTGACACTCACAAACATAAACAGACCACATAAACTTCCGCAAGTTAAATTCAAAGATTATACAAATTTATCCCCACTTTATAAACACTCAGAAAAACGTAACCAAAAAAGTTACATGATGATAAACTGCTCGGCCCGAAAATTCTTGAAAAAATCATTAAAAATTAATTACTCGAAAACTACAAAAATCGGCCAACATACATGGGGTATATTCGGATAGCCCCGGATGTGAGGCATGTAAATTTTTTTTAGACGTCAGTCTTTGGACCACCCTGTATATAATAACATTATATTTATTGTTGAAAACCGCATGAAAATCCGTCCAAAAGTTTTGAGTTTATCGTAAAAAACACACAGACAGACAAAACGACGCGGCAGATGATTTTATTATATAATCATACTATTAGCGACAAACGGAAAGACAAACGGACGGATGATTGGACGTACAGATTAACAAGCAGACGGACGGACGGACGGACAGACGGCCGGATGGTCGGAAGCATAGACAAACAGACAGACAAACCAACGGATGGACCGCCGGATTGATAGTTGGACAAACAGACAGGCAGGCAGACAGATAGACGTACGGATGGATGGACTGCCGGATGGATGATCGGACGCACAGACAAAAAGACAGACAGTCAGAAATATTTAAAGAATTTTTTTATTTATCACAAAAGAAGTTAAAAAAACAGAAGTATCTAAACATAAAAAAGCTAAAAATATAAAAGCCACTGATAAATAAACTGTCGCAAAATGGCCCAGAAGACTGGACAGACGGAAAGATAGGCCGACAAACGGACGGACCTACAAAATATATGTGCTTCTAACAATAGTTCCTTTTTTCTATATGACGTAAGAAACCCTAAAAGAATCAGACAATACAGTCATGTGTGTTAATTTCACCTGTCTTATACCTTTCAATGTACATACGTAGTTTTTAATTATCATTTTGACTTGCGTTCGCCGATTCGGACGTAAAATATACATTCATACACAAATCACGTCTATATCCCTTACGGGGTAGACAGAGCCTAAGATAACACCTTAAAGCCACCAAGAACAAGCATGATTGTGGGCGTATAGGTGGAAAGCGGAATCAAAATAGTGATGGATTGCCCTATTGCGTATAACTTGATTCCTAATATTTTTGCATTTACCATCAACGCGGGAAGAGAAGCAACTGGTACATTCTATGTTTTTTTTTACTTCCAGACCAGCATGAAAGGGAGTAGAAGATAGCTACCTAATATGGGTAAAAAAGCTATAGTTAGACAGACGGACAGATAGACAGACATAGACGGACGGATTTGAACAATGTGGCCATGAAATAAACCACGATACAGCGTGAACTTGGTAATAGATAAGCTCCTTTGTGTTCCGAACACCAAAACCTAGCCAAGTGCGAGTCGGACTCTCGTACCAAGGGTTTCGTCCAAATTCGGCAAGTAAATATAAAATCCAGTGTTAGCAAAGCCCTGCCAACTAAGCAAATTGTAGGCTGTGTGAGGTCATTTTATATCGGTAATTTACATACTTAGACAGACAAAAATATTCTGTTTTTAGTATTTGATGTTAGAGCGGCCACAGAGAAACGTCATTTGTGAACTGTCGCCAGACAAGCATGATAGCTGATAGCCATATCACGGTTCATGAGATACAGCTTGGTGACAAACAGACAGACGGACAGACAGACGGACAGTGGCTCCTAATTGAAAAAAATAATAGCTACGTAATATGGGTAAAAAAGCTATAAAGTTAGGACAGACGGACAGATAGACAGATATAGACGGACGGATTTGAACTATGTGGCCACAAAATAAACCACGATACAGCGTGAACTTAGTAATACATAAGCTCCTCCATTGGTTACTTACATAGACAGATTGTCAAAAATATTCTGTTTTAGTATCTGTATAGCGGCCACAGAAATACATCATCTGTGAAAATTTCCTTTATCACGGTTCACGAGATGCAGCTTGGTGACAGACAGACAGACAGACAAACATATAGACATACAGACGGACAGTGGAATCTTAGTAATAGAGTCCCGTTTTCACCCTTTGGGTACGGAACCCTAAAAAAGCTGGTCAATAGCAAGTTCGATTCGAGCAATAATTCCTCTAAGTTCTAAGAGTAAGCGTAATGTATGGTTAGTTGTTACTCTTTCTGTTGATGAGTTTCCAACTGCGGAAGCGACCCTGGCTGGGTCACCAGAATTTCACTTCAAGATTACTGTATTGTCATCAGACTTATGCTTATGCCAGATTTCACGTCAATCTGGTCAATTAGAAATGGGTCAAAATTCACTTGCAAGATTTGATTACACGCAGACACCGGGACTGAGCACTTCAATTGCGTTTACAAAAATAATTTGTACCAATCACACAAACGTTAGAATGTTGTATATGTATCTTACAAAAATTTATTATGATTAATTGATAAGTACATACCTGTACGTGTACGTACAAATAATTGTCTACGCTGCGTCCAATATCGTAGCTTGTAACGTCTTTTACCTCCTTCCTTTGACTTCAATTAATTAGGTACGAATAAAATGAATAAATTATTTTTATTTTAAGACACCATGTTCTGTCAACCATTAGTTTATGACAATTCATATCATTGTTTTTTTTATTACCTGTCAAACCAGCCAGGTTTTTGACTCGCATGTTTTTTTTTAATTGTTCTGCAATTGAGAAAACCTATTTACTCGGCCTATTTTGTATTTAGCACTTGTCGGATTTCACGAATCATTGCCGTGGTATATGGCCGTGATTTGATGCAGAGGGTTAGGGTTCGATTCTCGTGAGAAGCATTAGTGCAAAATTAACTGGAAGCCTTTTTTATTTTTAACTTTCTGTGGTCGAGTACTTTTTTTTTAAATATATAAGGCAAAACGTGTTTTTAAGGCGGCAATATGACTGGGGGGCGCCACCATCTATGCCAAATTAATAAGCACGTGTGATCCTAATACTAGAGAACTTACTAGGCATGAAAGCTTTGCCAAGTTTAGGACTGGCAATGCCACCCGCTAAACCATTCAAATTGGCGACGCCTCACTGCTACAAGGTTATACAAAAAAAAATACGAAACTATGTGTTAGTTTAAAAAGAAATCTTGGCTAGAATAAGTTTACCATCACAAGTGTATATTTTATTTTCAACTAATTGATGGTATAGACCATTTATCGTAAACAGTAAAATCTAACTAGGGTAAGCTTGTGGTTGTTTAAAAACCACTTAGGTAGTACTTTCTTTGGTTTGATTTGACAAGAAAAATATTGAATTTACCATAAAGTTTTCTAAATCTCATCGAGATAGTATTACTAAGTAAGTAAGTTATTAAAAACAATGTTTATAAAATTAAAAAAGAATCGTTCACGGCTTTGAGATTCGAACTTGGTCACTAACTATTCAGTCCTTTAAGTCACGACCACTGAGCCAAATTGGAGGTCACGTGACAGCTCGAAATAGCCGATTGGTTTTTACAACATGTTTTATTTGACACTAGCTACTCACACTATTGTAAAATGCATCGAAATTTACTGCATCATACTGCAATTTAGGTATGATAAATGCACTCCGTTTTGTAATTTGCGCAGACAATATATCCATAGCTAACTATCCTCAAAAAACCGCATTGAAATTAAGCCTGTGGACGAAATGCAGCTGCACGGAAGGTTTGTATGGAAGAGCAACCGCCTTAATAATATCAATATCCTATGTTTTGCATGAAGAAATAACAAAAGACATTTTGCCATGAGGTCATCAGCGTCACGTCACTGGAAAAGTGGTCTCCAAACCTCTTTTGTTCCTAGCCTAGTGACTAAATTTTGACATATCATCTACGGTTACCATGCAAGATTAGACTTACTCTTCGCTTGTGATCTCTTCTTTTTCCATTAAGTATCTATATGCCTTTATAAGACAGCCATCCATCAACAAGCATATTTCAAATACCCCTATCACACCCAAAATGAAAAGCTAACATTATCACCATTCGAAAAAATGTGTAATCTTCTGCTACTTCTATACCTCTTGGCTTCTGGTTGAGCCTCAGGCGCCGGGCGAGCGATGCGAGGAGTGGTGCGGCCACGGGGAACAGGAGCGCAACCGTCTTCTGGATGAGCCTGACACGAATAAACATGATTATCAAATAAGGAATGTGTTATACCTGTAAAGGACTTAACCTGTAGATGTTCTAATATGTTGTTCTTGATGGTAGAGCAATTGATATAGTCCTGCGTTTAGGAGATCGGTTGCAAGGCGGGGAATAGAGTAACATCGTTATGATTTACCAGCAAAAAGGGAATAGTTCTAGGCTTAAGAAATATTCGCAGGCACAGTATGGAACCCACATGACGATGTTTTTTTCCAGAAAAGTTCATTATCCTTAAGTATAAACTAAACTGTTTAAAAAGCGGACAGACCTCAGACGAAATATTTCGCTGAACAAATTTAGAGGTCAATTTTAGTAATAGCTTACCTTATTCTTGTGGCACACGAGGTTTGACTGCTGATTGAATCCCTTGAAGCAGATGTTGCAGCGGTAAGGCCTCTCGTTGGTGTGAGTGAATAGATGGTTCCGTAAGTTACCTAAGCAATAAATAGAACATGACCACTGGAAAATGAGTGATTAAGCATTTCAAAAAACAATCAATAATTCAGTACGTGTTTAGGTCAGTTTAATTGAACACTCCTGTGGTTTATCGTCGTAATTTTTTATTCAAAATTGCACCGTACACTTTGAGCGTCGACTAAAACACGGAAACAGTTTTCAGCCACAATTAAAACATTCTCATAAACATTAAATAGGACTGTTCAGTTTAACTGATCCAAACCGTCTAATGGTCGTGGTCCATCTACAGTTTGTCCTCCTGGTTTTCGACGGAGCTCCGCCCAAGAGCGGAGCCCCCTTTTCTGGGTATTTTGCCATTCGGGCAAATGAAGATACCTAACTAACCTAACATACCTATTTTTGTATTAAAATAATAATCAGTGATTCAAAACAATGGCAGCATTTTTCCGGGTGCACCAAATTAGGTGAACCACGACCCATAGCCAATCGTACTACGGTAACAGCCATTATGAGGGGTTTATAATGTGATGCCCGAGTCTCATATTTTTAATGATTAAAATATCTTAAGAAAATCTTATTAGATATCCATTGAAACGTTGGTCGCTAACAAGTTATAAGTGATTAAAACAGTGCCGCAAACCAGCGCAACTTAACCTGTTTGTTCTTAAATTTTAATAATATAAATAGACAAATCTATTCCTTCAACAGATAGACAACATCCTTAGCGTGAAAGATAAGCCTATAATAAAAATGGCACTGACGTAGATAAAGCTGAAAAGGAAAGGCAGGGTAAGGAGTAAGGAAGGGTAACCTTTCTGGTGGAATCCTTTAGGGCAGATGTGACAGCGGTACGGTTTCTCGTTGGAGTGCGTCTTCCGATGGGAGATCAGAGTGGAGACGCGGTTGAACGTCTTGCTACAGACCTGGATCAACATTTACCTTTTAAGACTTATTCTATCGATTAAATAACTTTGGTACTTGATGTGTATTTTACCTTTACTCATTTTCCCTCAGAAGACTACGTGCAATTGCAAACAAACTATGTTATCACACACATTTAGTTAGTTAAAATTATTTTACGTCGCCCCCGGCTGTAAGTAGCAATTTACCGCCCGCTACGCGAGCGTAAATTTCCACTTCCTTCCTAGGGGAAGACGTAAAATTGTGTACACACCTCGGGCGGTGGTAAAGAAAACCTCAGGTGGCATATTTATCGCCCTCCCCTTTGGCTTGTGCGACAAGTTCCTGCGATCTGAGACAGTCTTTATTTCACCACCTTTGAGGTGTAATGTACTAATAAGTACCATACCATACACTAACTTAAAAACGTCTTAAACAATTCTCAAAAGATAGATTTCTATAAACATGCTCAACGGATATCTAAAGTTTTCCTGGTAACATGAAGACAGTTTAGAATGATATTTAACTTACCTTACTAAATTAACTGACGACCTACCTGACTATGAAGCTTGAGGTCCCGGCTTCGATCCCCGGTCGGGGCAGATATTTGTATAAAAAATAAGAATGTTTGTTCTCGAGTCTTGGATGTTTAGTATTTAAGTATTTATATCACTACATAGTATAAAACAAAGTCGCTTTCTCTGTTCCTATATCCCTATGTATGCTTATATCTTCAAAACTACACAACGGATTTTGATGCAGTTTTTTTTAATAGATAGTGATTCAAGAGGAAGGTTTTTATGTATAATTCTACGCAGACAAAGTCGCGGGCAGAAGCTAGTTTATCTATATACGTATGTTTATCCGTTGTCTAGTACCCATATTACAAGCTTTGCTTAGTTTGGGACTAGGAAAATTTGGTGTCAATTGTGTTAAACCTTCTTGTGTCCTAACTAATAGATGATCAAACGAACTTGCAAAGTGAAGTTCGATCGATATTATATTAGTACGCTTCATTCGAAGATATAATTATATAATTTAACATGTAGTAGTTGCATTGTACTGGTAACATCGCACTATTTTTAGAGAAGGAGAAAAAAAAAAAAATAGTAAAAGGATCGTTTCCGTTTCCTCCATATTTAAGTGCCAGCGCCCTGTCCTACCTCTTCATTGTCTTTAGAGGAAATAGCACAAAATGTTTCGTAAGGGCTTCGGGTGGGTGGGAGCTTTATATCTTCGAATGAAGCGTACTAATATAATATCGATCGAACTTCACTTTGCAAGTTCGTTTGATCATCTATTATACTTCGTACGCTTCATTCTTTGATATAATTATATAATTTAACATGTAGATGTTTAGAGCTTAAAATTTTGTGCTAGTATAATAAAAATAAAAATCGATTTTTGAGAATAACAAAAACTTTTATTCTTTTATTCTATCTTATTGGCGAAAAATAAAAATAAAAATGTAATACATTATAGTGTTCTCTTATGATTAGGTATAGGTACAATAATTAAGTACTAATCATTATGTGATAAGATTGATTTTGCAAAATTGTTATCGGAAACTATTTGCCGGTTATAGAATTGTGCAAATGACCTCGACCTTACAGTCCAGCCAGCTGTCTTTCGGATAGTGTCTAATGAAATTCCGGAGGCATGTGCTGTGGACGTAGCAGCATGGCGCGTGCTGTGGGCGCTAAATGTTTCTACGTCCACCCCACTTGCACCGAGCACCTGTTTGATCCAGCGGCTAATCGTCTGACTAGTGGCTGGTTTGTAGGGTCGTTTGAATGTTAACAACAGAGATTTAGTTGATGTAGGTCTAATATCTTTAGTCGCTAGTAAATAATCTTCTAATGTTGTCGCAGGACAAATTGCTTTATTTTCTATAAAGTAGGGTAACAACAACACCGGTTGTTCTCGTCCGACCGCAGAGGTCTTGATAATATCTACAATACCTATCTGCACGCCAGAAGGGCTCATTTTAATATTATCTAATTTTATTAGGGACAACGTTTGTACCCGATGGGCAGTTATCAAGGCTAGTAGAATCACTAATTTTTTAGTGATTTTTTCCAGTGTTAAATCTTTATTAGGTACCCAAGAAGCAATGAAATCTAAGACTATTTGTGGGTCCCATGTAAAGGAGTACTTTGGTGTTACAGGCCTTAATTTATAAGCGCCTTTTAGAAGGCGTTTTACTTGGTCATTATCAGTAGCTTTGCTTCCTAGCAGAAGGGACAGAGCTGAACGGTGATTATTCATTGATCCATAAGCAACGCCTTTGTTAAATTGCTCTGTCAAAAATAACAAAATCATTGATAATGAAGCTTGATATGGATTCGCTGAATTGATATGGCAAAATTGCCACCACGACTTATACGTAGAATTATATTGGAGTAGGGTGTTTTTAGAAATAGAGGACATCATTAAGTCTAATGATTGGGTTGGAGTATCTACCTCTTGCGGCGAACGCTGTCCGGATAGCACCGCTGCAGCCAGGGTATATTGTTTCTCGTGTCGGTGGACACTGAAAGAAGATGATGGGAATATATTTTGAGTTAAAATTATAATTTCTGAGTCAAGCAAATCAATCAGCAAACGGAACCAGGGCTGCGACGGCCAATATGGAAATACTAAAATGCCCTTGGCTTCGTCATGTATAATTTTTTGTATGCATTTTAAAATTACAGGGAAAGGTGGGAATGCATAAAAAAACGTAAATTTCCAATTCAAAGTGAATGCGTCAACGGTAAGGGCGTCAGGATCTGGTCGCCACGAAACGTAGGTATTGCATTTTGCGTTGGTGCGAGAAGCAAAAAGATCGATCTCAGGGTTGCCAAATTTGTTAACTACTTGTTGAAAATCACTATTTGATAACTGTAATTCAATATCTGGTTTACGAGACTCTCGGTCGGCTTCCACGTTATCTTTTGAATTGATATAAGAAGCAAAGATCCAAATCTTACGCTTCTCACACCACTGCCAGATCGTTCTTGATAAATTGTTCAAATGGGGGAATTGGATACCGCCCATGCGGTTAATGTAAGTGATAGCTGTCGTGTTGTCTACACGTAAAAGCAAATTGAGATTTTCCTTTTCTCGAACAAAACATTTCAGACCTAGAAAAACTGCAAGCAGTTCTAAATAATTGATGTGAAAATCGCGCTCCTCTATTTTCCATTCTCCACCTGCACGTATGCCATCGCAATAAGCACCCCACCCCACTTTAGAGGCATCAGTGAAAATTTCAAAATCAAAATTTTTAACTGTCAGAGGATTTGAAGCAGTCATTATATTTTCTGACCACCATTTTAAGTCTGGTAGAATATCTTTTGGAATTTTTATTCTGGTATCATAATTTTCATTAGACTGAAGAGATAAAAACTTGAGCCTCTCAAGTATTTTTGTGTAAGTCCAACCGTATCTTACAGCTGGACATGCTGAAGTAAGGACGCCAATAAGATGTGCGAGATCGCGAATTTTACAGGTAGGTAAATGAGAAAACTTCTGCATTAACTGTAAAATATATGCGCGTTTATCTGGGGGGAGAGATATTGTCATATCTATTGAATTAAATATGAAGCCCAGAAACTTACAGCATTGTTGAGGCTCTAGACAACTTTTATTTAGGTTGATAATGAAACCTAGACATTTGAGTAAACTAAGGGTTTCTTTGACGTTAGTTACACAGTCATTGTAGGTATTTCCTAAGCACAAAATATCGTCTAGATAAATAACTGATCTAAATCCTCGGAATCTAAGATAACTGATTACTTCTTTCATTAATTTGGTGAAGGTTCGTGGGGCAGAAGATAGGCCGTAAGGCATGGCCGTAAATTCATAAGTCTGGTCTTCGAATTGAAATCTTAAAAATTTTCGATGATCTGTTGCGACAGGGACTAATAAATACGATTCCTTTAAATCAATATTGGCCATATAGCCATTTTTTGGAAGTATTTTTGATGCCGTTCGAAAATCTTCCATTTTAAAATGATAATTAATAAGAGACTTATTTAATTGTTTTAAATTTAGAATAAATCTAAAACTACCGTTGGGCTTTTGTATAAGAAAGATGTTTGAAATAAATTGATCTGTTCGTGGTTCGCATTTTACTACAGCTCCAAGATCAACTAAATTTTTAATCGCTAAAGACATATCTTGTCTTTCCTTAACTGAAAATATATTTTTTGGTATGTTATGTTGAGTTACATCGGATGAAAAAGGTATGCGATAGCCATTGTCTATCCAGTCTAATATTACTGGATTATTAGTAATCCGTAACCAGCAGTTGTAATAATGATGCAGTCTTCCTGCGTGTGAGTATACCTGCTGCGTTAGTGTCGCGTCGGGGCACGGCGAGATGTGGTCGATGTCGTCGACGAGGGCAGGCGCGGGGCCGGGCGTGCTGGCGCGGGGTACGCGGGCGGCGCCAGCGTCAGCGGGCCCCCGCGGTATTGGTACTGACTCCGGTATTGTGTCCCTCGTCCCCCCCTGGTCGATGTCGGATAGCGAGGGGGGGCCGACCAGTTTCCCTGGAAGCGGTTTCGCGTAACTGGTGGCTGGGAAGGGGCATTTGAAGTAGAAGCCTTCGGTGTCGGCGTTTTCTTTATGTCCTTGCCTTGTTTCTCAATCGCTTTCGACTCCTTGATTTTTTCTGAGAGCGTTTTGCCATACAGGGTTTCGTCGCGTTCCTGCTCCTGTATGTTTGTTAGAAAAGCCTTGTCGAGACCTCGAGTTATTAACTTTTTTCTAACTTCGGTCTGAGTGAAGTGCAGGTCAGAAAGAATTCGGCATCCATCGGATAGAATCTTTACTGCTTCGACCTAGAATAGAATGGAATAACATAGATAAATTATATGATTTGATTAATAAATAATACGAATAGGTATGCTTTAATCTATTCATTCACCTTGTTGTCTTGCTTTAATAAAACCGTCATTGCACGGTTAATGGCCGTAATGCCCTGACCAAGTTGATCCTGTTCAACTTGGATCTTTTTGTCTCGATTCTTGGCAACATCGGTGACGGCTGCTCTTAACTCCGGGTTAACGGTCGGCGCTTTTAATAACTTACAGTTATCTGGAACTGTATAATCTTTTAGAAGCTTGTCTTTGGCCTCTGACTTTAGCCCCTTTTTTAAAATGGGGAGCCAGCGTTGTGCGAGCTCGGAGTGGATTTCTGGTCCATACACGGGAATCTCCTCGTTAGCATCTCCTAACGCCTCTAGGAGCTCGGAATCGAGTGCGTCTGCGGCGGGCGGTGCCGGCGCCGGCGAGCCTGGTTCATTTAACGCCGCCTGATCTGGTTCGGCCGCGGCTGGCTCTGGAGCAGGTGATCGATCTCTCACCACTTGTAGTAGCGATGGCGGTGTGTCATCGACATTATCAATATGTGTCCCGTTATCTAAGCAGAAGAACAAAGAAAATTAAAAACATTTTTTACTTGAGGGTAGATTAGAAAATAAAAATTAAACTAACGAATGATTATAATTATGGTAAATTAATGTAACTGAATTACGAAGCAGATCATTTTTTCGAAATGATCGGTTGGTACCCTCGTGTTGACTCGCAGTCAACCCCCAGGTTAGTCTTTGAGCGTCAACTTATCCATCGTGTTAACTCGCAGTTAACCCCCAGGAAAGCTTACAGGCGCTAGTAATAGTACATAATTATGGGTATAGCACTCCAGACACTCGATAATGTTAAATCACGACTTACCAATATTGTCCTCGGAATCTGACGATGAGATAATCCCGCGTCGACTGTGTTTTTTATTTAATTGTCGTTTCTTCAACCTTTTGATTTTTGCACTATAATAGTTAATTTTCTCTTCCGAAGACCGTTTCGGCATTTTTAAAATTAACGTACTTAATACGTGACAATAAGGAAGGTAATATTTTAATTACTTAGGGAACGTGCTAATGTTACCGCGCACAAAAAAACAATGAAGAGGTAGGACAGGGCGCTGGCACTTAAATATGGAGGAAACGGAAACGATCCTTTTACTATTTTTTTTTTTTTCTCCTTCTCTAAAAATAGTGCGATGTTACCAGTACAATGCAACTACTACATGTTAAATTATATAATTATATCAAAGAATGAAGCGTACGAAGTATAATAGTAAACACCCTGGCCATTTTTGATACTATTGATTTATAATTTAGAATACGCTTTATTGTGTTCTGTGTCAATCACTTGTCTCTGTACTCTCTTGCATACCGTTCCGACTAATACATTATTTTATCCCTGCTCTGCTTATTTTACTTCAAGAGGTTGTGGTCCCAGAGCCGCATTTTAATAATAAAGTTATAGTGCTAATTTAATTTCGAAAGTGCTATGAATTCTACAAATTCATCGGCGATGCCATCATTGTCGGCACCATCAGCTTCAACGTCAATGTCTACAGGATCCATCAGCTTCTCAAAACTGAACGGTAGGAACTACAGCACGTGGATATTCAGCCTCGAGTGCCTCCTTACTGATCTCGACCTTTGGGACGTCTGTATTACACCCGTCGGGTCAGAAGCCACTGAAAAGAGGAAGGACGCGAAAGCCCGTGCAAAAATCTGCTTGGCCTGTGACGAAAATGTCTATCCTATTATAAGGTCAGCGAAATCGGCATATGAAACACTACAATGTCTCAAGAAAGCATATGCTGACTGCGGATTAACTAGACGTTTAGGCCTCATCAAGAAATTACTAGCACAAAAGTTCAACGGGAATATGCAAGAGTATGTAAACAGCTTATTATCTACGCAACAAGAGTTACAAGGCATCGGAGCAGCAGTTGAGGACGAGTTCCTAGCAGTTATTATGCTGGCGGGACTGCCAGAGTCTTATAAGCCACTCGTCATCACACTGGAGCACGCGAACGTCAATCTCACATCGGAGAATGTGGTGACAGCTCTCCTCAAGGAAGACCTTAGAGCTGTACCCATCACACCCAGTACCCTTCAAGGACCTGTCAACACCGCGCTACACGTCAACCCTTCTAAGAAAATGTTTTGTAAATATTGTAAAAAGTTAGGGCACGTAGTTTCGCAGTGTAAGAGCATCAAAATTAACAAAAACAAGAATGTTTCGGCGGTCAAATCATTCAATACATCCGAATTCACACTTTCATCTTGTTTTCCTAACGATCCTCCCACAGGTCATCAAGACTGGTTCATCGATTCTGGCGCAACTTCCCATATGAGTAACAGGAGAGAGTGGTTTATGAACATGTCATCCCATTCTATTCCCATTACAGTTGCGAACAAGGAACAGTTACTGAGTCATGGTAAAGGTACCGTAATGATGAATATTTCTCCTAGCGTAAGTAAAATTAGCGACGTTTTGTACATCCCTGGCCTAGCTACTAATCTTTTATCAGTTAGCAAATTAAATCAAAATGGGTTGGATGTTTTGTTTACATCAAAAGGCGCGAGCATTTTTCCTAGCGGAAAATGTCAAGTGACAGGAACTGTCATTGCCACAGGCTCAAGCCATAAAGGCATGTACAAACTTGATGTAAGTTCTTGTACAGCCATGCTTTCAAAAACCAAAGAGTCTGCTATGTTGTGGCATAGACGCCTTGGGCATATAAATGCCAAATGTTTAAACGTTTTAAAAAGTAAAAACGTAGGCATAGACTACACAGGTAGTTTAAACACAACTTGTGTTCCTTGTTTACAAGGTAAACTGTCTAAGAGACCTTTTCCGAACTCTACCAGTAAGTCGGATTGCGTACTGCAATTGATTCATTCGGACTTATGCGGTCCTATGAGTACGCATTCGTGGGGCGGAGCCCTTTACTTGCTAACATTTACAGACGACTTTAGTTGCAAAACTTTTGGATATCTTTTGAAAACAAAAGACGAAGTTTTTAGTAAATTTGTAGAATTCAAACATTTAGTAGAAAATCAAACGGGTCATAGGATTAAGGTTTTTCGTTCGGATAACGGCCGTGAATACGTTAATCATGGTTTGTTAACCTTCTTTAAGGAGAACGGGATTATTCACCAGACCACGATCCCGTATACTCCTGAGCAGAATGGAATTTCAGAACGCGCGAACCGTTCCATAATCGAGAAAGCAAGATCTATGCTCCAAGACTCGCAATTACCAAAGGCGTATTGGGGAGAAGCTGTGAACACAGCAATCTATTTGAAGAATCGGACGCCAACTCAGTCTCTTAACAATAGAATCCCAGAAGAGATATGGACTGGTACGAAAGTCAATCTGTCTCACCTGAGAGTCTTCGGTTGCCAAGCTCACGTTCTCGTACCAAAAGAAAAACGTACGAAACTTGACGCAAAGACACAAACGTGCATCTTCGTTGGCTACTCGACTGAGAGCAAAGGCTATCGACTCGTCAATCCCCAAAATCCTCGAGTGATTGTTGTCGCGAGAGATGTTGTCTTCATTGAAGACGAAACTCAAGCAGATTCTAACCAAATCTCACCTCAAATCCCGATACCAGAATCGTCGCCAGATCCGACTCAAGTCCAAATACCGATCTTTGACCAGTCAGTTCCACCCCCACAACTTCATACGCAGCCTGACATACAGACACCTATGTCAGTACAGCCCGAACTTGATCCCCCGCAAGCTGAACCTCAACCTGTTCCTGAATCTCAACCTGAAGCCATAGACCCAGAACCAGTACCTGAACGGAGATACCCGTCAAGAGACAGGCAGCCTCCTGCGCGGTATGTGTGTACTGTACAGATGACTTCAGAGTTGGAACCGGAAACATACAAAGAGGTCACACAGCATCCTCAAAAGGATAAGTGGCTCGAAGCTATGCAGGCTGAATACAACTCTTTAATGAAGCATGGAACGTGGACATTAGTGGACAGACCCAAGGATCGTAAGACCACAAAGTGCAAATGGGTCTTCAAGCTTAAAAAAGACACAAGCGGACAAGTTGTGAAATACAAAGCGCGACTAGTTGCCAAAGGATTCACTCAAGTGGCAGGAGTCGACTACGGGGAAACCTTCTCACCGGTAGCACGACTGTCCTCAGTAAGAATTCTAATGGCATTTGCGGTTGATTTAAATTGCCAAATTGACCACCTAGATGTGGAAACGGCATTTTTAAATGGAGATTTAGATGAGGAAATTTACATGGAGCAACCTGAAGGCTTCTCAACTGACCCCAAACAGAAAGTTTGTCTACTCAAAAAGTCTCTTTATGGCTTAAAGCAAGCGCCACGTCAGTGGAATAAAAAGGTATGTGACGCTATGTCTGCCTTATCGTTAACACAAACCACAAATGAACACTGTCTCTACTACAGACGAGATGGAAACGACTTACTAGTCGTAGCAGTGTTTGTTGACGATTTTTTCGTTTTAAGTAACAACGACCGTCTGAAAGACGAGTTTAAAAACGGTATTAAAAAGTTCTTTACCGTTAAAGACCTTGGTATCCTCAAGGACTGCCTCGGCATGAGAGTTATTCAAAAAGATGGTACATTAACTCTCGACCAATCACACTATATCGATCATTTAATCGATAAGTATAACATGACCGACGCAATCTCGGTAACTACGCCCATGGAGCCTGGACTTAAACTTACCTTACCAGAGAAGGAAGATGAAATAGAAGTGCCGTATCGAGAGCTTATCGGCTCGTTAATGTACGTTTCGATTGGTACGAGACCGGACATTGCCCACACCGTCTCGTATCTATCACAATTCAACGCACATTACGGGGGGGTACACTGGAAGGCCGCCAAGCGAGTTATTCGTTACCTCAAAGGCACCAAAAACGTAAAACTTCACTTTCATAAAAGCCAGGGATACCCAGTAGGCTATGTAGATGCAGATTATGGGAGCAATATTCTAGATCGGCGATCCTTTACCGGGTACGCTTTCTTGATGAGCGGAGCACCTGTTTCCTGGGAAGCACGCAAACAGCGCACCGTCGCGCTCTCTACCACGGAAGCAGAGTATATGGCTCTTGCAGAAGCCTGCAAAGAAGCCATATACCTGAAGTCACTCATATGGGAAGTATTCGCCATCTCACATCCCATTATCATTCACACAGACAATCAAAGCTCCATCAAACTTGCACACAATAACACTTATCACGCGCGCACAAAACACATAGACATTAAACACCACTTCATACGCGACACACTCACACACCACGACCTACACCTCAAATACATTCACACGAATGATATGATCGCCGACATCCTAACCAAACCTTTGGCTAAGCTCAAGCATTGCAAATGCGCCAATTCTTTAGGTTTAAGTTAGTTAAGTTAGCGTTCTTAGTAGGTTTATTGTTTTACGTGTGTATAGTTAGTCATAGGTGTATATACAGGTTGCTGTTTTTCTTATGTTTGTGCTAGTGTTAAGTTTGTGTATAGTTTAGCTTTGATATGTTTTTACTTGTATATATTGTATATATACAGGGTGTTTATATTACGGGGGGGTGTTAAACCTTCTTGTGTCCTAACTAATAGTAAACACCCTGGCCATTTTTGATACTATTGATTTATAATTTAGAATACGCTTTATTGTGTTCTGTGTCAATCACTTGTCTCTGTACTCTCTTGCATACCGTTCCGACTAATACATTATTTTATCCCTGCTCTGCTTATTTTACTTCAAGAAATTGTCCCAAGTATTTATTATATTTATTTAACTAACTTCATCAATCATCAAGCATAAAACTTTACAATAAGTTACGCCAAAAACGAACCATTCCATCGACACGTATTTCTCTACAAATTGCCCTTTATGGGGAACGCAATCACTACACAATACAATCACCCCTTTGGCGCAAATTTGTCGCAAAGGGGTAGTTCAAATGTCAAATCATCAATCGTTCTAATAATGAGTTTGTAATGATGTCTTTAACAAATGTGGTAGTTTCCCCTACCTTTATATTCACGAACCAACTACGTTCAAGCACATTCTTTATTTCACAACCCTCTGAATGTAATGTAGTATTGATGATGCTGAATATCGTATTAATCTCGATTTCTTTACTGTACCTCGAAAGCATGGGTTGAAAGCCTAAAAAGATGCAGACAACTGCCACAATTCCCACAAGTGTCACAGGGGAAGTTTTGCTCGTCAGAGTGGTAGGTAGTACCGTAAACTGGGGAGATTTTGATTTACTGGCGACTTTAAAAAATAGCTGTAATGACCAAATCACTAATTTCTATTTACGTTTACTGCTTCCAATCGATGTCTTCATCGATCAGGCGATCGTCTATGAGCCAAGGATTCACCGCGTATGTACAATATCGATTTTATAGCAATTTTAAAACGATCAAAATAGCCCCAAAATTATCAATGTCACCCCGGTTAACGGTATCCTACTAATATCATAAATGCGAAAGCTTGTGACGATGTGAGTGCGTATGTCTGTTCCTTCTTCGCGCTGAAAAGACTGGATGGATTTGGATCAAATTTGGAACGGAGATAGCTGGTACTCTAGATTAAAACATAGGCTACTGTTTATCCCGGCAAATTGTATAGTTCCCGCGGGAAGTCGCGGGCAGGAGCTAGTTAAGTTATATAAACCCTAAAACTATGTTAATAACGTTGATTTTGTTACTATACCTCGCAAGCATAAGGCCTCTCTGCGGAGTGTATGGCTCGGTGCTGGCTGAGCGTGGAAAGCTGACGAAAGCTCTTCCCGCAAGCGTCACAGTGGAAGTTTCGCTCGTCTGTGTGCGTGGGGAGGTGACGCATCAGGGTATACTGATGCTGGAATTCTCTGCTACCTGTTCGCATAAATGATACACTGCAATGTAGGTATGATACTGGATATTAAAAATGACATTGGTGATAGTCTTGTTTATAACTAAAGCCTAAAACTACAATATGTATATACATACATACATAAATCACGTCTTTATCCCTTACGGGGTAGACAGAGCCTAAGATAACAAGACCTAAAGGCCACGTTTAGCATGATTGTGGGCGTATAGGCAGAAAGGGGAATCAAAATAGTGATGGGTTGCTTGTGTTGAAATCAACACGGTCCACAGTCTGCAAAGACAGATAGGTTTACACAAAAACAGCCTATAGTCGAATTGAGTACCTACTTCACAGGGCCGTTTTTACTTCTGGGACACACAATGTAGAGCCCTATTCAGGAGTTTAAAAACTTTTGGGGCCTATGGACACGGGCCCCGTGTGCTTAAGCATAAAGACGGAACAGGAACCTCCTCCTCTTTTTGATGCCAACCATTAGACTAAGATAGCCGAAAATAATTCGAGAAGCAAGACAAGAAATAAAGAAGGTCTTTGCCAGATTCTCGGAGACGGGACGGTCTAAAACGGGACTAATCCCCGGGTACAATCTGAAACTTAGTAAGTTATACTCACAAATGCCACATTCCCATAGTTTCACAGTACGTCCATGCCTCTTCACGTACTTGACGAAGTGAAACCGCGACCGCGGATCAGTCTTGTCAACTTTGCATGCGCCTTGGTTGCCTCGCGATCGCTCATTCAGATGAACTGTGAACGGCAAAACCGAATAACCATACACCGACCGTTTCAATGAGTCCTCGCCCGAGCGGTGCAGGGACGCGGGGTGGGACGACAAAGGGGGCCGAGAGAGGTGCGGGTAGTGCGCCTGCCGCCCGCACCTCTCTCGGTCCCCTTTGTCGTCCTCTAATTACAAGCCGAATTTAGAATTTTCGAAGTTCTTATCGTGCCGTTCTGTTCACACTAGTGGGTTTCACGAAGGTGCAAGTTAAAATTTTAAGTCTAACTTTTTATTTTTTTTACTACGAACTGACAAGTGATTGACCTCTATCTCACTTGGTGGAAGGTGCAGATGAGGCCAAAGGTGTAACTCACTGGTTCAGTAATAGCCTATTCACTCTAGCCTTGAAGAGCCCTAGGTTGTATCGGTCCGGAAATACAGACGACGGGAGCGAATTCCATTCCCTAGCAGTTCGCATTAGGAAGGATGAAGCAAACCGCCTCGCGCGGGCCAATGGTATGTTGACAACAAATGGGTGAAAACGCCCCCCCCCCCGCCTGGAAGTCCGTTGGCGAAACGGAGATGGAACTATAAGGTCGTGCAATTCCTGCACACACTCACCAAAATGTATCCGATAAAAAACACACAGACATGCAACTCTTCGACGGTGTTCGAGACTCTGCAGCCTGTTCTCGATTAACGAGACATCATCATGAGCCTACGGGCTCGCCGCTCTACCGAATCCAGCGCGGCCAAATGATACTTGGCAGACCCGTCCCAAACCTAACTTAGCAACATTGTTCGATTCAGCCAATCAGAGGTTATGATTTAGGTAAAAACAACAACTATAGATCAACCCCTTAAACGAGTCCTCGCCCGCGGGTAGTGCGCCTGCCTCCCGCAGCTCTCTCGCCCCCCTTTGTCGTGCTACCCCGCGTCCCTGCACCGCGCAGGCGAAGACTCATTTAATCGGTCTATCTATAAGTATTGTCTTATTTTAATTTTAACGAAGTAACTAGTATTTTTTGTCATGTCATTTCCACAATGCGACATTAATTAGCATACTGCATTATCATTACTATAGTTAATGTAATAACGTGAAACCTATTTCCCTGAATTCATACCCGAGTAAGTATAATACAGTCATGGTGATGGATGAACATAAAAGGCGGGCCCAATAAAACACGTTGAAACATGTTCCATTTGTGAGATTAAAACACGAAGGCCTATAGGAGAGTACGCAGTAGTTACATTCGTTTCTTTTATAAGGATACTTTATAGATTTGCTGGTGGTAGGGTAGGACATTGTGCAAGATCCATCCGGGCTGTTCATTAATCAGCAGTGCTTGCGATGCTGTGTTCCGGCACTGAGAGGAAATTACAGGCACAGAGATATTCTCATGTGCAATCTTTTGGGGTTTGAAAGTTTCCACGGGTGGTGGTGATATGCTGGTTTTCCTGACTATTTCTCAAAAATAAAATTGACTTCCTAAAATTTGGTAGGTAATACAATCAGCAGAGGTAATGCTTCTAAATCGCTCCATACTGGACAGAACAACTTGAGGATTTGGACCTTCATGACAAATTTCTTAGGACGACAGTTCCCAAGAAGACAGACCTCCGTGGAATAATCCTACTAATATTATATACGCGAAAGTTTGTAAGTATGGATATATGTTTGTTACTCTTTCACGCCAGAACGGCTAGACAAATCCGGATGAAATTTGGAACTGATGCCTGCGGGATAGCGATAAACGAATTCTATGCAGACGAAGTTGCGGGCAACTGCTAATTAATATATTTCAGTTGCTATCCAGCGAGAATTTAACACTCTTTTTAGTGCACTATTATGATCAGCGAGGGGTATGTCTGCCAAATTTCAAGTATTGTCGACAGATTGACAAATCACTCAAGTTTGTAAGTATAGAAGAAACAAAAACTTAACAGCTACTAGTTAGGGATTAAATTAAATCAGTACCAGCTGAAGTGGAGCTGACGAGGTGTGGTTCCGTCGTGGTCTTCCGGAGGTACCCTCGGCTGTTCTGCTGGAATGCGGCGCTCGATGTATCAGCTTCTTGCTATAAATAAAGTCAGTCAAATATAAACGAACTAAAATTTAAAAAATGGTCTCTTAAAAATGTCGGAATATTTCAGCAGGTGGTTGCGTTACATACATACATACATAAATCACGTCTTTATCCCTTACGGGGTAGACAGAGCCTAAGGTAACAAGACCTGAAGGCCACGTTTAGCTTGGTTGTAGGCGTATACGTGGAAAGGGGAATCAAAATAGCGATAGGTTGCTAGCCGCATCGAAGAGGTTGAGTTAGTTTGATAGCCCTGTGGGGTGTTTTTCAGGATTTTTGAATGATAGTTGACAGATGTTTCCATACGTTGATCGATGTTCAAAATAAATTGCGACTAAATAAATCTTGAATCAAAAATTGATGTGAAAAATCTTTGTTATGTCGCTTATCTAGAGGCAGCCTCGGGTCGAGCGGCTGCCTCGCTCCGAGGCCGCGCAAGTGGAGACGCTGCCTAAGACGTTGAGGCAGCGTTGAGGCAGCGTCTCCACTTGCGCGGTCTCGGTTAGAGGCAGCCGCTCGGTCGACGCTGCCTCTATATAAGCACTTCACCTTTCTGCGGTGTTTAGTTCAACTAATCCAACCTCCTGCTGAAATAGTACCTACGGAAAATTCTGAGAGACATTGTATGAGAGTGTGTATAAACCTAGCCTTGTTCCGAATTCATGCCCGAAATTTTCTACCTATGAACTTTACCATGAGATTTTCGACGAATGAAAATCGTGAGAAAACCTACACAAATTCGTACTGGGCCCACGTAAGAACTACAACGTAAACCCTCTCCTTCAGGTCTGTGCTCTGTGCTCAGCAGTGAGACGTATATAGGCTAAGTAATAAACCTAGCTACCTTTATTTCCCCACTGAGTGCCGCATCCAAATCCTTCCCGAATGTAGTTTGGCCAGTGGTGCCAAACCCCGGTTCGGAGACCAGCGACGCGATGTTGCCATCCTCCTCTGTCCATGCGAACCGCGCTTGGTCCATGCTGTCGGGGAACAAGCCTTCGCGGAAGAGGGATCTTGACACGTCGAGCTGGCAACACCGATTCAATTGTAAGCATTTTATTTAAATAAGCGATACTTACCGAATCAAAACCCAAACATTTGAATGAAAGTCCAAGAATATAATTTATTAACTTTAAACACGGTGGCTGAATAACTTTTGGATCCTTGCTTGATACAATAAAAAAAAAAGTTAGTGTTTTGCAAGCTGCGTCAAAAAAGTTTTAAAACTATCTGATCGCAAATAGTGATCCTAAAATAAATGCCAAAATTATTGCTGGAATGAAAAATACAAAGTTTCCGACTTACATCATTGCGACTTGAATTTGATAGTAACGGCTCCTTGTAACTAAAATCTCGTTTGTCATATTTGTCACTCAAACAAACTTTACGAATACTGAAATAAAACACAACACGATTTAAAACAATCTATCTTTGTTATAAATATCACTAAAACATAAAACACACGCGTAAAATAACGTTAAATCAACATGGTCGCGCCTCAGTTATAATTTACAACGCGAAAATAATCGAAGATCGGACCTTATTATTTCATCACCGGGTCTCATGAAGCTACTTTCAGATATTTCTTTTATTTCGTCGTCAGAAAACATCATTTATTTTTGCAATATTCAACTTTTTAACAAAATCACAACAAATTTTCTTTCACTCGCGACGTTTTCTATTGTTATTTTTGTTTCTATGACGATCCGCGTTCGAAATTTCGTAATTTGATTTATTTTTCTATTTTTTTAATGGCGCGCGCTTCTCTCTGTGGCTAGAAGTTGGTCATGGAATGCGACCTTTTTTTAAATCGTTTCGCGGTCGCCGTGGAAGGTCCTTCACCTTTTTAAATTGAAATTACCGATATTAAAAAAGATTAACGTGATAAAATGTAGTAAGATTAAAACTAAATTAATCTCAATACAATTTCAAATTAGGTAGTACATACACTTACCTACATTATTATATAAATAATAATATTCGAATGCGAGACCTTTTTATCTTTTCGTTAGAATGAAAGCCAAGTAAATAAAACATTTCCCTCTTTATCAAGAGGGTTATTTTGTAACTGTAAGTGGTCTGCTCATTTCAAGCCACTCCAATACTTAACGATGCTCCCGGGTTAAAAAAACATCTTCAGGAAAAGAAAATTCGAGAACGTCAGACTCGGACTTCGCGAAGTTAGATTTTCATTATGTTGTGACGTTGGTATTTACTAATACGGATTTGAATAAAGCATTGCTGCCATTTGGGTGAATTTATTTACAGTGGCGAATAATAAAAAGGATCCAAGCCATATTTAAAAAAAAATGTTTTTTTTTTAATTTAGCTTAGACAGCGGCGCTGTGCTGTTGTCAGATGTTTTTCATCTTCGTACATTTTTTATCTATTGGTAGTTTTCGGAAATGGGTTGTTGAAAATTTTGTTTTCTATTTGTTGCCAGTATTTAATTTCTTTGACTGGCAAGGCAACAGTAATTCGAGAAAGATCTCTTGTGGAATGTCTTTGATCGAGGGACGTGTGATCTAATTGAAATACCTCGAATACTGGCTGATAATTTTCTTGATGCGGCCATGAAGAATACTGCAGCGGACCAGAAAAAAAAAATATATAAGTAGTTTAATTTCTAAACGACACTGAAAATTAGTGCACATAGAAAAATCCGAAAAGTAAAGCTAGGTATGGCCGGGAATCGAACCCGGATCGTCATCATTCCGTGATGCGTGGCGTGCTATACTATACCGCTACACTTCAGTAAAACTCGTTTGATTTATTTGCTAGTAGGTATTTATCATAGATACAACATACACAAATCACGTCTTGATCCCTTACGGGGTAGACAGAGCCCAAGGTAACAAGACCTACTGACCACGTTCAGCAAGACAGTACCTATTTATCATAAAGTAGGTAAGTACTTTAATAATTTTATTTGTTTGTGACCATTTTATGACAATGCCGTAAATGTCATTATGACAAGGTTTTGTAGTGGCCTGGGGAATCAAATTGCTTGACTTTAACGATACCTAGATCAGCGAAAATAACTAAGTACCTACCTAACGTGATTGTGAAAAAGAAGAAGAAACTCTTTTATATTTTATATTCAATCAAAATATAAATAAATAAATAAATTACTATTTCTGTTACCTACATCATTGATAGAAAAAATCTTCCACGAACATTATTATTTTCAATTTTAATAGCTTTCAAACCAAAGCTATTTCATATTTAACCCTGTCTATGTAAATAACCAATATAAAATGATCTGACACTGCCTACATTTTGCTTAGGAGGTAGGGCCTCTGCTAACACTAGATTTCATACTTTATATTCACTTGCCGAACTTTGTACGGAACCCTCTTGAAATTGGCCGGTTTTTAATACTTTCCAGCTTATAATAATGGTAACGATGATGATGATGATGATGATGTGGTCCCAACCGTTTTCGACCATGGCGACCGCTTCAAATCCTGAAGATACGCCTAAACCTCTAGTTTCGTGGCCCAACGTGTATAGGCGTCGCTTATTGGTGCCAGTGGAATGCGAGGCACGTGTCACGACTCATGGACACTTCACTTACGTGCTGGGACAATGTTGCTAGATTAAAGATTAAAAAAAAGTTTAGAAGCAACGTTTTATTCTATGGTTTTCGTAAGGGCACGGGGCGAAAATAAAAAAGTATTTTTCAATCAAAATTCGCAATTGTGTATAAAATTGAGTTGGATGCAAAACAAACACAAATCTCGTCTTCATGCCTTACGGGGTAGACAGAGCCCAAGGTAACATTGACCCAAAGGCCACGCTTAGGTGGGGCGTATAGGTGGAAAAGCGAATAAAAACAGTGATGGGTTGCTAGCCGCATCGCCTGTAACGTGATTCTTAAGATTTTGGCCCATTCCCTCGATGGCTTTACCATCTGTGCGGGAAGAGAAGTACAGTTACTTACCAGTGTACATTCTATGTTTTTTCCTTGCTCCCAACATGGAAGTGAAATCGAGTTGTAGGATGTTTTAAGTAGGTAAGTACCTAACAAGTAAAGTGACCAACAGAAGGAATTAGTTATTTTAATTCAAGAGTTTTAACTGTCTAATTAATGTAGGCAGATACTCAGATTTTAACCGTCTACATTATTCACATATAGGGACATAGGGACAGAGAAAGCGACTTTGTTTTATACTATGTAGTGATAGAAAATTATTTACTAAACTGGTAAAAACTTAATCAAAAACAAAATGTTTAATTAAATATTATCTCAACTATTTAGCGATGCCAATGTGTCATGTGCTGCCATCTTTATAATCACAAATGACGTGGGTCACTGTTGTGTTGTAAAACAGCGCCATCTAGTTGTAGTAGGATAAACGAACCAGCGGACCAGGTGACCCGCTAAAACCACAAACTGTAGCAACTGACTGGTGCGACGGACAGCTATTTAGTTTAAAGCAATTTTACTAGATGGCGCTTACATTAGTTTTGTTTTAGCGCCATCTACCGGGTTGTAGAAATATGAACTGCTCTACTGAGAAGTTAACAATCTTTTTCGTAGCCACACTGCGTGCTTTTAAAATACGGCGCTAGATGTCACTTTACTCTATTTTCCTTTCAGATAAAAAGGTCCGTGAGAAGAAAATACCTACTGAAAATTTCCGACAGAAAAGAAAAATGAAAATGGCGTTTCACCATTCCACTTAGTCATTTCACGACGGTTAGAAAAATAAATAATAGGAAGGCCATGCAGGCTTTACAAATAAACGAGTAGGTAAATTAAAATGACCGATCCTAATCCAAAACTGAATGTCGCCAAATGTAGCCTAGTGGTTTCAGTGGCCTCTCAAGCAGACGGTCGTCGGTTCGAATCCCGGACTCGTTCTTTCTCGTTTATCTGCCAAATTACATTTGAAATTTACCATGAGCTTTTCGATGATGGAAAACATCGTGAGGAAAGCTGCACACATCTTTGGAGCAATTCAATGGCGTATGAAGTTCCCATCCCAATCCCCAATGGGCCTGCGTGGGAACTATAGCCATTCTGAGAGGCCTGTGCCCAGCAGTGGGACGTGGGGCTGGAGATGGTGATAATGAAAACTGAATGTTGAAGACGATACATACATACATACCTACATTTATCACGTCTTTAGTTATCCCTTATGGGGTAGACAGAGCCTAAGGTTACAAAACCTAAAGGCCACGTTTAGCATGATTGTAGGCGTATAGATGGAAAGGGGAATCAAAATAGTGATGGGTTGCTAGCCGCATCGCCTATAACATGATTCCTAAGACTCGCCCATTCCCTCGACGGGCTTTTACCATCTGCGCGGGACGAGAAGCAACTGGTACATTCTATGTTATTCCTTTGCTCCCAGACCAGCATGGAAGTACAAATATAACTTCTGGATATTCTTCTGGATTTCTGAATATTTAACTTCTGGAAAAAATGTGCATGTGGACTTTTTTTTTGGAAAACTACCGTCAAATTTGTATAATTCGAGAAAAAAGGTTGAATGGATTTATTTTTAAAAATGCCCACCTCCTTAATACCCGTGGGACTAGATCTTTTATCTAGCCTGCCAACCTGCCAGCCTGTCATACATACTAAGACCGAGCACACCGATATTGATAATAACTGGTAATCTGTCAGGTTATCTGTACTGTCTTGCGTACCGCGGATCCGACGGGTGGATAATGAATGAAGTTGGTTTGTTGAATTAACCGTGGTCCCTTTCTCTAAAATATAGGTAAATTTATGGGCCTGTTTCATCAATCTATGTTAAGTTTCAGTTATCTCTGTCTGTTTCGTAGTAATGTAAGTAGATACGGAATCATAGATAACTGACATTTAAGATAACTGGAACTTAACAGAGAGTGCTGGAACAGGCCCTTAAAGTGTGAACTAGCAACATTGGTACTATAAAATGAATCAATAATGTTTAGGTACTTTTTGATTTTTTATGTTTTCTTTAACGGTTTTACCGTTAGAAATTAAATTTGTAAACGATACTATGCGATTTTTTGTCGCTAAGCGTCATCTTTTTGAATAATGTGTCTATACGACACAGTTACAAACTCCCGTGGAACATCTACTGCTCACCAGGGACGAGAGAAGGCGCTGTTTTTCAAATGATAGGTTGTATCAAATGAATCAAGAATTTTTACTGCTTCATTTTTTATGTTTACTTTTAAATAGCCATGTGGCAATTATAAACTGTGGGAGCCTTTATCACATTCTGAACTGTCACAATAATTAAGATATGAAATAAATAAGTACCTATTCCAATTTTATTATAGCAAAAAAAAAACAAAAAATATTACCATTTGACATAACCATAATCAGATCAATCTGTCTGCAATCTAATACGTGCCGAACAAATTCCTCAGTAACAAGGTAAGAATAAGTATTATAACATTACTATAATACGCGTATACTTAGTATTATTTCACATGATCGCGTCACTGATTGTCGCTTGTACCTGTAACAATCATTGCAGTAACTAGGTATTATTACCGACGGGGATGGCGACGTGCAAGAGGGAATCAGCGGCATTTTTAAAAAATACATTTGGTCTTACCTTTACCTTTACCTTTTTTTATGGTGTGGATGCGCCTTATGCATCCGAAAAAATTTTATTGAAAAACCTTAAAAGAAGTGTTCAAACAACTAACCCAATTAATTTGTGTAAATTACACTAACTAACGTAAAAACATGTGTAGCAGAAACATTAGTTGAATTTTACTTTTATTACTAATTAATTTAGCAAGCAATATATCACACAATTCGTCGATATAATTAATGTACCTTACGTAAACGTCATAACACTTGTCAATTGAAATTGTACCTACGTGTTACATAGCTCCTAAGTCAACTTAAAAAAAATAATTACGCTTCAATAATAAAAGTTAGTAACAAAATATTATCATTCTCACATGATTTGGATTCGTTAACTACATGTGGATAAAGTTCGTTGCTTAAATACAAAACAGACGCAAAAATAATTGCCTTTGCGTCTAAAAACAAAAGTCGTTCATTATAAGGTGTCAAATGCAACAGTGTCTGATTTTGAAATGTGTCGCTTTTGTATTTAATCAGCTATATACGTCAGTATGAAATTTATACACTGTAGAACAATTATAAGACATCCTACTAATATTATAAATGTGAAAGTTTGTGAGTATGTTTGGATGTTTGTTACTCTTTCACGCCAGAACGGCTGGACAGATCTGAATGAAATTTGGAATATACGTAGATTATCGTCTGGAATAACACATAGGCTACTTTTTGTCTCGGAAAATTGCGTAATTCCTGCGGGATAGCGATAAACGAATTCTATGCAGACGAAGTTGCGGGCAACAGCTAGTATTTTATATATTGTTCGTTGTCTTACCTCGTGCATAACCTAATCCTCAATGGGGACACATTTCAGACTCCGCAAAGCGACTCAGACGCCGGCTAGTGACGTTTTCTCATGAAGTTCATGTAATGGCGTATGCACTTGCGTGCAAAAGAATGGCGGCTTTAAAAAAATCAATTAAATTAAAAAAATTGAAAAAATTATGAAATACCGAGACAAGGCTAGTTTGAAAATAAAAATGCTGAATACTTGATACCCATCTGACACTGTCTGTTTTCATTAACAAGTCGCATTTCTCAACCGATTCTCGTGCTATTTTGTAATCATGTTCAATTTGAGTGTTTAAAATGTTTCATCGGTTCAGTTATTGGAAATTTTTGAAAATGGTGACCCACAGGATTGGAAAACGTAAAACAATTATCAAGCCATTTTTAGGGTTCCGTACCTCAAAAGGAAAAAACGGAACCCTTATAGGATCACTTTGTTGTCCGTCTGTCCGTCCGTCTGTCAAGACCCTTTTTCTCAGGAACGCGTGGAGGTATGAAGCTGAAATTTATATCAATTACTCAGGTCTACTGTTCCTTGAAGCTGTGAAAAAATCAAACTTCTAAGCCAACGCAATCAAAAGATACAGCCGTTTATGCCGCAAATTTCCGCAAATTTTCAACTCTCAAGGGAATCAAAACCTACAAGGTAGTTCCCGTGAACGCAGAATTTTGAAATTTGGTATGAAGGTAGGTCTTATAGCACAGATTAAAGAATAATTGCGAAAACCGTAAATGTGTATGTATGTCTGTATATAGCAGTGACCAATATAAAGTAACACCACACTGCGTACATTTTGCTTTGGAGCAGGGCTCTGCTTACACTGGTTTTATATATTTATAGATAATGATACGGAACCCTCGGTGCGCGAGTCCGACTCGCACTTGACCGGTTTTTTTTTTTAATGACACAAAATGCCTTTTTTTCTTTCTCGTTTGTTGTTGTTTGTTTCGTGTGTTTATTGTTTGGTTTGTTTCTTTTTTTGTTGTTTGCTCGTTAGCCTTCTAACACAGTTATAAACCAATAAACTTATTATAACTAACGTACGGTCTACACTTTTGTTTGCCACGCGCTGCACACACACGTCACGTACAAATCATACCGCCATTACCTCTCCGTGACGTCATCAGTTCGGTTTACCTCTCTGTCACACCAAATGGCATGACATGTGGACATGTAGGCATCCTAATTGGCCCATCTTGCCCCATTAGGTGGACCATTGGTTATGAGAACAAAATGGCCTATCTTGTAAGCAATGGTCAAGATGATTTGCGCGAACAAAGTGAATTGGAAGAAAATACGTGATTAGTTATCGTACTAGCTATTGCCCGCAACTACGTCTGCGAAGAATTCGTTTGTCGCTACTCGTATCCCTTGGGAACTACGCGATTTTTCAGGATAGAAAGTGACCTATTTGTTATTTCAGACTACAATCTATCTTTGAGACACATTTGGATCTCAGCAGCCGTCCTAGCGTGAAAGAGTAGTAAAAATCAATACAATCCCCAAAAACTACCTAGTTGTTTAACAAATAGATCGTCTACGTCTCTCTCTCTCTCTCTTATAGTGCCTCTCCAACTAGTGGAGGTTGGCAGTCAGCTCCGCATATTTCCTCCGATCCTTCGCGAGGTTGAACAGTTCGGCAGCACTTGCGACTCCGGTCCACTCCCGGATATTGCGCAACCACGACTTCTTCCTACGGCCGACGGCTCTTCTGCCTGCTACTTTGCCCATCATTATTAGTTGCAGGAGTTCGTACGTCTACGTACAAAAAAAAATTCCGGAAAAATATTCGAAATAATTGTTTCAAGAACACATTGAGAAACCTCAGCATGCTAATCGTTCGAAAATTGTTGTGTTGACAGCATGCATCACAGAACGACGAGGAACCGGGTTGGATTCCCGATCCAAGCTTTACTGTTCAGATTTTTCTTTGTGTAATAGTTTGTTTAATTTAAAAAATAAACATTCTCTGACGCGATAAACGTAAAAATGTTTTTTTTAATGCAAGGTACATTTTGATGATATAATTTATAGGTTAGATTAAATTGTAGACGTGTATAAAACGTCCCAAAGCCGTCACTAATATTTCTCTCTTCTTCTTTTTCTACCCAATGCTGAGTAAAGGTCTCTTCCATAGCCCTCCAATTGCTGCGGTCTTGGGTTTTCCGCATCCAGTCCCTCCCCGCTATTTGATTGAGGCACTAATATTTACAATGACCTTTTGATCTAGTTCTTTACCTATCAACACAATAAACAGTCTTGAGTCTTAACACTCTGCGTCAGTTTTACCAACAGAAAAAAAACAATGCCCCACTCGAAATAACCTCTACATTATCATATTTGTTTTCTCAAAAGCATCTAATCTCACAAAACAAGCATACAATTACAAATCAGCCTCCCATGGTACAAGTTATTAAACATCGCATTCTAAGCGCAGGTTTTACAGACAATTTAGTAGAACAAATTATATCGGGACGACTTAAGTTATGAGCTGCCAGCGTTTGAAAAATGTAAAACGTACCTTTTGCTACCGTACATTTACACATATATACATACCGTCATGCTTCTTTCCCACGGTGGTAGGCAGAGACTACTTTGTTCCACTTGCTACGATCCTGACATCTCTTTCGCTTCGTCCATATTCATCAATCTCGTCATACCATGTTCCCCGGTTTCGAGTACTCCTGTCCTGATATGATCTTTTTTCAAAACGTCTCCTACTTGGCCACATTGGTTCAATTTACATACTTTGCAATATGCGTTATGTACATTATTACCACACTTGGTATACAGTAAAGAAAGACGTTGAAAAAAGACGGCGTTTAGCATTTTTTGGGATGAGAAAAAAATATATAGGTACCATGAAACATCGAGGGAATGGGCGAAAGTATTAGGAATCATGTTATAGGCGATGCGGCTAGCAACCCATCACTATTTTGATTTCCCTTTCCACGTATACGCCCTTAATCATGCCAAACGTGGCCTTAAGGTGTTGTTACCTTAGGCTCTGTCTACCCCGTAAGGGATAAAGACGTGATATATGTAGTAAAAAATATTAAACACGCGTCAGGTAAAACGGTGGGAATATTGCTGCAAGCTCGTGATAATACGTGCGTTGATTTCTTCACTCACTCGTAAGCTACGTTTGGCCTAGTGGTAAAAGGTGTGGAATAACAGTGCGTTCGCTCTGGCGACCGTTTTTTTTATTTTTTTTATTTTTGCAGTGCGTTGTGCACTTTTTAACCGACTTCAAAAAAAGGAGGAGGTTCTCAATTCGTCTGTATTTTTTTTTTTTTTTTTTTTTTTTTTTTATGTTTGTTACCTCATAACTTTCGACTGGGCGAAGCGATTTTAATGATTCTTTTTTTATTTGAAAGCTGGTGCTTACCGTGTGGTCCCATTTCAATTTAGTCCAGTTCTGACAATGGCACCCATGAGAAAACCATATAAGTCTGAAATTAGCATTAAGTCATCATCATCATCTCAGCCATTACAAGTCCACTGCTGGACGTAGGCCTCTCCTTTAGACCTCCATTTAGCATTAAGTATGTGTGCGACAAATCGTCAGTTTCATTTAAACGGCGCTGTCATATGAGCAGCACGTTTAGTAGGTCTACCCATATTCAGAAAAAAATGTTAGTGTACTTCAGATTCACTAAAAATCAAAAAATAAACAAAAATTTTAACAAAAAAAAACCGACTTATATTATTTATAATATTTGATACATTTTTAGTGAATCTGAAGTACACTAGCATTTTTTTCTAAATATGGGTAGACCTACTAAACGTGCTGCTCATATGACAGCGCCGTTTAAATGAAACGGACGATTTGTCGCACACATAGATACTTAATAATGCTAATTTCAGACTTATACGGTTTTTTCAGGGGTGCCATTGTCAGAACTGGACCAAATTGAAATGGCAGCACGTTTAGTAGGTCTACCCATATTCAGAAAAAAGTGTTGGTGTTTTTCAGATTCACTAAAAATTAAAAAAATAAACAAACATTTTAACAAAAAAAAACCGACTTCACTACGCACTAAAAAGAAAAAAATAATTGCATAATATTCTTCTACAACTTAATAATTAACTTACTTTTTCTACTTATCAATATATAGGTACGATCTAATGTTGTTACAATTATTGTTATTTTTGTAGTCGGTGTCAGCCAAGGAAACACTACAATATACCCAGCAACAATAATACGAGAATACTTTAACAAATACTTTTTCACAAATTAACTTTTATACGGGAGCGGATCAGAATACATGAAGTTTAAAATGTATAATGGGTTAAAATATATAATGGTTCAAAATGTATAACGCAATTTTCTGTAAAACTATTAGCTAAATGAACTTTTTTGATATCGTAATCTATAGATTGGTTTAGGTTAGGTTAGGTTTGTTTTATAACAATCCTGTTAATTTGTAACTTTCTGAGAAAATCGCATTATATATTATAAACCATTATGTATTTTAACCCATTATACATTTTAAACTTTATGTATTTTAATACGTACCCCTTTTATACACAAGCACATCTCACTTGTAACTATGTATGTAGTTACAAGCGTACGTTGGCTGACACCGACTCCAGAAATAACAATAATTGTAACAACATTAGATCGTACCTATATATTGACAAGTAGAAAAAGTAAGTTAATTATTAAGTTGTAGAAGAATATTATGCAATTATTTTTTTCTTTTTAGTGCGTAGTGAAGTCGGTTTTTTTTTGTTAAAATGTTTGTTTTTTGGTATGTTTTTTTTTGCGTAGCGTGTAGTTTTAATTTTTGCCGGCACTCCCGGATTGCAACCCGTCCGTATTTTTGTTCCCACTTTTCTACCCCGCTACCGCTTAAGCCTCCGTTGCCGCTCTCTCTCCTCCCGCGCACGGGCAATAGAAGATGCGCAGCCGCCGCTCAGCGGGGCGCGATCTCTGACAGTAACAGACACACAGTTAACCTTTAGATTGAGATGTGAACCGGGCTATAATAGCTACGGTATGAATAGTAATGCGTTGGAAAAAAGCTAGGAACAAATGTACTATATTAATTTTACAATGGAGCATCATTTCGCAATGGCGGTTGAACTGAATTAGCGTTACTGACGTTCTAGAAATTATCCACAGATATCAGGTATACCTGACCCCGATCAAGCGACGAGTATTGTTCCATACATTTTGAAAATACCTACCATTTATTGCAGGGGCAAATCACGTCTTTATCCCTTACGGGGTAGACAGAGCCTAAGGTAACAAGACCTACAGGCCACGTTTAGCAAGATTGTGGGCGTACAAATGGAATCAAAATAGTGATGGGTTGCTAGCCGCATCGCCTATAACATGATTCCTATGATTTTCGCCCAATCCCTCAATGGGCTTTTACCATCGGCGCGGGAAGAGCAACTGGTCATTCTACGTTTTTTCTTTGCTACCAGACCAGCATGAAAGGACATACATACATTAACGCCTCTTTCCCACAGGGGTAGGTAGAGACTAGTTTGTTCCACTGGCTACGATTCTGACATACCTCTTTCGCTTCATCCACATTCATCTCTTCATACATACTCGCCGGTTTCGGGTACTCCTGACCTCTTTCAAAACGTCACAATACAATACACAATGTTACATTAGATGGTATAATGTCGGCACACTTGGTTTCAAATCAAATTGTGATATTTGCGTACCTAACCAATGGTATATCCGTAATTTGTGGTATCACCAGCCCGCAGACGTGTCCTTTAGGTCTTGTTACCTAAGGCTTGTCTACCCCCCTCCAACGGGAACGGTAACGGGGCATTACCTACCTGCATTGCACGGTCTTATTGTCTAAGGGAAGACGGGCCCAGCGTACGGGCCCTTCCCTTCTTGGCGCTGTCCTGGCGAAACCCTAGTGGCATCCCACAGCGTCCCCATCACACCGGATTGAGGCAACGCCGGAGAGTTTTTAGTTCGGGTATCCCCCACATAACCCTAGGCATCCCCGTGCTTAGGGCATCCATAAAGATTTCCTCTCTGTTAAAAAAAAGGCTCTGTCTACCCCGTAAGGGATATAGACGTGATTTGTGTATTTGTTTTTATCAATAGGTACCAGAAAGGGAGCGGATCAGAATACATAAATTTTAAAATGTATAATGGGTTAAAATACATAATGGTTCAAAATATATAACGCAATTTTCTGTAAAACTATTACCTAAATGAATTTTTTTGATATCGTAATCGTATAGATTGGTTTAGGTTAGGTTTGGTTTATAACAATCCTGTTAATTTGTAACTTTTATAAACCATTATGTATTTTAACCCATTATGCATTTTAAACTAATATTAATACGTACCCATACAGAAATCAGTAATGAAAGTGCAACTTCACACATACTTTCTCGTGAAAAGTATATCATGTTCCACATAATTAGACCGCGCTGACGAATAAATCATGTGAATATATTTATGAAGGACCTGTCGGGTGGTCGGGTCTGTGACACAGTGGCCGAGCTAAGCTATACGATATAATATTTTATGTATAAAGCGGGTTCAAAACGCTACCATTCTGGGGTGGCATAACGTCTTACTAATATTATAAACGAGAAAGTTTGTAAGTACGGATGGATGGAAAGTACATGCTAAGAGTACACGCTAGAACGGCTGGGCAGATCTTGATGAAATTTGGAACATATATTGTAGTCTAGAATAACACATAGGCTACTTTTTATCTCGGAAAATTGCGTTATTCCTGTGGGATAGCGATAAATGAATTCTATGCAGACGAAGTTGCGGGCAACAGCTAGTATAACAATAGTACTAGTAGTTCGCCTTTGTGCATGTGTGTGCTGTATTAATATTTTTTTTGTGTTTTATGTACAATAAAGAGTTATACATACATACATAGTATAACAAACGCGTTTGTGTTTAAAACTCAACAAGTTACATATTTAGCAATACGTATTGGCAACGTAATGTTCTTATAGTATTTTATTACACTGAACATACACTATGCTACTAGCTCATAGTGTAAGTTTTGCGTAGAACGCGTATCATCATCATCATGTCAGCCGAAAGACGTCCACTGTTGGACATAGGGCACCCCCAGAGAATGCGTACGCGTTGAAGTTATGACATTTCCTTAAAACTACACAAACGAGTAAAAATAACGCGCTCGCCTTCGAGACGTTTCTTGTATCAAAAACTTACATAGAGGCTCAGAATGCGTTTTGTATGCGTGCACGTTATGATTATGATATTTAGTAGGTAGTTTATTTTATGAATTGTTTATTGTATTTAATGACGCTGTATTGTGGCTTTAAAAAGACGTAAAAGAGCGCTTGGCGGCCAATTTGCAAAAATAAAATTTTCATTTTCATTTTCATTTTCATGAGACTTTAAACTCTGTTTTTGTCGGTCCGTAGTTTAATGCTCCTCTAATCTATTCAAAGGTTATCTTAAAGATTAGATCCCTTATAGGGATAATTTCGCCTTTGCATGTCTTTAATCTGTTTTTGTGTCTTTAGATTTGTACAATAACTTACTTTACAGAGGTTCAAAGTGTTCTGAACAAATTGTAGCCACTCGCAACCACTGTGCCACAAGCCTTACCAATTATCGTGGTTAAAATCACCCTGTACAATCAGCACGTACCTTGTTTTCGTTTCTCTCCCCGTCACTCTGTTCCTGTTACGCTGAAGATAAATCGCCTTTTGTTGTGTACCAATTTTTGATCTTTTTGCGATTGACAGAGGATTAATATTTAATTTCATTGAGCTCTTGGTTCTGTATCAGCTTTTTTATATGCTACTTGAATCGAGTACACAGCTTTTGCGAGGTTCGAGGAATAGTATAAATGCGAATTGGTTCTGTTTGTCTGTCTGTCAATTTTCCGGGATAAAAAGTAGCCTATGTGTTATTCTAGATCTAGACTATAATCTATCTATGTTCCAAATTTCATCCAGATCTGTCCAGCCGTTCTGGCGTAAAAGAGTAACAAACATCCATACTCACAAGCTTTCGCGTTTGTAATATTAATAGGATTTTTGGAAGTTTTTTATTTACATAAAGTCAATGATGACTATAACATTAAAAAAAGTGCACTGCCGTACATGCTTAAAACTCAATTAGAAATGAAAACTCAGGTCCCTGCTTTGTCCTTAGTTACTTCCTGCTGCAACATTTCCTGAGCGGTACAATTTAGGGATCTTTAAAAAGCGAGCTTTCCTGTTCCTGAAAGGGCCGGCAACGCACCTGTGATTCCCCAAGTCTTGCAGGTGTCCCTGGGCGATGGTGATTACTTTCCATCAGGTGACCCGTCTGCTCGTTTGCTCCCTCTTATATATAAAAAAGGTACTATTTGATTCAATAAAAATACATACATACGTACATAAATCACGCCTTTATCCCTTACGGATACCTCTAGAGTCTAGAGTCTAGACCTCTGCCTGCCTAGCTACCTACCTAGGGTAACAAGACTCAAACACGCTTTAGCATGATTGTAGACGTATAGGTGGAATATGGGGGATCTGAATAGTGACGAGTTGCTAGCTGCATCCCCTATAACATGGTTCCTAAGATTTGCGCGGGAAGAGCAACGGTAAGTACATTCTATTTTTTACATACATACACAAATCACGTCTTTATCCCTTACGGGGTAGACAGCCTAAGGTGGCAAGACCTACAGGCCGCGGTTAGCAAGATTGTGGGCGTATAGATGGCAAAAAATGGAATCAAAATAGTGATGGGTTGCTAGCCGCATCGCCTATAACATGATTCCTAAGATTTTGCCCGATGGGCTTTTACCATCTGTGCGGGAAGAGAAGCAACTGGTACATTCTGTTTTTTCTTTGCTTCCAGACCAGCATGGACGGACATGTAGTTCTATTTTTTTCAACAAAAAATTGCTTTCGATAAAAAAGAACCACTACCGGCGGATTCCTAATCTGCGCAAGCATTGTGTGAGGTTCTGTTGCTTACACTCGGGCTAATTATTTTTTAAAACAAACGAACCGTCCATAACTAACCGAGGATGACAGACGGACGGATTTGCGACCCGCACTTGTTATAAGTTTCTTTCGAGGCATGGATTTGCATATAACGCCTTCGTACGAGGAGCTAAAAATGTCTAGAGACGTAAGTATTTAGCTTTGTCGCTCGCGAGATACATTACCCGTCTCTTTCTTACTGTTCGTTCCAGAAAGGAACGGGTAGTCTTTCTTGCGCGCTCACGTACTAGCCGTGCTGATGCTGAGAGTATGTTTATTTTCTACTTCTAATAACATTTTTTCTGCATTTATAAGTCCGAAAATTCTTAACAAAAATAAAGTTAAAAATATCAACAAATGTGCATAAAATCATAGTGTAATCCTATTTTTATGCAGGTACGTTATGTAATTTTAAGAATTAAGTGCTAAATAGTTAGCAAGTGGTACTTTACTTAATACGCACAAACAAAACCATCAAGCAAGAAGCCGCCACAAGTATAAAAAGTAATTTTAAATAGGTTGGCTAACGAGCAAGAGAGTCAGCTGATGATAAGTCAGCACCCCCATAAACAACCCCAACTTCAAAAGATTTCAAGCATTGCTAGCTTTAATGTACTAGTAATTTCACCAGAATTCTTACTCTCCACGCTGGTACACAGCAGGGAAAACACTGCTGCTTAGCAGCAACATTTACAAGTAAGACGGTAAACATTGTACAAGGTCCTACTTTATCCTAATGCAAACTGGAATCGACTCATTTGAATTTAAAATTGGCCCTGTCTGCACCTTCTAAAGACTCAACCAATCCTGATTTAGGTAGGGCGCACTGACAACAGAACTGTCGTAATTCTGACTTGCAGCGGGTCGTTACCATGCTTTACGAGCGTTAAACAAACAAAATTGTTCTCAGTGATTTAACTGGGCGGTGTAAGCTGTGGCACTGGAGTGCCTTGGTGTTACGCGTCATGTTGTATTATTATTTATTACAATTTTATAGATATTTAATTAAGGTTGATACAGGGTGTCTTAAAATAAATCCCTACTAATATTATAAAGGTCGGTATGTCTGTCTGTTACGCCTAAACCACTGAACTGATTTTTATGAAATTTTGTACAGAGATTCAGTTCCGGGGATATGATGATTTTTATCCCCGAAAATCGTGTAGTTCGCACGGGATAGCGATAAGCGGATCCTGCACAGACGTAGTCGCGGGAAACAGCTAGTAGTAGTAGTAGTGTAGTCTTCAGCTGGTGATTGGGTTGTTTGTCCGAGGGGAAGAGCAGTGCTTGGTCCAGTGCACCCTGGGCATCGGTTAATGATTTCCTGGCGGTCTCCGTGGGATATCATTATCCGTTGGCTAAGAGCCCGACAGGTCTTTTGACCGTGTTCTACCGTACTACGTTGCCGACATTTTTGTCACAAGATTTTTGAATACTGTTTTTATTACTTTGACATTGGCGAAATCATCGCATCGATCGATGGGGCCATGTTAAAAAAAGAAGAAGAAAACCGCAACACAACTCCTTTAGTAGGTACCTGAGTTCTTTATAATAACGAACACACAAAATGACAATAAAAAATGGTGTCCACATAAAATACTTCGTCACACGTCGGCTTAGAAATCGACATTTCCCACGACGCTTATAAATAAATAATAAAATAATGTCACCAACTCATTTCAGCCGAATCTTGAGTAATATCACACATTACCATAATTTACAAAGTATCTATTGAGACTTAATTACTTTTCATTGATTTATTGTCAGTTTGTTAAAGTGTCATTTGAATAATATTCACATTATAATACAACTGACTTTGTGCATCTCTCTCTGATTGGGTTAGGCAGACAAGGATGCAAAATGCCAAAACAATCACGCCCACTTGTGCTAGCTATTTAGAAACTTATTTGAACATATTTTACGTTATTTTTTTGGCCAAATCGTATGTCATGACATATTGGTAGAAATTTACAAAGAAATACTTTTATCTATTACCTACTTAATTGGTGTCGAAAACAGGACTTTATTTATTAAATAGAACTTCTGTTTATCAATAACTAGCTACCCGCCCCGGCTTCGCACGGTACTTTATGTATGTAACCTATTATACCATGCTGGTCTGGGAGCAAAGAAAAAACGTAGAATATACCAGTTGCTTCTCTACCCGCGCAGATGGTAAAAGCCCATCGAGGGAATGGGCGAAAATCATAGGAATTATGTTATAGGTGACGAGGCTAGCAACCCATCACTATTTTGATTCCATTTTCCACCTATACGCCCACAATCTTTCTAAATGTGGCCTTTAGGTACCTGTTAACTTAGGATGTCTACCCCGTAAGGGATAAAGACGTAATTTGTGTATGTATGTATGTATTATACATATGTAAACCTTCCTCTTGAATCACTCTATCTATTAAAAAAAGGCACTTCAAATCCGTTGCGTAGTTTTAAAGATTTAAGACAGACAGATAGCGACAGCGGACAACTCCAAGATGAGAAACCATAAATGTAAAAACTGATGAATTAGCTATTTTTTTTCTTTAAACAAACCCAGCCAGCGTTTGAACTCTAGCCCAAGCCCTCTCATTCTTAGAGGAGGCCTGTGCCCAGCAGTGGGACATATATAAGCTGGAGATGATGATAATTATGAATGTGAAGAATAGGATAGGACACTATATTGTAAGTTAGAGTACCTAACCATTGTATTTTCATCTCGCTCTATCTTATAATCGCGTCCTTTAGGCATGTAGATTCTACAAATACATTGTAAAGAAGCCATCTGTTACCGTAAATTGACGTCTCTGATAACCTACGGTCATAGATGAATTAACCAACAGAATTAACACGAGCAATATAATTTTTCACCTTCATTTCAATCTCATTTCACTTTCAATTTTGCATCACATGCAAATTTATATTGCTCAATCAGAGAGCTGCGAATGGTTCAACATTTTTTTTATGCTAATAATAGTCATCATCTACTCCAGTCTATGTAGTTCCCACGCGGGCCCAGTGTGGGTTGGGAACTTCACACACACCATTGAATTGCTTCGCAGATGTGCGCAGGTTTCCTCACGATGTTTTCCTCATGAAAAGCTCATGGTAAATTTCAAATGTAATATCTCACATAAATTCCGAAAAACTCAGAGGTGCGAGCCAGGGCTCAAACCCACGACACTCAGCTTGAGAGGCCACAGGTCAAACCAATAGGCTACCACGGCTATACCACGGCTAATAATAGTAACAGATCATTTTTACTCTATTGGTTAATTCCAGTATGCCTACGATAAATTTGTTCGTACACCGACGCTGACACATTTAATATGAAACCTATGTAAACTGGGCCAATTAGGTTCAGAATATTTCTTGAATATACCCTTTACGACGTCTCTATCAGGGATGTTACGGAGCTTCGACTCCGGTTCCGTTAAGTCGGAACTTCCGATTATTATTACACCTTCGGTTCCGACTTCGGCTCCGACACTTTTAAATCGAAATTTTTAATCGGAGGTCGAAGCATAACATAGCGGCGGCGGCGGCCTATGCGACTGTTATGAACAGGTTGATACATGTCGCGCGGGGAATCCCCCCGACTTCCACTACGTGCACTCTATCGTCAATTATGCGACCCTGCCTCCGACTCCGATAAAGCAAAATTAAAAACTCCGACTCCGCCTTCGGTTCCGATAAAACTACCTCCGTTACATCCCTGGTCTCTATCAGTTGTGTTAGACACCTCAGCAGTGGGGCATGTCATGGGCATGTATGATTAGGGTTGCCAACATTTTTTCAACGAAATACAGTATTTTTCAAAATAAGCTATAAAAATATAGTATTTTATGGAAAAAATAAAAAAAAGAAAAATATATATTTGTTACTTATTTATTTTTATAAAAACTATTTGTTTTTCAGATTTCGTTCGGTGATGAAAATATAGTATTTTTGCGTACCTACTATATATTTCTTGAACAGTATATAGTACTCAAGCCGGAAATATAGTACAATACTATATATTATAGTACGGTTGGCAACCCTATGTATGATATACATGAAACTTGATCACGAAAACTCTTCAGACTTTAGATAACCGGATGGCTTAGTGGATGTATGTATGTACAAATTAAAAAGTTGATGCCAATTGCGAAAACAAGTAGGTACATAGAACATGTTACTCCTAACAATCAAGAGTAGTAAATTCCAATACGTTTGTTCGTTCAGTGGATTTCCTTGGCTTCCGATTTGGAATTACCCAACATCGGGGGGCGGAAATCGACAATCGAATACTTTCGATTGATAGCCAAATTGACTGACGGGATTGTTGGAACCCTAGTTGAAAGAAAGAAGACATTTATTCCGTTTTGCAAGACACACAAATATAAGAGAATATACATAATTGAACAGTTTGCAAAATTGCAGTTGGTTTACAGACTTTCCTGATGGCATTGTATATAATCTTCCATGCTGGTCTGGGAGTAAAGAAAAAAACATAGAATGTAGCAGTTGCTTCTCTTCCCGCGCTAATGGTAAAAGCCCGTCGAGGGAATGGGCGAAAATCTTAGAAATCATTGGGCGATGCTACTAGCAACCCATCACTACTTTGATTCCTCTTTCCACCTTTCCACCCACAATGCTAAAGGCATTTAGGTATTGTTACCTTAGGCTCAGTCTACCCCGTAAGGCATAGAAACGTGATTTATGTATGTATGTATTGGATATTCTGTTGCCGGGTATGCAGTACTTATTTTGCTCAGTTTTTTGAGTCACTTTTACTGAACACCACTGTGCCTGGATGTTTTTCAGAATATTTCTGAGGTAAATAAAAACCTATCTGTCTATTCTGCCAGGATTATGTCTTCATTTCCTTTTCTTTCCCAAGCCTAGACATGTTTCTTCATAGGGGTTTCGTTCACCGAAATCTCATAGCCTGCACTTTCTTTGTATGGACAAAGGCAACGATTGCTTTTTAGTTATTACTGGACATGTTTACAGATTTATCGCACAACTTCTCGAGCATAAATCTAAGCGCTTGAGACTTAATCTTGCTGTAGGAAGCAACACTGGTTCCGTGGTGGACAGAGCATTTGACTAACAATAAGTTAAACCCTACTCATCATTGGCTTATGTGCTGCGTTTAGTTTCTCGCTTGGACTTGCTTAATTTAGTGCCTACTTGCTACTTTGCCACCACAAGTTGCACAAGTGCAAAATGTCCCGCCCCTCATTATGTGTCAATTCTGCAAAGACCAGGAGCCTGACCATGACGTCTTAATGCGATTAAATTCCGATTCAATTTTGCGTTTTAGCTGTCATTTTTGACACTTCTAGTATGGATCTGAAAGCGAGCGACCCAACTTTGGTTTGGTTAACAATAGCTATCAGATGATCCAAAAGCTGGTAAAATTGTTTCAATTTACAGATTTTTTTTTTTTTTTTTTTTTTTTATGTGAATAGGAAGGCAAACGAGCAAGTGGGTCACTTGATGGTAAGTGATCACCACTGCCCATAGACACCCGCAACCCCGGGGGGATTGCAGATGCGTTGCCAACCTAGAGGACTAAGATGAAATGCCTCTTGTGCCCGTAACTTCCCCGGCTGTCTTACTCTCCACACCGGAACACAGCAGTGCAAGCACTGCTACTTAGCGGCAGATACATTTGGAAAACAAATAAATATAAAACTCACACGCTTTCTAATTATTCTTGTGTTTTGAGTACTTCACTTGGCACTCGCGATACAGACCCAGAGTCTAGTGCGAAGGCCGCTATTTCACTTACCGCATAAAATGTCATCTACCTATCTCTATGTAACAATGTGTCCTTTGTAAAATGTTATGCACTTTGTAACTTATGTGGTGGAATAAAGTTTTCTTATTGATTTTCTGAAAACTACTGGTGGTTCATGACAGTCCCGTATGTTCCCAAGACACGTAAGTCTCTGGGCACGAAGACGTCTCTTTCTAGCACTGACGTGTCACGCAAAAACTAGCCCTGTCTTTGGCTTGTCGAATCCAGTCACCACTTATTAGCGCATGTCGTCACTCCACCTAGCTGGAGGGCGTCCCACGTCACGCGTCGCGGTCTTTACTCAAGAACTTGTTTACCCCAACCGTTATCAGTTCTTCGACAGATATGGCCATCCCACTGCCACTTCAGCTACAGCCTACTGATCTTGTGCGTTATGTCGATGACTGTCGTTCTCTGCCGGATAATCTCGTTGTGAATTTTGTCCGTCAGAGAAACTCAAACAAGCATGCTTCATAGCTCGCTGAGTGATTTTAATGGAAACTCAGTTTGCCGCAACTCTCACGATGTCGTCGGTCCATCTTGCGGAAGGCCTGTCAACGCTGTTTATGAAGAATTAGTATTTTAAATTGTTGTGACGACCGGATAGCTCAGTAGTTAGCGAACCTGACTATGAAGCTCGAGGTCCCGGGTTCGATCCCCGGTCGGGGCAGATATAGGAATAATATGAATGTGTGTCCTCGAATCTTGGATGTTTATTATGTATTTAAGTATGTGTTTATCTATATAAGTATGTTTATCCGTTGTCTAGTACCCATATTACAAGCTTTGCTTAGTTTGGGACTAGGTTAATTCATGTCAATTGTCCCAAGACATTTATTTATTTTCATGCCATGTAATATACTTCCGCTGATAAATAAAGGAGTCTGTATGTTAGTCAAGTAAACTGCATGATCCAAACGACTCTCCAGGCAAGCCGTTAACTTATCCCAGAGACTTGTTGATTTATCCAGACTCCAGGCTACATTGTGGAAGGTAAAAACCTATTACGGCTATTGTATTTTGTAACCATCTTTTTTGCCAGAGCCAGTAATGTTTCAAACATAACGAAATTACAAACATGGTAGACTTTTATATTTTACATACTGCCGATAATCGCTATATACATTATTGCCACAGCTACTGGTTTTTTTTGGATTACCATTGTGTTTGTACAGCCTCAGAGTGTACCTACGGCCGGGAATGCATGACCTTACAAAGTACGCCCTGTAATTCTTTGTGTCCCCCATCTTGCTCAGTGTTGGTTTCTTCAGTTCACACGTCAGTCATGTGAAAAGCGATGCAATACATGAATTATGAGAGGCATGATCACGTTTCTTTCATGCTGGTCTGGGAGCAAAGAAACAACATAGAATATACCAGTTACTTCTCTTCTGTTTCCGCGCAGATGGTAAAAGTCCACCGAGACAACGGGCGAAAATCTTAAGAATCATGTTATGGGCGATGCGGCCCTTTGCACCTATACCTGTAATGCTGTAATTTTTTATAGACTAAATAAATAAATAAAATAAATAAATAAATACCCCAATCATGCTAACCGTGGCCTTTAGGTCTTGTTTGCTTAGGTTCTGTCTACCCCATAGGGGATAGAGGCGTGATTCATGTATGTATGTATGTGTGTTGGTCACGCATTCATAGCCGTACACACTTCGGGACGTACCTTGCCCGCGCCAATTTTGGGATATTTTTAGTTTCACTTTTATTTTGCCATTTACGCCCTAGATGGCGGTGCAGCTTATAAGTGCGCCGGAGAATGGCAATCCGGGCAATATCCGGGAACACCCACAATCACGCGCCGATCAAACAATTACCGCCCCATACCGAAACGGGGCGTTTATACCGTCTCTAATTTTCGCTTTTTCATTTTTTAGATAAGATTGTCTTCAGGGGGTCTCTTCCGAATTAGAAGCGTGCTATCACTAGTGAAGGAAACCAATGACCGAGCAGCGAGTAATTTACGCCCTCGAAAGAATTTATAATTGACAAGTTTTAAAAACAAAGAGACAGACGTCATGTTTTTTTTATGGCACGGACGTCTTGTCAGCTTGTCACTGCGGAATCACTCAAACAATCTCAATGGAAATTGGCAGAATCGATTATCGAACGCAATAACGTGTGTAAATAATTTAAGTGTCAGTGTGATTATTTAAAAATGGTAATAGTTTTAAACGTCCCACCTACTTTCTGTTGAATCGAAAAAAAAACAATTTCTTAGAACACATTTACTAGCAAGACAGAAACCAACCAATTTTTAAACCGGCTACTTCATAGTTCCCAATTTGTAAACCCACTTATTATTAATTCAAAACACGCCTAAAATTCTATAACCATTTATAAAAGCCACCGACAAATAGTTTTGAACACGACATGTATTAAAAACTGTTCCAATACGGCGTAAAAATAAATGGTAATCCTAAAGAATGTACTTCAGAACACCTGTACTAGAGTTCCCAGGCCGACTAGCAATTTATCAATGAAGTAATAACGGTTACATTCATAAATATTGCGCGGGAAAAATGAAAAAAGAAGATGGCGCCCGCGCGAGGCCACAGATAACATAGAGTGATACAATAAAAACAAAAACGTGCGTACCTAGTAGCGTGCGGGGATGTTAGGGATTATAATGATTTTTGAATTTGTTATCGTACAATGAGAATTGCTTTAAGGTGTTCAGGAATGAAATGAAGTGCTAAAATTCACATTATTTTATTATTAATAATTGTGTTTCATTTGCTTCGACACTCTTTCTGCAATCTTTTATTTAAGTAATGTTCACTGGTTTAAAATTCGTAAACTTTTTATTCGACAATTTTCATTGTGTAAATTAAGCGACAATGCAAAGTAAAGTCGGCAAAAAAGCTTCCACCTACTTATTACATTTTTATCTCTCCATATAAAATGTAGAACTATTTCGTATTATTCTTTTTTATTTCAAGGGAGCAATTGACTTTTTAGGACGTACTCTTTCCCTCCCAGCCACTGTAATTATTTCTTTCCAACAGAAGGATCCAGCGGAACAACCGTTTCGAAAAGAGAAAAAAACATCTCTCAGCCGTAATTTCTCTAACTAAACAGACCTAAGTTTAGAAAAAAACTCAAATAACTATCTCCCTGTACTAAGTCCTAAACGACCAGCAATTAAAACCAGTTTAAAATCTCATTCCACTGACAAATTGCAATAAACAAGAATACTTAAATCCAAAGTGCATGTGATTTAGACTTTTCTACTAGTTTTATACAAAACACCATACAAGAATAAGCCTTGTTTTAAAGCTCTAGTGTTTAATATCCTCTGAAACATAAAGGGCAGGTGTAGGAGTCTAGTTTGTTGCGAGTCGCCGGCGCAGCCTTATAAAGGCGCTACCACAAGTCATACTAATGCGTGTGTATTTTATTCAAACTCAATTTATAAACGTTGTAGATAACTTTGACCTGTGTGCGGGGTTATCTTTATTTTTGAGACATGTGAAATGATAAACACTTTCTGCGTAAAAAGGGACGGAAGATTATTTTTAATTTTGACAGATTGGATCACGCGCCAATCCGCATTGGGCCCGATTGGGAACTATGACCCAAGCAACAGTAGGGAAGGTTTTTGGTACAGTGAAAATACTGTACATTTGCCAAATACATCATCACGGTTATAGAACTGAGACAGATGTGTTATAATTATTACCTTTTTATTTGATAACATAACAGTGGATACAATATTATATTGAATAAACAATGGTGACGGAAAGACAAACGCATCTGTTTTTATGATATTTACGTGGAGGAATAAATGAACAAAAATCAAATCCGTCAAAATAAAAATATGGCCATTGTAACCCGATAGTTAAAATAATTATAAATAGCCCAAGTGTTATGAACGGTTTTTAGAAAAAAAAATGTTGGTACCGTCGCTGTACGATCATGACTTAGTCATGTGATTAGGTTTACGAATGGTTAGTTCAGTACTTTCTCGCCATAAGAAAGCTCCAGAGCCAACCAGGAACTACACAAGTAGGATTATAACTTACATTAAAAAAAACAACCAATTATTTAACGTCTTCATTAACCGCAAGCATTCACCTCATCAATTCCAGTCACATTGTCGGACAAGAGTAAAAAAGCGTATACAGCGAACTGTATCAAACTGCTAATAAATCAAGTTGACCCCGAAACGACTCGCTTTCGGCAAATTTCGACCATTATCGAGATCGTGATGTGGGCCCGTGTGGGCACTTTCGCGATTCAACACTCTTCAATTTTCAAGCATAACGCGTACCTACACAAAAAGAAACGTCCTAAGCCTTCCTTCAACACACAACTCCGTGGGTCAATTGTAGCCTTACAGCCGCACCTTCAAAATCAAATTTGGTTTCACCGGTCATTTTTGCTCTCACCTCCAGAGCTAGCAGGGTTCGCCGTTGACAAACACGTCATCCTTAACATCATGGATATTATATGATTTAAATTCGTATTGTGGTATTGTGACTTCCACACCATGAGGTAGCCGTGGATTCTCCTTCAAAAGCTGTTGATCTGTCTCTCTTACTTAAAAAGTCTGGCTCATAATCGATGGCGATATCGCCAGCCATTCCTGTAAGTACTCTTTGGTCTGCGTCTCCCTCTTCATCCTCTCTTTTCCTCTATAATATTCTTAAGGAAGTAGTCAAGTCGTAGCCGATGCTCCATCATAATCCCTCTTCTGTTTCCTATGGACACCAGAAAACTCCTTTCCTCATTTTATACTGTCTAGCACTTCGTCTTTTGTTACTGCATCCGTGTTGTGTGTTGATGACAGCCAATGTTTAACCTTCGATTTAAAAAAACACTGAAACCACTTTGCTAGAAGTTTTAACAAACACACAACCAAACCTTTGCTCTCCTACACTACTTCATGTATCCAGTGTCGTAAAATGACGTTTGGGAATTGGAGGAGGTGAGGTGAGGTAGGTGGGGGTGACTTTTTGACACTTGAAACTGATAGTGGAAGAGCGCCAATACCAAGAATAAAATGCTTCCCTGCCGAATCGTGAAGTGCCCGAACGGCAGCAGCCCACCTCCGCGGCGGCGTGCAAAAAGACCAATCTGGGTCGCTGCGTTTTTTCGCCGGTCCCGTAACTCTGTAATTGTTGTTTTCATTGTTCCTTCGATAAGGGCGGTGTTTAATTAAAATTTCGAACGAATAATGCAGAAAAATCAGAAATTTTATTGTGAAATCGTGTGCGCGCTTTTGTTCTTGAATTATTTTGAGTCGCTGGTGATTTTACGGTGATCTCTCCTACTTTGGGCCTGTTTCATAGACAATGCTTCTCTGTAGTTACTTGATGTTTTTTAATGAAAAAAAAAAAAAACAAATAGGATTGTAATTGACACCAATTGATCTATGCAGTTCCAAACTAAACAAAGCCACATAATTCACAGTCAGTTTCACTAACAACTACTCTTAGGCCATCCGATCGGCATGATCCATTAGTCTACTAATTGGAACAGACCACCGATCAGGCTTCAATCAAAGACTAATGTTTCGTCTATTGGCAACTACTTGGCATCCATTGCTTTACTTTAAATGCACAAAAATTAAATGTACGAAATAAGACGCTAAGACAAAACAATACAGAATCAAAGAACAAACGCTTAATAGCGATCTCTACCAGACAACCAATAAGATAGAGAAATAAGTTGGAGACAGTTTAATTAGGTGGCGGAAACAAATAGACAGGATAAACGCAGGGATAATAAAAACAACAATACCAACATAAATATAATAACCTATATAGCTAAATAAATAAAATAAAATAATACATACATACACACATAACATAACTGTATAAAACTTAAGATAAAATAAATGTGAGAATGTAACAAATTACGAAATTTAAAGGAAAATAAATTCTCACGAATGATCAAAGATACCTAGTCAACATATTATAAGTTCACACATTAAAATTAACTTGTACTGACATAAACACACATTATTACAAAAAAACAGTACCAGTTGCGAATAGACGCTCCAAATATGTAAAATTATGAACGGTTCTTAGCATTGCTCAGACGGAAAAGTGTGCAGTTACACTGACTAAATACCAATATCTAAATAGGTACAGTCAAATGCAAAAAATATGTGCTGTTTCTAATCAGTATACTTTTACGGAAGAATGGCTGTTACTGCATACACAAGGGCCTCTATTCGGCGCTGACACGCCTAAGCTATTACCAACCATTTGCAGTGCCTAACGTTTAATTTGCTATTCGGGGGTCGCCAAAATGTCAGTTTGTCGAACACAATCCGGTGAGAACGCGATGAGTTCTTAGTAAGCTATTCGATTCGGGGCGCTTCGTCATTTTTGTTGGGGATTTTCAACAGCTGTCAAAGTGTGACAGAAAAAAGAAGAGTTCTGACCGCATATCCTATCAAATCTATAACGAGCTATCTAATAATTATCTATTCAGTGCGATCACATCAAATTGATCAAAATTTAAGCCATGGTACATGAGCCTCTAGTGTAAGTTTTCGCATATAAAAACGTGTCGAACGCGTTCACGTAAACTTCTCAATTACTATGGAAATATTGGCAGCGCCACTTGCGGATCGAAACTTCTATCGGTCTTGTCTATTCATGACTCCTTTGTCCCAATTTTTTAAATATCTATGGTGGTTTGGGGGTCTTGCAGGAAAAAAACTAATCTCAATTCATTTCGTGTACCTACTTTACCTACCTACGTACCTTAAAATTTAGCTTAAAAACAAAAAAACGAAATTTATTTTTTACTGTCAGAACGTATAAGACCTCAAATTTTTTAGCATCCATGTAATCCCCCCGGACTGTACGCGAAGCATGTAAACCTTTATTAAAATTCCCTACAAATCAGACGGGGTACGTGTTGTGACGTAATTGTAGGCGAGCCGTTGCCCCGGGCGACGCGACATCGGCCCACGGTGCGCTTGCGCAGCTGACGGGGGACGTTCGACGTCCATTATCATCATCATCAGCCAAAAGACGTACACTTAGACGTAGACGACCGGATGGCGCAGTGGTTAGAGAACCTGACTATGAAGCTTGAGGTCCCGGGTTCGATCCCCGGTCGGGGCAGATATTTGTATGAAAAATGCGAATGTTTGTTCTCGAGTCTTGGATGTTTAATATGTATTTAAGTATGTATTTATCTATATAAGTATGTTTATCCGTTGTCTAGTGCCCATATTACAAGCTTTGCTTAGTTTGGGGCTAGATCAATTGGTGTCAATTGTCCCAAGATATTATTATTATTATTATTATTACTTGTAAACCTGTCACAATTTTCTACCGTACACATCTAAGTCTATCAGACCGTCTGGCTGATATTGTAAGAAATTAAGTTTGTCTTCAATATTGTGATAATATTGATCTTGGTTTCTTAGAATATCGGCCACATGTTCCGATCGACTTATGTACGGTAGATATAATTTCAATATTATGATGCAATAGAGCTATGAAATGGTCAAGTCACACTTTAAAACTAAGGTTTGAATTTTCCTTGGATCTCATAACTTTCTACAGCGAAAGCGTTATGAGCTAGTAGACTTGGCCGCCATTTTTTCATGAAATGCTTTTGTAGGATAAAAACTGTTATCATATCTCCATACCAGATTTCAACACGATCAGTTGTGTAGTGTACAAGCTCACATTCGTATTTTAATTATTAGTTAAAATATAAAATTCACAACGTTTATTTATATAAAATAATAAACAGACAAAGTTAAATTAAAAAAAAATACAACCAAAATTTTAAATTACCTATCAACTACCTTAAATTACCTACCTAACTGAACAACCCGCCCCGCATCATTCCGGACGCCAAGGTGGCCACCAACGCTCACCGTGTTGCCGCGTTGCACGGCGATGGACAATCTCTGCGCCAGGAATGATCCCGAACGGGAGTCCAGACCACGCTCTCGTAACCGGCGTCCCACGTCTTTAAAAAATAGCTTGTTAAATATTTTATTGAATCAGGCGTTACTTTGCGGAGGTCCATTTCAATGAACAAAAAATTTACCTTGCTACTCCGCTACTCACGGTTTGCATGTGTAACAGTTGTGTTCATTAAACTTTGATAATGATCCCGTAGAGGGATCGAAACGCGTCAGTGTTTGTGCGGTGTAAGGGATGATTAAGTTTGTGGGATTTATATGTGTTTTGCGATTGCATGAAAACATATATTTCACACAGGCTTGGCTATCTTGCACGTGAGAAGCGGAGTAGCAAGGTAATTTTTTTGTTCATTAGCTTGTTAAAATTAAAATTAATAGTTAAAATTAAAATAGACACAGTAACCCGGTAGCAAAGCAAGCATACCATGAGAGTTGCAACCGATCAACGACACTGAGAGGTTCTATGAATAAATTAGTGGTCGCATGTGGAAATTACCTATTTCTCATTCTTTGCTTTCGACATATACGCTATAAGGACCGCTCTTGCCAACTGGTTGTACTTTCTTTTAGTAAAACGGTTGATGTGCTAATGACAGTATTGAATGGATTTAATACACTGCCGAGCAAAAATAACGGGTCAACTTTCATACAACTTTGTTTGGAAAAAGCTTAGGATTTGTAGATGAGTAGAAGGATGAAAGATCCTATAGCCTTTGCTTTGCTAGGGATTTTTTAAAAGTTTAATTTTTGGATACGATTTGGTAAGCAAACTAGCATACGGGTCACCTGATGGTAAGTGAACACCGCCACCCATGGATCCCGCAACACTAGAGGATTGCGGACGAGTTGTCAGCGTAGAAGGCTAACATAATAGACCACCTTATGTGTTTCTTCTATGCTGGTCTGGAATCTGGGAGTAAAGAAAAAACAAAAAATATACCAGATGCTTCTCTTCCCGCGCAGATGGTAAAAGCCCATCGAGGGAATGGACGAAAATCTTAGAAATCATGTCACAGACGATACAGCTAAGTAACAGATTTTTATTTTGTTTCCTTTCCAATACGTCCACAATCATGCCAAACGCGGAGTTTAGGTCTTGTTACCTTAGGCTCTGTCTACCCCGTAAGGGATAAAGACGTGATTTATGTATGCATGTGTATGTTATATGCCAGTAATTTTACCGGCGGTCTTACTCTCCATACCGGTATAAAACAGCATTATTAACCTAACAAACGGGTAGCCGAGTAGGCGTACTGAACTACCCAGAAAAATCGCTTTTTAATCTAAACAAACCTCCAATAACATAATGAGACAGTTCAAATTGTTTTTCCATTCAATGTAACAAATAGTTCCAGTAGTTACGGTAGCGTCGCTCTCGGCGCTGCGCAGGCGATTACCGACGACTACCGAGGACTTCCGAAGACTCCCGAGGATTCCCGAGCGCGCCCGAGCGGAGCCTCGGGGTATAGTTTGATAGACGTTAATTTGTTAAAGGATCGCCCTTATTAACTCAGTTTGCTGTGTGATTTTTGATTTCGCTTGAGTTAATTTGTTTAATTAATCCTATCCGTAGGTAATATTAAACGAATAAAATGTTCACTTACGTAAGAAGTACTTGCTTTTTCCAAATTTTATAGTCGACTTCGATGAAATTTGCTTTAAAAAAAAACAATATTTTTAAAGTTCTGAACCAAAAACAACAAAACAACAATAATTTTTGTATAGCCAATCGTCGCGGGATAGGGGTAACCCGCGATGTTGGTTGGTACCGACCGAGTGTAAAATAGGTTCATTTTAATTTTAATTTTGATTTGTTTTAATTTAATTTGTTTTAATTTAATTTAATTTTATTTAACTTGTGCTAATTTATTTACTGATTTATTATTATTGATTTTAAGACATTTAATTTAATTTAATCTTTCACTTAATGTTTTATTTTGTAAATTCGATTATGGATGCAAGTCTGGAATAAAAACATTTCATTTCATATGAGTCCGTAACTGACATACATAATTTAAAATAACTAGTAGACACACTTAAATTAAAATAAAGGTGATGATTTTCCATATCAATTAATAGACAATCTTCATTATCATCTCCAGCCTATAACCGTCCAACTACCGGAGACAGGCCTCCTCTCAGAACGAGAGGGCTTGGGCCTTCCCACGCGGGCCCGGTGCGAATGATTAGACAATCGTCAAATTCAACTGGATTCAGTTCTATCGAGATTTAACGATGGTCCAAAAGAACCATCTCAATTTTTATTTGGTAAAAATATACAATCTAAATCTGAATCTCTATGGAATTTATGTTGAAAGTAATCTAAGGCAAAAGAGACATTAAAAAGCTGTAAAAAAGAATTCGTCAATTCCCATGATCGATCAATATCTAAATCACGCCTATGTAATTCCATCAGTTGCTTCTTGTATCAATCTGGAATCTAAAAATCATTAAATGTTTAGGGTTCCACATGGTTATGATGAATTCATTCTGTACTATTTCTTCATAAATTAAGAGCTAGGCTCTTGTCGGTGGAGAAATTTTCATGTGATCCTTTCTGGGTCCTTTTCTTTGCCTTCTTGATACGACACTACTTTCTACCCTCTCTTCTGTACTACTACATGAATGAAATAAAGTACTTCACAGTATTTTCTTTAAAAATAGTTTTCGTTCATTTATTCTGTCACGAAACAAAAAATATATATTATAATACATGAAGACAAAAACGTGGTTAAATGTAAAATAAAATAAAGATGTCAAAATCATGACTCATGTCAAACAATACGAATTAGACTTAAATGCCGTTTTCTCTTTATATTGTAGAGCACACCGGTCTAAGCACTACTCTTCCCAAAAAAAGTAAAAAAAACCAAGGGACAGGGCGGAACCCTTTTTATGAAGAGGTTTTATTTGCTTCCTATTTAAAACTAAATTTATTTAACTCTATTGAATTATTTAGAAAAGTAACAAACAAACAAAACTATAAAAGGAAATCTCGTTAACGTTATAGTATTATAATACTAACATTAAACAAAATTATAAGCATTTCAAGTAACAAACAAGAATATAAAGAAAAGGGGCTAACTACAGAAGATGAAATTACAATGGATATAAAATTATAGCATTCATAACAAACACATTTTATTTGTCTATAAAATGTTTGTACAGTTTTGTAGTAGAGAAAAATAATAATAGAAATATACATTAGTTATAATCATTGAAGAAATCGCATTTCACTTCAGCTAAGTTCGATTACATACTGTGGAATATTCCTATCATAATCTTCGCAAATTATTTATGGACGACCTAATTGTTTCAAATACTCTAAACTAGTAATAATCATCATCACAATCAGCCATAGGACGTCCACTGTTGGACATAGGCGTCTCCCTAAGGTCTATACCTCGAGTTGACTCGGCTGGTAGCGGTTTGCATCCACCGTGAACCCGTGACTTTAGCCAGTAGGCTAATTGTCTAGCCCGCAATCGCCATCGTGTTCATTTTGACAGTTCTTGTATGAATGTGACAGCTAGCTGATTGCGATTCCATTATCAGCCCATACATGAACCATAGATAATAAGCCCACAGGTCAGCCGTCCACCTCGTCGGTGGACGTCCTACGCTGCGCTTGCCGATCCACGGTCTCCACTCGAAACTCTTTCGGCCCCAACGACCATCTGTTCTCCGTGCTATATGGCCTACCCATTGACACTTCGGCTTAGCTTATTCGCTTGGCTAAGTCTTGTTGTTGTCATGCATAATATACCGTGCGAAGCCGGGGCGGGTCGCTAGTAATTATATAAATGCGAAAGTTTGTGAGTGAATGAGTGTGTATGTATATTAAAAATTGTGTCATACCTATTGGAAATACAGTGTGATCTTGTTTGCTTCCTAAGTATTAGTAACTGGTTATTCTGTATACCTTTTTTCTGTTTTGGTGGTTATTTGTGGTGTTCAATAAACAGTTATTGTATTGTATTGTATTGTAACTGACTGTTTTCCTGTGGAACAAATTTCAATACTACATGTAACTGTTAATAAACAAATCACTACCAAAAGTCTTTGCCTTTCTGAAATAAGGTGGAATTCAAATTATGCTGTACTAATTAGGTATTACATACATACATACATACATTATTATTATACATAATTCACGTCTTTATCCCTTACCGGATAGATAAGAGCCTAATGTAACAAAACCTAAAGGCCATGTTTAGCATGATTGTGGGCGTATATCTGGAACGGGAAATCAAGATCACTAATTATTAAGTACCTGTTATATAAACCTGTTCCTAGATACTGGTGACAAAGTCAAAGTATTTTATACCCCAACAACGTACTTACTTGATTTTACAACTAACTATGCGTGAATTTGTTACGCATCGAGTTAACTGTTACGTTTTATCATTATATCTTAGATTGCAAATGTTCATTGTAAATATAATAACGATTCGCAATCTCAGACAAAAATATCTAGTGAATCGGTTTTCTCTGTTAATTTCAGCTTAGCAGAGCGTTGTCTTGCTCTAACTCGCGTGACGCCGATCATCTCTTTCTGAAGACCGAAGTGCTATCTTTATGGCCGAGCACACATTTATTGAGCATTACAACAGTCAAGGCATAGAAAGTTATGCTAAATAAATTATGCGTCACTGTTTGGAATAAAATGAGAAGTGTTTATAATTATTAGAATAAACTGAGAAGTGCACTTATATAAAACAAAGTCGGGCTATTTATACAATTGGATAACAAATATATCTAATATTCGAATCAGCTATTTGATTTTTATTATTATTATTCATGATCATTTTCTCTTTTCTGTATTGTTATGAAATCATTTGGCAACAGCTTAACATTATTATTATTTAAAACATACATACATACACATACACAAATCACGTCTTTATCCCTTACGGGGTAGACAGAGCCTAAGGTAACAACCTACAGGCCACGTTTAGCAAGACACTGAGGGCGTAGAGGTGGAAAGTGGTATTATTTAAAAATAGCCATAAAATGCATGACATGAAATTTAATTTAGCCTTTAAGAGTTTGCTGATCTAAATTGTAACTATTATTATTATTGTGTGCCCTTACAAGGCGTCATGGACTAACCAAAATTCCTGTAACAGCTGTAAATTATGTACATGACTATACAATAAATAAATATGTAAATAAAAATAAATAAACTCAAAAATGGCTGCAACGATTAAAGTGACATCTTTCGGGAACCTTTGTACTAGCTCCCGTGTGTCGCGCTTTTGTATGCAGATTGTCAAACCTATAGACCGACCGCCTTGAATCCTCGCCCGCACGACAAAGGGGACCGAGAGAGGTGCGGGCGGGTAGTGCGCCTGCCGCCCGCACCTCTCTCGGCCCCCGCAGTTGTCCCAACCCGCGCCCCTGCACCGCGCGGGCGCGGATTCATTTAACCGGTCGGTCTATACCTTATTTCGTCTATGTTCATACCGAACTACCTGCAAGAGATCTTTTATCCTACTAATATTATAGATGCGAAAGTTGTGATTATGTGAGGATGTGAGTGTGCATGTTTGTTCCTACTTCGCGCTGAAACGACTGGAAGGATTTGTATCAAACTTGGCTACTTTTTATCCCGGAATATTACATAGTTCGTAAGATGTGAAAGATCGTAGTTGCCTAGAGTCGCAACGTAAATAAGAATTGCAGAATATACTATCAACATCAGTTCTTTAAGTCTTACTACGCGGATGAAGTAAGGTTCTAATTTGAACTACCTGTTCTACGTCTTTACATAGCATAAAACAAAGTTGCTATGCCGTACGTACGCTTAGATCATTTAAACTACGCAACGGATTTCGATGCAATTTTCATATACAGAGTGATTCAAGAGGAATTTTACACGTATAGCTTCATAACATGCGCAAAGCCGGGGCAGGTCGCTACCGTTTTATAATTTCACACAAATCACGTCTTTATCCCTAACAGGGTAGACAGAGCACGAGAGGGTACATTTAGCAAGATTGTGGGCGTATAGGTGGAAAATGGAATGGATTTCTTTGATTTTCGCCCATTCCCTCGATGGACTTTTACCATCTGCGCGGGTAGAGAAGCAACTAGTACATTCTTTGTTTTTTCTTTGCTCCCAGACCAGCATGGAAGAAATAATAATAATTTGTTGTTTAATACAGAACTACGTACACCAACATACTATTAAGTGGCGAATCAAGTCCATTTAAATACCAAAAGCTTTTTAAGCCTCTAAAGTACAATGACACATCAGACAGGCCGCCAGTACAAAGACGGTTTTAATTTATGCGCAAGCGATCCTCGCGAAGAGGGGAATTTTTCAAAATGCCACGCGACATCCATCGTTGGAGAAAAAGGTATGTTTTATAGTTATAAATCGACGGGGCTAAGAAGGTTCTGTGGCCTTACCATGACGTCTTAATGCGATTCAATTCAGACTCAGTTCAGGTTTTAGCTGTAATTTTTAGTGTGGATCTGACAGCGAGCGAACCTAAACTGAATCGGAATTGAATAGCATTAAGACGTCATGGTAACGCCCGTTTTTGAAAATAAGAAACTATGAGGCTCTTTGGTTTGAATAATAATTGATAGTAGGCAAATGGAGCGTCTGGATTTGTTTGTAAGTGAAGTGAAAAATGGTGAATAAAATGTAAGATTATTAAAATATTTTTCTCAAGTAGGTATGAAAAATTTCAGCTGGATCGGTTGAAGACATCTGCCTCAAAATTGAGTCGCAAGATTCCACCCGAACAAACATATTTACATACATACATTGCAAGTTAGTAAAAATTTTGTAAAAAAACCGTCTCGAACGCGTTCGCGTAAATTACTGTGAAAAATTTGACAGCGCCACTAGTGGATTGAAACGGTAACAAACTGTTCTCATTTCGCCATTTGAAAATAAACACGAATGGAACGTACAATACAATACAATAACTCTTTATTGAACACCACATATAACAACCATAACAGAAAAAAGGTAGGTACACAGAATATTACAAGGTAACAATAGGCGGCCTTATCGCTACAGAGCGATCTCTACCAGGCAACCATAATGGACTGGAGAAAAGAACAGATCTGAGGAGGTGGTGCAATTTAGAATATATATTAATTTACTATTTAGTGACAATACATAATATATTATACATGAAACACACATTTATAATAAATGGAAATATAAATAGACACATACACACATACCGAAAAAAGCCAGCTACAAGACTCAAGCACAAGATGATAGATAGCGCTCCTTCAACAAAGTTTTAAATATGGGTAAAGATTTAGCGCGCCTTAAGCCCCGTATTCATGGTAAACATCTGTTTAGCAACAAAGTTGAATCAATGTTTACGCTTGTCGGGCGAGAGCTTGTCAACATGACGCTATCACCTCTACAACACGCAGTGTTGCCAGCAACATGTTGACAGCAACTCCGCAACGCGTTGATTCAACTTTGTTGCTAAACAGATGTTTACCATGAATACGAGGCTTTATGATTATGGACAAGGAATTCCACAACAGTAAAGCCCAGTATAAGAATAGACATGGAATTTGGAAGAAGAGAGTTGAGTTTGATGCAATATAGAATATATATTAATAAAGTTACTAAGTAGTGAAAATACATTATACACGAAACACCCATTTATAATAAATGGAGATATAAATAGACACATACACACTTACCCAAAAAAGCTAGCTACAAGATTCATGCACAAGATGACAGATAGTGCTCCTTCAACATAGTTTTAAATATGGGTAAAGTTTTAGCGCGCCTTGTAAACAATCGAAAAATTACACTAACCATACAGAAAACCATAAGCAAACATCACAAAACCTACTACACTGCTTATACACGACCAACTTAATACTTACAAAAACCATAACGGTTTAACAGCCGCATAAAACAAGCCACCCAACAGAGTCATAAACGTAAAAATACCAAGTATTTAACAATTGAAGGTAATTCAATAATACCGAGTACGTACACCGAGTACTTAGAGCATTTAACCAACTGGAGGTGCCAAAATATTTGCTACGCGATATACCGCGATTGTCTTTGAGTGTACTACCCGTGATTATGACGCATGCTACTGCGATAGATCATCAAATGTTACTGTGTACCTCGACGGAAATTTGTATAATGCAATCACAAATTATTTAAAACCAGGGTGCCAATGACTACCCTTATGATAAAAGTGAAAAGTAATTTTGCGAGTGTGGTTATTAAACTTTTTTTTTTGGGGTGCGAGTCGGGTTACCTCCACGTGTGAACAAGAGCTGCGGTTCGTTTTCGGATCCGTCCGAGGGGAAGAGCAGTGCTTGGTCCGGTGCACCCTGGGCAACGGCTAATGATTTCCTGGCAGTATCTGAGGGATATCATTGACCGTTGGCTAAGAGCCCGACAGGGGGGGTAGGGGGGTCTTTGACCGTGTTACCGTACAACGTTGCCGACATTTTGTCACAAGATTTTATGATTAAAATTTTTTACCGTCATTGGCGAAGTTGTCGTCGCTATAACGACTTGTAACGCCACAATCAAAAAGAAGAAGAAGAAGAACTTTTTTTTTAAAGAACATGAAGTAAAAAGTGCACGTGGTACTGATGGTAAATGATCACTGCCAAAGGGATTTCAGAAGCGTTGCCAAACTCTCCAGGTCCATATTACATGTAACATTCCTTGTCCTCGTTTTCCTTGGCTGTTTTATTCCAAAATAATAAAATTCCTAAACGTCACTGAAAATCAGAACACTAATTAATTAGTTAAACAAAATTAGAATTAGTTTTCATTTTCAGTGACGTTTAAAAATTTAATTTCTAACGGTAAAACCGTTTAAGTAAACATAAAACATCAAGAAGTAAAAATGCTTGATTCATTTGATAGTTCCGAAATAATAGTCTTCAAAAGCTAACTTTCGATAATTTCACAACAAATGTAGGCATTATTAGATTACCAGTGCACCGAAAACTTCATTTTCATTCCGAAAAATCCGAAAGAAATGCTATGACTTTACTTTTAAACGTATAAGTTGCCATTTCATGATGCGTTCTATGTGTAACTGGTGGCTAATATTTTTGATTATTTCCTAAATTAGTTCGCTTGGCTTCTCCTTAGCTTAATGCTCAAATAGGTACAGAGTACAAATACCAAGTACAAATACCAATAAAGCGACAATGGATGACAATGGCTGCGTCAATTGTCGTTGGATTTATGGCTCGTCACTTAGACAATAAATAGTGATTTTCGCGTTTCTCTTCGGCTTGGGGACATAGGACGTAAAATGTTGCGTTCTCTGTGATTTTATGAGACAAATTTAACTTTAACAAGCTAAAGCTTTTGGTAAAACTGGTATTGGCTATGGGGTTACAGTTACACTATATCTCGAATGGGACTAACCTACAATGATGGGTATAGTACATACGTTCATAAAAACACATATCACGTCTATATCCTCAGATCTGTCCTTTTCTGCAGTCCATTATGGTTGCCTGGTAGAGGTTGCTCTGTAGCGATAAGGCCGCCTATTGTTACCTTGTAATATTCTGTATACCTTTTTTCTGTTTTGATTGTTATATGTGGTGTTCAGTAAAGAGTTATATCCCTTAAGAGGTAAACGAAAGCCACGTTTAGCATAATTTGTGGGCATATAAGTGGAAAAGGTTAACAAAATAGTGATAGGTTGCCAGCCGGATCGCCTATAACATGATTCCTAAGATTTTCGTCCATTCCCTCGATGGGCTTTTACCATCTGCGCAGAGAAGCAACTGGTACATTCTATGTTATTTCTTTGCTTCCAGACCAGCAGTGTGTAAGTATTTCAATAAATCTATATGTATATAAAAACAGCTTGCAAGTAAATAAAGTAAACTTCCTACTGTGTACCTATGCATTTTCAAGACCAAAAAAACGCTAAGTAGGTACAAAAAAAAGAAAAAGCTTTAGTTGCGACCACATCACGCTTAACATAACTAGCTGATGCGCGCGACTTCATCCGCACAGAATTAAATATTATATAGCCTATAACACTCACGAACAATGTGACTTTCTATTGGTAAAAGAATTTTCTAAATCGGTTCTGTAGATTCAGAAATTTACGTCACAAACTTTACCTGTTTTTAACCGACTTCAAAAAAAGGAGGAGGTTTGGAGGAGGTTCTCAATTGAAATGTTTTTTTTAAAGTTTGTTACCTCAGAAAACTCCGTCAGTCGTGGACCGATTTGTAAAAATACTTTTTTGTTGAAAAGGGAATACTTCCAGTTTGGTCCCATCAACACCAAATCTCCACCGACTTCAAACGTATAAGTAAACTAGTATTCGCGTGGGGGCCGCGGGCCCCAAGGGCCCCGCGGAGGTCCCTGCCACCCTGTTTTGTTTTAATAATCCTAACCTTTTTTTTTTACTATATAGTTTGGCCGCCTTTTTGAAACTGGCACCATGGATAAAGTATTCTGCGTGGGGGCCGCGGAGGATACCCTGCCACCCAGTTTTTTTCTCAAATATTTCTAACATTTTTTACTATCATATTTGGCCGCCATTTTGTATCCGCCATCTTGGAAAAAGTATTTCGCGTGGCGGCCGCGAAGGGTACCCTGCCATCCTGTTGTTTTTCAAATATTTCAAACCTATTTTTACTTTATTCTTTGGCTGCCCTCTCGGGAAAAGCAATTCGCATGCGGGCCGCGGGCCCCACGGGACCCGCGGAGGGTACCCTGCCAGCCTGCTGTTTTTTCAAATATTTCTAGCCTTTTTTACTATATTCTATGGCCGCCATCTTAGAAAAAGCATTTCGCATGGGGGCCGCGGGCCCCACGGGACCCGCGGAGGGTACCCTGCCAGCCTGTTGTATTTTCAAATATTACTACATTCTATAGCCGTCATTTTGAAACCACTATCTTGGAAAAAGTACTTCGTATGGGGGCCGCGGGCCCCGCGGGACCCGCGGAGTCACCCTGCCACCCTGTTATTTTTCAAATATTTTTAACCTTTTTTTACTTTATTCTTTGGCCGCAATTTCGAATCCGCCATCTCGGGAAAAGCGTTTCGCGTGGGGGCCGCGGGCCCCGCGGGACCCGCGGAGTCACCCTGCCACCCTGTTATTTTTCAAATTTTTCCAGCTTTTTCTACTATATTCTTTGGCCGCCGTTTTGAAACCGCCACCTTGGAAAAAGTACTTCGCGTGTGGGCCGCGGGCCCCACGGGACCCGCGGAGGGTTCCCTGCCACCCTGTTTTTTTTTTCAAATATTTCTGACCTTTTTTTACTTTATTCTTTGGCCGCAATTTCTAATCCGCCATCTTGGGAAAAGCGTCTCGCGTGGGGGCCGCGGGCCCCGCGGGACCCGCGGAGTCGCCCTGCCACCCTGTTTTTCTTTCAAATATTTGTAACCTTTTTTAGTATATTCTTTGGCCGCCATCTTGGGAACAGCATTTCGCATGGAGGCCGCGGGCCCCGCGGGACCCGCGGAGGGTACCCTGCCAGCCTGCTTTTTTTTCAATTTTTTCCAGCCTTTTCTACTATATTCTTTGGCCGCCGTTTTGAAACCGCCACCTTGGAAAAAGTACTTCGCGTGTGGGCCGCGGGCCCCACGGGACCCGCGGAGGGTTTCCTGGCACCCTGTGTTATTTTTTCAAATAAATCTAACCATTTTTTTACTTTATTCTGTGGCCGCCATCTTGGAAACAGCATTTCGCATGGAGGCCGCGGGCCCCACGGGACCCGCGGAGGGTACCCTGCTAGCCTGTTTTTCTTTTTCAAACATTTCTAGCCTTTATTACTATATTCTTTGGCCGCCGTTTTGAAATCGCCACCTTGGAAAAAGTACTTCGCGTGGGTGCCGCGGGCCCCGCGGGGCCCGCGGAGGATAACCTACCACCCTATTTTTTTTCATATATTTGTAAACCTTTTTTACTTTAATCTTTAGCCGCCGTTTTGAAACCGCCACCTTGGAAAAAAATTAGGTTCATTAGATTACTCCTTGCACCTAGAACGACACTTGGTCGAGCACAACCCATCTATCTCGACTGGCCACAGATATCCGCGTTTCAATTTTGTATGGCGGCCATTTTGTTTTAGCAATTTTGTAAAAAAAAATACCGGTTCACCCAAAGGCTGGCTGTTCTGAGCGACTTTAGTTTCGAGCAAACTCGATAGGGCAAGTCGTTGCGGAGAACTGGCCCATTTGTCAGGTCAGTTTCCACGTTCAGGACAGTTTTGCATTTTTTTTGTACTTGTGATAAAATATCTTATGCGATGGTGTATAAGGTCGAACCCTATTCCTAAAAGCTGCTAAACAACACAAGTGAGTCTATGAGTCTGACATTACTTTGTATGGCGGCCATCTTGGAAAATGGCGGAATCGAAAAATTAATTATGCCGTTTGAATATGTGGCCTCAAACAGCCCCGGATGCAAAATTTCAATCGGATCGGAGTAAAAGAAACTTTGGCCGCCATTTTGAATCCGCCATTTTGGAAAAAAAATTAGGTTCATTTAATTACTCCGCTCACTTTGAACAATATTTGTTTGATTACCACCCACCTGTTGCGACTGGCCTCTGAGATATTTGCGTTTCAATTTTGTATGGCGGCCATTTTGTTTTTGCAATTTTGATAAAAAAATACCGGTTCACCCATTGGCTGGCTGTTCTGAGCGACTTTTGTTCCGGGCAAACTCAATAAAGCAATTCATCGCGGAGAGCTGCCCCATGTGTCAAGTCAGTTTCCACATTCAGGTCAATTTTTCATTTTTTTTGTACTTATCATATAATTTTTGAAGCGAAAGTGTATAGAACCAAACCTTACCTCTGATGGGTTCCTCAAAACAACAGGTCAAATATACAGAAATTACTTTGTATGGCGGCCATCTTGGAAAATGGCGGAACCGAAAAATAAAGTATGCCATTAGAATCTGTGGCCTCGAAGAGCCCCGGATGCAAAATTTCAACCGGATCGGAGTAAAAAAAAATTTGGACGCCATTTTGAATCCGCCATCTTGGAAAAAAAATTGCTTAGTCAGATTTCCCCCTCAACTCTGAATGACATTTGGTCGAGCACCACCCACCTATCTCAACTGGCCTCTGAGATATTCGCGTTTCAATTTTGTATGGCGGCCATCTTGTTTTCGCCATTTTGAAAAATCTTGGACCGGCTCGCCCATTGGCCGGCTGTTCTGAGCGACTTTAGTTCCGGGCAAACTCAACAGGTCGAGCCGTCGCGGAGAACTGCCCCATGTGTCAGGTCAGTTTCCACGTTCAGGTCGATTTCGTATTTTTCTGGTGGTCGCGGGGGCATTTCTGATACGATGGTGTATAGAGTCTAACCACACCTCTTGTGGGTTCTTCAAAACAGCATGTCAATGAGTGAGTCAGTCAGTGAGTGAGTGAGTGGGTGTTCAGCTATATATATTATAACTAGTATTTCGCGTGGGGGCCGCGGGCCCCAAGGGGCCCGCGGAGGGTGCCGTGCCACCCTGTTTTGTTTTAATTATCCTAACCTTTTTTATTTTATTCTTAGGCCGCAATTTCGAATCCGCCATCTTGTGAAAAGCGTTTTGCGTGGGGGCCGCGGGCCCCGCGGGACCCGCGGAGTCACCCTGCCACCCTGTTTTTTTTTCAAATATTTCTGACCTTTTTTTACTTTATTCTTTGGCCGCAATTTCGAATCCGCCATTTCGGGAAAAGCGTTTCACGTGGGGGCCGCGGGCCCCGCGGGACCCGCGGAGTCACCCTGCCACCCTGTTATTTTTCAAATATTTCTGACCTTTTTTACATTATTCTTTGGCCGCAATTTCGAATCCGCCATCTCGGGAAAAGCGTTTCGCGTGGGGGCCGCGGGCCCCGCGGGACCCGCGGAGTCACCCTGCCACCCGGTTTTTTTTTTCAAATATTTCTGACCTTTTTTTACTTTATTCTTTGGCCGCCATCTTTGGAAAAGCATTCCGCATGCGGGCCGCGGGCCCCACGGGACCCGCGGAGGGTACCCTACCATCCTGTATTTTTCAAAAATTTCTTATCTTTTTTACTTTATTCTTTAGCCGCCATCTTAGGAAAAGCATTTCGCGTGGAGGCCGCGGGCCCCGCGGGACCCGCGGAGGTTACCCTACCAGCCTGTTTTTTTTTCAAATATTTCTAATCTTTTTTACTTTATTCTTTGGCCGCCATCTTTGGAAAAGCATTTCGCATGGGGGCTGCGGGCCCCACGGGAACCGCGGAGGGTACCCTACCATCCTGTTTTTTCCAAATATTTATAACCTTTTTTTACTTTATTCTTTGGCAGCCATCTTGGGAAAAGCATTACGCGTGGAGGCCGCGGGCCCCACGGGACCCGCGGAGGTTACCCTACCAGCCTGTTTTTTTTCAAATATTTCTATACTTTTTTACTACATTCTTTGGCCGCCATTTTGAATCCACCATCTTGGAAAAAATTAGGTTCAGTAGATTACTCCTCCCACCTAGAACGACACTTGGTCGAGCACAACCCATCTATCTCGACTGGCCACTGAGATGTTCGCGTTTCAATTTTGTATGGCGGCCATCTTGTTTTCGCAATTTTGAATTTTTTTTTACCGGTTCACCCATAGGCTGGCTGTTCTGAGCGACTTTAGTTCCGGGCAAACTCGATAGAGCAAGTCGTTGCGGAGAGCTGGCCCATGTGTCAAGTCAGTTTCCACGTTAAGGTCGGTTTTGCATTTTTTTTTGTTTTTGTGATATAATTTCTTATGCGATGGTGTATAAAGTCGAACCCTATTCCTAAAAGCTGCTTTACAACAGAAGTGAGTCCATGAGTCTGACATTACTTTGTATGGCGGCCATCTTTGAAAATGGCGGAATCGAAAAATTAAGTATGGCGTTTGAATTTGTGGTCTCGAAGAGCCCCGGATGCAAAATTTCAATCGGATCGGAGTAAAAGAAACTTTGGCCGCCATTTTGAATCCGCCATTTTGGAAAAAAAATTAGGTTCATTAAATTACTCAGCTCATTTTGAACGATATTTGTTTGAGCACCACCCACCTGTTGCGACTGGCCTCTGAGATATTTGCGTTTCAATTTTGTATGGCGGCCATTTTGTTTTTGCAATTTTGAAAAAAAAATACTGGTTCACCTATTGGCTGGCTGTTCTGAGCGACTTTTGTTCCGGGCAAACTCGATAGGACAAGTCGTTGCGGAGAACTGGCCAATAAGTCAAGTCAATTTCCACATTCAGGTCAATTTTGCTTTTACTTGTACCTTTGATATAATTTCTAATGCAAAAGTGTATTGAGTCGAACCGCACCTCTTATGGGCTCCTCAAAACAACAGATCAAAGATACAGAAATTACTTTGTATGGCGGCCATCTTGGAAAATAGCGGAATCGAAAAATAAAGTAAACCATTTGAATCTGTGGCCTCAAAGAGCCCCGGATGCAAAATTTCAGTCTGATAGGAGAAAAAAAAAATTTGGCCGCCATTTTGAATCCGCCATCTTGGAAAAAAAATTGCTTAGTCAGATTTCCCCCTCAACTCTGAATGACATTTGGTCGAGCACCACCCATCTATCTCGACTGGCCTCTGAGATATTCGCGTTTCAATTTTGTATGGCGGCCATCTTGTTTTCGCCATTTTGAAAAATCCTGGACCGGCTCACCCATTGGCCGGCTGTTCTGAGCGACTTTAGTTCCGGACAAACTCGATAGGTCGAGCCGTTGCGGAGAACCGCCCCATGTGTCAAGTCAATTTCCACGTTCAGGTCGATTTCGTATTTTTCTGGTGGTCGTGGGAGCATTTCTGATACGATGGTGTATAAAGTCGAGCCTTACCTCTTACGGGTTCTTCAAAACAGCATGTCAGTCAGTGAGTCAGTCAGTGAGTGAGTGGGTATTCAGCTATATATTATAACTAGTATTTCGCGTGGGGGCCGCGGGCCCCAAGGGGCCCGCGGAGGGTCCCGTGCCACCCTGTTTTGTTTTAATAATCCTAACCTTTTTATTTTATTCTTAGGCCGCAATTTCGAATCCGCCATCTTGTGAAAAGCGTTTCGCGCGGGGGCCGCGGGCCCCGCGGGACCCGCGGAGTCACCCTGCCACCCTGTTATTTTTCAAATATTTCTGACCTTTTTTTACTTTATTCTTTGGCCGCAATTTCGAATCCGCCATCTCGGGAAAAGCGTTTCGCGTGGGGGCCGCAGGCCCCGCGGGACCCGCGGAGTCACCCTGCCACCCTGTTTTTCTTTCAAATATTTGTAACCTTTTTTAGTATATTCTTTGGCCGCCATCTTGGGAACAGCATTTCGCATGGAGGCCGCGGGCCCCACGGGACCCGCGGAGGGTACCCTGCCAGCCTGCTTTTTTTTTCAAATTTTTCCAGCTTTTTCTACTATATTCTTTGGCCGCCGTTTTGAAACCGCCACCTTGGAAAAAGTACTTCGCGTGTGGGCCGCGGGCCCCACGGGACCCGTGGAGGGTTCCCTGCCACCCTGTTTTTTTTTTCAAATATTTCTGACCTTTTTTTACTTTATTCTTTGGCCGCAATTTCTAATCCGCCATCTTGGGAACAGCATTTCGCATGGAGGCCGCGGGCCCCACGGGACCCGCTGAGGGTACCCTGCCAGCCTGCTTTTTTTTTTCAAATTTTTCCAGCTTTTTCTACTATATTCTTTGGCCGCCGTTTTGAAACCGCCACCTTGGAAAAAGTACTTCGCGTGTGGGCCGCGGGCCCCACGGGACCCGTGGAGGGTTCCCTGCCACCCTGTTTTTTTTTTCAAATATTTCTGACCTTTTTTTACTTTATTTTTTGGCCGCAATTTCTAATCCGCCATCTTGGGAACAGCATTTCGCATGGAGGCCGCGGGCCCCACGGGACCCGCGGAGGGTACCCTGCCAGCCTGCTTTTTTTTTTCAAATTTTTCCAGCCTTTTCTACTATATTCTTTGGCCGCCGTTTTGAAACCGCCACCTTGGAAAAAGTACTTCGCGTGTGGGCCGCGGGCCCCACGGGACCCGCGGAGGGTTTCCTGACACCCTGTGTTTTTTTTTCAAATACATCTAACCATTTTTTTACTTTATACTGTGGCCGCCATCTTGGAAACAGCATTTCGCATGGAGGCCACGGGCCCCACGGGACCCGCGGAGGGTACCCTGATAGCCTGTTTTTCTTTTTCAAACATTTCTAGCCTTTATTACTATATTCTTTGGCCGCCGTTTTGAAATCGCCACCTTGGAAAAAGTACTTCGCGTGGGTGCCGCGGACCCCGCGGGGCCCGCGGAGGATAACCTACCACCCTATTTTTTTTCATATATTTCTAAACCTTTTTTACTTTAATTTTTGGCCGCCATTTTGAATCCACCACCTTGGAAAAAATTAGGTTCATTAGATTACTCCTCCCACCTAGAACGACACTTAGTCGAGTACTACCCATCTATCTCGACTTTCCACTGAGATATTCGCGTTTCAATTTAGTATGGCGGCCATCTTGTTTTCGCCATTTTGAAAAAAAAGCACCGGTTCACCCATAGGCTGGCTGTTCTGAGCGACTTTAGTTCCGGGCAAACTCGATAGAGCAAGTCGTTGCGGAGAGCTGGCCCATGTGTCAGGTCAGTTTCCACGTTCAGGACAGTTTTGCATTTTTTTTGTACTTGTGATAAAATTTCTTATGCGATGGTGTAAAAGGTCGAACCCTATTCCTAAAAGCTGCTATACAACACAAGTGAGTCTATGAGTCTGACATTACTTTGTATGGCGGCCATCTTGGAAAATGGCGGAATCGAAAAATAAATTCTAGCGTCAGAATTTGTGGCCCTAAAGAGGCTCGGACACAAAATTTTACTCAGAACGGGCTCAAAAAAAATTTGGCCGCCATTTTGAATCCGCCATTTTGGAAAAAAAATTTTGTTCATTAAATTACTCCGCCCAATTTTAACAACATTTGTTCGAGCACCATCCACCTATTGTTATTGGCCTCTGAGATATTTGCGTTTCAATTTTGTATGGCGGCCATTTTGTTTCTGCAATTTTGAAAAAAAAATACTGGTTCACATATTGGCTGGCTGTTCTGAGTGACTTTTGTTCCGGGCAAACTCGATAGGGCAAGTCGTTGCGGAGAGCTGGCCCATGTGTCAGGTCAGTTTCCACGTTCAGGTCAATTTTTCATTTTTTTCGTACTTATCATATAATTTTTGAAGCGAAAGTGTATAGAATCAAACCCTACTTCTGATGGGTTCCTCAAAACAACAGGTCAAATATACAGAAATTACTTTGTATGGCGGCCATCTTGGAAAATGGCGGAATCGAAAAAAAAAGTATGCGGTTGGAATCTGTGGCCTAGAAGAGCACCGGATACAAAATTTCAGTCGGATCGGAGCAAAAAAAAATTTGGCCGCCATTTTGAATCCGCCATCTTGGAAAAAAAATTGCATAGTCACATTTCCTCCTCAGTTCTGAATGACATTTGGTCGAGCACCACCCATCTATCGCGACTGGCCTCTGAGATATTCGCGTTTCAATTTTGTATGGCGGCCATCTTGTTTTTGCCATTTTGAAAAATCTTGGACCGGCTCACCCATTGGCTGGCTGTTCTGAGCGACTTTAGTTCGGGGCAAACTCGACAGGTCGAGCCGTTGCGGAGAACCGCCCCATGTGTCAAGTCAATTTCCACGTTCAGGTCGATTTCGTATTTTTCTGGTGGTCGTGGGGTCATTTCTGATACGATAGTGTATAGAGTTTAGCCACACCTCTTATGGGTTCTTCAAAACAGCATGTCAGTGAGTCAGTGAGTGAGTGAGTCAGTGGGTGTTCAGCTATATATATTATAACTAGTATTTCGCGTGGGGGCCGCGGGCCCCAAGGGGCCCGCGGAGGGTCCCATGCCATCCTGTTTTGTTTTAATAATCCTAACCTTTTTTATTTTATTCTTAGGCCACAATTTCGAATCCGCCATCTTGTGAAAAGCGTTTCGCGTGAGGGCCGCGGGCCCCGCGGGACCCGCGGAGTCACCCTGCAACCCTGTTTTTTTTTTTCAAATATTTCTGACCTTTTTTTACTTTATTCTTTGGCCGCAATTTCGAATCCACCATCTTGGGATAAGCGTTTCGCGTGGGGGCCGCGGGCCCCACGGGACCCGCGGAGGGTACCCTGCCAGCCTGCTTTTTTTTTCAAATTTTTCCAGCCTTTTCTACTATATTCTTTGGCCGCCGTTTTGAAACCGCCACCTTGGAAAAAGTACTTCGCGTGTGGGCCGCGGGCCCCACGGGACCCGCGGAGGGTTTCCTGGCACCCTGTGTTTTTTTTTTTCAAATATATCTAACCATTTTTTTACTTTATTCTGTGGCCGCCATCTTGGAAACAGCATTTCGCATGGAGGCCGCGGGCCCCACAGGACACGCGGAGGGTACCCTGCTAGCCTGCTTTTTTTTTCAAATTTTTCCAGCTTTTTCTACTCTATTCTTTGGCCGCCGTTTTGAAACCGCCACCTTGGAAAAAGTACTTCGCGTGTGGGCCGCGGGCCCCACGGGACCCGCGGAGGGTTCCCTGCCACCCTGTTTTTTTATTTCAAATATTTCTGACCTTTTTTTACTTTATTCTTTTGCCGCAATTTCTAATCCGCCATCTTGGGAAAAGCGTTTCGCGTGGGGGCCGCGGGCCCCGTGGGACCCGCGGAGTCACCCTGCCACCATGTTTTTTTTTCAAATATTTCTAACATTTTTTACTTTATTCTTTGGCCGCCATCTTTGGAAAAGCATTTTTCATGGGGGCCGCGGGCCCCACGGGACCCGCGGAGGGTACCCTACCATCCTGATTTTTTTCAAATATTTCTAACCTTTTTCACTTTATTCTTTGGCCGCCATCTTGGGAAAAGCATTTCGTATGGGGCCGCGGGCCCCACGGGACCCGCGGAGGATGCCCTGCCAGCCTGTTTTTTTTTCAAATTTTTCCAACTTTTTCTACTATATTCTTTGGCCGCCGTTTTGAAACCGCCACTATGGAAAAAGTACTTCGCGTGTGGGCCGCGGACCGCGCGGGGCCCGCGGAGGTTAACCTACCGCCCTTTTTTTTCCATATATTTATAACCTTTTTTACTTTAATCTTTGGCCGCCATTTTTAATCCACCACCTTGGAAAAAAATTAGATTCATTAGATTACTCCTCCCACCTAGAACGACACTTGGTCGAGTACAACCCATCTATCTCGACTGGCCTCTGAGATATTGGCGTTTCAATTTGGTATGGCGGCCATTTTGTTTTAGCAATTTTGTAAAAAAAAATACCGGTTCACCCAAAAGCTGGCTGTTCTGAGCGACTTTAGTTTCGGGCAAACTCGATAGGGCAAGTCGTTGCGGAGAACTGGCCCATGTGTCAGGTCAGTTTCCACGTTCAGGACAGTTTTGCATTTTTTTTGTACTTGTGATAAAATTTCTTATGCGATGGTGTATAAGGTCGAACCCTATTCCTAAAAGCTGCTATACAACACAAGTGAGTCTATGAGTCTGACATTACTTTGTATGGCGGCCATGTTGGAAAATGGCGGAATCGAAAAATTAATTATGCCGTTTGAATATGTGGCCTCAAACAGCCCCGGATGCAAAATTTCAATCGGATCGGAGTAAAAGAAACTTTGGCCGCCATTTTGAATCCGCCATTTTGGAAAAAAAAATAGGTTCATTTAATTACTCCGCTCACTTTGAACGATATTTGTTTGAGCACAACCCACCTGTTGCGACTGGCTTTTGAGATATTTGCGTTTCAATTTTGTATGGCGGCCATCTTGTTTTTGCAATTTTGAAAAAAAAATACCTGTTCACCTATTGGCTGGCTGTTCTGAGCGACTTTTGTTCCGGGCAAACTCGATAGGGCAAGTCATCGCGGAGAGCTGCCCCATGTGTCAAGTCAGTTTCCACGTTCAGGTCAATTTTTCAATTTTATGGTACTTATCATCAAATTTCTGAAGCGATAGTGTATAAAATTAAACCCCACCTCTTATGAGTTTCTCAAAACAACAGGTCAAACAAACTGAAATTACTTTGTATGGCGGCCATCTTGGAAAATGGCGGAATCGAAAAATAAAGTATGCGGTTGGAATCTGTGGTCTCTAAGAGCCCCGGATGCAAAATTTCAATCGGATCGGAGTAAAAAAAAATTTGGCCGCCATTTTGAATCCGCCATCTTGGAAAAAAAATTGCTTAGTCGGATTTCCCCCTCAACTCTGAATGACATTTGGTCGAGCACCACCCGACTATCTCGACTGACTTCTGAGATATTCGCGTTTTAATTTTGTATGGCGGCCATCTTGTTTTCGCCATTTTGAAAAAACTTTGACCGGCTCACCCATTGGCTGGCTGTTCTGAGCGACTTTAGTTCCGGACAAACTCGATAGGTCTAGCCGTTGCGGAGAACCGCCCCATGTGTCAAGTCAATTTCCACGTTCAGGTCGATTTCGTATTTTTCTGGTAGTCGGGCAAGCATTTCTGATACAACGATGTATAGAGTCTAACCTCACCTATTACCGGTTCTTCCAAACAACTCTGGGGTGAGTGAGTCAGTGAGTGGGTATTCAGCTATATATATTATAAATAAAAACTAGTATTTCGCGTGGGGGCCGCGGGCCCCAAGGGCCCCGCGGAGGTCCCTGCCACCCTGTTTTGTTTTAATAATCCTAACCTTTTTTTTTTACTATATAGTTTGGCCGCCTTTTTGAAACCGGCACCATGGATAAAGTATTCTGCGTGGGGGCCGCGGAGGATACCCACCCAGTTTTTTTCTCAAATATTTCTAACATTTTTTACTATCATATTTGGCCGCCATTTTGTATCCGCCATCTTAGAAAAAGTATTTCGCGTGGAGGCCGCGAAGGGTACCCTGCCATCCTGTTGTTTTTCAAATATTTCAAACCTATTTTTACTTTATTCTTTGGCTGCTCTCTCGGGAAAAGCAATTCGCATGCGGGCCGCGGGCCCCACGGGACCCGCGGAGGGTACCCTGCCAGCCTGCTGTTTTTTCAAATATTTCTAGCCTTTTTTACTATATTCTATGGCCGCCATCTTAGAAAAAGCATTTCGCATGGGGGCCGCGGGCCCCACGGGACCCGCGGAGGGTACCCTGCCCGCCTGTTGTATTTTCAAATATTACTACATTCTATAGCCGTCATTTTGAAACCACTACCTTGGAAAAAGTACTTCGTATGGGGGCCGCGGGCCCCACGGGACCCGCGGAGGGTACCCTGCCAGCCTGTTGTATTTTCAAATATTACTACATTCTTTGGCCGTCATTTTGAAACCACTACCTTGGAAAAAGTATTTCGCGTGGGGGCCGCGGCCCCCGCGGGGACCGCGGAGGGTAACCAACCACCCTGTATTTTTTCAAATATTTCTAACCTTTTTTACTTCATTTTTTGGCCATCATTTTGAAACCACTACCTTGGAAAAAGTATTTCGCGTGGGGGCCGCTGCCCCCTCGGGGACCGCGGAGTGTAACCTACCACCCTGCATTTTTTTTCAAATAGTTCTAAGGCTTTTTACTACATTCTTTGGCCTTCATTTTGAAACCACCATCTTGGAAAAAGTATTTCGCCTGGGGGCCGCGGCCCCCGCGGGGACCGCGGAGGGTAACCTACCACCCTGTATTTTTTTCAAATATTTCTAACGTTTTTTACTACATTCTTTGGCCTTCATTTTGAAACCACCATCTTGGAAAAAGTATTTCGCCTGGGAGCCGCGGCCCCCGCGGGGACCGCGGAGGGTAACCTACCACCCTGTATTTTTTTCAAATATTTCTAACGTTTTTTACTACATTCTTTGGCCTTCATTTTGAAACCACCATCTTGGAAAAAGTATTTCGCGTGGGGGCCGCGGCCCCCGCGGGGACCGCGGAAGGTAACCTACCACCCTGTATGTCACTTAGTCGAGCACAACCCATCTATCTCGACTGGCCTCTGAGATATTCGCGTTTCAATTTTGTATGGCGGCCATCTTTTTTTCGCAATTTTGAAAAAAAAATACAGGTTCACCCATAGGCTGGCTGTTCTGAGCGACTTTAGTTCCAGGCAAGCTCGATAGGGCAAGTCGTTGCTGAGAGCTGGCCCATGTGTCAAGTCAGTTTCCACGTTAAGGTCGGATTTGCATTTTTTTTGTACTTGTGATAAAATTTCTTATGCAATCGTATATAAAGTCGAACCCTATTTCTAAAAACTGCTATACAACACAAGTGAGTCTATGAGTCTGACATTACTTTGTATGGCGGCCATCTTGGAAAATGGCGAAATCGAAAAATTAATTATGCTGTTTGAATATGTGGCCTCAAACAGCCCCGGATGCAAAATTTCAATCGGATCGGAGTAAAAAAAAATTTGGCCGCCATTTTGAATCCGCCATTTTGGAAAAAAAATTAGGTTCATTAAATTACTCCGCTCACTTTGAACGATATTTGTTTGAGCACCACCCACCTGTTGCGACTGGCCTCTGAGATATTTGCGTTTCAATTTTGTATGGCGGCCATTTTGTTTTTGCAATTTTGAAAAAAAAATACTGGTTCACCTATTGGCTGGCTGTTCTGAGTGACTTTTGTTCCGGGCAAACTCGATAGGGCAAGTCGTTACGGAGAGCTGGCCCATGTGTCAGGTCAGTTTCCACATTCAGGTAAATTTTTCATTTTTTGGTATTAAGCATGAAATTTTTAAAGCGACGGTGTATAGAATCGAACCCCACCTCTTATGGGCTCTTCAAAGCAACTGGTCAAAGATACAGAAATTACTTTGTATGGCGGCCATCTTGGAAAATGGCGGAATCGAAAAATAAAGTATGCCATTTGAATCTGTGGCCTAGAAGAGCCCCGGATGCAAAATTTCAATCGGATCGGATCAAAAAAAAATTTGGCCGCCATTTTGAATCCGCCATCTTGGAAAAAAAATTGCATAGTCAGATTTCCCCCTCAACTTTGAATGACATTTGGTCGAGCACCACCCACCTATCGCGACTGGCCTCTGAGATATTCGCGTTTCAATTTTGTATGGCGGCCATCTTGTTTTCGCCATTTTGAAAAATCTTGGACCGGCTCACCCATTGGCTGGCTGTTCTGAGCGACTTTAGTTCCGGACAAACTCGATAGGTCGAGCCGTTGCGGAGAACCGCCCCATGTGTCAAGTCAATTTCCACGTTCAGGTCGATTTCGTATTTTTCTGGTGGTCGTGGTGGCATTTCTGATGCGACGGTGTATAGAGTCGAGCCTTACCTCTTAAGGGTTCTTCAAAACAGCATGTCAGTCAGTGAGTCAGTCAGTGGGTATTCAGCTATATATATTATAATAACTAGTATTTGCGTGGGGGCCGCGGGCCCCAAGGGCCCCGCGGAGGTCCCGTGCCACCCTGTTTTGTTTTAATAATCCTAACCTTTTTTTTTTCTATGTACTTTGGCCGCCTTTTTGAAACCGGCACCTTCGAAAAGTGATTCGTACCGCCCTGTTTTTTTTTTCAAATATTTCTCACCTATTTTACTTTAATCTTTGGAAAAGCATTTCGCATGGGGGCCGCGGGCCCCACGGGACCCGCGGAAGGTACCCTGCCATCCTGTTTTTTTCAAATATTTCTAACCTTTTTTACTTTATTCTTTGCCCGCCATCTTTGGAAAAGCATTTCGCATGGGGGCCGCGGGCCCCACGGGACCCGCGGAGGGTCCCCTACCGTCCTGTTTTTTTTTCTAAAATTTCTTACATATTTTTACTTTATTCTTTGGCCGCCATCTTGGGAAAAGCATTTAGCATGGGGGCCGCGGGCCCCACGGGACCCGCGGAGGGTACCCTACCGTCCTGTTTTTTTTTTTGAAAAATTTCTAACTTATTTTTACTTTATTCTTTGGCCGCCATCTTGGGAAAAGCATTTCGCATGGGGGCCGCGGGCCCCAAGGGACCCGCGGAGGGTACCCTACCGTCCTGTTTTTTTTGAAAAATTTCTAACCAATTTTTACTTTATTCTTTGGCCGCCATCTTGGGAAAAGCATTTCGCACGGGGGCCGCGGGCCCCAAGGGACCCGCGGAGGGTACCCTACCGTCCTGTTTTTTTTTCAAAAATTTCTAACCTATTTTTACTTTATTCTTTGGCCGCCATCTTGGGAAAAGCATTTCGCATGGGGCCGCAGGCCCCACGGGACCCGCGGAGGATACTCTGCAAGCCTGTTTTTTTTTCAAATTTTTCCAGCCTTTTCTACTATATTCTTTGGCCGCCGTTTTGAAACCGCCACCTTGGAAAAAAATTAGGTTCTTTAGATTACTCCTTCCACCTAGAACGACACTTGGTCGAGTACAACCCATCTATCTCGACTGGCCTCTGAGATATTCGCGTTTCAATTTTGTATGGCGGCCATTTTGTTTTAGCAATTTTGAAAAAAAATACCGGTTCACCCAAAGGCTGGCTGTTCTGAGCGACTTTAGTTTCGGGCAAACTCGATAGGGCAAGTCGTTGCGGAGAACTGGCCCATGTGTCAGGTCAGTTTCCACGTTAAGGTTGGCTTTGCATTTTTTTTGTACTTGTGACAAAATTTCTTATGCTATGGTGTATAAAGTCGAACCCTATTTCTAAAAGCTGCTATACAACACAAGTGAGTCTGTGAGTCTGACATTACTTTGTATGGCGGCCATCTTGGAAAATGGCGGAATCGAAAAATAAAGTATGCCGTTTGAATATGTGGCCTTGAAGAGCCCCGGATGCAAAATTTCAATGGGATCGGAGTAAAAAAAAATTTGGCCGCCATTTTGAATCCGCCATCTTGAAAAAAAAATTAATTAGTCGGATTTCCCCTTCAACTCTGAATGACATTTGTTCGAGCACCACCCACCTGTTGCGACTGGCCTCTGAGATATTTGCGTTTCAATTTTGTATGGCGGCCATTTTGTTTTTGCAATTTTGAAAAAAAATACTGGTTCACCTATTGGCTGGCTGTTCTGAGTGACTTTTGTTCCGGGCAAACTCAATAGGGCAAGTCGTTGCGGAGAGCTGGCCCATGTGTCAGGTCAGTTTCCACATTCAGGCCAATTTTGCTTTTACTTGTACTTTTAATATAATTTATAATGCAATAGTGTATAGAGCCGAATCCCACCTCTTATGGGCTCTTCAAAACAACAGGTCAAATATCCAGAAATTACATTGTATGGCGGCCATCTTGGAAAATGGCGGAATCGAAAAATAAAGTATGCCGTTAGAATCTGTGTCCTGGAAAAGCCCCGGATGCAAAATTTCAATCGGATCGGAGCAAAAAAAAATTTGGCCGCCATTTTGAATCCGCCATCTTGGAAAAAAAATTGCTTAGTCGGATTTCCCCCTCAACTCTGAATGACATTTGGTCGAGCACCACCCATCTATCTCGACTGGCCTCTGAGATATTCGCGTTTCAATTTTGTATGGCGGCCATCTTGTTTTCGCCATTTTGAAAAATCTTGGACTGGCTCACCCATTGGCTGGCTGTTCTGAGCGACTTTAGTTCCGGGCAAACTTGATAGGTCGAGCCGTCGCGGAGAGCTGCCCCATGTGTCGAGTCAGTTTCCACGTTCAGGTCGATTTCGTATTTTTCTGGTGGTCGTGAGGGCATTTTTGATACGACAATGTATAGAGTCTAGTTCAGCTATATATATTATAAACTAGTATTTCGCGTGGGGGCCGCGGGCCCCAAGGGCCCCGCGGAGGTCCCGTGCCTTCCTGTTTAGTTTAAATAATCCTAACTTTTGTTTTTTTTACTATATACTTTGGCCGCCTTTTTGAAACCGCCACCTTGGAAACAGTGATTCATACCCTACCGCCCTGTTTTTTTTCAAATATTTCTAACCTATTTTTACTATATTCTTTGGCTGCCATCTTGGGAAAAGCATTTCGCATGGGGCCGCGGGCCCCGCGGGACCCGCGGAGTATACCCTGCCAGCCTGTTTTTTTTTCAAATATTTCTAATCTTTTTTACTTTATTCTTTGGCCGCCATCTTTGGAAAAGCATTTCGCATGGGGGCCGCGGGCCCCACGGGACCCGCGGAGGGTTCCCTACCACCCTGTTTTTTTTTCAAATATTTCTGACCTTTTTTACTTTATTCTTTGGCCGCAATATCGAATCCGCCATCTTGGGAAAAGCGTTTCGCGTGGGGGCCGCGGGCCCCTCGGGACCCGCGGAGTCACCCTGCCACCCTGTTTTATTAACTTTTTTAGTATATTCTTTGGCCGCCATCTTGGGAACAGCATTTCGCATGGAGGCCGCGGGCCCCACGGGACCCGCGGGGGGAACCCTGCCAGCCTGCTTTTTTTCAAAATTTTCCAGCTTTTTCTACTATATTCTTTGGCCGCCGTTTTGAAACCGCCACCTTGGAAAAAGTACTTCGCGTGTGGGCCGCGGGCCCCACGGGACCCGCGGAGTCACCCTGCCACCCTGTTTTTCGTTCAAATATTTGTAACCTTTTTTAGTATATTCTTTGGCAGCCATCTTGGGAACAGCATTTCGCGTGGAGGCCGCGGGCCCCACGGGACCCGCGGAGTCACCCTGCCACCCTGTTTTTCTTTCAAATATTTGTAACCTTTTTTAGTATATTTCAATTTGGTATGGCGGCCATCTTGTTTTCGCAATTTTGCAAAAAAATTACCGGTTCACCCATAGGCTGGCTGTTCTGAGCGACTTTAGTTCCGGGCAAACTCGATGGGGCAAGTCGTTGCGGAGAACTGGCCCATGTGTCAGGTCAGTTTCTACGTTCAGGACAGTTTTGCATTTTTTTTGTTCTTGTGATAAAATTTCTTATGCGATGGTGTATAAAGTCGAACCCTATTCCTAAAAGCTGCTTTACAACACAAGTGAGCCCATGAGTCTGACATTACTTTGTATGGCGGCCATCTTTGAAAATGGCGGAATCGAAAAATTAAGTATAGCGTTTGAATTTGTGGTCTCGAAGAGCCCCGGATGCAAAATTTCAATCGGATCGGAGTAAAAGAAACTTTGGCCGCCATTTTGAATCCGCCATTTTGGAAAAAAAATTAGGTTCATTAAATTACTCCGCTCACTTTGAACGATATTTGTTTGAGCACCACCCACCTGTTGCGACTGGCCTCTGAGATATTTGCGTTTCAATTTTGTATGGCGGCCATTTTGTTTTTGCAATTTTGAAAAAAAAATACTGGTTCACCTATTGGCTGGCTGTTCTGAATGACTTTTGTTCCGGGCAAACTCGATAGGGCAAGTCGTTGCGGAGAGCTGGCCCATGTGTCAGGTCAGTTTCCACATTCAGGTCAATTTTTCATTTTTTGGTACCAAGCATGAAATTTCTAAAGCGACGGTGTATAGAATCGAACCCCACCTCTTATGGGCTCTTCAAAACAACAGGTCAAAGATACAGAAATTACTTTGTATGGCGGCCATCTTGGAAAATGGCGGAATCGAAAAATAAAGTATGCGGTTGGAATCTGTGGCCTAGAAGAGCCCCGGATGCAAAATTTCAATCGGATCGGAGCAAAAAAAAATTTGGCCGCCATTTTGAATCCGCCATCTTGGAAAAAAAATTGCTTAGTCAGCTTTCCCCCTCAACTCTGAATGACATTTGGTCGAGCACCACCCATCTATCTCGACTGGCCTCTGAGATATTCGCGTTTCAATTTTGTATGGCGGCCATCTTGTTTTCGCCATTTTGAAAAATCTTGGACCGGCTCACCCATTGGCTGGCTGTTCTGAGCGCTTTTAGTTCCGGGCAAACTGGACAGGTCGAGCCGTCGCGGAGAGCTGCCCCATGTGTCAGGTCAGTTTCCACGTTCAGGTCGATTTCGTATTTTTCTGGTGGTCGTGGGGTCATTTCTGATACGATGGTGTATAGAGTCTAACCACACCTCTTGTGGGTTCTTCAAAACAGCATGTCAGTGAGTGAGTGAGTGGGTATTCAGCTATATATATTATAATAATAGGTAGCGCACACTGACAAATAATTTTAATTCGACATTTCTAAAGTAGCGTAATTAATACAATTTATTATGAAACTAGCCTTCCGTCCGCAGCTTCGCCCGCGATAAATTAATTTTCCCGTAGGAAAAGGTATTTTCCCGCGGTAAAAAGTAGCCTATGTTACTTAGTGATAATGTAGCTTTCTAACGGCAAAAGAATTTTTGAAATCGGTCCAGTAGTTTCGGAGCCTATTCAATGCAAACAAACAAACAAACAAACAATCAATTTTTTCCTCTTTATAATATTAGTATAGATATAGATATAGGCGGATTTAGGCCACATTTAAAGGTGGTACTATTTTTTCTTTTTTTTTTAAATAATTGTGTAGATTTTTAAACTCTGCTCTTATACCATATCTAAAGCGCCTAGACACCATTTACCTTCTACCTTCGTAATCTCGCAAAGCACGTCCCCATTGTACGGCATATAAGGCTCAGAGACGACTCGATATTTTTATACGGACCTTTGTACTGGAACAGGTATCTTAACTGTTCTTCAGTTCCGTGTCAGCAATTGAAACCGCACCTTTATGAGGCAGTGTAGATACGGCTTTATACTTGCGCAGTGTGAGTTACACTGAGTTACTTTAACAACAACTTTAAGCATAACCAACGATTTTAATACACATTTGACAGAAAATTTACTTAATATTTGTTAAAATCTGATAAACCTACATAATGTATCTACATAGTGTAGGATGGATTGGGAACTTCACACACACCATTGAATTGCTTCGCAGATGTGTGCAGATACCTCACGATGTTTTTCTTCACCGAAAAGCGCATGGTAAATTGCAAATGTAAATTCGCACATAAATTTCGAAAACTCAGAGGTGCGAACCACGGCATGGTCCGCACTTGGCCCGCGTGGGAGCTAAATCCCAAGCCCTCTCGTTCTGAGAGGAGGCCTGTGCCCTGCAGCGAAACATATACAGGCTGAAGATGATGATGATGGTGAATGCGGTACCTATGGATGACACTACAAGTAGAGTTAGCAAAAAAGTTAAAGTGCTTAGCTAAGCATGTGTTTAGTATTTTTTGTTAAAAAAATTACTGAATGTACTTATTTTGTCTCTGTACGATTTCTCTGGCAAAGAAAACAATTTAAGTTTTATGTTTTTACGCCATTACTCTGTAGACATGGGCAATAACTCAACATGGTTGAAACATAAAAGGTGTATTTCAATTGTTAAAACAAACGCCTTCTGCGTTGAGCAATAAATAATTTTAATGTGTAAATGCTCACTTAGATGATTTATATATGACCGTCTTATTTACATTACGAGGTAAAATAATGTTTTCTGTTACATATGGGGTTTCGTTTCCATAAATTGTGTTCCAAACATAGTTCAAAACATGTAAGTCGTGGCAGCTTAGTGGTTTAGGCGTTACCTTGCGGAGGTCCATGTCAGAAAATAAATGGATAACTTTACTTTGCTACTCCGCTTTGCTTTGTTATATCGCGGAGTAGCAAAGCGAGGTTATCCATTTTTTTTTGTTATCAGTGTGTTGTATGATTATCTGTTATGGCAACACTCTGTTGATGGCACCAATACAACTATAAAGCGTGACATAAAATTTCATTTTATAAACACACAATTAATTAAAATAAATGAAAAACATAAATGTATTACAAGATAAATTAATTGAACTAAAACCAAAATAAATCTAAAAACGTACCCCGCGGCATTGAGCCAAAGATGCTGGCAGCATTTCCCCGCTGTATTGCAATACTAATTCGCTGTGCGAGGAAGCTGCCAGCTCTTTGGTCTCCGTTGCAGTCGATCAGCCTCTTAGACCATAATTAAAAACTAATGAATAAATAAATAAACAAAGTATATTAATACACAATGTTTGAAAATTTACCGCTAACATATTCAAAACGTTCACTCAGACTAAAACTCACACTAAAACCACAGAAAAAATCCCCGAAAATACCAACGCCATCTGTGCCAAAGTCTCAAAACTAGTTAGCTCCATTTTGGATCACCTAAAATCTCAGCGCTAAACCGAAATCCCATTAAGTCAAAGCTCAATTAAAATAAAGGCTGCGTTAAAGGCCCCTATTCTTCAACTTCATCGTTAATTGTTGGTCAATTAAAAGCCAGCTGTCTTCCTTATTTTACCTCGGCGTACCTCGCAAATGAGACACATAAATTAAACAATCGTATTTGAATGAAACGATTGACCGTTTATGCCGGCGACAATTCTCTTTTGTGGCGGAAACGGGTATGTGTGCGTTTGTCTATCGGCTTAGAATACACGCCGCGAGGTACACGCAAAGAGTTATTGTAATTGTTTTGCTTGGTGATGTTGTTCATTTATTTATATTTTGCATAAAGAAACCAGACTGCTCAAGCTAAAACTTTGCGCTAACAGTTCCTAATATTATAATTTTGTACGACAACTTTTACTTCCTTTTCATCAGTTTTCTCTAATATTTTGTGTTGTACCGTAACTCTATGAAATAATCTCCAGTTCAAACTGGCCAGTATGAAAAAGCGACCACTTTATAGGCAACCTCCCAAATGCAAATTCCAAACAAATAAAAGGAAACAAAACGGCTAAATTCAAATTTCGAACTCCTCGCACAGATTATGCAAACGCGCACAAACAGGCGTACCAACATAACGCAACGTAATAAGCGGCGAGTAGCAAAGGCCCTGGCCGGTGTTAATTCGCGAGCCGCGGCATGACAGGCCGTGGATGCGGAGTACAAAAGATACAAGCAGGCTGGCTGTTGGATTTGTATGGAGCTGACTAATCCTCGATTAAGTGTTAAATAGATTTTTTCTTCATCAGTTCCTAATATTACCCTCAGGTTCATCAAGTGGGGTGTAGGGCTAGCCATTGCATGCGTGTCATGCTTATATTAGAGGGTTAAAACTAACAAAAATTTTGAATGAGTTCACGTTTAAGTGTAAATACGGAAACAGTTTGTTTCTGACACGCTAGAGGCTCTATCAATATTCCCATTGTAATTGAAGCCTTAACGCAAACGCGTTCGTGATGATTTACAGGGTGAAAAGTCACACTGAACGTCTTCCAGTAGGCAGATGAAGTATTTACATTAACTTTCTTAAATTACCTAAGCGACACTCATATAGAATAGTATTTAATAGAAATTTTTTGTAACTGTACTTTCATTCTCAATTTGTGTAAAATTTTCAAACTTCGAACCCATTTCCATTGGTCGGATCCACTTCTAATTTGGTACGGACACGCGTACACTCAATAAAAAACCTCGTGTTAAGTTTGTTTTTGAGATCGCTCTAAAGCGATAAATCCGCCAATTGGTTACCTTGTCATTTGTTAGTTATGTGGTGTTCAATAGAGAGTCGTATTATATTGTAATGTATTTTTTATGCAAAAAAATTAAACGCAAGCGCATCCCTCCTAATCCAACGCCGGAGCGACGTGCGTGCGACGGGCTATAATAGTCTTGATATTTTCTTTATCTCGGTTCTCAGTCCCGGGATACTATTACCAGTTTGAGGATTATTCACAAATATTACGATACCAGCGTTGCCAGGCACACCGAGGGCTTAGCACGGTGTTTACATAAATGACTAGCAGTTGCCCATGACTCCGTCTGTGCAGAATTCGTTTATCGCTGTCGCGAGGGAACAATACAATACAATAAAAATACTCTGTATTGAACACCACAAATCAGTACAAAACAATACAGAAACAAAGAACAAGGCAGACAATAGGCGGTAAAAGAAAGAAATGAGTCAGAGACAGTTTAAGTAGGTGGCGGATACAAATAGACAGAACTAAACTACTATAACTAACTACAAGATAACCCGAACTATAAAAACTATAAGATTTTCCGTGATAAAAACTATCCTATGTCCTTTCCCTTTTCCAGCCCTATCCCGCAACTAAAACTACTTCTGTACCAAATTTCTTTAAAATCGGTTAAGTGATTTAGGCGTGAAAGCGTAATAGACAGACAAAGTTACTTTTGCATATTTCATATTAGTAGGGATTTTAAGAGTCACCAATATAGCTCGAAGAGTATGTAAGTTGAAGTGCCAATAGGCAGGCACATCACTCGTAGAACAGACAACCGTTAAGGGAGATAAGTTTTCGAGTGGCGACCACGAATCGGAAGACACAGTATTGCCAGGCCTCCCAAATTCCCACCAGGTGGACCGACGACATAGAAAGAAAATAAAGAAAGAAAGAAAGAAGACGTGCAAGACACACAAATGAAAGAGAATATACACAATTTTACAGAAAATAAAAATGAACAAAAAATTTACCTTGCTACTCCGCAGAGCGCGGAGTAGCAAGATAAATTTTTTGTTCATTGAAATGGACCTCCGCAAAGTAACGCCTGATTCAATAAAATAGAAAATAAAAAGACAAGAAAAATAGATCATGAGCGTTGTGTGTGTCTTCGCAAAAGTGAAACGGTCGCTGGCTCAGCATTACGCTGAGGTGTTAGACACCTACAGCACTGATTTTCAGCCAGAACCTCGTGGAAGACATCTTGAAAGTTGCGGGAAAACGCTGGATGCAAGTGGGGAATTATCATTCATTATGGTGTGCTAGCATTCTGAGAGGCCTTTGTTCAACAGTGGACGTCTTCAGGTCTTCTGAAAACTAATATGATGGGCATAATAGCCGGTAAATGGAAGGTCGGAAGACATAAATGTCATGGCTCCGTAATACCAGGCAGTAGACCAGCATCAAGACAGTGGAACAACTGTTCAGACTGGCTATGTACAGGACTAGATTTAAGGACTTGACTACCAACATTCAATGAAGAAGCATTAGAAGAAGTAATTTAAACTCAACGTGTCATGAAGAATCAGTGAGGTCTTCGAGAACATTCGCGAGGTAGCCACAGGATACGAGGTTATAGGGATCTCAGTCGTTCATCCACCCACTCGAGTTTATTAAGTCGTGTAATCATTTGCCATCTGTAACTGTAACTGTCGCATATTATACGTACATACATACTGTCACGCTTCTTTCCCTTAAGGGTAGGCAGAGACCACTTTATTGCACTTGCTACGATCCTGACATACCTCTTTCGCTTCATCCAAATTCATCAATCTCTTCATACATGCTCGTCGGTTTCGGTTACTCCTGACCTGGGGCCTAACCATGACGTCTGCGATTCAATTCCGACTCAGTTCAAGTTTTAGCTGTCATTTTTAGTATGGATCTGATAGCGAGCGAACCTAAATTGAATCGGAATTGAATCGCATTAAGACGTCATAGTAACCCCCCAGCCTTGACATTCTACGAAGTCTAAGCCCAACAGTGGACCCTACACAGACTATTATACTACATACACATACACATACACAAGTCACGTCTTTATCCCTTACGGGGTAGACAGAGCCTAAGGTAACAGGTACCTACAGGCCACATTTAGCAAGATTGCGGGCGTATAGATGGGAAATGGAATCAAAATAGTGATGGGTTGCTAGCCTCATCGCCTATAACATGATTCCTATGATTTTTGCCCATTCCCTCGATGGACTTTTACCATCTGCGCGGGTAGAGAAGCAACTGGTACATTCTATGTTTTTTTCTTTACTCCCAGACCAGCATGGAAGTACTATTATACTATTATTATGAAACGCAGCATGCTAGGCCCGCAGGGGCGTGTAGACTAACTAAAGCTTATTTCGCATAGGAAATGTTGGAATAGAAATTATCTAGTCAGCCTAATTATGAGCGGAATAAAATAATATTAAAATCTAAGTACGTGTGATTTTCCCACGGCTTTTTGTCGATTAATTAATTTTATTCTCGTTCATACGCATTTTATTCTCATTCTCATTAATTTTATATGTATTTTATTTTTATTGTAATTGTGTCGTACAGATACATCATTCAAACAGATGACGCTTAGCGACAAAAAATCGCATAGTAACAAAAAGGTCACGTGACATCTAGTAGCAGGTAGAAAAATTCGAAGACTACCCACCTGCTATGGGTGGTGTAGGGGTATAGCACGCGTCACGGAATGACGAGAATCCGGGTTCATTCCCGGCCATAGCTTTACTTTTCGGATTTTCCTATGTGTTCTAATTTTCACTGACATTTAGAAATTTCATTTTACTCTCGTTTTTCCTGCGGACGTGACAGAATTAATTATATCCATAGCTAATAAAGCTATGATTTAGTGGTGTTAAAAAAAAAACAATGCCGATTCCCAGTGTATCACCGCCCTTAATCTCGTCACTTTGTCGCGTAATCTCCATACAGACAAAGATACCACTAAGTGTGCGATTTCATTCCGTGCCCTTTACCCGGCTATCTTGTATTTCATATGTCATAAACTAGACAAGTTAGTAAGCGTAGGATTATCTAGAAAAATAAAATGGCATGATTTGTTTAAGAAGATTCCCTAGGACCTTGTCCACTTATTAACTTACTAGCTTCTGCCCGCGGCTTCGTCCACGTAGAATTAGACTTAAGAGCTGATGATGATAGTATATTCTGCAATAGTTATTAACGTCGCGACTCAAGCAGCTACGACCTTTGATATGTTTATCGCTATCCCGCGGAAACTAGGCAAATTTTCCGGGATAACAAGTAGCCCATGTGTTACTCTAGGATACCAGCTAACTCCGTTCCAAATTTTATTCCAGTCCAGTCGTTTCAGAGTGAAGGAACAAACAAACACACTCACATCGTCACAACCTTTTGCATTTATTATATCTGTTGGATTCATTAAGACTTCTTCAGCATAACAGTTTACACCTAGAAATGTGCAAGTTGCAGAATATTCCTGAGAGCATTAAATTAAAAAAAAATTGTGACTTTGGTAACATGTTTTTGGTGGTGTTTACACCAAAGCACTGAGTAAGGCAAAAAGAAACAAGAGGTAAAAATACGTAATATAAACACGAAAACTAGCATTACAATACATTTACACAAACATACAGGATAACCTGAAAACCCCCTATTTTAACACACACTTTAGATCAGTGGTTCTTTATCGGTGGTCCGCGGACCACTGGTGGTCCCTGGAAGCATCCAGAGTGGTCCGTGGGGCCATTGTAATAAAAAATTTGATAAGTGACAACAAGTCGACACAACGCTACTTAGCGTTGTGAGTGCTTGCACTGCTGTGTTCCGGTGTGGAGAGTAAGACAGCCGGGGAAATTACGGGCACAAGAGGCATTGCATCTTAGTCCTCTAGGTTGGCAACGCATCTGCAATCCCTCCGGGGTTGCGGGTGTCTATGGGCAGTGGTGATCACTTACCATCAGGTGACCCACTTGCTCGTTTGCCTTCCTATTCATATAAAAAAAAAAAAAAAACGCGTAAAGGTGCAATTCCGTCCATTGCAGCCGATCAAAGCCATACGTTAAATCATAATACTCGTATGTATGTAGGTCCACGGCACGACAGAAATTTACTCAAACGGTCCATGTCTAAAAGGTTAAGAACCACTGCTTTAGATCATAATGAAATCTGTTAAAAAATATCTGAACACACAGTTATGTCAAGGGTGAGGCACCAGTGGTGTGGCGTCCAACTCGATTCCCACCGGCTGGCCTATATTGAGGCAGTTGGGCACTTTTATTGTGCAGAATTCTCTTCGGCTTGCCTTCTGATATACTTGACGCCACGGCACTAATAGGTACTTAAACATTAACAGCAAATAAAGCAATCAAAACTTTTGTTTAGATTGAGATCAAATAATCAGACCAAATAAAGTCAAAATGATAAATGATTTTAACTCGGCTTTTACGAATCTTAAGCTCAAGAGTTGCCGCGAATAAGTAACATATTTGTTTTTATGTTTAACACAATTATCAAGCGTGATCATCAGCTGATATATATATGTAGTATACAACGGAGACCGCTCGTGTGATCCATTTATCGGGCCCCAGCAACGTACTATGGATGTAGCGTTGACAAGACAATCAATACTATGAAAAAATCCAGAATTTTACTTCTTACATACATTATATCACGTCTTTATCCTTTACGGGGTAGACAGAGCCTAAGGTAACAAAACCTTAAGGCCACGTTTAGCATGATTAAGGGCGTATAGCTGTAAAAGGAAATCAAAATAGCGATGGGTTGCTAGCCGCATCGCTTATAACATGATTCCTAAGACTTTCGCCCATTCCCTCTGCGCGGGAAGAGAAGGAACTGGTAAATTCTATGTTTTTTCTTTACTCCCAGACCAGCAAGGATCAATCCTACTAATATTATAAATGCGAAAGTAAGGATGTGAATGAGTGAGTGAGTGTATAATATTGTTTGTTCCTCCATCACGCTGGAACGACTAGATGGATTTGGATCAAATTTAGAACGAATATAGCAGCTACCCTAGATTAAAATATAAGCTACTTTTTATCCCGGAAAATTGCATACTTCCCGCGGGATGGCAATAAACATGTCAATTGCTAATTCAACGCGGGCAGAAGCTAGTCAAGAAATATGTAACGTAAATTTGCAATCTGCTAACGTTACGAGCAATCTTCAGCGGGTAATCTACCCATAAATTTCAAAGAGCAAATCGAGAGTAAATGAAAACGTCTTAATTATAACATAAAATAATGTGCATTAATCTCACCAGCTAATCAATTCTATGGCTTGCTGGATTAAATTGATTTTGATTTATTTTCTCAGTTAATAACGCGGGAACTAATGCATTCATCTATTTTAATTGTAACACAGATTGCTAATTGCAATCGTGAATGTTTAGATAATACAGTTATTAAAACAGGAAGTGTCTGTTACCAAAATGGGAAGAGGTCGAGGAAAAGGGTGAACTAATCATCTAAAACAATATTAGTCTAAATAGATTTATAATTAATAATACTACAGTCAATTAATTTAATTCCTTACCTACGATGGAATCTTTTATAGTAAACGTCGCGGCGATTTTCCTTGTTAATGCGATGCTATGTCACTATAATGTTTATCATGTGAAGAGGTTCCTCGATGGGTCAGGAACTAAATTCCTTGACTGTAAGTTACTTTCACTTGAAATTTGGGACAGATCTTTACGAGTATTAAAGCGAATGATAGAACTGAACTTGTCAATTTTTGCATGCATCATCAGCACTTTTACATACTTAAATACATAAATCACGTCTTTTCCTTTACGTGGCTTCAGAGCCAAAGGTAACATCTAAAAGCTATTTTTAGCATTATTGTGGGTGTATAAGTGGAAAGGGGAATCAAAATAGTAATTGGTTGCTTTCTCTCGATGGACTTTTGCTATCTGCGCGGGAAGAGAAGCAACTGGTACGTAAATTTTTTTCATTGCTACCAAACCAACATGGGAGCATCAAAATTCAACCCCGAAAAATAGGACAAGAAAACTAACGTTAAACTCTTATAATACAGGTCCATGTTAGACGATATAATAATTCATTAAGCACAGGATTTGGTAGTAATAAAATAAAATAACATAACCTCAATATTTCGTGTAATTAAGAGCTTCGAACGTGTCCCGAATCAACGGTCACAACATTTTTTATAGTAAAATAATCACGATAAGAGCACCGTTAAAAACATCATGAGCATTATTTACTTATTCTAATGTATCCAATTAAAATTTTCCCAGAACAACGTGTGCGTTTTTAAGCAGCGCGTACGCATTCAGATCATTATACATTTAATTAGGCCTCACGCTGCGACGCTGATTGAAAAATCTCGTCTACAAGCCTTATGTTACGGATTGTGCAAGATTAGTTACACGTTACGCTTTTTGTTTTAAATATCGATGTTACAATGATGAATCAGACGAGACAGTGGCAGTTACGCGATATATCAAAGTCTGGCAAACAAATCAAAAAAGAATCAAATCATTAGAATCCACTTTAACTCACAGAGCTTGTCTAGTTCGAAAACAATTAAACAGAAGAAACGATTGAACAAACACAAATAAATGAGCTTAATGAAAACTGACACCACGACGAAGCTCACACGAACAAAAAACAGAAATCCATTATTGAACTACAAATAAAAACAATCGCTGAACTAATCACGCACACAGACGTAACTGTTTCACGCATACATAAATAAATAAATGAAGACAGGACGGCAGGTGGAGTCACTGATTCTTCGCAGATAATTTGCCTAACTGGTTCTTACTCTGACACGTTGCCGTACCAAGATACAAATCTGCAACTACACTCTACCACGGGTCCAAGCGCATTGCTGCTTCAACTAGAAAATAATTCCGAGTTGCATCCCAAAACCCGCAATGATTGTTCATGTTTTCTGATAAACGTTGGGTCACTTTGGTAGTGTAATGAAAATGATGTTCACTGGTCAGTAGCCCCATGCGTCCGGTGATAAGGGAGTGCCTTGCGACATTTAATTATTATGATTATGGTTATTTCAGGGAACATTGTGGTCTTTGTTTCTTACTGGAACATATTACGCAGGCTGTTATAATGTAAGGAGTTTATGGTACAGCATTTTCTGAATCACGAATGATAACATTTACATAATTATGTTCATAGAACTTGAAAGAACATGAGCGCAATGTGGCAGTAGTGTTTTCTTAACAGTTGAACCAACTCGTAATCATATAAATAAACAACAATTCAGTCAAAAAGTGCCAGATACACATCCCTTGTTTGCAAATCATAACATCATCAATAAACAAAAGCGCTTAATAGAGGCACATGAGCTTGCTGCTATTGTTTTCTTAATTTCTAATTCTTCTATATCATGAACACCTTTGATAACTTAATACGCACAGTTAATAAGTGTAGTATCTCAGGGTATTGGAGACAATGGGCATGGTGAACAGCGAAGGGCAGCCAATACACCGGACAATGGCCAATTAACGCTGGCCACAATTAAATCAGGCGAACTTGCTATTACAAAAGCTTCTTGGGACGTTTATATAAAAGGAGATGGTAATACCTCTGTTAAAAACGCTATTTTAATTTTTCATGTAATAAAGATAAATGGTATATCTTACCAATTTGGCAACTTAATCGAAATTAACTACTAACTTGCGTTACTCGGGTACCTCGGGTTCTATTTGATGGTCGATCAATTTGAAATACATCACACTCGTTTTATTGTGGTGTGACATTTCTTTTTCCAATTTTAACTCTATTTTTTTTATGAATAGCCAAGAGTTTTACTGCTGTCCTTAAAACATTATTGCAATTACCCAAATCAATTCACCATTATTTATTTTTGTTTCAACATGGTTTATCTAAATCCGCTCAACCAAGACCACCAGTTTGTTAAATTTTCTGTTTTCTTTACGTTGCGGTATTTTTGATCTTATTGATTGTAAGGTAATATCATCTCTTGCGATATCTTCTCAGCTACTCGCCCACACGTCCGCTCGCATTGTTCCGTTCAATCGAACCAAGTTATTATTGCAGATAATGCTTTATTTATTAAACCACGTGGGAACATTGTTCGTGTTGTTAATGAAATTTGCCTCATTGTTTGCGTATGATACGAAAAAGGACCAGAGAGATAACGTTAAGCAAAATTGTATAAGGTATTATTAAATCTAGGAGGTAACTAGCAAAAAAAGGACAGCAAACTTGAAGCAATGTCTAAGTGTAACGAGTGAGTTTGCAATAGAAGGTTTGAGTGTGGGAAAAAACCGAGAAGTTCAAGTTGAATTCGTACACGATATTATAACAAAAATAGACCAAAAAAACACGTATCTTGTGTGAGGACTCTTATCCTTCCCCAAGGATCTGTAGGACGATGAGTTTTTGCCTATGGCCAATAACTTCCCGCGATCTTTACGAGTACCAGATCGGCCGTCTAACCTCTCGGCCACACCAACATTTCGCCTTCAGGTACTAAAATGGTCATAATGAGATATCCGTTAGCAAATAAATCTGAAACAAATGAAGTTCTCACAAAGATCTTCGCTGTATTAACGTTGACAATGTAGATTGTATACAAAGTTAAAATGGGTTACACAGATAAAACGATCAAGTACCGGTTAATAGCATCCGGGAAAGTTAACCTTTGATATTGGCTTCTAATTATTATGGCTATTATAATGTATTTGGCATCTTTAACATGGCTTAGTGCGTTGACAATTTCAAAGTTAACGGCCGCGGTTGGTTTCAATTTATTGTCATAATAAAAAAACATTTGTTGTGCGGTTTATGCTTAAGACTAGCTTTTGCCTGCGACTTCGTACGCTATCTATACCTACTGGGATAATGCAAAGTTCCTGCAGGATAAGAATATGTATGTATGTAGCAGTGGCGTGGCGTCAAGTACATTAGAAGGCAAGCCAAAGGGCATTTAACTAGCATTTTCCTCTAATTATGCGCAATAAAATAAAAGTGCTCGACTACCTTAAAATAGGCAACCCGGTGGGTATCTAGTTCTACAGACGCCACGCCACTGCGGTATGTAGGTATGCTTCTTTTCCGGAAAAGCGCAAAATTGCCGCAGTATAGAAATAGCTCTTTAGATCAATTAAACAAATCACTAATAGAAAGCTACATTGTTTCCGATTGTCATAGGCCATTTTTATCACGAGAAAGGATAAAGTTCCCGCGGGATAGAAATAACTGTTTTGACATATTAAAAAAAATCTATTCATGCTTTAAAAATACGTGATCGCCTAGTGGTTAAAAGTAATTGAAATTTACCACAAACTGTAGGGTGAAGGAAAACATTTATTGCAAACAATTATTCATGTGTTGTGACTCTGTAGAGGGCGGCCATGACAGAATGACGAGGGTCCGGGTTCGATTCCCAGCCATGGCTTTACTTTTCGGATTTTTCTATGTGTTCTAATTTTCAATGTCGTTCAGAATTTTTATTTAAAGCAATTTAATTTCGGTAAGTGTAGAAAAAAAAAGGCGCATTTAACGTTATACATACGATACGCCAATACGAATGCGTTCTCGAAGATCTTTTTATAGAGGGGTAGGGTCATCATGTTTTTTTTTAGTTACACATGAGTCGGGTTCTGTCTATTTATTACTTTATTTACGTAAAAGTCGTGAGTCACAGACGGTTCTGGCTGAAAATCAGTGCTGTAGGTGTCTAACACCTCAGCATAATGCTGAGCCAGCGACCGTTTTACTTTTGCGAAGACACACACAACGCTGATGATTTATTTTTCATGTCTATGTTTTATTTTATTTTTTTGTATAAAATAGTGTAAATTCTCTTATATTTGTGTGTCTTGCAAAGAGGAATAAAATTACTTCTTTCTTTCTTTCTATGTTTCTGGCTGGTATTATGTTCTAAGCTAACTGCATAGATCTACCCTAAACAGTTAAATACTTATTTTCGCCAACCGTATTCTGGTAAAAAAAGGAATTAAAAACAATTAACCCCCGGTCAGGGTTGGCACAAATTCAAAGCCGCCGCCTAATGAGTTGCTAGAGCCGCTGTGCCCGCTGAAAAACCGCACGAGCTGATGATAGGGTTGGGAAAAAGCATCGATAAAATTGGCGTTTAACTTTAAACTAGATTATGATTACTTAAAAGTACCGTGAGATTCAAGAATCTTCTAGTGCTAACCCTCCGATTACTGAAATGAAGTTTATGAGTTTTTGGTTTTACACAAAATAAATAAATATACCTAAGTGTAGAAAAACTTAAGAAATTGTTGCTATGTTTTTGAGCAAATTGACATAAATGGCACAATGATGTTTAAGAATTTTATCATAAGTTTCGAAACAGTTAAAAATCCCACAACACGTAACGTGCATTGCATTATTTTTCTATACTCGTATTCGACTGGGTATTATCATTATGATTATTTTTTTCTTTGTACCTTCAATTTTAATGCGAAAAACTATAATAACATGTTCCATTTATTTTATAACCCAGAAAACTGCAGCATCTGGACCCACGTTATTTGAATATCTAAGGTGTGGTAATCACTTATCGATTAATTCGCTTCATCTTTCGTTTAACTGTTTCATGCCTTCCTTTTTTTACCCCTAACCAAAGTTAAGACTACAAAACCTTTTGACGAGGTTAGGTGTTATTAATCGTCCACATTCAACATTTCACGAGCAAGACGACGCATAGCCTACACATCAAAATCAAATTTCGTGGTTTCAACGGCTAACATGTCCTAGCTCTTGTTTGCACGACGTTTATTTATCGACACAATCTTAACTTATCGATAAGCAACCCATCCCTAGCACACGTCCATAGCTCGGATGCATAGTGCCACACAGTACAGTAATTGGTCCCAGCCGCTGATTTTTATCTTCAATTATTGAGTTTTCACGCCAATTAAAATATTATCTCGCTTCCGTCGAACCGTTTGTGTTAGCCGATCTGTCGTTGCATTCGAGATGTGTTATCGTAGTAATAGGGCAGGTGGCGTGATTTTGTACATACAAATGGACTTCAAGCGAAGATAACGTATTGGTTTCCTTTCGTACCTACGTATTCGTGTTATGTATTTTATTTTATTGTTGTTATGCAAAAGGCCTCCCCCCAACGCTTCCACTGCTCTCGGTCTGCTGCGGTACGTGTCCAGTCCCTTAAGAAGGTGTCTAACTCGTCCCGCCAGCGCCGTCTAGGTCTGCCAGGCGCCGCTTTTGAGTTAGTGGGACTCCAATTAGTGGTTGTCTTGGCCCATAACTCATCCGGCATACGGCAAACATGAACAGCCCATTTTATTTTATTAATATTTTTAATCGATCGCCTTCCCGCTCACGTGGTAAAAGCTCATGATATAGGTGAAGATGCGGCTAGCAATTTTGATTCCTCTTTCTACCTGCGCCCACAGTCAAGCTAAACGTGGCCTTTAGGTCTTGTCACCCTAGGCTTTGTCTATCGCGTACGGGATAAAGACGTGATTTATGTATATATGTATGTATGTTTATCTATCACACTAAGATCCTTGACAAAAGAAAACAGGCTTTTCATGTCTTCATCGTATAGAAAAAGGAGGGGGTCTTTCCACGCTCACACCCGTTTTCAAAGGGGTGTCTGAATTTCATTTACAATTGCTTGAACTATCCGAGTGCTTGAGATAATGTAATAAAGTAAAATATTCATCAAGATACTTTTACTGCTGATATTGCGAATAAATTCGAAAGTAGAATTTTTCCAAAATATTTTTTCCCAATTAAACGTGAAATGACAGCGATCCGCGCGAAGAGGAGCAATTGGGTATTTTATCGCGGTATTGCTGACAAGTTTTGTCGAATGCGACAAAATATTCCGTCGTGTATCGATACAATCGCTGCTGTTTCGTGTATCGAGTCCTCATCTGCCGCGGTACTACACTTTCTCGACAAGGATTCAAAATGGGTGCAGTGAAGTTAGATAATTTTGTATAAAATGGGTCCAAATACTAATACGAAGAAATTTTGGTGAAACTATTAGTTATTTAGACGAAGTTCTTTGATCGTGCGACTATAAATTGGTTTAGTTTGCCGTTTTCTGTGAAAATTGCATTGTACATATATTTTGAACCATTATGTATTTTGAAGCGTTTTGCATTTCAAACTTTATGTATTTTAATACGTACCCATTATAGCATGGAATTTAGTTTTGGCTTGATAGAATTCCGCGCGGGTTCGGGAATTGAAATTTGATGGTAATGGTTAAATAAAATTATGGTACAGTCCGTGTGCTCTTAGAATGCAATTGGGGATATTCTTGCTGTCTCACTCATTCTTGTGGATTCGATACTTGAATCGGCCGAATGAGGGAGACAGCAAGACAAACCCGAATAGCATTCTAACTGTAACACGGTGACAACTTGTGTTCTCTAATTATTCTGCAACCACGACCGTTTTTTAAGTTTTTTGGGAATTAGTAGCTAAAGGTCCTGACACAATGGTAAAGTGATCTCAATTTGGTCTACCTACTTTAGTTAGCTTGTAGTCAGGTTGGTTCGTGTGGTGAATACCTAGATTTATACGGAAGCAATTGTTGGAGGCATACTTCTCTCACACATGCAATCATGTGACAAGGTAATAAGTTTCAGCAAGTTGCACGTCTAGCATGAGAGCGCACAAGAGTCGCGTCGCGCGCGAGATAGATTGCCCGTCCTTTTCTTACTGTACCAACAAGAAAGAGACGGGTAGTCCAACTCGCGCGCGACGCGACTTTCGTGCGATCTCGTGCTAGCGGGGCTGGTCTTTATTTCCATTCGAGTTCCACTGGTAACTCCGAAACGTCGGCTAACATTCGAAGCTCGCGTGAACGATGCCATCGACTCGCTCGGAATCGAATACATTATCTCGAGCGAAAGAATCCTGCCGTATAATTTGTACCATTTGTGCCGATACATACCGAGCCGTGCGATATGGTAAGTCGATTTGAAATGAGAACAAATAGTTAGTGCTTTAGAATATGTTTGTAAACATTGCGGCATTGATATGAAAATAGAAGAAAGATATGTCGATTTACTTTATTCGCTACTGTAACTTAGAGTAGAGATTACACGTTTTCATTTTTTTTAGTAGACAATCAGGTTGTCTGCAGTGTGTAAACCCAGATAAATCCCACCACACAAGTACACTGACGCGTTTCGATCCCTCCAAGGGATCATTATCAAAGCTTAATGAGCACAACTGTCACACACGCAAACCAACGTCATACTGATTTGAAAAAATATATAAATGAACATAATGTGGGTATATTCATATATTTTCCCTAACTACCCTTTTATTTATGTTTTTTATTGTACACAAACAACAACCTTAAAAAAACCGACTACAGCGAAAACAAAAAGGGTTATGTATTTAACAAAAACAATTTTTCAAACTTATTTTTTATTCTTTTTGTGCTACTTTAATTGCCTAGGTCACAGTGATGTTATCTTTAGATGTCTTTGGTATGTATTCTTTCTCAAAGTTTATCTTATCTTTATTCCATGGAAGCTATTCTACCAAGTCGCGAAATTCGATTTAGTTTACGATCACACCATATTCAATCAAGGGAACCTCAAAGCCTACAATAGTGGTGTTAGAAAGGCAACGTCACATTAACACTTCCTTTTACACGTTCAACACCATTTCCAACCTTATTTAAATTGAGATAGCTGTCATGGACGAAGTTTTCAACGGTGTTAAAAGTTTGTTTTTCTTGTATGGTGATGGCAACTATAAAATTGAAGTCAATGCCGTGTATCAGTAGCATTATAATGTGAATATGCTTTAAGATGTACAATGCGCTTTCATAGCTGATGTTGGTTGTCAAAGCATGTACCGACAATTCGAGGAGAATCATAAAATAGTTGATGTGTTCCCGGAAAATTGGAACTATGAGTTATGTGACACGATTTGAGCCGCGCGCCATTTTTGTACTCGAATTGAGTTCGACAAAGATCTGAGGATTTTTGAAAGCACATGTGTGCAAGGGCGTCGCCAAGGGGGGGCAGGGAGGGGCAGCTGCCCCCCCCCCCTAGAGATTCTAAAAAAGTTGCCAAATATAATGCAACCAAAGTCCTAGACTAGTCATAGAGAATGAGAAAAGTATGAATTGTAGTAGGTAAGGTCAACTTGCCCCCCCCTGCGCCATCGGCTGGCGACGCCCTTGCATGTGTGAAAATACCACTCGAAAGTGGTGAAAACTTGTGCTGAATTTGTAATACGAGTAGCTTAGAAGATACTTACGGCTCCCATTATCATTGGGAACTAGTACAAAATTTGATTAGAGCTGTAGTTTTGAAGATATAAACAGATTTATACCACTTAAGAGTGGATGTGCTTTCAAAAATCGGGCACCTGGAGCCTGAGTTGTAACAGCACCACTCGAAAGTACCATCCGATACATACATACACATACAAATCACGTATTTATATGGGGTAGACAGGTCCTAACAAGTTGCGTAACAAGACCTACAGGCCGCGTTTAGCAAGACTTTGGACGTATAGGTGGAAAGTGGAATCAAAATAGTGATGGGTTGCTTTGCTAGCCGCATCGCATATCATGATTCCTATGATTTTTGCCCATTCCCTCGATGGGCTTTTTCCATCTGCGCAGAAAAGAAGCAACTGGCACATGCTATGTTTTTTCTTTGCTCCCAGACCAGCAAGTTCTTAGAATACCATTCGATATTAGTGGGTATCGCTACAAAATTACAGCTCCAATTAAATGTTAAATAAGCTGTAATTTTCTTATAATTATGCTCTTCTTGTGTCACACAAATGTTCACCACTTTTGAATGAGTTTTTCTAAAATCACTGGATTTTTTTAGGACTCCGTGTAAAGACCAAAGCCTGTCTTAAAATTGAACAACTAAGATTTGTGCCAGTTGAATGAAAACGCCGAAAGGCCATGTGATACTAATTATGAAAAGTTATGCTGAAGGGAACCATTTAAATTATTGTTTCAAAAAGTAATTTAAACCTTTGTTACGGACGTACCTAAATAACTATAGAAAATAGGCTTAAATACATTGTTATCTTGTTAATTTAGCTATGATCCTCAAGGAGTACCTACATCTGCTAAATATACTTTAAGTGTCTAATACCAGTGGTTTCGAGCTGTGCATTGTCTCTCAACCAATCGCCTGTACCTTGTTCCCTTAATCTTTTGTAAGTGTACTGGCTTATGACGTGGAAAAAATGAAACCAGCGGCTAGTTTTATATCCCACTCTATTTCAAAAAACCGCATCAAAATCCGTTGCGTAGTTTTATAGATCTAAGCATACATAGGGACAGACAGACAGCGGAAAGTGACTTTGTTTTATACTATGTAATGTAGTGATGGAAATTTTAAATAATATTTTTTTATACACCTTGATCCTCAAAGTATATCTGGCAAATCAGCTAATACATAGTTTTGGGTTAATCGAAGCGGTCCCATTGAAATTTTAAATAATCATTTTTTATGCACCTTGATCCTCAAAGTATGTCTGGCAAATCAGCTACTACATAGTATATTGGGCAAATAAATGCGGTAAAATTCTTGTTTGTGAAACAGCTATTAAAAGTAATGAATTTCTTCAAAAACAATTCGAAACTACAAAAACTAATGATTTTAAACTGCTGCCATGCTGCATAACGCCATCCATACTTAATCAATCACTATTAACATAGCATTAGAACTAAGTATAGTAGCGCATTATCTTAGTATTTATGAGTTTCCAATTTCACCGGAGAACTATCGACATACTGTGGGAAAATTATATGTGAGATTAACATATGGTAATAAACGCTTCAAAACACGGGAAGCGCTACTTTTATTATGTTCCTAATAACTGGTCCTGAACAATTAACATATTATTAAGTACGAAGTATAAATTTGTGGGATAGTATAATTTTTAGGGTTCCGTACCCGTAGCCAGCCTTTCCCAAAGTGGGCGATAACGCCCCCTTGTGGGTGCTGCAGGCCTAAAAGGGGGCAGTAAGAGAGTCAGAAAAAAAATAGGGGCGTTGTGTAGAGGCTCGGGAGGTGAAAATGGGGGCGCTAAAAAATTATTTATTCTTAAAGTGGGAAGTAGACAAAATAAGTTTGGGAACCCTGCCTTAAGCGATCAAAACGTTGTTAGTCTATCTCTCAAACCCATTTCCTAAGAATGCCAAGGGTTGCTGATAAAATAAGATATACTTCTTCTTCTTATTTGTGGCGTATCAAGTCGTTATAGCGACGACAACTTCGCCAATGTCAAAGTAACAAAAATATAATTCAAAAATCTCGTGACAAAATTTAATGTCGGCAACGTTGTACGGTAATACGGTCAAAAGACCGTCGGGCTCTTAGCCAACGGTCAATGATATCCCTCAGAAACTGCCAGGACATCATTAGCCGATGTCCAGGGTGCACCGGACCAAGCACTGCTCTTCCCTCGGACGGATCCAAAAACGAACCGCAGCTCTTGACCACACGCGAAGGTAACCCGACTTGCACCCAAGATATACTTATTTTCTGTTGTCGTTCATAAGTCATTATATTTTAGTTGTCTAGGCTGGCAAAGCATCTGCTATTCTCAAGTGTTGCGAGCGGGGAAGGTTTTTCTCACTTATTTAAGTAACCTACTCGGCCGTTTGCCAAAGAAGTGTGCGTACCTGCGATATATAAATAATAATAATAATAATAATATCTTGGGACAAATTACACCAATTGACCCAGCCCCAAACTAAGCAAAGCTTGTGCAATGGGTACCAGGCAACGGATAAACATACTTATATAAATACATACAACATCCATGACTCGGGCACAAACATTCGTATTCACCATACAACTGTCTGCCCCTACCGGGATTCGAACCCAGGACCTCTAGCTTGTTAGTCAGGGTCACTAACCACTAGGCTATCCGGTCGTCAAAACGATATACTAACGACTTCAACATGCATATATTTCTAGCCTATTTTATTTTAAACGCGTTAAGCATTCAAATAGAGCAGTTCCTGTAAAGAACTCATTTCTCGTCCCATACATATGCAAATGGCGCCATTGCTCACTAAATCGATTCCATTCGGTCAATCCATTCGTTCGTTCGGTCATCAATCACTGGGTAAGATTGAGCGGGTCTTCTTCGGCCAGGCGGTCACAATTTTTAGCTATAAGTAGATTCTTTAGTATCGGTGACTTTCTGCCAAGTTTCTTGCGGCGCATTCTTCTTGGCAATGATGGTCTTTCCGAATGCGCTGGTAGTTTCAAAAAGACATGTAAACTGAGCCCTTGGCGGCCAATTTGCAAAAATATTTTTTCATTTTCACTATGGTATCTTATACAATTGTACCATCAGTTTTACAGAATTTTCCCGCCCCTATTGGCAGAGTGCAAAGCGGGTGGAGGGGGTAGCCTAAACGATCACTGCGCTCGTTACGGATAAAATTGTCATTTTTGTCGCTGACTTGAGCTGTCAAATCCATATTGCAGTAAACATTTTCTAATCGTTTTTGAGATAAAAATATGGTCCTGGTAAGATGTGTTGTTGTGAATTGTAATAACACCAAGAAGAATAGCGACTGTAAATTTTACCAATTTCCAAGACCATGGTGGAAACGAGACCAAAGAAATAAGTGGATATTTGCCGTACCTAAGAAAAAAAAAGTAAGTTACCTAACCTCTAAAATTTCACTGAAAACAACAATTTTAATATTATTGGCAATAATGTTACTGACTACCACTGTCCAAAATTGTGTAATATAGCAAAATAACACAAGATTTCATTAATATTTTTCACAATATTTACTTACTTCTTGTTTGACAGCGGTGACAATATTGTCCATAATGGCCGCCTGTCACGTGGCGCTGTCGTCGCGCTCGGTCCCAATTCCAGCAATTCGACAATGTCGATGACAAATAAAGATTCGAATTACAATGCGTGGTCAATATGAAGCCAACCGGCGTAGATTCTCGTCGAGGTTGTAATGTAAACAGAATTGTCACCTGTCACCGACAATTGTCGCGTTAGTGAAATAGAGGCTGGTTCGGTAAGTAAGTAAATGCTTCATTGCACAAATATAAAGGAACAGATGCAATTCACATAAAAAATAAAACATTAATATATGCACAAAGGTGAGCTTATCCCTATAAGGGATCTCTACCAGTTCACCTTTGAGTAGATGAGAGGAGAATTAAACGAGGGACCGACAAAGTGTGAGTTAAAAATGCCAGATAGTGAAAGCCACAATGGAGCGTACATATCTAAGTACAATAAACAAAACATAAAATAGATAAACTACTAAATATAACACACACACACATTTCACTGAACCCTGTAAAGGTTTCCACACATGTGTTGATCTTCAAAATGTAAGGCGTCAAAACGACGGGCGACTTAATTTTGAATCCAAAACAAAATGAAAAATTTGTACAGAAGTTTTCAATCAGACTAATCCAACTCTACAAAAAAAAACAATAAAGCATTTACTTACTTACTTACTTACTCTGCTTGGGGTGGGAGTCGGGTTACCTCCGCTTGTGGTCAAGAGCAGCGGTTCGTTTTTGGATCCGTCCGAGGGAAGAGCTTGGTCCGGTGCACCCTGAGCGTCGGTTAATGATTTCCTGGCAGATTCTGAGGGATATAGTTATTCGTTTGCTAAGAGCCTGGCGGGGGGTCCTTTGACCGTGTTACCGTACAACTTTGCCGACATTTTTGTCACAAGATTTTTGAATACTGTATTTATTACTTCAGCCATATAAAAAAAAAAGAAGAAGTACTATGCTGAAATGCTCCAGAATAAATTAGAGGTTTTGCATGTGGTTTGCTATTGCGAAAGCTTGTGACGATGTGAGTGAGTGAGTGTGTATGTTTGTTCCTTCTTCACGTTGAAACGCCTGTACGGATTTGGATAAAATTTGAAACGAAGATGGCTAGTACCCTAGATTAAAACATAGGCTACTTTTTATCCCGAAAAAATTGCTTGATTTGCTTTTATTGTCTAAACAGTTCAAAACGTCGTTTCATATTAGTTTATTTATTCGCCACAGAGGGCGCTCTATGTTGACTTTCTCTCTCGGTCGCCTACCACCTATTGCAATGGCTGCTGTATAATTTTTCCTCACAATAAAACGACTATTCTGAACCCAATCCTGGTTTATTTTCCTATTAACCTATCAGGGTTTTTAGTTACCGTAACGGTTAATGGTTACAGTTGCATCTCCTTAAGATACAATGTACTTTATTTTACCTAAAAAATAATGTTTCTTCCATGCTGGTCTGAGAGCAAAGAAAAAACATAGAATGTACCAGTTGCTTCTCTTCCCGCGCAGATGGTAAAATCCCATCGAGAAATTGGGCGAAAATCTTAGGGATCATGTTATCGCCGGCCCCGGAGAACAAAATGATAACCGCCATTATCTTAGTTTTATTTTTATATCATATTTGGAATCCGTAGGTGCCAATGCACCAGCTCAATTTTTTTCGCATTTTTTGTACGGTAAATGACAAAATTAAAAAATAATACAATAGTTTTCAATGTTTTTATTTATAGCTCATCGCATGACAAACATCCATATTATTATGTTCTCATCAAAATTAGATCGCTAAGTAATGATATGCGCAGTTATCTTTGTATTCTCGTCGCAAGCCGCTAGATACTGTTCGTGCAATGGCGCTCACCAAAACTACACATTTGAAAAGGAACTATAAAAAGTATTGCCATATCCTTTTGTCACATGCACGGGTCGAATGTAAATTACAGTGGCTTAAATATCGACATGTCATATGTTTTAGTGTTCGATTTCGATTGATTAATTCAAAAATTATATAATTATTGCTGTGATTGGAGTATAAGTGAAGTGCAATATCATTTTATTCCCGTAATTATTAGATAAGATTATTTTTTTTACTAAGGGTTTTTATGAGACTTTTATAATTAAACAATAATATATGATATTCAACATTGCAATTATATTACGAACGATTCACAGTCATAATAAAAACAGTCATTAATTGCTTAAAATCAAAGTTTTCCATTATAAAACGTGCAACAATACCACTAAAATTTAAGTACCTATGTCTTAATCATTATAGCTTAATCAAAAATCAAAATAGCAATACATGCCAGTTTCATAAAGTAACTAAAAACAAAAGATTTATTTTCAAGTTTGAAACATAAAATCAAACCAAATAATCTACGCATTTGGTATTATTTTTCATCAGTCTAATATAATAATAATTATATTATAATTAGTTCTTTCATTGAGCACTAACCTGGGGGACTATTAAACATGAAATCAGGTAAATCAATTGTCATCATCTTCCTCTTGGTTTTCATTAATTGCAAAACTAGTATTAACGCCCAGGGAGTCATAAAAGCCATGGCAATGGGCTGGGATATCTCCTGACTTGCAAAGACTGATAAGGTCGTTATGTAAAGGCTTACTTATAGGCAAGGGCTCTGTACATAGCACTTGCAGTTCAAAATCGTAGGCAGGATTTGAGTTGACTAAAGGAGCTGCGGTTTGTCTTGTTCCCCGCTTGCTTCATGTTTTTGGACAGATTCTATGTTCATTTAAGAATATCCAGAATCCAGACTCAAAATCATATTTATACTGTAAAATTGAGGGCTGTGAGCAAGCGACTCTCACTTCCATTATCTGTGTCCATAATACTTTTTGCCCTACCTCATATTGGACCCAATTCTTATTATTTATTAGTGCTTTTATGTTATAAAACTCCTTTTGTTTTGAAGCATTTCTTTAACGTTGTAACTATGAATCGGTTTTTATTTTGGCCACAGCAACCGTCGAAGTAAAATGATACATTTTTGATACCTCTTTGTTTTTCATTAAGTAGGAATTGCCATATACAGCTACCGATTTCATTAGCTCCTCGTTTTGCAACCTGAGTATCTGCCGATTTCTTGTCCTCTTTTTTAATTTGGCGTACACCTTCCTTATTTCTCTGATGCTTGTCGTATTTTTCTTTCAGTGTCTTTTGAGTTCCGGGGTCTGCCTACGCTAACATTTATCGGCAATCCTTTATTCCGGCATTATGATTCCATTCGAAGTAAAGGCTATTGCTATGTATGGCATGCTCAGGTTGCAAAACGAGGAGCTAATGAAATCGGTAGCAGTATATGGCAATTCCTACTTAATGAAAAACAAAGAGGTATCAAAAATGCATCATTTTACTTCGAGGGTTGCTGTGGCCAAAATAAAAACCGAACCGAACCTGTCCAAAAACATGAAGCAAGCGGGGAACAAGATAAACCGCAGCTCCTTTAGTCAACTCAAATCCTGCCTACGATTTTGAACTGCAAGTGCTATGTACAGAGCCCTTGCCTATAAGTAAGCCTTTACATGATGACCTTATCAGTCTTTGCAAGTCAGGAGACATCCCAGCCCATTGCCATGGCTTTTATGACTCCCTGGGCGTTAATACTAGTTCTGCAATTAATGAAAACCAAGACAAAGATGATGGCAATTGATTTACCTGATTTCATGTTTAATAGTCCCCCGGGTTAGTGCTCAATGAAAGAACTAATTATAATATAATTATTATTATATTGGACTGATGAAAAATAATACCAAATGCGTAGATTATTTGGTTTGATTTTATGCTTCAAACTTAAAGTTATTAGTCTGAAAAAAAACTTTTGATTTTAGTTACTTTATGAAACTGGCATTTATTGCTATTTGATTGAGACATACTTAAATTTTAGTGGTATTGTTGCACGTTTTATAATGGAAAACTTTGATTTTAAGAAATTAATGACTGTTTTTGCTATGTGAATCGTTCGTAATATAATTGCAATGTTGAATATCATATTATTGTTTAGTTATAAAAGTCTCCTAAAAACCCTTAGTAAAAAAAATAATCTTAATAATTACGGGAATAAAATGATATTGCACTATTATCTTGCACGGCAATCACATTAAAAAGTAGTCGAATAAAATGGTACACCAATGGTACAATATTAGCGTTTGACCCCGATAAACACCGAATAAAATGATATACGTCTTAACGCGTAATAGTGAATGATCTATTTTGACTAAGTTACTATTTCTTAAATATCTTTCTTTTGAGACATTTCTCGTGTGCCACAGTAACATAATGAAACGTAATGAAAAATTAACTTTGCATAAAGCTAACTACCGACCGTTTACGTTCAATATACAAGTCACAATTGAGCGAAACATCTATTTTATTTTTCCTGAAAAATTTGGTTTTTGCAGTTATCTTTTTGTTCCCCGGGACCGGCGTTATATAGGCGATGTGGCTAGCAACCCATCACTGTTTTGAGTCCCCTTTCCAATACGCCCACAATCGTGCCAAACGTGGTCTTTAGGTCTCGTCGCCTTAGGCTCTGTCTACCCCGTGAGGGATAAAGACGTGATGTATGTATGTATGTATGTAAAAATAATGTTTAGCTTTGAATGTAAACAACTAATTCGTGTTTCCTCGCTCAAGCAAACACACCGACCACACAAATCGAAGGCAATCTATATTGATTGCAGACGCACGTGACCGTCCGTCCGTCCGTCCGTCGATTGTCTTAGTATATTGTTCAACTGTATGTTTGTACGCGACTGAATTACGCGCGAATCGATCGGTGGACGAAATAATTGAGTGGATATGATCACTTCTAACAAAAGAAATGTTCTTTCCGTGTGTTCAATATTTATTTGGTTTTACTATTTGAATAATTTCATCCATTCAAATTTCAATCACTTTGCAAATAGTATTTTATAAACTGATCATTTGAACAACTTTATAAACAGTCTGATAAATGGGAAACGCAAGTATGTTTTAATTTTAATTTACTTTTTAAAATTTTTTTTAATTCTCCGATAGAAAGTTTTGTCAAATTATGAGTTATTTAAACGATGCATTTTATCAAATGTTAAATGATTGTATTCCAATGAGATCACATTAAAAACAATGGAAAAAAAGGCAGAGTTTGGGATTAAGATGTCAATCTTTCATCTGTCTTCTTCACACAGAAATGTACATAATCACAGTTTCATATAGTTACATATTTTTTGTATCCCTACATTGCGGTAAGTAGAACACAAAATGGCCACTATCATCCAAACGTAACGTAGCAAATGGCTCTTAGAAACTCCAAGAACCAGTCACAGCGTCATTAGCACATTAAAATCAACAAAAGGCACGTCCACAATTCCTATCGCTAAGCATCCGCATCAGGCATGATAGCCGATCATTACCGCGGCTCCCGTACGCTAACAGACGCTTGCGCAGCGATTGTTCTGTGCACCTTTACTTTGTATACACGTGGCTATACAATTATACAGACGTTGTATTCGTATCAAAGAGTTATGTGTAATTATTTAGACGTAAGCCGCGATTATAGCAAAAAACGTAACCGTTACAGTCATTTAAATGATAATTTTGTACAGTATATTTTGACGACGTCTTCCATGCTGGACTGGGAGCAAAGAAAAAACATAGCATGTACCAGTTGCTTCTCTACCCGCGCAGATGGTAAAAGCCCATCGAGGGAATGGGCGAAAATAATATGAATCATGTTATAGGCGATGAGGCTTGCAACCCATCACTATTTTGATTCTATTTTCCACCTATACGCCCACAATCTTGCTAAATGTGGCCTGTAGGTACCTGCGCCCTTAGGCTCTGTCTACCCCGTAAGGGATAAAGACGTGATTTGTGTATGTGTATGTATGTGTATTTTGACGAGTTTACAAAATATGTTATGTTACAAAAAGAACAGACTTTCTGAAAAAAGTTAAACCTAGATTTTGTATTAAATTCTATTTAGTAGCGTCAAAATGTATACTGTCAAGATTTTAACTAGATTCGCGGCTATATCGAGATTTATTTTTACGGGGTAGACAGGGCCCGAGGTAAGAGATCCAAGGGCCACGTTTAGCAGGATTGTGGGCGTATAGTAGAGGTGGAAAGTGGAATAATGTAGGAGTTCTGAGTAATATTTATTATTGTGGGAACAATAACATATTTATGCGGCAGCGGGCACGATTTTGTCTTCTTTACTCCTTACTACGTAAATTTAGCCTTATCGTCTTTTTTACGACGTAGAAACTTTTCTAAAAAATTCAAAATTTGTTGTATTTATTTTTGCAAATTGGCCGCCAAGGGCTCTTTTACATATCTTTTTTTAAACTACCAGCGCATTCGGAAAGACCATCATTGCCAAGAAGAATGCGCCGCAAGAAACTTAGCAGAAAGTCATTTTTGATAAGCTTTTCGATTCCGAAGGCAAGCTTACGTCTACCGCCCCCAATGTTGGCTCCCACGCACTCATGCTGCTCTGAAAGCAGAGCGTTACCGAGGGCACATACCGCTTCCGTCCCCACAGGGGAACGTTTAGGAACTTTGACGTTGCTAGCCTGCAACTAGACAGTAAAAGGAAAAATAAAACAAAAGAAAATTGAAATCAATATACCTACCTAATACCTAACTCCAAGGAGGCTTAAAGGAGCAAATCACTTACTAACTTAATGTGTATTTAGTGAAAATCGATACAAAAACCAATCAACCAGCTACTACATTACGCACCCCGGATACCTGTACAAGTTAATTTATCATTTTACCATACAAAAGGAAAATACCATAATAAAATGTCACCTAACCCGTCGGACCGCTAAAATCGCGAAGAAAGCTGCAATCACATAATTATACCTAACGTTTCTTAACCGCAGCCCAGCAGGTCCGCGACACTTGTCCACTGACAATCTAATTGCAATAGATTACATCAATATAGAGCTGATATTACCGATGTCATTTTATTCCATAATAGTTATTCTCAACTTCGTCTGCGACTTTGCGGGAATAAGGTTCGTTCCAGGGTAAAATATTACTGCCGTGCCGTTCCAAACTTAAATCTATCTCTGTGTCAAATTTCATGCGGATGTGTTCAGCCGTTTCCACGTGAAAGACTAAATCTATACCTACTTGGATTTGATTTGTGATTATAAGTATACGATTAGTAGAATTTTTAATTGTTTTTTTTTCATAGTCTGCATGATTGAGTGTAATTTTACACCTTTGCATTTTTAAGTGTCACTTACTTTTAGGTATACATTGCACGGCAAAAAATTAACCTATGGCCCCTAGTTGAATATTAACTGATGGTCAACCAGTTTCCAAAAAAAAATTGTTAACCGTTGTTGCCCATGGTGCACCGCAAGCGCTAATCTCCCTCCTTAGAGAACACCTACCAGTTTGATAAGGAAATAATAGTTTTCCTGACAGCTCTATAGGGGACTTAATAGCGCTAACCAACTACCGGTGGTTTTATTGTGCACTAGCGCGACAACGGCAAAGTAAACAGGACACGTGACGTCACCGGGCACAAGCTTTTATAAAACCCCTACTAATAATATAAATGCGAAAATAACTCTGTCTGTCTGTCAGGCTTTCACGCCTAAACCACTGAACCGATTTTAATGAAATTTGGTACAGAGATAGTTTCAGTTCCTGAGAAGGATATAGGATAGTTTGTATCCCGGAAAATTGCTTAGTTCCTGCAGGATAGCGATATGCGAATTTTGCGCAGATGAATTTGCGGACAAGCGCTAGGAACTTAATAATAGAGTGAAAATGTCATACAATTTCACAGATAAGATATACTTATATATTCGTGACAGCTCTATAGGAGTACTTAATAGCGCCGACAACCGGAGGTTATTGTGCACTAGCGCGACAACGGCAAAGTAAACAGGACACGTGACGTCATCGGACACAAGCATAGAGGAAATACTAATAGAGGAAAAATGACGTACAATTTCACAGATGTCACCAGTGGACAGTTTAAGCTGACAAGCGCCAGTAATGGACAAAACGATCTTGATTTAAAGATCAACTCTCCTCGGTCTCCCTACATCAAGTCTTCCATACTGGTCTGGGAGTACAGAGAAAAATATAGAATGTACCAGTTGCTTGTCTTCTCAGGTGGTAAAAGCTCATCGAGGGAATGGGCGAAAATCTTAGGAATCATGTCATAGGCGATGCGGCTAGCAACCCATCACTATTTTGATTCCCCTTTCCACCTACCAGCCCACAATCATGCTAAACGTGGCCTTTATCTTGTTGCCATAGGCTCTGTCTACTGTCTACGAAATACGTGATTTATGTATTGGTTAGAACCGGGTATAATGTGCTGACCCAATGAAAACCTCTCACCGCATATCGCTATAAGATTTAACGACTATTTCCTCACTTCACCATTTTCGTGCTATATTGAGGCACTACCGCTGGCACATGGGAGTCATAAATCAATGGCGCCATTACTCGGCGCGGGTCTTTAGCAGGTGCTAGATTTAGTATTGGTTATATGTAGTGTATTTGTGGTGGGGTAGTTGTTTATAACGGGTTCTATAGGCTTGGCTGGTTGAAGATTTTCCATAGCTTAGACAAGAAAGAGTTGATAGATGCGCCTCCTGAGGCTCCGTAGAATAACAACACAGGATAGGCACACCAATGTATAATAAACATATCAAAAGGGAATGGTATAATTACAATAAGTGAACGTAAGCAAACAAAAAAAAACCAAACGACACTGTATATTATATAACACATAGAAAAATCCGAAAAATAAAGCTATGGCCGGGAATCGAGCCCGGATCCTCGTCATTCCGTGACGCATGCTATAGGCCTACACCACCCATAGCAGGTGGGCAAGCCTTCGATTTTTTCTATCTGTTACTAGCTGTCACGTGACCTTGTTACTATGCGATTTTTTGTCGCCAAGCGTCATCTGTTGGAATGATGTATCTGTACGACACAATTACAAACTCCCGCGGAACATCTACTGCTCATTTGGCATTTGATAGTACGTAAGAAACAGTATAAAGAGCATCAAGGTGAAGTGCGTGGTATGAGGATCGGCTGCAGCAAGAGGTTGGTACGAGACCGGCTGTGTCGCTGGATCGAAGACGAATGAGGGTCCACGGCATTTCAAACAGCCGCGCAGTTCCACTCGCCGGTTGGCAGATGTTTCGACACTAGACCCCCCCCCACCCGTTTGCCCCCTCTTATATAAAAAATGAAAAAAATAAAAAAAACTAGACTGCCAGCACGCTTAACCGACTGCGTCGAGAGGGGTAATAAATGTATCTGGCACGACGATCCTACTCCCTGATCCGCCACCAAGCAGCAGTGCTCGCGCTGCTGTGTTCCGGCATGGAGAGAAAAACAACCGGTGAAATTGACAAACATACAAACGTAAATCACGAAAAACACATGATAAATTTCAAATGTAACTTCGCACGTAAATTCCGAAAACTCAGAGGTGCGAGACCGGGATTAGAACCCACGGCCCTCTTGAAAGACCACAATTTTCACCAAAATTTTCCCATAGTATTCGATACCCGTTTCATACCAAAAGAAAACCTACACTGTTGTCAAGTAACTAACTACCACGGTTAATCCATAATAGTATTCTGCCTGTGATTATCTCAAGGAAACCAGTAATACGTGCTCTGATGCTGTGATAGGGATGGGCAATCTTTGGCCAGAATAGACCAATTATCTCGTTGCGTGCCTCAACGAGCGTAAATCTACAAATTCAACAGAAAACTCTGTGATGCGTTTGATCACTGGGCAAACTACGCGGGTATTTTCCAAAAAAAGACGAAGAAAGAGAAGGTGAACCTGATTAAAGTCGCGGCTTCAGGGTGGATGAAAGCCACTTCCAACCGAGGCAACAGGAGGTCTATGGGGGAGGCCTATGTCCAACAGTGGACGTCCTGGGGCTGATTATTATAAAGATTATTATTATTTTAGAGTCCTTGAAATAATTAGATTAGTGGACGTTCTATGGTATGATGATGTTTTGTTTCTTATTACATACATACATATCACGTCTTTATCCCTTGCGGGGTAGACAGAGCCTAAGGTAACAAAACCTTAAGGCGACGTTTAGCATGATGAAGGGCGTATAGATGGAAAGGGAAATCAAAATAGTGATGGGTTGCTAGCCGCATCGCCTATAACATGATTCCTAAGACTTTCGCTCATTCCCTCGATGGGTTTTTACCATCTGCGCAGGAAGAAAAGCAACTGGTAAATTCTATGTTTTTTCTTCACTCCCAGACCAGCATGGAAGAATTGTTTTTTATTAAACCTTCATAAGTACCTATGGGTGAATTAGTGTAATTTTTCCATGGTTTTTACGGCCCCGACCGGGGATCGAACCTAGGACCTCAATCTTCAAAGTCAGGTCCTCCAAACAGTCACCAATGACCACACTATTACAGCGTTCAGACGTCAGTAAAATCTAACAACATCATGCAATATGTAAATTCCTCACATTACGACATTTAATTACATTTACATATCGATAAAATAACAATAAAACTGACTTTGAAACCGTACCAATTATTGAACCAATTGTGTTCTGCTGCTCTTAATCGCTGTACATAAGCACTTATGTACTAATCTAGCGTTGTGACCGGCAATATGTACATAATAAGAGTGATTACCTAAGCCTGCCTCAGGCGGTAGCTGAGATGTGCCAATCTTTGCCTTGTTTGATCTCGGCTTACACAGCGTCTTGTTAACAAATAAAATGTTTCATGGAAATTTCAGGGTTTGTCCAATTTAGAGAGAGGGGGAGAGAGAAAGCCTTTATATACACATGAAGAGAAAAAAACAGTAGGTAAATTTGGAAAAAAGGAAACAAACAGACCAAATTATTCACAAAACTGGACCTCCGCAAAGTACCCAAGTAACAATCCAAAACCGGGCTAAATCTAATATGCCTTAAAAATATCTAAAGTTGGTTTTCACTAAGGCATCTTACACTTAAGTCTGTATTCATTAAATCTTGTTAGTATTTAATTCAAAATTTACTTTAAATAAGACGACTTAAGATTATTTTCTCTTCATCAAAACCAATCAGATTTAAAACTGTCTTAAATATGTCTAGTCAAAAACCAACTTAAGGATAGTTATTCTTATCTCATATTTATAGAAGATTAACTTAAGATTAACTTGAATTTAGTTGAATTAACCAAGACGAACTTAATGCAATGTTGAATAAATAGGGCTCAAAGTTTTCTTTGAATAAATCTTGTTAGTATTTAATTCGAAATTGACTTTAAATAAGACGACTTAAGATTATTTCCTCTTCATCAAAACCAATCCGATTTAATACAGACTTAAATATGTCTAGTCAAAAACCAACTTAAGGATAGTTATTCTTATCTCATATTTTTCGAAGGTTAACTTAAGATTAACTTGAATTTAGTTGAATTAACCAAGACGAACTTAATGCAATGTTGAATAAAACGGGCTCAAAGTTTTCTTTGAATAAATCTTGTTAGTATGTAATTGGAAATTGACTTTAAATAAGACGACTTAAGATTATTTTCTCTTCATCAAAACCAATCCGATTTAATACAGACTTAAATATGTCTAGTCAAAAACCAACTTGAGGATAGTTATTCTTATCTCATATTTATCGAAGATTAACTTGAATTAACCACGACGAACTTAATGCAATGTTGAATAAATAGGGCTCAAAGTTTTCTTTGAATAAATCTTGTTAGTATTTAATTCGAAATTGACTTTAAATAAGACGGCTTAAGATTATTTTCTCTTCATCAAAACCAATCCGATTTAATACAGTCTTAAATATGTCTAGTCAAAAACCAACTTAAGGATAGTTATCCTTATCTCACATTTGTCAAAGATTTACTTAAGATTAACTTGAATTTGGTTGAATTAACCAAGACGAACTTAATGCAATGTTGAATAAAAAGGGCTCATAGGAACTAGTTAAGTATTAACAGTATTAACTTATTCTTAACTTTGTCTTACTAAGTCAACATTGTCCTAAGTTTGATTTGTTTTATTGTAACTTGAATTAGCGCCATATTAAATTGCATGTGAAAACTAAATATTCGTAAACAGATTTGAAATCATTATTTTTTCTGCTTAGGTCAGCGTAATTTATTCTTTAAAATGATTTAAAATTAACAAATATTCGTATGGCTAGGGAAATTATCTCTTTTTAATAGAAAATGTGCAAAAAGTGACGTGCATGTATGGCGATGTGAATATAATTCGTAATTTTTCATGTAATTTCTATGTTATTATTAAAGCCCGTCTATTTCATAGTTAGATCCATAAATTTTACTCGATGAACGAATCTGCGTTGAAATTTCGGCGGTATTATTTCTACAAGTAATGTGACATCCATTCCTCGTAATTCGTAACAAATAAATGAGCTACGCCATTTTATGACAGTTACAGGTTTGTTAATATTATTTCGCCATTATTTTTCTGTTTAATAACTACGTGGAGTACGTGAATACTAAAATCTGTTTTTTTTTGTCTAGAAAAATGCCTATCTTTCTTATTGTAAAATTCTTAACTTGGTATTCTAGTCATCTTGTACACCAAAACCTTTGCCTTAAGTAAATCTATAGGATGTCTTGAAGATAATGTTATGGCCTTTCATAATAACTTGTCTTAAATAGGGTTTAAGTGTAAATTTAAAGAAGTATTGAAGTCGACCTTAACTTACACTGAAAACTTGTGCCCACTTTTACTAAACTCTGTCCACTAGCTTTCCATTAGATATCTTTAAGAAAAAAAAAATACTTAGCCAAGACAATGGTGAAAAATCGCTGTTTGACTCCAAGATATCTATGATTCAAAATTTAGAGAAGCCATTGCTACTTGGGTAACGCCTGATTCAATAAAATTACTAAGTTCGATCTAAATTCTGACTATGATCTAAATATAATTAAAGTTAGTTATAGTGCCCTATAACAGTTAACGAACTATTTAACATTTTATTTCACTTAACGTAACTATAATTCCGTATACGTAATTGTTCAAACCACAGCCTTTCGCCATATAAGAAACTGTCACCGCATACAAAAACCGTGATCCATGTAAACCCGGCTGGACCTGCGCGTACGCAGGCTACTATTAAAAGGAGTCAACGCACCCGTATGTGTGGCGACAGAGAAATACAGAGGGAGCACTAGTAGGAAATGAGATTTGCAAACTAGCTGCGCGGCTAGCACGAGTAGGCGGGAGAACTGTGTCGCGCGCGAGATAGTCTAATCGTCTTTTACTTACTGTTCGTCCTAGAAAGAGACAGATAGAGTGCATGTTCTCTCCAGCTAGCTAATGAACTTAACTTAATATAAAGCGAGTTCCCTTCGATATTACTACATAGAACGAGCAGTAAGAAAAATACGGTTCTAACTCGCGCGCGACGCAGCCCTCGCGCGATTTTGATCTTTCAAAGGCTGTTTTAGGTCCTTCCGAGCAATTTTTTCGGATTTTATTCTTCGAGACTGCAACAAATTTAAGTCAAAAATGTTCTCACGCATCGATCGAGCCATTTTCAAGTTTTGCACGTCGCTAAACTGTCTGCAAGTTTAGTGTGTGAGCTGCTATAGATGTCAATATTAATGGTAGGAAACGGTAGCTGGCTGCGTCAATTTGGTTAGCTGGAAGAGATCCCTTTTTAGGCACAAGTTCGCCTTTGTACTTTCTATTTGCTGTTGCGCAATTTTTTTAATGCGCAATAAAGAGTTTACATACATACGTCGCCAAGGCTTTCAAGTGTTTCAGTAGATTTACTGCAGGAACATGCTCGCCACGAGGAAGCCTGGTGGATGGGAAGGCCTTAGTCTAGTAAGGACACTTAAATAAGTTAAAAAAAAATGCATTTTATAACAGCGTTTCGTAAAAACATCTGTGAAAGAAACAAAAGCACAATTAGAGTTAGCTAAAGCGGCAATGTTGGAATTCCTGTGTTCCAGCGTGGAGATTCTAATTTTTATTTTGGTCCCTAGAAATAATTAAAGTGCACAATCTTTCCCGATGTTCTGTGGCCCTGGTATGTGGCATGTAATAATAACAACAGCTACTGTTTACCAGCTCGACCGGCTAACCACTACTCGCGGAACTGCACAGAGCGGTCACTTTATTGAGCTGGTAATACCACTTAGTGAAGCGGAATCTAGAGTGGTTAAAACAATGTATGCGTGTGGTAATTGTGGATACTCGGGAATTAAGTTGGTGATTTGACTTTTTAAAAGTTGGTAGTAATCATGTATCAATAACCATAACGAATGAATATTCTTTAAGAATCACGGTCAGCCCCTTAGTATGTTTCTTTATATAAATCACAATCAACCCATTGAGTATTGTACGTATACATTTATTATTAACTAGCTTCTGCCCGCAACTTCGTCTGCATATAATTCGTTTATCGCTATCCCGCGGGAATCACGCAATTTTCCGGGATAAAAAGTAGCCTATGTGTTATTCCAGACTATAATCTATCTATGTTCCAAATTTCATCCAGATCGGCCCAGTACTTTTTGAGCCTATTCATTACAAACATACAAAAATAGGTACAAATCTTTCCTCTTTATAATATTAGCATAGATATAGATAAAACATATTGCATTTACGTAATAAAAATAAAATTCTTTCTTGAAGTCACATTTCTGTGTTTCTCAAAAATGTATTTTACCGTCATTTTTTTGCTATAGCAAATGTACGATGAGTATGCAACTCTTCTCTCATATTTTTTTTTGTAATTAAAAATTGCACTTTTACTGTATGTTAGAATTTCTCAATAAAATTGCCACAAAAAAAAAGTTTCCTTAACTAATTTATGTTGTTCCTACTCATAATCACTCTTTCAATGTTAATGGGACAAAAAAACCCCAAGTTATTTCCTATTATGTTACTATTTTCCTTACACGTATGACATAACAAAAAGGAAGAACATAAAAAGGTATGAAAAATTCGGGACACTTTTCTCTCCTACAGGGAATACGAATAATAATGAAGTAATTATCAAGCACTGTCAGATATTTTCCTAATCGTTACCTTTATCACAGTTCTGAAATCAATTTCAAATTTATTCATACATCAATGTAAAACAGTGCCAAGCTAAAGCAATCCTGTTCCCAACACGCTGACACAGGATCATTTACAAAATTGATAATGTCAAGATTGCTGCCTCACCTTATAGGCATTTCGCATACATTTCCTAACAGAACTCGTCTCATTATTCCGCTGAGCGGCGCCTGCGCTGCTACTGTTTTGTGGTCACCACACGTCAAAATTTTCGAGGATATTATTAGCACAGTCCACGCGCGAGCGCTTTAGAATCGGGGAAGGGGAGCGTCGCAGCATACCCCGCACTCGCCTAGTAAGTGTTAGAATGTATATAACTATCTAGACGTAGGTATCGATAGTTGTTACTGTTAATTTGTTAATTAAGATTCATCGTATAAGCTGACCTTTGTAATGGTGTTGTTATTTCTTGGAGTAGTGGTATGAAACGAAGTCGCTCTGCGCTATATTGTGTGCAAAATTACGCAACAGATTTGAATGTACTTTTCATCAATATATAGGTTGAACGATTCAAGAAAAAGACTTATAATACGTATAGTTTGACGTGGAAGGCTTCGTCACTAGTTCATAAAGATTATTAATTTATTAAAATAGAATACACCGCTTACTCTCGTCTTTGTAGAGTACCAACTTCCTCGGTTGTCTATCATTTCCAACACATCATACAAAGAACCACGTTTTGATTATAAACGTCAAGTGTACATTACACGTGATACAAATACGTGAGTGACCCGTGTACCCTGTTTTCATAATTATCTATCTATCTCTAGTGTTTAGTCTTGCTTATGATGGTGCTTGCTTTTGCTTACCATCAGGTGACCCATTTTGCCTTCCTTGTCGTATAAAAGAATGTGTCATAAAGGCGTTGGTGTCAAACATAAATCGCGGAGCAGCAAGGATCTTTTAGTTTATGGATTATCCTGCTTCAAATTTAAACTTGGTCACCCTACGTGTCATAACGATTGTATCTCCTCAGTTTGTTTGTTGCTCGGTTTATTGTTATGCTTCCGCAACTTTATGTTAACTGTCCGAAACAACTGATTTGTGGTTACACATTCTTTACTGGGAATCGCGTGTCATATAATTATGTTTTTCTGCATAATTGCTTATTTATCTTTTTGTTATCCTGTAAAAGAGTCACATACTGACCCACAGACAACGCTCAGCTTAGTTACTGTAGCTAAAGATTTGAAATTTGACAGAAACAATATCTTCAGGATCATAATCACGTAAATCATCTTATAAATGTGAAAGTTTGTGAGTATGTTTGGATGTTTGTTACTCTTTCACGCCAGAACGGCTGGACAGATCTGGATGAAATTTGGAACATAGATAGATTATAGTCTGGAATAACACATAGGCTACTTTTTATCCCGGAAGATTGCGTAATTCCTGCGGGATAGCGATAAACGAATTCTATGCAGACGAAGTTGTGGGCAACAGCTAGTCTCATATAAAAGAGATGACAAAAGGTTAAATTAAAAGTAATATCGGTCGACGTGGGCACAGAGTCGCCAGGGTAAAATGGGCGTGGGCCGGCCATTGTGTGCTGACGATACGACGAGTGGAGCATGCGCGTTCTGGACTGGAGACCCCGGCTAGGCAGAAGAAGTGTAGGCAGACCACCTGCCCGATGGTCTGATGACATAAGGGAGACAGCAGGTCCAGTGGCGGATTTACAAATTTTCAAGGTACAGGCGGAATTTCTTCCATGCTGGTCTGGGAGTAAAGAAAAAACATAGAATGTACCAGTTGCTTCTCTACCCGCGCAGATGGTAAAAGCCCATCGAGGGAATGGGCGAAAATCATAGGAATCTTGTTATAGGCGATGAGGCTAGCAACCCATCACTATTTTGATTCCATTTTCCACCTATACGCCCACAATTTTGCTAAATGTGGCCTGTAGGTCTTGTTACCTTAGGCTCTGTCTACCCCGTAAGGGATAAAGACGTGATTTGTGTATGTGTATGTATGTAGGCTGAATAGTGTTTGCGCCCTTGCAAAATTTGTTGCAGACTTCTAGGCTCGAGCCTACCCAGCCTTGAAATAAAATCGTGAATTCCTATTGTTGCGTTGGTAAAATAAGGGTCAGGTCTGATTTCAACTTATTAATATTAGGTAATACCTTTTCTATTATAACATTGAGACAGGTCGTTTCAAACGTCTATTGCTACTCAATCGTACCATAAAACAGAATAATGGAACAAACAGATAATTTATACAAATTCAAACATTTTCACAACACAAAGCAGTTTAACGCAATATCTACCAACTAAAGTGCCAGAGGCGCCAAATTTGTACGTAACAACGACTCCCCGCGGAGCCAGAGGCATTGTTGGGGTTAATAAAATCTAATAAACGCTCTGCTATGCAAATCAATCGGTTGCATAAGCTTGCAGCTTTGTCAGACTGCACAATGCAGGAAATTATCGAGTTTGACTAGGGTTGACAAATTGACTAATTAGGGAACATAAAGTTATGCAAAAGCTAAAAACTGAAACATTAATTTTGCCATCGGGGCCTTTAAGAAAAGTGTTACTGTCCTCTTAAAGGCCGGCAATTCTCTTGGTGTTGCTAGTTCTCATGGATGGCGTTGATCGCTCACCATCAGGTGGCCGATTGCTCGTTTTCCTCTATTTTTAATTAATATCAATATTTTTAAATGTAGTAGGGTGTGAAATGAAACCATCGACGTTTAATTGTTCAGTTGTCCTAATTATGATTTTGATTAGAAACGTCCTACAGTCAAGACCATAAATATATTTACGTTTCAAAGGCGTCATCTGAACACTTCTATGCCTTAAACACTAAGGTCATATTTGTCATGATGGCTTATTTATGCTTTCGACTGTAGATAAGACTTCAAGATTATTGTTATCCTTCAGTTAATTAACCAACAATTCGTGTCATTCATAAGAACCATCATCATTCTTTGGAAACACCACACGAGGCGGTCATAAATAAGAATACCACGCAATAATTAGCATGGTGTAAAAATTTGGTGTGTTAACGCAATTTATGCCACGATAAATTAATTGAAAAAAGCCCTCAATCATCACCACAATTATATTCGCATCAAGTTCTTGAGAAACGATAAATTCACTCAACAATTCCAATCCATGAAACGCCTGGAGCATTAAGATATTCGCTTTAAGCTCGTCAAGACGTGAACTCGAACATAAAGAAACAAATTTCTCATAAGACCTCGTAAATCAAGAATCATTAAACCGAAGAAAATCAGTGGCGCAGCCCTGCGTTGTAAAGTATGTCAGAATCTACCAGATGGAAGATAGTGAATGATTCCGAGCGAATAACGCTACCAGGCAATAAGTAAAACGCTATTCCCCGCCGGCCATGGAACCTGCTGATTCCATTGTGGCCATAAATCGAGACCTAACTTACAAGTTTACAGTAGCCTTAAAAACAAAAGACGTGAAATAGTGAGATGAATGTCGAGCTTTATGAGTTGAAATTACGTAGGGCGATAGAAGTCAAGTAATGGGTGCGTTTGAAATATGTGAAGATGTTAATGGTGCAATAGACACTGCACTTAGTTATCTGGATGTTAAAGTTACATTTGGAGTTGAAGATGTTGGTGCGAGAGAAAACAACAGCTTATACGTATTGCCTAGGGCATCGTCATTTAGTGCAGGTGAGCTCCATGGAGTTTATGTGGCATTAGGCTTCCACGCGCAACGCACTTGACTTATATATTAATATTTATGATCTCTTAGATAATATTTGTGTAGATTATTGAAATGGAAGTCATTTTCACCACTCCTACTGCCTGAGATTAGAAATGAGATTAGCTTTTCTTTATGGTATGCGTAGGTCGTCGTGACCAGTACAATATAGTTTGTTTCGTATCTGTTGAAACAAAGAGAATGCTTTGGATAACAGGTGGTATAAGTAAGGTTATTATCGCTCTAATACTATTACGGCTGATAACAAAGTCATTATTGTAGATTTTAATACAATAGCAACAATTTTATTAGGAAACAAGAACGTTCGATGATTATCTATGAAAATAGCCAAGTTTCTTGTGTTCTGAGGAGAAAATGGTGGTGTTAATATGGCAATACGGTCACGTTTCTTACAAATATGTTTTAAAGAGCTATATTCTGTAGATTAGGAGAATCGAATCGTCAATTTAACATAAAAACACATGACCGAGATAAGCTCATCAAAGCTCTGTTAATCGTTGCACATACAAAATTCGAGTTGTGCATCCCTATATAACCCATCCCATACGAAAACATGACAGAGTTTGCAAAAAAATCACGGAATAAGGAGTTTTGTAACGTAGCATAGTTTTTCTTCCTATGCTTCTTTACGTCTTTATCTCTTACGGGGTAGACAGAGCCTAAGGTGACAAGACCTACAGGCCACGTTTGGAAAGATTATGGGCTTATAGAAGGAAAATGGCATCAAAATAGTAATGGATCGCTGGCCGCATCGCCTTTAACATGACTCCTATGATTTGCGCCCATTCCCTCGATGGGCTTTTACCATCTGCGCGGGAAGAGAAGCAACTGGTACATTCTGTTTTACTTTGCTCCCAGATCAGCATGCACGTTTCCTACAAAGTTCTTAGTAAATAATTTTCAAATGTTTTTTTTCAGAACCGTGAGCCCGGGATCGAATCCACGACACGGTTGACAGGCAATAGCTCAGTCACTAGGCCACCACGGCTTTTGTTCGCTGACATCGAATTGGGTGACAATATTTTCCACGTATTTTGTACGCCTGCAAAGCAATTCAATGGTGTGTTTGAAAATTCCCAATTCTCAGTAAGCCTGTGTAAGAACTATAGCCCAAGCCCTCTCATTCTGAGAGTAGGCCTGTGCCCAGCAGTGGGATCCATATAGACTGGATTAAGATTATGATTATGCTGATTCTCCATGTAAAGAAGACGTTAAAGTCCACCTATTTTACTGTCCACATTTCGACAACGTAATACTTTAAATTCACTTGATTAAAGCACACATAAAACCTGACAATTGCATCTCCGAAACATAAAGTTTTATAATAAATGTTAACCCGTTTAACGCTCGCTTCAAACTGCAGTTTGGCGTGCCTACACCACCTTTACACAGCTATTGTACTGAAACAGGGTCGTTAAGGGTTATCTTGGGGCTTTATTTAAATTATAAAGACATTGAGGCATGAGAACGAGTTTTTTTTACAGAATGTAGTGTGCTTTTACTTTGTAGTCTTTGCGAATATTTTTTAGATTTAAGTAGGTATTCATTGCACGTATAAAATTATACGGGAAAAGATTGTATCCATCATTTATGTTTTGCCACACGCAGTATAGATAGAACAAGCTTTATTTCATTTCATTTCACTTCATTTTTCATTTTTTATTTTGTAATAATTTTGTGTCTTTATTAAGAAAAAGTTTTAGCGGCCATAGTATTACAAACCGACTAACAGCAACTTTAGCAACGTTGGCAACGTAAAAAACCAAACTCGAAACTTATTTCTCGTGCGAGCCCGATTAAACACCTTAATACCACCTTACTATCACCCAGCAAAAACTTCAAGCGCTATCAAAAAGCGGTCACGCGACAACAAAGACATAACTCCCATTATTGTTTACTAAGTAATTGCGAGTTTTTATAACGTCTCCGTTTAAGCTGTTATTCGCGTCGTTGGCGATATTATTCGCAATTATACGAGCACCTGTGTTTTAAATCACGTGCATGGACGAGTCCATTACTTTGGGTGGTGCGTAATTTAAAAACGTTTTACTTTTGTAACTCGAAGCTAAAATGTAACCACGAGTACAGCCAAGGGCATAAATATATTGTACGTTACCAAGACGTCAAAAACATCTGCACCTTTATGCCAAAAACAATAAGGTCAATGACACATATATTTGACAAGATCACTGTATTGTTGCCCTCGACTGTGGCCAATTTTTGGTTTATCCCGTCTATAAATATTCCTTACAGGGATACCTAAGGTAGCAAAATCTAAAGGCTACGTTTAGCATGATTGTGGGCGTATAGGTGGAAAGAGGAATCAAAATAGTGCTGGGTTGCTAGTTGCGTCGCCTATAAACATGATTCCTAAAATTTTTACCTTTGCTCTCTCTCTCTCTCTTTCATCATAATCGGTCACTGCTGGACATAGGCCTCCTAAATTGCACCATTTTGCCCTGTCTTCGGCTTGTCGCGTCCAATCACTACCCGCCACCTTTTCGCTTATCTTCTCTTATCTTACTATCTTATTCTATCCTATCTTATCGTATCTTATCTTACTATCTTATCTTATCTTATGTTATCATACTATATTTCTTACTAATATTATAAAGGCGAAAGTGTGCAAGTTTGGATGTTTGGATGTTTGTTGGTATTTCATGGCAAAACTGGCGAACCAATTTTATTGAAATTTAGTACAGAGATAGTTTCAGTCCCAGGGAAGGACATAAGATAGTTTTTATCCCGGAAAATAGCATAGTTACGACGGGATAGCAGACGCAGTCGCGGGCAACAGCTAGTACTTGTAATCAAATTATGAGTCGAGTACACATAGTACGGGCCTTAATTTCGAAACGATCGCCCCCGGTTCAGATTCAAAATAACAATAATTTGGCAAATTTATTCTGATGATCACCCTTTTGTTCCCCGTAATGAGCGGGTACAGTCGGCCGAATTTAAAATGCCATTAACTTCATAATGTACGGGGAACGGTCGATAAATTTATCGAGCGCGCTTATACACGATTAAAGTGTCTATAATTTGTCGGATTACTTAACGTATTGTGTCGTTAATTGTAGTGTTAAGGTTTACGAGTTAGTGTTTTGTTTTGGGGTCGAGTTGCTTTCGTGTTTTTTTCGAGGTACGTACACTTTGTTGCAAACGCTTCTACCAAAGTATTTATTGCATGTTATTTTATCTTACACTAGCTTCTGCCCGCGACTTCGTCTGCGTAGAATTATACATAAAAACCTTCCTCTTGAATCACTCTATCTATTAAAAAAATCGCATCAAAATCCGTTGTGTAGTTTTGAAGATATAAGCATACATAGGGACCCATAGGGACAGAGAAAGCGACTTTGTTTTATACTATGTATTAAGCGCACTATATTTATTGTTTATATGTATAACAATTGTCTTTTACTAGGCCTTATTTTTGCATGGTTTTCATAGAGAAATGAGTCAGCTATTTTGCGACTCGTGCTCTAACGATTTTTGATTTTATTTAGGTGGTTTTAGGTGACACATCACTATTTTGATTCTGCTTTTCACCTATACGCCCGCAATCATGCTAAGCGTGGTATTGTTACCTCAGGTTCTGTCTACCCCGTAAGGGATGGAGACGTGATTCACGTATGTACGTTTTTGGGTGTGAAAAATCGGTTCAGCTAAGTTTTATCCCTGTTCTTTTTTAATTATTTTTATCTTAATGAGTGGCGCCATCTCTCGGCTACTGGCTGAACTATCTCGAGAGATACCGAGCTCTTACTCTGTTTCTTTTCGCGCTCCCTGCATGTGTGTGTGTGTATGTGTGTGTGTGTGTGTGTGTGCGTGTATGTTTAGTACACATGGGCCATAATAGGCCAGCTATACACCATCATAAAGTAAGTAACTACGTAGCTATGCTCAATAATCACGAGACTCAGCCACAATAATAATTAAGTAAAAGGCAAATCTCTTTAATTTACATTTCGTGGGAGAAAATTCGATAGCAAAGTAAAAGCTGCTAAAACATATCCATATGCATTATGAATAGGAAAATACACCTGTTGTCTGCTTTGGCCAGTTCTATGTTTAATTCATACGATAGCAAACCATGGATGAACATAATCATGTGATACAGCTTAGAACAACGAAAGCACTAAAAGAAAACTACAATAAATTGACGATCGGATAGCCTAGTGGTTAGAGAACCTGACTATGAAGCTTAAGATCCCGGGTTTGAACCCCGGTCAGGGCAGACTACAGGGCATCTATACATACATATATCACGTCTTTATCCCTTACGAGGTAGACAGAGCCTAAGGTAACAAAACCTTAAGGCCACATTTTGCATGATTAAGGGCGTATAAGTGGAAAGGGAAATCAAAATAATGATGGGTTGCTAGCTGCATCGCCTATAACATGATTCCTAAGACTTCGCCCATTCCCTCGATAGCCTTTTACCATCTGCGCGGGAAGAGTAGCAACTGGTAAATTCTATGTTTTTCTTTACGTTTTAAACGCAATTTCTTTCCTCGCACGGTAAAGATCTGGAACCAACTTCCTGCTGCAGCATTCCCTGAGCGGTACAATTTAGGGATCTTTAAAAAGCGAGCCTTCCTGTTCCTCAAAGGGCCGGCAACGCACTTGTGATTCCCCAGGTCTTGCAGGTGTCCCTGGGCGACGGTGATTGCTTTCCATCAGGTGACCCGTCTGCTCGTTTGCCCCCTCTTATATATATAAAAAAAAACTCCCAGACCAGCAATAAACATTTTGTATACTTGTACAAAATGTTTATTAAGTGAACCATCTGTCTCACCTACCTCTACAGCCTCGGTCACATCCCGCCCATTATAATTCGATTTTATTATTATGGGAAACCGAGTATTAAAGCTATAACATGCGCGTACGCATGGTACGCATAAGAGTATTCTTTACGACATTGTTCTTTAATTGCGATTTATAACACTGTTGATAGCTACATTTAAGTTCGGTATTAGTGACAGTAATTATTGTTATTTAGTAAGGCTAATAAAGATATGGTTTTATAATTAGTAGTTGAATCCATTTAGGTAGATTAGGTCATTATTATATTCGAAGGGTTCAGCGAACAAAAAGGAGGGATTAAAAACCATATTTAATAATACTCGAAAAATATAATGCACTCACTTGCATACATACGCAAATCACGGGGTAGGCAGAGCCTGAGTTAACAAGACCTAAAGGCCACGTTTAGCATAAATGGCGTATAGTTGGAAAGAGGAATCAAAATAGCGATGGGTTACTAGCATCGCCTAAGCTGTAACTTGATTACTAAAAATTTCGTCCACTTTCGATGGGCTCTTACCATCTGCGCGGGACGAGAAGCAACTGGTGCATTCTATGTTTTTCCTTTGCTCCCAGACCAGTATGGAAGCTGGAACTCACTTGCAGATGCTAAAAAGGGTTAATCTTCTAAAAAAAAATACAAACAAAGTTAAAAAACTTTTTAATTAAAACAAATGCAAGCTTTTTTGTTGACCGCACTTGAATGGTCATCCATCCTAAATACGAACACCTATCAAATTTCAAGCCAATTCTCCCTCTAGAAATTATTAAAATTTGACTAGCAATTACCCAAAAACATACAGTGCAAGTCAAATAAAAACTTGTTAATAACCAAACCACCAAATAAACAAAACTACCCAATGTACACCTAACCAGTTTAAAAAGCACCATTAAAACAATTGAACCATAACCGCGGCCATAGTGACGCACGCCGCGCAGCACACAAATGTTTATGATGCCGGGAAAAAGTAGCCATTGTACCTCGCCCCGGGCGCCTCCACTGAAGGAGTCAGGCCCGTGAAATGCGCAGAGACGCGTGGAGTCGGTATTACACGCTTTTATAAATATTTAAGGCAAGATTTTTTGCTGGTTGTACTTTTTGTTGACTGTACTTGTATTGTCGTCTATCCTAAATACTAGACTACCTACTAGAAGTGATTCAAATTTGATTGGCAAGATTTGACTGAAGAAATTTTGTAGTAAGTAAAATAATGGGCGGAAGTAGCTGTTGGACAATGTTATTTTGGGCGGCAAAATAAAAACGAGAACATTTGTGTTCATACAAAAGCGGCTCTACACTAATATTACACCAAACTGAGGTAATAAATATGTTGACACTCAAAGACATGAAAGTTATAAATTTGTTTTTTTTTGTTACAAAGTGGCGGATAGAAGGACCTCGTGCAAAGTCTAATATAGATCGTGGTAGACCACGCCCTTAGCTGTTTAGGCTGGCAAAGTGTCTGCAATCTTCTAGTATTCATTACAAACCTTAATATCCTAATATCTTCATGTAATGTCAAGGATTACAAATGGGAGAGCTGGGAAAACAACGCTATCATCATGAACATTTTAGTTGAGTTGAGCTACATTACGGCTGTGACACATTATCAAAAAATTAAGTTCTTTGTCTATCTGGAGGTTCATTCTTTTGTTTTTTTAGCTACATTTTTGACAATAATAGCCCAATATTTTTTGGTGAATGGTGACACTCGTAATTTCAATTCAAATTTAAGCTAGTTATGTTTCAGTTCATCATCGACGTTATCTCCAGCCTATATGTGTCCCAGAGCTGGGCACAGGCCTCATCTCATAATAAGAGGGATCGGGCTATCCCACGTGCAGATGAAGAGTGGATGCAGTGTGTAGAGTGGCGTGGCGTTCATAGAACTCGATTCCCACCGGCTTGTCTATTTTAAGGCAGTGGGGACTTTATTGCGCAGAATTGGATTAAAAGGCTAGTTAAATTCCCTTCGGCTTGCCTTCTGATTACCACGCCACTGGTGTGTAGTGGGATTTCTCAGTTGTTACTCCAATTTTTTTACTACGCGTCTCCACAGAGAGCTCTGTTCACCTGTCTCAGCGCGCTTTGGGCCAGCATTGTGGCACAAATGTGATCAAATTATAAAGAGTGGCGGTGCCGGCGGCGGCGCTCCTTACTCGCAGCCGAAGCACAGCCGATGCATTCTTAGCTATAAATACTTATTTAGCAATAATATATTTAAGTTTTTAACTTTCGCTATTATGTTGTGTTGTTATGTAGGTAGGTATTAAGACTCTTATAAATACAACTAGCTGTTGCCCGCAACTTAGTCTGCATAGAATTTGTTTATCGCTATCCCGCAGAAATTACGCAATCCGTTCTTAGAGGATGCCTACGTCATTGTAGCTTTATGCATGCAAAGTCTCAGCCCGATCGGTTTAAAATTGACAAAGTTTCATACAAACTTTCATCCCCTATTTTATCCCATTGGGGGTAGAATTGATCAAAATCCACTCTTAGCGGATGCCTACGTCATAACATCTACCTGCATGCCAAATTTCAGCCCGATCCGTCCAGTGGTTTGGGCTGTGCTTTGATTGATCACTATGTCAGTCAGTCAGTCACCTTTGACTTATATATACCTATTTAAAGATTTCGACTATCGACCTATTCTTCATTACAATCTATTTAGACGCCTTTGTACACAAACCGATTTCATCATATTTCCCAGACAATCACACATTGTAGGTAGGTATGCAATCGGCATCACAAGGTGGAATGTTGGAGGATCATTATTATATTTATACAACACTGAAAATTAGAACACATAGAAAAATCCGAAAAGTAAAGCTATGGCCGGGAATTGGCATTGTTCATTTTTTTTAAGCTGTGCTTTTAACACCTTTATTTGATAAAATGGACTATTTCAAGCAACTTATTTGAATATTATGCTTTTACGTAGCTTTGTTAAGTAATAATAAATATTTTTTCGCTGTTTGATAATTCGTGAATTTAGACAGAATCCCAATCGCCTTCGTTCGGCTGGCTATAAAAAAAACGGCTTTGTCTATGGTTTTGTTAGATTTGACAGTGACACGTGACAGTTGCTATAGCCAAACTTTTTTTTTCATTTTTGTATCAAACATTCGATGCTGGATTCTGTCTAAAAACCCGGTCCTTCGGTCAAACAAAGGTTCAAAGTACTTTTACAAAAATATCTGCAATCATAAAGTATTTTTGAAATCGGACAAGATAAATCGGATAATTGATGGTTTTCCTCGAAATGGTTTTGGAATTGGAGCATACTAAAAAAAATTAACAATGCCAATTGAACCTTTACTTTTCGGATTTTTCAGTGTCGCTTAGAAATTTATTTACTATTTAATACTGACTACTTAGAAAAAAAATCGTCTTTATTTAACCGCATTGAGGTAGCTGCCCTCCGAGGCTATACTTGTGCCAGGCGCGAAGAATTGCAATACGAGAATTATAAACGTATTATCTCGGTTTTATCGAGTTTTTCGGTTATAGGTTTATCATACGCCACCGAGGGCAACCACGGACAATGGAGTGGAAAGCTTTCTTTTTTTGGACAAGAGTACCAATTACGTTATGGTGTTATAAAGGTTTTGTTGCTTGCAATTTTTTATGGAGTAGCGATTGTTCATTCTGATTGACTTTTTTTGGAGTTGCTGGGTGGGCGAAATGCGTAAGTCAATTTTTGCGTATTGAGATGCAGATTTTTTCTATGAAATAAGGTGGTTGTGAGTTACCTGATGGTAAAGTCTATGGACCCGATTAACCAAAGAATTACAGATGCGTTGCTAGTCTAGAGGGCCATGGGTATGTCTCTCCTCGACTGAACACAGCAGTGTACTGCTGCTCCGCGGTAGGATTAGCAAGCAAGTTGATAGCGATCCAGATAGACCTTGTACAAGGTCTTCCTACCCACAAGTTTTATTATTATTATTACATCGATCGAGTAGGTAAATAAGTCAATACAGTAGTAGTAAGGTATAGTTGTGTAAGACACTTCTACCAACGTAAATACATACATACATATATCACGTCTTTACCTCTTACAGGGTACACAGAGCCTAAGGTAACAAAACCTTAAGGCCACGTTAAGCATGATTAAGGGCGTATAGGTGGAAAGGGAAATCAAAATAGTGATGGGTTGCTAGCCGCTTCGCCTATAACATGATTACTAAAACTTTCGCCCATTCCTTCGATGGGCTTTTACCATCTGCGCGGGAAGAGAAGCAACTGGTACATTCTATGTTTTTTCTTTACTTCCAGACCAGCATGGAAGAACGTAAATATACTCTATTATTATGACCTTTATTCCTTTTTTTGTGAATGGAGGACATTGACCTTACATAGGTACTAAAAACAAAACCGTCTATCAGTTCTGTTGGCCACATTAGGGTCTAATAAACCCAATTTACTTAGCATCTATACGTTATATACGTAATTTAAAATAACTCTTTCTCTAGCGTTACTTAACCCCAAAAAAATAGATTTAATTAAGAATTAACATTCACTTCACTTCGTAGCAATAAACCGAATGGCACTATAAACAATGTTGCACAGAAACTGGCTTTTCGGAGTTAGCCACTTTCCCATGCGGCCGGCCCAATAAATGTAATTATCTGAGTTACATTAACACACCTTATGGGATTCTCTGGCATTATGGTGATTACAGAAGCCATGATGAATTAATTTACATTTTATTAAGTCGGTTTCCCATGCTTTATTAGTGTTAGCGGTATTTGGTGATAAGAAAAACAATATTATTTAACACGGGAGTGTTATTTTGGGAGTCCATAAAACGTGGGGTCAGGATGATAGTGAGAAAGTTCAAATCTGCGCATCTCAGCTTGTAAATCAAACTAGCTTGCGTTTACGGATTTGCCCTCGTTACACAACGTGGATTTGGAGTAAGGGCGTTAAGTTTAGCCCCGAAAGAGTTAATTAAGGTATAGTGCATTGGGGTAAATTCGGAATTGGGGGAATTTCAAAACTCGTGGATATCCACTAAACGGGGAACAATTCCATTATCCGGCAACGCTTATCTAGAAGCCAAAGACATTTGTGCCCCGTTTAGTGGATATCCACAAGTTTCGAAATTCCCCCAATTTCGAATTTACCCCAATGCGCTATTACCTCTTATTAAACATAAGTCGAAAATGAACCATACAAAATTATTCAGCACGCAATGTACAGTAAACAATGCAGTTAAGATAATAAAGTTTGACATGTGACAACCAAAATAAAAAAAATGGACTGGAAATTGAAAAATTGTGAAGTATAATTAAAATTAGTCAAGATGCATTTCATATTTAATAAAGTTAAAGAATTGCATTCTTAACTCAGGCGGCAAACCGGAATGGTGTCAGTCATCCATAAAAATAATATTAAGTAGCTTACATGCTGTAACAATATTATCATTAATTTACTCTAATGGTATCGAATATAATATCCAAATTGCGTTACCGCTCTAACGAACGCCGGTCTCACATTATAATTTAATATTAAAAATATAATTCTTTTGTATATGCCTTAATTAGTGAAAAATGGTTCTTCGCATCACGCCGCGAGCTCATAAAATGTTAATTTGGACTAAATCAGTCTATAATATAGCTTAAGGTTGTATATTTCAATCCATATAGCGGTAGTCAAATTTTACACGAGCGGTATTATACTTAGGACTATACTACACGGGCGGTTCCGCCGCCGCGAGAAACATCTAGACGGAGCTGCTGCACGCCATCAAACTGTCTGCTGTCTTTTGTTCATTTCAACATCGATCCGATATGATAACTGCGCTTTCAGCTCTATTAATGCCCGTGCATACATACATACACAAACCACGTCTTTATCCCTTACGGGGTAGACAGAGCCTAAGGTAACAGGTACCTACAGGCCACATTTAGCAAGATTGTGGGCGTATAGGTGGAAAATGGAATAATAAAGCCGGGAATCCGCTTCTGAATCGCACTAGACACAATTTTATATGGAAGTCGTATGCTGCATACTACACTGCGCGGTTTCCCGTCGCGGTTCACGGGCGGTTCGACCGCCACATGCAGCGTCAAACCGCCGTTGATAACCGCCGCTTTAAACTGCACGGGCGGTTCCCGCTATTGCGTCATTCTGCGCGGGGCTTCCATGCTGGTCTGGGAGCAAAGAAAAAACATAGAATGTACCAATTATATATTATATATAATATATATATATAATATATATAATATATAATATATATATAATATGATTCCTATGATTTTCGCCCATTCCCTCGACGGGCTTTTACCATCTGCGCGGGAAGAGAAGAAATTGGTACATTCTATGTTTTTTCTTTGCTCCCAGACCAGCATGGAAGCCCCGCGCAGAATGACGCAATAGCGGGAACCGCCCGTGCAGTTTAAAGCGGCGGTTATCAACGGCGGTTTGACGCTGCATGTGGCGGTCGAACCGCCCGTGAACCGCGACGGGAAACCGCGCAGTGTAGTATGCAGCATACGACTTCCATATAAAATTGTGTCTAGTGCGATTCAGAAGCGGATTCCCGCGGCGGGGGAACCGCCCGTGTTGTATAGCCCTTAGGTACCTGGTCAAAGAAACGCTCACAGTCTTCCAAAGTAGTTCAGCCATTTGTCGAGAGATGGCGCCACACATTAAAATTGAAATATCTATTCAATTTATTCGCGGAGATGTGACCTTGTTAGATCTATTTTCGTCCCCAGAAATTCCTATTGTACCCATAAGAGTGGGTGAGACAGCAAGAGAGACCTTCGGGTATATTTAATATTGCACACGTTGAAAGAATCGCACCCCAGTCGCAGGATGCGCGATTTCTCGTGTCTGTCTATTACTATCTGGAATTGAATATAGCGAATGAGCTACTGTTACCTTTAGTTGTATTAGTGATATAGTTATATGATCGGCGGTATATTAATGTGATATATGTATTTGGACGGATGCTAGTGATGTCTCAGTTAATGTGGGAACAGGACTAGTCAGCATCGCTAATAGAATAAGGTGGGTACGTACAGTGGGTTTAGTAATTTGCAAATTTATAACACGGAAAATGTTAATTCTTGCCTCTGATATGTAAGATATTTCAATTAAAATCTTGTCATTTCTACATACATAAATCACGGATTTTTTCCCTTACGAGGTAGACAGAACATAAGGTAACAGTAAAGGTGGAAAGGGGAATCAAAATAGTGATGGGTTTCTAGCCGCATCGCCTATGACATGATTCCCAAGATTTTCGCCCATACCTAGTCGATGGGTTTTTACCATTTGGGTAAGAAGAGAAGCAACTGGTACATTCTGTGTTTATTCATTGTCCATTTCCATTTTCTATCGCGAATGAAAATTAGATGAAACGAGGTCAACACCAAACTTACTTTAATACAGAAAATTCTTCATGCATGCGAACGAAGACGTACACAAAAGGTTTAGGTAAATGGGGTTTGTTACTTGGGTCGTATTAGTTATGTAGAGGTCAACTAGGTGGCGCTAAGGTCGCTACAGGTGCTTAGTAAACAACATTTTTTATTTATTAAATAAATAAATAAATAGAAACCGTCAGTGGACGTTCGCCCTTCCCAAACCGGGCGCGCTAACGGCCCACAATGATGTATTGTGCCTCTGAGTCAAAGGTTCTATTCCATTAACATTTTATAATTTGTTTATCCGCTTACCAACTCTGCTGGGACGCCAGCATGTTGGTCACACATGGCCAATGTTTGACGCAATATTTGAACACAATTTACTTGCACTAAAGGCGTTTTTCTCAGCGCTCTAGGTTGGCAGAGCATTTAGTATTGCAGAATTTACTTTGCTGTCGGGTAATTTGCTTGTTATTTTGCCTTCATAGTGCAAAAACGTGATTGTAAAAAAAAAAATTGCGGAAAAATAATAACAATTTTGTATTGACATTTTTAAAGGAATGGTGTTGTAGCTTTAAAACAGCTTCATACATTTTTGTCGTTTGTAAACTACGATGCTAAAAGATTTGCTACTTTTTTAAATTTTATCTTCCAAAAATAGTGTGTATGTAGAATGGGTGCAGGAATTATTCTAAAAGAGCTGCCAGTTGGTCCAAGCGTTGGAGCAAATATGCTAATGACGTTGGCGCGTTGGCCCCAACATTTAATCAAACATAGTTTAGGTAACACGAAACAATCAATTTGTCAAGTCGATGCGTCGTCTCTAATGCTTTTTTTATTTATTAATACTTTATAACGTAATGTTGAGTTTGACACGAAATTACACGAAGTCAAATCGTATGTCAGAACTATTAAGATACTTTGGCTTGCCATCCATTAGAAAGCCCCAATGCGTTTACGATGGCTATTATTTTTTTAAACTTTGTTATTTTTTATCAATGTCTGATTTTACTTCACACGTTCTTGCGTAAGCGATTTTTTTTTCTGACACAACAGAAGAATTACATAGACCTTTTACAAGTCGGCTGGCTATTCGGCATTTTTGGAACCGACTAGTCGGGTATTCGGCAAAACTCTTAGTCGGCCCATCACTAAAGTATTTTCGTTAGCCCAATATTATGGCAGCGTAATTTAATACCTACATTATAAACTTATGACCAATATTGTACATAATATACAGACCTGGGACCCGATTTTTGAAAACACATCATTCGAAAGTGGTATAAATCTGTTTATATCTTCAAAACTACAGCTCTAATCAAAGCTTTGACTAGTTTACAAGATTAATGAGAGCCGTAATTATCTTCTAAGCTACTCGTATTTCAAATCCAGCTTAATTTTTCACCACTTCCGAGTGGTATTTTCACACATGTGCTTTCAAAAATCGGGCCCCAGCTTGCAGTAAATACTATCGGATGGTAATAACCTTCTTACCATTTAAAGCTGACTTCCGTGTTAATATTTTGCGTATTTTCATTCCATGTAGTTCCCGATGTTTTTATTTTTAACGTCACATTACATCAGGCTTAAGATAATTGTTAAATTCTTTCTTCCTCCCTCCTTTCTATTTCCTCCATGTCCTATTTTCCTCGATCGCTGTACAATTTTTTGAAATTGATTCTCAGGTTGAAAGAGAAATATATCATCACTACAACATAGTATAAAACAAAGTCGCTTTCTCTGTCCCTATGTCCCTATGTATGCTTATATCTTCAAAACTAAATAACGGATTTTGAAGCGGTTTTTTTAATAGATAGAGTGATTCAAGTGGAAGGTTTTTATGTATAATTCTACGCAGACGAAGTCGCGGGCCGAAGCTAGTAAACAAATAAATGAAGACTGGTATAAAGAAAAAAAGATGAACGTCCTTTTTTGTTAAATTACGAACATTCAATAACTTTATTTCATCTTCAGAACATCATTATCAAACCTTTTATCGATTAAAAAACGAATAAACAAGTCCAAAATAATAATAAATAAATTGCGTCAAAATACCTGTTTCGCGGTCCATTTATTAAAAGTAGCATTTCTTTTAACACATTTATATCGATTTAATACAGTCATCACACGGCGGTTGAATCGAATGAAAAAATCGATCCACAATTGATTGGAGATCGGCTTAATCGATTCGGTAAAACAATTTCATCGAACGACATGCGACTGTATATGCAGATGAGTTTCTCACAGGAAACAACTTGAATATGTGGGATTTAATAAATACATACATACATATATCACGTCTTTATCCCTTACGGGGTAGACAGAGCCTTAGGTAACAAAACCTTAAGGCCACGTTTAGCATAATTAAGAGCGTATAGGTATTTAATATATGTATGAAATAAATGCTTTTGGTGACATAGGTATACGTGACTTATGTAGCTGCAGCTAAATTCAAAATGATAACAACAAAATACATAGTTACAGTGAACTTGCGTTAGTCAAGTTTTGGTAACAGTTTTCCAAATAAATCAATCAATCACTGTATTTGTCTTGTTTATTTTGCACAATAAACAGTTTACATACGTACATATAAATCAAGATATATTATGTATGTATACTGGTCAGTAGGTCAATTTTGTTTTGAACAAACAGTTTTGTTTGACCCTCGATACTCTAAAATTTAGAATGTCCGTTAAGCTGCTTCTCTTCCCTTTCCCACTTAGAATTCATCAGAAATAGGCCAGAATCCCATCACTATTTTGATTACCCTTCCCTTGTCTTATACGCCCACTTTAGGGCTCTGTTTACCCCATAGGTTATACGTAATCTCATTCTAATACCATCTCATACAGGTTAACAAAAAGAAATGGTAAAATTAAAATTGAAATCGCGCGATACACAAAACCTTTTACTTCCAATCGCCGTTTCTACGCAAGACATATACAACATTGGAACTACAAACATTTTCAATAAAATAACTATCTCGTAAACATATCGCTGCGTTCGCTAACTGCAAAATATGTCCCTATTTGAGCCACTAACAAACCTTGCTTCCATCATAACGTAGATAGTATACTCTATACCATTCCAGTGTAATTGGCCAACAATATTTATTGTTGAGATGAACATATCACTGGGAGAGTCGGGACATAAGTCAGCTTCTGTACATCGTGATCCTCCATTTTGTATCGGGGATACGATAAGTGGAGTTTCGGCTTGAGTGGAGAGGATTGGCGTGAGTTTATTTTTGTATGTGCACACCAGACGTCGCTAAGTAATATACAGTTTGACAACAAATATAGGTAATGCGCATCGGCAGTATTCGTTTGCGCAGAGAAGCGCAGACCAGTTTCCGATGGTAGCCGAACGTGTAAATAATCTATATTGAACTTTATTTGCAAGCGCAACTGGCAGAGTATTGCTTGCTTTGCATTCTTAGCTCTGTCCCGCTTACACGATTTTGCCATTGTTGGTACGAAATCGATCGACCAATAACAGCGCCAGAGTTGCCCGCGCTACTAAAATTGGTATACTGCGCAGGTACATCGTGGAGCATTATTTTTGTTGTCAAACTGTACGCTGGTATAGCTTCCTTCGCACACTCACAAAGCCAAGGCGTAGCTTAAGTTGGCCTCACTTCGCCATTCGTGGAACTTCCTTTACTCTGTATAGGTAACTATACAAGGTGACTTACAATATTTAGAGAATATTATCGAACACTCCTGTTTAGAAAATTTCTAAAAGACACTGAAAATTAGAACACAGAAAAACCCGAAAAGTAAAGCTATGGCTGGGAATCGAACCCGGATTCTCGTCATTCCGTGACGCGTGCACCTACACCACCCATAGCAGATGTAAGCCTTCGTTTTTTTCTATTATGTTACTAGCTGTCACGTGACCTTGTTACTATGCGAATGTTTGTCGCTAAGCGTGATATTCTGTTTGAATGATGTGTCTGTCAAATGAAAAACAGCGCCATCTCTCGTTCCTGGTGAGCAGTATATGTTCCACGGGAGTTTGTAATTGTGTTGTAGATCGACCCATTTTTGTCAACGACAATAAAAAAAAAAAAAATGTTTAGATTAGATTAGATTAGATTATTTATTCAGACAATATAAAATTACATCATAAATTGTACAATGTCAAGTTACGAGAACTTATATTGAAATCGTCAAAAAATTACACATATAGATTAAAAAATAAAAATTGAAAATTTAATTGTATGTCACAAAATTTTGGAATTGTATAAAATAATAAAGAAACAACAAATCATTACATTTACATAGGTTCTCCACTCAGGATCGTCATAGCTATATGGATGTCACCAAACAAGGATCATCCAATTAAAATACATAAAATAATTAAAATAACAATGTTCAGTAAAATAAAAAATTAATATCAAGAGTACAATTCAATGTCAAATCACAATAAAATATTACAGAAGTTGTTGATTAAACTTACCAAAACTGATGCAAAACTACATATTCGGGATTATTTTTGAGACACTGAGTATATTACAAAGTGAGTATTTAAAGTTTGAAATTAATTTCAAAACCGGTGGCGGATTCTAAAATCTTTTAAGGCATACAACGTCTCCGTTGTGGAACAGAAACCAGATAGCAATTTAACGAACCCACATCGGAACGTCTTCATTTATTCAGATGAAAAGAACAAAACATCACGGATTACAATATCAATTTAGGAAAGTGAAGCGAATGATTTATTTAAGCGCTGCATGTAAATAGTTTTGTTTTGTTCTGCTAATTGCTTTTAAATGGAATACAGGTAGCTAATACAATACAATACAATACAAATACTCTTTATTGAACACCACAAATCAGTACAAAACAATACAAAGTAGACAACAGGCGGTCTTATCGCTTAATAGCGATCTCTTCCAGACAACCAATAAGGAAATAAGTTGGAGACAGTTTAAGTAGGTGGCGGAAACAAATAGACAGGATAAACGCAAGGATAATAAAAACAACAATACCAACATAAATATAATACTTAAGATAAAATAAATGTGAGAAAGTAACAATGAAAAATAAGAAGGCCATACAACAGAAAAGGATTTGATCAGAAGCAAAAGGAAAAGATAAGGTACTGAAGACAGCGAGTGGATTAAATACTGATACTAATACTGATTATCATACCGGAATATTGAATGTACATGCATACATACTTACATACCGTCACGCTTCTTCCCATAGGGGACAGATACTATTTTGTTGCATTTGCAACAATCCTGATATACCTACTCTTTCGCTTGACCATACCTGACTCGGAGCCCGATTTTTAAAAGCACATCACTCGAAAGTACCACTCCAAAGTTTATATCTTCAAAACTACAGCTCTAATCAAATGTTTGACTAGACAAGATTAATGAGAGCTGTGATTGTCTTCTAAGCTACTTGTATTTCAAATTCAGCGCAATTTTTCACCACTTTCGATTGGTATTTTCACACATGTGCTTTCAAAAATCAAGCCCCTGACTTGACTTTTTCAAAACGTCCGCAATTTGGCCACGGAACGTCAGAATTTTACAATAACTCGAATTTGTAGGATATGTATCTTCATAGACATAAAGTGTCGTTTACGTCTTGGTTAAAACAGACAGTAATTTCATATCTCCTAAACTGGAAAACCTGTGTTCAAACCTAGTTTCGTACTCGGTTTAACCACACATACAAACAAAGTAGTTAAGTTAGCTTAGTGTCTGTATTAGTAGGTATAGACATTTATGTAGTTATAATATCGAATTATTATTTTATTACTCATTAGTCTAAGATTATGTCGTCGCGAATATAATTGACCTTAGATTCTAGATTTTATTTAAGTGTCAATGAACTCAGTAGCATCGTGTCATATTTTTATTATGTTAACACTTAAGTCGAATGAGAAAAATGCTAAGTTATGCTTAGACTTTAGCAAAACTTTATTAAAATTCGTGTCGCATTAAAAAACGCGGCTTATATTAACTCTTATGTGGGTGACAGATGGGCGAGTAAGTTCGTGTACTTAGACTGACACACAGGCGAGTTAAGTCGTCGAGCCGTAAGTAGGCGAACTTACTCGCCCGTCTGTCCGGGTCTTTAGAGATACTGCATTTTCTTTCTGTTCACTACTCTCAGTTCTATGTACTTACTGTCGATATCCAGCCATAATTACTTCTCAACTGGATACAGGCTTACACTAAGATCATAAGTACTAAATAAACATCATCACTGACGGTTATTTTTGTCGCAGCTTATGTAAATCTAAATCTTCTTTAATGAATGATAATTTGTTTCAGGAGCTTGGCGTGATTGTAACAAGAACGAATATTATTTAACACAACAATAATGACTTTACATTTATATTGTTTTTGATTTGGTGGTGGGAATGAGATCTCTACTGATGATTGAGAGTGTAAGAGGAAACATAATTTGACGATTACATACAAACTTTGACAGAAGGGAAAATAGAACAAAGAAGAGGCAGAAAAAGGCTACACAAAGGTTTATGGATCACGCAAAGGATAAGGTGAACAAAATTTGGTTACCTACCCTACATTAGTAGGGTCTTAACAGGAGCTCAAAGTAATGGCAGAAAAAAGAAGTGAATAACGATTAATTCATCATCAAGAGCTAGGCTCTTAAATCCATGATGATGTTGACACATTTACAGTCCCAAATTTTGATCATTTTAATTCTTTATTAGTTGGAGCACTGTGACCTCGTTCTATTTACCAAATAAAACATACAGCAACTATTATTGATACCCTAAAATGTTAATAAACATCAAAATCTATTTAACAACGACCATTTCTATATATATTTATTATAGGTAATAGTACACTTTATACATCCCTACTAAAGACTAAAATATAATTTAAGGCTTGGCGACCTTATACATCCCTTTTATAAATATATTTAATTTAAGTATTGTGTAGCTTAATGTATTTTATTTTGAAAAGATAACTTTCTGCCAAGTTCATTGCAGCGCATTCTTCTTGGCAATGATGGTCTTTCCGGATGCGCTGGTAGTTTAAAAAAAAGACATGTTAAAGAGTCCTTGGCGGCAAATATGCAAAAATAATTTTATAACTTCGAATTGTTTTTTTAGTAAGTATACAGTGGTTTGTTGTCTGATAGGTTTTATGAGTTTATTTATTATATTCGGTAAAGTTCTGTACCTATTGTGGGTCTTTTTAAACTCACCCGTCTGTCCCTAATATTATACTCCTCTCATCCACTCAAACGTTGACTGGAAGAGATCCCTTAAAAGGATAAGTCCACCTTTGTACATCTCAGTGTTTGTCAATGCTATTTGGCACAATACATACATACATACATAATTGCATTAACACCATTTTTATTTAATTTACAGTAAATGTCTAATTTCGAATCAGACAATCTTTTTATCCAAGTCGCTCCTGCCCCTCTTAAGGCGCGTACATCTCCAACAACAATAACAATAAAAACAATCATGTTCTTATTTAGACAGCGCCATCTACCGGTCTCACGGCCTAGCTATCTACACGACCGGCGGCGCGGCGAACTATTTCACTGTTCATTGCGTCGTGGACACGCTGGCGCCTAAGTTGTTAGCTAACATCCCGCGTAATGTATTACAAAAATGACTTGGCGTCGCATTATCGTGGCCGGTCTGACAGACATGGTGCGCAAAAACGCGCCGATTGTGCGGTAACGAGCAACCGTTGTTCGCGCTTGACGTTTTTGCGCTTGCGCATCCTGGTTTGCCATAAGTCTGGCGGACTGCAGGGTTCCGTTGTCATTCTTTTAGTGCCGTGTATTAGTGTACAAGTGCTCCAGTTCGATGACCTTCAGTGACTTGGTTTTGATGTAAAGTACCGTCATTAAACGCAAAAATTTTTTGCCCAAAATTTTGACAGTTAAAAAAAATATTTATGCGGCCATAGTAGAAAAATCGAAGTAAATGTAAGTAGCAATTTACCGACCGCCACGCGAGTGGAAATTTCCACATTTTGGCAAAGGGAAGACATAAAATTGTGTACACTCCTCAGGCGGCGATAAAGAAAGCTTCAGGTTGCATGTTTATCGCCCTCGCCTTTGGGTCGTGCGACATGTCGACTTGTCGAAACTTGTTCCGGCGATTGAGACCTTTTACATTCATCTACGGGGTGTAGTGTACCATTGGGACATAGTTTTTCATAGACGAACCACGCACAGCATTCAAAGCGACTTTGACAATTGTTTCGCTGACTTTCAAGCGACTAAATGTTATATCAGACCTTGATTAAAATGATTGATGTATATAAAAAAATAATAAAAATTATGATGACTAAATATTTAATTGGTTCCATACTTATTAAAGTCAAAGCATTTAAATGAAATAGCACACAGACATTTAATAAATAAATACTATAAAACAGATAGACGCAATTAACAACTGCGCGACACAAGAAGCCGCGTAAAAGGCCGTTTAGATTTCCAGTTCTGCCAACGCTGAATTGAATATTCCTCTCGGTAACTTTATGTCATCACAAAACCATGATTGCAACTGTAAAAGTGTGTAACGTCCTACATTAAATCAAATGGCGTTCAATTATACCGTTTAAAAGGCGTTCAGAGTTTAAATTGATACGAGACAGGTTTCTATTAATAAGCATCCAAGCACAGTACATGCAACAGTGCCTCTTACAGAAGGGTCACTACCCGCCCCCCGCAGTATCGGCTTCCCCCCGCAGGCGTCGGCAGAGCGTATTTTGGAGGCCTCTGATTGGTTAGATTGGCGCTGCGATGCACACATCCACAAAATTGGTGAATGAGTGAGTATTCGAACGTCATTTCGTTTGTTTTTGAAAGTCGTAACCGTTGATCATAGGGACACTGTTGGTGAACAAAATAGGTAAGATAACAAATGAATACCTACTAGGCTAAATTTTCTTTTCATTTAGAGGGTAGTTAATCTTAAAAACGACTGAAGCGCTTCTATAAATAACGAGCTGTTGCCCGCGACTCCGTCTGCGCAGAATCGCTATCCCACGGGAACTATACGATTTTCCGGGATTTGCCTGGGACTTAAATTATCTGTATACAAAATTTCAACTAATGCGGTCCAGTGGTTTAAGCGTGAAAAGGTGACAGATAAACAGAGAAGAGTTACTTTTGCATTTAACAGGGATGAAAACAGCTCTAACGCTGATGATAGACCACTTTTTACATACATAAATCACGTTTTTATCCCTTACGGGGTAGACAGAGCCTAGGGTAACAAGACCTAAAGGCCACGTTTAGCAGTCCACAAACTGTGGATGTACAGGTGAAAAGAGAAATCAAAACAGTGATGGGTTGCTAGCCGCATCGCCTACATGATTCCTGTTTTCGCCCATTCCCTCGATGGATTTTTACCATCTGCGCGGAAAGAGTAGCAATGTAAAAATGAAAAGTTTTATGGGACGCAGACAAAGTTGCGGGCAACAACTAAAGTAATGATAGGTACTTAGTGTAGAGGATGCCTAAAGCAAAGCTAATGAAGCAAAAAGAAATCTCATACATAAAGAGCAATGTGTAGTTTTGATACATATCGAAGGGCTACTATGTAGTAATTGAAGAAACATAGTTGTACACAAAGTGAATTCAGAAGTTGATTTGATGCCCTACCTAAACTAGCAAAGTATGGCAGGAAAATGAGTTTAAAGTAAAAGCGGCAGCGAGTTTCTCTAATACCTAAACTTCATAATAGTAAAAAGCGTAATTTATACATCGTATTCAAAAGCAAGCAATGTTGTTGTTCATCAAATGTATTGGAACTTCTAATACATTTAACATTCAAAAACTGACGATGCTGTTCTTGTGTAGTTAACATTTTTTTTAGTTGGAACTTATTACCTAAATACTGTCGAGGAAATTTCATATACTTAAGAAAGTGTACATAGTATTGTCTCAATCGTACGTAACAGACGCATTAGAAGAATGATGACGACGATTATTATAAATGCTGCAGACTTTCATACTTTCAAGTTTACTCACTTGCAACCATGTAGATAGTAGAGTCTAAAAATAGTCTTTTAATAATTATCTTGCGTATAATTTCTATATACAAGGAACCTACCTCAGATGTAAGTAGTTAATAAAATAAAATGTAAATAAATAAAAATGTTATATTTGCAGTGGCCTTACAGGGTTTGATCTTGTATTTTATATCAAAGCAAATAAATGTCTGAGTTTGAGTTTGAATCCTTTAAGCTTGCTGCCAACAAATTAAACTTTACCTCTTTATTTACCTACCATTCATTTCGTGGTGTACGCTTCGTTGAAGAGTATTTAGAATTACACCTCGGAGCTTATAGCTTAGACCGCAAGTGTTTTAACAACTAGCCTCTCTGACATCACGTAGATCAGGTTGTCGGTATGCGGTCGTTGCACTGTCGCGCGTTTGGCAATACGCTGTATTTACTATGGCAAGCGGTTTGTATTTACTTATTTCAAAGGAAGACCTAGTTTAGAGCGTAATTATCCCGGAGTCTTAAGGTGTTGACTGACTGGTTCTTTCTAGCGAATATTACGATACACAACTGTAAAACGACAGTTGTGTTAATATCAAATGAATCAATTTTTACTTCTTGATTTTGTATGTTTACTTTTACCTATAAACTTAAAAAAATAAGAAGTATAAATTCTTAATTCATTTGATAGTACCTATCATTTGAAAAACAGCGCCTTCTCTGGTCCCTGATGAGCAGTAGATGTTCCACGGGAGTTTGTAAGTGTATCGTACAGACACATCATTCAAACAGATGACACTTAGCGACAAAAAATCGCATAGTAACATGGTCACGTGACAGCTAGTAACAGAAAAATTCGAAGCCTTACCCACCTGCTGTGGGTGGTGTAGGGGTAGCACGCGTCACGGAATGACGAGGATCTGGGTTCGATGCTGTTGCCTGCAACTTCGTCTGCGTAGAATTCGTTTATCGCTATCCCGCAGAAATTACGCAATCCGTTCTTAGAGGATGCCTACGTCATAGTAGCTTTATGCATACAAAGTCTTAGCCCGATCGGTTTAAAATTGACAAAGTTTCATCTCCTATTTTATCCTCTTGGGGGTACAATTGATCAAAATCCTTTCTTAGCGGATGCCTACGTCATAACATCTACCTGCATGCCAAATTTCAGCCCGATCCGTCCAGTGGTTTGGGCTGTGCGTTGATAGATCACTATGTCTGTCAGTCAGTCACTTTTGAGTTATATATATATTTAGATTACAGTAATTGTTAGATATGTTTGTGGCGATGTTTGTCTCTACGCTCAGCTCTGTTCGTTGTTCAGTTTGACACATTAAAAACAGCGAATTCTCGTTGTCTGTACAATTGACAGTCTGTCAGCACCTTTAGATATTTTTAAATGAGTTTCTACGGATGTTGTTAGTTGATACAGTAATCATTTGTCTACAGTAGGCTTGTTTAATTACGATGGCGCAAAACTCGTGTTGGCTAAGCATTTACAGAAAATATTGCGTCAATAAGGATTTATGATGTCAAGTGATTTTTTTAGGTCAGATCCTGTTTATTTCAATAATTGTTTAGCAGTATTTAGCACGGATGGAGAAATAAGCAGAGTATCACTACATAGTATAAAACAAAGTCGCTTTCTCTGTCCCTATCTCCCTATGTATGCTTATATCTTCAAAACTACACAACGGATTTTGATGCGGTTTTTTTAAATAGACAGAGTGATTGAAGAGCGAATTGTACTCTTTATATTAATTCTTATTTTACTGGACATTGTTCTTTTAACTATTTTATGTATTTTAATTGGATGATCCTTGTTTGGTGACATCCATATAGCTATGACGATCCTTAGTGGAGAACCTATGTAAATGTAATTATTTGTTGCTTCTTTATTATTTTATACAATTTCAAAATTTTGTGACATTCAATGAATTTTTCAATTTTTATGTTTCATTTTTGACGATTTCAATATAAGTTCTCGTAACTTGACATTGTACAATTTATGATGTAATTTTATATTGAATTAATAAATAATCTAATCTAATCTAATCAAGAGAAAGGTTTTTATGTATAATTCTACGCAGACGAAGTCGCGGGCAGAAGCTAGTTTTATCTAAATCTAGAAATAGTAAGAGTAGCTGTAATAACCTCGTAACGCTCAAAGTCCTTTTAAGTCTTCGGTTTATTAGTGATACCGGGCCAAGCCAATTTCAACTCATAGATGCCCGAAGTCTTTTTAAAAGTAGGTACTTCAACTGCAATATTTCAATGAAGTTCGAATTCGCCGCGTAATGTTTAAAGTGATTTCTGAACGAAGATAAATCTGTAGTTTTCATTTCGGTTTTAACTATATTATTCACATATAATTAATTTAAGATAAATTAATTGAACTAAAATTTAAATAATTCTAAAAACGTACTACCGCGGCATTGAGCCAAAGATACTGGATATGTACATCAATCTATTTATATAAAAACTAGCTGTTGCCCGCGACTTCGTCTGCGCAGAATTCGCTTATCGCTATCCCGCGGGAACTATGCAATTTTCCGGGACAGAAACTATCCTATGTCCTTCCTCGGGACTTGAACTATCTGTATACCAAATTTCAGCAAAATCGGTCCAGCGGTTCAAGCGTGAAAAGGTAACAGACAGACAGACAGACAGACAGAGTTACTTTCGCATTTATAATATTAGTAGGGATGAATCCCTATTTCCCTCGGCCACGGCATCACGACTGATCGGCTGGGCCGATTTCGCTAATTCTTTATTTTTTGTTGTTGTTATATTATTGTTAAAAGAATGTTCTTATGAAACAACATTTTAGAAAAAAAAAATGGAACGAGAGCGAAGCCTCGGCGACAGCTATAGGTATAATTACTCTTTATTGAACAGCATCCATTTACTAACACAACGCTAGCAATAGGCGGCATAATTAATGTACTTCATAGTTCCGAAGTTCAACACAACAAAACAGTAACTTATTACACTACCTTTCTTATTAGCTACTACTCCAATAAGAGTCGTAAATCGTGACCAATATCTTAAATTCCTACTGTAAAAGGTTCGGCGGCACAAAAGAACAATATCACGGGCTCACGAAAGCAATCAGCCAACACGACAAGCTCTTAAATGATAAATAAACCCTTAAAGAATTAAAAAGGAGGATTAAACGGCCCGCCATTTGCATTTTTCGCTACTGACGGTCGCGTCAGACGTTTTTTAAATACGTCATTACAGTGCGCGAGTACATTATTCTTTTGTTAAGAGATTACATTCATACATACACATACACAAATCACGTATTTATCCCTTACGGGATAGACAGAGCCTAAGGTAACAATACCTACAGGCCACGTTTAGCAAGACACAGGGCGTAGAGGTACAAAGTGGAATCAAAATAGTGATGGGTCGAGCCGCATCGCCTATAACATGATTCCTATGATTTTCGCTCATTCCTTCAATGGGTTTTTACCATTTGCGCGGGAAGAGAAGCAACTGGTACATGCTATGTTTTTTCTTTGCTCCCAGACCAGCATGGAGATGTCAAGAGATTATGAAGTTGGAAATGGTTGATTTTTAAATCATCAGATGAACAGGGTAGGCAGAGGTAGGCAGCGGGAGGAGGCACTGACTGCACGCCCCTGCTTATATACCTATGTATTATAATGTACTTCTTGTTCTTATCAACTGTCTCTTCATCGCCGAGGATCGGGACTCATTCTCAGCTTGTCAAAAGGGCATTTCTCATTTTTGTGCACATTAACTTCTATGGATAAAGATATGATATGCTAAAGTGAAATTAATATTAATATAATAATCATTAGTATCAATGTTAATATATGTTATAGCAGCCGTCTGGACCTCACGCGAGTACTGCGATTAGCAACCATTGAAATAAAAAATCAAGGCGTAAAAAAGGCGTTACTTTGCAGCATATTAAATGAACAAAAAACATTTTCTCAAAAATGTCCGGTAAAGTCGTCATTGTTAACTACATATCAGAACAGGAAGCTAATTGTTGCCGGTCAATCCAAAATTAAAAAAAAAAAACATTACTGACGCGCTAAACTCTCCAGTAATGTTGCATACAAATTCCGTGACTGTATAGTTATTAACTTTTTAAAAATGTAAATCACCATTATAAAATAAAGGCACAAGACTGAAAACACCAAATTAAAAAAAAAAAGCTAATACGACAACGTGTTTATCTGTGTCTGAAATAGCTTTAGGTGTTCTGGGTAGAAAAATACTCTCTTCAAATGCCATTGCTAGAAAAAGGCGGCAAAGCAAAACAATTTTCACTATTTTGTTTTCATTTATTTTTGTTCTTGTTTATTTTCGATTTTTGAGAAAAGCACTATACTTGCCTCGGCCAGAATAGCATTGCTGGCTTCGTATTATTAAACGGACTCGCAAGCTCGTCCGTTCAAACCAATACTCAGTCAGCAATTGCCTACTTCCTGGCCTAGACAGTAATGTACTATATTACATTCGCTACTCCGCTACCAAGCGCTACACCAGGCTACAATAGCGAAATACCAAGATGTTTCCCGTGCATCCCTAGTCTGACGCACAAACGCAACCATGTTGACCCAGGTCCTCCGCTCATATTTGAAAATAGAACGCTTAAGTACTAGTAGTTACATTTCCATAACAATCTTATCTAAGCAGTCTTGATACTTTGCACATTATCTTAATGCTCACCCTTACTTTGTGCGCATCTAAAGTATCAAAACCTGTTGACAACTCGTAGACAAGAACAACATCAACAGCGGCCATCTTTAAGTATTTTGCATTATTTTATTGTCAACTGTGTAGAATTTATATGGAACCTTAGCTGAAGATAATAAAGTACGGTTTTAAATGGAACTGGTTGATTACGGGTTGCTTAAGATAACGCTTGCTTTGCGACTTAGGAATCATTTTAGTACTCAGGATACGGTTTTATCTTTTTTTACTGACGCCAGATTGTGAATCAAGCGTCTTTTGTATTTTTTAATTGTTTACCGGATCGACTAAGAAAATATTTTTTGAGGTTAGGTAGGAACTCATCTAGTTTCCCCACGCTTGTCTACGCGTCCGGCTTTCTACTTCTTAGCTTAGAGGCTATTAGTATTAACTACATACATACATACACAAATCGCGTATACATCCCTTACGGAGTAGACAGAGCCTAAGGTAATACCTAAAGGCCACGTTTAGCGTATAGGAAAGAGGAATCAAAATTCCTAAGATAGTAATTATTAAATATTCGTAATTTGACATGGATAACTTGAAACAGAAATAAATCGAATAAAATGACTTCTAATTATAATTCTCGGCTGGCTCTTTATTTGAGCTCATTTTTAGTAAAAACGACGGATTGGTGAGAAACAAGCCTTATACTCCGAAATTCGATTTTCGAACTTCGTGTCATACCGTCCCTTTCACTCTCAAATTAATGACTATTAGTGTGAGCGGAATGGAATGAAACGAACTTCGAAAATCGAATTTCGGAGTAGCCCCTCAAGTCGGGCATACCTCATCTACTTAAACCCATGAGTGACGTTCGTATCCCATCACACTAATATTATAAAGGCGTGTGTGTATACAATTTGGAACTGAGATAGTTAGTACCCTAGATTACCACATAGGCTACTTTTTATCCCGGAAAATGGCGTAGTTCCCGCGGGATAACGATAAACAATACATGTCAAAATTTGAGTCGCAACGCAAATAATTATACCAGAACATAACTATCCACGTCAGTTCTTAAATCTTTATACTGTAATAATTACACTAGGTTTTATCAAATACATCAAGATTTTTTATTTCTTGATTTTTATGTATACTTTTTACGGTTGTACCGTTAGAAATTGAATTTCTAAATGTCAGTGAAAATTAGAAAGTAAAGCTATGCGTGGTGTAGGGGTATAGCACGCGTCACGGAATGACGAGGATCCGGGTTCGATTCCCGGCCATAGCTTTACTTTTCGGATTTTTCTGTGTTCTAATATTCACTGACATTTAGGAACAATAGGTTTTGTTTAAAAGTTAAACCTACTACGTCCTAATACCTAATTGTATTCCAGCCTGATTAGTAAAGACATAAAACAGACAACGGCCCAGTCCGTTTCGGACTTCAAATGAAAGCGAGATAAGCCCACATTGGACCTAAGAACCAGCCAGTGTACCTCTGTGTAGGGTCCAAATTACACTGGGCAAAGTTATCTCGTATCTTGAGGTAGGAAAGTGTTAAATCGCGGTGATTATTTTGATTGCACGGTGGCTGTCCTCGGTGGAATCTCGAATGCTTTAATTGCTTTCGAGCGAGATCTGTTTGCGTGATTGCGAAGTCGACTGACCATTAGTATCTGACCAGAAGGCTGGAATACCCCTTTGTCTTGAGTATTTTTAGTTTTTTTCACCCGCCGCGATATTTGTTTAAGTCACAGTGAGACGTTTAATCGATCGAAGCATTTCGGTTAATTGAGATGATAAATAGACGTAGTTTTTTTACTTGAACCACGGAATTTGCGATCACCTTTAAAGGTCGGCTATGCTAGTTTAATGAGTGAGATAAAAAATTAAAATTTAATTAATAAAATGACCAATTAATATGGCATAAGTATAACTATAAAGGCTTGTTAACTCTACATTCTCTTGGTTATCATACTTAATCATCTTAATCAATAGGAAGACCGGATAGCCCAGTTGTTAGAGAACCTGGCTATGAAGCTTGAAGTCCCGGTGTTTGTTTTCGAGTATTGCATGTTTAATTATATATTTTATGTATGTGCTCTATATAAGTATGTTTATCCGTTGTCTAGTACCCATATTACAAGTTTTGTTTAATATTGTACTAGGTCAATTGGTATCAATTGTCTACACATATCACGTCTATATCCCTTACGGGGTAGACAGAGCATATGGTAACAAGACCTAAAGGCCACGGTCAGCATATTGTGAGCATATAGGTGGAAAGGGGAATCATAATAGTGATGGGTTACTAGCCGCATCGGCTATAACATGATTCCTAAGATTTTAGTCCAATCTCCTCGATGGTATTTTACCATCTGCGCGGGCAGAAAAGCAACTGGGACATTCTATGTTATTTCTTTGCCCCCAGACCAGTATGGAAGTATTATTTTTATTAATCAATCACTAGATAAACGTTTTGAATAAATTCCATTTGTATTAAAAACGTTGCGTTATATCACTTGTACCAAAAATCTCAAGTAACACGGTAAATTACGCAATAATCATTTTCCGCTGACATAAAAAGAGCGTAACGACGTCCCCTAGGACGGGGGACCGCGTGGGACAGTGGATCCACCGGGGACTCAGGGGACCGATATAGACAATGGAGCGAAATTACAACCGGCCAATTGAGCCGCTTGTGCACTTGATCCCCCTATTGTTTCCGCACTTAATAAGTGTAGGGGACCGAGCAGTCTTGATGGTTGAAGTCGAAATATTTGATATGTAAAAAAAAGCTCCGCTTTGTTAAGCGACTGTGTTAGATCTAGTAAATCTGTGAGTAGTAATGGACAGACACTAAAATCTCAAAAATTATTGGACATTGTCCAATCAAATCTTTGTTGAGAGTAGTTATTATTATAATATTGCTTTGACACTCTAATATATTGGTTTTATTATGTGGTAGCTTTCAGTATAATTTCAATCATTTTACCTAACATTAAGCCAGAACAAATTACCAAGCGTACAAAATGAAACTATGAGTCTTTGTATAGCTAATTCTTATTCCATCATAGTGGAAATTTCTTTAAGTTTTCCTTACGGGCGCCTTGTAAGTTTTCTCAATGTATTTTTGTGGCAAAAATAGTCATTGAGTCGTAGTATATTGTATTATTTAGTAGCCTGCAATTGTCGTCGCATAACAATCGCTCACGCCCACAATCACGCTAAGCGTGGTTTATAAATGTATGTATAGTTGAATCATCGAGAGCGTGGAATTGCATATGTAGTAGTATTGTTTGTTTACAGGCATTCTATATTTGAATTTTCTATTTTCTTGTACTATCAGCATACAAAGAGGTTGTTATATATATATCGAAGAACTAAAAACAAAAATAATGTCAGTGTGAAATTGTCAATATTATTTATGTTGTGCGCATATTTTTACATCTGATTTGATTGTATTCTCAATTAATGTAAATGTAGCAAAAATAAACGTTTCATTAAACATGCAAGGCATTATGAGTTTAGCAACTGAACTAATGAATACCATCACTGCTGAGGACTGGGAAAATATTTGTCACCACGTCGAAAGTGAAGAAAATAAATATCGATGTCAGGACGGAGAAATGGATCAAATAACAGTCAATTTTATTATCAATACTTGTGACAGCTCAGATGAAGAACATGATAGCGAATAAAAGAAAAAAACAGAGGACTACTACTTATTCCACTTCTTGGGTATGTCATTTTATTAAGTTAAGAGAAAATTATTCTCCTTTTGTTGCAAACGGTACAGCCACTACAAATGCAATTCCATCTTCTCGATAATTCAACTATATAACAATGTACGTAAAACCAATGTACCATTATTGGTTTTAAAACAACGGCCAAGTATCAAGTAACATAAAGCAGCCTATAAAGGTGCGATTCGGCCGTCAATTTGTCCGCGTCGCCGCGCGTCTATTTAGATCTCGTTTGTTGGGAGATACAACAGATACTGTAATTTATTCATTTAGCCGTGTTTCAGTACAATAATGTAATTTCATTATTGTTTATGTCGCTCTTTTTTTTTTTTTTTTTTTTTATATGAATAGGAAGGAAAACGAGCAAGTGAGTCACCTGATGGTAAGTGATCACCACTGTCCATAGACACCCGCAACCCCGGAGGGATTGCAGATGCGTTGCCAACCTAGAGGACTAAGATGAAATGCCTCTTGTGCCCGTAATTTCCCCGGCTGTCTTACTCTCCACACCGGAACACAGCAGTGCAAGCACTGCTACTTAGCGGCAGGATTAGCGAGTAAGATGGTGGTAGCGATCCGGACGGACCTTGCACAAGGCCCTACCACCCGCAACTCTGTTCAACGTGGGTTGCGTTCAGTTCTTGCGTTCATTTTGGCGTGCGATTTCCGCGCATTATGTTTCACAGGTGTTGCGCGAGACTCCGTTTGCGCAGGATTCGCTTGTCGCTATCACGCGGGGATTTGCAGTTTTTCGGGATAAAAACTAAGGGCATAAGCCTTTCCCGGGATTGATACTATTTTTACACCAAATTGCAACTAAATCGATTTAGCGGTTTAAGCGTTAAGGGATAACGGACAGAGAGACAGATAAACTTTCGCGTTTATAATATTATTATGGATTAATAAACTTCGGGAAAGAGCCGAGGCTACATTGTCTGTTTGATGTTTGCATTCAGCATTTCTTTCTATCCTCATTCTTTACCGTTTGACAGAAGAAGTTTGAAGCGGATATCTTCTATTCTATTCTATTCTCCCTTAATGGCGGCCGTAGGGCATGGGCCAATGTCAGTTTAAAGCGGATATCTTCAACCGATTGAGCTGAAATTTTACCTACTTGAGTAAGTCAAATGACAATACCATAATTTGGTAGTGGAGTTCTGGTGACCCAGCCAGGATCGTCTCCGCAGGAGGGTACTCTTCAACGGTTGGTCCGATGGACTTAAAATTTGGTCCACATTATGTACGGATGACAACGCAAGTACAGCAAAAAAATTAACCGATTTAGTTTTGTTTCTGAACTCGGATATTTTTAAATTTTTGCCACCTAGGTTTTCCTCATGTTTAGACTTCGAGTGTACAGAATCCCTTCATGCTAGTTCCGAACTAATTATAGACTAAAGAAACCTACGTGAGGACTTAAGCCTAGACTGGACTTAATCCTGGATTATAATGACAGGAGATAAGTACGTCCTAGATATGCATATAACTAGCGCACTTAAGCTCAAGCAACTGGTTCTGCGGTTTGTGATATTACATTTTACTCTATTGACTAAAAAAAAATGTGGTAGCCTAGTGGTGGTAACCCTTGGCCTCTCAAACAGAGGATCGAGGTTTCGAATCTAAGTAAATTTAGATTTAAATTATTTCAACGGCTTAAGAACAAAGCATTATATTCAATCAAAGAATACTTAAAATTAATAACTGTAATACTTTGTAAAATGTGCTAATTCAAACTACTAAAAACCACTTTAGAAAATAAATTAATGTTTGTATGCCAATTTATTTGGTTAGACGTGTCGCTGGACATCAACACTAAATACTAGATCACTTTTTTACCATGTCTAAAGCAAAATAAATTACCTATTTCATTTCATTTCAAATCTGAGTTAGCTTCTGAGTTTTTTGGAATTTATGTGCGAACGCACGTTTAAGTTTAACCATGAGGTTTATGATGAAGGCAAATGTGAGAAAACCTAAACACAACCATGGACCTATTCAGTGATGCGGGTGAAATTCTCAAATCATAGTATTGCCGAGCAGAAACTAAAGCCCAAGCCCTCTAATTCTGAGTGGAGGCCTCTGCCCAGTAGTGTGACGCATAAGACTAATGGTTGCTGACAAAAAATAATTCTGACTAGCGTCACGGTTTTTTTTCCTCCAAAAAAACGTGACGAAAGACAATCATCTTTTTTAAATGAATTTTTAAGCGTAAGTAATAACATTCACCGTGAAAAAAAACCAATGACTTTTTTACACGGTGCTAAGAAAACAGCAAAATTTTTGTAATCTAAATCGATCCTAATATCTACTCACCCAACTCACCCTGCTTGACTCTGGACCTGCCAATTCTTTACAGCAATCTGCATTGTTCTTATGTGCCATCCTTCGCGGTCAAAACAGCTTTTTTTAGTAAAAGTGTTCTATGTATGTTGATAAGAGTGTTTAATAATCTACCCATAGAAATAAGGAATTCTGACATGCCTGAGTAATTTTTGTTTGGATAAGTGTTATTATAGCATTAATAATTATTTAAATCCAATAAACGAACAACCTTGCATTTAGCCCTGTTAAACCAATAATTAACTAGTTAATATACTTCTGAATTTGACATAATGGAATATTTTAATCTGATTTAATATGGTATCTTTACAAATGTTATAATGATCTTGTAATCCTAGTTTATATACTGCTCTATCGGCATATCATGGATATGTAGCATCTCTTCTGAGATATGGACTAATACTGTGGGGAAATTCAGTGGATGCAGATATAATTTTCAGAGTCCAAAAGAAATGCTTACGGGCACTATCTGGAGCACACTTCCTGGAACACTGTAGACCTTTATTTAAGCGCAAGAAGATTTTAACATTACCAGCTATGTATATTTATGAGATCTGTACTTTCGTAAAAAAAAATCCATTAATTTTTAAAAATACGACCACAACATCACAAAGAGGTGCATATAGTAATAAATTAAGTATGCCCAAGACAAGATTAAAACTAATAAAAAGAAATGCCTACTGTATGGCAATACAAATATTCAATAAATTGACGGATAATTTTAAGGACTTACCGCTTAATAAATTTAGAAAAATAATGTTTGACCATTTAGTAGATAATACTTATTACTCTTTAGATGAATTTATGATTAATTGTAACCTATAACCTTTAATTCTTAATTTGAATGTATTAAAATGCATGATAGACAATAATATAATATTTGTACACTATTACTATGGTAAAACAAGATCGGACATTAATACACTGTAACATCAGTTTTACTTTTGTTTATGCAAATAAAAATTATCTTATCTTATCTTCTAAGTAATATTTGCATGCTTGTTTAAGTAAAACGTACGCACTCAAAAACGCTTCTTCATCTGTATTCACCACGACATTTTTGCAAATAAATAATCTTATTCTTATTCTTTTTCAAACAGCCCAAATTTCCACTCCACACTTAGTCTATGCCACCACCCCCTAAGAAAGCAATAAACACATTTCCCTACCATACGAAGCCCTAACAACCTGATAAATCCCGATTGACAATCCGCAGTGGAAACAAGGCTTAACGACTTCCACCGTTGTATAGCACAATTGCATCTACTAATTTAAGGTGCGGTACCATATAAAGCGGGTGGAGTGTTAAGAATCCACTCTTGATCGGCGTTTGTATGAGACTTTAGAGTACGCGCGGTGACGAGCATGTTAACCAAATAGGGATGGCAATGTGGTGAAAAATTTGCTCTTCAACCTCTTTAATTGGGTGTCGCGTTGTTGTATCTGTACAGTGCCGGGAAGGACGGCGAGCGGCTTATTCGTACATACGGGGTAAACTGGGCCTAATGTAACAAGACCTAAAGGCATTTAGCATGGTGGGCAAAAAGAGGAATCTATAATAACCATGATTTTCAACGCTTCCCTCCAAGGGGTTATACAATATGCGCGGGCAGAGAAGCAATTGGTACATTCTATGCTTTTTCTTTGCTCCCAGACCAGTTTGGAAGCTACATATCGCACTGCTAGTACAAAACAGTTCCAACTCAAAATTCGTGTATTTTGAGTTAGTGCTATATTCGAATTCTCGTAACGATGCCGCGTAAGCCAATAAAACAGACGCAAAAATAACTTGAATACTCGCCGAGTAGTGGCTCTGTAAGACTCCTATATGCTGACGCGTCGGTGCATTACCCCCTTCCGCAAGACCGTAGTATTGCTAGTTGCCTGCCGACGTTCATACTGAGAACACGTAGGTCGTTAGCAGCCTTAACGTTTTATTTCGAGTTGAAACGGTTTTGAAGACTAAAATTGCTATTATTGAAGTATTATTTTGAGTTGCTTCGGTTTTGGTGATTTGATGTCGATTTAGATAAAGTGGTTCCATCGTCTTTATTTTAGTTGATACTTTTTAGATGACGAAGGTAAGAGATTTTTAATTGATTATTTTGAGTTATATCTGTCTTGATGGTTTAAATTTTAGATTTTGAATTGCTTCAGTTTTATTGAGTTATAATTTAACCTTTATTTTCTCTTGAACCAACTAAACTAGACATCTCTTTCCAGTTTCATTTAACGCTCAATTTGAGTTGAAACGGTTTTAAACATTTAATTTGCTTGAAAACTTGCTATTTATGGTTTAATTTTCATTGTTTTTGAGTTGATACGCTTTTGGTGATTACTGAAGAAGCATTCATTATTTTAATCTTTTATTTAGAAAAATGAAGGGGCGAGGCCGGTTATTCGTACAAATGACCAAGGAATCCGATAAAGAAAACACTCCCCGAAAGGTACAGTCTTGTCACGAAGAGAATGAAGCGGAATACATTCTACAAAAAGATTTAACAATTATTTCAAGAAACCAATTGGAAGAAAAATCACCACCGCCACCGTCGGATCATGTCGGAAATAACTCTCCGTTGCAAGAGCCTCGGTACGAACCACCGAATCACTATATTTCACCAGTATGGAGTGACGATATTGAAATTATAGACGACTCTGATGCGGATCCCAGTTTTGAGGCACCTGCTGCTAAAAATTTCCATCCAAAGTTATTCCTGCCACGTCTTCGTCTTCTTCTAGTAATAGCAGTTCGAGCTTTTTGACCTCTTTGATGTCATTTAAGATAATATTAACTTGTTTAAGCTTATTATTATATTTCATAGTAGTCTATTAAACGTTACAAAATTAATTAATGTAAGAGTATTATCTCAGTGCTAGTTACGTCGTTGGATAAGGTCCTAAGCATTCCAAAAATATATATTATGTAGTAGAGTAGTGAATACGGGTTCTGTAATTCTGTATACACAAGTAGCACCCATTTTCATTACTCTTGAGTTTATACAAAAAGCTGTTTTTGTTTTTGGTAAAGTCAGTTAAGTTGTTTTGAGTAAGGCTGAGATTATACAAATTTTGATTTTTAATTAATCAAAAGGTCAACTGTTATTACTATTAAAATCTATTTTGTTTGCAAACAATGTTTTACTATTATTTTCCTTATATAACGTTAAAATAACCCATAAAACGACTATTTTAATGAATGATTTACCTAACGTTTTTAAATAATCAAAACGCATTAACTCAAAAATTGTGTACAAAACCGTTGTAACTAAAAATAATCATAGAAATTAAACGCAATTGCTTCCAAAAGACCGTATCAACTACAAAATCAAATTTATCTCCTCATGTAAATGAATTTTATGTATTATTCATGTACAAGCTTTCTTATAAATTAAAGACACTCACAGAAAAACAGCAAGTAAGCTTCTATCAAGCATAGTTTTTCAACAGTAACATTTTTGCAGTTTCTGAAAAAAGAGGTTTTTTGAGTTGGAACTGTTTTGTACTAGCAGTGCGATATGTTTCTATTCTATTCCACTTGTAATCATGTGCTCGTGAACAAGTTAGGGTCCGCCAATCACATTTGCGCGCATGTCAGGAATAGTTGACAGGGTGTCGCTGTAAACGAACACGATATTGATATATTGGCAGCTATAGAAAAAAAATTAACAAGCATTTCTTACGCCTTTCCAATGTAATTTGAAATGTAGTCGTGACTTGTACACAAGTTGCGAGAGATGGCACCAAACGTCACTAATGGTGTCTTAAATTTAAGAGCCCAGCTCTTGTCGGTGGAGTCATCACCATTCACTTATTTTTTTTTCTGCCATTGCTTTGAGCTCCTGATACGACACTACATTAACCTTCCCCTTTGCTTCGTCTACAAATGCACGTCTCGGCCTTCTCTGCCTCTTCTTCCTTCTATTTTCCCTTCTATCAAAGTTTTTATGTAAACGTTTGATCGTATCAGGTGCCCTAGCATACTTCCTCTTCTATTCTCAATCGTCTTCAGTCTCTTCCGCTCCCCCCCCCCCCCCCCCAAACCCAAAACTAATTGTGTAGGTATGCAAGCGATTAAGTTTTTCGAAAGTCTGGTCGAGAGTATTCACCGATGACCCAATTGGTTCCCTTGTAGTGGAAGGTGCAGTTGTAAATAAAGCTGTCCAATAGCCCAGCGTCTCACTACAAGCGACCAAAGGTAACTGTTGAATATTTTGAATTATCAAACAAAGTTCGCGCAACAGTTCACCGAACGGCGCGGTTGTGAGTTGCACACTTTATAGGGTTGTCGCTGATTTGTTGCAGAGACGTTTCTTTTAGCACTGATGTGCCTCTGATTGGGATACACGAGGTGTTTGCGAGTACTTTTTCATTCTCCTACTAATGACTTGTTAGGGCTGTCGATTATTGTTTGTTTTATAAAATTCTTGTAACTTTGTAGAAACAATTGAACCGCTTTGAACCAAAACCAACCCCAGAGGTGTGCACATATTTACGCTTTCAAAGTCGTCGTTGAAAATCCTATAATTGAGTTCTCCCATTTTGATTAAGTTACAAATCTGTTACAAAAAAATGTATGTTCTTTTTCTAGCATAGGCAAAGTGATAAACCGAATGCTAAATATGGGTCGTGTAGCAGCATAGCACGCATCTCGGAATGATGAGGACTCGGGTTTGATTCCCGGTCATAGCTTTACCTTTCGGATTTTTCTATGTGTTCTAATTATCAGTGTCGTTAAGAAATTTAAACGCTTTTGAATTTTGAAATTATGTACAGTCGTTATCTTAATAAGCAGATTAACACGCAATAGGAAATTATCATGATCTATAGACGTTCTTAATTTATATGGATCTAACTGTACACATTTGACACATTGATTACGAAAGGAAATAAGCTTCATGTGATCTATTAATTTGAGATCTAGTTGATGTTAAAAGATTAAATGTTTGATATGAACGTATGCGTAAGGTTCAGTGCCGACTGCAAGCGAAGATATCGCACAATATAGTGAGATACATTCATGTTTCTTGAACATTTACAATGGGTAACAGTTACAGACCAATTTCAGAATTTCAATAATTACATTCGAAGTAGACTTAAGAACGGAATCTGTAAATCAATTTTATTTTGTAAATAAATTACTAAAGCATTGATATAATTATAAACTAAGGCTACTTTAAAAATAACTTCGAAATTTGGCACCATGCCACCGGGCAGTGATTTAGGGCAACTTTTTTATTTATAGTTTTATGACAATTTGTTTTATAATTAATAGTGGTTTTAGTTTTAGTATCTGCATGTATTACATATTGTAATTGTTTTAGGTGAAAATAAAACTTAGACTAAAAATTTAAAATAAAAATAAATTTGGACCCCATCACGCAGGCAGTACCGCGTTGTATCGCAATTGCGAGTCTTTGTGCGAGAAAGCTACCGGCGCGAGAGTCGTCCGTTGCCTCCCTCATTTGCTTATAGCTCAAGTAATAAAGTGCTTTTTTGGAGTTGACTTTTATATTTCAATATAATGAGGTATAACAGTGATGCAGACCCCTAGGGGGTCCGTGGCCTCGACTTCAAGAAACCCTTCTACACAATAAAGCCGACTTAGCTACTCCGCGTGTCTCAGCAACACATACAGTGCTACTACTTCTTGTTTCTCGGCAATCTTCGTTTTCATATGACTGACGTCCGAATTGAAGAAATCCTCTACGTTCTTAGGGCGTGTCGCATCATTGGTGACCCTGTGCTTCCTGGGAGACCCAACCCTCTGGCTCTCCGCGGAGATGTCGGCTCTCTGCATAATTTACCGGATTTATATTGGGGAGTCTTTTGACGAACTTTATAACCTTGTCCCAGCCGCTAAGTTCCATTATCATACTTCTCAACAGGTAGCTTTCATCAACATCATCTCGATGAATGGCGGTCCACCACTGCGCGGTTTAAGCGGTGTATCTTACCCCGTACGTGTAAGATTTGGAATGGACTGGCGGCTGATGTTTTCCCGACTTGTTATAACATGCTGGCGTTTAAAAGGCGAGTGTACTACTATTTGCAAGCCCGGCATCGCACCAGTAGTCTTGATGGTACTGTAGGGGTCGCGATGAGCGTCGCTGATCACTTAACGTCAGATGGACCGCATTTCCGTTTGTCGGCTTTCATATAAAAAAATACAAACTTTGCCGAAAGGCATTAAGAAACTAGAAACACTGTATCTTTTAGATGTATGACTACATCCTAACGAACTCGGGAAAGCGCGTCAACCGGCATGACTGATAGGGTGATATAGCCGATATAGCTTCCTCTATAACAGGCGCAACGCATGCGCCGTACACTGCACATCCGACGTGCAACTTTCATATGGAAAATTAATTCTTGCGAAGTGTTTTATGAATGATTATTATTACGTTTGATCTTCCATGCTCCTTCATGCTGGTCTAGGAGCAAAGAAAAAACATAGAACGTACCAGCGGCTTCTCTTCCCGCGCAGATGGTTAAAAGCCCATCAAGGGAATGGTCTAAAATCTTACGAATCATGTTATAGGCGATGCGGCCCATTACTATTTTGATTCCTCTTACCACCTATACGCCCACAATGTTAAGCGTGGCCTTTGGGACTTGATACCGTAGACTCTGTATGAAGACGTGATTTATGTATGTATGTATGTATGTATGTATGTATGTTCAAAGCTATAACACGTCGTGTCATTCACGTCGACCACCAACATAATGAAGACATAACGCATATGTAAATGAGTATGCGTAACAGAATAGAGGCAAAAACATAGGAAGATTCCTAACAAACAAAGGTGAATTTGAATGAGTGCAAAAAGTGGCGCGCGCGCAGGTTGAGAAGATCTGGCCGGGGAAATTCCCACATCGATGAAACTGGTGATCGGTGCCACTGGTGCCGACACAAAGCTACAAAACTGTATCGTGGCTGACTGATGGACAAGGCATAGATGTTACCTCCTCATCTATAAGCGGTTGTAAAGTTTATATAGAAGACGAAGAAATACATTTACATACATAAATTCGACACAGACATCCAAAATATAAATAACTGGCTGTTGTAAGTGACTACGTCGGCATAGAATTAAATATAGCCTAATACACTCACAAATAGTGTAACTTTCATTGGTAAAAGAATTTTTAAAATTGGTACAGGTGATCCAGGGATCACCCCCTCTCTTTATAATATTAGTATAGATAAAATAAATTACACAACTTAAACATTAACAAAAAACAAACAAGTGCCGAATACTGCCAAAAGTGCCACATTCAGCTTGATGGTGCGGCAAGCCGCACCGCTGATTTTCATCATGATCCTTTTTACATACGAAAAACATTAAAATAATACTTAATATTAAAATATTTAAAGTATTAAAATAATTATCCAACTCATTCACCACTATCAAGTTGACATTTGCCCTTGCCAGACACAGTTTGTCTTTTCTTTGCGATGCTTCTTAATTATTGATTCAATTATCAGGTAAAAGCCCATCGAGGGAATGGGCGAAAATCATAAGAATCATGTTGTAGGCGATGCGGCTAGCAACCCATCACTATTTTGATTCCATTTTTTGCCATCTTCGCGCCCACAATCTTGCTAAAAGTGGCCTGGGTCTTGCCACCTTAGGCTCTGTCTACCCCGTAAAGGATAAAGACGTGATTTGTGTATGTACGAATGTGTATGTATGTATCATCACAAGCTCTTCCACTGTGTCGACAACAATGGAAAGGGGCGACGTCGTGGTCCCATCCCAGTATCGGGATCGTCAGCGATCTATGTATGTAGATTCGCCCATTTACATACACACCATTACTGCACAAATATACCAAGTATGGACCCTCAAATAGAGTTACTTGAAATAGATGAACTAGGGAAGTCTGAGCTTTTTGTTGTGTCCATGTTAGATTTTTAATGGGTTAAACTTCTTCCATGCTGGTCTGGGAGCAAAGAAAAAACAAAGAATGTACCAGTTGCTTAACTTCCCGCGTAGATGGTAAAAGCCCATTGAGGGAATAGGCTAACACCTTACAGGCGAAACGGCTTGCAACCTATCACTATTTTGATTCCTCTTTACACCTATACGCCCACAACCATGCTAAACGTAGCCTTTAAGTCTTGTTACCTTAGGCTCTGTCTACCCCGTAAGGGATAAAGACGTGATTTATGTATGTATGTAAACTTGAAAGTTACAAAATGGACGAGTAGGTACTATACAACTTTAAAACTTTCCTGGGGCAAGGTAGTGCCCCCATCGAGTTGAGAGCCTCCATAGATATAGTTAGATTAGATCTCGGCCGAAATAACTGTAATAAGCCCAAAAAATCTGACAACTGTCGGCCCGTGTCACAGTAAACAAACGAATTTCTCTTTATTACATCAAGTTAAATCGCATGTCCGTTTACTTCGCCACAGCATTGTTGTGTGCCAGTCGTAGTGCATACACGTTCGCAATCGAAATCACATCTGTTAACGCGTAGCGTATGTGTGCAGCACCCACACACACCCCCCGTCTGCATACTATACACGGCGCAGCAAGCGACCCTCCACACATTCTCATTACTCTCAGTGCAACGGACGCATGTCATAGCATTTGTAATTTTTTTTAAAAGCTTAATGACAAATCAAAGGAATTCTACATTACTTCTAGACCCACACCGATTGTTATCCTGCAAGATGCTCCAGTTGCACAATCCATTAAACATACAAGTTGGCGAAAGGAAGAGAAGGTGAAGGCAATTAGAATTGCGTGCGCATTAGACGAAATAGCCTCCTCTGGTATAATTGACTATGTCGTCTAAGTAAAGGTTGAGAGACGACATAAAACTAAAATGCGGAACAAGTAATTTTTCACGTGATAATTATATAAAAGAAAATATTTCATCACCGGCAACACTAAAAACTTTTACGAAAGCATCGATGCCGAATCGATAAAGGCTGATTAATCGCTTCATTAATAAATCGGTTTTGATAAGGAACAGAGAATAAATAAACAATAAAGAATAATAAATACACAGATGCGATCAAGTGAGATCGTTACTCGGCTTAGGTGGAACAAAACAATGTACGTTGACAAGCGATGGCTTACTTAGAGCTGTTATTACCACTTTTGTTTTTGATGAGACTCCTATGGAAACTATAAAATATTATGACAAGACTCTCTACTATTTAAAATATTTATCACAGTCATTCTCTAGATTTGTGTAGGGAGACCGACACGAGTTGAGACAGAGGTGAGTTGATACAAAGCCGATTTCTCTGAACTGTGAGAGTTTATCGGGCTAGTAACTTCGCTAATTCGTTGCTCTTTCTACACTCCACAGTTTGTGTGAAGTTGTGACCTCGCTAACTGTCATAGGTGCAGAGAAAAAGGTTTTGTATCAACTCACCTCTGTCTCAACTCGCCTCGGTCTCCCCTACTCCGCCAAATTAAAACGTTGCACTAATAGGAAAATATAGATAGGTAATTATTAAACGCGAAAACAACACAACGTTATAAAATGTTTTATATTAACCCAGAGCGTTCATTTCCTATACAATTTATAGTCCGCCTTTGTATCAGTGTTTGTCAATTGTATATGTTTTATGTTTATTTTGCACAATTGAGAGTTTACATACACCTAGTTCGATTAAAACAAAAGCACAGAAACAAAATGGAGGTATTAACTTCTCCCCATAGATCTCTTTTGAAACCCCAAAAGCCAAGTCGCAAATGCCTTGAATTTTTAAGTCGAATTTTCGTCGAAATTGATTACGGCCTTCACCGACGCCCGATAGATTCCTTTAGATGTAGATACGTGTTCTTAATGACCGCTGCTAAGCGTCAGAACGTCTACAGAAAAACACTTTTTTCTTTTAATAGCATAATTAACTTTTAAATATACAGTTTATATGGAATTAAAGCCGAAGATGTGAAGCTATGTTCGATAAATTGATGAAATAACTTAATATAATGCCTACTTATTTGAGACGGTAATTGTGGTATTTTCATAGAAATGTTGTTTTGTAAGATTCCGGTTGGAACAAGAACAATTAACATTTGGGAGCCGGGTTATCTTGATGTGGTGTACGGTAAATAAAATTAAAGTATTTTGAAATCTGATTGGTAAATTGTAATAGATAACGGTAATTATCGGTCGGAGCCAACGTTGACATCAAATCTTCAGGTACTTGCATTAAGTGAACATTTACATATAAATCTCCTATATCAAGACTTCTAACTCATTGAAAACTATCTAACACTTCTGTTAGCAGTTGAGCAACTTCGTTCGGGATAAAAAATAGCTTGTGCTATATCTGTGCCAAATTTCATCCAGATCTCTCCAGCCGCTCCGTGACAAGTATCGATACACCATACATCCTCACAAACTTTCACATTTAGATTATTAGTAGAATTAGTAGATTTACAAATTAATAGTCATTATCTAGAAGCCTGCCACGCTGGTTTGGAAGTCAAAAAATATTATAGAACGTACCGAGCAGATGGTAAAAGCTCATTGAGGGAATGGGCGTAAATCTTAGAACAACCCATCTCTATTTCGATTGCCCTTTCCACCTATACCCCCACAATCATGCTAAACGTGTTAGGTCTTGTCCCCTTAGGCTCTGTCTGCCCCGTAAGGGATATAGACGTGATTTGTGTATGTGTGTCTAATAATAACAAGCTAACTAATTCATACGTTCGTAGTTGTTCCCCCTCCATTTTAAGGTCCTTTGTTGACTTTGGCTGTCTTATTCGCACCACCGAAGAATCATTGAAATAAACATCTTCACTTATTTCATGTCACAACTGTTATTGTAAGCAATTACAAACCCGCACCACTCCCAAAAGCCAATTAAAGCCTTTGTAATGATATCTCAGACCATTAATTCTAACCATACAACGGCCTGGGAAGTCAATTATTATCTAACACAGTAGCTCATAATTCCAACCTGTGGCAGGACGAAATAATAAATAATTCCTGTTATATAACAGGTTTCATTAAGACTGCAGTAAATCAGGCTACCTGGGATGCGCTCGCGCCGCGCTATGTAGCGTTGGGAAAACAAACTTAGCTTTATTCTATTTTATATAATACAATACAAAACAATACAATAACTACACAATACAATATAATACGAATGACCCGCGTCGGCTTCTCGAAATTCTTTAACTGTAGATTTAAATACACACTTAAATATACACTTTCTTTTAGGATCGTTCTATTTATTAATGAAGGCCACATTAAAATTCGTTGCGTAGTTTAAAAAGCAAAGTATACACGGTATAAATTTCAATCCATTTCCGTCATAATAATGTCGTGAGATGTCAAGTATTATGCTTAAATTCAAGCCAGTGTGGTTATAAGAAACGGCTTTAGGTTCGCGACTTTCCGGATATGACAAAAGGTTTGAGCGAGTCAATTTTTCAGTTGAATTTATACCTAACAAAACGTATTGGCAGAGTGCAAAGCGGGTGGAGGGGGTAGCCTAAACGATCACAGCGCTCGCTACGGCTAAAATTGTCATTTTTGTCGCTGACTTGAGCTGTCAAATCCATATTGCAGTAAACATTTTCTAATCGTTTTTGAGATAAAATATGGTCCTGGTAAGATGTGTTGTTGTGAATTGTAATAACACCAAGAAGAATAGCGACCGTAAATTTTACCAATTTCCAAGACCATGGTGGAAACGAGACCAAAGAAATAAGTGGATATTTGCCGTAAGAAAAAAAAAGTAAGTTACCTAACCTCTAAAATTTCACTGAAAACAACAATTTTAATATTATTGGCAATAATGTTACTGACTACCATTATCCAAAATTGTGTAATAAAGTAAAATAACACAAGATTTCATTAATATTTTTCACAATATTTATACTTCTTGTTTGACAGCGGTGACAATATTGTCCATAATGGCCGCCTGTCACGTGGCGCTGTCGTCGCGCTCGGTCCCAATAGTGTTCAAGTATTAGTAAAATCATGAAAAATAATCTTTAAGCAGCAAATTTCTTATTACTCGAAAGACAACTGTTCTTTTTAATTGCTTTTAACAAATAAATAGTCCGTCGTACAGGCATTAATGGGGGTAAATAAGGTTCTTCCATGCTGGTCTGTTCCATACCAGTTGCATCTCTTCCCGCGCAGATGGTAAAAGCCCATCGAGGGAATGGGCGAAAATCTTGGCATCACTATTTTGATTCCCCTTTCCACCTATATTCCCACAATCATGCTAAACGTGGCCTTGAGGTTTTGTTACCTTAGGCTCTGCCTACCCCGTAAGGGATAAAGACGTGATGTAGGTATGTATGTAAATAAAGCCGAAAAAGTTCTGTGATTTGATTTTTTGTATTGCCTTATGCAAGTTTGAATGTTTAAAGTTTAATTTTTGTTTTTTTTAGCAATAATACTTATGGCAAGTAATTTCCTCCTCACAAGACTAACATCAGAGCGAAATATTAAATCCTCAATATTTATAGTTAGTAAAACTCGGCAACTTTCCAACAAGCCTCGAATCTTTCAGAATAGCTGAGTACTTCACTAATTGTTGAGCCCGTCGCCTCTCGCAAACTCCTTTTATTGCCACAATTACTTGCCTTAAAATATTCCCTCAGACGCTAATTACTTCTCAAGTATGGGAGAAACTAATTATAGGAACTTAAAATTAAGTTTTACTGCAATATTGGATTTTATTTGGCGTTTTGATAATTTTGACCCCTCTGGATTTATTGTAGAAAAAAGTGATAGTGATGATATCTTTATGAATGCATTAAAACATAATTAGGTTTAGTCTCGCTGCTGGGCACAGGCCTTCACCTACGATGAGAGAGCTAGCTTAATAGTAAGTAAGTAAGTAAGTAAATGCTTTATTGTACAAATATAAAGAAAAAGATACAATTCACAAAAAAATAAAAATAACATTAATATATGCACAAAGGTGAATTTATCCCTTTAAGGAATCTCTACCAGTTAACCTGTGAGTAGATGAGACGAGTATGGTTTGTTTTAACTCGGGGCATGTTTAAATTGGTACATTGGATGGATTAACAGATTCTTCAAGATAGCTCTCCAAAAATTGTGCTCGTAACTCGATCTCGGATTTTCGTGGTGCAATCGATGTTATACCTATATTTGAGGGCTCCAATTTTCCTTTAATTGTATGAGAATTAATCGCCACCCACGTTACATACAGGCGTATCTCGTAAAAAGTCTCTTCTTCTTCTTCTTCTTCTTCTTCTTCAACCTTTTTCTACCCAATGCTGAGTAAAGGTCTCTTCCATAGCCCTCCAATTGCTGCGATTTGGGTTTTCCGCATCCAGTCCTTCCCCGCTACTTGAATGTGGTCATCGGCCCATCTTCTAGGCTGTCGCCCCACGTTTCTGCGCCCAGTCCTTGGCCTCCACTCCAGCACTTTCCTACCCCATCTTCCATCAGATCTGCGGCATATGTGGCCAGCCCACTTCCACTTCCTTTGGGCTATGATTTTCGCAATGTCAGTGAGTGTTGTCTAAGTCTAAAATGAGTTAAATATACCAAAATGTTCGCCTTTTTGTGCTTTATGTCACCACAAAGAGACGAATCTCTAACTACTTTGTTCTCCAAATACTCACGAGGCCTATCTCATAAAGCTGTGAAAAAGTGACTGACTGGCGTATATTGAGAAACGCCATCAGCAATCGAGGTGTTTTATTATACTTGGCGGCACAGACAGCCCTATCTCAAACATTGTATGAGTAAGATTATTGTATTTATGTCATTTTTTTTTAAATATATAATACTAGCGACCCGCCCCGGCTTCGCACGGTATATTATGCATGTATTATACATATAAACCATCCTCTTGAATCACTCTATCTATTAAAAAAACCCGCATCAAAATCCGTTGTGTAGTTTTGAAGATATAAGCATACAAACGGACTTGGGGACAGAAAAAGCGACTTTGTTTTATACTATGTAGTGATACACACATACATACATAAATCACGTCTTTATCCCTTACGGGGTAAACAGAGCCTACGGTGGCAAGATCTAGGCCACGATTAGCAAGACTGGGCGTATATATGGCAAAAAATCGAATCAAAATAGTGATGGGTTGTTAGCCGCATCGCCCATAACATGATTCCTAAGACTTTCGCCCATTCCCTCGATGGGCTTTTACCATCTGCGGGGGAAGAGAAGTAACTGGTACATTCTATGTTTTTTGTGTACTCCCTGAGCAGTATGGACGGTTATAAATAATATTAAGTTTCTTTTTTGTTTACATTGGCTTCATTTTGCAGTCCGTACTTGATGTCTAATCTTTTTAGCTATTTGTGTTCGTAGTGAGTGGATGTGGTTATTAAAAGAAAACTGTCTTTAGTGCTTTAGCTCAGGGCATAGAATAATATTACTAATAATATAAGCGATGACCGATGACGGACATAGTCAAGTCAACGTCAGAAGTTGCTACTCACTTTTATATCTGTATAGACTACAAGCCCATGGACAAAAAAAACATGTGAAATGAACCAGCGTGAAACACGCTTAGAAGGCTGTTACTATATCATAAAATAACTCTGAGCGCTATGCCGTCTTTTCTGAGCGGTATATTTATGGAATTTCTCAGGTACAAGTGAGGAATTTTTTACGACTAATTATTAATTTATAGCGTTTTTATAGATGATTAAAAATAAATGTCGAAAGACCTAGTGCCGCTTTAAAGTGGTGGTGCCGGAAGTTAATGCAATTTTTTTTTCAATGTATGGGAAAAAGTCTGTACCTCTCAGAAAAGACGGCATAGCGCTCAGAGTTATTTTATGATCTAGTAACAGCCTTTTAAGCGTGTTTCACGCTGGTTCATTTCAAATTTTTTTTGTCCATGGGCTTGTAGTCTAGTAGGCTTATTGTCTAACTCGCTCGCAATCGCCATCGTGTTCATTTTGACAGTTTTTATATGAATATGACAGTTAGCTGATTCCAATGCCAATTGTCAGCCCATACATGAACTGTCAAAATGAACACGATGGCGATTGCGAGCGAGTTTGATAATAAGCCTACTGGTCGCTTTACGCACGGCGTGTAAAATCATAAGAAATATGTCTGACATGTCCTAAACGAGACTGAATGAAATGCAAGTGTTAAAATAGAAAGAGTGTTTTGTTAGGTACATTTGATACCTACTAACTATACAAACTGAACACTCCTACAAAGATTTTTCATTATTTTTTTTCATTCAAAATTTACTGCTGCCCGTTATAATTCAAAAATCCCGATAATCAAATTTACGCAGCTATTTAATTAAACTAATTGAAAAAAACTATTGAACAAAAAACATTTACCTCGCTACCCTACTACTTACGAGTACGTGCAAGATAGCCAAACCTGTGCAATATATATATGTTTTTACATGCAAGCCACATAAAACAAATAAATCCCACAAACTTAACTATCCCCTACCCCACACAAAACACTGACGCGTTTCGATCCCTCTACGGGATCATTCTGAAAGCACAAGCGTTATCCATGTATGCGAACTAGTACCTTTCCTAAGAAAAGTAAGTATACTAAATCGCTTCACTGTTATTTCTTGGATAACCAATTAAAAATCTATGAAACAAGTAGCGGATTTGCATAGAGATGGAGCGCGGATAAATCATTCGTCGGCCATTTTGACGCGAAGCGCCATCTGTGTCAACTGCATGAGTTATTACAATACGCTAGGGTTGCCAGCAAAACTATATTTTGTTATTATTGTTAAGTCTGGCAGGGAAAAAGAAATCTCGATTTAGTAGCTAATTTTGCTTTGATTTTTGTAACTATCCAGTGAGTTGAGTACTCACTATTGTTTGTATTGTACACAAAACATACAAATTGAGCTCGTCACTGAACAAAACAGATGTACAATCAAGGGCATAAATATAAGGTCGGTGACACATATATTTGACATGATATGATCCTTTAAGGGATCTCTCCCAGTTAACTTCCGAACGATTGACGAGACAGAACAATAATGCAGTAGGAACAAAAAAAAGTAGAAACAAAAACTTATTGGAGCATAAAATTTGGCCAAATACCTAAATAATCCATTATGTAAATGATGAATGATGTGTAAGTAAGTCGAATTTCTTATTGATCGAAGATTAACAATACACACACAATACAATACACAAATCACGTCTTTATCCCTTACGGGGTAGACAGAGCCTAAGGTGACAAGACCTACAGGCAACGTTTAGCAAGATTGTGGGGCTAGGTATAGATGGAGAATGGAATCAAAATAGTAACGGGTTGCTAGCCGCATCGCCTATAATATGACTCCTATGATTTCGCCCATTCTCTCGATGGGCATGTACCATCTGCCCGGGAAGAGAAGCAACTGGTATGTTTTTTCTTTGATCCCAGACCAGCATGGAAGATTTCGTTATTGAAATAAAAATCGTATCATGAAAATTACGAGAGACAACCCTAATAAAATAAAGTGCAACATGATTTATAGGGCAACCCCTGAGATTAACCCTTTAAGGTCACATCAAGGGGTCATAGAGACCCCACTGGCATATTTATTGTTTTCCGACACGCCAGCTATGAATTATCTTCTCTAATTTGATTAATTTCTTTATCAAAATAAGGGCGACTATTACATCTTCATAGGGCCTGTGAAGAAAAGGAAAATTAAGTAAATATTATTTTTTAAGTTTAGTTATTCCCATACTTCCATTCATGATTGTGGGCGTATGGATGAAAAGGGGAATCAAAACATTGATGCGTTGCTAACCACATCGCCTATAACATGATTTCTATTATTTTCGTCCATTCTCTCGATGGGCTTTTGCCATCAGCGCGGGAAGAGAAGCAACTGGTACATTCTATGTTTTTTCTTTGCTCCCAGACCAGCATGGAAGAAATAAAAGTAACGACTGCATATTTGTATTGTATGATCAGTCAAGCATCATACATTTTCCTCCCTCATCAGTTATTCCCTCTGTCACTGCAGTAATTCATAAATTGAGCGGATTAATTGATATCATAAAGGGTTAAGCCCTCCGTAGGGGCATGTTGTGACAAACGTAGGGTTCAAGGTTTGTTGCGGAATGTATGGTTGTGTTCGATTTGTTTTCTATGATGAATGGACTGTGAGGGCTCATACATTTTTTTACATTCAAATGTGAATGTCCTTTTTAGGGTAGGGTACCCAAAGGGTGAAAACGGGACCCCGTAACTAAGACTTCACAGCCCGTCCGTCCGTCCGTGTGTCACTAGGCTGTATCTCATGAACAGTGACAGTTGAAATTTTCACAGAATAGATGATTGTATTTCTGTTGCGGCTATTACAACAAATGCTAAAGACAGAATATTTTTATGTACACACAGCAAAATAATGCGGTTAGCACAGCCACGCACATGTCTATGCGTGTTGAGTATCGACATGAACGTTAAGTAGAATCTATGACATGTGAATGTGTGAGTGAGTTCGATCATAAAATCTACCCCCTAAGTACAGATTTTTTAGCAACAAGATGAATGAGCAATGTCACTGTAAATTACCTGTTTATTGAATAAACAACAACTAACTATAAAATAACAATGAAGAAAGTTACAACTATTTAAGTTAGTTTATAATAAATTAAGTAAAAAATAATTACAAACTAAATGAAAATAATCCCCGCCGGTATCGTGTCACACTCAAAGGCTGAAAATGCAATATCTCCGGTTTCAGTTACTTCTACAAAAATAATGTAAAAGTATTTTTTTTATTTAGACTGTCCTAAAAATATTTTACCTAATCTTACATTGGATATTGTCATCCCCAGTGTAAGCGAGAGAACCGAATCGAAGCTTCCTTCGACCTTGAATCTTCAAATTTATGCAATCCCACGCATTGAACTATTATTACTACCGAAGAGTAGTTACCATCTCACTGATGCGACGATGTTATATTATTATTTCTCAACAAGTCTGAGATTCCAATTCCAAAGCAATATTCCTCACAACCAGCACGGCCATCGAAATAACATCCAAAAATGTCATTTTATTATTACTATTTTATATTCCGTTTTCTTCGGATACGAACCCGGTTCACTAAAGCAGAAGTCAAATCTTCGACCTGTCTTTGACCGCTAGGCCACCGAGGTATGCAAGTTACATGGTGAATTTATGAATTATGTTCAATCTGCGACTACTGTATTGCAATTTGTGTAAATAGCTGTTTTATGAGCTTTGAAATAAGGTTGAAATTTTTTTTTTTTTTTTCTGTAACTATTTAATTTTATGGTGGTTGCAGTCTGTTGTATGTTTAATTTTACTCTTATATAATATGCTAAAAACGCAAACGCATTGTGTTTTATTTTAATATAATTATTAATAGGTATGACTCTTTTTACTGGAGTTTAAAAGTTGCTAGCTGATGGCTATTTTGGTCGTTATCGTCTTAAACAATATAAAGTGTTTTCTACCCTCAAATTTCTAATAATATGATTTTGTGAACAAACAACTGTCACCGCTGGCAGCCATTATTAGCTGCGGGATGAACCGTGTGTTATACTTACGAACTGTTTAATTTTGCCTTTCGAATACCTTGTGATTTGCAAAACATGGATTTTCATTTATCTTTGTTGAAAAGAGCAAAACAATATAACTATTTATATAAGGAATCGCTAGGCGTTTTTTGATATGGGTAAGTAGACAAACGGTATTAAAAACAATGACTTATTATTTTATCGGTAATGTTTTAAACAACTTTCTTTGACGAGAAATGTTTTTATTTAAACTTAATTTATTTTGCAGCGGAAGACTGTGCCATTATGGATTCACCCTTACGCAGACTTCGGACACGATAAAAATATTCGTTCTGGGCCTAAACCTGAAGCCTCATCTCCTGCCATTTGATTTGGACATTATGTAGTTGCCGCACCCGCTAGTGACCCATTTCACAGCAACAAGACACAATGCTACGTTGCAAGCTGTGCGAAATCATCTGCATGCTGCAGGATTGCATTGCCATAGACCAGCAAAAAACATGCTTTAACGGACCAGTATAGAAGAAACCTTTGCTCGTGAATATCTTGACTTTGATTATTACATCAATCAAAGTCAAATGTAGTGATTTTTAGTGATGAAGACGAAATATATTAACTTAATTAAATATATAAACACAGTAATGTTTTACAGTGCAGAACGAGTGGCAGTGTTACTTTAGGCTATGGGGTTGGATGTCATCGATGGGCCCTGGTGTCCAAATCCAAACCAAATCGAGATAGGTAGCTTAGTCGCTTCAAAGTGGAGATTATAACCCAGTGTGAAATGATGTTATTGTTAATGGCTGTCATTTAACATGTCTATTCATTTCACCACTGACTTACACGTCCGCAAATAAAACGTTTCGTTCATCTTTATCAGACTTAAACCTAATAAAACAGAATTTAAGATATTAATTATGTGTCATCTTAAAAATAGCCCTATTATGGTTGTGTATTCAATTTGCAAGATAATTATTATGTTAGTGACATAAGACTTTTTAGTAAACATAAAATCATACTGGCCTCTAAAGTGTGTGTTATTTTATGAATATTATTCTATAAGGAAAAGTGTGCAGTTTTATTTAGCTAATTTAATTACTTTTGGTAATAATAATAATAACACAAATAGAGGCTAATACAATAAAAATTAAATGTTGCAATAAACAATTTGAACCAATAATTGCATTTTATTGTTTTATTCTTTTACGTCCTTTTTTTCTTGGTTTAGGTAAACATGAGTTTATTTTGAGATTAGTAATTTAAAATTAAAAACAAAAAAAGATACACTTGTGCAGGATTCGAACCAGGTTCTTTCGGTTTCATAACCCTAGGTCAATACACCTGAGCCACCACGCTTATAATACTGGTGACAAAATTATGCTTCCATTGAACAAAATACCAGCAGGTTTGAATAATTATGCGTGAAGGTAGTCAGAAAACACAATTAGCACAGATAGGGCATTTTGTTGTGTGCGTAATAAGGCAGCGGATAAGTGCGGATGTGTGTATAGAATGACACACGTGGATAACTAGGGTGCTCACCGATTCGCTTTGCTGTGTGTACGTCTGTCTGTCACCATTACCATTCTCATGCAAGAAAAAACGTGTCCCAGATTTTACTATGGGTTTTTCCTGTTCGTCACGTTACATATTAAAAAAAGTGACGAATAGAAATTTGGGACATATTTTTTCTTGGGTACGTCTTAAAATACATAAAGTTTAAAATGTATAATGGGTTAAAATACATAATGGTTTACAATATATAATGCGATTTTCTCAGAAAGTTACAAATTAACAGGATTGTTATAAAACAAATCTAACCTAACCTAAACCAATCTATAGATTACGATATGAAAAAAGTTCATTTAGCTAATTGTTTTACAGAAAATTGCGTTATATATTTTGAACCATTATGTATTTTAACCCATTATACATTTTAAACTTTATGTATTCTGATCCGCTCCCTTTTTTCTTGTATAAGGATCGATAGGGTAAACGACTGAGTAAGGAAAACCCAAAATAGTTAAAATCTGGAAAAATCTATACTCATACCAACACATCTAATTTATACTGTAAACAAACATAATTATAAATATATAGTACCTATAAATATAACTATACCTACTCTGACTCAAGTAAGCAAAACGCCCTTCTCATTGAATAATTGAACAGTTCACTTTGTTCAAATTAAAACTGAATTAAAACAAGCAAATTAGATATAATTCGACGTAATGCGTTTCAGATGGGGTCATAGCATCACTGTTTAATAATGCATTTCATTACAGGGGTGAGTTGGCACAGCTAACAGAAATAAAGATGCTACACATTGAAATAGAAACGCTGTGTACTCTAGGGCGCAATAGACGTACTTCCAGCCTCTAGTATTTGTCACTTTAATCTCTCAGTATCTCTTCGGTTACCACTGGCAAATTGGTGAGTGAATATTCTAGTATAAGTTTTTGATAAAAAAACGCAGTATGGAACAATTTACAAGTCACTATAGTGGCAAGTAGCGGCAAGAAACTAATCTCACAGTATTTGATTTGACACATCAACGCATTCGAGAAATTTCATGCGACAAAAACTTAACTTGATTAAATGGACAACGAATGTCACTGTCATAGGCTTATTACCTATCTCGCTCGCAATCGCCATCGTGTTCATTTTGACAGTTCTTGTATGAATGTGACAGCTAGCTGATTCCGATGCCAATTGTTAGCCCATGTTGTACACGAACTCTCAAAATGAACACGATGGCGATTGCGAGCGAGTTAGATAATAAGCTTACGGCTTCTACGTGAAATTTCTGTTTTATGAGTCAAATTCTTTAGTCTCTTGACTATTTCTATGGTAGAAAAAAAAGTTTAAAATTGTACGAGAAAAACAGACATCACAATTACTATCCTATTAGTTTTTAGTAGTTAAACTACGTCTTCAGTTAAGCCTTGCATTGAACATTACTGAATGTAATCAATTTACCGACGTTTTTAAGCAAAGTGCACAACTTTAAGCCCCACTTATCTGTAACAGACAGATGAGTTTTAACTGGCGCAATGTTAAATAAAGTCCAATCTGTTGTCGCAGGGTGGTCCTTGGAGACAAATCCCTTGATGGATAGCATGCCATATGATATGTTTAATTAAGAGCTGTGATTGTAATATAAGTATCAAATAATTTTGGGATCCAAATAAAAGGATATTAAGACTGTTTAAAACCGTTTTTTTTCTGAACAACACTGTAAATTAGAACACAGAAAAATCCGAAATGTAATGCTCTATGTCTATGCTCTGTGTGGTGTCTTACACCTCAGCGTAATGCTGCGCCAGCGACCGTTTCACTTTTGCGAAGACACACAACGCTGATGATCTATTTTTCATGTCTGTTTTTTTTGTTTTACCTTGTTTATTTTCTATAGAATTGTGTATGTTATCTTATATTTGTGTGTCTTGCAAAAAGGAATAAATGCCTTCTTTCTTTCTTTCTATGGCCGGGAATCGAACCCGGATCCTCGTCATTCCGTGACGCGTGCTATACCCCCGCACCACACGTAGCATGTAAACTGTTTCTTTAAAATAGAAAATTAGTGTTTCGCAACTCAGTTCATGTACTACAGAAGTATTGAGATATACTATACTATACCAAGGTTAATTCGGTCAGTACCGGGGGAAGACCATAGAACACGACTTTCGCCAACTTGCCCATTTTATTTAAAACCAAGGAAGAACACATTCTATATTCTATAGTTTTCAAACTTATTTTTTTTAAATAACATCCATTCTACTAGTCATTATCATCATATCAGCCAATGACGGCCACGGTTGGACATAGGCCTTCCCCGTGGACTTCCACTTGCCTCGTTGAAGTGTCAATGGGCAGGCCACATAGCACGGAGAACAGATGGTCGTTGGGGCCGAAAGGTTCTCGAGTGGAGACCGCGGATCGGCATGGATAGGACGGCCAGCAACGAGGTGGCCTGGTTAAGTCGCGGGTTCACTGTGGATGCAAGCCGCTTCCAAGAGAGGCATTGTACGTAATAACTGACTAAAAATGTAGGTAACTTTAAAGCTTTCTCGCGCAAAGACTTGCTATTGCAATACATCGCGGGAATTCAGCCTGCGGGAAGGAGACCCTGCGTAAGGGTCGAAATTGATTTTAGTTTTTAGCGTAAGTTTTATTTTTGTGATGTTATTTTTAAGGTAGCATTAGTTTATATTTTTGTTACCTAATACTTTTGTAATTATTTACAAAATAGACTGAGTTAATGTACCGCGATAGAGATTTTTCTTGGACAGTTTAAACTGGCCGAGTTTTAACAAACATTAGCTTATCATGCAAAACGTGGCGTTCAGATCTTGTTACCTCAGGCGCTGTCTACACCGTAAGAGATAAAGACGTGATTTATGTATGTATGTATGTATGTATGTATGTATGTATGAGCTTATTAATTGAGCTACCGACGTAGAGATCAAAGGTAAACCAATTTATTCGTAGCCTCAAAACCCAAGCCTGGAATAAAACCTGGAAGAATTGTCCAATAGAGTGGGAAGATGCTACCTAATTCTGCAACATAGGTATCAGTGACTCGTCACTTACACCGTACTTACACTATCAATGGACATAAATAATTTCAGTTTTTTTCATAAACAAACAAGTTTTTATTGCATCTATTTCACTATGACACGCAATGACTTTACATTTACCTACAATCGGTATCAGTCACCTTATTGTCAAGTCTACTTACCCAACTCTCATATCTCATGGGCTGGCCAATCAGAGTGCAGATACCGCCTCAATGGATTATCAATTTGATACTGACATTTTCTACTCTGCGAGCAAAGAACAAACATAGAATGTACCAGATGCTTCTTTTCCCGCACAGAGGGTAAACGCCCATTAAAATGAGCAAAACCTTAGGAAGCACGTTAAAAAGATGCGGCTAGCAACCCATCACTCTTTTGTTTCCCCTTTCCACGTATAAGCTTACAATCATGCTAAACGTGGCGTTTAGGTTTACCTTAGGCTCTGTCTACCCCATAAGGGACATAGACGTGATTAGTGTATGTGTTTCCACCTATTCGTCCACGATCGTTCTTAACGTGGCCTTTAAGTTTTGTTACCTCAGACTCTGTCTACCCCGTAAGGGATAAAGTCGTAGGTTGTGTAGGTATTTGTACTCTAATGTCAAATTCATCTATGACTGTAAATCACACGCTGATTAGAACTACTCTTTCAGCCAGAAATGGCTTGCGATTACTACGCGCCCTTACCGAGCGGATTCCTTGCGGACCGAATATAATGATATCGCCATTTTGGTACGGCCATAGGCTTAGGAAAGTGCCAGAGCGGTCACAGGAAAGTCATGCATAGAGTTGTGATTGCGTCATGACAAAATCAAATGACATACACATACACAAATCACGTCTTTATCCCTTACGAGGTAGACAGAGCCTAAGGTAACAAGACCTACAGGCCACGTTTAGCAAGACACTGAGGGCGTAGAGGTGGAAAGTGGAATCAAAATAGTGATGGGTTGCTAGCCGCATCGCCTATAACATGATTCCTATGATTTTCGCCCATTCCCTCAATCTCAATGACATGGTGGTCATTTTACAAACTTTTTATTTAACTTGTCTACAATCTTGCTAAATGTGGCCTGTAGGTATCTGTTACCTTAGGCTCTGTCTACCCCGTAAGGGATAAAGACGTGTTTTGTGTATGTATGTGTATGTTTATGTAAGTTGTACGCTCTAAAAGTTGACATTTTAAAAGATGGATGACATTGCAAACAAGTACAGTTACTTACTTACAATCTGAAAAATATAACCTAGTTTTAATTGTCGCTAAGCAGACGCTTATTGTCGAAGATTTACATGCGCTCTGGTATGATACATACATACATAAATCATGTCTTTATCCCTTACGGGGTAGACAGAGTCCAAGGTAACAAAACCTTAAGGCCACGTTTAGCATGATTAAGGGCGTATAGGTGGAAAAGGAAATCAAAATAGTGATAATTTGCTAGCCGCATCGCCTATAACATGATTTCTAAGACTTTCACCCATTCCCTCGATGGGCTTTCCATCTGCGCGGGAAGAGAAGCAACTGGTAAATTTTGTTTTTTCTTTACTCCCAGACCAGCATGGAAGAATTAGTCTGGTTTATCACCAATAATACCCACACACACACACACACACACACACACACACACACACAGGCAATTTCGATAAAACACAAACCCTGAACAAAAAATACATACTTAAATCGTGTCCATACTTAATTGGTAACTCCACTAAAACCACATAGCCGCACACCTCTACAACATTTCAAACGCAACGTTATTAACCGTCTCCCAGCCAATCAGGAAGCACGCACACATGTCAATCACCAATTACAGCTCAGTTTGTCCCGCGTCACTTGCCGCTGACCAATCGCCCGTCTGAATTTCAATCAACGTTCGCAATTCGAATGCCGTTCGATTGTTTCACCGTTTCCCGTTAGCTGCAACGGCTGAATACAAATTGTTGGTAACCCCTTTTTAAATTGATTTCCTTAGTCGAGAATTCACTATACTCATGACTTATTTTGTTTCGTAATATTTACAGTTCGTGAGCTCTTAGAATGCAATCGGGTTTGTCTTGTTGTCTTACTCACTCTTATGACTTTGATACCTGAATCAGCTGAATGAGGGAGACAGGCTCGGACTATAGAGGTACTCTGAAAAAAAATGAAAAATTTCCCACAGGATAGTAAACCTTAAGAGTGTCACCAACGTACGCCCTCGGAATGCAACGATCAACCTGATAATTCCACACTTTAACTGCTTATTTAGAAAATGTATAAGTACATGATCAGGACAGCTGTAAGATTCTTTCTTAGGAATAAGTTCGGCTCTATACTACTTTATTTTTGCTTTTGTTTTTTTTTGGTATTCATAATATTTATATAAGGAAGCGGTAAAAGTACAGCATTCAAATGAAACAATTGTAAGGGTCATGCTCATTTCTGACCCGCTTTAATAGAAGTGTAACCTAAGCCACAGATCCAACTCTAATACGTCAATGACACTTAATATTTATGAATCACTTTACAAAGTAACAGCTTACACAATTCTAGACGGATTAATTAATTTCCTGTGGATTACAAGAAATTGTCTCCACGCCTTACGTGTTGCCAACCTAATAGGCGCAGTATCGCCTACTTGGTATGCTAATGTTGGCCGACCGAGTACTTCCTGCGTTATTTACTATTATTTAGGCTATAATTAAGTACGTGTTTTGTTTAATAAGTTAGATTTATACCAATGCGGTTTGAATGCTTTAGTTTTTTTTAGGGTACTGTGCTTCAAAAGGGATAAAGGAACCCTTGGTTGCGCTTGTGCATCGGTCTGTTGCTTCGAATCTACTGACTACACATTTATTTTTTGTGTAACTAACGCAAATAAACTTTCAGGCGGAAAGATAAGGAACAAAAATTGAAGTGGTTCCAAACTGTATTGTAGATGGAATCAACATTAATATTTTATTTAGATACAATATTTTTGTAATTTTGAAAATGATGCCGATTTAAACTAAACCCGCTTCATTTCTTCTTTTTCTTCTCTGTCTGTCTGTGAGAATAGAAGAGGAAATACCCTGGGGCACGTCATCCGACATGATGATTACATAAAAACTTTGATAGAAGGGAAAATAGAAGGAAGAAGAGGCAGAGGAAGAAAGACGTGCGTTAGACCAAGCAAAGGAGAAGGTTAATGTAGTGTCATATCAGAAGTTCCAAGCAATGGCAGAAAAAAGAAGTGAATGGCGATAACTTCACCGTTAAGAGGGGGTTACCAGGGCAACCACAATAATTTAACGCGTACCTAGTTCTATTCAGCGTAAGAGACACAGCCATATAGCTCTGTCTCTTACGCTGAATACAACTTGGCACGCATTAAGCGATTGTGGTAGCCCCCCTAGGCTCTTAAAGAAGAGAAGAGAAGCTACCACGGGCGAGATAAACTACCCGTCTTTTTTTTCTATTCGTTCTAGAAAGATATAGGTATTCAATCTTGCGCGACACAGCTCTCGCGTGCTCTCGTGCTAGCTGTGCTAAGTACATATTCCCTCCGGCTAGCTGATTAACTGAACTAAATAAAGCATGCTCAAAGGAGCATCGCTACATCCCTACATAGAAAACAAAGTCGGTTTCCACTGTCTATCCTATGTATGCTTACATCTTTAAAACTACGCATAGGATTTGGATGCAGTTTTTTTTAATAGATAGACTCAAGGTTTATATGTATAATACATGCATAGTATAGTATAACACATTGCACCCGTGCGAAGCCGGGACGGGTCGCTAGTACTTGTTGAATCTAACGCTGGCCATCAAGGTTTTTCATAATGTCCTTTTCTATGAGAATAGCTGTCACTGTCTCTTCTGAGTTTTCTACATGAATACGATTTTTTAATAAACACATTTTAAACATTTAAATATAATATATTTACGTAGGTTATGGGTTAATCTACGTTATATTTTGAGTGTATAAATGTGGTTTATTTGCTGAAAAATGGGTGAGTATTCAAACTCAACAGTTACGATGGAAAAGCTAAAAGGCACCATTAACTATCGAGATTGGGCATTTCAAATGCAAAACGTACTCATTTTCGAAAACTTGTGGCAATTTGTTGCCGGAATTCCTGAAACCACTAACGGTGACAATGCCGAGAATAAACTTCGACAGGAGAAGGCTCGAGCTAGGATCTGTTTAAGTGTTGACAAGTCAGTCCCCCGCCTCGTCTGTCTGTTCGCAATAAACTCAAAAGCTACTAAGTGGATTTTCATGCGGTTTTCGCCACTGCATCATCACTACATAGTATAAAACAAAGTCGCTTTCTCTGTCCCCATGTCCCTATGTCCCTATGTCCCTATGTATGCTTATATCTTCAAAACTACACAACGGATTTTGATGCGGTTTTTTTAATAGATAGAGTGATTCAAGAGGAAGGTTTTTATATGTCTAATTCTACGCAGACGAAGTCGCGGGCAGAAACTAGTAGAGTGATAAATCAGGAAGGTTTAGATATAAAATAAGTAGGTACTTTTATCAAGGTTTGTTGTAAATTGGTTGAGTTTTTTCAATAATTGTTGAAAATATCGGAAAAAACATATCGGCTAGTGCTTTCATCAAAAACGTTTTCGAGATAAAACAATACAATGTGGAATAACCCTCTTATATAAGTAGTAAAGCCCAGCCATATCATTCTGGAGGCCTGTGCCCAGCAGTGGGATATATACAGGCTGGAGACGATGATGATGATGATACGTGGTATTGAACACTTCCTATACGAATGCAATACGTTTACAGTCCCTGAACTTTTAGACCGACATTCGGTTTTCAGGTACTATCAACCGATTCAAGTGTCAAACCCATAAGAGTGAAAATCGGAATGTCGGAAGAGCTCACGGACTGTATTTTATTCATACACACAAATCACGTCCTTACCCCTTCCGGGGTAGACAGAACCTAGTATGTAACAGCAACGATTGTGGGCGTATTGATGGAAAAGGGAATCAAAATATTGATGAGTGGCTAGCCATGTCGCCTATAACACGATTCCTAAGATTTTCGCCCATTCACGCGGGAAGAGAAGTAACTAGTACATTCTATGTTTTTCATTGTTCCCAGACTAGCATCGAAGCATGGTACTTTATTCGATAAGAGATACGTCTTCTTCTTCAGCGCATTTAGACCCACCGTTGGGCATATGGCTCTTCAATTTTTCTCCACTGAGCCTTATTTGCCGTGACTCTCCCCAGAGATCGCCTGGCCACCTTGCAGAGGGCCTACCGACTCCTCTTTTCGAGCGAGGTCGCCACGACACATGCTTCAAATTATAAATGCACATGCATTGCTTCGCTACAAATTACAATTTAGCGCGGACGACGTCGCCGGCAACAGCTAGTATTATGTTGAACTACCGTCTCACTTAAAACCACTGGCTCTCGACATATAAATAAGTTAACAGGTTTCTGTTTTACCGCGGAAAATACCTCTTAGGGCTGCCAATAATTACCAACTGTTTCTACAAACGGACCAAGTTACGTTTGCCGCTCTAAATGCAAGCTTAAACCTAAACATTTGAAAATTAGAGTCTAATTTTGGTGAGCTTAGTTTTAAAAGCAGCAACGTTAAGTTGGTGCCGGTGTAATGAGAATCCGTCGGTTCCATCCATCAGTCGCTGCCAATTAGAAACGATCACGCGCTGGCAACCCTACGTTTTTTTCAAGGAAGCGTGTGAAAACCGAAATTAATTATTGTTCCACTTTCTGTCACGAAGTCGTTCGGGGCTAGTTTTTTGACGTTTGACTTTAAGCCTAGCTTTCTGGAGTTCTATATAATACGTATACATGGGTGCTGTTCAGACACTTACCTAATTAAACGACTGACTTGCTACGTTTGCCGCTCAATTTCATAAGACTTGGATTCCACTAGTAGTGCTATCAGCAACATCATGTCCAGCAAACGCTGTATATAAATACATCCTATGCTGGGCACAGGCTTCCTCTCAGAATGAGAGGGTTTGGGCAGAATGAGAGGGTTTGGGTGTGCTGCAGGTGTCTAACACCTCAGCGTAATGCTGAGCCAGCGATCGTTTCACTTTTGCGAAGACACACACAACGCTGATTTTATGTCTTTCATGTCTGTGTTTATTTTTTATATTTGTGTGTCTTGCAAAAAGGAATAAATGTCTTCTTACTTTCTTTCTTAGTTCCCACGCGAGGTCAGTGCGGATTGGAAACTTCACAAACACCACAGAATAGCTTCACAGGTGTGTTCCTCACGATGTTTTCTTCACCGGGAAGCTCATGGTAAATGTAATTTCGCACATAAATTCCGAAAAGAGGTACATTCGAGGGCATAATTATCGATACAACCTTATTGTTTGTGGCATAAAGATGTCTAGATGTTTTTGCCGTTTTGGTGGCTAATGCCCTTGACTGTACGAGTCCGCGGATTTGAACCCACGACGACTGAACTAAGAAAACCTGTGCTTCAGGCTGTGCTCCATAGCACTGTTTCCCTATCCACATGTTACTTTGGTTGCACTTATAACCCTAATATACGAGTAAGAACCCAGCAAAAGCTCATTACAGCACTTGTGCGATAAATAGAAAACAGTAGCAATTATTACGTCCGTCAGACAATGAAAGTGGACAAGACTACTTGAATTCTTATACTTATATTTCGCCAATGCACTTTATTCATTCGAATTTAAACCATTTACTGCTAGTAATAAAGCGTTCTGAAAAATTTTATAGTCAAGTACAGTAGCTGCAGACGTGCAGGTTTGCGTTAGCGGCAAAAAGTTCAAACGCAGACTTGATCGGTTCTTTCCTGTAATCCATTGGCAGGTAAGTTTCTGGCCAGATAGAAAAGTGGGTATTTAATAGGGCGTTTTTCGTATCCATCATAATTTACTAGCAAGCCCGCGACTTCGTCTGCGTAGAATGCTACTAATATTATAAATCCGAAAGTTTGTGACGATCTGAGTGTGTGTGTTTGTTCCTTCTTCACGTTGAAACGACAGAACGGATTTGGATAAAAATTAGAACAGAAATAGCTGGTATCCTAGATTGAAACATAGCCTACTCCTCACGAGATAGCGATAAACATGTCGAGGGTCATAGCTGCCTAGAGTCGCAACGTACACAAAAATTTAGACGACCAGATAGCCTAGTGTATGCGTTAGTCAAAAAACGTACATTCAAACAGTGTTGGCACGTTTCAATATGCAAGATTGCAAGCACATGTCAACTCCGCTGGACAATAACAAATATGAAAAAGGTAAAGAAACTGACGAGTCTTATCCTTACCAGAGTTTAATTGGTTGTTTGATGTTCTTGGCGGTGAACACAAGGCCTGACATAGCCTACGCTACGAGCTATCTAAGCCAATTCAATAATTGTTTCGAAAAGAAACATTGGTCGGCCGCAAAACGTGTTTTGCAGTATCTAAAAGGTACTATTGATTACTGTATCACTTACAGAAAAACGGATTCGTATCTATGTGGATACACAGATGCAGATTGGGCAAACTGCATCTATGACAGGCGGTCCTATACTGGGTATTACTTTACGCTGGCAGGCGGACCCATTAGTTGGGAGTGCAAGAAGCAACCAACGGTGGCATTATCATCCACTGAGGCGGAGTACATGGCTTTAGCTAGCGCCGCAAAGGAAGCTATATTTTTAAGAAGGTTAGTTTTCGATATAACGGGTAACGCTGATAAGGTTGTACTTTTTAATGATAGCCAAAGTGCACAAAAAATCGCTCTCAATCCAGTTCACCACAATAGGACTAAACATATTGATACCAAATTTCATTTTATAAGAGAAAAGATTAATGATGGTATCATAAACATTAAGTATTTACAGACTGATAAGATGACAGCTGACATTTTAACTAAGCCCTTAAGGCGGACAGCACACCTTAGATGTATTATAGGTATGGGCTTAACCAATACAGTACAATACAATACAAATAATCTTTATTGATACTTGATCTTTCTAAGTTTTTTTTGTTTGTTTGTTGTTTTGTGTAAGTATTGGTACATAGTTTATTTTTTATCTCCATTGAGGGGAGGGTGTTGTAGTTTAGAACTAATAACAAATCAATGTCAATTCAAATTTATATATAGAATCAGCTGTGTGTCAAAATTATATTTACTTCAATACAAACATCCAACGAAGAAGCTTATTATTTTTATTTCAATAATGACGAATACGAATGTTTGTGCCCGAGTCATGGATGTAGTATGTATTTAAGTATGTATTTATCTACATTATTTAAGTATGTTTTTCCGTTGCCTGGTACCCATAGTACAAGCTTTGCTTAGTTTGGGGCTGGGTCAATTGGTGTAATTTGTCCCAAGAAATTTATTATTATTTATTATTATTTAACTATTGCACAATATACTCTCAACATCAGTTCTTAACTCTAATTCTACGCGGACAAAGTCGCGGACAGAAACTAGTTATACATATAAACCTTCCTCTATCTATTAAAAAAAGCCGCATCAAAATCCGTTGCGTAATTTTAAAGATCTAAGCACAGTGACAGACAGCTGAAAGCGACTTTGTTTTACTATGTAGTGAAAAAGAAAACAGAAACAGCGTAAAATTAAACTAGGCGGCTACTTAATAAACTTGCATTATATTCTATGGAAATTTATTTTCTAAATCTTCTTTTTCTTCTTCTCTTCTTTGTGGCGTAACAAGTCGTTATAGCAACGACAACTTCGCCAATGTCAAAGTAACAAAAATACAATTTAAAAAATCTTGTGACAAAATGTCGGCAACGTTGTACGGTAATGGTCAAAGGCCCCCCTCCCCCTGTCGGGCTCTTAGCCAGCGGTCAATGATATCCCTCAGAAACTGCCAGGAAATCATTAGCCGATGCCCAGGGTGCACCGGACCAAGCACTGCTCTTCCCCCCGGACAGATCCAAAAAGGAACCGCAGCTCTTGACCACACGTGGAGGTAACCCGACTCGCACCCCTTTCCTAAATCTCATTCGTGTCTTAGTAGTGGTCGTCAGTCACAATTACTTCAACGAATTTATAAAAAAGATTTGGCATATCAGGTTTTACTTCTTATTTTTGTGGCCAGTATTTTGTCATTTGTAGATAAAAACTCCTTTTTCCAATGACAATCAATCAACTCCCAAGCTTTCAAGTTATTTGAAACACCAAATTATGCCAAAAACACCGGTCATGTGTCTCTTGCCCACGTTCCCACGGCGGGGCTGGCCATATATCACAATAGGCGCTGTAACTCTTTATCGACACCTTACCTGTGACATTCGGGTGCTGCCACACTGTTAACTTAGGTTAACAAGCTGTCTAACAATTGTTCAAAAATATTTCTGCAAATGACAGCAACTCACCTAATGACGCCGTACACTTTGAACATCAACAAATGTAATTTGTCGACTACAATAAAAAAAAAATGTTAAACATTTAGAAGGGTATTTATAATGTTTAGCCTAGATAACCTAACCATATATAAATCACGTCTTTATCCCTTAGGGGGTAGACAGGAACTAAGGTAACAACGCCTAAAGGCCACGTTTAGCACGATTGTGAACGTAATGTGAAAGGGGAATCAAAATAGTGATGGCGGGCTAGCCGCATAACATGATTCCTAAGATTTCCACCATATATAAAACACATAGAATTTACCAGTTGCTTCTCTTCCCGCGCAGATGGTAAAAGCCCATCGAGGGAATGGGCGAAATTCTTACGATTCATGTTACAGGCGATGCAGCTAGCAACTGATCACTATTTTGATTTCCCTTTCCATCTCTACGCCCTTAATCATACTAGACGTGGCCTTAAGATTTTGCTACCTTAGGCTCTGTCTACCTCGTAAGGGATAAATACGTGATATAAGTATGTATATACCGAATCCAACACCGGAGATGACGACGCAGCGGAGCCACAACGTTTCGTCGCCTAAATAACTTTTATTATATTTTTTGAATTTTATAGCGCATTGGTTTCGACTGTAATGTTGTAATTTTTTATTGACTAAATAAATAAATAAATAAATAAATATATATGCAGTCGCTTTTTCTGTCACTAAGCCCTCCCCCTAAGGGTCGCAAGTCACCGCATGTAGCGTTACTCACATGAATCTTATCTCAATTGTTATCTTGTTAAGTGACTGTTTTAATGCTTTACAAGATATACGGCGATATTCACTATCAATTTCCACATGTAACTGATTTAGTGCGCGCAAGATGCGCCTGCGCCTGATGGGAATGCTCGGGCCGTGTTGATGGATCAATTTAAATTTATAATCGCTGGTTACCCGGTGATTTATGGGCGGGTAAGATGAGAGAAATGTGCGTCGCCCGTGTAATTTTTGTTTAATAGGTGTTTTAAAATTTTAAATAAGTAATTTTTCTATCCATGCCGTAAATGAAGAGCTTAATACCGCATCCCAGTTCGAAGAACAAATCGGTTGCTCGCAGTTGCAATATTCTAAGGCACTTAGCAGTGGCGTGGCGTCAAGTATATCAGAAGGCAAGCCGAAGGGCATTCAACTAGCCTTTTCCTCTAATTCTGCACAATAAAAGCGCCCAACTGCCTTAAAATAGGCAAACCGGTGGGAATTGAGTTCTATGGAGTTCTATTGAGTTTTGCGGGTGGTAGGGCCTTGTGCAAGGTCCGTCCGGATCGCTACCACCATCTTACTCGCTAACCCTGCCGCTAAGTAGCAGTGCTTGCACTGCTGTGTTCCGGTGCGGAGAGTAAGACAGCCGGGGAAATTACGGGCACAAGAGGCATTTCATCTTAATCCTCTAGGTTGGCAACGCATCTGCAATCCCTCCGGGGTTGCGGGTGTCTATGGGCAGTGGTGATCACTTACCATCAGGTGACCCACTTGCTCGTTTGCCTTCCTATTCACATAAAAAAAAAAATGGACATATTCCACTGTAACTTAGGTACCTACTGACTTTATTCTGACTAAGCCCTTGTACACAAAAAAAGTGGTTCGACGCTGATATTACGTGGATCCTATTCTATATTTTTTCTTTGCTCCCAGACCAGCATGGAAGTAACATAGACTCTAAGTCACCAGGGGCGCAATTTTTGAAAGCACATGTGTGAAAATACCACTCGAAAGTGGTGAAGAATTGTGCTGAATTTGAAATACGAGTAGCTTGGTAGATACTTCCGGCTCTCATTAATAATTAGTAGTTTTGTTAGATATAAACAGATTTGTACCACATTCGAATGGTACTTTCGAGTACATAGGCATGGATTAAACGATCAATATTATTGTGCGATTAACGGTCCACGCGTATCGCGATCCACGTCACGTAATTTTGATACGTATAACAGCGGGCTGGGTTGTTTTGAAATCCAATATAGGATTATATTGACATACCGTCACGATAATTTTGACCAATCCATCTCAGAGTGGGCAAACAGGCCCTAAGTCTGTGTATAGAATGTTAAGATCATAGAAGATATACGCCATACATGTACACACAAGTCATACAAGTGAGGTGCGGCGTGATAAATGGTTTTGGTGATTAACACACGCACACTACTTCGTATTTCGCATGTAATAATTATATTTGACCCGCTGAGCTTACGATAAGGGAAGTGCTTTCGATTTGTGACCGGTCGATTTAGCATATCGCGCAAAAACAGTAGAAGTGACAGGTCAATGTGTTCGGGTAACAGCATGCGATCAGGGGCCCAATTTTTTAAAGCACGAGTGTGAAAATACCACTCGAAAGTGGCGATTGTGCTGAATTTTAAATACGAGTAGCTTGGAAGATACTTACGGCTCTCATTGATCTTGTGAGCCAGTCAAAAATTTTATTAGAGCTGTAGTTTTGAAGATGAACAGATTTATACCACTTTCGAGTGGTATTTTCACACATGTGCTTTCAAAAATGCCATCTACTGCATCTACCGTTCCAGTTTACCGATGTTCCCTTTATTATTGTTATGGCACTCCAGGTCGACACCTTATTATGTATCTATACTATGTTCAACTATGTGACTGTTTGTTGCCTAAGTAAATTAAAAAATATATATATAAAAAAACTGGCCCCAGGGTTAGCAAATAGGTTTATTTCACCTACGCGACATGTGACAATTCTGTTCACATTACAAACTCGACGAGAGGCTACGCCGGTTGGCTTCATATTGAATGCGCATTGTATTTCGAATTGTCAATGGCTACCGACAATTGTCGAGTTGGTGGAATAAACAGAATTGTCACATGTCACCGACGATTGTCTTGTTGGTGATACAGGCGCCAGACTATGTCATCAACTCGACAACGGGACACTTTGAAATGCAATGCAACCGGCAATCAGTACAAAACATGTCGTAGTAAAAAGGCATCCGAATCACTAGGTGACGGCACCAGTGTTGGACACTTTAAGCTGACAAGCACCAGTAATGGACACTTCATTCTTAATTCAAAGATGATACAGTTTAAAATTGACTGTTGTAAAATAAATGACTAGGCCTTAGGGTCTTTTAAATAAGAGTTATTGTCCATTATTGGGTCATGTTCATTACTGGTGCAGTCACCTAGGTACAGCCCGACGTGAGCACTTAGAATGCCAATCGAGGTTGTCTTGCTATCTCACTCACTCTTATGGGTTTGATACTTGAATCAACCAAGTGAGGGAGAAAGCAAGACAAATTCGAATGTCATTCTAAGAGCTCACGGACTGCAATAAAATCTCGGTTTTTACTTAATTACTCTCGAATACAATGCCTCTACATTGGACACTCTAATAAACATTATAGAAAACAGGTACGTAGAGAAAATTTTAAAGAACAATACAATCTAAACATAACCTAAGACGATCAAACTGGTTCAATCCAGATTAATCCGGTCATTAGCTCCGCAAACCTACCCTAAGCTATCACTCTTCCGTCTACCCCTCGCATTGTCACACAAATGGCGCCCACCCCAGCGATTACAAACAATTCAAGGGCATTGCTCAAAGCTATCTGTCAACGGCTTAATGGCACCGAAACAATTTCTCAACAAAAAAAGAGGAAACACATCCAAACACACCACTTCCGAATCCGTAACAAAAAAAGTAACAAAACCGGCTAAAGGGAAAAGAAAATCTTGTGTCAACTTGGCGAACCTTTACCTTACTTTCGCAGCCGCATCCAAAATAAACCTTTTACGTCGGCTTGAAGCTTCAAATTTGCTTGTGGCTTTCTGCGATGGTAACGACGTTTTGGCTGTGTGTGGAGGAAAGGAAACCATTATTTTGGGGGGTTATTCCGAAGGCATTTGTATTGAGAATTTGAAGAAGTTCGACAGTTTGTTTTCGAGTGCATTTCGTCATTAATCAATGTTTTGTTCCCGGTTCTCGGCTCGTTTTATATTATTTCTGTTTCGTGTTTCACCTGTTTTCCCGGAGTTTCTTTGACAGTTGCCTTGTAATTGATTGTGAGGGAAAACTTTGTGTTTGTGATTTATTTACACTCATATTTGGGTTGTTATTTCGGTTAGTTTGGCCGTATTTGTATCAATATAAAAGGCATTAAGTTGTTGACTTGCTAAAAAATACTGGGCTATGAATATGTATCTGTGTTAATATTATTCAAGATTATTTTAATCTTTGTTGATAGATGTTTCCATAAAATGATCGATGTTCGAAATTTACGGTGTCAAAGAGAAAATTTGAATTTTTATCCTTCACAAAAGAATTTTATTGAACTAATTATTCCAGAACATTTAAAAAAATGGGCGCAAATCGTAGGAATCATGTTATAGGCGATGCCGCTAGCAACTCATTACTAATTTGTTTCCCCTTTCCAACTATATCCACTCAATCTTTCTAAACGTGGCCGTGGTCTTGTTACCCTAGGCTCTGTCTACCCCGTAAGGGATAAAGGCGTGATATGTATATGTATGTAAGTAGTTTTTTGTTCGAGCAACAATTAGTCTTAAATCAAAAATATTATTATGACACTATTTTAACAGTGTACAACAGTTTTTTCTCAAACATTGACGCAAATGTCGTCACTGTATTCCAAGTAACAGAACACGAAGGGCCTTATTGACAGCCGAATTACACTGCAGGCGCGATTTTCTGACCATAAATCGGATTGCTGGACTACATTTCATTTGTTTTTAACTTTTTAAAAAGTCAAAGAGACTATGGAATAATTAACAACAATGTCATACAGCCAAGTCGATGGCCGAGGAGTACGCGTTTTGTTCGAGTCTAAAGTTTTTATCAATGCCTCAAATAGCTTACGGTGACAGATGACATAAAAAAAAACTTACGAAAAAAGGCGGGAACGTGAAAACCACCTCAGTTGCGAGGAAGTTTAGTGCAAAAATTATTTTCATTTCCTCATATATATCTGATTTATATCTGCCTCAGCTGGAAGAGCAATTGCTGGATTCGTAACTTTAAAAAACACTCGCCTCCGGTTCGTGTTTTTAAACAAGTTACTCATCCAGCAATTGGCTACTTCTCGGTAAACAGATGGGTCAAAGAAGGTCGACCAAACCCCAACCTCCTGCTATATGTATAAGTAGCGTCACTAATAAAAACTAAATAAGCAGCATCTTGATCAAAATAACCTCCAAATGAAACTTGCAAACTTCGATAATATCCAAAATCCGAAGAAGCAAGTTATTACGGCCGGCTTTGGAGCGTCCGCGTCCGATGGTATTGAGTGATTTTCTATATCCGCCCGTTTTCCTTTATGCTACGTGCAATTTTATCCGGTACTGCCGTTATGAACTTCACAAAGTTAACGTGGATACGCCTTAAATGAACTAAAGATAATAAGGAAGAAATACATATTGTTGACACAAATTGGATTTAAATGGGAACGATAACATGAGCAAGAATTTTTTAGAAACCACTTGTGAGGAAAACAATGTTGATTCTTCTAAATCAGTTTTAAGCCGATTGTCAAAACAATAATAAAAATATTAAAAAAATACAAATCTAAATTTAAAATCAAATTATCAAAAAAGGTCGCTAGTGTTTGCGACACCACTGTTGACACGAAACAACTTGTAACAAACAAAATTTTAATTAACTTGAACAATTAACAAATAAGACATAAAATGAAAACAAATACAAGTATCCTAATTGCGAATCTAAATCTGTATGAATATCAGGTAACGCTTAAGTACCTATAGAAAAAATGATAATGAACGAATATTCACGCGTCTCTTATGGATGAATGTATCAAGATACCGTTATCTATTATAAGAGAAGAGGGAGGAAATAAGGCAATGCTTGTGAATGAATGATTGATTAAGAGTAATACAAGACCCTGTGTAAACAATCACACTACGAAGCGGCTCTAGAGAAAAAAGAAGTATAGATCATGAAGTTGAAGTGTTTTGGTTGAAATATTTATATGCCCCAAAAAACTTATTAATTTTAAAAGTTAGGTCACTCATTCGTTAAAACATGTTAAGTTAACTCTGACTGTTATAAAGAAACTGTTTGTAACAAAACAAATAGAAAAAACTTAACTTACTACAATTAAATATCATATAACTAAATTGTTATTAAGATTCCTAAGTCGTATCCCTAATATCCTAAAGTATGATCGGACGTCATTTTCTTGGCTCTTTAAAGAAAATGCAGCTGACTGGTAGTCTGTAAGTTCCATTAATATATTTTTATTAATATCAAAGGAGCCTAAGGCTTTGATAGCAGCTCTGTCAGGCAATTACTAGACGTCCTTTAATATCCTTTTAACAAGTAATTTATTAAAAGTGTTATAACTACTTCCTATAGTATAAAATGTTTCAGCGTTTGAAGTTAGGTTTGGTTACATTAATGAAAGATACGATTTACGAGTATTGAAAAGTCAGTTTAGTACTTTTCGTTTTGCGCTCTAGAAGTTTGCAGTCTGAGGAGCTTCTCCAAAATTCGATTTTGCAGCTTCGTATCACACCATCCCTCTCATTCCCAAATTAATGTATGAGCGAGACGGCACGAAACGAATTTCGAAAATCGAACTTCAGAACGCCTGTATACGTTGGCGGTTGGTAAGTATGACTAGGTAAAACTCCAAAATGACGTTGCGGTACGAGTTTTACACCCACTACGCCTTTCAAACCTTTTTCTCCTATTCCTTGTAGCAATACTTGGAACAAATAAAAGCAGATCGGAGGTTTTATTCTTAAGCAGTTTGCATAAAAGTTGCGTTCAGTGCGAATTATGAAGATGTCATTTACATGTAAACAAACGGCAAATTGGACTAGGATGCGTCTCAGTTACATCGGTTGCTTCTCTAGAATATAAAGATCAGAAATAAGTTCTCGGCTCAATTTCTCAGCAATTTTTGTGCCTGGAGAGCTATAAATTGATAAGCCGACTCCAATAGGGGACTCCAATTTAACATGACACTCTACGGTACCAATTATTTTTATTTCTGAAAGATATGTTTTAAAAAAACAATTTTGAGGGATAACGTTACTCCCATCTTCTTAACGATTATTATTAAAAATTAAAATAAAGAATGTTGATGGTGGGTAAGTGTCACTTTTTAATGATAATTTGATTGAGAATGATATGTAACTTTTTGTACTTTTAATGTGAGCCCTTATGTTGCAAACAAGCTAACAACTGCAGGTCTGAAACAATAATGATAATAGCTTGATCATTTTAACAGTTGTTTCCCATAAACCACCAGAAGGCGGCGCGCGCAGCGATCGGTGTTTGGTATCCTACAAGAACTACTGCGAGATAATGATCTGTCTGTCCATACTTCTGTGAAGACAAGGCTGTAATATGAGATGGTGTATGCTTTGTTGATACCTACGGACATGCTGTTTGAAGAGTAAAGCTTCTTACTATTATGTGGTTATATTAGAAAAGTTAATAAAATGAAAATGTTGGAACAGTGAGCAATGTTTGCTTAGTTTAAGCATACTTATTGAATAGGTAGAATTGATGATGAATATGATCATTATAATTCCTTTATAATTTGTTGTTGTATATTTACTAGTGTCTGATATATTTTATTATGTTTGAATGTTTAAGGGCGACTTTAATCACCATGCTGGACCAATTTAAATATTAACTTGATGGAATAGTGGCTTTTAATTAACCTTTGGCTCTAACTACAGTCTACCCGGTTAGGTTAGGGATAAAAACGTGATTAATACGAGTACGTATGTATGTTATGGAGAGATAACTATGTCCCCAGTCAAACATACATACAAAGATGAAGCTAACATGCCCTAACTTCTTAATGAACTTATTCTCCGTTCTTAACGCCCGTGCCTCTCTTACCAATGCAACACGTAACTCGAACACAAGCCACTATAAATCCCGGCGTACTCCATATTAATTAGCTTGCGTGCGCGCAGCTACCGTACACCCCGGAGATTTATAAGGGTAGGATATTTAAATTTTATGAAAAATTGTTTTTGTAAGATCGAAGTTGTGATCGCGTGCTGATCGATGATTGATTCTCGTCTAGAATGTTATACATGCTCATTTTTATATGTCGTTGTAAATCTTTGAGAAAACTTTTTATGTACGCGTAAATCCTCACGTCTGGCTAAAGACCTGTCCACTGGATAGATAGTGTGCTACGACTTATTACGAAACTCTGAGCTATAGGTTCCATATTTGCTATTTCGAATAGACCCCCAAAAATGTTATCCGAAAAAAAGTAGACGTGTACGAAAAATACTTCTGAATTTTACCGCCGCTGAAGAAAAAGGGCGAGAGATTTTGTGTCCCAAGAGCTTTACAGTGCCATATCAAATGGACACTTCAGTAAGTTTGAGAAACAATACACCACAATGACTGCCACAATTATTAAAGTAAAAAAATTAAATCCATTACGTAACTGCTCTAGAAATAAATAAAAATTGTCTCTCCCATGATTATCTATACTAATATTATAAAGAGGAAAATTTTGTTTGTTTGTTTGTTTGCATTGAATAGGCTCCGAAACTACTGGGCCGATTTCAAAAATTCTTTTGCCGTTAGAAAACTACATTATCACTGAGTGACATAGGCTACTTTTTACCGCGGGAAAATACCTATTCCTACGGGAAAATTAATTTATCGCGGGCGAAGCTGCGGACGGAAGGCTAGTCTTAAATATTCATAGTAAACAAGTTTACTGGTTCATAATAGAAACAGATAGTGCATTACTTAGACATATACAATCAAAAACACCCGGAGGCTCTCCGGTAGCTGTTTCACATCACGCGAACGTATTTAAATATGGCTGACCAGGGGGCACAGACTTACCATTCGTATTTGTAACTTCAATTTTAGTATTCTTACATGCTGGTCTGAAAGCAAACAAAAAACAGAATGCACCGGTTGCTTTTCTCCCGACGCAGGTGGTAAAATACCCATCGAATGGGCGAAAATCTTAGGAATCATGTTGTAGGCGATGCGGCTAGCAACCCATCACTATTTTGATTCCCATTTCCACCTAAACAATTATTTTTAATATGCCTTTTGGTCCTGTTACCGTTAAACTTTGTCTACCCTGTAAAAGATAAAGACATGATTTATGTATGTTACTTGTATGTATTTTAGTAGAGCTCTTCTTGTCTTGAGAAGCAAACTAGGAAACAAGCAGGTTCAAATTCTAGCAAAGGTACTCACAACACACGTAACTCGTGACTGAGTCCGTAATTTAAATATTTGCACACTTTTGTAATTCTCGACATTGAACATGAACTGGCAATTAAAAAATGCATTTCGCTACTTTTGAAGTTGACATTTTTGTGCAACTCAGTTTTATGGTAGAAGAGATTACCACCATGTATTAAGTCAGTGATTGTTTTATCCCACTCTTGCATATTTAGACAACGTAACTTAAGTATAAGTATACACCAAATTGCGTCATAATTATAAACTAACTTGCACTTTCCTTCACATACATTTTTTTATGGAGGCAAACGAGCATGCGGGTCACCTGATAGTACTGAATTTTTTTAATCAGGCGTAGGTTAATTTCAATTAATAAAAAACCTTGCCACTCCGCTACTCACATGCCTAAGAGTATCGCAAAATCCATCCTTATTCTTTCTCTACATATTAAAAATAACACCATGGAAAATGTCGATATTGGTCCTATTGTTGAGTCAATCTGTCACTTAAGCAAGTCAAGACTTCTTTTTTTAGACAAACGCGCTTTTATATCCAAAGCAAACAGCCTGCTCCCTCGCTACCGTGAATAAAGTGATGTACGCTAGATTGAAATTTATTGTATCCTGTATTTAAGATCGTTTAATAACAGGTTTCTATTCCCCCACATTGTTTTATTTCTTTAAAAGCAATCAAACCGAGTCTAAGTAGTTAAATTCCGGACGCATAAAACCGTTTAAAATTGTTAAATGTTAATTATTTTGTAACATTTTTGCAGTAATAAAGAAACAAAGAGATCCACGACGGCCCTATTAGTCTACGAAAAGTCATGAAATGAAACGAAATGAAATTAACTGAAGTGATAACAGTTATTCTGCCCAACTAGTATTTTGAACTTACCCGTTATTTGGGTGAGTCTGACTATGTGCATAAGAAAGAAAGAAAGAAGACATTTATTCCTTTTTGCAAGACACACAAATATATGAGAATATACACAATTTTATAGAAAAAAAACAAGAAAAAACACAGACGTGAAAAATAGATCATCAGCGTTGTGAGTGTCTTCGCAAAAGTGAAACTATCGCTGGCTCCGCATTACGCTGAGGTGTTAGACACCTGCAGCACAGATTTTTAGCTAGAACCGTCTGTGACCCACGAAACGAAACACAAACAAAATATACTGCATAATCCCTAAACTTTTACGTAAATAAAATAATAAATCGATAGAACCCGACTTATGTAGTTTACAATAAACATAAAATAAAAAGGAGGGAAAACTAACCTCAAATTCCTCGTTTTTTGACAATAAGAGTGCAAAGTAATGGACTAAGTAGCCTTCCTATTGATATTTTAGATTTCTTTGCATGGAAACCTCGAAAATTACTGAACGGATTTTCATCTGGTTTCCGCCAAGACAGATTGATTCATAAGGAAAGTTGAGAATTCAGTGCAGTAGCGTGCACAGAGTTTTGCAGAAAAAATGGTGCTTGTTTATTTTGTTGTCTAGTTGGTAAATATGACGTAAGAAATTAACCATCTCTGTCTTTTTGTCTTTATGAAGTGCACGCGACTGAGTCCACGATACTCCGAACTCTTTGCGCCACAGCAAATAGTTCACAAAACAACAAACGTCTTTTTGCCAACGATACTCCCGACAAAATGGAAGGCGTCCTCAACAACACCAAGAAAACATTTAGATATCTTAATCAAAGATAACGTCGATAACTGTGAGACAATCTCATGCAGAATAATTACTCTCACGCCCGCTGCCTGTATATTATTGGATAGTGGATATGGTGGTACGAATATATATGCAGGTGTGGATATGTTTATGTTAATTAGAGTGGTTCATGCCACTGTTGCGGGCCGGTGGTACTAGTGTGGTTAAACCACAGTTAGTGACACTGGTAGGTGGCTTCTAGTAATAACAATAGGCGTTTTCCAATTAGTCTGCACCAAGTTTTTGCGAAGGTACTATGATTTTATACTCGTACATTTGGAAAAAAGTACAATTAATTAACAACCCATCATTGTTTAAATTCTCCTTTTCATCCATACGCCCACAATCATGCTGAACGTCGTCTTTAGGTCTTGCTACCTTAGGCTCTGTCTACCCGTAAGGAATAAAGACGTGATTTATGTATGTGCCTATGAATAATTAACGAACTTCGGGATTCACAAAGTATCCCTTTTAACTATCATAAGTGTCGCCAGTATAGAGATCTTTTTTAACCAACCTCATAAAATGGAGGAGGTTTTTAATTCTATAGATTAAAAAAAACAAATCTACTAACAGTTTAGCAACATGTGGAAGTTGTTAATTTAAAACACCAATACCTATTATGAATCATACACAAGAGAAGATTTGAGGCTGTACCTATAGTAACTTAAAAATATACTTGGTAGTTTAAATGACACTTTGTAGTTTTGATTTTGTATCTGGATCAATCCCACGTTTAACTTAACCCATAAACAGTTGTTTAAGTTAACCGCCGTTTAGCTCGCCGAGCCACCAGCCCGTGGTCAAGGTATCCTTAGCGACCCCTGGAAGACTAATGTCGGGCCCGGCGCTGCTTGCATTGTGCTTTATTTGTATTAGCTAATGTATACAATCTCTAATTACACGCAACGCCTGGCGGTAGTTAGGGCTGGTAAACAGTATTTAATCTTGGTTTAAAGATAATGTGAAACTTGAGTGTCAGTTTTGCTTTATCAAAGGATACGATGCTGATGTGGGTGCCAAAAGCACTAAGCTTAAAGTGGACTAAGCTAGGCCCAAATCGCTGCCTATTATAGTCATTTGCTTAACGATGGGACACATAGACGAAAATTAGATGTGGGGTGGAGTTGTTTTAAGTTTATAAGACCCAATAGCCTTCAAAAACTTAAAAAGGTACTGTAAATCTTATTATTTCACTCGTAGTTCACCACACTGTACCTACTACGAGATACTTAGCAATAAAGATTGATTGGACTATAGCCACTATAATAGACCAACCAAAAGACCGGAGACATTCGATGTGTTGTTGGTGGAGAATGAAGGGGAATAATAGAAGAAAGATAGAAAGAAGCGGAAAGTTGGACCGATAGCAAATAACTACTTACTCGTAAATCTAATGAAGAAGAAAGTAGATCTAACATCGTACGAGAAGACGGGAAGAAACTCATACTAAGTTGAACGGGCCAAGGGAAACAACATTGACAAGAGTTGGTGCGGCCCGTGCCGAAGTGAATATAGGAGGCGGTACCTCCTTCGCCACCATCCTGCCCAGCTGGTCCCGGGTCTACTGCGGATGGTGTGGGTCTTATTTGGCACGTTGCGCCGCTTTGAGTTAGTGGGACTCCACTTGGTGGTTGTCTTGGCCCATAACTCATCCGGCATACGGCGAACATGACCAGCCCAGTCCCATTTCGGCTTTGCCGCCTTTTGACAAACGTCTGTGACTTGAGTCATGGAGCGCAGGTTGGTGGCGGCCCGGCAGATCTAGACGGCGAATGGCGAGACGAGCTGAACGCCTTCTTGAAGGACTGGATATTTACCGCAGACCGGGAGCAGTGGAAGCGTTGGAGAGAGGCCTTTGCTCAGCAATAGGACACAATAGGCTCATAATAATAATAATTAACTTGATGCAAAGAATTTATTTCAGGAGCGTATTTTACGTCACTCTTTGACACAGGCGATGTTTTATATAAATAAATATCCTGGGACAAATTACACCAAAGCTTGTGCTATGGGTATTAGGCAACGGATAAACATACTTGTATAATGTAGATAAATACATACTTAAATACATATAACATCCATGACTCGGGCACAAACATTCGTATTCACCATAAAACTGTCTGCCCCTGGGATTCGAACCCGGGACCTCTAGCTTCATAGTCAGGGTCACTAACCACTAGGCTATCCGGTCGTCACTAACAATGCGCGTTGCCAGTGCTGCGGCTCGATGCGCAAACCACGTAGCATCAGGAGGATATCTGACTGATAGCCAGACGGCTCGGCTTCAACACCTCCTTGGACGCGGCAGCGCGGGGCAACCAAGAGTAGACCGACCGAGGCGCGGGCGGCAAGCGCACTACCCGCCCGCACCTCTCTCGGCCCCTTTGTCGTCCTACCCCACGAGGCGAGGACTCATTTAAGCGGTCGGTCTGTAATTTAATCTTGTTGATGACACATAGTTAAGAACTAGCGGTAACCCTAGAACGCCGTGGCGTTAGTAGTGGGTTCCGTAGGTGTTCCTCTCCTAATTAGGTTCGGGAGGTGTTGGAATCCTTGTAGCTTTCTATTCTGGAACTGAACCTTTTGTTCAATTAAATGCCCAGTAATTTGTTGAAAGAATGGCTCACGATTCTGTTGCACCATGCGCTATGGAATTTGGGTCGTACTTGTTGGCACGCAGAACTGAGTCTCGCTTGAGTTAAAATTGTTCGGTTATTCTGACAAAAACTAAGTCTAATTATGGACATGGGCACTGAGTTCATATGGAATGGTAAACAATGCTTGCTTCAGTAATTTTACTTCTAAGAAGGCATGTGGCTACCGCAGGTAGGTTTTCTTTGAACGAAATAATTTCTTCTAAATTCCAACACCAACACTCATTGTATCCAATTAGCATAACATCCACCGGAATGATGAAGGTCACGTATTTTTTAAATATAAACCATTGCAATTTTATATGAACTTGGGCGTACTCGTTTGTTTATGTATACATATATCACGTCTTTATCCCTTACGGGGGAGACAGAGCCTAAGATAACAAAACCTTAAGGCCACGTTTAGCATGATTAAGGGCGTAAAGGTGGAAAGGGAAATCAAAATAGTGATGGGTAGCCGCATCGCCTATAACATGATTAGGTACTAAGACTTTCGCCCATTCCCTCGATGGGCTTTTACTATTTGCGCGGGAAGAGAAGCAACTGGTATATTTTATGTTTTTTTCTTTACTCCCAGACCAGCATGGAATGTTGTTTGTTTATAAAAGCGTTCAAATGCATCGCATTGAATTCTTAATTACTTTAAATATGCCATTGATTGCGATAATCAATTATCTGCTTACTAACTTACAGTGCTTCTATGAGTAGGTAGGTATTCTCTTATAAGTAATGTCGGCTATCTTCGTTTTCATGACTGACTAAAAACACAGAATATTAAAATCTGATCAAACTGTTGATAGTTTTTCTCACTTAAATTCAATTTTCCGCTGTCATGGTGTTATTTAAACAACAGATGGGAAGTGACTTTGTATTGTACCGTGTATGGAAGATGATCTTGAATAAAATACTGATGCAATTAATACATAAGGCATTTTATTTTACCTTACAGCTATAATTATCATACAATTAAAATTCCTTGATACACCAACATAGGTTTTCCTCCAATTGAAACAGAATAGCTATAATAGACCAATGGTAAATACCGTCTTCCAGTTAATAGTGAGACCACGAATTGTGATCACGCGCCGACGAGCGTGACGCATTTTTTATGTTCTATTGTTTTTCAAATGGCGCAATCCCATTGGCCGAGGAAATCAAAGGAGGCGCCACCGCTCACGCGATTGGTGGATATATTGTATGCGAAAATGATGGCTGTTCAGATTGGTGTGACAAGAGTTATTGTGAATAAATTAGTTTTGGTATTTTTATTGAACTGGTTTTTTAATTGTACGGCCTCTTAGTTGGACCGTTAGCAATTACATTGTGAGTAATTGGTCGGTTGATTTGTCTGTCTGATGATGGCCTACTGACCATGATTGCAACAGTGCACGAGTTGATGAACAATGGCATTATACCTACTGGCATTTAAAAGAAAAGCTTCCAAGCTGGCCAAGGAGCAAAGATAGTCTCATAATGAGAGTGCTTGTGCTATATGTAGTTCCAAAAACCTCATGGTATTTTAAGAGTCGCAGATATATTCCGAAAAACTCAGAGGTGCTAGCGCTGGGTTCGAACCCACGACCCTCTGCTTGAGACACAAGTCAAAGGCAAACATTAAAGTGTAATAATCCGGTTTTTGAATTCCACGATACTATATTGACAAACATACATACATAATCACGTCTTTATCCCTTACGGGGTAGACAGACATATTGACATAATCCTACTAATATTATAAATGTGAAAGTTTGTGAGTATGTTTGGATGTTTGTTACTCTTTCACGCCAGAACGGCTGGACAGATCTGGATGAAATTTGGGACATAGATAGATTATAGTCGGGAATAACACATAGGCTACTTTTTATCCCGGAAAATTGCGCAATTCCCGCGGGATAGCGATAAACGAATTATATGCAGATGAAGTTGCGGGCAACATCTAGTATATAATATATTGACATGCTAGATTGTCACCTTAGGCCCAGTCTACCCCGTAAGGGATAAAGACGTAATTTGTGTATGAATGTATGTATGTATCACGGTAATATTGATCGTCTAATCCTTCTCATCAATTCTTATATTTTATTGAAATTAGAAACAATTAGAATCTGTTTTTATTTGTTCGAAGGTATACCTACTGGCTACATTTTATGATACACCTAATGAATAACAGTTCAAAATTCATTCAAACACACGTGAAATTAATAAGTCCCACTCGAACTTCAAAGGTCATCAAGCTTAATTGAAAATCGATTCCGATCAACACTATTTCATACAAAAAGTTCATTAAATTTGTCAAAATATTGAGAATATATTAACTATTACGGCTCTGATTTATGGGAAACAATTATTTTCACCCATCCACTAAAACCCGTTGAGGTGGTATAGAATCGGTAGTAAAATTTAATTTATTATACCCACATGTCAATCAAAAATGCCGGTGCACACGCAATGTTTTATACACATCACTTAGGAGAACATAAAAATAATTTAGTACGGTAAGTAATTCTATTTTTATTTACCTAATTAATCCTTATTCAGTTAAAATTTCGACTGATACTTGATTAAGTAGTCCCGTCCCAACAATTGGAGTTAAATTGGTTAAAAAAAGTTTAAAACAAATTTCAAACATATACATACATACATACATACATACATACATATACATACCGTCACGCCTCTTTCCCACAGGGGTAGGCAGAGACTACTTTATTCCACTTGCTACGATCGTGACATATTTCTTTCGCTTCATCCACAGTCATCAATCTCTTCATACATGTAGACATCTCTTCATACATACAAATTTCAAAACGACACTGAAAATTGGAACACAGAAAAATCCGAAAAGTAAAGCTATGGCCGGGAACCCGGATCCTCATCATTCCGTGACGCGTGCTATACCGCTACCACCCATAGCAGGTGAAGTAAGCCTTCGAATTCTTCTATCTGTTATATACCAGCCGTCACGTGACCTTGTTACTATGCGAATGCGTCATCCTTTTGAATGATGTGTCTGTACGACACTATTACAAACTCCAACAACAAATTGTTGTAATTTATAGACCTAATAACGTAAGTTAACTTAAGTTGGGATTGGGAGGCCTAGACGGACGTTCCGAGACCAAATAGGAGACGTTTTGGAAAAAGGTCAGGTCAGGAGTACCCGAAACCGACGAGCATGTATGAAGAGATTGATGAATGTGGATGAAGCGAAAGAAGTATGTCAGGATCGTAGCAAGTGGAACAAAGTAGTCTCTGCCTACCCCTGTGGGAAAGAGGCGTGACGGTATGTATGTATGTAATAACATAAATTGTCTTGTTTGTGTCCCACTGCTGGGCAGAGGGTCTTTCTCAGACATGCAGTTGAAATAAACATCAGCCGTGGCACACGTTCCCACGTGCGATGGTAAATAAATAAAAGATGGCGGAGCCCAACCGATGCTAATGTCTAGCGGAAGATATGGACGCCGCGGCCAACTGTAGTAACTGAAATAAAACAAATTACCGGTGCAAATTAGGGATTTTCAGAAAACGAGCCTATTCTTTTCTTAAAGAGCCGACAATGCACTCTTGACGCTTAGGTATATGTTATGAGTGGTTTATGGACGACGGTGATTGCTTTCTATCAGGTGATCCAAATGCTCGTTTTCACCTTGTTATATACAAAAAATAATTCGGAACGGATATTTGTGTAAGTTACTAATTAACTGGAAGAGTCGAACGTAATCTTTGACCTATTTTGTCAAAAAAAAGCCGCGTTAGTCCAATGGCAACGCTTATCTAGAAACCGAAGACATTGGAGCTTCCAGGTATCTAAGTGTTGCTAGATTATATAATTGTTCCCCATTTAGTGGATATCCACGAGTTTCGAATTTCCCCCAATTTCGAATTTACCCCAATGCACTATATTCTTTCTTTATTAAATTTCATGCTGTTTTAAAGAGAAATATTGCGCCTTACTACATTTTAGCCCTTGACCGTCGCAATGATATATTGACAGGTACAGACGGACAGATACACCGTTTCTATGAGTTACTAATATGTAGCGATGCAGTGTTGCTTGTGATTCATTGTGATGGGTGTTGATTGTTCCAGGGTTCGATTCTAGGCTGCTAATTATTTATTTTATACTTATCCTATTCCTATTTATTCAGAGCCTTGTAAACTTCAACTCTCGTAATGATTAAATGTTCGGGACTCATAATGATAAAATAATGTTTTTTCTGACATGCAGAGGTAGATGTTAAAGTGATAGACAAAGATAGATGAATGTTGTACATACACTAACAGAAATAAGACTTTAGTAAATGTTTTTGAGAATGAGGGGAATAAATAAAATGACACAGACACAGCCCTGCTTGTTAGAGAAATGTCGATTTGTCATAAAAAGTGTGTGTATGGTTTTAAACCATTCATTTTTAGATTCAACGTGAACTGGCCCATATTAATTACTACCTACCAGAAATGTGAATTTTGCTAATGTCTATCAAACTAGCGCGGATGACGTATTAATGGGATTCAATTCCGATTCAGTTTAAGTTCGCTCGCTGTCAGATCCATACTAAAAATGACAGCTAAAACCTGAATTGAGTCGGAATTAAATCGCATTAAGACGTCATGGTAAATCATAAGAATCATATAAGCTGATGAGATTCCCTTTTCCAACTACGCCCACAATCATGCTAAACGTGGCCTTTACTTCTTGATATCCTAGACTCTGGCTAACTCGTAAAGGATAAACACATGACTTATGTATGTATACTAGCTATTAATTTCAAAGACCCTCACTTACTACTAAATCACTAAATCACTGGCACTGGAAAGGGCAAGTCTACTCGACCCCGTACACGCTGCAATTATTGACAATTCAATTTTAAATTTTATCAGATCCTTTCGCTGCGTGCCTGTTCCGTAATTAATTGTGTTGTAATAATTACTATAATACTGGATTTAGATAATTATTTCTGTAGTTTATTGAGATGCAGGGAAATTAACTTTGAAGTAAATTTACTGGCCGTTTGTGTTGCCAACCGATTTTACAAAAGTAATGAAAATGAAATAGCAGAGATAGGCCTGAGGGAGAGGCAGACCAAAAAGAAGATGGCGGGAGAAGAGCTTTAAGACTCCGATACTTCAAGCTTCACAAAACAAATTCTTTCACCACTAGGTTATTTGGTCTTCAAAAAGGGCAACATGAAGGAAAGGGGTAATACGAAACGATGGAGCAATAAAATCTTGTATTACACTGATAAGCAAAAATATCGGATGACATTCCATACAAAGTTGTATGAAAAGTTAGCCGTTATTTTGATCACCACTATTATCTTAGAGGCCTCATTTCCACGGCTATCTTACAAATCAAACAGCCGCAATTCTCATTTGGCGTATAAAACTTAAGCATCTACATACCTAAGTTAGGAAATCGACTTTACAATGTCACGCTCATAAAGGAAGCTATTTGTTACATAAATAAAATAATTACAACGTTTCGCGTCGGATGCGGCGCGGGCGCAGGCATCGCTCATGCCAGTGAATGATTAAAGAAGCGGTGGGGGGAGAAAATTACAGCAGGTAAAGTCGATTGTTGAGCCACTTGGCATTGTTCGTAATTTGGCCGTGTAATCAATGACCGATGTTACCGCCTCTGACAGCTATTCGATTTGCATTACACGGCCAAGTTTCATAGGTAATTGAATTAACAATACCGCTTCGCGACTGGACCGGAGCAGAAATGAAGTGAGAGCACCACTATCTACGTCAAACTCGAGATTTTATGCCCGTGTCTTAACCTCAGAGGGACGGAGAATACTCTCACATTAAACACTTTTTGTGTGAGCGGGAAAACACGAGCTCCGACAATTTTTACCAAATGTAGACGAGAAATTTGGAGATTTTTAGTTCATTGTTATCTATGTACAGAATTTTACCTACGAGAGATTCCTCAACAGCTCTTACATATATAAAATACATAAATCATGTTCTTATGCCTTACGCAGTTGACATTGACAGAGCCTAGGGCACCAATACCTAAAGGCCAGGTTTAGCATGATTGTGGACGTATAGAAATGACTTTCGCCCATTCCCTTGATGGAGGAAGAGAAGCAACTGGTACATTCTATGGTACAACAAGCACACAAAAGTAGGACGCCTCTCATTTGTGTATAAAGGGTGTCTCGATCTCGCCGGAACCCTCTCGGACCTACTGTAAGTGTGTCTGTTGTGTGCCAGCTAGTTGGAAGCCTGGCTGAGTGATCAGGTTGCTAGATTCAGATAGTAATGAAGACGCATACACGCAATCTTTCCGTAATGGCTACAAGCGCGAGTCTGGACGTACCTAATCAAATTGTTATAAGGAATTATTTTAATTAATTCGTTATCCCGTAATGTCCTAGCTAACCTATAGATATATACATACTAAATACCGTTGGGTTAGATTGCTTTAATAACTGGGAGGAGACTGAAAAATGTATTCTTGTTGGATGCGGCTAGCAATCCATCACTATATTGATTTCCCTTTCCACCTATACTTTGTGTTGGTGCTCTAGACACTGTCTACCCCGGATGGGATAAAAGTCGCCTATGTATTATTCCAGACTAAAATCTATGTTTCAAATTTCATTCATGTCTGTTCAACCGTCGTGGCTTGAAAGAGTAACAAACATCCATACACACAAAATTAACAGACTGCTTTTAAACAAAACTGCATGAAGAAGTTATCCAATTTATCCTTACCACTTTACATCGAAATCGAATTGCATTTTTAATTAAAAACTAGCTGCAAGTAGCGCGTAGATAAATAAGGCATGTAACAATGCGATATTACGCTTGTCCAGCAACAATGAATGAAGTCTGCGCGGGCGTCGCTCGCGGCGCACACCTGTATATCTTGCACGCGATCTAAGGCTGCGTTTTGCTAAAATTATAATAACCCAAACATTTTCAAGCAAGGTGGTAACTACAAAATAAACTCTACATACTTACTATAGTGACTTAAACAAGATACATCCATGCTAGACTGGTAGAAAAGAAAAATCAATGAATATACCAGTTGCTTCTCTTCCCGCGAGATGATAAAAGCCTATCGAGGGAATGGACGAACATCTTAGGAATTTTGTTATACCTAGGCAACACGCTAGTAACCCACCTTAGGCTCTGTCTATCCCGTAAGGGATAAAGACGTGATTTATGTATGTATACAAAAATGTAAATGAGTTTAAGTCTGTTTTTTTGCCTTCATCATCATCTCCTGTCATGTGTCATGGCTGGGCACAGACCTCTTAGAATGAGAGAGCTTGGGCTATAGTTCCGTGCGGATTGGGAGCTTTACACACACCATTAAATTGCTTCGAAGGTGTATGCAGTTTTTTTGTACTTTGGTTTTTAGTTTAGGACGTGTAAATAGCCAATTTTGTACGCAGCGGAAGGCCAGGAGTGCGCTGATGCCTAAAGGTACAATTTAAAGAGTGCAGAGGCACTCACCTTAGGGCGTTCTCCTGGTTTTGTGACGGAGGCGCCTTAGGGTGCCTGTCATGGTTACGCGTAGCCTTGGCGTTCCGAATGCTGAGGTCGCGGGTTACTGCAGTGACTGTGAGGAGAAAACCTCTATAAAAAATCCAGCGGCACCTGCGGGGAAGGGCGGGAATTCCCAACCCTGCATTGCACAGGTGTCGTACGTGAGGTAGCCCCATCCCGGGGTGGGCCCGCAGGGGTGTCTGCGGCTAGAAATGCTTTTGCGATTCCGCAGCCCCCTGCAACAGTGCCAAATGTGGGAACTCGTGTGGTTTTTATTGGGTATGCCTGACACCTCGGGAGAGCCCCAAATACCCTCGGTAACCCCGTACCGGGCCGGACGCATAAGGCGCATTTTCCGCACCATAAAAAAAAAAAAAAAGGGCGTTCTCCTGGTGGCGTGGTTGAGGTGAAAGAAGGCGATGCGGGTGAGGTTATTGAAGAAGCGAGGAGAGCGGAGGAAAATCCAGCAGCGGTAATCACATTAATCACATGAAGAAGTAATGACAGTTAATCTTTTTCTTCATGTGCCACAGAGCACTCCTGCACTGCATAATGACCAAAGAGGCATTTAGCGCGCGAACATAGGTAATTATTTATTCAATTCATTCAATATTAACATGCTAACAGCATTCATTCACATTCACAAATCACGTCTTTATCCCTTATGGGGTGGACAGAGCCTAAGGTAACAAGACCTACAGGCCACGTTTAGCAAGACACTGAAGGCGTAGAGGTGGAAAGGAGGAATCAAAATAGTGATGGGTTGCTAGCCACATCGCCTATAACATGATTCCTATGATTTTCGCCCATTCCCTCGATGGATTTTTACCATTTGCGCGGGAAGAGAAGCAACTGGTACATTCTATGTTTTTTGCTTTGCTCCCAGACCAGCGTGGAAGGGATCGTCACTGCTTAAGTTTTATAAATCTCAAGTCTATCTCTAGTCGGTCTGTGAAAAAGAGGGGCTGGGCTTAGCAAGTCTGGCGTAGAGGTAAGATTTGTTTGAATCAGTGAACGCAGCCTTAGCGCGTTGCCAGTCGCCAGTGATTACCTGCAAACGACCGCCGTTTAACCGAGTCCTTTTTTAAAAAGCCACCGTTCCTGTTTCAAGAACCTGCGCCAATAATCCCAGTCTTCCTCGATTCAAGACGACAATGGCTCGCGCTCCATTTAAATAAATTAGATCACTCGCAGCACGCCACGTGAAGACCAGTAGTCGATGCCAGCGACCTCTCTTATCGCCAAATTGGACATTTGGAAAGAACAATTCGTGCGTTGTAAAACTTGTTCACTTTTTTCGATGGCAATTTTGGAAAATTGCGGGTGCGACGATTGTTAATACTTTCGGCCACTTTGTTCCGTTCCTCCCGAAATTGATAAGCACTTATCTCATTTACTCTGACGATACGCAACAGGTTGTAAATTAAATAGATTATGCGTTCGCCGCAAAAAGGGCCGGCGACTGGTTTTTTATGTCTCCGTTTTAGTAAGTGTCCGATCAAAATATGTTTCTTCGCCGAAACCGAAACCGAAAGTTCGGTTTTGATTATAGTTTCGGCCGAAAACGCCACCGAACCATTTATAAATGTGATTAAAACGTTGAATAAACCCAGTGAGCTGTTCTTTCCAAGTGGTATATGAAAAATTAAACTTGCTGTTTTACTTTTCTCGTATTAAAATTTCAACATTATCATAGTGATAAACAAGGGAAAAAATTACATGAAAGTGCGATATTGTAAGTTCTGGCGCGGCCGAAAGGTTTGACTGTTTTTTGGCCGAAACCAAACCATAGGCCGAAACCGAAACTTCGATCGGATACTAGTTTAAGTTGTTCACCGGCCTGCTTTAGTCATTTCACAGTCGCAGTAAACACGCCGTTGTCATGTAAATTTTTAAACGACCGTTTGATGGTTATTGTCTGTGAATGTAATTACGTAAACATTTCAGGAGCTATTTTAAATACGCGGGCAATTACTGATTGAGCGTTCGTAGCCGGATAAGAATCTCACCAGCGATTTTTCATAAACAATAGCCGTTTTAATATCGAAAAGAGAATAAGACCGTAAGCTATTGATAATGCAAAAAATGTAATAATAAATTACCGAGCGGTGGGTAATAAACCGCGATTTGCTCCGGGCGACTCGCGGAGCTACCAGTCCGTGATACAAAGAGTATAAAAAAGAGGAATAAAAAAACTTAAAAATAATACGCTTAATATCAAAGAAGGTGTACTTCGTTAATGCATTCACTGCCTTAAGGCTGTACGTCAGTTCAGACATTGTTTTCTGGAATGCGACTTTTAAAAGTGTAGCGTTCTTTTATTCGAAATTTAAATTTTGATTTCGCGGAATCGTCCGTTGAGTGTTCGGCGTGCACCGAAATGACATAATTAGCGGGTGTTCGGAGGGTTCTCGTTTAGCGAAAGCTTTTGAGCGACGTTTCGAGGAGACAAATAATGAAATGGTTCATCTGTCAGTTTACGTAGCTACTGTACAGTTGGAGTAAAGAAAGGGGTGCGAGTCGGGTTACCTCCACGTGTGGTCAAGAGCTGCGGTTCGTTTTTGGATCCGTCCGGGGGAAGAGCAGTGCTTGGTCCGGTGCACCCTGGGCAACGGCTGATGATTTCTTGGCAGTTTCTGAGGGATATTGTTGACCGTTGGCTAAGAGCCCGACAGGGGGGAGGGGGTCTTTGACCATTACCGTACAACGTTGCCGACATTTTGTCACAAGATTTTTTAATTATATTTTTGTTACTTTGACATTGGCGAAGTTGTCGTCGCTATAACGACTTGATACGCCACAAATAAGAAGAAGAAGAAGAAGAAGAAGAGTAAAGAAAAAACATAGAATGTACCAGTTGCTTCTCTTCCCGCGCACATAGTAGAAGCCCATCGATGGCATCGATGGAATGGGCGAAAATCTTAGGAATCATGTTATAGGCGATGCGGCTAGAGATCCATCACTATTTTGATTCCCCTTTCCACCTATACGCTCTTAATCATACTAAACGTGGCCTTAAGGTTTTGTTACCTTTCGCTCTGTCTACCCCGTAAGGGATAAAGACGTGATTTATGTACGTATGTAGGTATGAAGTAAATCTAGAACTATTAAATTTTATATTATTAACTTACATTTTAATTGAATTAGAAAGTTTATAGTGCTTGAGCTCATAGAATGCGATTCGGGTTTCTCTTGTTGACTCACTTACTCTTATGGGTTTGATACTTGAATTGGCCGATTTTACCCGAAATTCAAATATCGTTCTATTGGGTCACGGATTGTGCGAAGTAGGTACGCTACCTACAAAAGAGTGTCCATTAAAAAGTGAACAAAAATAGACGATTCAGGGGACAATTCTAAAAACTATCGAAATTGACAACTTGGAAATCATTGCCAAAGTTTCTAATACCGAGTATAGGACGTAGCAATTTTTTTATCCAATTTTCTCCCTTTCAACATGAAACTACCGTGAGACTCAATCATAATTACACATAAACGGATAACTCACGTATAAAAAGTCGAGTGGTGAGTGGTGAGTGATGTGTTCGTTTCGCTGCCGCCGGGGCGAGCGTTCCAGGAAGAAGGACTACGAAATAGTCCGAAACATGTAGAGCATCACTCGACTTTTTTTATACGTGAGTTATCCGTTTATGTGTAATTTTCTCCCTTTTGTTTCACTAAGAGCCTGTTTCGCCACTCATTGTTAAGTTCCAGTTATCTTAATGGTCAGTTATATATATGATTCTGTCTCTATTTATTACTACGAAACAGACTGGAACTTAACAGAGGGTGGTGTAACAGGCCCTAAATATGTTAATAGGTATCTCAAAATGGATGTTTTAGGTAGTATCAGCTGTAAAGAACAAACCCGGTACAACATTACTTACATACAATGTTGTAAGCGCCGTTCAAATTCATGTATTGACAATTATTTGAACTCACCTGTTCTTATAAACAAGCTGTTATTATGGGGACTGGCTTGTTATGTTTTCTTGCACTTCTTTTTAAATCCACAAGCGATTTCATGGTCGTTCTTTTGTGCAACAACACTTACTTGTAGTATTGTTTGCCAGTCTTCAAAGGTCAACAACCTAATGACATAAGAAGAGTTAACAACACTATGTGCACACTTCAGTACCTTGTCGTAGTAACCAACAGAACGGTAACCGGTTATTAGTGCCAAATCAGTAAATGAGACAAGGCAATTAAGGGCTCAACTAATATTCAGACTAACAATACAACATTGCCTACTAAGACCAATAGAGTTTGCTTAAATGGCGAATCAGCGAATGCGCCAACATAAATTGACCCCGGCCGGTCTCCAGTTTACATAATTCAAATGTGTCACAAAATTCTAGACTTACCTACAACATTTTACCACCAAATTTTCAAGACCCGTGGTTTGAACCATTGATTGTTATTCATACTAGAGGTCAAACAATACCTGCTAAGCTCACACCTTCATCTGTTCAATTTCAACCAAGAAATTGCAAAAACCTCTTTTAAAAGCTATCATATCATATCAGAGGTCATACGATAAAAGTTCACAGTCCAAGTTTGACCACCAAATTATGAAGACCCCTGTTTATAAGCTATTATTGAGAATATCAGAGGTCACGCGATAAAGGGTGTACTAAGGTCGCAGTCGCTATTTGTCGCACGGTAACGAGCGACAATGCGCGTTTCGGTCGCGCGCCCCCCGCCGCGCGCGCGGCATTTGTTCTGCGCGAGCGCATCCCAACGCTACGGGATACACTGAGAACAGAAAATTCATAATATTAATATTCATAAGATCTGTAGTATATTATAAAGAGGTCTTCCATGCTGGTAAAGAAAATACATAGAATTTACCAGTTGCTTCTCTTCCCGCGCAGATGGTAAAAGCACATCGAGGGAATGTGCGAAAGTCTTAGGAATCATCACTATTATAATTTCCCTTTCCACCTATACGACCCTTAATCATGCTAAACGTGGCCTTAAGTGTTTGTTACCTTAGGCTCTGTCTAGCCCGCAACCCGTAAGGGATAAAGACATGATATATGTATGTATATAGAAGTAAAGTTTCTGAATTTGTCAGGTTGTATGAGGTAACCCCTGGATCTACTGAACCGATTTTGAAAATTCTTTTACCAATAGAAAGCCAAGTTATTTGTGAGTGCCATAAGCTATATTGAATCATGTGCGGACGAATTCGCGGACAACAGCTAATAAGTAACAAAATTATTATTGAACTTGACCTTGGTAAGGGTTTGAACTGCGTAATCTATGGTACAGGCTTACAGCACACTTCTTAAGCTAGTACTACTACTAAGCTAGTAGTACTAAAGAAACGTTAAATTCGCTTCTGATTCAAGTAGGCTTATTACCTAACTCGCTCGCAATCGCCATCGTGTTCATTTTGACAGTTCTTGTATGAATGTGACAGCTAGCTGATTCCGATGCCAATTGTCAACCCATACATGAACTGTCAAAATGAACCCGATGGCGATTGCGAGCGAGTAATAAGCCTACATGTCAGGCTCAAGATGTTTGCCGGGAACTGACGTATATCTGATGTCGGCGTTTCCCTCCCAGTGTACCGCCGTCCTAACTCAAACCACGTCCCATCGTTACGGCTAACTAAGCAACAAACTATCGGTTATCCATAACACTTATTGTGTATTCTTTTGACAAATGCACAGGCTCGAGCTCGTTAATAAATGCTCACGCGCAGGCTTGTTAATAAATGCTCACGGTCGCTGCTGATTATTTCTCATACAGATTTATTGTCTTATTATAGTATTCGGTTACGCGTATCGATATCGCTATAGTTTGTTTAAAAATCGATATCGTTTTTATAAATATTGGTTCGATCGAGGCAGATGCTATTGGTTAATTTGTCTTGAGTCTTCGTCAGTTTTGGTAGCTGGGCGTTTCGAAAAAAAAGTCACAAGTTTATTTTTTTCCAGAATTTAAATATTTTGGGGTTTTCTTACTCAAATGCGTTTACCCTATCGATTCTCATACATGAAAAAATGTGCCCCAGATTTTACTATGGAATTATTTTTCCAGTTCGTCACGTTTCGCGCTTAGGTATTTTATATTAAAAGAAATGACGAACTGGAATGGAATTTTTGGGACATATTTTTTTCTTGTGTAAGGATGGATAGGGTAAACGTTTTTGAGATTAACACTTATGGATTGTTTGAATTAAATGATACTTACATACATATATAAATCACGTCTTTATCCCTTACGGGATAGACAGGGCCAAGGTAACAAGACCTAAAGGCCACGTTGAGCATAGTTGGGGGCGTATAGGTAGAAAAGTGAATCATCAGTGAATAGTGATGGGTTGCTAGCCGCATCGTCTATAACATGATTTCTAAGATTTTCGCCCATTCCTCGATGGGCTTGTACCATCTGCGCGGGAAGACCAGCAACTGGTACATTCTATGTTTTTTCTTTGCTTCTAGACCAGCATGGAAGCTTATATATGTATAAAAAGGAAACTCTGGTTCCTAATGAAAGACTTGAGATCATTCAAGGCATACAAGTACAATTTATGAGTGGTATTAGTACAATTTAACAGATAATGGAACAAATAACGGATTATATGCAGAGCCGTAGGCTGGCAGGAGTCTTCTGACACATGGCAGCTAGCGACACGTCAGACCGTCTACCAGCCAGCCACCTTTGAAAGAGGTTGCTTCCCGACACGGCCTCTCCTGACGCTGCCCCGTCCTCGTGGGCATCTTCTCTTCTGCTGCCCTCTGCGTCTGCTAACGACGTTTAGGGGCCTGCCTCAGACAAGATCCAGGTCCCGATGCTCCTTACGCTCCCTGTTCACTGCGCAGTATCATCAGTAACACATGGCAGCTAGCGCCAAGTCAGACCGTCTACCAGCCAGCCACCTTTGAAAGAGGTTGCTTCCCGACAGTATTATGTCAGATAGGTAACTAGCTGTTGCCCGCGACTTCGTCCGCGCAGAATTATTATAAAATAGCCTATGATACTCACAAATACTGTGGCTTTCTATTGACAAAAGAATTTTCAAAATCAAAAGCGTCACCCGGAATCGAATATATAATTCCCGTTTTTTCCTTATCCCGTGGGAATTTCCAAAAATCCTTCCTTAGTGGATGCCTACATTGTATAAGGTATCTATGTGCAAAATTTCAAGTCTCTAAGTCCAGTGGTTTGGGCTGTGCTATCCCGCGGGAACTATGCAATTTTCCGGGATAAAAACTATCCTATTTCCTTTCCCGGGACTCAAACTATCTGTATACCAAATTTCAACTAAATCGGCCCAGCGGTTTAAGCGTGAAAAGGTAACAGACAGACATACAGACAGACAATATTATAGTAAGGATTTTGTATGGAGACTGGAGCACATCTTGTGCCCCAGAGTACCTATAGATACAGTCAATAACCGCATCTCGTCGCAATAAACTTTGCAAAATTTCTTCATACCTCAAAAACACTAAAGAATACAATGGCCACAATAAAAACACGACCAAAGCATTTTGATTGGTCATGTATAAATTCAAGCAGCTCCGTATGGAGTTGACCAATTTCTTCAATTTTCATAGAATCGCACACTTGACAGTGGTATCACGCGCGATCGTCAGACCGATCCGTGGACCGATCGGCAGATCGCATTGCGGTGCAGATGAATAGATCGTCCACCTCTATTGTAAGTTAATGTACTTGGACAAGACTCGCTTTGATGACGCACATACTGTCGGCTAGGATGGCGAATGAGGGGTGATTGCGAGCATTTTGCTTGTTTAGCTTGTACAAACATCATCATGCATTATGCAGCTGCCTTGCGAGGAGACTCGCTCAGTCAGGACCTCGATGTACTCAAAGGGTGCTTAACGGGCTATTATTAAAACTTCGCTGTCTTACTATCTGTTGCAGAGTTATTTCTTTTGAGCATTAACACGTAGACACTAAACAGGAAATTTTCGTACCATGGCAGTTGTCACTGAAATGGAAATTTAGTTTGTGTTTTTGCTCGTTCATTTGTTTACTATTACAGTGACGTCATTGCATAGATAATCTAGTGACCGTGATTTTTAACAACGTTTTCGACTGCTCCTTAAAATTTTATATGCTTGCAGGAATGATGGCGTATACAGTGGTTTGACCAATCCAACTGAGAGTCGATGATTCGAACCTGGGCTCGCACCTCTGAGTGTCTCTGAATTCGTGTGCGAAATCACATCTGAAATTTACCGTGAACACGCAAGGAAACCATCGTTAGAAAACCTGCGCACACCCGCGGAGAAATTCAATAGTGTGTGCGAAGTTCCCGATCCGCACTGGGCCCGCGTGGGAACTAAAGCCCAAGCCTATAAGAGGTCAGTGCCCAGCAGTAGGACGTACATAGGCTGCAGATGATTCGCGGCATAGCTGGTCGTCCGCCAGAGCCGTGTGTACCAACCAGCCTTACCAGAATGGTGATGCGGCACCAACAGGAAGCCTTAGCTTTTGTTCTCGCTTGAAATGATAAAAACGTCAAGAATCCACCGTATTGTTTTGCAACCGGTCTGTTTACTTGTTTTTATTTATTTTTATTCATCTGTATTGGTACGTGCGGTGGGTTTGCGGATTTTATGCTTCAGTTCAAGTGGATTGGTTTGTAATGTTTGTTTTTAAGGTTTTGGAGCTCAAATGCAAAAAGGGTGCTTTATAGGTTTGTCAGTTAATTTGCTTCGACTATACATACATAAATACTTAAATCACGTCTTTATTCCATACTAGCCTTCCGTCCGCAGCTTCGCCCGCGATAAATTAATTTTCCCGTAGGAAAAGGTATTTTCCCGCGGTAAAAAGTAGCCTATGTCAGCAGTGATAATGTAGCTTTCCAACGGCAAAAGAATTTTTGAAATCGGTCCAGTAGTTTCGTAGCCTATTCAATGCAAACAAACAAACAATCAAATTTTTCCTCTTTATAATATTAGTATAGACTAGCCTTCCGTCCGCAGCTTCGCCCGCGATAAATTAATTTTCCCGTAGGAAAAGGTATTTTCCCGCGGTAAAAAGTAGCCTATGTCACTCAGTGATAATGTAGCTTTCTAACGGCAAAAGAGTTTTTGAAATCGGTCCAGTACTTTCGTAGCCTATTCAATGCAAACAAACAAACAAACAATCAAATTTTTCCTCTTTATAATATTAGTATAGATATGTTTAGGAGCACTATCTGTCACCTTACCTTTTGTTACCTTAGGCTCTGTCTACCCCGTAAAGGATAAAGACGTGATATATGTAATGTAATGTAATGTAACTGTCATCTTGTGCATGAATCTTGTAGCTAGCTTTTTTAGGTACCTATATGTGTGTGTATGTGTCTATTTATATCTCCATTTATTATAAATGTGTGGTTTTACGTATAATATATTATGTATTTCAGTACTTAGTAGGTATATTAATATATATTCTAAATTGCACCACCTGCTCAGATCTGTTCTGTTCTCCAGTCCATTACGGTTGACTGGTAGAGATCGCTCTGTAGCGATAAGGCCGCCTATTCTTACCTTGTAATATTCTGTATACCTTTTTTCTGCTTTGGTTGTTATATGTGGTGTTCAATAAAGAGTTATTGTATTGTATTGTAAGTTTTAGACCCCAAGGTAACAAGACTCCACTCTACTCCACTGGCCATCCGCCATTCTTCTCTCGTTGCCCCCCTCCCCGTGTAGAGCACTACCCGCTTCGTCAGGTAGTGCCGTACAATCCTTCGGAGGTAGAGGGCCACCCCGTGGTATCGGAGCACCTCCTCTATTACTCCGAAGGGGAGAGAGCTAAAGGCATTAGCGATGTCCTGCGACACTGCTAACGCCCCCTACCCACGGGGTAGACAAAGCCAAAGGTACCAAAACGTTAAGGCCGCGTTTAGCATAATTGTGGGCGTATAGGTGGAAAGGGGAATCAAAATGGTGATGGGTCGCTAGCCGCATCGCCTATAATAATGATTTTCGCCGATTCCCTCTATCGGCTTTTGCCATCTGCGCGGGAAGAGAAAAAGCCCAGACCCGGCATAAATAAATAAATATTAGGGAACAATTCACACAAATTGACCTAAAGTAAGCGCTAGCAAGGCTTGTATTACGGGTACTAGACAACGATACATACTTATGTAGATATGTAGAGAAATACATACTTAAACAGGTAGTAACATCCATGACTCAAAAACAAATATTCGTGCTCGTCACACATATACCCTTGCCAGGATTCCAACCCGGGGCGCTTGCTTCGCAGGCAGGGTCACTACCAACCATGCAGCATGTAAGTATGTAACTTGGGGCAACTTCCATTTAGTCAAAACGAAGCGCACTTGTTTTTTAAGAAAGCCATTAATTTTATCGTAACTCATTAGGTCCTTGCTACTGGTCATAAATTTTACAAGTTTTAAATTAAGTTCTTACAGTCAATATTACCGCCCGTAATTATATGATATCAATATATTAGTAATGCTGTCAGAATAAATGAATATTAATGCAATTGTATGAAAATGAGGTAGGTACGTATTTGTATTTTGATACTTTCTTATGAAGATGTGCAATTAAAGTAATTAAGAAGCGAAAGACATAATTGAGTACAATTGTTTAGATAAAAACAAAAGCTGCTGCCAGTGGACAATACATACATCCATACATACATAAATCACGTCTTTATCCCTTACGGGGTAGACAGAGCCGAAGGTAACAGGTACATACAGGCCACATTTAGCAAGATTGTGGGCGTATAGGTGGAAAATGGAATCAAAATAGTGATGGGTTGCTAGCCTCATCGCCTATAACATGATTCCTATGATTTTCGCCCATTCCCTCGATGGGCTTTTAGTATCTGCGCGGGTACAGAAGCAATCGGTACATTCTATGTTTTTTCTTTGCTCCCAGACCAGCATGGAAGAAATTTGTGATTCATAGGATAGAATAAAACAGTTATTTTATGTAATTTTAGTCGTTCTATTTTCTTGAACCCACTATACTAAAACCTGGCTCGTAATATCACCGCAAAAATTGCACGTTACTTCATTGCCTTCTCAAACTTTTGAACCGACAATGCAAAGTGCACGGCACCTGGGAAGTACGGTCCATCCGGCGCCGGTTGCGGCCGCGGCTGATTGCCGTATTGTAGCGCGAACAATAACTCGATTAGCGCACCGGACGGCGACCGGACTCGGTTCCGGGAGAGATAGAGTGGATGTGACGGACCGTAAACTATGATTTAGTTTGTCAACGTGCAAAAGATTATTTCTTACGTAAGTAAATTGAAGTTCAGTTTTCTAGTTGAATTATTAATGTATCTTTTTCAGTTTAAAGCAGCTGTTTATTCTTTCTTTGGGTTTATAGTAGGGGTTGTTTTGTATCGAAATTTGCTATTTGGCTCAAGGTTAAGGGCAAATACATAAAAGTACGCTTGTCAAATTTACTTACTGCATAAAAATCAAAGGTCATGTTTGTACATCCTAAAGCGACGTAACAAAACCAGTAAATAAGTATCCAAAAACTTTGCGAAAAAATTACATGGATGTATGCAAATTAAAAATACAACTGGAAATAGCTAATTGTGCAAACAGGCCAAGAATGAAACTAATCATCAATGCAATTAAAGCCGTATGTCCCAACTAAGTCCACAAGTTTAAATTTATAATTGGTTCACTTTACATTCCTTTAAAATCTTTGTAGCCGTCTCATCTGCCCTATGCTTTCTCAGTCTGACCCCCAATTAATCGAGAACGGTGCTACAAAGGCAAGTATAATGGTCAGTTAACTTAGTTTGGAAGATAGTTCACTTAGAGCCAACTTAACTTTATCAAGTTGCAATTAAGTTCGCCCGCTTAATTGAATATTCTCACGGCCCATATCACAATTAAGACCTCGTGAACTCGGGTATCGATCGGGACTTCTGTGGTGCTGTACCTACGTAGTTAGGTATTGAACGAACCTACTCAATCTTGGTTCATGGATGATTGAATTTTGCTAAAAATATCGTGAAGTAAAGCGCTGCGGGTGTCTATGGACAGTGGTGATCATTTACCATCAGGTGACCCACTAGTTCGTTTGTCTGGCCTCTCTAACTTAAAAAAAAAAAAAAACGAAGTCTTAAAACATTGATTCCCTGCAGACGTACAGGGGGGTTCTACGAACAAAAAATTAACCTTGCTACTCCGCTACTCTCGTGCAAGATAACCAAGCCTGTGTGAGATATTATTATGTTTTTTATGCAATCCCACGTACGACGTTGGTTTGCATGTGTAACAGTTGTGTTCATTAAACTTTGATAATGATCCCGTAGAGGGATCGAAACGCGTCAGTGTTTGTGTGGTGTAAGGGATAATAAACTTTGTGGGATTTATATGTGTTTTATTGGCAGCAGTGGAGGGAGGGAGGTGGAGGGAGTAGCAAGGTAAATTTTTTGTTCGTTGAAATGGACCTCCGCAAAGTAACGCCTGATTCAATAAAATATGTACAGGGGGGGTTATCATGACGTTTATCTGATTCAGTTTAGGTTCGCTCCTTAGACTTTCGCCCATTCCCTCGATGGGCTGTTACCATCAGCGCGGGAAGAGAAGAAAACTGGTAAAATCTGTTTTTACTTTACTTCTAGACCAGCATGGAACAGACGATTTAGCTACATGTATCATTTTGTAGATATCCCTGCTTCTGCCGCTGGTTGACATTTGGTCCGCCATTCATGTTAACATAAAAACTCCGTCGGCAATAAATTTGCATCCTTTTCTAATCTCGTAAGTGCAAAGGGAATCTGACATTTAATTTGGAATAGTCAAGCTTTTTTCCCAGGCACTTACAAGGCAGTCTGTCAGTTATACTGTCATTCAAGTAGATAATATGCAACAAATTGGCACTATTGCCACGTGTAGGCATTAAACAGAAAAGCCGCATCGATATTGGCGCAGGCGCAAGTAGGGAACTTACAGCTGGGCCCCCATTTTTAAAAGTGCATCACTCGAAAATGCCATTAGAAAATGGTAAATAAATTATATCTGCAAAACTACAGCTTGTGCTTTCATCTGAGAGCAGAGTAAAAACATAAAATGTACCAGTTGCTTCTCTTCCCGCGCAGATGGCGAAAATCTTAGGAATCATGTTATGGGCGATGCGGCTAGCAACCCTTCACTAATTTGAGTGCCTTATTCATACGCCCACACCACAATCATGCTAAACCTGGCCCTTCGGTCTTGTTACCTTAGCCTCTGTCTACCCCATAAGGGGTATAGACGTGATTGGTGTATGTATGTACAGCTCTAATATTTTTTTTGACTAGATCACAAAATTATGGAGGGCTGTAATTGTCTTCTAATATACTCGTATTTAAAATTTAGAGCAATTTTTCACCAATTTCGAGTGGTATTTACATAATAATGCCTTCAAAAATCGGACACTTGACGTTTTTTCTATAGTAGGTGACCTGTCCACCCATCTCCCCCGTAAATTTGTCGTAATACGGGATACCTTACTATGGTAAGAAATATAATATTCAAATGTAAATTATTATCATCATCACTAAATAGTATAAAACAAAGTCGCTTTCTCTGTCCCTATGTCCTTATGTATGCTTATATTTTCAAAACTACACAACGGATTTTGATGCGGTTTTTTTAATAGATAAAGTGATTCAAGAGGAAGGTTTTTATATATAATTCTACGCAGACGAAGTCGCGGACAGAAGCTAGTTTATTATAAATAGTGAATCAACACAATCACGCTAAATGTGGCATTTAGGTCTCCTTGCTTTAGGCTGTCTACCCCGTATGGGATAAAGACGCGATTTATATATGAGAAAACTCATAGATAGTGACTGTTATTGTCATAAAAAAGAACACTGTGAAACGCCTTGATGGTCAGCGTTAGATTCAACATATATTATGGTCGTATTTACATTACTTACATTATATTACATAAATCACGGGGTCTTACGAGGTAGACCAGTGTTTCCTAACCTTTTCAACGTTTACCCCTAGCTAATTTAAAATAATTAAAACCACACAAATTCGAACGAAAATATGTTTATTATGTAAGAAATTGCACGTTTAGGTAACTAGTAAATAAAGTAATATATAAATCTCGGAGTTAATCGTACTATTATTTTGTTTATTGCTATTTTAATATTATTTCGTGCCATTCCGTGTTACCCCCCCTAGAATCTCCGTTTTACCCCTGCGGGGGTAATTACCCCCAGGTTAGGAACCACTGAGGTAGACAGTCTAACCCCCTTATTCATAAACGCTCTATAGGCTTCTGCTAACTTAGCAATCGTGTGTCCTTATCTGTGAGAGGTAAATGTCATAGTGACAGATAAGGACAAACGATTGCTAAGTTAGCAGAAGCCTATAGAGCGTTTATGAATAAAGGGGTATGTTATTATCAGTGGCGTAACTATAACGTCTGGGGCCCGCGGCAAATTCGTCGGCTCCTTCCTCAATATAAAGAAGTGCATCAGCGTCCCTTCTGTGCTCTAAACCAACTCAGTTCGGGGCCCCGTAGAGCTAGGGGCCCATGGCATTTTGCCACCCCTGCCACCCTATAGTTACGCCACTGGTTATTATATTGACTTTATACTAAATCGCTTGTCTCCTTTACCTGAGGCACACGGCAGAGCGGCATCGCCGGCATGGACTGCAGAAAGGGCAGTGCGACAACACCTGTTCATCAGCCCTTTGCGTTCGCCGCTGCGATTGTCAACCGACGCCCTTAGCAGGGATGTTTAATCAAATACTGACTATTTACAATGCTTTGCTGACTTTTATAGACCGTTTACGGGTACCGGCTAGCGATGGTGACGCGACATGAATGTATAGTCCGTTCCAATGCGTTATTGAATAAGTTTTAGGGAACAATTCACACAAACGACCGGGTACCAAAGTGAGCGCTAGTAAGGCTTGTATTATGAGTACTAGACAACGATACTTATATAGAGAAATACATACATATACAGATAGACACATACATGACTCACTCACTTGTCACATCGTTACAAACTTTCGCATTCATATTTACTTATTAGGAGGATAGGCCTTTAGGTCTTGTTACCTCAGGCTCTGTCAACCACGTAACAGTGCCCATTGGTTACAGAAAAACAACGTCACGTCACGTTTCATTTCTACGTTAAAATGTGAAGTTATACAGTTAGCAGTGGCGTGGCGTCCAAAAAACTCGATTCCTACCGGCTTGCCTATTTTACAGCAGTTGGGTACTTTTATTGTGCAGAATTAGAGGAAAAGGCATGTTAAATTCCCTTCGGCTTGCCTTTTGATATACTTGACGCCACGCCACTTGTAGGCAGACACTATGTTCTACTTGCTACGATCCTGAATTACCTCTTTGGCTTCATCCACAGTCATACAACCCCTTCATACAATCATGCTCACCGGCTCCGGGTACGAGAAGGACATGAGCCTGTATTGATAAAATCTTCTTTTGAAATATCTGGTCTCTTTTACGAGTACTTAAGTCATTTTAAATTACCTAACTCTCACGTTTTACTGAGTAGGTACATAAAATAATACTTAAGTATGTATGTTTAGATACGTTTTAATCACCCTAAGATAAAATATTAGCCATATACTGAATGATAATAAAAATTTATAACTCGATATGAATATCGTAATCCTGTCCCGTTTTATCTTAATTAAAGATAAATAAGTTTTTGTCAAAAATTACATTTTGAATACAAGCTTTTCTGCTGACTGTACTTGCATTGTCATCCGTCCTACACAATCTGTATCATCAAGTCAATCGGACCAACCGTTAAAGAGTTCCCTTCTGCAGAGACGTGGCTGGGTCACCAGAACCCCGCTAACAGATTATTGTATTGTCACCTGACTAACCTTACTTCTATGCTGGTCTGGGAGCAAAGGAAAAACATAAAATGTACCAGTTGCTTCTCGTCCCGCGCAGATAGTAAAAGCCCATCGAGGGAATGGGCGAATTAGGAATCATGTTATAGGCGATGCGGCTAGCAACCCATCACTATTTTGTTCCTTTTTCCACCTACAATCTTACCTACGCCTACAATCATGCTAAATGTGGCCTTTAGATTTTGTTACCTCAGGCTCTGTCTACCCCGTAACGGATATAGACGTGATTTATTTTGCAAATAAGCCGCCAAAGGCTCATACGTCTTTTTTTAAACTACCAGCACTTTCGGAAAACCCATTTGCAAAGAAGAACGCGCCGTAAGAAACTTGGCACAAAGTCATGCTTACGTACATTGTAAGTTCTTCTTCCATGCTGGTCTGGGAGCAAAGAAAAGACATAGAATGTACCAGCTGCTTCTCTACCCGAGCAGATGGTAAAAGCCCATCGAGGGAATGTACGAAAATCACATGAATAATGTTATAGGCGATGAGGCTAGCAACCTATCACTATTTTGATTCCATTTTCCACTCGCCCTCGATCTTGCTAAATGTGGCCAGTAGGTACCTGTTACCTTAGGCTCTGTCTACCCCGTAAGGGATAAAGACGTGATTTGTGTATGTGTATGTATGTAAGTTAATTAAAAGCCTGTAACAGGGATAAGTCTCGCTCGTAATAATCTGTTATCTTTTTTAAATAAATTAAAAATAAACCGAAATATCATCACGATACCAATCACAATCCACAACCAAAGATAATCACAAACCAAGTCAAAACGAAACAAAAACAATTCCCTGTAACTCTACACCCCAAAATTTAAATCCCAACTGTCATCAACAAAAATAAGGTAGAATATGAAATCAAGGAACTAATGAGACAAAGGGTTAATGAGTGTAACAATGGATAGGCCGTAAAGTATTGGATTTATTAAGCGCAGGGAGCCGAGATCTGATAACTAAGAAGTTATTAAGGGCAAGGTGTTTCTCTTGGTCCGTAGCATATTTTTTTAATGACAATGGAACGGAGAAGACACGTCAAGCGTTTGGAGTAAGTTTGTTCACGTATGTATTTTTTTAATTAGGTATTTCTAAAACTTCTAAAAATAATCGATTCAGATTTATGCATTAGGTAAATTCAGGTTCTTAGATAGTTTCCGCTGCTAGGCCAGCAGGAGCTGCTGCAACAGCTGTACCAAATTGTACCGTCACGGTTTTTACATTATTTTAATTTAATTTTTTACTAGCATTCACGAATCAAGAACGAATCAATCAAAATCACGAAAGAATCAAAATTTGCGCTAAAAGTACTTTCTCTCTGCTTTGCGATTTATCGCTATCCCGCGGGAGCTATGGAATTTTCCGGGATAAAAAGTATCCAATGTTTAATCTTGGGTATTAGTTATATTCGTTTCAAAACACACACACTCACTCACTCACTCACATCCTCACAAATACATTTATAATATTAGTACGATTATACTCTTATGTAATATTTTACTTAATTTAGTCCTCACTCTTTACACTAATAGTTTGCATTACTTCAGTAATACATATTTTTAAACAAACATTCTGAAAACTAGAAAAGAAAAATCCAAAAAGCAAAATTATGGTTGAAAATCGAGTTCAAATCCTCATCAATCCACATACACCATCCACAGAACGTGGATGAAGGTTGAATTCTTCAATATGTTCTCATTACAATTACTGCATGTACTGAGAAATAATATATTATAACCCCCTTATTCATAAACGCTCTATAGGCTTCTGCTAACATAGCAATCGTTTGTCCTTATCTGTGAAAGGTAAATGTCAAAGTGACAGATAAGGACAAACGATTGCTAAGCAGAAGCCTACAGAGCGCTTATGAATAAGGAGGTAACTGTTTATACCATAGTGATGCATATAAATAAATCATGTCTTCATCCATTACGGAGTAGACAAAGCATATGGTAACAAGACCTAAAGGCCACGATTAGCGCGATTGTGGGCGTATACCATGTGCGAGTAAAGAGAAACAACTGGTACATTCTATGTTTTCATTTGCTCCCAGACCAGAAGTTATACAATACAATGCAATACAAATACTCTTTATTGAACACCACAACAGAAACAAAGAAACAAAGTAGACAATAGGCGTTCTTATCGCTTAATAGCGATCTCTACCAGACAAATAAGATAGAGAAATAAGTTGGAGACAGTTTAAGTAACACCTATATAAGAAAAAAATAGTCTTGTCTGTCAGTTATCTTTCCCTTAACAAAACGCGCCTCGGCCACAATGATCAAATTTCGTTTTTATTGTTAATCCTGGTAAATGAGCGGCGGACCGACGGACAAAAAGACAACTGAGGACATCTCCGGGCGGTTTTATTATGACACCGGCTTTGTTAGTATCGATAAGTGCTAATTGAAAACGATTTGAAGACGAAACAAAGTTTGTACCAAAAGCTTTAGGTACGTTAGATTCTAAGTTGTAACTTGAAAACCTAAGTTTTTGTCTCGCTGCTTCTTATTAGTGGGAAAAACGGTATATTTGTAGATATTTTTTTTTTTTTTTAGTGGTATAATCACATCACGCGCGAACGGCTGGACCGATTTCGCTAATTCTTTTTTGTTTGTTCGTTATTGTCAGGAGAAGGTTCTTATAATAACAATATTTCGAACTAAAAGAAAACTGGCATAGGGGCGAAGCCGCGGGTAACAACTAGTTTGGAATACAGGGAAAATGAGGTGTGAGATGGCATGTTGATCAAATACTGTAATCTTTCCTCCCCGACTCGGCACTTTTTATATTTTTTTACAATACATACAAACGCTTCGCTTTAATCTTTGCCTTATATACAAAGCACGTCTATATCCCTTACTGGGTAGACAGAGCCTAAGGTCAACATCATCATCATATCAGCTGTCTACAAAACAAGGGGACACCTAAGTATTCTTCCTGCTAAGTGTTCTTTCAATCAGTAGTTTCTGTCAGAAAAACAGAATAAATATACATTACAAACACCCTTATGGACAAAATTTGACCCACAACTCTTTGAACAGGAACAAGTAAGAGTTTAGTGACATTTTGAAACCCGTTTTTTCTTTCGTTATTTCAAAAACAGTCTTGTATTAACAGGTATTGCTTTAGTGATACGATGAATAACTGTTTTATAAAATTATTTACGTGTCGTAGATACCAATCTGTGCAAATAAGACGTAAGTAAATGCAGTTGCGTCTTTATTCTACGAAGATAACGATTCAACGTGGCCTTAAGGTCTTGTTACTTTAGGCTCTGTCGACCCTGTAAGGGATAAAGACGTGATTTAAGTATGTATGTATGCAAGCTTAGAATCATCATCCCCGTATAAAGAGTCTTATATAAGAAAAGATTGTTAAAATCCTCACAGAAATTGCTGTTCTGGTTAAACACCATTTCTTCTTCTTCTTATGGTGCCTCTCCAACTAGTGAAGGTTGGCAGTCAGCTCCGCATACTTCACACGGTCCCTGGCCAGGTTGAAAAGCTCCGCTGCACTTGTGATTCCAGTCCATTCCCGGATATTTCGCAGCCAAGATTTCTTCCTGCGCCCAACAGCTCTTTTTCCAGCCACTTTGCCCATGATTATAAGCTGTAAAAGCTCGTATCTTGTGTGCCTAAGCACATGTCCCAGATAAGCAACTTTCCTTCTTTTGATGGTCTGCATCAGTTCACACTCCTTTCCAACCCGACGCAGGACCTCAACATTGGTCACCCGATCCGTCCATCTTATGGCCAACATGCGTCTATATGCCCACATTTCAAATGCTTCTACACGTTTACGGAGTTGCTCTTTAAGGGTCCAGGCTTCACATCCGTATAGAAGTATGGGCCATATATAGCATTGCAGTAAACGGATGCGCAGACGTATTTTGAAACTGCGACTGCAAAATATCTTCCTCAAACTTGGAGGATGTTGAGATTTCTTGGCTTCCATTCCAAACACTATTTCGCCGATATCCAAATTTATTTTACATACATTTAAACTATATAAATTGACACTCCCATCACAAGTGACGGTAATGAAACCGCCGCGGTTGACGGAACAATGTGATGTTGTATTTCACATTAACATTATGTTCACAAGCTGACTCTTGTCCGCTATTGTCCCCGATGTCCACTTGTGTTATGTGCGAGGTTTGTATGGGGCGCAATGGGAATGATAACTAGAGAACAAAAACGGAGATCTATTAACTCCATGTTCATTATCATCAGCCTGAAGAATAAGATTAAAAAAAGAATAAGAGAACTTTATTGACTGATATAGATACACAAACAGAATATTACATAATATGGGTACTTATTCCAACCAGCCAAATGGCCGCCACTCAGCTATGTGTCACGATAATATCCAGGATAATATCGTGACGCTGATTTTCAGTGACGCCAGTTACACAGTTACGGAGGTGGCTGTCACCAGGCACACATCCCAGTTCATACTGGTTTACGAAATCACCCGATACCCATACCTTATACAAGAATTTTGAAGACGTCCACTGTTGAACAAAGCCCCACCCCCCTTAGAACAACATAATAAACGACAACATGCCACCAACATCTACCGGTTTCCCGCAACTTTCACGATGTCGTCGGTCCACCTAGCGGGAGGAGGAGCTTAAAAAACCAGGATTTATACCCACTATAATATTATAAATGCGAAAGTAACTCTGTCTGTGTCTCTATTACGCTTTAACACCTAAACCATTAAACCGATTTTAATGAAATTTGGTGCAGATAGAGTTTCAGTCTTGGAGAAGGACAATAGATAGTTTTGATCCAGGAAAACTGCAGAGTTCCAGCGGGGTAGCGATAAGCAAATTCTACGCTACTCAAAGCTAAACGTCAAAACAATACAATATCGTCTGTAGAATGATTATATAATCGTCTTACAAAACAAATTTCTTGGGATTGTCTCCGAATAAATGACGCACAAACATCTCCATGTAAGCCAGCCGCCTCATTGTAGCGGCACCATTGAAACGACTACCTATTGTTGTTCCCTTTATAAGACAATACCCTGAGGTTTTCACATGCCCTTTTATTTGCTCGCTTACCCTTTGAGCACGCCGCTGCGGCTTAGCTTGACGATTCATTAAAATAACTTTTTGTGATCCATTGATTGTAGTGTGAATTGAGCTCATTCATTTGTTTTCCATTGAATTTTTTGATGACGCAAGTACAGTCAAGCAATTTGATTCCTTACCCACCATGGAACCTTCTTCTTCTTTTTTTAATATCGCCCCATCGATCGATGCGATGATTTCGCCAATATCAAAGTAATAAATACAGTATTCAAAAATCTTGTGACAAAAATGTTCTCAACGTTGTACGGTAGAACACGGTCAAAAGACCCCTCCCCCCTGTCGGGCTCTTAGCCAGTGATATCCCTCGGAGACCGCCAAAAAATCATTACCCGATGCCCAGGGTGCACCGCACCAAGCACTGCTCTTCCCCCATCCATCCAATCCTCTTCCTCCATCCAATATGACCAATATAGTAATAACGTTTAACAGACGCATTAGTATGACTACTTGCAAAGATAAAACAGTTTTTTTTTTTTTTTTTTTTTATGTGAATAGGAAGGCAAACGAGCAAGTGGGTCACCTGATGGTAAGTGATCACCACTGCCCATAGACACCCGCAACCCCGGGGGGATTGCAGATGCGTTGCCAACCTAGAGGACTAAGATGAAATGCCTCTTGTGCCCGTAATTTCCCCGGCTGTCTTACTCTCCACACCGGAACACAGCAGTGCAAGCTCCGCTACTTAGCGGCAGGATTAGCGAGTAAGATGGTGGTAGCGATGCGGACGGACCTTGCACAAGGCCCTACCACCCGCAAACAACAAACAAGCATAACATTTCAAAATAGATTCACAGAAATATCCAAAACCAATATTTTTCTGACCCCTATCTACCATTTCTGACAGTTGATTTATCCATAGTATTACTTTAAATCGTACGTGCTCCACCATTGACAGATGACCACAATCAATAGATACGTGACGCCCGTAAAGTAATTACTACAGGAGATGCGTGGATGCGATGTGGGGATGCGTGTGTGTGGAGGAGGAGATGGGTGGGGGGGGGGGGGGGGGGGGGGTTTGCGGGTGGTAGGGCCTTGTGCAAGGTCCGTCCGGATCGCTACCACCATCTTACTCGCTAATCCTGCCGCTAAGTAGCAGTGCTTGCACTGCTGTGTTCCGGTGTGGAGAGTAAGACAGCCGGGGAAATTACGGGCACAAGAGGCGTTTTATCTTAGTCCTCTAGGTTGGCAACGCATCTGCAATCCCTCCGGGGTTGCGGGTGTCTATGGGCAGTGGTGATCACTTACCATCAGGTGACCCACTTGCTCGTTTGCCTTTCTATTCATATAAAAAAAAAAGATGGATATGCCTTTCCCTCTGACGAAGGCATGGCATTCACCAAGGGCCTGTTTCACCGATCCCTGTAAAGTTCCTGTCATCTATGATAAAATGTCTCTGTCTGTTTCGTAGTTAGATATAGAGTAAATCATAGAACTGACACTTAAGATAACAGGAACTTGACAGAGAGTGGTGAGATAGACCACCACGGATCAGAATGGGATTGGAAGAGATGTCATTTCATATACAAATTGACGTAAGTATATGGAATAACAAGTCAGCTCCGATCCTATTCTCTTGCGGTAATAGAATGTGTTTTGTAATACTGTAGATTCAGGCGTTTCATTGCCGGCCATGTCGCGTAAATGGATAATTATGCTTAATTTGCTTCTCTATATATCGTACACCACAATATGCTTCAGTGAAGGATCTGAGGATGCATCGAAGAGAGCTGAAACTCAAATACGTGACCAAGGTATTGTTTAATGTGGTGATGGTTTGGTGAGTTTGGATACGTTTACGTCGTTTTTTTTAAAGGAGAAGCAAGACGAGTCGATTGCATGACGAAATATTCAACGCCATTTTGTATGGCTTCACTATTTCGCAAGTAGCAAATTGAAATGAAATGAAATATTATTTATTGTTTGGTCATGAGTTATTCAGATGTTTTATAGTTCAGTGATCATCATGTCCTGCCTCAAGGAGGCGTACAATAATTATATTATAAATAATCTTAATTCTAACTATTATGTCTATTACATAAAGTTGAATGTCAATATTACATTAATAAAACATAATAACAATGATTACACGGAATACAATGCTTACAATTAAGGTTAGGTACCTATCAATCCAATTAATATAACATAGCTTTACTTTTCGGATTTTTCTATGTGTTATAATTTTCACTGACATTTAGAAATTAAATTTCTAACGGTAAAACCGAAAAAGTAAAACATAAAAATCAAGAAATAAAAATTTCTTGATTCATTTGATAGTACCTATTATTTGAAAAACAGCGTCTTCTCTCGTCCTTGGTGAGCAGTAGATGTTCCATGGGAGTTTGTAATTGTGTCGTACAGACACATCATTCAAACAGATGATGCTTAGCGACAAAAATAATCATAGTAGAAATAAGGTCACGTGACAGTTAGTAACAGGTAGAAAAATTCGGAGACTACCCACCTGCTATGGGTGGTGTAGGGGTATAGCACGCGTCACGGAATGACGAGGACCCGGGTTCGATTCCCGGCCATAGCTTTACTTTTCGGATTTTTCTATGTGTTATAATTTTCACTGACATTTAGAAATTAAATTAATATAACGTTTGTGTTTTTCATTTTGGTCACTGTTTTGTCTTGGTATAACTTTTTATTTTTGATTTGATTGAGAGTAGCTCTACCACCTCGCACGCGTAGAAAGAATTCAGTTCAGAGCTAACTTAAAGGCGACTCCTGTGTTAAGTACTCAATGACGCCTCAATCCAGTGGTTGAAACACGGATAAAAAAACAATGACTTATAACATCTTAATGTCCGGTATCTTGACAATAACTTACCGATGTCTTTTAAAAAAAGTTGAACGTGAGGCGGCTGTTTTCAAATAATACGGCGAAACACTTAACGCTATTTGTTTTAGTTCGTTGCTGATTTTTAGGGTTCCGTACCCAAAGGGTTAAAACGAGACCCTATTACTAAGGCTTGTCTGTTTGTCTGTCACCAGGCTGTATCTCATGCATCGTGATAGCTAGACAGTTGAAATTTTCACAGATGACGTAGGTAACTCTGTTGCCGCTATAACAACAAATACTAAAAATCTATCTTAAAAGTCAGTCTGTCCATGTATAAGTAACCAATGTAAAATGGCCCCACACTGCCTACATTTTGCTAAAGATTACATACATACATACATATATCACGTCTTTATCCCTTACGGGGTAGACAGAGCCTAAGGTAACAAAACCTTAAGGCCACGTTTAGCATGATTAAAGGCGTATAGGTGGAAAGGGAAATCAAAATAGTGATGGGTTGCTAGCCGCATCGCTTATAACATGATTGCTAAGACATTCGCTCATTCCCTCGATGGCTAAAGAGTAGGGCTCTGATAACACTGGATTTTATATTCACTTGCCGAATTTGTTGCGCGTGAGTTGGCTCTCACTTGGCCGGTTTTTTGTGATAGGAATAGTAGTTCCGAAGAAAAATGTTTGATAAATCATCATAATATTCATATTATTATTAATTATTCTGAACAGCGTGTTTTCATGGTTGTATCAGCAAAACGTGTCGTGATCAATAAAGATCGAGTCACCTAACGGCATATTACTGGTGGTAGGCCCTCGTGCAAGGTCCGCGAGGTCCGCCGTGGAGACTGAACAACAAATTAAGTAGATGAACATTTATTCAACTGTTAATTTTTTACAACCTGAAGCCCCCCCCCCCCCCCCCCCCCCCCGCCCCCGCCGGCGGGGCTCTTGGCCCGGATCTAGAGCACCCAATGCGAAAGAGGAGTCCAAAAATAAAACGTTTCAAAATATTACCCTCGCATTCCCTTTGCAGGTTTCGTTCCATAGTTTTGTCTTCCAGTGTATTTGCACTATAAGACATTTGCAGTCATCAAGGCTGGATTGTATACTGAATAGCGATAGGATAAAAGCTAACATAGCATTATCGAGTAACAAACGGGGGCCAGTAAAAAGTGCGATGTCGGCAGTAGCCAATATGAGAAATGTTGATGCATTGTGAATATGTATGTGGAGCTGATAATACCAAAACTTCTTGGCGAACTCTTTAGAATTAAACCGAAGCGGTAATCATTTAGAATCACACTAATATTATAGAGGCGAAAGTTTGTGACGTAACAAGAATTGTCGCTTGTTACCGACAATTGTCACTGTTCAGGAAACAAGCGTAAGGCAAGGAATGTCATTCCTCAGCAATGTGGATAATAAAGGACGAGCGAATAGACTGTGTGAGCTACTTTTATCTAATTAAAGATTACGTTTTCGGTTGTTACTTTCGTTGCATTTGTTTTTTAATGTAGTGAGAGCGGGTTGAATGCATTAATAAAAAAAGGCGAATGCAGTTTTTTTGCATGACATGACCTCACTATTGCAGGGAGCAGCGAAGTAAAGTTATGTATTTAGTTTGTTTGTCATTTGTTCACAGAAAATGAAAATGAAAATGAAAATGAAAATGAAAATTTATTTTTGCAAATTGGCCGCCAGGGGCTCTTTTACATGTATTTTTGAAACTACCAGCACATTCGGAAAGACCATCATTGCCAAGAAGAATGCGCCGCAAGAAACTGCAGAGGGGTGCTTGTTCCAACATTAATGTACGGTAGCGAGACTTGGGTATGGCAAAAGGAGCATGAAAGTAGAATAAATGCAGTAGAAATGAGAGCGTTAAGAAGTATAGAAGGCGTATCACTGAAAGATAGAATAAGGAATAGTGTGATAAGGGTGGTGCTGGTGTGAAAGAGGATATAGTGACTAGGATAGAAAAAAGTATGCTTAGTTGGTTTGGTCACGTGGAGCGGATGGATGAAAGTAGACTAACTAAACAAATCTATATGGGGAGTGCGAATGGTTACGTTGGGAGGGGAAGGCCTAGGCGGACGTTTCGAGACCAAATAGGAGACGTTTTGGAAAAAGGTCAGGTCAGGAGTACCCGAAACCGACGAGCATGTATGAAGAGATTGATGAATGTGGATGAAGCGAAAGAAGTATGTCAGGATCGTAGCAAGTGGAACAAAGTAGTCTCTGCCTACCCCTGTGGGAAAGAGGCGTGACGGTATGTTTGTATGTATGTCATTTTTATGAATATCACACGGAAGGAGTTTACCAGCTCTATGTAGATCCAAATTCAATCGTCTGATGTACGCCGACCGGCGCATGCGATAACGCCGGGACAAATACAAATTGATAAACAAAAAGACACGTTTATGTATACATTGTATATGTTAGGGACACGGAGTGGGGAATAATAAGGCAGATAGGGTATTGCTTCTGGCTACTTATTTTATAATGTAATGCATTCCAGGATAGAGAAGCGTCTTAGAAATGTAGTGTCCTGTCTATCCAATCTTTCAAGTTAGATTATCTGCCGACAACGCATAAGATATAAAGTGTTGACGTATATACATAAATCACGTCTTTATCCCTTACGGGGTAGACAGAGCCTAAGGTAACAAGACCTGAAGGCCAAGTTTAGCATGATTGTGAGCGTATAGGTGGAAAGGGGAATCAAAATTGTGATCGGTTGCTAGCCGCATCTCCTATAACGTGATTCCTAAGACTTTCGCCTATTCCCTCGATGGGCTTTTACCATCTGCGCGGGAAGAGAAGCAACTGGAAAATTCTATGTTTTTTCTTTACTCCCAGACGCCATGTAAGATCCAGAAGAGTGTTTTTTTTTTAATGTCGTAGGACAATTTACACTAATTGAACTAGTCCCAAGTAAAGCTTGTATTATGGGTACCAATGGGTAAACACACTTATGCATAATGTAGATACACATACTTAAATACGTAAGTAGAATAAAAACCGTCCTCAGCTCGTGTTCTGCCACTACCGACCAACCCACACTTTCGGCCAATTACAATTCAAAATCATCTATCACTACGCTCTGCGCAGGCGCCTGCGCCATTGTCGGCGCCCGGACAGACATGTCAATGGCGGCCACTAACTAGCGCTAGCTGTGAACTCTTACAAATAGGAGGCGGAATGCGATGTCCTCCGATACGTTGCTAGCTCGCTAATCATGACTATTGAAGGCACAATTGGTACGAAATAAAAGCACCGGCAGCATCAAAAGTTACTGTCAACTGTACATACACACATAAAGCACTTCTATTCCATTGCGGGCTAGACAGAGGTAGACATAAAGGCCTAAAGGCCGTGTTTAGCACGATTTTGGCCGTGCGGAAAATTAAATCAAAATAGTGATGGGTAGCCGCATCGCCTATAACATAATACATACATACATACATATATCAAGTCTTTATCCCTTACGGGGTCGACAGAGCTGAAGAAAACAAAACCTTAAGGCCATATTTAGAATGATTAAGGGCGTATAGGTGGAAAGGGAAATCAAAACGTGAAACGTATAAGATGATTCCTAAGATTTTTGCCCGTTCCCTCGATGGGCTTTTACCATCTGCGCGGGAAAAGAAGAGACTGGTACTGGATGTTTTTTCTTTTCTTCTAGACCAGCAGGGAAGGTACACTAGGCATATCTGCTGGTCTCTTTAGTTTGGTTAGAACTGCGTTTCTTACTTAAATAACTGAGTTATCTCAACTTCTTCACTACATAGTAGTACTTTGCCGTAGTCAGGTAACAAAGTCGCATTCCGCTCTATGTATGTCACTATGTATGCTTAGATCTTCAAAACTATGCAACGGATTTTGATGCGGTTTTTTTAACATATACAGTGATTCGAGAGGAAGGTTTATATTTTATGTATAATACATGCATAATAATATAGTAGAGAAACTCTGATTGCACCCGTGCGAAGCCGGGGCGGGTAGCTAGTTAATTTTGTTAAATTGTACGCAACGATTGAAACATTAACATCACGTAAGTGCATTGAAACCATTTAGTTTACAATAACAAAAAATTACAACGGATCCCAAATCGACGAAGACTGTTCAGTAAAAATATATTAATTTAATTTTAGTGAAATTTCTAATTTTATCCATATGTTGGTGTCAGTGAACTCAAAACCAAGGTGTTAGTAAAATGATAAGCCGTTTTGGAACTCGAAAACCATTTATACACCTTGCAATTATTCGGTGATGCGGCTTAAACGTTTTTAATTGCATAAAACGGTTTAAGGCCTTGCAAATTGATTATATCGGAATCGATATTGTTCAAGCATTAATAAAATTAATCGTTTCGGCCATTTCTTTTTTACTATCTCATAGCCACGTGCTGGAAAAAAAAATCTCAGCAAAATACCGAATAAAATTGTGTTGAAATGTATTGGATACCAAGTTTAAAACGACTAAATCAAGACACATTTTTACTGAAAAGGACCAATGAATAAATACAGACAAGGAATTTAATTCCGTACCCGCCATGGGACCTTTTTATAGTAAGCGTATCGATTTTCCTTGTTAAATAATGCGATGTAACATTAAATTTCTAAATTTTGCTAATCCTGCCGCTAAGTAGCAGAGCTTGCACTGCTGTGTTCCGGTGTGGAGAGTAAGACAGCCGGGGAAATTACGGGCACAAGAGGCATTTCATCTTAGTCCTCTAGGTTGGCAACGCATCTGCAATCCCTCCGGGGTTGCGGGTGTCTATGGGCAGTGGTGATCACTTACCATCAGGTGACCCACTTGCTCGTTTGCCTTCCTATTCACATAAAAAAAAAAAAAAATCTTGACTGTACGAGAAAACTTTTAACAACCTACCGATTCTACTTACAAAACCGTAAATATATCATTAAACAGTTCGAAATTAATATTTAATTTAATTACCTATATTATTCGCCATTATAGAAATGTCAAATACATAAAAGGATTTCGAAAACGATAAAGCATTGACTTCTACTATATTTTATGTAGGTACAATAAAAAAAAACATAGGTACGTGTAAGTTAAAATACAAAACACAAATAAAACAACGCCAAAGAAAATTGATTCTCACTAATTAACCCACACAAAGACGTTATGAATATTCACAGCCACGCCCAGAAACAATTAAAACAAATCACTACGTGTGAAAACAAATGAATACACAATCCCCCACTCGGCTAACCAACCGCAACTAAATGAACAAGCAATTTATATCAAAATTAGGTGCAAATTGTATAAAATTTTCATACAATTAGACGAGTGCAGCAAAGCTAGCACGTTCCATTCCGAAATATGCTTCACGCACTGATGCTCCACTGTTTTATTTACCGTTTGCAAACTTAACCAACACTCTTATCCCGTCAACCTAACGCCTAAAGCTGCATGTTTTTGATAAATTCGTGTACAAAAATACCTTTGTTTAAAAACCTGCGTTGTTGACGTTGAAAAATGATGACGAAAATTAAAAAATGCTCTTATTCGTGGGAGCATAAGGAAGAATGAATGATGTTTTTTACAATTGTCAAATGCAAACGGAAGGTTGTTCAAGATTGCACGTCGCACGCGCTTAGGTTTTTTATTGGACGATTACAGGGTTAACGGGGCATGTAATAGCGTGATGATTGTTGTTGATTGGTCGAACAAAAACGGCCCGTTGTTTGCACGATAAATTAACTTAATTTTTATGTTTTGATGAGGGGTGTCGCGGTACACTGCGTTCGTTGTTTGCGGAAAATCGAATTTTCTGGTTCTTGGGTTTTTATAGGTATTTAATAAAATAATGATTCAACATAAATATTTTTTTTTATGATTGTAAGAATTGTAAATAACTTGCAGAGACCAATATTAATGAGCATAATAATAAAAAATTGAGTGCGTCTTATGACTATTTTGATTCCCCTTTCCACCTAGTCGCCTCCAATTATGCTAATCCTTTAGGTCTTGTTACCTCAGGCTCTGTCTACCCCTTAAGGGATATAGACGTGATATGTGTGTGTATGTACGTGCATGTGTCTAATGAACGTTACGAACGAACTTAGTAAAAGAATCTGAGAAACCGAGCAAAGCTGTTGCTGTCTAGTTTTGGAAAAATACGTTTTCTCAGTTATCAAACCTAGAGCTATTTTTCACCCGAAAAAATTCTTCTTAGAAACTTTCGACCATAATATCGTTAGAACCGTTTACGAAATTCCTGAAAAAGTACAAAAAATACTTGAATATTATTAAAACAAAATATTACAAAAACTTTTAATTTGACTAGATAAACATTTCCCTTCAAGTCAAACCGATTATCTTTTGTGCTATTTTTTAATTCTAAACCACTTTGTCGGCACCAAGCAAATCACCGGTCCAAACTAATTTGACACGGCTCTTTCTAGACCCGGACAGTGCCGGACAGAGCCGGACAGAGCCGGACAGGAGCGTCGTGTCACTTACCGCCTAATTGGTCACTGTCCGGACAGCATGCATGCCGGCCCCATTTGTAATTAAATTACGGATAGGTTTGAATAGGTCCGTACTTTGTAGAGATAAGAGAAATACTTTTAAGTTAGATTTGTAAGTTCCGTGAAGTCGGGTTACATTAGCTCTGGGTAATTTTTCCGCTTATAAAAAGGCAACTTTTCAATATTTGTTTCAAATTACGTAAATCAAAATTGGCGTCATAAAGTTTTGTTAAAATATTTCAAGTTAATGACCTTGAGCCATGTTGCGGAATTTCAATGGAACTGTAGGTGAAAAACTTAAACAAATAACCTGTTGTATGTAGTAGTGTACAGAACTGATATGGGACTTAAGTCATTTTTCTAATTTGGAACGTCAATTTGTCTATTCGCACACATTACTCACACACAACAGGCCATTTACTCGACCTTTTTCACCTATAATTTCTTAAGCTTAACTGCCATAGAATACTACTCAGCAGCACAACATTTGCTCCAGTTTCCATATGGAATTACCTATATTGTATACATATGAGCAAGTATAGTAATTAGATCAGAACAATTTAAAAAAACAAAATTCAAATTCAAAATGTATTTTTGCAAATTGGCCGCCAAGGGCTCGTTTACATGTATTTTTTGAAACTACCAGCGCATTCGGAAAGACCGTCATTGCCAAGAAGAATGCGCCGCAAGAAACTTGGCAGAAAGTAATTTTAGCACTCTCTTGAGAATATTATAGTCATAGGTATATTAATGGTTAACCTTAGTAAGTGACTAGCTGTTACCCGCTGACTTCTCTCCCGTTCCAGTTTTTTTTCAAAATATTTTAACATAAGAACCTTCTGACAATAA